>CM040174.1:9632500-10963452 GCA_022606695.1 Vaccinium macrocarpon
ATTAGCAGGCCGATCAAGATCAAAAGCCCTCTGTCCAGTGATGAGCTCAAGAAGCATGACCCCGTAACCAAAGACATCAGTTTTCTCCGAAGAATTTCCAGCGGAGAGGTACTCAGGGGCAGTATGGCAGATTGTGCAGCGTACAGCTGTGGCAACATGAGTATCCTTGTAATCCATCAGTTTAGCCAACCCAAAGTCTCCGACAACTGCTTCAAACTCCTCATCCAACAATATATTTGCAGCTTTGACATCGCAACGAATGATCTTTGTGTCACAATGATCGTGCAAATATGCAAGGCCTCTTGCGGATCCCAACGCAATTCGCTTTCTTATCGGCCAATCAAGTGGGGCTTGCGACTTGGTCCGCTCTAAAATAAATGAAAAAAGGTGTGCCAATTAGACCAGAATAACATTTATAGAGAGTAAGCAGGAAAGCAAACAGGTTCTAAACTCTTTTCCTTTTTAAAAAAAAAAAAAAATTGAACAGTTGAACAAACATTAAAAATATTAGCAAGCTTTGACAAAACGCAGATGGAGAATTTCCTGCGAGTAAAAACTTATATAAGGTTTTCTGTTTTCAACAGAAACTGGCATTTAATAATGACGATGTAAATTGGCATCAAACCGGCCATTCAAAATCAAAGAATGCAGATTGCATAAAATCAACTGATATTTCTCCTCCACTTAGACGTAGAAGATTTCGATGTACAGCCATGCTGATCAATTCTACTTCAGTTTGAAACTGCAGCTCCCCACCTTGAGTACGCTCCTCTTTGAGTCTTTTTACTGCCACGAGAGAGCCATCAGCCAATCGTCCTTTGTAGACCTTACCAAATCCGCCCTTTCCTATTATATTTTTGTTATTAAAACAATCTGTCGCAATTTGTAGTTCAAGCAGGGAAAACCTCTTAAGCTGTTCTAGATGAACTTCCGGATCCTCTGCAGCTGCAAAGAGAAGTGATAGTCCCATAGGACAGTGAAAAATGTGAGAAGAGAAAAGCAGTGAGAATATTATTTGTTTGAACAGACGGTGAGAAACATATTACATGACATGAATGCCGAAAATGGACCAACAAACACCGATGGAGGGAATACTAATGTTGGATTTCCATTTGTCCATTTTATTTCTCACCAAATCTCATCACACTAGACAGTACGAATAAAGGAGGTGAGAAATGGTGAGCTATGAAAACTAAAAGAAATGGTGGATTTATATTAGTCCATTTTGTTTCTCCAAATCTCACAACTTGGGTGAGATTTGGTACTTGTTTCTCCTATTTTTTAACTGCGAACGGTTATGTGGGCGTGCCAAGACTGGATTGTAGTCCAATTCGTTTGTAGGCATGAATGCCTTGATCTGAGTTCTTACGTAGAGCGATTGTGTATGGCCTAGGGCAAGGCCGTATGGTGGTTCGAAATTTGTCTCAACGAGTGAGGACTTGATAATTTTCCAACCGTGTGAAAAAACAGAATGTAAAATGAAAATCCAGTCAACTCCATTAAAACAGATTAACAAAGTTGATTGGGTACGAGGAAATGGAAGATAACTAGGCTAAGCTAAATTAAATATTAACGGATTGAGTGGAATGTAAAATGGAAAAGGAAAATGCTTTGCTGGAAAGTAGGTTAGATAAAGCGTTGCGCTTGATTGGTGTTGGAATCCTTTTTTCATCTTCAATTCTTGTATTTATAGGCCCTCAACCGTGAGCCCACCAACTCCAACCACACCGCCTACGTAGCATGCCACATACGCGTGCCTCGTGGCATTGGGCCCTACCAGTTGAGTCTTTGAAAAGAAAAAAAAAAAACCTCAAGGGAAACAGATAATGGAAAGATCATGGGGCCATTTTGACTTTGTCAAGTCGCCTTCGGAAATTATCTAGAATCCCATCCAACATGGGCCTTAACTACCCGTCCTTACAAACTAGATCTACAAGAGATCCAAACCCAATTCCATGCTTCAAAATTAATTGGTCCTAATCTTAGAAGAATAAAACTAACGTGGCCCAATAATTTTTAAGCCCTCTTAGCCCAATTCGACTTGAAAAATAACGTGACAACCCTTGATATTTTTGTGCCAAATTTGGGTATAAATAGTACCCTAACCCTTTCTCACCATTTCTCCCAACTTGGTGAGATGGGATGAGAAACCCTGGTCCTGCATTTTCTCACCATTTATCATCATCCAAAGGAGTTGTAAAAGCAAAATGCATTATAGACAACCAAGTACCACATAACTATTATGAAGGATAATTGTAGGATTTCAGTTTATTCTTTATTAGTCCTTCTGTGTTATTAGGGTTTTGCTAGGTTATCATTATTTATTGTTTATGTTCAGGGTAGTTCAGTCCTTTAATGTTATTAGGGTTTTGCCAAGGTTATTAAGGTTAGCCTATATAACCCCTTCATTAGTCTTGTAATCTTTCAAGCTTTCAAATGCAATAGGATTGTTATGTTGTTTCTCTTCTCTCTTTCACAGTGTCACATGGTATCAAAGCCAGAATAGGTTAATCTAACCTCTGTTTTCAATCTCCCTCTCTCTGACAAAATTTCTTTCCTTCTTTCATGTTATCTCAGCAAGTGTTCTTTGAAGAGCAGCCCCATCATTAGCTTTCAAAAACCCTAGGATATGAGCAACAAAAGCACCACCATTGTTCATCCGACGAGCACTGTTCATCAGCAAAGTTTCTGTTTCTGTTCATCAATTTCTATCTCAACCCAGTCTGTAGTTGCATTTTTGAGGTATTCTAAACACTGGGTCTCTCTCGGTTTCTTTGCACAACATGGATAGCATCTGATTTCTGCACTAAGATCTGTTATTTTACAATCGCTCTCTCTCTCTCTCTCTCTCAAGATCGCATATCTCTGTTTCTCCCCAGATTGCATATCTCTCTCTCCTGGTATTGTTTTGCATTGGAAATTTGCATCCATTCGGCATTGGTTCTTCCTCCTATTTGCATATGTTCAGCATCAATCCTTCCTATTTGCATGTTCTAGTTTTGGTTTGCTTTTTGTTCTCCTCTTTAGACGCACTCTTCTATACCCTATAGCAATGTAGTTGGCTCTCCCAAAACTCTCCAAACCCTAATTTTCTAGATTTTTCACTTTTCTTTTAATTTTCTAAAATTGGGAAAGATTGAGGGGAAAAGTGGTGGAAGGGGATGGGGGAGAGAGAGAGCACTTGCAGTGGGGAGGGGTGTTTGGGGTGTGAATGAGGAGCCGGAGAATTTTAGGTGAATTGGGGGTTTTGTTTTATATGAAAATTAGTTTTTTTTTTATTTGCTTTATTTATCTTACATTATATTCTATAATTGCATATTAATTTTAACACGAGGCTCCTAATATGAAACTTTATTTCTTATTTGATGTTCTTTTCTTAAATTATATTTTTCTATCGACTAGCATTGTGCACTGCATTCAATACACGGGACCAAAACATTTCATATTAACTTTTTCTTCTTATTTATATATTTTCTATTAACTAGAGGTGTACCCATTCAATCCACGAGTTTGGGAACACCAATGTTAATTTTTGTCACGCGTGCATCGAGCAGTACAACGCTAATTCTTCCTATTAGCATGTTCTAGTTTTGGCTAGCGCTTGTTTATAGTTTCTGCTCTCTGAGTGGTATTGGACCTCTGATTGGTATTGTTTGCAACACCACTTTGCATTGTTCAACACCACCATAGTACTTGATTTGTAGTTGTTATCTCCTTGGCAAACTCATGATGCTCTCCCGCCTCACATCATGAGTTTGAGGGGGTGTGAAGTATAATTTTAGGATTTCAGTTTATTGTTCATGTTGAGAGTAGTTTAGTCATTTAGTGTCATTTGGGTTTCGCTACGGGTATCGTTATTTATTGTTGATGTTCATGGTAGTTTAGTCCTTTTGTATTATTAGGGTTTTGTTACAGTTATTAGGATTAGCCATAACCCCTTCATTAGTCTTGTAATCTTTCAAGTTTTTGAATGCAATATGATTGTTACGTTGTTTCTCTTCTCTTTTGCAATGTCACAACTACAACACATAATGATGCATTGAAGAAATTTTCTACTAGGCCGACTAACCGGCACATCGAAGAAATGATCTACTAGTTTCCTTCTTCGCCAATAAAAGAGTGCAACTACAGGGACAGCAAACAGTAGGACAGAACCAACAGCGACTCCTCCAGATATGAATCTAATGGCAAAATTGTCTACTGTAACAACATTTGAAGATTTCAGATATGAAAGTCAATTTCTTTTAGTGCATAACAATGCAATGATTTAAACTGTACAGGTGCTAAGTCCATACAAAGTTCAACACATTCATTACAGCAGAGAAAAGTATCAACGGAGATTACCCTAGGAAAAACTACATGGTATTCAGTTCAACTGAGTTCAGTTTTTTGCAGTTGCTTTCAGATATGTAAATGCATATGAAGCTTTGTCATCCTTAAACTACTGAAGAGCAAAATTCTTATCCTGCACGGAAAGAAATTTCTAATTTAACGATAGGCAAGCCTTAGAAATATTGAATTATAGGCCGCCCCAACTTGGTACTCACAGGACTTGCAGTGTTGACATGGCCGTTAATGACATAGGAATATTTCCCGACAGATAGTTGTGGTTGAGACGCCTAGCTTTGGAAGAATTAAGTGAACCAGACATCACCACGTTCCAAACAATCACAATGGTCATTCGTCAGTAATATTTCCGAGGGACGCCCAAACAAAGAGTGGATGCACATAGCAAATGCAACAAATAATCAGACAGAGCCCTTTCTGCTAATAATCTTATTTGCGATACAGTTTATGAGGAAATAAGTAATACATATAACATGCACAATTGCACATAATAAAAGCTACCGTATGTATTTAGAAAAGAATCCTTTGGCACTGTCAAGTGCCAATGTGTTCAATGTGAGCCCATGTGTCATTATCAAGGCAGTGGAATTTGGGATAACCAATATCTATGATCAGCATATAAGATATTTGTCGCTAATAGTTTGATATATATAGCTGAAGGTTTTGGGACTACTGGTAACTTGCTCAAGTCGTGCGAGGTCTTGGACTTGCTCATGTCACGCGAGGTCTTGAGCTCAAGTCTCTCTACTTGCTTTTGTTTCTCATTTGCATTATGTTTCCCCTTTGCATTATTTCACAGCATGTATGGATGTTTGTATCTCCATGTGCAAGACGGCGTTGCACGGGAAGAGGGTGTTGATATACATTGTTGAGCCCGTTGTATAATAGCTTAAGCTTTTGGAAAAACTAGCAACTTAATAGTTAACACTAAAAAGTGCTTGATCTTTTCCTTGTAGGTAAATAGAAAAAGTTTTCACATAGAAAAGGAGGGGAGAAAGAACCACCACAAGCAAAGAAAACAATGGGAGATTCTCCTCCACTTATAGCACTAATTATGCAAAGAGCAAAAAGAATCTAAAACGAAAAGAAAGGTTAGTTGAAGGATTAGGTAGGTAATGAAATTGTAATGTGCAAAGTTTGGGACGAGAGCTCCCTTGGAACAGAAAGCCATCGAGAAGAGTACGAGTGGTAAAGCTCATCAGGAACTTGTCCACTTATGTTGTTACCGGAAAGTATCCTATGACAGAAACATGTCATGAAAAAACGTCAATGATAGGGGCATGCAGAAAGCCAGATAGTCAGTTAAAAAGAACATTAAACAAATATTTATAACAAACGAGATGGCTTCTATTACTCCAGTCCACAGAGTGGTCTGAAGATGCAATTGGGGGTCTCATTTTAATAATTCAAGCATCACCTTTAGAAGACCCCTCTGTGTAAATTATCCATGAAAAAATATCAGCTTGTTCCAACATTTCTAGCCACATGAATTCGTCATATCTGGATGAAAAATGAACGAGCAATGTGACTCTGAATATGCAGCATTCATTTTTCACCCACAACATGTGATGGGACCTACAAAAAGTTGATTTTTCAACAATAATCTGCACATTGGGACCTACAAAATGAACAGCTTGAATCATACAAATGGGACCCGTGATGGACTCACCGGCACAATAGCACGCTCCAGTCCATGCAGTGAGCTGGACAGAAGCTGCATCCATAGTAAATTAACTACGAAGCGATGACAACACATACAAACGGCGAAGAGGTTCAAAGTAAATGGAAAAGTAATGCCAGAGTATCCAAGTAAAATAAGGGTCAGCACTTACATTCCACATTCAAGTCTTAAACAATATAAAATGCTGTTAGCAGGAGGAAAATTGAGCAAAATAGCAAGCTTAAATTGACTATAGGGGCAACAGGAGAGGCTACAACCATCACTAATAAAGTTCCGGTGTTTTTGGGACATAGAGTGTAAAGTTCAGGTGCCATTTTGAAATTTTCTGTTTTATCAGCTAATAGTCCCTTAGTTTTAGGTAAGGGTCATCATCAGGTTGGGTTGGGCCAGGCTTGCCCAGCCCGCAAACTTTTAGCCCAAGCTCGCCTGCGGGCCGGACTATGCAAGCTTTTTCTTTTTAGCGGGCCGAGTTATCTCTCAAAAGTTTAAGCTCAAGCCCGCCCACGGGCTTATCCTAGTCTAGTGGGTGGGCAAGCCAGTCTTCAGGCAGGCTGGGCTGAGCTATTTGGGCGAGCCATATGTCCTTTTTTTTCATTTTTCTTACGGCTAAACCTTTTGGAGCCATTTTTTGTAATTACAACTAAACCTTGTCTAGCCTACTATATGATGTAACAATAATACACCATGAGCAGTTGTTAGTTACCCATGAAACAAATGAATGGTCAATCAATGCATATGTTCAAACCTTCTCAAAACTTTAATGCATATGTTTAGTTTTTTATTAGAACTCTATTGTGAGATATATACACATAGTTACACACATATGTCCAACTATGTATTTTTTTTTTTTTGGTTGTTTTGGTACATTTGTATTATATCTTTTACTTGATACATTATATATTATATCTTATGTACATTAACCGTGCAATAATGCATTACAAGTGTACTAGGCTACAGGCAAGCTAGTATCTCGAGCCAGCGGGCCGGACTTTCTATTGGGCCCGGCCCATGGAAAAGTCGGGCTAGGCTAGCCCGCCCATTTGGCGGGCTCGGGTAAAGCCCGACTGGCCTTGCGAGCTTTGGGCGGGCCCCGGTCCAATAATGCTAGGCCAAGTTCTCGTGGTCGTCGTTTTCATAGAATTCTCTTAGTATTAGTACTGTTGTTTGTTTCGAGATGTCCAGACCAGCTCATGCGTTTCTTTTTAAATATTTGGAAGCAAAATATACCTTCTATTGCCGTCATTCATTAGTTATTTTTAAGTTGGAGCAAAACTCCACAAGAACTGACCCCACAAGAATTAAAGAAAGAGACCTCTAATTCCAAATCGCTAGCATACGTATTTTGGTTAATTTTCTTGGCATTATAGTTACTAGATACAAATAAATCCTTATCCAATCTTGGCATAAGAACCAAGTTGTCCCATGTGGGAGCCCAATATGTTCTTTTGCCATTTCTAAGGCGCTTTGGATTGGAATTACGTTAATAGTCTGGTCTGTACAAAATGGACTAGTTTGGTAGGCAAAATTTGGATTGATTGCATTGTACTCCTACTTGTTTGTCTTTCTTCTCTTTTCTTCTTTTTATTTAATACGAATTATTGACAACCTTATCTTGTTTATCTGTCCAACATATATAAAAAAAATAAAAAATAAAAAATAAAAAATACGAAAAAATGGAAAGAGAAACAAGAAAATCAAAACAAAACTTGAATTCAAATAGGCAGGTAGATATCCACAAGACGATAAGATTAGAAAAGACAAGAGCATATCTCTGTCAATTCAGTTCCAACTAATCCGACCCTAAACTTGTTCAATATTGGAAATTTTACCTTCACTAATGAACAAAGAGTGTTTGGTGAGTCTTTACTTTTCAAGTCCGTACATGTTTTAACTTTTGGCTAGATTAAACCATTGGATTGATTACAAGTTCCCTTAATATCCAATGTAGTAGGGAAATGTTTTCCACTTGGATTTCAAAACTTGATGGCATTCAATGGCGGAGTTACCCTTACGGATGTTTTGGCTAAATAATCAAGCAAGAGATTTTTTTTTTGTCTTTATTCAAAAAAAAAATTTGTATTTGTTAGTTTTTCACCAATTTTTAATGAATTATTGGTTTGTTTTAATGAAGGAATCTAAAAAGTAAAAAATTATTAACCGTAAAATAAATAGCTTGGTATATATAAGGACGGACCCTGAATTGAAGAACACTTAAAACACAAAAATTCATATGTTTTAATGGACTTTCATTTTGACCACCAGAAGTTGTAGCCTAGTGGTAAATGCCTAAATGGCTAATTCCATATGACAGATTTTTTCACTTTTTTTTGATCTTATTCAAAAAATTGAGAGTTATAATCATAATCTTTTACGTTTTTTTTTTTATTCTTTTGACGAACCAGTAATACACAAAAAAAAAAATCGATACAAAATTAGCAATCTTCAAAAAAAAAATTAAAATAAAGACGAAAAAATAAGTCAGATTAAATGGCTCCAACTTTGTGTTATGTGCTCGTCGCTCACTTGAACCTTGTTTTCCTGTGAAGCCCAGCTGTAATCTATTGAGTATTGACTCTGTCGACGTTCCTCCCAAGTGATTGAGAGACCTCAGAACCGCCATACACGGTTTGCCTTAACTTCAAGGCAAGCGGAGGTTTTCTTTCTGTAGATATCTTTGTGCAATATGAAAGACGGATCCGGGAGTACTGTGTAACCCCATGTTGTGCAGTCTCACGGTGTGGCCACATCAGCCTCTTTTTCATGATCGGAGATATTCACCGCGTAGAGCTTGTAAATTATTTCAAGTGTACCAAAAATCAACTCGATTAGATATCGTTAAGTATCTCATCGGAACACAAATAACTTGAAAAAGGATGGGTTCATTGGTTTTAACCCATTGTTTTGTGGTCATTTTGTGTTCCATTTCTTTTCAAGGTATTTGTGTTCCGATATGACACTTAACGATATCCGATCGAGTTAATTTTTGGTACACTTGTAGTACTTGACAAGTTCTATGCGGTGAACATCTCTAATTGTCGGAACGATACCAGCTCGGCCGCACACAGCACCTCCCCAGGTCCATGTGGGAGAGACACAGAGTGTAAGAGAGAAACAGAGAACTAGAGGGAGGGAGAGTAGAGTAGAGTGAGTTATTTTTATGATTTTGTATTTTGCTGATTAAATACAAATCAGAGATTCCTCTTCAATTCCTGTGTGCGGCTCTCGTCTCGTGAGCACAACACATTAATTTACTAATCTATGGGCGAAGCGATAAAAATCTACTTGTGAATGATCTCTCAAGGAATCTGTCACAAATCTAGAGCCCTTACGACAACGTCATGAAAAAAGTTATTGCAACCGGGTCACATGGGACAACCATAAGTCAAGGCCACGGCCAGTTAGGTACCCACTTGGTAGATTTTTGAAAATGTCAATTGTATCAAGACGAATTAAGACAAATCATTGACTAAAACAAACTCTAGATTGGGCGGAATACAACCCAGAGGATGACAATTTTTTGATCCCTGCAGCTAACGGCGAGCCAATGAGCCACTCCATTACACCACTTGGGAGATGGTGACATGAATTAATCGGCTTGTCCAATTGCAAAGCTCAAAAATACATTGTACAGGATAGTACTCTCACTTGGTATGAAACTTGTCTTTCTCAATTTATTTTGTACTTGTCATTACCTCCAACTTGGGACCAAACATTTACTTTGAACTGGACATGTATATACTTGTAGGAATCATGGGTTGGTCGACAACTTGAGTGTTATAATCGTCACGGGCACGCAAATCACCCTGCATATATTTCTTGATATCCGAATGTCGATTAATTCTGAGACCTCAAAATTAACGACCGGACATATCTTCTAGTGGGAAATAGTTATAATACACACCCCTTATTTAGATGTACCATATGCATCTATTGTATGGTCCAGATTGTGCCACCTCATCAACAATCGTAACATTTTTTAGTTTTTCGTAACTTTTCAACAATGTGATTCGTAACATTTTTCTATGATTCGTAACATTTTGGTGTGTCACGTAACTTTTGCAAAAAAAATTCATAAATTTCACAAAAAAATTCGTAACTTTTCCAAAAAAAATTGTAACTTTTACAGGGGTGTGTATCATACACACCCAAATAAGAGGTGTGTATTGTAACATTTTCCCTTCTAGTGATTTATAAACAGCATATTTAGCATTAGTAACTAACATGTATTGATCCTACATGAATATGTCATTGTGGAAAAAATTGTATATAGAATGACAGTTGTTCCTGGAGTACAGCTGAATAGTTACTTTAGTAGCAATGTGACCTAATGCAAATAAAACTAGGGCAATAATTACAGAAAAAAAAAAAAAAAAACACTCCAGTGCACATTGTACACGTTTCAGTATTCCGTTTATACCTACTTTTATAGTTATATTTTTCACACTTTTAAACCTTAACATAAGCCCCCTTTGTCTATTTTAGTATTTTCCATAAAACTAAGTTACGTGAGTCCGAATTTATTAAAATTGTTTACTGTGGTGAGCTCATCGAGCAAATGATTTATTCATTAGCTAGGCCAATTGTACATTAATCAAATGGATCCGGAACCATTTATTTCACAGTTTAATCTCAAAAATATGATTCTCTCATTAAATTGTAATTTCAAGATAAAACGATCTAATCACTGTTTACAAATGTCCTATCAACCCAATTTTTATATGAATGACTTACGAGTTGAGGCCTACATGTGAGTAGTTCCAATCAAATTGCTATATATATCAAACAATATATGTCATTTCGACTCACTAACATCAGTTTTACAACTCGGGGTCACATCAATACTCCTAATCCTCCTTAGACATAACCGTATGCGTATATACGCAATATTTTGTGCCACTATGTTCAATTTGATACAGAAATTTTTTTAAGCGATGGATAATAGTGTGATATATATATATATATATATATATATATATATATATATATATATATATATATATATATATATATATATATATATATATATATATGTTCCACAAAATTCTGTTCCCAAGTCCCTTTTTTTGTGATAATTAGTTATTCTTGACGGGCACACTTGCGGCTTCAAATGATACAGTTTTATGAGTACAGCCCAAAGATTGGGATGGCAATCCAATCAAAATATGAGGCCTTTAGATTTTGACTTTCGTCTGTCTATTTTGTTTGATAATAATGAAAGGAATAGAAAGGCCATTTGGGTGAGGATTCGGGGGCCTGGTCACTACAGAGAATCACAGCTGTTTGTTTTGAAATTAATGGTCCAGAATATTTAGCGGTGACAGGTAAAAGTATTCTTTGAATCAGATACATTCTGTCTCTGTTTTTTTTTTTTTGGTAAAAAGTTGAGAGATAGTATTCATCAAAGATTCTCGTAGGGAAAGATTGAGAAATTCACGGTCGGACATTTCCAACCATAAATACGCCACGTAAATACAACGAGAAAGCATATGACCAAACCAATGGAACACACCTGACAAAATCCAGACAAAAACCGGCCTAAAGCCGGACAAAACACAAAAGAAATGAGAAAAAAGATACACTCCCCTTCGTCGCTGAGCAACCCATCTCTAGCCAAACCTCCAACCGGTCACGCGCCTCTACCGGAGGCCTAAGAAGCCGCCGGAACCCGTAAGGTTACAAAGGAGGAGCAGACGAATCGTAACGCCCAACAGGGCTGCGGAACGCCAAGTTCCAACGATTGGCGAACGGAAGGCGGATATGGTGCAGAAGGGAAAGGGGAAACCAGATCTGGAAAAGGGATTAGTCCCTCCCCTCCCGCCGCCCAAAGGGTGTGCAACCCACGGAGGGGGAGGGGAAGGAGAGGCGGCTAGGGTTAAAGTTTTTTAGAGAGAGAGAGAAGGCCGGTGTTTTCGAAGAAATTCTTTTCAAGGAACTACAATATGCTGATCAATTCTTTACACACACCATTCTGTCTGTTTGGAAGAGTAGTCCCGTATATGGAATGTGCAATTTGTTTGCTTGGGGAAATTTGCAGGTTTCTGAACAGTCTTGCTCGGGTTTGGGAACCCACTTTTAAGCAACGAGAAAAAAATAATCATTTTATTAGTATTATTTAAAATAATAATAATAATAATTAATCAAAACGAACAAAAGTTTTGAAATTTATTTTGAAAACATTTTTCAGAATGGGGAAATGAACATGAATTTTGAGAAGTGTTCAAAGCTATGTTTTTGAAAAAAATTCAGAATTATTGTCCAAAACAAGCAAACGAACGGAGCCATTAATTTTGCGACGAACGATTTAAATACAGCACTACGGTGTATCGTGATGCTGCAATATAGAATTAGCCAATTGGGATGTTAGGATTTTCGCAACCCTGCAACATATCTATGGATCTTGGAAACAATGAATCATAAAACAGAAAAACTAGTAATCGTGCCTAATGAAAAATGGAAAAAGAAAGAGAGACACAGATATACGTGTAAAACCTTAACGCGAGGAATCTCTCTGAGATCCGTTTTTTCTCTCGCCTCTCTCACTCTGGTTTCTCTGAAAACTTATTACCCTAATTATACACTAACAACGGAATAATTCGGTTGGGTCTATAGCCGAAATTACACACTGAGGTCCCTCAAATATTGTGTCCCTGGGGGCTCCCGCTTCCATAACCCCAGTACTGCTGAAGCTTGTTTGCACCCTAACATGAGAGTGGAGGGATAGGAATTTATGGATGGTTATAACGTATGTACCCTTGATTTTATCAAATGTAAAAAGGGCTGAGATTTTATCAAACATCTTCCTCATTTGATAAAATCAACCCTAATTTTATCAAATCTTAATTTTATCTTTGATGAAATCTTTTGGGAAACTCAGTGTAGGCAAAGGTCACTTGCTCTCCAAAATTCAGAAATTTTCTTTTTTTTTCTTACATAATTTTTCTGAGTTTACGATAAATATAGTGCTTCAGCCCCGCTCGAAGTTTTAATAATTTTACTGTAATCCCTTTATAGGTGAATTAATTTGAACCACGAGCGGCTTTGTTTGGTTGAGAATTTTGAGAAGAATATTTTGAAAAATATTTTTGAGATAGTGTTTGGATAGGTTTTGAGAAAAAATAATAATTAGAGAGAGATGTAATAATTAGAAAGATAGAGAGAGAAATGAAAATAATGATTGAAGAGAGATGTATGAGTAGAGAGAAATGTGATTAATAATTAGAAATATGAGAGATGAAGAAAGAATTTTTTTGAAATTTTTTTTGAAAATGTAAAGTGAACACAGTGTAATAACTTATAATCTCTGCTTCCATCACTAATTATGTTACAGATTTCTCTGTTTCTAAGAATTGAAAGAAAAGACCCACTGAGAAAACAATACCGGTAATAAAGAAAAAATAGTACTAGTTCATCTCCGGCGGTATTTTCCTCTGTATTTTCTGTTTTTTCTCTGTATTTTCTATTTTCTGTTTTCTTTTCTATATTTTCCTTGTAGGTTGTTGTATTTGTTGATTTAATGCATATTCTATCTCGTCATCCAAAAAAAAAAGCTAAATTGGAAGGGTCACCGATCACCATTTTCTTGCCTAGTGGATATAGATGGTTCACTTAACATGGGGCCCAAGGCTTTAAAATTGCTGAAGTTGCTTTCACAAATCATAATTTTGTGGGAGGAAGAACCTCACTAAAAGTCAAGTTTAGTCTACTGGTGTTTGTAATTTTGTGTTTGGCATCACAAAACCATGTTTTGAACTTTTGTGATCCGGACTATAATTCTAGGGTGAGTTTCCGAATGAATATTATCAAAATCTGATAAAATTAAGACTTTGATTTTATCCATTCGTGAAAAAAGTTGATAAAATCTTAAATTTTTGCATTAAAAAATCTAAGATTTTATCAACTCTCTGCACGAATGGATAAAATCAAGGCTTGATTTTATTAGATTTTAATAAAATCTAGATAAAATCCATTCGGAAACTCACCCTAACATGAGAAATCCGCAAGCGGCCTTAGAGGTAATTTTCTGATATTTGAACACTTAAAAATAATTGAATACCCAACCCAAATAAATAACGTACAAATCGATCCAATGTTAACAACCCAATTCAAACGCATAGGCGGCTCCATAACTTTCCCATGGATGGTCAATTGAACATCCCAAAGTTTTTTTTAAAAAAAAAATTTAATCTAGTTATTTTATCTCAGATATTGTTTGAAAACTTAGTCCAAAACTATTAACATCCATCAATCTTGGTAATTCACAATTAAACACCTAATACACACGTTTGATTGCAAAAATTCGGAAAATATAGAGAAAAAAGTATTTATTGGTATCGATATCTTGCTATGGCTTTCCTTTGAACGACAATCAACTTTATATCTCATAAAACAAGAACAAATGTCAGAAAGATCCGTGCTAATCTAATTCGCCACACAATTTCCTACATAAATATTGGTGCATTTATGCGTTGGTTTAATTTTGCTTCGCCCAAAACATAGAATTTGCTGAAAACAATTGTTTCATCTTACGTATTTTCACATTATTTGGTCACATTATTTCCACTAATATATGATAAATTGTTTACACACACAGATATGTATGTGACTAGTTAATAACTTAGCAACAAAAAAAGACTAGTTAATATTGTTAGTAGAGTTAAGGTAATCATTGAACACCCTGCTAAAATTCTAGAGCCATGATGTCTGTATTGCACTAATGTATCATGGGAGTGTAGTGCACATTCAAGGGACCTCAGGATTTCGTCATTGTGATTTGAACTGATCGTTTGACCTAATCGTTTACAAAAATACTAAACACACAACCACAGGCTAAAAAAAAGTCATTTCGCTAAAAAATATATATGAAAAATTCAAAGCGAAGTCAAGAGGGGTTTCTTCACCCATTCAGAACAAGCGGGCTGTTTTTTCACAGATCGATACACACACACACACAGATTTTCACCACCACGATTCCCACTTCCACCAACGCCAACCACAAACCAACCCCAGCCCCTCACCAACTCTGGCGACCGCTATCATTTCCGGGCTCTCTCTCGTTGATGGTGTTGGTGGTGACATCAACAGTTGTTGTGGGAATCATGGTGGTGGCTGAGTTGGTCGCCCCGCTATCTCTCTCTCTCTCTCTCTCGGTATCTAGTCAAATGAAAGAAGGAGAAGCCAATGCAGGCTTTGAATTCTCGTTTTTTTTTTTATAGTGAAACAACGTCATTTTGGCCTCGGTTATGTCCCTTGGTTGTATGTGTAGCATTTTTGAATCGTTAATGAATTTTATTTCTACAAAATATCAGACTGATTTGATATCAGAAGCGACAAATGTAAAATGGTACTCCATTCAAATCATATTGGGCATGTTCGGTTTACAGCTTTGCTCCAGTTTTGGGACATTTCTGTTTTGCTGACATCATCACTTTTCTCACTTTTCTTTCTATCTCTCTCTACTTATTACACATGTTTACATCATCAAAATTAAATTAAAACTATTAATCGAACACAGCCATTGCAATTCTCACACCCATGTGAACTTTTTAACTGCGAAAATTTCTTTACAAGTCACGTGGTGTATATTCTTTACAAGTCACGTGGTATATATCACCGGTAAAAGCAAGTACTTTTATGGCTTTGAATGGCGATCATTGAATTAAAATGAATATATTTTAGATTTTTTTGAACGGCAAATATGTGTATTTTAGATTGAACTTCTCTTATGATCACATTGAACTCCCCTATTCATTTATACATGACCCTGGTCTTCTTTCCACTTGACTAACATGTGACATGTGGAGGGACGGAGCCAGGATTTTACCTTTGTGGTGGCGAAAATATGTACTTAAAAAATAAAAAACAAACTGCATTACAAAAATTCATTCACCCTATGAAAAACTATAATAACATAAAAATCTAGTGGTGGCGAGTCTATATAATTTGAAGATAAAAATCTATTTTCTATGTAATAATTGTATTTTTTGAAAACCTTGTGGTGGCGGCCGCCACCACTTGTCTCCCCCTGGCTCCATCCTTTGACATGTGGGTCCAATGTCTCCACCCGATTATTTGGTCACATTATTTTCTCTAACAAGAATTTTCTTATCCGGGACTCCCGGAAATAAGAAAAAATGTTTTTTTTTGTTTTGCAAATTGTTTTTGGAAAATTCGAGCCGTCCAATGATTTTAGAAGGTGTTTTCAGAAGTCCACGAGAGAAATCTTCAAAAAAAAAACACCGGGACGGGCTTGATCCAAACAGTTTTTCGCAAAAACTGTATGTTTTACAATTTTGCGAAAACTGTTTGGATCAAGCCCTTCCTGGTATTGTTTTTTAAAGATTTCTCGCTTAAACCTTTGAAAACACCTTCTGAACACATTGGACGGCTCGGGTTGTCAAAAAATGATCAGATCATAGGGGTCCATAGTCCCGGATCCCGGACTAGAAGGGAACCCTTCTCTCTAATATATAAAAAAATTGTGTACTATATATGACTAGTTAGTAACTTAGCAACAACAAACAAGACTAGTTAATAGATTTAGTAGAATTAAGATAATCACTAAATGCCCTGCTGAAATTTCTTGAAGCCACCACTGCCTGTACTGTCCTAATGTGTAGTGAGAGTACTGTAGTGCCCTTTCACAGGCCCTTCAAGATTTCGTCATTTGAACGGGTCATTTTACCTACAGCATTTATAAATTTTATTATTTGTACAACAAACGAGAACAAATGTAAAATGGTACTTGATCCATTCCAATCATATTGCAATTCTTACACCCATGTAAAGTTTATAACTGTGAAAAATTCTTTATAATTCACGTGGTATATATCACCAGTTATGGCATTACTTTTTTGGCTTTGGATAGTGACCATATATTAAATCAAAATGAATAGTACTATTATTTTATTTTGAAAATCTATTATGATATAATTGAATTCACCTGTTCATTTATACATGACCCTGGTCTTCTTTCCACTTGACTAACATGTGGTACGTGGCGCTGATAAAATACATGTGATATGTGGCAGGGGTGGGAATTTATAACACGACCTAAAACATAAAATTAACAGGTTAGTATTGATATTTTTTACACGAAACACGTATTTGACACGATCTGAAAACACGATTAGTAAACATTTCGAGTTCAGGTTCAACCCGCTTTACCAGAAAATGACATGAATTAATATGTTCGTCTATTTGCGTCAACGCGATAACCCGAGACACAAATTAAACTACATAACTGGAGAATGATACGAATTAATCGTGTCAATTCGTGTTGTGTTTAGATCAAAGTTGGCAAAACAGGTCATTTCCAAGTTAATCATGTCAACCCGTGTCATGTTCGGGTTGGCACGATTAATAACAAGTCAGGTTAGGGTTTTTTTTATATATATAATTAATTAAGCAATTTATTTTGACACGAACCCGATTTGACATGAACAAAGTTCGTTACGATCGACACGACACCCCATCCCTAGTATGTGGGTCCAATGGCTCCACCCGATTACGCCTAGAATTGACTGCAATCTGGTAAGCAAAGGAAACGTGCGGCAACACAAATCTGGATACAAGTCTACGAGGAGCCATTCGATACATACGAACCTAGCTATCGAACGATTTTGAACGAAGTTATGTGCAAATCGTTGTGTTACTAACATTACTCAATAAATAAAATACTCTGGCTTCAATGTACTCTACTCTCTGACCAACTGCATCAACAATCTCCAATTAGAGACTTTGGACAAGGGCAAGGAATTTAAGTCTACTCTGAAACATTTACTACATTATTTTAGTTTTTATTTTTCTTGAAGGGCATTCTTTTTATTTTTATTCATATAAATTGACAACAATCTCCCTTATGCATATATATCCCTCATGAAGTTGAACAAGTGTAGTTCCATCACTTGAATAAAGACCGATGATGGGTCGTTTTCTGGCGTGCTGGATCAATGGTTTGCAAAACGAAGTAACTTAACACCGGTGTGGTGTCTGACCAACACTACATCGTTGATGTCTATAAGTCAGTATGATATTGGAGATATGTGTATTTTTGCTTGAGTGAAGACCCTGTTACCTTTTGTTTGAGTCAAAGGAATGGTATTATAAAACCATTCTCCTACACATATTTATGTGAGACTCATGACTAATAATAAATGATGATGAAGGCAGATAAAAAAAAATGGAGGAGGAGGATGTTAGAGCAATAAGTGTCGATGCCTCAGGATCACTAAATAACTAATTACTCACAAACCAGCTTCAACTCACTGAATTTTTTCCTCAAAACTATTATGTGTTTACGGAATTATATTTACTATATTACAAGTTGAATGAAAATCAAGACATGCATGTTAGAGTCTTAAAAACTACTAGTAGATATTTTTTCCATCACAAAATTTGTGCCCGTACGTATTGGTACGATTTTCTAGGTACGCCACTGAGCAAAATTCTACTATTATATAATCATATTTGTCCACGGTCCAAAAAGTGAATTGTATAGTGCAGATTATGATGTTGGGCACACCTCAAACTCCATAAAGATGATCCATGTCTTTCTGGTCGTGGTAATGTTCAGTAGATTATTCATGTAAAACAACTATTCGATTAAACATTTGTACATAATGCTTCACCGAAAAACATTTTGTCTTCGACAAGTAATGAATATACGGAAAAGGTTTTTTTTCCCAACCAATAGGTTAATATTATTGGACATTTGACGTTCCTATCTAATTAGCTGGAACCCCAACCACCAAAAATTAGGTGTATAAATTTTTGTGCCATACCTTTTATTTAACAAGTGTAAGAAATTGGTCTTGAGCCCCACCATTAAAAAATTGAAGGGTTTTTTTTAATTATTCTAGCTTGATTACTATTTACAACTAACTTAAAAATGGCTGAAATCAAAGAATAATTGGAATGTGGATCAGAGTCCGAAGAGGTAACTCCTTTTCGAGGAATGCAATTAGCTTAATTTTAACTGGTAATTGCACCATTATTTTCAATTTTTTATAATTCAAGTGTCCGGGCCACACTTTTACTAATTCTGGAGCTCATTAATACCACCATCGAAGGAATTTAGGGGCTTTGTACTGAGGTAATTCACTTTAGGGTTGTAGTGAGGCCAATCTGGCTGTTCATCTCGACACCGACAGCTCGGATTTAATCCAAACTCCAGTGATCCGAGCCGTTCAATGTTTGGATTAAAATTCGAGCGTTCACTGCTTAAATGGACAGGCGAATGGACTCACTATAATCCTACAGTAAAGCCGTCACTACAAAGACCCTGGACCCCAAAGGGAGAGCCTAATTAAAATTGGAACAAAGTTCGGTAATTTCACCATTTTAAGTTCGATCCCCTAAAAACATAGGGATATCATGACTCTTTGAGCCATGGGCGCAATATTATATGGAGCAGCAAGGAGACGAACTTAATATTTAAATGCCATGGATTGTTTTTGTGTCTGAATAAAAAAATATACATAAACAATTGAGCAAAATAAGTCGATGACAGCAAGGGTGCGGCGGAATATATATATATATATATATATATATATATATATATATATATATATATATATATATATATATATAGTAGAGTTCGGTCGGGGACTCGGACCTATCTTAGGTCGAATTTTTTTTTCCGGCCATTGCGCGGATGTTTTTGTTGGATGTTTTTAAAATGTGTTTTTAAGGTTCCACGCGAGAAATGGGAAAAAAAAAATACCGGGAAGGGCTTCATCCGAGCATTTTTCGATAAAACTGTAAAATCGCAGTTTTATCAAAAAATGCTCGGATGAAGCCCTTCCCGGTATTTTTTTTTTCCCATTTCTCGCGTGGAACCTTAAAAACACATTTTAAAAACATCCAACGGTTTGGATCCCGGCCAAATGGCCGGGAAGTGGGAGGTCCGGACCTATCTTAGGTCCGGGAGTCCTGACCGGATCCTCGGCGTATATATATATATATATATATATATATATATATATATATATATATATTGTACTGGGATAAATCCGCGTAACCCTAGATCACGTGCTTCCTTCTGTCAACCCTAAGTCTGCAAGACAGAAAAAGGGTTAGAGCACCTTTGCCTCTCGTCGGCAAAGGCCCTCCGATGCCTAAGTTAGTACCGCGTACTTGAATGCTCTAATCACAATGCATATGAAAATAGGTTTCACAACCTACCTTTTGTTAGGGTTATTGCTTTGTATTTATAGGCCTGACCGTTCATCAATTTAGGCATCTCGTGCCCTTGTTTCCTTTTTCCTTTAGGAATCCTTTTCCTAACAGGACCTTCCTATTAGGGACAAGTCTCCATATCCTACTAGGTTTCGTTTAGCAGAGGTCTTTCTTTCCATACAGAATTTTTTCCCATATGGGGTATACTCCTAATCACATTAGGACTTCCCGTATTAATCCCCTATTTCACGGGATTCTTCCTTATCTCATAAGGAACTGCTGTAGAACACTCTGGAATGTTTCACCGCCCTACTCATGGCGGTGCCGAAACTTACACGTGCTTCGGGTAACTTCAAATACATTGTTTAGTTCATCACGCCGAGCTGAACTATGTATTTCCATAATGCTTTCCAAGCTATATTCGTAGCCTCTACAGCTCGGCCATATCAGGGGGCATATCCCCCTGCTTTTACCGAGCTGGTACATCCTGGTGCTTTAATTTAATTCGACGATTGACCTTATTCATGATCAATCCAGCTCAGCACAAGGCTCAAGGACTTCCCTATGTGGTGCCGAGCTATTCACCTTCCCGTGGTGCATATCTTAGGCACGTGCTATGCCTAACAGTAGGGTAATCATTTTTTACCCTCTCCATATATATATATATATATATAGAGTCCTGATCTAGTCCGGGAGTCCCAGATCCGGGACTCCACCTTCCCGATATTTTTTTTTGCGATCGAGCCGTCCAATGTGTTCAAAAGGTGTTTTCAAGGGTCCAGGCGGGAAATCTTTAAAAAAAATATTGGGAATGGCTTGATCCAAACAGTTTTCGCAAAAACTTTATATTTACAGTTTTTGCGAAAAACTACTTGGATCAAGCCCTTCCCGGTATTTTTTTTTTGAAGATTTCTCGCGTGGACCTTCGAAAACACCTTTTGAACACATTGGACGGCTCGGATTTTCCAAAAACAATTTTTAAAAGCATCAAAACACTGAAAAAGGCTTCAATCCGGGAAATCCGGGATCCTTGACTGGATTGCCGGTGTATATATATATATATATATATGGAACAACTTCTAATAAGGGTCCCTTATATAAGATTTCCATGCGGACCTAGCCCTTTTTTGTGTTTCCGGACCAAACTTCGATGATCTGAACCGCTCAATGTTTTTAAAATGCATTTTTAAGGGCTTCCGCTAGGATTCATCCAAAAAAAATACCTGGAAGGGCCTCATCCGATCAGTTTTGGTTAAAAACGCTATACATAACGTTTTTAACTAAAATTGATTGGATGAAGCCCTTCCGGGTATTTTTTTTTTTTGGATGAATCCTCGATGGGCCTTTAAAAAATATTGAACTGTTCGGATTGTCAAAATTTTGCTTGGAAAGGTGAGGTCCGCATTTTAACTTAGATAAAGGTCCCTTATTAGAAGTTTATCCTATATATATATACTAGCGTGACACGGTAATTAAACAAAAATGTTTGCGTACTATTTTTCAAAATAACGCCTATGAAAGAGGTATACTTTTGGTAAGAGTTGGGGTTGAGGTTGTATGTAGATTATTTTTCCCTTTGATTGTTTGATTGTTTTCTGGTTTTCCTTCCAATTTTTTGGGTCTCAAGAGGCTTTGTAGCTTTTCTCTTGTCTTGTTTAATATTGTATATTTGATATTTGATTAATAAAATCCTTTTTTGCCATGCAAAAAAAAATGTATACTTTTGAACCTCTCAATCAGTATAAACCTACACTAATGGTAGAAATTTTATTGATTACAATAACTCCAACCGGTTAACAAAGATGGTTATCTCACCCTAGTTAGTACAATGATCAATCAAGAGGTTTAACTTCCCAAGTCTTCATACAATAAATGGGTAGTTGTAGAGCCATATCATGCAATCAACATCAAAAAGTTCCATTTAGATAATTGGAACACTATTTTCAATTAATATTGATGCCAACAATTTAACGGAAGAATGGCCTAGTAGTAGATTGGGTTTCATTATAATGGATGTCTTTGCACTTTTTTCGTTTGGCTTTGCCCTCGAGTAAATAGAAGGATCTCTGGTTGCATAGTAAGTCGAGTGAATAGGAGCCTCGTCGATTGCATTGTAACCTACCCCATCAATTTAAAGAACGCATTGGTTTTAAATAGTTAGATTCAATTAAATGTTGTTCGGATGTTAGGGCCTGCATGGCTTCCTGCAGGGGCATTAAAAAAATTATTCTAACCGGTTGTTTGCCATTAGATGGAGAGTGTCTCCCATAATTTTTGCTCCTTAGCCTGGTAGTTTTCATGCTTTTCTAACTTTGTGCAGATAGGTTGTGATCCTTTCTTATTTTGGCTTAGGCCTCTTATTTCCTTTGTTTGAGCTAGAAAAGCAAAAATAAGTCTATCATCGGAAATCATTCATTTTTAAGTTTTGTGAAGAATATTTGACAAGCCAAAAAATTAAAGAAAAATGGGTTTCAATTTAGTATTGTAATGTTTTCCAAAATATTTTTCTCAAAGTAAATACATCTTGAAAACACATCAAACAATATCTGATCAATAAGATTTTTCAGGGGGACTAATGCCTTTATTGAAATCTAAATAATAAACGATTTGAAAGAGTTTCCCGAAGTGCACTAAAACTCTGTAGTGTGTGACTGTACTGCAAGTAATAAGTTTGTTTATTGGTAGTTAAATGAAGTATTTTTCATAAGGTCGTAGTCCCTCCATTCCAAATTTTGTATCCATTAATTTCTTGGGATACATTTCATTTTTAAATTCCTTATTTCTTTCTACCTATAATTCTCTTGAATTTGAAATTTTTTTTAATAGAAATAATTAAGATCTATCAAATAAAATTTATGTTGCATACCTGATATTAAACATTTAAACACATGAACAATTTATTAAGACGTTGGGAATAGTAAAAATAGGACTAGAAATTTGGGATGTAAAGTGCAGGTTGGGGACAACATTTATGCTGACCCAATCTAGGTTGTCCGTGTTTGGCGATTAAAAGTGCAAATTTACTCGAACCAAACAAATTCTAAACCGTTTATTACCGAACTAATCTGCACCGTTTGATCGCCAAACGCAAACGACTCAATTTGGGTTAGCATGCATACTGTACCTTCCCATTTACACCTCGGAGCCTAAGATTTTTCTACCTTCTTTTACTTTTCATTCATTTGGCAATTAATTATGGCTTGTGTTGGTGTGAAGCCGAAATACATGCTGCTCATACTCTTTCACGAGAGTTACATACGTAAACCTACATCTAAGCTGACCCAAAAAAAACCTAGGGATGTTTTAGCAAAAATAATTTAAATGAATTATTATTTTGTCTTTATTAAAAAAATTGCATTTGTTAGTTTTGGGTTGATCTTTTGCAGATTATTGATTCGTCTCGACGAGAGTAAGTTTTGGCAAAAAATAATCCAAATGGATTATTATTGTCATTATTGAAAAAAATTATTTGTTAGTTTTCCGTCGATTTTCTTTTGTGGATTATTGGTTCGTCTTGACAAAAAGAATCAAACCAGTACAAAATTATTAACCAAACAAAAAAATTGTGAATAAAGACAAAATAATCCAATAATTCACAAAACTTTGGCTTATTTTTTTCTTTAGTGAATTTTTTAAAAATTTGGATAATAATTTTTTATTTTTTTAGATTTCTCTAGTCGAGACGAACCAATAATCAACAAAAAAAAAGGCCAAAGTTTTATAAAATTATAAAAACTAGCCTCAACGAGAGAAATCTAAAAAATAAAAAATTATTATCCAAATTTTAAAAAATTCACTAAAGACAAAAATAAGCCAAAGTTTTTTGAATTATTGGATTATTTTGTCTTTATTCACAAATATTTTAGTTTGGTTAATAATTTTGTACTCTTTAGATTCATTTCATCGAGACGAACAAATAATCAACAATAACAAAAAAAATTGATACGAAACTAACGAATACAAAATTATTATTTTTTGGATAAATAGATTATTTTTTCAAAAACTCCCCTTAGTATACCCCCTAGTATATCTTTAAACTATAGTCCAAACAAGAAAAGAGTGAATGTATTGGATTCGATATGGTTGAATCAAGCACTCATAAATTCAGTCAAGGTACTTGGTTTTCATCAACATTTTAGCTTACCTTTTAAGTTGTGCTCAATCTTTTAAGCAATATAAAATGTTGTTATCAAAGCTACTTAATCATATAGTATTACTTAATGCATTTAGTTTTAAATTCTAAATTTCGGTTATCAAACAACCCCTTACTCTTAAATTCAATCATTGCTTATTTTATTGTCAAGTTAATTTGCCCGAAGGAAAGTGACGACGAGATTTTCACCTAAATGACTTTCGACTTTGTTCCATTTTCGTAATTTATGGTATAGTTTTTCGTCGTAACTTTTGAAATTAATCTTTCATACCGACTTGAAGAATAAAAAAGTTATAAAAATGTGGACTGAATTTGAAAAATAAATCATATAAAATGATACTTTAGGCAAAAAAACACACATGTTTTGTATTTTTTCATCTTTTGTACTATAAACTTCTAACGTTGAAATGGATGATTAATTCAAAAAATATATTGTAAATCTAACAAAAATTTAGAAAATACATACAAAAGAAAGCAAAAGGCAAGAAAAAAGAATGGAGCCTAATTCACGGAATTTTTTTGCACAACTTTTTTTTTCCTGTTCTTCCTTCAGTATGAATATAATCAGTCTTAGTTGTTTTTAAAAAGAAAATTTTTGCTTTGGTTCGCGTTCATACACATGCATTATGTGACTTAATTAATTTTAAACCATTAAAGCCAAGAGACTTCTGGGCTGACGGCATCATAAATGCACCGAGGTATTAGGGAAAAGGAGGTCAGGAGTTGAACTCCTCACGGTAATCTAACTATACTAAGGACTGTTTTGGGTAATAATTTATAATCTGGATTATTGAATTATTTGTTGTCTTTATTCAAATTTTTTTTGCATTTGTTAGTTTTGCGTCAAGATTTTGTGATTTCTAGATTCCTCTCGACGAGACGAATCTAACAAGTACAAAATTATAATCAAAACTCAATTTTTTTTAATAAAGCCAAAATACTTGGATTATTGGCCAATAATCCAAGTATTTCGGCTTTAGGTTTGGTTTGGCTAAATTGAAAAAACTAGTTTTTTGATTTTTTGGTTTTGTCATTATTCAAAAAAAAATTGCATTTGTTGATTTTCGGTCTATTTTTTGAGGTTTCTTGGTTTGTCTCGACGAGAGGAATCTAGAAAGTATAAAATTATTAGCCAAATTTTAAGTTTTGTGAATAAAGACGAAAAATAATCCAAAAAACCAAGACAAGCAAAGAAACCTTAAAAAACGACCGAAAACTAACGAATACAAAAAAAAATTTGAATAAGGACAAAACCAAAAAAACCAAAAAACTAGTTTTTTCAATTTAGCCAAACCAAGCCTTATTCAAAAAAATATTTGGTTGACCATAATTTTGTACTTGTTAGATTTGTCTCGTCGAGAGGAATCCAGAAACCACAAAATCTTGACGCAAAACTAACAACTGCAAAAAAAATTTGAATAAAGACAAAACAAATAATCCAATAATGCAAATTATGGATTATTACCCAAAACAGCCCTAAAACTAGTAATTTTTCAATTTTCAATGGGTGTTGAAAACAAATCGCATAATCAATGTGATTTTCCGCATGGCTAAGGTTCTAGAAGATATTTAAATAATAAAATGCAGGTACAGAGTCCGTGTAGTGAGTCCCATCTTCCATCCGGCTGTCCATCTCTACAAGAGTCTACGATTAGCTGGATTGAACTGGACTGTTGTACCTTTGAAGGACTGGCGACCGGAGAGGATCCAAATCCAATCTTGAAGTTTATGCAACAGAACGGGGAGTCGATTTCCAGAGTAACATTGTAAACATAACCTACTGCCTTTTTATTTAGAGCATGTGCAATGGAGTTCTATATGGGATATGATGATGGAAAATGGAAAAGTTCCATATGGAGTTGTATATTTGGACCGATAAGGGTTCCGAAAATGTATATTACGACGGAGCTTACTTTCGAGTGTCCATAAGAATAATTTGAACCGTTCACTAATTTTAAAATTTCAATTGTACCTGCAAAAAAATACAAAATGCACAAGTGATCGATTTGAATTTCAAGTTATCATTCAGAATTCAGAAAATGGACGATCGGAGCTTAATTTTGCCGGTATCTGCAAAAGGTCACCGGAATTGCAAGTTGTCCCAGGAATCTGCAAATTGTCGACGGTGAAAGCGAAAAATTAGAAGCTTTGATTGAGAAAGGGAGGGGTTTTATCGATCGAGAGAGAAAGGAGGTTAGAGAGAGAGAGAGAGAGAGAGAGAGAGACAGAGCACGTACGAAGCATAGTACATTCATCCCTCACGGGCTGCTAAAACAAAAACAACACATGTGTCACAGTGTCTAAAAATTAAATCTTTCTCACTCTCTTCTTCCTCCTCTCTCACTCCCCTTTTCTCTCCCTATAAAATGAGACTATAACTAACCAAAATCTCCTCACAAAAACCAAAATGGCCTGGGCACAAAACAGAGCAAAAAAGCAGGGGAAAAGTCCCCCTATTTTTCTCTGTTTCCACATTCCAATCCTCATCTTCCTCCATTTCTCAACCCGGGTTTTCGCCCAATCGACGCCCGTGTTCGCCTGCGACGTGAAATCCAATCCGGGTCTGGCGAAGTACACGTTCTGCAATCCGAAGGCGGCAGTGGCACATAGGGTGGCGGATTTGGTGAAGCGGCTGACGTTGGAGGAGAAAATCGGGTTCCTGGTGAACTCAGCTGGGAGTGTGAGTCGACTCGGGATACCCAAGTACGAGTGGTGGTCGGAGGCTTTACACGGGGGTCTCGAATGAGGCCCAGGGACCAAGTTTACGAGCATGGTCCCTGGTGCTACGAGTTTTCCCCAGGTTATTCTCACTGCAGCCTCTTTCAATGTCACTCTGTTTAAAGCCATTGGAAAGGTATGTACTGATAATGTACACACCCACCCACATATATTTATATAATACTCTTGTATGTGTTTCACCTGTTAATTTGATGTTTTGAGTGGCTTCCAATCATGGGTTTTAATTTATATTTGATTTAATTGAGAGTTTGTTGTTGTGCCCAACACCTCGAGCACGAAAATAGTAAAATCAAGAGAAAGCAAGACACACAAATTTACATGTTTTGGCTAAATCGGACATACTTCCACGGAGAGGGGGTTTTCAATATAGTCTAGAGAAAATTCGAGTTTTGTATTACACACTCACTCTTAATCTCACAATAATGAAAGTCTCTCAGTTTTCTCGTGTCTATCTCTCTCACACTCTCTGCCTCTCTCACTTTTGTCATACAAATAAACTAGGCACATCTGAGTATTTATGGAGTTACATGATAAAACCTTAAACCACTCCCTCCAAGCCTAAGCCCATCCGGCCCACGCGGGGTGGAATCCCAAGGCTTGTTTTTTGAAAGACACGACTATGGGTACCGAAAAGGATATCAAAAATATACAAGCGGTTTGTGGTCTGGAAGCCTGTAGTGAGCATTTCAGCTGTCCATTTCAATAATCAATGGTTCAGATATAAACCGCTAAACCTCGAGGCCAAACCACTTTGCGAATCCCCTGGTGTTATAAACGGATTGGATCATCAAAGTGGGTTTTAAAAAGCTAAAAAGATGCTTTTAGTATCAGGAAAGAATCGTAATAGATGACATGAGTGTAATCAGGCTAGTGTAATTGATTTTTACACTTTCTTATTTTGTAAATGCACACCCGGCCTTTTTCATCCACTTGCAATATGAATTTGTAGTATTATCCTTCCTGGTAAGAAAGATTACGTAAATCAAAGGTTTATCTTGTAAAATGAACCTATGAAAAAGACACCCAAAAAATGTGGTTATAAAAAATGGGAGTTTTGCTTTTATGCGCGTGTTTAATGATCTGTGTAAATAATGTAGACCATTGTCTACTTATTCTAATTTTCATTTTTTTTGGGAGGAAATTCAATTATTGCTTATTTTATGTCTAGTTTTTCTCGAAGGAAGCAACAACCGGATTTTCACCTATTTCACGGATTTTTTCTGCACAATTGCTTTTTTATTTTTTCCGTTCTCCTGTCAATCACGGCTTTTCATCTTGAACACACACACACACACACACAGAGTACCAAACCTTGAGAGTTGAGAGGACTAGAGGAGAGATGAGGTTAGGGTATTTTTTAACTTGTAACCCTAACTTTTACAAGTTATAACTTATAAACTTATAATATACTTGTGTACGTCAAAGGAGATATGGGGAGAGGCAGGGATCGGGAAGGGGACTGATTACACCATTCCCCAATCTATCTCCGAATTTTTTTAAAATAATTCCCCATATCCTAGGATTGAGGCAGGTGAACTGAGATGGTCATCCCTCCTTCAGTTTGATTCTCTTTTCTTCCCACTCTCTCTCCCCTCTTTTTTTTTTTGTATTTTGGGTTTCAATAAGATCTGGGTTTATGGTAATTTTAGGTTTCAATAAGTTGGATAGTCATCTGGTTAAGCTGGTGGGGTTGTGATGTATTTTGTGGCTACCAAACTAGAATTTGGAATTTTGGGTAAGCATTTTGATTAGAGACTGCTAGAGATGCTCTACCATGGACACTTAAAAAGGGACAACCAACTGGAATAATGTACCACAATAAAGGAACTGAGTGAGTATTGAGCTATATGATCTACTTACAAATTTTAGTGATACTTATAGTAGTTTGGTTTTTTCGAACGATCGAGTATAGACAGTATGAAGGAAATTCTTATCAAGATCAATTTGGGGAATCACAAATCACTTCCCTAAGTGAAAAAGTACAAATTTTTAGTGCATTTTTTTAACACAAAGGGTTTCGCTTGCAACCCTTGTAACAAAAAACCTACTAACACACCCATTGGCTCACACTTCATTGTGAGACCTACATCAGAGTCTCGCGTGGATAATCGGAGGTGCTCAATTTGTTTTTAAGGGTCTTAGTGAAAAACTAGCTCAGTAAAATACCCGTAAAGGCTCGATTGATTAGTTCAAGTTTCAGTTCCTGAATTGAACGGACTAAAACTAATTGAGATCTATCAAATAAGAACCATATTGCACATAAAATACGTTATTGGAAGATATAGACATTTTAAAAATTGTATTGGAATCTGACATGACCAACAATTTGGGACAGAGGGAGTATTTACCAAGAAAAAAAAAATTCAAACATATTTTTGGACATAAATTAAAAATAAAGCATTCTTAAAAAAAATATATTTTATTTAAAAAAAACCTTGTTTTCATGAACAGATAAGTATTTGGGGAAGGGAATGGTAGTTAAAATTTGAGTTGAGAAAAATGAGACGAAGAGAGAGAAAGTTAATATTGGAACTCTTAAATTTTATTTTCAACATATAATTATAGTAGTTGGTTTACCACCTTTTAGAGCAACAGCAACGGCAACAGCTAAGCCAAAATTTTGACCAAAAAACCTGATGTACAATGCATATAATTAGTTTGTGACTCTCAATACTCCAACAACCTATCCATTCGACCCATCTTTTTATTAAAATATATTATTTTTTCTTTTTTAAAATCTCACAATATATATGTATATATACGTATATATATTCCGAGAGACCTGCGACGCGTACTGTTTGTCCCTTCCATCGCCGTCGTCGTTAATCGTCGTCGGATCGTTACCTCTTCCATCACAGTCGACCGTCGTCATCGATCGTTTTCATCGCCGTTGATCGAAAGCTTCATCGCATCGATCGAGAGCTTCATCGCGTTGATCGATCTCCGTCTCCGTCGATTGTTAACTTTGCTGCGTCGATGGTCACCGTCGATCTCCATCTCCATTGATGGTCACCGTCATTAATTGTCGCCAACTTCTTGCTGTAGGGAGGAGAGAGAAACAATAAAATATGGGATTGCTAGTGAACAGTATCACGCTATCTTTACCGTGATACTGTTCATATATGGATGGCGAACAGTGACTTACACTACCTGCTGCACCTCAATTTCCTTCATCCTCTTCTCTATTTTGCCCAAATTTGTAGTTTACCCAATCTGCTGTTGCTCTTAGAACTGCAAATGGGAAGGGCTATAAGCCTGTAACCATTGTACTACACCTACGAAGCATAGTGCATTCATCCCTCATGAACTGCTGTCTGCTAAGACAAAAACAACCACAGTGTCATCTCTCTCCTCTCTTCTCTCTCTCCTCTCTCACTCCCCTTCTCTCTCTCCTGTAAAATGAGACTATAACTAACCAAAATCCAACCCAATACCCATTCTTTGTAATTGTAATTATTCCCACCCAAGGTCACAAAAACCAAAATGGCCTCTGCTCAAAACAGAGCAAAAAAGCAGGGGAAAAGCTCCCCTGTTTTCCACATTACAATCTTCATTTTCCTCCATTTTTCGACGCCGTATTTTTGCCCAACTGAAGCCATTCTGAACAAGAAATTCATTCCGGGTCTGGTAGGACAAGTCGCGTTCGCCTGCGACGTCAAATCCAATCAGGGCCTGGCGAACGACACGTTTTGCAATCCGAAGGTGGCGACGGCCGATCGGGTGGCGGATTTAGTGAAGCAGCTAGCTGGAGGAGAAAATAGGATTCCTGGGGAACTCAGCTGCCAGTGTGAGTCGACTCGGGATACCCAAGTACGAGTGGTGGTCAGAGGCTTTACACGGCCTCGCGTGTGACGGGTATTACGAACTTGGTCCCTGGTGCTACGAGTTTTCCTCAAGTTATTCTCACTGCAGCCTCGTTCAATGTCACTCTGTTTGAAGCCATGTATGCAGGGATGGCAATGGGGCGGATCGGTTCGGGTTTTGGCCGATCCGCACCCAAATTCAAAGGGTTTCGGTTCGGTTCGGTTCAGGTTCGGTTCGGAAAAGGGAGTGGATGAACAATAACTTAACCATTCGGAGTACGGGTAATTTCAGGTAACCGATTTTGTGAAGGAAAAAGTTAGTTTTTTTTTTTGCAAAACTAAACATACAAAAAAACTAGTTTAATGGAAAAAGTTAGTTTTTTTTTTCAAAACTAAAAACCAAAAAACTAGTTAGCGGAATAAGTTAATTTTTTTACAAAACTAAAACATCCAAAAAAATCAAAAAACCGAAAAAACCAAGTTAACACCCCTTAATCTTGGATCAAAACCTCTTTCACTCTCTTTTTGCATCTGGATTTTGGTTGATTAATTTGTAAAATATGAACAGACTCAATCATGAAAGTGAGTTTTAAAAAAGCTATAGTAAAATGATGCTTTTAGTAACAGGAAAGAACTACAGTCTTTTTACTTGCTTTTTAACGAAGCTAAATTGATTTTACCCTTCCTTAATTTATATAAATGCATACACTTTTTCGTTCACTAGCAATGTGATTTTACAATCTTATCCTTCCTTGAATGAAAGAATCATTGTCGGCTAAAAAGTTTCAGGGGCCCCAAAACAAAATTGGGATAATAATTAGAAATATAGTGCAACGATTAGTGAAAGATGTGGAGAGAAATAAGAATAAGAATTAGTACAAATAAGAGTAATGATGAAAAATAAATATGAGTAACAATTGCGAAATAAGGAAGAAAAGTGGTCGCGAAACCTAAAACCAATAATGTCGACGGGACTATGGTAAACAGAAAAGAATCCAAATCCAATCGAAAAAGTAATGTGACGTGGGCCTATTCTTATGCAGTATTTACTACTCCTTGGTCGCAGACGATATCATCACCACAAACAAATCAACCTCTCTCTCTCTCTCTCTCTCTCTCTCTCTCTAGCTATCTTTCAGTAGGTCCACTTGTGAAGCAGGAGAAAGCAGAACTTCCAAACAAAAAGCCTAAAGTCCCAACTCAGCAAAATCAAACAAACGAAAATCTTTCACGGACTTGCATAAAACAAATCCAACCCCCTAATTCAATATCGTACAGAAATTCTTACAGGAAAAGAGGAGAGGAGAGAGATAGCCTAGACACTAGAGAGAGAAACCAAAAGAGTATAGATATAGATATATATATGTGTGTGCATAAACAATCGACTGTCTTTTTCTTTACAGAGCATGTTACATTCATCCCTCACGGGTTGCTACAAAACAACATGTGTCTCTGAAAATTGAATCGTTCTCTCTCTCTCTCTCTCTCTCTCTCTCTCTCTATAAAATGAGACTATAACTAACCAATCCCCTCAGAAACCCAATACCCAGTCTTTGTAATTGTATTTATTCCTAACCCAAGATCCAAAAAAAAAAAGAGAATACAAAAATGGCCTCAGCTCAAAGCAGAGCAAAAAAGCAGGGGAAAAGCTCCCCTGCTTTCCTCTGTTTCCACATTCCAATCTTGATTTTCCTCCATTTATCGACCCGGGTTCCCGCCCAATCGACGCCCGTGTTCGCCTGCGACGTGAAATCCAATCCGGGTCTGGCGAACTACACGTTCTGCGATCCAAAGGCGGCGGCTGCTGACCGGGTGGCGGATTTGGTGAAGCGGCTGACGCTGGAGGAGAAAATCGGGTTCCTGGTGAACGCAGCTGGGAGTGTGAGTCGACTCGGGATACCCAAGTACGAGTGGTGGTCGGAGGCTTTACACGGGGTCTCGAATGTAGGCCCAGGGACCAAGTTTACAAGCTTGGTCCCTGGTGCTACGAGTTTTCCCCAGGTTATTCTCACTGCAGCCTCTTTCAATGTCTCTCTGTTTGAAGCCATTGGAAAGGTATGTACATATATGCTTCTATATAAATACGTGTGTGTGAATATATTGGTTTTTTGTGACAATGTTGGGGTTTTTTCGTCAAAATTTGATGTTTTCATGGTCTTAAATCATGGGTTTGTGGTTGTCAAAAAAAAAACAAAAACAAAAAATCATGGGTTTGTGAGGATCTGGATTTTGATCTTGTGATTTTGATACGAATCAACAGATTTCTCGAAATTTACAATGTGTGTGTCTGTTTATATGTCTATGTATGAATGTGCGCGTGCGGGCGTGCTTTGATTTACATAAAATATTCTTTTGATTCTATTCTTTAGGAAAAGGCAAAAGAATAGTTCACTTTGTTGTGGCTGCGTTTTTTTTTCTATTCATACTGTAATATTTTTCTATCTTAATCTCATTGGGGTATTTGATTAAAGGCATGTGGGAATGCATAGTAATACTTTCCTTTAACAAAATTGGATTGGGCTGATTCACATTATTCTCTCTTGGATTGGGCTGATCTACATTCCTCTCCCCCTCTCTCTTTCACCTTGGCTTTAAATTCATTAATGATTTAACACTGACATTTTTGTTTTGTGATCCTATTGGATGGGTAATGGGTGATAAAGAAAATTCCCTTTGGTTCATTTGTCGGCGGCTAAGTTTTCTGTTTGATTTTAGTAACTTAGTTGCTAAAATTAATATAATTTTAGCAAATGAGTTCACCAAAAGCTAAAATCAAATCAATCATGATTTTAGCACCTGGTAACCTCATTTGCTAAAATCACGGTTTGTTTTAGCAACTGAGTTGCTAATTTTTTTTGAAAAACTAGGACGTATCCAGAAAGTGTGTCCCAAAAATGAAATTCAGTGATTTAAATTTATTTGGGTGTTTATCTATACCATTGATTTTACTTTCAAAGGAGGTAAGTTTTTTGGGTACTTGGCGTTTTTCTTTGTTGGCTAATTGTTCATGACATGTCGGTATAGATGGGAAAATCTTTGGGTACCTACTGAGTACCACATGGCTGAGCCTATGCGTACCCAAACGTTGCATCCGGGCGTCCAAAAGTGTATTGAACGACCGAGATTAAAACACCCTCTCTCGTCATTCTCTCTTCTTTTTCTCTCTCCAAATCCAACCCGCCCAAAGCCAAAATTGATGGCCTAGTTGCTCCGAGGGGTATCACGTAGTACCCTCTCGATACTGAAAAATTGCCCGTGTAGATGTGATTGAAAAAAGATACTCCCTTCTGCCCATTTCGTTTATTTGTTATTATGGAATTTTTTTTAAAAAAAGATGTGTATTAATTTGATTAGATTTTTAATATTCCCACTCGTTCTTTATTTTTAGAACTACTTTTAGTAATTTACACGTGGTAGGTTACGGAAAAGTGCCCACTTTTTCTCGACTTTTCACCTAATGCAAATATTTTCGGTATCCCAAATTGGGAATATATGTATTTATTTTTGGTTTATGGTTTCATAATTTCATTGATATCTCATCTACCCAATGATGTGGTTTCTATTTGGATTTTGTGATATCATTTTCTGTTTCCCATGCGAGTGTACTGAAAATTGAACCATTCGGTGAAAGTTCCTCATGTTTGTTGAGTTGTACCCTACACGTGTATCATTTTCAATAATATTTTATGTAGAAAAATTTCTAAAATCAAACCTTCGTTTAGGTTTAAAAATATATTGAAATATTAGACAAGTATATAAAAGTTTATTAAATGGTGTAAAAAGTACACTGATTTTTTTTTCTTTTTTATCATTTTGTTTGTTTATTGGGCTGACAATAGAAAGATATATATTTTTTGGGTAAGTGACAATAGAAAGATTCTTTACATAGTTTGTGTTACTCAAATGTTGTACTATAGTTTTTGTTGAATTTCTTGAAGGAAAATGTTTAAAAAATAAAGTGTGGAAAAACGTTTTGACTTGTGTGAAAAAATATTAAAAAGTGTATAGGATTGTGTGTTGTTTTTGTCCGTTTGAAATCGTTCTTGTTTTCCGTTTATGTTATCCTGAAACACAAAATCCCGTGCCGCACATCGATTTTCAACCAAAAAACATGCTTTGGAATTCTTATTACTAGGAAATTTCTCTCGCAGAAAATTAACAAGCCATGGAGAAAAAAAATGCTTTCATTTTCAAAAACAGGTTGTGGATAGGTCCTTATCAGTGTTACCTTGAGATATAGGGATAATGGTTTAGAAATAAAGGAATGAGCTGTTGAATGGTTACTTTTAGTAAAGTTGGTGGAGCCACTCCTATATTATTATTAACTGCACTTTGAAATGTATGCTCATAATCTTGTGATATTGACTCCTGAACCAAAGTAGCATATGCTGTCCTGCATTGAGAGTCGAAAGGATTCCAGCTTTCACACTAGAATTGGAGAGAGAGAATTGGAGAGAGAGTGAGTGTACACTTATTGGTTTCTTGTTTGATTGCTGAAAACTTATACATATGCCAGTGCATTGGTCATATAGTTCCATAATTCCAATCTTAGCTTCGGGTTGGCACAGTGGTAGTCACGGCCCTTTTCCACGGTACAATACCTGATTTAAGATAAAATGGCTTTGTCATTAAAAAAAAAAGAAGAAGATAAAATGGCTTTAACACTTAAAAGTCGGTAAGCAAAAACCAGCTTGTTCTACTGACTTAAGATATTTTACTGACTTATAATAATTTTTGAAAATATTGCCGTAATGCAATGTAAAATGCAACCCCCCGCCAATAAGTTTAAAGGGCAATTCGGACATTTCACAGTAGAAATTATACTTCACGCCCAAGTTTTATCCTGGAACAAGCTGACTTAAGTGTGTGTTTTTGTTAGAACAACCTGGCTTAACCCGTCTATACAAATCTTAAGTCGGGTGTTGTGGAACGGGTTTATGAATTAGTTGGTGTAATTCCAAAACCAAGTTATGAAAACATATGGGTCAAGTTTTCAATTTTAAGCATGGTTCATTGAGTAACCTTATTACCATTCAGAAAGATGTTTGTGAATTATGTATTTGGGTAAGAACTAAACAATTCTCATCTTATTATCTTAGTCATAACAAATTTAATTAAGACACCCAATTAAAGAGCAAAAAACCTCATAATATTTTTTTGCAGGTGGTTTCAACTGAGGCAAGAGCAATGTACAATGTTGGATTAGCTGGTTTAACATATTGGTCACCAAATCTGAACATCGCTCGAGACCCAAGATGGGGAAGGATCCAAGAAACCCCGGGTGAAGACCCGGTACTAACGAGCAAATATGGATCGGCTTATGTGAGAGGATTACAGCAGCGCGATGATGGTGACAAAGACCGGCTCAAGGTTGCTGCCTGCTGCAAACACTACACCGCCTATGATCTTGATAACTGGAAAGGGTTTGATCGCTACCATTTCAATGCCGTGGTATTTACTCATGTTTAGGAAAAAAATTGAGTTCATTTGGTACTACGTACTAGCGTTTGGTAACGTGGTCAGTTTTCTATTTATCAATGCAGGAAAAGTGTTTCCAAAAAAGCGTGTTTTGAAAACATGTGAGTAATGGATGTCAGACCGGAGATGTGGGTTCCAAGTGGAAACTTGTTTTGAAAGAAGAGAAACAAGATATGGGTACCCTTTTTTTTTTCAAAACAACAGTGGTCCAATGTGCTTTTATTTCCACTTCCGATTTTTTTAAAACCGCAAAACAAAAACGTTACCAAACGAATTAGTACTGGTTTTTGAATCGTTGCTCGATCTAGATCTAAGTCATTTTGTTTGCTATCTGTTATGGGTGAGTTAGGTAACACAGCAAGATTTGGATGATACATTCCAGCCCCCATTCAAGAGCTGTGTTATTGATGGGAAAGTTGCAAGTGTCATGTGTTCCTACAACCAAGTTAACGGGATACCCACGTGCGCCGACCCGAAACTCCTTTCGGGTGTCATTCGGGGCGAATGGAAACTAAACGGGTAAGTCACATTTTCCCAATGACCTTTGCTAAATCAGCCCCTCAGAGGCTCAGATCCTTTATACTTAAATCTAGCTATATCGGTGTTCCGGTGTATTTTTGGTCATTTGATCACATGGAAACCTTCTGATCGAAAAAATGCACCGCAACACTGGTACATGAAAATTTGGGTATAGTGGAGCAAAGATTTGAGTCTTATATGTGCATGAAAATTGGCTGGTGCAGGTACATAGTATCTGATTGTGATTCAGTAGATGTGTTTTATAATACCCAACACTACACAAAAACACCGGAGGAGACTGCAGCTAAGGCTATATTGGCAGGTGACTCGATTTTCCAACCGTAAAATTTGGGCAAATCGATAAGTCAAGATCATTAATATTTTTGGAATTATTCGGCGCCCGTCTCTGTCTCACCCTTCTTGTGCTGTCACGTCATTACGATAAGAATCATTTGATTAACTTAATGTAGTATTTTTCTTGATATACATAGCTGTTTTCTTAAACTTTTTAAGTCAACTTATTTAACTTTAGTGTCAAGATGTTGATGATTTGTTAGCATTAGAAGGAGATTAGATAGTTAAAGTAAATAAAGAAATAAAGTACCTTTTCATCTAAAGAAACTTTACACTCTGTAATTATTAATTCATTTATTTATTTCTAATATCGAAATTTGATCCCAATCCCTCTTTTCATTCATTAATAAATTCATATTTAGTCTGTGAGTGAATTTGTGAAACTTTACACTTCACAATAGTGTACTTTTTCCTTGTTTTTTAATGGCTGAAGTTAATCCTCGGAGCATTCAGAAATTCGGGTTTTATCCAGAATAAATTTAACGATTAAAAATCAATGAATACGTTTCATTGATTTCTAGTCGTTAAATTTAATCCCATTTCCTCTTATCAATCATTTAGACACTCGGGTTTAATCCGTATTTCAACGAACTTAAGAAACTTTACACTTTGTAATCATGTATTTATTTATTTCTAATCGTTAAATTCGATTCCATTTCCACTTTAGTCATCACTAGGCACGGCGTTTTATTGACAAAGTAGCAAGTACTGAGAAATTCGATCAACAGGTCTGGACCTCAACTGCGGAAATTCCCTAGGCAAATACACGGAAGGCGCGGTAAAAGCCGGTCTGTTGAACGAATCGGCCGTCGACAATGCCATCACGAACAACTTTGCCACCCTGATGAGGCTCGGGTTCTTCGACGGTGACCCGAGCAAGCAGTTATACGGGAAGCTCGGCCCGAGCGATGTGTGCACCACCGCGCACCAGGAGCTGGCCCGCGAGGCTGCGAGGCAGGGCATTGTGCTGCTTAAAAACAGTGAAGGGTCGCTTCCTCTGTCTCCCACAGGGATCAAGTCACTGGCTGTTATTGGACCCAATGCTAAAGCCACAACGACCATGATTGGCAACTATGCAGGTATTAGTAATTTTATTTTGGGAGAAAATTTCGTGTGCCAAACGGTTACCGCCACGGGGTATCCGTCGGCGTATCCGAGCCGTCTAAACATGTTTTGGATGGCCCAGATTTAAGGGTGGAAAATTTACTCCAACAAATTAAAGTCATCCAAAACATGTTTAAACGTCTTGGATGTGCCAACGAGTACCACGTGGTGGTACTGTCCGGCACAAAAAAAATTCTCTTTTTTTGGGATCATTTGATGATTTCAAGTTAATCTAAAATAGCTGATCAAAGAAAAAGTTAAATCTCAAACCATTCTGGGATTATTAATTTTTTTTTTTTTCAGGAGTTCCATGCAAGTACACAACTCCTCTACAAGGCCTAACAGCCTCAACAGCAACCACCTACGCTCCCGGCTGCGCCGATGTGTTCTGCACCACCGTCCAACTGGATGACGCCAAGAAAGCTGCGGCTGCAGCAGACGCCACCGTCCTCATAGTGGGCACTAGCGACGCCATAGAAGGGGAGAGCCGCGACAGGGTCAATCTTACCCTGCCGGGGCAACAACAACTTTTGGTAACACAAGTTGCCAATGTTTCCAAGGGGCCAGTAATCCTTGTGATCATGTCAGCAGGGGGACTCGACGTGCAGTTTGCGAAAGATAGTTCGAAGATTACGAGTATTCTTTGGGTTGGGTTCCCGGGGGAAGCCGGTGGTGCCGCCATTGGTGATGTCATTTTCGGGTATTACAATCCAAGTAAGTCTTAGTATTTGTGTTGCAGATTACTGTGAACGTGCAAAAACGCGTATTTTGAACTGCATTACTTGTTTTAAGTGTTGCTTATGAATAGTTCCTTATTGAATACACATAGTTATATTGCTAAAAAAAGGAGTTAGATAGCGTTCTATCTGACGAATACTTGAAAAAAAAAATGCAAAATTGATGGCCGAGGTGGTTGAATTTACTCCTTGAGACATCTCGTTTAACCCGCAAATTTGTAACAAAATATGAACACTTCCGAAACAAGTGAGAATTTTACCCGTGTCCTGTATCCGGCCTGTTTTGCTTCCTCAAATACCCAATGCTCTAAAAGCCCATTGGAGTACTTGATGAACACAGTTAGAATAATTATGTATTGGTATCCTTTTGAATTTCCATTTTTCCAGATTATTGTTAAAAACTTGAAGTTCAAATTGCTTTCTGTATTGCAGGTGGAAGGCTGCCAATCTCATGGTATCCACAGTCATACGCAGACAAAATCCCAATGACTAACATGAACATGAGACCGGACCCTGCCACGGGCTACCCGGGTAGAACCTACCGGTTCTACACCGGTCCAACCGTCTACACGTTCGGGGACGGACTCAGCTACTCTAAATTCTACCATCAAATATCCCAAGCCCCTAACCAAGTCTCAATCCCCTTAGAAGAAGACCACGTCTGCCATTCCTCGAACTGCAAGTCCATCGACGTTGTCCAACAGAGTTGCCAGAACTTGGCTTTCGACGTCCATTTGAGGGTTAAGAATACCGGGAAAATGAGGGGGACCGACACTGTTTTCTTGTTCTCGAGCCCTCCTTCGGTCCACAACTCCCCGCAGAAACACTTGCTGGGATTTGAGAAGGTGTCTTTGGATCCCCAAACAGAAGGGTTGGTGAGGTTCAAGGTGGATGTTTGCAAGGACTTAAGCTTGGTTGACGAGGTTGGGGGTAGAAAAGTTGCCTTGGGACAACATGTGATTCATGTGGGTAGCTTGAAGTATTCCTTGAATGTGAGGATTTGAACCTAAGAAGAAAAAAAGGGTCATTATTGTGATTTTTTTCTTTTTCCTTTTTTTTTGAAAGAAAGAAAGAAAAAGGAAGGGAAGATAAGATTGAAATTCAAGCTATAAATAAATACAAAGTGTGACAAGTTGTATTTTTCATTTCCCCCATTTGCTCAATTGTTGGAAGTCAAGATATTGGAAATCCAAAGGAAAAGTTCATTTCAAAGATGTTGGAAATCCAAAGGACAAGTTCATATCTCCACTACTCTTTTTCCTCTCATTCCTAAAAAGGATATGGGGATGTTATTGTTTTGCTTGTTTGGTTGCTGATTTTATTGGGTGATGAATGAATGCACTTTGCTGATTATTATTCTTATTTTCCTTACAAAGTGAACTTGAATTGCTAGATACCAGCTCAAATGATTGCAAAACACACTCCTGAGTAATAAGTCAACAAATGCACGGGCACATGTAGGATTATGAGCGGAAAATCTTCATTCGAAGACATCTTGATTCACAAAACCCTCATGAGCAATTATTGAGAATGGGATCATAGAGTGAGAATTGAGATCGAAAGATCTGGATTATTCCACCTAGCTCATGACCCACAACATTAACCATCAAAACTACAGAAAATGAATAACCCAAGCTCAACTCATCGGTTGGCCTAATGATCAAGACCTGAAATTCATAATTTCTCCCTCCCTCCCTCCCAAAGTTTCAGGTCCGAAACCTAGTAGAATGTGTTTTGAACACTTTTTGACGAACTGAAAATTTTCTCAATCATTTATTTCCAGATCTCGAAAATTAATCGAGAATACGCAAACTGACTTAGACACCCGCAAAAATGGATAAGCCTAGCTTGTCCACCAAAACGACAGCCAACCCCAAAACGAAAACGGAAAGCAAGATGACGCTATCCAAATCCCATCCAAATGTCTCTCACTCTCTCTCTGCCCTTCCCCAACCCTTCACTCCGCTCTCTCTCCTCCTCCAACCACCACCGCCGCCGCCGCCTCCTCCTATCCAAACCGCCCAAAGCCTCATCCACCCAAATCTCCATCGACTCGCCACCACCCAATCCCTCCCATCCCCTCCCCAAAAAAACCGGAGTCATCATCGTTGGCGCCGGTCTATCCGGCCTAGCCGCTGCAACCCACCTCACCACCCAAAATATCCCCTTCCTCCTCCTCGACGCCTCCGACGCCGTCGGCGGCCGCGTCAGAACCGACCCGGTCCAAGGCTTCCTCCTAGACCGGGGCTTCCAGATCTTCATCACTTCTTACCCTGAAGCCCAGAAACTCCTCAATTACCAAACGCTAGACCTGAAAAAATTCTACTCGGGCGCAAAAATCTTCTACGGTGGACGCTTCCACACCGTATCCGACCCCCTGCGCCACTTCTTCGACTCCCTCCAAACCCTAGCCAACCCCATCGGCTCAGTCCTCGACAAGCTCCTCATCGCGTCGACCAGAATTAGGGTTTTGACCAAATCAGACGAGGAAATTTTATCCTCGGACGAGGTTTCCACCGCCGAGTTGCTGAGTCGGATCGGTTTTTCTGAGTCGGTGGTGGACCGGTTTTTTCGGCCGTTTTTCGGCGGGATTTTCTTCGATACGAGGCTCGAAACAACGTCGCGATTGTTTGATTTCGTGTTTAAGTGTCTTGCTGTCGGTGACAATACGCTTCCGGCGAGGGGCATTGCGGCCATCCCGGAGCAATTGGCGGCGGGATTGCCGGCCGGGTCGATTCGTTTGAACTCGAGAGTCGTGTCGATCGACGTTGAGGAGGGTTTGGGGAGTGTGAGGTTGGAAAGTGGAGAGAGGTTGAGGAGTGAGATGGGAGTGATAGTGGCAGTTGAAGAACCAGAAGCGGTTAAGCTTTTGGCGGGAAAGTTGAACTGGGATCCGGTTAGGAAAAAACCGGCTCGGAGCACGGTTTGCATATATTTCTCGGCGGACGAAAGTCAGATCCCGGTTCGAGACCCGGTTTTATATCTTAACGGGTCGGGCAAGGGGATTGTGAACAATATGTTTTTCGCTACAAATGTCGCCCCGTCTTATGGCCCACCCGGGAAGGCTCTGGTGTCCGTTTCGTTGATCGGGTTGTTCGAGGATGTGGTGGACGAGGATCTGATGGCTGAGGTTGTTCAGGAGCTTTCGGGTTGGTTCGGAGAGTCAATGGTGGGGTCGTGGAGGCACTTGAGGACTTATCGAATCAGGTTTGCGCAGCCAAATCAAAGTCCACCCACGGATTTGATGAAAAACCCGAGGGTCGGGCCGGGTTTGTACTTGTGTGGTGATTACCAGACTAGTGCTACCTTTGATGGGGCTTTGGTTTCGGGTCGGAAAGCAGTTGAGGCTTTGTTGAGAGATAGGGCCCTGATTCTAGTTTAATGTTGTATACTCTTCCTACTGTATAATGCATGGGCTGTGTGCAGTAAACTTGTAAATGTGGTTCTTTGATGTTTTATATACAGCAAAAATGCCAAAATTTTGCACCCAAAATATCAGAATATTTGATTAATTTATCTTATTATCTTTTAGGACATTTTTCAAACTTGGTATAATGCAAAATAATAATAACAAGAAACTTAGTTGAGCAACTTTAAACTTTCCTCACGTGTAAATTATTTTATTTTATCTCATTTTGCTAGTTCCCAATATATTGAGTTAGAGGTCACAAAAACGAATTATTTTACTTTTGAGAAACATTTACCAAAATGAGCAATTTTTGTGTTCACATTTCTTTTAGTATATAAATTTAGCTCATGTGAATCTTGGCTATTCGCGGAGTAGTCAAGGCTTGTGACTTACCCCTCTTTAGGGGCTTGTTTTTATCGACTTTTTTGGAGTTACTTAGTTTATAGAGAACTTTACTCTAGCTATAATTAGAACGATCGTTAGTAAATGGTAGAATTGGTCCCCTATAAATAATTAAGGTATGCGCAAACTGGCCTGTTATTAAAAAAATTACTTAGCTTATTTGATTTCCTACCTCATACTTGATTTGTAGTTGATTATCCAAAAACTTAAAATATTTGATGTCTAGCTATTGGCTAATGGTTCTGTTTGAAACATGTGGTCCTATGGAAGAGAATAAGAAAGGAAGAAATTTACCAGCCAAGAAAAAAAAGAAGAAGAAGAAGAAGAGGAGAAAATATGGACGGAAAAACAAGAGAAAAGTTAGAAGAATATATTAAGACAGGAATCAAGTTATAAACAAAAGATAATTTCTTGTTCCTCTTCCTAAATATTAAAATGTCGTAAAGAATAGAAAAATTTAGACAAGGGAAACTTTTATTGGAATTTTTTTTTGTACTATAGTTATTTATAAATAGGAAACTTAAAATAGATATCTTATTTGAGGAACTTATTTATGAATGGCGAGACTTATTGTTAACCAGGGATTTCGTCAGAGATGGCGATGTCCATGAGTCACATCAAAGGAGTGAGTATTGAGATAAGTCCAGCACTCGCATCTTCATCGGCTTTTTAGAGAATCCAGGGGAATGTTGTGCACACCTGTGTTGTGAACGGTGCCACACACCCCTTAGCCGTCCAATCGTGTTTTAAACGGCTTGGATGTGCATTGATTTTTTACTGGTAAAAATAAATCAAAATTACCGAATGCATCCAGACTGTCTAAAACACGATCGGACAGTTGAGGAGTGTACATCGTTTGTAAATAGAGAAGCTAAGAAAAGATTGGGAGACATGTGAGGTATTTTGGAGGGGAGAGAGAAAGAGAAGGGAGGCGTCATGGTGGACCAAAAAGAATTAGGTTTCTCTCTCCTAAAATAGGTAACAAATCCCTTACATTCAGGAAATTTTAAAATATCCAATTTCTTTAATTATGAAAAACATGTAGGCACCGCTTACTATTAAGGAAAAAAAATATGGGTCTATACAAACACTAATAACGGACTCAATAAGGGCATAAAGGTCTGATTGTGCAATGTCGAAATAATAAATATAAGTATTCAAATCTTTCAGGATGTAAACATAAACAAGTTTTTTAAACAAGATGGATAATTAAATTTCTCTTTATAGATGCATTCAAAAAATTACTTTTAGTTCCTGTCCTTTTCATAATATTAAGCACTAAAAAATATTTTTTAGAGCACATTTAGAAAAAATGAAATGCAAAAATCATTACTTAGCTTAATGCTTTAAACATATGCTCCCTGTTTGTTTTTTTTTTCCCTCACTTGAAATGGTTTTTGCATTCCTTGTTTTCATAAAATGTACTTCATAATTTTCAACATTTATTTTGTATTATGTACGGGAAATTGTGATATCCCAACAAGACCATGGATGACCATTTTGTTTTGACTCATTGGAATCTGATCCGATATCAGCAATTTGGAGAGTTGTTTGGGGATTGGATGAGATATGAAGATTTTTTTGAAAATTTTTGGGGATCGAGTAGGAGGTGGAGACAGACATATCTCCACCCCGAATATGTTCCCCCATTCATCCCTTTCCCGTTGCCGAATCCCTGAAACTTAGGGAACTATGAAATTATGTTGCGAACTTTATTATTTTGAACATATAACTAGGTGTAGAGTTGCATAACTTGTGTTGGTACGAAGGATTCTTATGTCGAATTATGATTTGTGTGTTACTCCACGTTCATCTTAGTTATAGATAACTTTCTACCCATTTTATATCTGTAGTGGTGTTGGTCATGTTTTGTTCATTAACCAATAGGAATAGATTATGAATATCTAGCTGCATGTATATTTTTTGTAGCACTAATTTGTATTATGGTTGATCCAATGATAGAAATTAATGAATAACACTAATATGTTTTTTGAAAACTGCTTGGATCTATGGAGATTCCCATTTTTCATTTTGGAGTGGGGGATGGAGGATGAAAACAAAGTCCCATTGGGGATCGGGGATGGGGTTCGGGGATTGAGAATGGAGATAGTATTACCTGGCTCCGATCTGTCTTCTTGCCCATCCCTAAACAAGACAAATCCTGGAATGCATAGGATAAAAGTTAGGCTTGTGTTCACTAACCTTGACTTTTTGGTTTTTTGAACTTTTTAGTTGATGTATTTGAAGAGAATAATATATTGTAAAGTGTGAAAAGTCAAAAAATTAAAAAATCCACTTAGTGGAACAAGAATTTAATTTTGTTCAAAGAGCCTCTTGTTGGTTGAAAGTGACCTCATTCGAATTGAAAAATGTATTAGGTGAAATCTATACCATCTTATTGGTTAAAAGTGACCCTCACCCTTACCAAAAAAATTTATTACCACCGATAAGAGGGATAGTAATAATATCCATTACTCCCTCCGTCCCAAATTGTTAGTCCCTCTTTCTATTTAGGGATACCCCAAAATGTTGGTTCTATTTCTAAAAACAATTATCAAAATATTTCAAACTTTCAGTTTTATCCTAAAAAGTACTATTTTCCTCCTAATTTATTTTATTATTTTTAAAATTTGTGTCATCTCTAAATCGTTTATATCATTTAGTAAATAATGTTTTTCATGATTTTTAAAATCTTGTATAAAACAAATACTGTAATTGAGATCTGTCAAACAAAATTTATATTTGCATATTTTTTGTTATCCATATTGAAAAATACAAACATTTTAAAACATTAAATAAATTTCACAGTTTTCAAGAACAATTTTGAAATTTTATGACAATAATTTTGTCATTTTAAAAAGTTAAATTTTTGAACAAACGATTTGAAATTTTACAAGGGTGAACAAAATCGCAGCAGTGGGATAGGCGTATTTCCCCCCTTCCGTTTCTCTAATTTCAAAACCCAACAAGCTTTTTTGTGGATAAGATTTTTTCTTTCCCCACAAGTACGGTCCTCGCTTCTTCTTCTCTCTCTCTCCACAGTCGGGAGAGCGGAGTCTGTCAAGAGAGAGAGAAACAGACATGGAGGAGAAATGCGAACAAGAGGCTCCAATGGGACCAATTCTACGAACCGAAGAACAACGGGGAAGACTATACGAGGCGTACAACGAGCTACATGGTCTAGCTCAGGAGTTCGAGACCCCATTCGACGCGCCGGCGGTGCTAGTGGTTGGCCACCAGACCGACGGCAAGAGCGCCCTCGTCGAAGCCCTAATGGGCTTCCAGTTCAACCACGTCGGCGGCGGCACCAAGACCCGTCGCCCAATCACCCTCCACATGAAGTACAACCCCGACTGTCACTCCCCTCTCTGCCACCTCCTCTCCGATTCCGACCCCTCCCTTGCTCAAGAAAAGTCCCTCCATGAAATCCAGGTGACACGTTCGCTAACTCGTGTTGGATTGACTCAGGTGTTTTCTTTGCATTTTATGTTCGATTCTTCTCGCCAGTAACTCTCCGGCCACCTCACCCTGCATAAGCATGCATGCGATACGGCTGTCGAGGGATCGTAGGGATTAATTCGAGGTGGTTGGGACTTAGTTCGTAGCATTGTGTCGGCTTAATTTTGCTAGCCCGATTTTCCTTGCGTTTTAGTATTGATTTGACGATCACGTTATTTGAATTGTATGTTGGTCTCGACGAGAGGAGGATGGAGAAATATAATATGATGGGCAAAAAAATTTATAATGGTTCGCTATAGATGAAAATATGTCTAAATAGACAAATTTTGTACATTGCTTCTATCTTTCTGTGAACTCAGATTCATATTTACTTACTTTTTTTTTTTAATTCCTCTTTCCAGAATGAAGAATAATTTAATAAAAATTGTGATGTAAAATTAGGAAGTTGAAAAATAATCCAATAATAAAGTTATGTTGAACACAACCGGGGTTTGTAATATATGTTTATGTGCTTGTATATGATGTGCTAATTGATGTGTAATGTAGAATAAGTAGATTGGATTTGCAATAAATGTGGTTCGCAAATTATTACCTTGTGCATATTGTACATTTTTTCTGTGGTTAGTAGATATCTGTGGGTAAGTTGAGTGGAAATAAGATTGTATTTCAATCCTTCTACTGCAACTAGCGGGGGCTAGCAATTTCAAAAAGTATTAATTAACTAGTTCGATGGGTGGCCATTAACAAAAATTTGCAATGACCAAAACTTCACGGAATAGCATCTTCAAACATGTATGAAGGAGCTTACATATGTTCAGTGGCAGATCTAGGAATATCATATAGAGTGGTCACCTCTTGAGCATAACCTTGAAAATAATTTTCACAGTCCAATCTAATGGGAAAATAAAAAATTTAAACATTCTTCATTACACACAAAGGTTCGGACTTAAAAAACTTCCCAAAAGATTTCAAACATAAGCACAAACAATTATCAATACCTTCGTACATGAAAAACATCTATTTATGTACACCACCTAACTATTGTTCAAAACATCTAGTTCGTCAATTTTCTCCCCTACCACATCGTATATTTTAGAGAGCATGTGTTCAGAACTTTGAGCTGAAACACAAAGCGACTCGTTAGGTCAATGGGATTTCTAAAAACCTTTTGGAAGCTTTATTTATATTAGAAATGGTTAAACTTCAAGTGGTTGTTGCAAGACAAGATGCACAAGGTTGCGGGCAGTGGGATTGGTGAATAAGATGCACTCTCACAACGTAAAAGAAGAACACATGCTCATGCTCATACACTCTTACAATGTAATGTGATGTGTTTGATATTTCAGGCAATATTACAATCTGTGGAGGAATCCAAATGTGGTGGACTAGCATCCATAGAGTGAATTTCATTCCCCTCCCCCCCTTTGGCATTTGATTATATCTTTATCAATTCCTTAACTGATTAGGAAGAAAACACACACTCAAGGATGTTGGCGTTGTTCTATGTTGTCAACAAGTGTTTTGATCCCACTGTGAAATGGATTCCTTTTTATTTTTCAGTTGTCATTTTTGTAGGCATACATTGAAGCTGAAAACATGAGGTTGGAGAATGAGACCTGTCAATTCTCAGCCAAGGAAATCATTATCAGAGTAGAATATAAATATTGTCCTAACCTAACCATTATAGACACTCCAGGACTAATTGCTCCTGCACCAGGTCGGAAAAATCGAGCTTTACAGGTAAACCTCATTCCAAAAGAGTAGCAACTATTTCCATCTTTTACTAAATCATTCCTAATGGTGGTGAATGCTTTGACCCTGTATATGGCAGGGCCAAGCTCGTGCAGTGGAGTCTCTAGTGCGAGCTAAGATACAGCATAAAGAGTTCATCATATTATGCCTTGAAGATTGTAGTGATTGGAGCAATGCAATGACAAGAAGGGTAGTAATGCAAGTACGGATTTTTCTAGTATTAAAGCCAACCTTTTAAAATTGTTGAGAAGTATTATACAGAAGATTTATATAAGGCCTGGCTTTCATGGGAAACATTCATCAGTTTACCAATTATAAAACGAAAGCCACTCAATCTTCATGCTGTAAGCCTGTAATGATGAAAACAGCATCTTACGAGGTCTAGGGTCCTAATACATATGGTTTTGATATAAAAAGGTTCGTTTTCCTCGTGAATCATGTGCAGATTGATCCTGAGCTTTCAAGGACTGTGATTGTCTCAACAAAGCTAGATACAAAAATACCTCAGTTTGCACGTGCTTCAGATGTGGAAGTTTTTCTTTCACCGCCTGCATCTACTCTTGACGGCTTCATGCTAGGTGACTCTCCCTTTTTCACCTCTGTGCCTTCAGGAAGAGTGGGTTCTGGACACGAGTCAGTTTATAGATCAAATAATGAATTTAAACAGGTTTGTTCTTCAGCCATTCTTCTTTCTATCATGCTGTATGGCATTTTGTGTGATAAATATATTACTGGTGAAGGTTTGTATTTCATAGCTGTTATTAGTTATACTGTCCATCTCTTCATCTCACCTTTTCTTGAATGCAAAAAAGCTGACGTTTTATCAACCCTCCTTCTCATTTGATAAAATCAAGGGGTGATTTGATAAAATCTTTTGAAAAACTAGGCCTAAACCATGTACACCATGGTTGTATGCACAACACATGCTGTCTCAATATGCTTTTAAGTTTGGGCGTCGATCATTTCTTTTCTTTTCATTCTATAATGTGGACCATGAGGTCCTAAATCCTAGTCTCAGTGGTGGATTATGACATCTGGAAACCACGTCAAGGTCCTAAAAATCTAGTCTCAGTGGTGTATTATGGCAAAATGAAGTGGTTTATTGTATAGCTGTTAGAATTGAATGAGAGAGTTGAGACTAGTCAATGTAGTGGTTCAGCGATTCACTGGTTCAACTGTATGTTTTTGTTTTTGTCTTTTTGGTGGTTTCTTTTTTTCCCCTCTTGAAGAAACAGGGGGAATGGCCAAGAAGCAGCGAGCTGACAGCCCCTTCTGCCTGGTCTTGATTCCTTGTGCAAATAAGGTCTTAGAATATATGGCCATTCTAGGCTGGTAGACTAAGTAGCTGGTTGGAGGTTTAGACCAATCACAATTCACATCTTGCCCACTTCAAATTGATGACTGGCTATTCTGGAGACCTAATGGGGAGTAAATTATTTACAAGACAAAGAAGACTGTTTTGGAGAAAGCCTTTGTCCTCCTATTCAGCGGAGCTATTAGAGAAGCTGTTTTTGATGGACCGACCTAAGGATAGGAAGAGGAGGTTCTCGCGAGTCACAGCTAAAAGTTTTTACGCCGTGGAGGGTTTTTTGGTTAGGGATAGAGATTTGGTAGGTGTAGGTGGCATTGATTTTCCATCATGCCTTTTTTTTTTTTCTTTTTTTTCAATCCTGTGTTTGAACTGTTTACAAGATGGGAGAAATAGAGGACTTGTTATGTTTGGTCTCAAGACCCGGTTTCTAAATTATTACTCAATCATTATCCATATTTCTCTTCCATCATTACCTCTATTTTTAATTATTATTCTTATTTATCTCTCTCTCTCTCTAATCATTACCCCTAATTTCTAATTATTACTTTCATTTCTCTCTCTACTCAAAACCCAAAACCCAAATCTTAAACCCAAACCAAACAAGGTGAGACAGTCCTTTTATGGTCTCAGGCTCCTGTAGACTATTTAAAGAGTAGGTTTCTGATGTTAATGCATAGTTGAGTCGCGGGAATAATTTACTGAAGTATGGATTGGATAGTTTCTAAATTTTGTTGGCAAATGAAGTGTAGAGAGAGGAATGCTGATATGGGAATTCAGTTTCTTTATGTTAAGTTTAGGTATGCTTACTAAATGCATGGATGGTGTTTCCTTAGGTGACTTTTTTAATATGCTAATTAATTTCATGTCCAAAAAAAGAAAGAAAAGGAAACTACCAGATTTGCTATGACAGTGCTGTGCAACTAAGAAGTGGTATCTGCCTAGTTGAAAATGAAAAAGCAGTGTTACATTGCACAGCCATGCTGTGCACCCCTCGGCCATTGGATCGAGTTTTGGACGGTTTGGATGTGTTTTGAGTTTTTATCAGTAAAAAAAATTGAAATTAAAAAAAATTGCCAAACGCATCCGAGCCATCCAAAACTCGATCCAACGGCCGAGGTGTGCACAACACCATGCACAACACCTCCCTCGAGTTCCTAATAAAACTCATGAAATTAAGAACTTTAATGTTTTGAGCTTCTCATGGTCTTTACTATTTTTTCTTTCAAGTCTAGTTAGGACTTTATAGCTTTTATCGTGTACTTGATGCAGGCTGTATCTTTAAGAGAGAGAGAAGACATAGCATCTTTGGAGGAGAAGTTGGGTCGTTCACTCTCAAAACAGGAAAGAAGTAGAATTGGTATAAGCAGCCTCAGGCTATTTTTGGAGGAGTTGCTGCAAAGAAGGTGGGCGGTTGTTTAGTCCACTTAAAATGAACTTAAATCAGTTTGGTGTTCTTTTGTTATTTCTGTAACTGAATTATCTATATTTTTTCAAGGTATATGGATAGCGTTCCACTAATCATTCCACTTCTTGAGAAAGAATATAGGAGCACCACAAGAAAGCTAAATGAAATAAATCAGGAACTCAGGTTTGTTCTTTGTTTTTCTAACTGCACAGTCCCAAACCCAATAAAAGAGAAGTGGCGTGCGTTTGGTAACTGCCAGCTAGCACATAGAAGACCCCGTTAGATCCTTAAGACATGAATCTGAAACACAATGAATTTATGAAGCCAACCCCAATTGCTAAGACTTTAAGGCTCGGTTTTGGTCGGGTTCGCGGAAGTTGATCTGGAGAACAACTTAAACCTGAATAACACATTCACTAAAAAGAAGAGAGGAAGGAGAAACGGTGATAACTAGTCTTTTTTCTTTTTCTTTTTTGGACGTTTGAGCTGGTGCTAGAATCTTAACACGTTTTATACGATACCACTTGTCGGACCGCTTTTTCACCCTCTCTCCAAAAATCAATTGGTAATGAGTGGAGAGGTCCCTCATGTTATTAAGTCATCACCCATCCATTCCATGCCCAAGCAATATGGGATTTGCTTAACATTCCCCCTCACGTGCATCCACATTTGAGGTTTGTCACGTGTAGCCTCTTTTTGGGTCTATCATGGTGCAATCTTTTTGCTGGTGTGTCATCGTGGGGTGTGGATTGTAATTTTTTAAAATGTGGGGTGGAATGGACCTTGCTCTGATACCATGTTAAAACATCCAACTCAAAACCAATTGGCAATGAATGGAGAGGCTGCTCAGGCTCATATACTTGCTTTGGAGGTTATAATTAACCAATGTGGGATAAGGTCTAACAATCATCTTGTGTGAATATTCTCTAGCACTTTGGATGAAGTAAAACTGAAGGAGAAAGGAAGAGCTTTCCATGATCTATTCCTGACTAAGGTCTGCAAAAGAACACTATTACTCAGCAATGTTTTATTTGCTCATTCAGTCAAAATTTGCTATTTTATTTAAAGCTAGAATGTCCTCGAAGATTGTGTGTTGGAATCGGGATTGTGTTTATGTAAATCAGTGGAAACTGTTTCTCTTGGATTTAAGCTTTTGTTCATTGTCCTTAGATTGTATGAATCTCTTTTTTGGAGTCATATATTAATGTGATTTAAATTATTTGATATGGGAAGAAGCAATGTTTTAAAAACCGGACTTGTAAGCGAATCGGAAAAGGAGCGAGGTGGATGGTTTACTGGTTCAACCGCGGTCTAACCAGAGTTGGACCGTGGTGTCATAATTACGTTAAAATAAAATAAAAATAATATAAAAAGAATATAGTATAGATATTAAACATAATTATCTAAATAACAATTTTTTAAGGTATATTTCATTCGACAAAAAGTACTTATAGTTAGAGTACAATAGTCTCTATAATTTGAACGTGTTTGCAATGGCCAAGTAGTTAAGTATTTTTCCTTTAAAGGAAAACAGGAGGTAAGGTAAGAACTTTTCACCAGTGTGCTCTAAGTGAAGCGTTGTGGTCCTGGTGGAGGTATTAAGCCTAGCCTCCAGCTTTTTGTCCCACATCTCTAAGGTGGGTAACAAAGGAGGAATTCGAGGGCTATATTTAATGACATGCGCATCGTCGAGCAAAGTGATTACTGACCGCTTGGGTCAATTGAACTGCTGCCGGTTTCTCCGGTTTGGCGGTTCAGCCGCAATCTTCAGCGGTTTCGTCTAAATAGGCTGGTTCTCCAAAGAGAGCGATTTCAAGGTTTCGTCTAAATAGGCTGTTGAACCGGTCGGTCTGGTCTGGTCCGGTTTATAAAACATTGGGCAGAAGTTCAATCTTGTTGTTCCTATTTATGGATTCTGACAACATTGGCCGTGTTCGTTTGGGAGTTTTGGGCCAGTTTTGACCTGTTTGAGTTTTGCTTACATCATCATTTCTCTATCTCTCTCCACTTATTACACCTACTTACATCATCAAAACTAAACTAAACCTACTAACCGAACAAGGCCATTATATTTCATTTCTCAGTTGTCGCTACTGCTGAAAGGGACAGTTGTTGCACCTCCAGATAAATTTGGTAAATAGCCTCATCATGGTATATTGTATCTTGTGGTACTTTCTTTTCTGCCAATTTTTTTTTTCTCTTTCGAATCAATGGCTCACCAAATTTTATCAATGGTTATCTATGGGTATTTTTCATCACTTTTATCTGGGTTGTTTTGTTTAATATCATTAGATTTGGTGCCGTATGGTTACAGGGGAAACACTACAAGATGAGAGGATTAATGGAGGGGCACTCATCGGCATAGATGGTCTTCAGTTCCCGCAGAAGATAATACCTGTAAGCTTTTGTCTTGCCTTGCCATTGAGCTCCCTGTCTGTCTCTGAGCTGGATTATGTGTTACTTGCATATGGACTATGGGACATGCCAAAAGTTGTTGTGTTCACCCTCATTTGTGTTTCTATCAAATGTGTAGTTGCTGCTATTCATCATACTTACTTTCTTCCAGATTGATTTTTTATTTGGTTTTCCTGCACTTATTACACTATTAAAGAAGCACCCTTTAGGTTCTTCCATGGGCTGCTTGATATTCTTCTTTCCAATTGAAATCAGTATCACTGGTGTGGCCAACTGGTGTACAATTGTAAGGATAAACAAGCCTATCAAAATTCTTTAGGCCATAACATCAACCATTTGTCAACTTTCTTGGATGTATTATTCCTCTTGGCTAACTTGGATATTCATCTTCAATAGGGTCAGATGTGGCTGTTAGGATTTTGGTTCACAGATCACTTTTTGGCTTTCTTTAGTGTATTATTTGTTTAAATCTTTGGTTAGATACCTGAATGTTATCAGTGACTGCAGTAGAGCTACTGTGGATATGGATGCAAGCGTATAAATTTGGTTTATATTGTGAACAGAATTCAGGAATGCGTCTTTATGGAGGTGCTCAATACCACCGTGCAATGGCTGAATTCCGTTTTGTTGTTGGAGGAATCAAATGCCCTCCAATCACACGGGAAGAAATAGTAAATGCATGCGGAGTTGAAGATATTCATGACGGAACAAATTATTCTAGGTCTCCCTGGTTTTCTGACTTCTTCAGATCCAAAGATATCAAAGCTGCTATTGCTTTTTACGTCCTTACCCTAATTTTCTTTGCCTTCTCTGTGTTTCTCTAATATTAGGACTGCTTGTGTGATTGCTGTTGCAAAGGCCCGTGAAACGTTTGAGCCTTTTCTTCATCAGGTGACAATTTCACTTCGCCTTGAAAGTTCTTTTGCCTCGTTTGCTAAGGGTACTAAGAAGCATGGATACAGACGCTGGACACAGACCTGACACGATATAGCCATGTGGATATGTTACTTGATTGTGTCGAGCCGAGTTATAACAAGAAGGAATTAACCCTTATTCAGAAGAATAGTAGCCAAGTCCGAGTGTTGATCCACGGAGACAAATTGGTTGAGTTATGCTAAATTCTATTGGTTTCTAATTTAATTCAGTGGAAAAAGAAGTCGGTTTGATTGTTTTGAAAATTAATAAGTTAGAATGACAACAAAAAACAACAATAACATAACCCATTTAGTCCCCAATAATTGGGGGTATGGGTGGGGGATGGATAGGAGATAGACCTAACCTTTGGCAATAAATGCGCAAAGTGGCTGCTCCCAGAATACCACTGAAATAGATGGATTGGAGACAGACCTAACCTTTGGCAATAAATGCACAAAGTGGCTGCTCACAGAATACCACTGAAACAGTGGTCCCCCTATACCGTTGCGTTTGCTGCGGAATCATGCCCTCAAATCAAAGCCAAAAGGCATCAAAGAGGACAGACCCAAGAATTATTTTGATTTATGTGCACATTACCTTGCTTCTTTCATTTAGCATCCAGAGCGTAAAACCGGTGGAAAGAGGATCTAGGTTTAGAATCCACTCCAATTGCTTAACTGTGCACTGTGTAAACTGGATTAATATTCGAATTGCAAAAGATTATTGTTAGAGCTTGCAATCCCTATGGAGAATCAAGAGAATATAGGGATTATTAAAAGGCATGGAGTATCCCATAGCACGAACCGTCTCACTAGTGCGATCGAGCCGCCCAACGGCATGATCTGTCTTATGAGCATAATCCATCTCAGAACTCTAACCCCATCATTGAAAACCATCATATGAATAACCAAACCAAACCAAACCAAGCCTTATGTCCCAATCAATTGGGGTCGGCTACATGAATCCTTTTTCTCCATTGAGCTCTGTCAAGTGCTGTTTCATTGCTTAAACCTAGTATACTCAGATCTTTGCATACTACCGCATCTAATGTCAATTTGGGTCTTCCCCTCCCTTGTGCGTTTCTACCCAAAGCTATCCTATCTATTCTCTTAACTACTGCATCCGCTAGCCTACGATAGACATGCCAAAACCACCTTAGCCTATTTTCCCTTAACTTCTCCTCTATAGGTGCTACACCTACCACCTCACGAAAACCATCATATGAATGGTATTTGAAAATGCATATACAAATACTCAACAAATTTAAAGGCATAAAACTATTCCATTAAAGTTTAGAACATATAATCTGATTCGAATGAAAACCCTAGTTTATACACAAACATAGTTACTTGGCGTGGAGCTTCATCCTGTCCCTAGATTAGGGGTTAAGCTGGCCATTAAAGTAGGAATCATCGAAGTTTTGATGGATGGAGACATGGATGATGCTCTCAGGCGCAGCCTTTTGTTTCTCCAAAACCCTTATGTTATGCGTCTCTCTCTTCTCATGGGCAGTCTTTTATTTTTCCTTTTCTAAGTTGTCCCATGTTAGTCGCCACAGTGCTTGAGCGAATCTTCTCTTGTGCTTGTGCACATGAGCCTCTGATATGCGTCCCTTTCTTCGTCTCCGATAGCCTCCCCTTGCGTCATCTTATACTTGGTAATGTATTCCCCAAACCAAACCCTCTCCTTTTGTGTTAGTGGTTCCCGGCAAGATTTCCTCCAGAAAAGAAAACAATTACTTCTTTACCAAAACTATAGAAGGTGGGCCCACTCCAAACCCCGTTTTCACATTTAATACTTGGGCATTGACCTTTTGTAGTGAACCTCACCGGCAATTCTTTTTCCTCTTTTTTTCCAATACAAATGAAGATAAATCAATGGCTCAATTCTCCAAGCAAAAGCCGCAAACCATGTGCAAATATGTATATGTTTTGTCCTTCAATTTTGGTTGGGTGGTAATTAAATCGGGTGCTTCTCTCTTTCGTTGTCCTTTATAAGTTTGGTCCCATCTCTTGAATTAATTTGATAATGAGCTTTTGTTAACACCAAGTAAATTTTACCCCCCAAAAAAAAAAAAAACACCAAGTAAAACTTGACTTTGTGCATTTTTTATATCCAAGCCTCCAAATACCTACAACACAAAAGCAACGCATTAAACTCCAAGTATGGCAAGTAATAATATAAAAGGACATAACAACAGTAAATTAAGGAGCGCTTATATGAAAATTTACACGCCTATCTTTACTCCTAAAGAAGGTAGGACAAGGATACATTGCAGATACATTGAACTATATATATCCAACTATATAGTTAGGTTTTAGATATGACCATAAGTTTGCTTCAAAATTGATATAGTAGATAAGAGAACAAATAATGAACAATATAGATGGACACAAAACTTAAGAAATCACAGAACGTATCCTTTGCAGTTCTTTATACATTTTAATGGAGTTCTGAATATGATTAACGATAACATTAACATTTTACCAACTTGTTTAGGACATCGATATTCCAAATTCCGATTTTTGGTAATCACATGTTAGTAAGTGTCTAAGCAAGTGTTGATGACTTATTAATGTCTTAATCATAGACACCTAAGATATGTCAAACATGTAGCTAAAACGAGTGTCGGACACTTGTCTGTATTAAGATTTTTATTTCTAATTAATAATTATGGACATGACAATAAAGTATCGGACACGTCCAAGATTGTTTGTGCTTCGTAGTGCGGTAGTCTTGATTGCTACTGCATGGGTTTTGGTACAAATGCTCGAATACCAATAGCGAGTAGACCAATTCTTAGCCCTTAGGAGATGCTAACTAGTGAGTTATTCGTGAAACAGTTGGGCATTAGACTTTTGCACATTTTGAAGAGATTGCTACCCATCTCTGTCTACCTTCTTCAGGTACGTGTTATCTTCATTGGTGGAATGCTTGGCTAATCTCTTACTATTACAATTGGAACATCCATCCAATTTGATTTGCTTACTCTAGTCTGACGTACCCTTGCATTATAAACGGTTTCCAACAGAAAGAAGGGGAATTCCTTAGTGGTCATGAGGTATTTCTAAGGCGTGTTGCCTCTGCCTTCAACAGTTTTGCGGACTCCACTGAAAGAGCATGCCGTGAAAAGTTAGTTATTGCATTGCTCTTCTTTATTCATTTCCTCATTTAAATAGCTACCACATCGCTCTAGGATGCAAACCTGTTTCAAAATCTTTTGCACACCGCCAGTAAATCTAACTATGCTATGTTTTTTTTTTTTTTTGTGGTAATTCTACCTATGCTATATCTATAGTACCTGGAACCCTGAGGGTTCTAGTGCAAAATGCCCAAATTGTTTAAGCATTAGTATATACTTTTCTCAAGTGGTAAACAAAACATCCAATATTCTTTATGCAAAACGTAGTTTTAGGAGTAAGTAAAGCAACTAAAAATTTCATTTCTTGTTCTTTTACTTTATAGCAGTTGCGATAAACTGTGGATGATCTCCTTGAATCGTTGAATTCACAGTTAGACGTACCATGTTTTGGAATATGCATTTAGAAACATAAATTGTGAGGAGTAACAGCATTTCCTGGTAATACTGGTTGGAATCCTTTTTGCCCGTACACATTCATGACTGACAACTTCAGTTGTAATTAAATCACAAAACCATCTTGCAGTATACTTGATAAACTACTCACTTTATTCTCAATAATTTTATTGCCAGATGTATGGAGGATTTAGTGAGCACCACCCGTTATGTGAGCTGGTCTCTCCACAACAAGGTTATTATGCTCTACTAAGGGACTTGAGATTGAACTCTTTTATCCTTTAGTCGATGTTGGAATGAGTTACTCTGCTTTACCTCTGACTTTAAGAAATTGGAGTGCGTTTTCCTATCTTCTCTCTTATGACGCCAAATTTTTCAGAATCGAGCTGGATTACGTCATTTCTTAGACTCGTTTGGTGGAGGCGAACAGTCTGTTAGCAGTGTTAATTCAGTACCCAATGGTGTTTCTCAGGAGCCATCATTTGGTTCGGTGGCAAATGAAAAGCAGGACCCTAAGGCAAGGCCAGATGTAAAACTCAGTCAATTGGCTTTGGGCATTGATTCAAGCACCAGTATGCAGTCAACAGAGATGAGGCTTGCAGACCTTTTAGATAGCACACTTTGGAACAGGAGGCTTGCCCCTTCATCTGAGAGGATTGTTTATGCTTTGGTACAACAGATATTCCATGGAATCAGAGAGTACTTCCTGGCTTCTGCAGAGTTGAAGGTATGCATCCACAGATGTTACTTTCCAAATGCATCCTGTGGCATCTGTTGCAGCACTTCATCCTTGACCAATTACTTAGAGTGCTAAATAATTTTTCTTCACTCTCTGGGTTTTGTGCTCTGTCTATTCTGTTTTTCGGGAAATCAACTATCTTTTCCTTCTGCATGTACATGAGTGCACTGAAGGCCCTTTTGGAGGTAGTGTGTTTGTTTGGACTTCTTTGGCCCAGTTTTGATTTATGTTGATTAGTTATTTTAGCTGAAGATCAAAGAATTAGTGCATGGAGAGGTTCTCCAATGGCCAGCTAAAACCCCTGCTATTGGAAAATACCAAGTTTTATTGCTAAACCTTGGACCATATCTGGCAGAAGGTTTAGCAATTATATTCTGAAAGGGCTCAGTTTTTTGAATCCCTTATATTTCCGGCCAATGGATTTGGATGGATGGCCACGATTGATTTTCATTGCAGCCCTCAAAGGCTCAGATTAAAGGTGCCTAAAATCTGTGGTCAGGATTCATTTACTCCTTCAGCGTTTTCCCCACCAACATGTAGTCAATTACCAAACATATGGCCAGCTGGATCGGCTCTACATCTCTCATGATTGGACCCACCTATAGCATTTCCTTTTGGCATTCTGTTAGGGAGAATTCATGCCGTTGGAGTATGCAAATTCCATGACACAAACCAGGTTTTTATCATATACCTAGTTCTATGATAATGTGGTCTTGTTTACGAATGGAGGTGCCGTTAGTATGACTTGAAGTGGTGGTCAAATCGAAGTGGCGTGGCCTTTTGTTAAATTAAAGTGACTAAAGATACGGGTGCTTGTTGACACTGTTCATTATCGAACTTTGGGTTTAGCAAACCATTTTAGCAAGTCACCATCAGAGATGCTCTTTGTATGTCGCAAAATTGCTACTCAACTAGTGTCTAGAGGAGGGGAAATTTGTCAAATCTTTTACCCGAAACTAGGGCATGTTTTTTTAATTTTTTTGAGTTTCATTTATCATTTAGTCCTGGTGCTCTTTCTTTTTGGTGATCATCTATTTTTGCAGTTCAACTGCTTTCTCCTCATGCCGGTGGTGGACAAGTTGCCAGCACTTCTTCGGGAGGACTTAGAATCTGCATTTGAAGATGATATGGACAGTGTTTTTGACATTACTAATCTGCGGCATTCATTGGGGCAACGGAAGCGAGAAGCAGAAATTGAACTGAAACGGGTGTTGTATCTATGTTGCCATCCTCCCCTTCTAGAACTGTTTAATTTGGCATTTTCTTTGTTTTTGAGTTGGTTAACGATGCTGTGTTTTTGCAGATACAAAAGCTTAAAGGAAAATTCAGACAGATTCATGAGCAGCTTAATTTGCATCAGGACCTTGTTGAGGCCATAGCTAGCTTCTGAATCCGCAGAGATCATTTTGATGTGAACTGTACATTGTCATTCCAAACAGAGATGACAAAAAAAATTTGTGAGATATGATTCTTAACTTAGTTCTTCTATCGCTTGCATTTTTTTTTTTTCATTATCTTGAAAGAGTGATTTGGTAGAATTGTTGGATACTTTTTATTTTATTTTATTTTAATTTTAATCTTTTGGCATTAGATACCTTGTGCTTAAGTTTAAAATCAGATGAATTTTATGTTTACTTGGCTATTTTTTTATTGGCTTGGTACTGCAGCTTCCAATACGAGTTTCCTATTGCAAACAATTTTCGCCAAATTCTATCACCATTGTATTGCTATGAATATTGTTGTTGTTGTTGTTGTCGTAGAACATCAGTATCGTTATCGTTAGCTGCTATTGGCTTGGGATATATGATAACATGGATTGAGGTCCACTTTTTTATGATAGAAGTTTTCATAGTATCCAATGTAGTCCTTGGATTGCTTCTAGTTGGTATCCTTTCTTTTGAGTTTTTAAGTTTGCCAAAATCATCTTTGATGCTCAGACAGTGACACACCACCTCAACACAGTTGCTTCATATATGCACCTTAAACAGAACGTTGATTAGTTGTGCATAAACATCATAAGATAGGACACCTCTATGTCATAGTACAAAGTAGACTCCTTTCATGTCATTTCATTTTCCTTCTTTTTGGCCGGTCTGCCTTTCTTGATGGGTAATTTAAGCTTTCGATTTCTATTATCAGATCCATGACAGATCAGTTGCGTTCTTGAGGTTGAAAATAACCGCATAGTTAGGTGAAAAAAGTAAAGCCAAATTGATGGGAATTGGAGATAAAGATAAGGGGTTTCAACCTCAAAAAATGGAAAAGTGCACAATCCCCATTTCAACATCCACAATTTCTTTCAACCCTATAAGAGCTCTTGCAACACCTTAGGATTAGTATTTTACTATTTTTACGTGCACAATTTAGTTCATGGTTAATCTATTGTGATTGTGATTTGGGATGAACTAATAGCAAATATACTTCTCCAAAACCCTTACTTTTGAAAGTTGACCCACCACGTAAAATAGGGTACAATTATTTAGTTTCTCGTGTTAACTGCAAAAATGCTTGTGCTTTGAGTTACTAAAGCATGAATATTATGGTAGTTTTTCATGGATCTAGACCATTTGGTGACCCTTGTTTTTTTGTAGCAATCATAGAGTTGGTTGGAGATGCCATGCCGTACGCTTTTGACTGTGATTGAAACTATCAAGATCTTGTTTATTATTTGGTGCACGTAAGCTTGATTTGACTCAAAATTGACTTTATGAGACATGTCACTATCTTACAACACATCAACTCAAAAAGTCAATTTAAGTCAGTTCCACTAATTTAAGTCAATAAGTTAGTTTGTGGAACAAATTTGATTTGTTTTTTACTCACTTTTGTATAACCTTTGTGAATCTAGGCTCTTTTTGACATGGTTACATATCCCAACTACCATTCCGGTAATGCATTAACATTAGAGCAAAGCATTTGACCCTAGATGGTTATATGTTTGAACTAGAATGCAATTGCTTTGGCCATGAGTCCATGAAAGTGAGTTGTATTGCAATGTGGTTTGGCCATTTTGTTCTGGTGGATAGTGGTGGAAGGACATTGATGGATATGGTTGATTTGGAGTGACAAATGAAGAGAAGCATCTTCTTCTTAGGTGCTTTCTTTGTGCTGCAATCAGTCCACCAGTGGTTTTCGAGTGAAATTGCTGCAGAAACTCAATTTGGGGATGACATGACCTATGAGGATCATTGTCCTTGTTTCAACATCCTAGTCTTTTTCTCATTATTTCTCCACTATGGGTTGTTATACACGCTTGCTGTATCTAATATGAAGCTAAGCCTTTGGAACCCCTGTTAAGTAAGTGAAGGAAAGAATGTCCTAAAGTAATTGTACCCAAGGGGGATACCCTACACATTGGCATTTTTCTTTTTTCTTTTTTCATACCAATGGACCAATTATTCTATGGTCATATGGCATGCCATGTGGTGTTTCAATATCCTTATCAATCACATGGTCCAGTGCAATGTGTGGTGGATTGGAGTGTTGGGGCTTCACATAGCGGTATCCCAGGACCAGTCTTTTTGAATCTGATGATTAACTTAGAACAAAAACTGAACTGTAATCTTCGAGGTTGTTTTGTTATATAAATTACTATGGTATTGTTCTTATTTCTGATACTTAAACGAAAAGAAAGGATAAAAGAGGCGATCAGCAGGTGGTATTATTATTCGTAAGTTATCAACTCAATTGTTAAGCAGTGTTATATGAGTACATTATACACATTTTCGATTTCTAATATTTGTTCTGCATAAGAGTAGAATAGTCTTTATCCTTTATTTATTTATTATGAGAAATGATTACGGGTGCAATTAAGGGAAAAAAAAGTACAAGTGAGACTCAACAAGTGTTTTTTTTTCTTGTCCTGTTATGTGTGTAATGGTGCATTTGTTAGCAAGACTCATTCATTATTATTATTTTTTAAGTCTTCACCCTGAGAAAGCCATTAGTTTAGCAATAAAGGGTTCACGCCCAGCTAAATTGGCAATTTATGTCACATTGGCCCCACTTACAAAATTGATTTAGGCCTCCTTTGGGTAAAAAACCAAAAATTATTTTTTTAAAAAACCATTTTGTTCTTATTCATTTTTTTTGCATTTGTTAGTTTTGCATCAAGATTTTATGGTTTCCGGATTTCTTTTGATGAGAAGAATCTAACGAGTATAAAATTATGGTCAAAACTCAATTTTTTTTAAATAAAGCTAAAATAGTTGGATTATTGGACGTATTTTGGCTTTATTCAAAAAAATTTGAGTTTTGACCATAAATTTATACTTGTTAGATTCGTCTCATCGAGAGGAATCCAGAAACCACAAAATCCTGACGCAAAACTAACGAATGAAAAAAAAAATTGAATAAGGACAATAGTTTTAAAAAAAACTAATTTTTGGTTTTTTACCCAAAGGAGAACCCTTTGCTTTTTTAACCTGTCATTCCTAAATCCTTGTCCCGCCCCACCTTGGCCGGTTGGATGGGGTGACTCTATGTTCTGTCTCTGTCCAAAAAATATAGCCCCTCATTCCATTCTAATTGGATTGAAAATCGATTATATTTTTCAATCAGTAATACATTTCGTATGCAATATGGATCTTGTTTGATAGATCTCAATTAACTCTAAAATACAAAAGTGTTTTGGATGACCTAGATTTCTCTCTCCCTCTCTAAAATTTAGACCGTCCAATACACTTTTGAATAGCCGAGACGAGCGTTAGGTATAATCACATGGTAACCAGCCGACACCCAAGTTTTTCTTGATAACAAGTGTTTATTTGTTTTGTATAATTGCCCAAGTTAGAGTTGCAAATATGTATAGAAGCATAATGTTACAATATTCTCTATTTGTCTTGATTTAAATGTCTCTTTTTATTTTGGGATATCCCAAAATAAATGTATCATTTCTAAAAATATCTATCAAAACATGTCAAACTTCCAATTTTACCCTTAAAAATTACTCTTTCCATACCAATTGGTTTCTCCACTATCTTTTACTAATTTATAATATTTTTCATGATTTTGAAAATTTTATATAATAAAACTAATGGATATCGATCAAACAAGATCAATATTACATATGTTTTGAGTTCCATATTGAAAGTTACAAACAATTTAAATACATTTAACTACCTTCATAGTTTTGAAGGTTGATTTTAAAAATCTAAATAATAATTTTGACTTCTGAAAAAACTCAATTCTTTGCAGAGAATGCTTAAAATGAGATGAATGGAGTAGTAATTATTATCTCTTCAAATCATATTTATCAAGGGATGATATCAATTCTCAAGAAATTTATTTGCTTTATCCCAACTTTTTTTTAATTATTATTTTTATTGAAATTTTGTGGGGACCTTTGATAGGAGTATTTAAGTTGAACATGCATGCACACTGTAACTTTCTAAGAAACAGTTTGATTGCTTGTCATGTCTAAGCTTTGGATCTCAATGATCCATGCCTTTGATTATAGTTCTGTGGTGGATATGTAGTGAAAGACAAAGCCCTAAAGTAAAATAAAAATAAACAGAATCCAATAAGTAGGTAATTTAATTATTTGTAATTATGGGTTTTCTGGGCACTCCCACAAGTGGGTGGCCTTAGATTATATGCCCCATAAATAACAACCCCAAACCGAAAAATTAGTTGAGGTGCTATTATGTGGTGTTCATCATCTTTATTAACTACGCATTTTTGTGGAGTCCAGGTTTGAGTAAATTAAAAAAAATTGTTTTTTGGTTTTTTTGGCTGTCATTATTCAAGAAATTTTTATATTTGTTAGTTTTCAGTCGATTTTTTTTGTGATTTCTTGGCTTGCCTCAATTAGAGGAATCTAAAAAGTATAAAATTATTAGCCAAAACTGGGTTTTTGGATGTCACCTTCGCCTTTATTCACAAAACTTTAAGTTTGACTAATAATTTTATACTTTTTAGATAACTCTCATCGAGACAAGCCAATAAATCACAAAAAATCGACTGAAAACTATCAAATACACAAAATTTTTGAACAAGGACAAACCAAAAAAACCAAAATGCTCAACTAGTTTTTTCAATTTATCCAAACCAGGCTGAAATATATAGACTCCACATAAATGTGTGGTGAATAAAAATATCAAAAATGCTAGATACACAACAAAAATGTACAACAAAGTGGATAACACACTTTCACGTGGGGTGTGCCACACACATGTAGCGATTGAAGTGTGAAGTGTGTGTGGGCCCCATACGATATATTTAATGTTGTTGTTTTTTTGTGTATACTTAAGATTCTTATAAAAATATTGAGGAACATGTCAACAGATCACTGGACAATTACTCAAAATATATTCGCAACAATGACACATGGTTGCCAACATGTGCATGATATAAGCATGAAGTGTGATGATGACCTACATTATCGTATATACGTGTCTAGTTTCTATTTAGCCTATTTGGTCTAATTAATTGTAAGCGGTTGCGATTCTATTCCAAACTCATCATAATGATTGAAATCGTAAATTAATTTCGTTTTTATCATCGAGAAAATCAATCACACACACAATAAATGAATAAGAACAATAAAGGAAATTGACACAGGATTTTACCTGGTTACCCAAAAACTGAGTACCTCTACGGGAGTGAAAGTGAGTCTGTTATTTGATTAAAGTTGTGTAGGGTTTTACAATAGAGAATATATATACGCCTACTCTATTTCGCCCTAATTACGATGTACCATATAGTGGAAGGCGAAGCCCCCCGCACCCCCCAAACCTTTGGGTTTACGACCCAGTCTAAACAGTTGAATCACGCAATGAGCGGATGCTTTTCCTTTCGGCTTCATTGATTAACCTTAGCTTCGCCCTTTTATTAATTGATGACTCTGCCATACGTATAGTCACAAAGTTCCATAAATAAATCTTGAATGTGAATCTACTAAAATTCCAAAAAAATTGGAACCAAACTAAAGTACCAACTCCCCTCAACCCACTCTCTCCCTTCTCTCTAAAAACACCCACAATTAACACTTAGGGCGAGTTAGGGCAACGGTGGCTAGCTGCGGCGGATGTTGTTGTTGGCGTCTGGGTGGTTGGTGGTGGGGTTGTGGGGCGGCGGCAGGTTTGATGGCATCTATGGCTTCTCCATTTGTATTTTGGGATTTATTGTGGAATTGGGTATGCTATTTCAGGTTAGGCTTTTAGATGTTTTGGGCTCGGCCCACTTGGTGTTTTTTGGGCTTTAATCCAACAAGTGTTTTAATTTTTTCAACTTTTTTTTGGAGGCGCTCTCCTTTTCTCCCCAACTTGATCTACCATTTGTCAACTTTTCGTTAATAAACTTTTTGCCAATCCAGAAAAGGGACCACACTAGACATCAAAATTGGATGGGACATATACATGCATGTATCACAAATATACAGGCTCATCCCTTTTAGTTCCCTTCTACACTCTTAAAAATCAAAACAGTACCTTCTATCTCACGCCAGTCCTCTCTCTCTCTCTCTCTCACTCACTCCATAAATACCAGCTTTCCATAACCAAATTTCATGCTCAATGTTCTTTTTACTTGCCTAGCTTTCTTTATATACATAAGCGCGCGCACATATACACACATATACATTTATGGGTGATAACAATGTTAACCTTCCACCAGGATTCCGATTTTACCCCACGGATGAGGAGCTTGTCGTCCACTTCCTCCACCGGAAGGCTGCTCTCTTACCCTTCCACCCCGATGTCATCCCTGATCTTGATCTCTATCCTTATGATCCCTGGGAATTAGACGGTAGTTGTTTCAACTCAGATATCCTTGAAGGAACTCTACCACGGATAATAGCAACTAATCATTCCTATTCATTTGTGTTTATGTATAGGTAAAGCCATGGTTGAGGGGAACAAATGGTATTTTTTCAGCCGGAAGACGCAAAACCGGATTGCAGAAAATGGGTATTGGAAACCATTGGGGGTGGACGAACCAGTGTTCACAAGTGATGGCAAGAAAGTGGGTATGAAGAAGCATTATGTGTTCTATGTAAGAGAAGCTCCAGCTGCAGAGGTCAAAACAAATTGGATAATGCAGGAGTTCAGGCTCCCAGATTGTGGTTCTACTAGTAGTAGCAGTGGTAGATCATCCAAGAGAAGAGGAAATGCACATATAGTAAGTACATAAAAAGGTAGCTTTGCTCATCAATTTATAGAGCATTCGTTTGTATTTACGCTAATAATTGTGTGAATTTTAACTCGAAGACGGTTTAGAACGATGCGATAGTGAGATTTTTTTTTTCTCTTTTCTTTTCAGGATTATAGCACGTGGGTGTTGTGTCGAGTTTACGAGAGGATTTGCGACGATGACAATGACAGCACGGAGCTATCGACCTTGGATGAAGTTTTCTTGTCGTTGGACGACCTCGATGATATTAGTTTGCCAAATTAGATCCAATAACTCAGGATATGATGCTAGGGTTTTTTCAATGCTCTCTATTCATGTAAACCGTTGCCCTAGCCATGTTGTTACTTGCAAAATGTTGTACCAAAATTTAATAAAACTTGAAATTGGGATTCTAACTTCATATTTTTTTTTTTGTCTTTAGTAATTATTAACTGTAACATGGAATCTTATGCCCTCAGGCCAACAATTCGACACGTGTAACAATTTAACTATCACCTGAAAGAGGGTGAGATATTTCTAATAGGAAGAATGACGTTTCTCTTTTTTGAGGGTTTTAACCTCCTGTGGTTTCGTGCCCATGTTTGAAGGGATGCTTTAATTTGGTTGCCTTCTATTTTTGGAGTTTTGGGCCTTTGGGTCCTCTGGTGGTTTTTTATGTTTGGAGGGTTTTTTTTTTTTGTTGGTCTTTTAGCATGTTTTGTTCTCTTTTGGGTGGTACTAGTTTTTTGATTGGCTTCTTGTCATACTATTTGGGTTTGTATGGCCCTTTCTTTTTTTTTTTGCCGTTGTGTTCTTGTTCCGTTATATAAACCTGTAAATTTCTTTTGCTTAGTAAAAAAAGTGGAACAAGAAAATACAATTTGAATAGATACTTGATTTTCACACTCCCTTTTGTATAATTACATATCTTTTTGTCCTCTTATGGTGTGAACTTATAAAATTAAACTTTTACTAGTATACTTTTTTTATACTTGGAAGGACAATATTGTAAATTCACATTACAGGTAAAAGGTTAATTCCGTGAATTCACACCATAAGAGGACAAAAAGAGACTGTGGTTAGAAAAAACATGAGTATGAAAGTCAATACCGTTCAAATATTCAAGCCAAGCCACACATTCTCCACAAAGAGGATTGTAGAATCCAGTGGCAGTACCCTGCAAACTGAGGGCTTTTGGGCTTTCCAAGTGCCAGTAGTTGGACTTTGTTGTGTGGAAAGCGTGTGCACTTTGGTTGAGTGGGACCCATATGGATGCCTTTTGTATTGCAGAGATTCTTGAACCTCTAATGCGATGATCTCAATTCTCCATGTAACGCAAAAAGAATCTAGCAACAATACTTTCAGACAAATTCAAGTCGTTTAATTTGTCTCGTATGTACATCGCTCTACTAAGAAAACAAAAAAAAGATTGATTGGGTGGTTAGCTATTCGAACAAACTATATTTATTTTAAGAGCAATGAATTGGGAGAATCTGGTGATCATTTCTCTTAAAAGAAATAAATTCTTTTACCGAATAGACTTAATTAATCTTTTTTTTTTCAAGGAAGATTTATGCATCAAGTTTTTTAAAGTGAACGATTCAGACAGTCAAATATAATTGTGATAGATCTCATTTTGCTTGACAAGAGAAATCACACGAGGGGATTCTATTTCAAGATTCATCGGAGTAGAAAGAATAGAGACATATAGGTTTGTTGGTTGTACTACATTCACGAGGAGTTTTGTCTTGTGTCACAATGCAAAAAGGGAACCAAATTTCTCATGGGTGTGTGCTTAGAGAAGCATTGGGTCATGTGTGATGCAAGCTTTCACAAGGATAGTACTTGAGGAGGAGAGTGGAACCACTCATGGATTTGGCCACATCTACTTTAGATTCCAATTAATACTTCCAACCACACAAGTTATTATAAGATCACAAATACATAAGTTGTGGTACTTTGTGTCATCCCATTATTTCTAGAGAAAGTTTTACAAGGAAGTGATTTTTACACCCCTTTTTATTCCCAAACACTAATTTTTTTGTTGTTGTCTTTATTCACTTGAAAGTAACAAATCGCTCTTAGTATGGAAAAGTGACTCATGGAGTATGAGTAATTTGGTAATTTCAATGTGAATAAAGACAAAGGGAGTGTTTGTGGATAAAAAAGGTGTGAAAATCATTTCTCTTTACAAATTCACATAAAAGTATGTCCACAATCGTTCAACACATAAATCCCTCCTTATTTTGTGGGGCTAAGGTGCATCTGATGTTTTAGAGTCACATCTGTGCACAAATCTGCAAACATTCACCCAGACAATCGGCATTGCTTTTATTTGTATACTTAGTTTTTCTCTTAGGTTTATTTATTTTAATTTTAAGAGTAAAAGGGTAGAAAAGAGGACTAGCAATGGCAATCCTTTCTTGACATTACCAGAAAATCTCCGTCCGGTAGGATCAAACACTCTCCGTCCGGTTGGATCAAACACATGTGCATTTCTTCCTTAATGGTTCATAATTACCCTAAAACAAAATATATCAGATGGAATCAATTACTAAGAAACCTCAAATTTAACTGACCAAGTGGTCCCCGGTACCATGGTAATACGGTTTCTTTTCGTTCTCTTTTTTTTTTTTTTAATGCAACGGTCAGGAGTGTTCAATCTAACTTACGCATGCTTGAAGTGATTCCCATCTGACTCAATATCTATTCTTAACATAGCGTGTTCTCGATCCAATCGCATGATAGTATTTTTTTCAACGTAATTATGATGAAGTAGATGGAAGTACTTAATTATTGTGGATTTTCTGTAAAAATGGGCCAGATCACACTGGAGAAGGAAAAAGATACCTACAAGTTGCTTAAATTGTCTTGTCATCCAAGTTGCTTCATGTCAATCTTATGAAGGATATTTCTCATGAAATTAACCAATCATAGGCTAAAATTTGTGCTCAAATCTTATCGCGTTTCACTATCCATAGTTTATATCCATTGAAAAGTTCAAAATAAGATCCTTTAATTGGACAACTGAGTTGAACTCATGCCTAGCAATGAAAGTGTTTTTGAAAACGAACTAAGCACACGTGAACTAAATACCTCTCCGGTCTGATCAAAGACAGATTGTCTATGTCGAAACTAATAAATTCACAAGAAATTCTCTCTTACAGTCTGGTCACAAGAAGTTGCTAAGTTTCGAACTAAGAATGTTAATTTGGGTTACAAAGATATATACCACTGCATTGACTCCAAATCATTTTTCAGAAAACCTGTTTAATGGAATTTCAAAACTTCTTGTAAGAATTTTTCAAATAATGATTGTCAGAGTTTTTCACTAAAATTATTTGAAAAGAATGTTAAAATAAGGAAATTTTAAGTACTCGCTAATGACAAGATCCAATAAAATAGGGTTTTGGTACTAACTGAGAAGTGAAATTCAATTGATAATCTTCGAAAGTTGCTTAAAAGAAACATCTGAATTTAATGATTTATTGTGGAATTGCAATTTGCTTTCCACGTAAACAGTTTGATTTCTTATGGTTATTGGTAAGTCATAATTTGGATCTTGAAACAAACTCAATATATGAGGTACTTATTGGTATTCGAACCACTTTTATTTTATACCAATGATGTTTAGATTACACATGAACAAATGAATGATCCGGATCGTAACAGTAATATATCAATGACTATCATGAGTTCATGACCATAAGAAGCTTGGACAAAATTTTTATTTGTTTTAACAAAAAACAAAGTCAAAGCCATAACAAGTTCGAATTATATGAATTTATTAATGTGACGTGATCTTCTTCTTCACATTTGTGTACACACAATATGCAACAACACGCTCATCGAACAACACCACTCCTGAGTCATCACAAGGCTCAGAGGGATCAGTGTGCACATTGCTTGGCCATTCCGAGTAGAGTGTAGATCGACTGTGACAAATGATTCGAGGATCAGATTGTGCACTATAACCCTATGGGGCACTTCAGCCCTACAAGGATCCCGATTTTGGCTCGTTGGATGACATCAAATCCCTGAGATCACGGGATTTGAGAGGTATCTTAGAGAAGAGATATACATAATACATCATTAAACATGAATCTAAATCTCTCCAATAACCTCTCCCCCATAAGCCATTTATCTATCAGATTTTGGCTCGTAAGTTTAATTCAACTAGGATTTAACTGAGATTAACTCGCAGTTCCAAAAAAAAAAAAGAAAAAGAAACTGAGATTAAGTCTTTCTTTTTTGAAGTTGTTTAGGAAATAGGACATGCAGCCAAGGATGGAGCGAGAGGGGACAAGTGGTGGCAGCCACCACCACAAGGTTTTCAAAAATTGCAATTATTATATAGAAAATAATTTTTTTATCCCTGAATTATATAAACTCGCCACCACTAGATATTTTTAATCTTTATCCTCATAATGCTATTTGTCTTTTTATTTTTTAAGTATATATTTTTGTCACCACAAAGGTAAAATCTTGGCTCCGTTCCTGCATGCAACTGACAAAAAGACGTGCAAAACATTCTCGAATCAATCAAGAAATGAATCATTTCATGTAATTCTGTAATTTTTTTCTTACTAATTTACTAGTATTTCATTGCTTGATTAGCTTGTAAGCATTGAGAAGACTAATGATCTCCCCCATATACTGCCATACATAGTACAATACAAACAACATCACGTGCAGAGAGAGAGAGAGAGAGAGAGAGAGAGAGAGAGAGAGAGAGAGAGAGAGAGAGAGAGAGAGAGAGAGAGAGGCATGTGTAAGTGCACTCTTTGAGCAAGTTAATTGTGAACAAAGGCAACTCTGTCATGGATAAACTTTGGTGGGATTTGATTTGGAGTTTGAGCAAGTTAATTGTGAGCAAAGCCATTATGATTACACAAGACATGCTTCCCTCATGGCCCAAACTCAAAACTTGTTCACAAAGCTTTGGTTTCTTTGATAAAGACACACACCAAAAGTGAGAGAAAGTGAGGGAGTGATTTGAATTATCTATCCATCTATTTAAAAAAGAAAAGAAAAGCCTTTTAAGGTAAAAAACCCTTTTAGGTAAAACCCGCCAAATAAAAGGGCAAAACAAGTCATTGTAGTTCGACACCTTTCCATCACAATGACCAAAAAACAATGGGCATAATTAAGTAGTTGCTTGACCTAAAAAGTATGGGCGTAAGTCTCTCCAAATATGATGATAACGGATTGGGGGACTTTGCTTTCACGGGGAACAAAGAATGTCGTGCCGTGGAGCGACATGGTTCTAAGATTTGAATTGGACGCCCCAAACCCATCTATTAGTCCCTGTTTGGCCAGCACTATTACCAACTAATCAAAACCACGTTGTCATCAAAGAAATCTTCGTTGGGCGGTACTAGATTATTCACAACGATGTTAGGCAAGCAAACTTACATAATTTTACAATTTTTTAAAAAAGTACTATTTTTTTAAAAAAAAATTTGAGGTCGGGCTCATCCGTCCCTCAGTCCTTCTTTAATTAGGTAGGGCTCATTCATCCCTCGACTAGTCCTTAATTATTTAGTTGTCATCCATTACTCACAGTGGGGTCAAAATAAGCACAAAATCTACACATTGTTTTAAAACAACCATCGATTTTCATTTTTAAACAGAGAGATAGGAAAGGGTCACAAATTAGCAAAAAAATAAAATGTTATATTACTGAGATGTGAGGTTTCATGAAGTGATTGTTGTTGAAATGCAAAATAATATTTTTTCAAAATCTACAAATTAAAAATATAATTTTCATACTTGAATGAAATGTTTGGGGCAATTTTGGACTGTAGATTAAATATTTGCAGCCAAACATGGACTAATGGCTGATTTTGGGGGGTCATTTCAAGGCTAAAACCATGTTTTTTGGCACGGCATTCTGTCCTGCCCCTTGTGGATAGTGGAGTCCCCAAATTATATGATAACTAGGGAATGTTCGTGCCTAAAGGCACTTTAGGCACGACACTTGGACGCAATTTATACTCAATTTGATGAACTACGTTTTGCTATTTACCATTAAAAATAACATTTTTGTAAAGAGGTACAATAATTTCTGTTCTATGAAGTTCATCAAATTTGAATAGATAGCAAAACGTAGTTCATCAAATTTGTAAAGAGGTAATTTCTATTTACCATTAAAAGTTATTTGATGGTAAATAGAAAAACGTAGTTCATCAAATTTTTAAAGAGGTAATTTCTATTCAAATTTGGTAATTTCTATTTTTGTAAGGAGATATTCAAAATTTGAAACAATATTGATAACTGTGTCCTGTTCGATTCCAAATCAAACAAAAGAGTAGAGGGACTCCTGCTCTTGCTATTGTCTTTGAAAGTGCAAGTATTTACTGAATTGTCATATTAAAGTTAGATTGTGTGGAATGAAGGGTTGCGAATTGTTAAGAAGGAATATTCTTTTGGTATCTTTGGAGATACTCTCCTCATTCTAAGCTAATCTCAGCCGTCGAATGAAGGAACGACCCCGATTTATGTAGAGAAAATTTGTATATTTGAAAACCACTATGATTTGTTATATAGATTATAAACACTGGTAGAGTTGGAACAAGACGGTGAGGGGCTTGTCGCCGAGAGCTCACAGATTCAACTCTCACCGCTAGCAAAATTCTTCCAAATTACTAGAAGTTTGTCTGATCTTTAAGTTCAAATGTCTCGAAATTAGTGTGCCTAAGCTTGCTCTGAAATCCAGTTACAATTTTTCTTAAGAAAAAAAAAAAACCCATGGTGGAAAAAAACAAAAACAAAAAATGATTGTTGGGCCAACATTTACCTTTTGAGTTTAAGTAAAGCTAATTATACCATACCATGAACAAACATAAAAAGTCAAAATTAAAGCCCCAAAAAATGAGTCAAACGCCACTTCTTTGATTAAAAGTTTCATAAGGAAGACATCAAGTGATACTCATGAGAAATTATTTGTGCCCTAGTGGAGATAACACTTTTGGCCAATTGAAGGAGTGAATTACTGAGCACTTTGTTGACCTTGCTTTTTGCTAATTTGGTTCAATGTATTACTGAGGAAGTTGATGACCGCAAGAGGGTAAAACTAAAATCATTTCTTAATTTGAAAAAAAAAAAATCCGCAAGAAATTATTACAGAAAAAAGTGCAATAAGATCAATGTGCGATATTGATATTTCTATATAATGAGAGACGGACATTGATTTCTAGTTCAAAATAAAATGACCACAACAGACCATCTCATTTTCCAGAAAAATCTACAGAAAATGAAATTGTTTGCGACATTACCTAATCTGAACAAGGAAGGCCAACATTACTTTCACAAACATTACATTTTCGATAAGCCCTACAATCGCAAATACAACTCTAAACAAAGATCGAGCTTCCTTGCAGGGGAAAAGATCGAGCCCGAGGCCTCTTACTGAAGTGCAATGGCTCCGGTCAACTGGGTGCTTGTTGATTCCAGACTAGGGCTTACACCAATGCCAATAGGAGCAAGAACATAACAAGTCTTGGACAGAACTTGCATGGATGATGTTCCAACATGTAATTTCAGTCTATATTGACATAAAATAATGAGAGCCATTTATATTTCCAGAGAGAGAGAGAGAGGGCCAGGGGGGTCAATCTTGCATACTGGAAGTACACAACAAAATCACTCATCTCGATGCCAAATGGTTAATACCCAAGAAATAACTTCCTACAATAACGAATGATGTGATTCCACTACGAGCCATCCGGGGCCAAATGCCACGGAACAGAATATTCCTATCTGCAGGATGGATTCCAGTAAGTCTCTCAAACCTCTTCCCCGGTCGATTCCATTTGAGAAGCTTCCTCTCCATGGCTACATACTGCAGGAAACGCCCAAATAACGAGCAGACATGTAAATATATGGTTATAAACATCATTAACTGTGTCGATGTTAAGAACAGGACACAAATGGGAAACATTCAAGCCAAAAATGACAATATTATTTACAAAAAGAGAGAAACAAAAAAAAATCTTGCTCACAATAGACAACAGTTACTACACTTTTAAACTAGGATAAACTTCTAAAGCCTGGTCAGTTTTGGACTAGGCAATGGGACCTCGTTGTGGCATCCGGTTCCACTCACTACCATAAATAACATGATTAGAAAAAGTTAATTTTCTTCCAAGAATATATCATCGTGGATACGCTCATTCCTTTTCAGTGTCTTGGTATATATACTTGATCCATTTTCGTGTCATTGGGCTGGGTAGCATCATTCACAGGATTGAACATTGGTCCAAATGCACATTATGGATAAAATGTCTCCTGCTTGAATTCAGGCTAAAGCACATATGCCAGGTTCCGACATGCTCGAGAGCAGAAAAATCTTGGGGAAAACCTTGTACTATTTGATCTATCACCAAAGTAGGATACAGACACCCAACACATAGTACTTGTTTTTAGTAGCATGAACAAGAGGTCTCCTAGAGACAATAGGGTGCTAACAGTATTTCTCAGCCCATACAGCCGTTAATGAACACAACTAAATCAAACATCGTTCAGACAAAAAGATACCAACGCCGAACTTTCAGTCATATTGCTACTGCATAACTTTCAGATACCTACAAATAGTGTAATGTAGGTCTTTCTTAACATACCTTGGGCAACACAATACATTGTGATCTACTTCTCGCAGTGTCAAAACCATGAGATGCAGCTGCAGCAATTGACCCAGAAAAGCCAGCTGCAAGACTAACAGCTAGTGGAGACAGTGGACCGATTTCCTCGTCATACCTGAATAAAGGATAAAAAAAAGGGACAAGTCCAATGAACAAGCACATAGATCTTACCTCGGAACTCTCTTTTTCCCAATAGGGTAAAAAGAGAATGTAATACTTCATGTGTCTACAGTGATGAAACATGCAAGAGGTTTGTTATAATTTTTTATTTACCCAGAAACTATCTTTTTCCCATTAACAAGCTGAGGCATTATAATAAGAGGAGCCCTTAGTATGATGGTTGACAGATACATCAAAATGCATAGCAATATCAAAAGTTTCCATAAGGAAATTTCAAGCAAGAGAATGGTAGAACATAGTAAATTTCCATGGAGACAATCTCCACATCACAACCTACACCACTAGTTTAGGAAACCACATGGATAAAATGAATGATACATATAAAAACTAACTACAGAGTTCACTTCCCCTAAACAATACCAATGGTCAGTAACTTTTACTTTGGTTGATTGGAAAAAGATAATTTACAGGAAAATGGCCTTTGCAGGGAAAGAAGATAAAAGGCCTAGTAAGGTCTTGTAAAATTGGTTATAAGAATAAAAAAGAAAAGGTCTTGTAAAATTGGAATAATAAAGTGGTTAAGAACTCGAAATGAGATGTTGCCAACACAAACAAATGTCAAGGGAAAGACATCAAAATGGTGAATGAGGCTATGCTGACAAGTTTTGGCAGCAAGTTAGGAACCAACTGCCAATCAAAAAAAGAGTCAGGAACCAACTGCCAAAATGCCATGACGAGACTTATCCCTTTCTCTTCCGCAATAAAAAAAATGGAAGTGCTGAGGCAGTACCAGTTAACTCCTCAAAAGTACAACTAAGGCTAATCACGAGAATCATGAAATATTCTCTGAACAGAGTACAATGGTAGATACTATAACCTGGGGGGAGGATCCATATTCACTGCCTTCCAGGCAAGCATCGCTTGATGTAAACATTGCCAACTTGCAAAGAATATACCACCAAAAATGGAGTCCCGAACTACTCCTGACCGAAGACCTCTCCATAAAGCAGCCCATCCTTCCAAAGAGATGATGTCTAATGGCCTTCTAACATCACAGACAGATGGTGGCCTCCCAGATCCAGTCATCATCCACGGGTAATCTTTCAGGGCATCAACCATATTAGGATGTTTGGTTGTTAGAGTGGACAAAAGCCCAACAGAATGGTTCAAAGCCCTCACATCGGGCGAATATCCGGGTAGCAATCTTGCAAGCAAAGGTGAAAAGGACATTCTTTCTGTAACAGCAATAGGAGTTGGAATCCGAGACGCCGAAGACACTTGCGCACGAAGTTTAATAAGTTCAAATGGAGAGGAGATGAGAGATTCCACAGCACCGGCTGCAATTCCTGCCATAAGAGCCTCAGAGACATGCACTTGATTGTCTTCTCGACCATCTGCCAGGAAAGTAGACCACATTAGTTGAAATGGCACCGGTATTATGGACCAAGAAAACCAAGCATCACGTATTATGATTAAAAGAATCAGTTTTTGGGTTAAAATACACTCTGAGAATGTTATGGCAAAATAAAACAGCATGGACCAATATTTGAAGTTTGGTAGTAATTGCTCACTGGCACAACTTCATGCGACGGGTCACAGATAAAATCAACGAAGAAAAATAAGTTAATAGGGCACTTATTTTTGTTTCCACTGGTAGTGTCCTTTAAAGCAACAATAATATTAGGTGTCCAAACATGTGTCCCCATGTAAGAACTACGAGAAGAAACACCTTCGGAACCCCCATCAGTACTCTCTAGTCTCCACGCTCTCCTATAAGTGAGTAAGGCTGTAGGAAAAATAGATTATTGCAATGAATGCCATGAACGCTTATTTTGACAATGACGTTCTAACGGTGGAATGGTAGATGACTGAGGATGAAGCCATGACCTAGTATATTTGGAACATAGTGTCAAAGCTTGTTTGTCATCGGCTAATTATCACCTCCAAACTAAGTTTATGCCTCTGGGGTTCCTCTCCAATCACTGGCAGTTGGTTTTGAGTTGGATACTTTATTATGGTATCAAAACTAGTCTTTTAGAGGATAGGGGCAAGACACTCATTAGTGATTAGTGATGATTGATTCTACCTTAGTTGTACTCAACAGTGCAACTTGTTCAATTATTATAGAGATGAAATATTGTTTACCTCTCCACATGCTAGTTCAAGGCATAGTTGCATGAAGCGGGAGCATGAGCGGAAGTGAGGGGCTGAGGGCAAATAGAAGATCTAAGATTACAAGCCCTAAGGGGGCGTATGTACAAAAATACATGGAATTATATAAATCCAATAAATATTAATCTTTTTGCTCAGTTGCAATATATATCTTGTATTTAAGTATATTTTTTTATGTAATCTCCATTTTATTTTTCAATTTTTTGATAGCATTTCTTGTTGTTTCTTTGGGATGCATCCCACTAGAAAGCAAGATTCTTATGGGAGCGGCACGAGGTTCAAGAGCAGAGAGCGAGGAGAAAGATCCCATAGGAGGATCATGCAACTAAGGTCAGTGGTCCAACGTGCGGCGAATGTTAGAGCTATTTCCACGTCTGGAAATTATCTCCAGCATAAGTAGTATATGAGCATGGTACTCATTGCTATTCGATATTGACTGCGCCACTTACTAGTCAGAGTACTCTAGGGAACACCCTTGCCGTTGGAATTTTTGTTCATCTATATGCAGGCGACTAGGTGAGTGATTGAGGGGTATGTTATCTGAACCATTAAATACTCTACCAGAACCTTTAGTCACAGGGATCGTGTGGAAGATTCTGATTGAGTACAATTTTCATTTAAGGACACCCACAAAGGCAGTGTAACAGGTGTACTTTACTAACTTTTGTACATATTTGTCTAGTGTTTGTTCATTTTGGAAGTTCCCTTTTGACACCTTTCACATTACAATCTGGAATTTTCTATTTTTGGTTAATTTTTCCATTTATTATGGGAAGTGCAAAAAGTACTACCTTTTTCTTTTCCTCCTCTCATGTTCTCTGTCCAGAATGGGTACCCTTAGAAGAAATCCTGGAGCAGCCACTGCCAATGGGGTGTGTTGGATGCTTGAACATGATATCAAAGTTGGGTTTCTAGAGGCTTTTGACTAATTTTTCCTTTGTTTGTGCCATAGGTAACTTTGATTCGTTGTGATCGCAATGCTCTGGATCTTTTGTTTATCTCTCGACCTGCGATTTGGGGGTCACATGTCCAAGAGCGTGTGAGAGCTTGTCCCACATCGGTTAATTATCACTTCCAAAACTTGGATATTAATTTAGGAGGCTTGTCATATCATTTCAGTTGCTGTTGAGTTAGACACTTCAACGCATACATTCTTAACTTGATTGCCAAACTTAGTAGTATCTCGTTCTACAATTGAGTATGAGTTCAAAATATGTGTGTGATTTTATTTAGAAAAGGGATAGACCTATAACAAGGCATATTTTGGTTGCTTAGGCACAAGTTCAGATGCATTTGGCTCCCACAATGGTTGTTGCAGCAAAGTTTTTCTGCGTCAAATCTGAGCACATGTAACTAGGTGCAAGAGAGCTTGTATTCAAATGCCCTCAATTGTAGTTTTTCCCTTACTATCTAAAACCTCCATTCGCTATGTTTGGTTTGTTTGCAATCCTCAGTATAAATTCCAAGGGTATTGAAGGAACAGTAAACATTACCATTCTCCTAAGTTAGAGATGCTTTATATGCAGCACCTAGAATTTTCTAGTCAATTCAACAACACCATCACTCATCCATTGGCACTTGAATACACCAGGAAAATGCAAGATAAAATGTTTACAAATGGATCAATTAAATTAAATTAAGATTTGGGGATCCATTAATTTTTCAAGTTCATATTCATTGTTTGCTAAGAAATATAACTGTGAAAATGCAGGTTGCGTAGTAGAGCAATCGCTTTGTGCTTGTTATGCCGAAGGTTTCGACTCTGTCCCTAGCAGTACCCCTGATTATTGAGAACCAACACTAGAATACTTCTTTCATTTATGAAACATTAAGCGAAAAAGAAACTGGATTTCAATCACTGCTATAAACATACAAATAATAGCATCCCCCACGTCATTTTGTCATTTTATTGTTTCCCTAAATCTTCTCAACAAAGAAATCAAATAGGAACCAATAAAATAACTTCTAATGGCACTTGAATTGAAGAACATACCTTTATAAAAAGCTGTCAAAATTTCATAAGTACCAAAGCGAGCGCCGAAACCCAAAATCCTCCCCATAGTTAACCACCCAAAACCGCTGTACAAACCTACAAAGTTCATTAATGAGTCATTTAACTTGTAGTACTACCACATAACACCGCATAAGCATAAATTGTATGTTTCCTTCACTCACTTTTCTATCTTCGCGTACACTACAAATTGCCAGATGCACGGAAACAATCAATCTTATTCAACAAAGATCGAGAAAATTTCGCCTATGACCATGTTCAATTTTCACCTTTTCTAGGTAATAATAATGAATCTAAGCCAATTCAAGGAGCAAAGCATACCAGCTCTTGTGCAAATACATGAGGTTCACAATTAATTATACCATTATGGATATAAGTTAGCCTTTCTAATTAATCTCATTCATGCTCAACTCACTCAATTTTTATATAATCCAAATAGAGAAATGATGAGTAACAAGAGTGAAATCCATCTCATTCCCATACACCAAATCTTTTACTTACGTTGTAGGAATCAACCATGCCAAATTGCCAATTGTATCATTAACATAACTTTCAAGAAGACATGAAGTACATACTCCCTCCACCCCGCAAAGATGGTCCACCATTCATTTTGGGTTGTCCCCAAAAAATTGTCCATTTTAAAAAGTTTTCAAAAAAAGTAATGATACATTCCCATTTTGCTCCACCTTTTATTTTACTTTAAATAAGAATTTCAAGAAACATCCCATCAATGGGAAAAATTGGAAAATTAACAAAAAGTACAATGTAATAATTATGTTCCCTTAAATAGTTGGTTTCCCAATGAGGGACTAACAATATGGGATGGAGGGAGTACCATTTTTAAGTTATCCAAACCAAACCGAGCCTTAAGAGCCAATCAATTTTTATAGTTTTCATAAGAATAAAAAAGGCAAAAGTTTCCAAAAACAATTCTTGAAAATGATAAATCATGAACCACAAACCCAATTGTCTAGTATTGCCCACAACTCCTAAATGCCGATCCATGAGACATAAACAAAATAAGGAATATCTCCACATAATTTGTTTGATTCATTGCATCAATGGAATGATGGAGTTACCTGAATTTCCTGACAATTTTTTAACCCTATCAAGAACCTGAACAGCAGTCAATTGCTTATTGGAAGCTGACCCTACCTGTCATGCACCCCCATAACAAATTAGCATCGAGGCTAAAACCTATGTTGTTCTTTGCAAAAACTTAAAAATGTGACTAAAAGATGGGATAAAAAGTGAAACCTGTATAAGGACTTTGATAGTATCTAGTGGGTATGTGAGGGCAGTGCCCAATGCAACTGATCCCGCTGCTGCAATTGCATGGGTAGCAACAACCTGGTTCTTCAACAACTCATCCATCGGAAGGATCTGCAATATTGCACAAATGTCAAAAGAACGACAATAAACAGCAGTCGACACTTGAAAGTTAATACTGCATTTTTAAACAGTCTCATATCAGATTAAAAATAAAAATGTAGAACCAGAATTTAACGTTGTTTTTGTATTTATGCATTTGAAATGAAAGGAATCGGCCATAAAAGCAGCTCAAATTCAGAGGTGGATTGTTCATTGCAGCTATTTCAATATCGAGTGTGGGAGATTTGGTAAAATAGATTTGGAAAGACCGAACAGAATAGGCATTTTCTCAAACAGATGGTGGGCAAGTAATCAGCTGCACATGTTGAGATCAGAAGAGTGCATTAGTTCACAAAAATGGTGGAAAAACAAACAACCGAAGTAATTACAAACGCTGACTGAATACCTGAAACAAACGAATTCGTCGAAACGCTGGAGTCGAAGGTTAGTGAAAAAATCACTCGGGGTTTCTTTCCTCCTCAGTATCTGTAAAGAGAACCAATGTCTTGAAAAAAAGAAAAGAAAAAGAAAACCATTTCAAATGAAAGATAAAGGGTAATTTCGTCCTTGTGATATTTAGGGGTTCAACATTACAAAAAACCTACTAGCAAAAAGCGGCAGCTGTTTATCCTCTCCTCTTCTCTTCTCTATTGCAAAGCTGCTGCTCTTCTTCTGCTGCTGCGTGACTGCATCAAAGATTCAAAATACGTACTCCATCCCTCTGAAATGCTTACAAAACCTTGCATTTTTTAGCATTTTCCCCTCTCTCTCTCTCTCTCTCTCTCTCTCTCTCTCTCTCTCTCTCTCTGTGTGTGTCTGTCTCTCAATCATGGCAAAACAGGTTTTAGCCCGCCCTCCCTCCCTCTCGATCTCTCTCTGTGGCTGCGATCTGGGCATGATTCGTTTGTGAACCAGTGACAGTTTGTTCAACAAAATACTGGACGGAATTGTCGGTACCGCCATCTCGCCCGGTATTGGCCGGAATTTCCGGTACTCGCCGGTAAGGACCGGTATTAGAGCCGGGACGGTATTGAAGGTGCAATATACGGGTTTAGCACAAATCCGGTACAAATCCCAACAGGCAATAGTAATAGGTTTAGCAGTTATCTCCTCTCGTCTCTCTTCTCCAGAAGCAAACATCCTCCATTAAACCAACGATTGGAGAGTGTATATACAATTATACATACCTATATACACTGTATAACCAGTGATGCTGTTGCGTGCTGGTTGTCTATCCATCTTCGCCAAAACCCCAATCCTCTTCGTGTGTTCAACCACCCGCTTGAACCCTTCACTTTTCCACCACTGGTACCACTCCCCTACCCCTTTAAATGCCACCGTTCGCTCTATCAACAACCGTTTCTCCATGACCAAACAGACCCACCTGCTAACCACCACAACCGCCGCCCTTATTCGGGAGCCCTCTTCGAACAAGAAATCGAAGAAAACCCGGTACGATTCTCCCGAGGGCAAGCTTCGGGGAAAGCTCGATTTGTGCTCGAAGGACGGGGACCTCGCCGAAGCCCTCCGGTTATACGACGTGGCTCGGGCCAATGGTGTTACTTTGTCCCAACACCATTATAATGTATTGTTGTATTTATGCTCTTCTTGTAGTGGAAATGGCAATGAGGGTGAGAAATTGGATAAGGGTTCGGCAAAGAATTTGGGTTTAGAGAGGGGTTTTGAGATATTTAAGCAAATGAGTATTGATAAGGTTGCTCCAAACGAGGCCACTTTTACTAGTTTGGCTAGGTTGGCATTGGCTAAGGAGGACCCAGAAATGGCATTTGATTTGGTGAAGAAGATGAAGGGTTGTGGTGTTGTTCGAAGGTTGAGGTCGTACGGGCCTGCATTGTTTGGGTTTTGTAGTAAGGGGATGGCTGATAAGGCTTATGAAGTTGATGCCCATATGATGGAATGTGGGGTTTTGGCTGAAGAGTCTGAGCTTTTGGCTCTTTTGAAGGTGAGTGCTAAAAGTAAGAGGGACGGCAAGGTTTATGAAATGATGCATCGTTTGCGGGCAGCAGTTAGGCAGGTTTCAGAAGAGACTGCTGGGGTAGTGGAGGAGTGGTTTAGGTCAGAAAGGGCTGCGGGGGTTGGGGAGGCGAGTTGGGATGTGGGTAAGGTGAGAGAAGGGGTTGTGAAGGGAGGAGGAGGGTGGCATGGGCAAGGGTGGTTGGGAAGTGGGAATTGGACAGTTATAAGGACCCACATGGACGAGAAGGGGGTTTGCCAATCGTGTGGAGAGAAGCTTGTTTGCATTGATATTGATCCTAAAGAGACGGAAAACTTTGCTACTTCACTGACCAGTTTGGCTTGCCAAAGAGAGGTCAAGGCTGATTTCCTGCAGTTTCAGGTTTTGACACTATCCTCCTGGTTAATTGATTCTTAGTACTTATTGTGGAGACTTCACTCATGGAATCATTTGAGATTCATGTTATTTAGCAATGGATTCTTACGGTTCATTTATGTCTAGCAGCGAAAATATTGTTGGACTGCGTTTCATCAGATTAAAAAGAAGAAGAATATTGGTAGACTGGCTCATTGCATTTCTTTGTTACTTGATTATGTGATCCTCAAGTACATTTTTCACGTATAGGTGGTTTAAATATCCACTGTGAAGTTTATGGAGGCAAATTAACTCCCAAAACGTCAGTTGGAATAATATAGAATATTGAGCTATACAAATTGAATTATGATGTTTAAAATTCAATGTCAATACCTACATGGTAGCCATTGTGAAAGACCACATCCATAGGAAATTTTATGTTTGGGGGGTTACCCAGAAAATGGAAATACTTTTGTTATTGGGGTGTCCAGCAGGTGGTTTTCTCTTTTTGCATTGGGGTCAATTTGTTCTGTTTCTGCTTGCAAGAATAATTTGTACTTCTAAGGCAAAGTCTTCATATTTCAAATTACACACTTAAACTGAGTTCTATTGTGTTTTATTCCATCTTCCCCGTCCACCCTCGTCTATCAAGAATTGGAGTAAATTAAATAAGGTATGCTAGGTTAGAAAAGCGATTGATGAGTAAGCCCGGTGTTGGACAATTGCATAATTGGGTGCTGAAAGTCTAAAGTAGCTTGCAATATACAATAATCCTAGAGCACTTGCCACTTGGTATTAGGTAGCTGTACTACTGCTTGTGGTTTGACTTGTAGTGGTCCCTGATCAGTCACTAAGGTTTTGCTAATGAAAAATTTCTTGTTTTCTAATGCTACACTCAATGGACATATCATTCTCATGCTTGGATACTTTGTGTGGTCAGTTGGAAATTGTTGATACACTCTTTTTGGTTGAGGGTGGAGTCATGTTGTTTGCTCCAACGGCTGTAAAGTTGCTATTGGGCTTGTGAATACTCGTGATCAAAATGTTAAAAATACTCAAATGCCATTGTCAAAGCCCGATAGTTGCTTCTTGTTTATGATTCAGGCAATGAATGCATAAAAAGAATGTCAGTGGCATTCTGACTAACTTAGAAGGTGCACTCATTCAGGAGTGGCTTCAGCAGCATGGTCCATTTGATGCGGTTGTAGATGGTGCAAATGTGGGGCTTGTCAATCAACGTGATTTCAACTTTTTCCAGGTAACAGGGTGGCTGATTACTAGCTTGAGCAGGGTTATATCGTTAGTTCTTAGTTGGAATCACTTGGCTAGTGTTCTTACTTATTTCTTTTGGTTGTAGCTTAATTCTGTTGTGAAGCAGTTGCAGCGAATGAGCCCGACAAAGAGATTACCCCTCGTTGTGTTGCATAGAAGTCGGGTTACTGGTGGTCCTGCCCAGTATGATAAGAACAAGAAGCTGCTAGAGAGTTGGAATAAGTCTGGCGCGCTTTATGCTACTCCTCGAGGTTCAAATGATGATTGGTGAGATATCTTTTCTTGAATATGCATGCGTTAGGCTGTCATTCCTAGAATGATTTCTCCATGGTAATCCGGTTATCCTAAAAATAATTTCTGTAGCAACTTCTCTCAGTTGTTGCTCTCATTCCCTCTCTCCTTTTGTGCGTGCACGTGTGGGTTCCTAGGCTGATACTCCATAATATGTGTCATTTACTGGGCTGTATAATGGCTGGCAGTAGTCATCATTTTATGACCTATGCTTACAAATGACAAAACATTGGCTAACACTATGTTGCATGGGATGCAGTTTGTCCTGGTATTGTGTGCCCTCAAGCCTCATACTACTCTCATGTTGATCTTTACATCACTTTGCTTACAGGTACTGGTTATTTGCTGCAGTTAGTTGTAACTGTTTGCTGGTGACAAATGATGAGATGAGGGATCACTTGTTCCAACTCCTAGGGACTAGTTTTTTCCCGAGATGGAAAGAGAAACATCAGGTATTGTCTCTTCTTTAATTGGAATATGTTTTTCCAAAATGGAAGAAAATCTTCTAAATGTTGATAGAATCTGAATCATCTCATGTGATTTCCTCACGTGTTATTCTTTCGTGTGATCCTCACTTGAGGAGAACTGGAGCTTTTTTCTAGATTCGAACAGTTCCTTTTAAAGGTCTCAATTTCTATATCATTTGTGCGAGAAAATCAGGCTAATTAGACATCCTCTAATGTTCAGGCCCCATCCTCTCTCTTTCCCTTCCTAACTCTGAGTCCTTTCCAAGCAAAAAGAAGAGCTACATCATGCTAGAGGGTGTTCCACTTAAGTGTTTTTGTTTAAAAACTGCCTCGGTTTTTGGGAAAAAGTGATGTATTGTGAGAGGATGACCTGTCTCGATTTTTGGGAAAAAACAGTTTTTTGGAAAAAACTAGTTAGTGGAACATGGCCTAAATGGGCAAAACCTGGGGTACCTCAGACAACAAGACAAAGACACCACATTTCCAGCCACTGACACTTATTTTCGATCTTCTTACATCTTATTTTACATAGCTATTGAACTGAAGATGCCCTCACACTTATATTCTGGATGTTACTTTGGTAACTAGGGATGTGTGATTTTTTTTCACAAGTCCAGTGTGATGCCGTTTTCATTATAATTGTGAATATCCCAAGTCCTAACAACTAAAACTAATCAGAGATGTGTGAATCCGTTCATGCGTATTGCCTTTAACACCCTATTTGTAAATATATATAAAAAAATCTCTTTTTTGCCCGTGGTGATAATTGGCAGGTTCGCTTGGCTTCAAATGGTAGGCCTGAACTCCGCATGCCTCCACCTTATTCGATTGTCATTCAGGTAGACCTTTCAACTCATCGATTAAACTTTGTTTTCTGTTTCTATTGTATATCTTAATTTCCCATGAACTGCTAAAGCCTATTTATGTGGAGGTGTAAAAATGCAGGAATCAGAGCAGGGAAGTTGGCATGTACCAACTGTTGTAGGCGATGATCTAGAGACCCCAAGGCAGTGGATCTGTGCCACCAGGGCGAGGGACGCATCATCACGCCGTCGTTAAGTTGTACAAAATTTCCCCCCCTGGTATTTATGGCATTGTAATTTGTATATTCACATTTTGTGGGGTTAAATATCCAATGGTTATCTAATGGGAATGTAACAACGGATATGTAGGGCCCTTTGATATATAGTCACATTCATGTTCATATCTGGTCAAACAATGAGCCCATTTGTGGATTACTCGTTCATTTTCTGGTTAGTTTCACTGAATACAATGAGGATAGACAAGTATTGCTTGGCCAATTGCTTTTTTTGGATCTTGTAACACTACCTTTTTTCGGTAGGAATGTCATCGGGTATCTCCGAAACAAAAGGGCCTAAAATTGTGCTGACAAGCGTGGAACAATGTGTTTTAAGGGCTCGAGCCTCAAGTCATAAACGTTGTGGGTAAATCCTCTGCTTAGCAAAGATAGGTCAATTTTCAGGAAATTGTGTACTTCCATGTCTCTCTACTGATTTCATTTATATGAAGCAAATGTGCACCTCCATGCCTCTTCATTGATTTCATTTCTATGATGCCGCAGTAATGCGTAGTTGTCCACTCTTGAGAATTAGGCTAATCTCTATTACTAGTTAAGATATATAATACTAGTCTCGCTGAAGCTTTTGCTGAAACAGAAAACCATAACTGGGAATATGTAGGTGATAATGGAACTGTGATGGTTTCCAACTTCTACACACTTGTATATAAAGAACATTGGGTGGTTGCTTGCCATCTTGCTTCGAATTGATCGAAGTACCCTTATTTTCTTGCTGAGTTGGACCAAAAATGTCCTTCTTTTAAGGGTTTATTGGTACACGTTTGGTTTTGTTGCTTTGGCAAGGGTTTACGATGTTAAAGGAAGGAAGTACCTCTGTGATGTTATCATCTCCTCTTCAATGGGCTATCAAGTACGTATGTGATGTGATCGAATACTGTAGATGCGGCTCCAGAATCTATGACTTTCAATTTCTCCCTTTTTGATCGGCGCTGAAGTATGTTTAGAGCTTGATGTAGTTTATGGCTTTTAAGGTTTCCGTTTTTTTGTGCTTCTGCGAGTACTGGGAGATAAATCGGTTCAGCACTTTTTCACTCTGTTTGCGGTTTGTTCCAGTGGAGACGGCTTGGTCTTGATATGTTTTAAGGATTGAAGAGCATATATGGTTTTGATCATTTGTTGTGTTAATTTGCTTGAAATTTTTTCCTTTCTATATGGTCTTGCTTGCTGTTTCGGGGAAATATGAATAGGATTTATATTGGGTTTTGACTGGTATATTAGTTTGTTTATGCTTTTGATGTTCTTGCTTTAAGAATACGGGATGATTGTTTTTGTCTTTCTTGTGCTTCTTTGTTCCGTTTCATGGTTGCTCAGTAAAAGGTTACAAATTTTTAGTTTGTTTATGGTGGAGGATTTATTGTTGGAAACGAAAAATGGTGGCCAGAGATATGTGTTTCACTGTCTCAGGGAAAATTTAAATGAGATGTGGAAATAAAGATGGTTGTGCATTTCCTGTAATGCGCATTTCCTTGTATAGCAGATAGGATTTTAACTTCCATCATGAACTTCTTGTTAAGTATTTGTTTGGCTTCTTTGGATTGTGAAGTGATTATATCTGTTTCTTTTAGTATGGTTGTCGTCGGTCATGTGGTTTTTGTCCAATGTGAAGTGATCGTAAATTTTTAAAGCTCTGAAATTATTTTAAATGAAGGCAAAATCATGGCCTTGCGTTGAGGCAAATCTCCAGTGTTACAATTGTTTTATTTTAATTTTGTTGCAGTGGAGAGACGGGGGACACTTTTCATTGCTGATCTCTTTGTGGGTTTGTCGATGGTAACTATATTTCAAGTTTAAGAAGGCTTTATCAATAGTCTCTCTTTCTTGTTAAATTAGTCATTGTGATGTTGATTATTCTTGAACTAGTGTATGCCCGTGCCTGAAGTCACGGCTCAAAGAATTTTTGGCATTCAATGCAGCTTAGGGTGTCCTTAGCAAGGTGTGAATAATTGCCCTGCACACATCTGCATAGTTTAGTCACAATTAGAACCAATTACTTGTTAATGTCGACCTAGTCCAACTGATCTAATAGCTATATTGACAATGACTCAACTTAAAAAAAAAAAAACTATAAATAAAGTCGTCATTGTCTAAAGGTAATGTGATTGCATTACCAAAAACTCGTAAGCAATAGGCATTATAAAGCCAAGAAAACTCAACCGTATATCGTTATCATCTAATCCAAAAAACACTTGGTAACCCTTACTATTCAAACCGCCCATTAACAATTAATGAAAACCATTTGACCAAAATAAACTAGTAGATTGAAATTCAGTTCTTCCAATTCACGCAACCTTATTCTCCACATCTTAAGAAGAGTATTTACTCTTCTCACTTAAAATCCCTATTATTTTCCCTTTCTATAATCCCTCAATTTATTTAACAGAAAATTCGTAATTTTTGTGCAACCACAAATGGGAGAGCATTGGGGAAAGTTGCATCCATTTGCTCTCCCTAACATGATTTAAGCATAACGATCAACTAAGTGGAAACCCACATAGAAAATACATGTGTAAAGAAACCTGGTCTTTAGCAAAAGCCAAAAAAAGAAAAAGAAAAAATTGAAGTCGAACCAAGAAAAAGACACTAAAAAGACATTAAGAAAAGAGTAGGCGTTGCATGAAGAACTTCGTGACGGTGTAAAGATATTGGAAGGTATTGATTCAACTAAATTCTTTCCATTTGGATGCGTCTGCAAGACCAAACTTGATTAAAAGAAAAGAAAAGAAAAAGAGGCAAACTACTTAGAACCATTAAATAAAATTCATTAGACTTGAAAAGAACTCCGAATCACAAAATAAAAAGAGACCCTGAAAAAAGATCATTCAATTCGGAATCAAGAATACCCATGGATCTCTTAAATTATGAGGGAGACAAAGACAGAAAAGGGCTTCATTAAATTATGAGGGAGACAGAGACAAAAAACAGGGAACAAAAGGGTAACAATTTTGAAGAGTCAAACTTCAAATGTCTAGTGGATTTGCATCCAATAACGAATTTGGCCGATTGCGGTATCATTTCTGCCGATTCATGAAGAGTTCTTACTTCATCTGTGTGGTGGATTTGCATCCATGAACTGTGGTAGAGAAGGAGAAAAATGTTTACACAGACAGACATGGGTTTTGTACTTTTGTTTACAACAGTGGAATAGCGTTGAATCCATGCTATGCACATGCGAGATTTACTTTCACGCACAATGTCTATACATGGCACAATAAGTAGCGTGGACCGTAATCATACATGCATAATATATCAAGCCAAAAGGTACAAAGAAGCTGTCTTAAACCAAAAGTTTCTAAGAAGTGGAATACCTATGCCTATTAGAACCCAAGCACCTAATATCTTGGCTTCGATACTAATAAATCAAGTTGGATTGAACATTCCATGGATGAAGGAAAGCAATATACCTCCGCCTATTTTAAGAACCCGAAAGGGTTGAATCATATGAGCTGCATCAAGGAAAAATAAAAGTCAATAGTAGTAATGAAGCAACATATAAGGCCCTAATTTACCCACATACACAAAAAAATAAAAATAAAATGTAAGGCCTCTATAGAAAATAGAAATACCACACTACCCTACACAACTGTTTTATTCTCCTTACGTTTTCTATTCCTAAGTTTGAGCCATGTGCAGAGCCAGTTCAAGACTTTCGGGGGCAGGAAGCAACCTCCGAAAATGAGCCCTTATGCATTTTTCAATATAAAAATCAAAATAGCAAATCACCGAAATGAATATGTAATATGTAATCGCTATTGGTGTGGTTTGGAGCATCTCTGAGTTTTATTTTTATTTTTATTTTTATTAAGAGTGTGATGAATGAGATGACTAAAATGAAAAGATCGATTGCCCCAAATCCAGAAATAAGGAAAACAAACTGTTGAAGTTAATGATTAAAGTGGAGAAGGAGAAAAAACCTGCATTCAGACCATCAACGTCTGCCTTTGTTAAAAAATCAGGAGATTTAAAAAGATGACTGAATCAGAAATGAAAATCAGGAGATTTAAAAAGATGACTGAATCAGAAATGAAATGAAAAAAATGTTCAGAAAATGAATATGTAAGAACTGACTTAGTCATGGCTATGGCTAATGTAAATGGCAGTGCTAAGGTATTATAGTTCTTTAAGGAATAAATCAAACATCTAGTATGCATAACCTGTTGATCATAAAAAGATGAAAAATCTAGCAATTTCATCTAACTACTATCCTAATCTTAATCATACCCCCAAAGAACTCCAAACTCGAAAACTTTGAGGACTCCAAACCCCAAAACCCATTGATCCGCCAAGATTTTCGCTTACCTGACTACGTGGTGCCATGGACCGTGGTAGTTCTCTATGCATTGAACGGGCACAGTGCTAGTTCTCCCTCATTGAATGAAAAAACTGCCCAAATTCCCCATCACTGAATTCTGTAAAATTACCTACCTTTTGTTCCATTCGGTGGGAAAAAACTCCCGAATAGAAAGAAAATGGCGATTGAGAAAGAGAGAGAGAGGGAGAGGGAGGCTTTAGTTTGGTCATCATTCCGTGATCGAGGTCGGCAAGAACTGTTTTTTTTTTTTTGTTTGAGAGGTCGGAAGTCTTTTGAATATATATGGGTGGGCTGATAAAGGATTCAAAGAAAGTGGAGAGGTGGGAAGTTAGAAGTGGCTCAATTGACACTGGTATAGGAAGTGAATGTCTTCCCTTATTTTTAGTGAATACCCATGTAATGCATTGAAAGACCAAAGGTCTTCCCTTAATTTTAGTGAACACCCATGTGGAACTTGTGGCAAAGAAGAGCCTGAGAACCCCATCTGTTCAAAAATTACCCTCACAGGGAAGTCTGTTGCATGATCATTGATCATCTGCTATTTATATATGGCATGGCATTTGTGGCTTCACGACTACTTCCCGAGTATACATTTTGCAGTAATCCTTAGTAAACTATCTGCCATTCTGTGGTTATTCCTTTTGTGAACCAAGAGGACACCTCTGGACCATTTAGTAGTGCTACACGTCACTATAACAAAAAGGCATATTTTCCTTCTCTCTCTCTCTCTCTCTTAGTGCTCGCACGCGAGCGCTTGAAAATGGATATTATGTGCTTGAAAAGGTTGATTAATTGCTGCAATCGACCATATAGATAGGTACTTAGGGAGCTTATTATGTGCTACACGTCACTATAACAAAAAGGCATGTTTTCCTTCTCTCTCTCTCTCTCTCTCTCTCTCTCTCTCTCTTTGTGCACGCATGCGAGCGCTTGAAAATGGATATTATGTGGTTGAAAAGGTTGATTAATTGCTGAAATTAACCATATAGATACTTAGGGAGCTTAAATGTTGATATTTTATGCATTGAAAAGTGTCGAAGTGCTGAATTCTTGGCCTAGATGCTAACATCATAATTAAAATGCATTAGCCCATGAGATTTGGTAAAGAGCATGCATATTTTTTAATATTATGGATGGTGGAGATTTGTCTAGCGTATTTAGAAGGCGAGTGTGGACTTGTCTCACGATGTTGTTTAGAGGTGGATACCCTTGGTACAACCTATATCTTTTTGAATTGTCATGTTTTTATGTTCTCTATGCTAGCAATAACAGCATGCCTATGAGAACTGAAAACTCTTTCATTGACTCCATGTGAATGTTTACTGTTCAATGTTTGTGGGTTTTGGGGTAATGACATGCCTTCGAGCTACTACGGTTTGTGTGTAAGAAAGGTGGAGGTAAGTGCCTTACAAGCATAAGTTTCTACATTGACACCCACTAAAAGCTCTTTGGCTCATCCTTTCCGCTAGCAAAACTTTGTGCAAAATAATTTTGGTAGGGGACCCCGGTATACAACATGGCCACACGACCTAAGGTTATGGTTGGTATCTGTTCTGAGTAATTGAAACAAATTGTTCTTGTCTTGAGGGTTCTTGGGTTGAGACATATGATAGGAGGATAAACTAAATCTGTGTGTGGCTTTGGCATACTCACAAATAGTAACTGAAATATTTGAAAGTAATACTCTTTGGCTGACAGTCATGAACATTAAGGCCTAGGCATTTTGTTTCCATTGTCAGAACAATAATAGCACATCTTTTTGCTCAGTTTTCATTAGTTCTTTTCATACTGGAATGTTGGTAACTTAAGATTTGTTGAGGTGGTAATTGGTATTTTGTGTGGCGTATCTTCAGAAATCCTTTTTTTTTTTTTGCAGTCTCCCATTTTGTTATCATCTTCCAAGTGTTTAAACTGATTATTTTTGTATGTGGGAAACAGGTATGCAAAGCACATCAAATATGAATCGCGGAAGGTTTAGGCAGGAACTAGGACAAGGATCAAGGGTCGTTTTGCCAAGATGGATCAGTGATCTCTTTGATATGTAGTGTGTGAATCAAAGTTCAAGTTAATTCTTGAAACAAACATGTCTGTATTTTTGTTGTGTTGGTGGAATAAATTATAATTTTGTATAGTGGAGCCTGTGAATCAACCTCTTGCAAAATTCATACCTTCATTAATTCAGTTTGTTTTTGTTGATCGCATTAATTCAGTTTATTATCACTTCCCCCTGTAACGAATTTTAATTTTCACACCAAATCAGTGCAGTAGAAACTGATGCTCCTACAGTTTACAATCAAACAAGTGAACATTGATTGCCAGCGAGCCCAACAACAGCTCAAGGAAGGACGAAGCAGAAGATGAGGCAACCTTCCAAATGGAGAAAAAGAATAACTAACTCGCAAAATTGGGCAATGCTCTAAAGACCTTTCAACTCTAACGAAGCAAAGCTTTTGGTGTGTAAATTGCAGATTCTTAATTCGGTCTCTGTTTTTACCAATCCTTGTTTCATAATCAGACTTGTCTAATTTTCAACAGTTTTTAGCTTTACCTTATGTCAAAATAATCAATGAGCACGCAGTTACGTGCGAAGCACGTAGCCCGACAATATTATCTAAAATCGTAAGCTGAATTTTGTAGCGCACATTGGCTTATCTTAGTTTTCATTTGATAATGATATAGGTACAAATTTCTGGGTCCAGAAATCTGACAAATTAGTTGATCTCGGCCCACTTCGAGTCCCACATGAATGATCTCGGCTCAAATCATTCGTGCGGGACTCGGGCCCACTGATTTGCACGATTTCTGTACACAGAAATCTGTACGCAAAGCACTGTCTTTTGAGTCTTCTGGTGATTTGTTGCACTTTTGTTCAAAGTGATACTATATGGATTGAGGATGATTAATTGTGAAACCGTGTTACATCAAGCGGAGCAAAACTACATAGATGAAAACTATAACCCCAAAACTTGGCTAACATATCTTCAAGCATACATAAACTAATGCATTGTATGGATGCACTACCCTGCAGACCCTACGAAATAAATAGTTCAGATCAAAATAGTAAACTGACAGTGGGACCCACATATGGCGGTGGTGGAGGAAGGGGTTTTCCACCGGCGGTGTAAATAATGTTTTCTCATTGTTTTAGCTTCGATATTTAAAAGCGACTAAAAAGAAAGAGAAGAGAAACAATTGAAGAAATGGAAAAGAGAAAAACAAACAATACTAGTTGAAAACATAAGAAGATTAAGCTTCTATTGTCTACCAAGTACAAAGTATATCTTGGAGGGTGAGACGGGCAATTCTCTTACCAAAAGGTAGAGCAGGGATTGAAAGTTGAGCACTGTTGATCTGCTTTACTGCACAATCAAAATAACAGTTCATACATGCCTCTTTTGGTTTTTTTACCGTCTGATCCCTCAATACGTCCGCGTATAACCTCCAGTGTTATAAGGATACGGGTTTGGTTGCATCTTTGTAAATCCAATCTGCCCTTGCATACCATCCCTCGTGTATTGCTGCCACATTAGCTGCTCCTCCACAACCAACCGCTGTTTCTTCTCCATCTCGGCCATCTGAACGTAAGATGGTGGAGGCACTGGGAGCGAGGCGGCAAATGGGTCGGCACTAGTCAAAGTGGCAGCACTTCCGCCTGACATCGGAGGTGCTGGCAGGGCCAGCATTGCTGGCCTTCCGGCTGATCCAAACGCCATGCTGCTTGCACTTCCGGTGGCTGCATAGCCTGAGGAAGCTATTGCTTGTGTTGTTGCTCCTTGTTGATACATTCCATCTAACAACATCATGTCGAAACCACCAGGAAGCGATGCCTGTTGGTTTGACAAATGGCTTGCGGATTGAACTAGTGCTGTTTCCCAATTTTCTGTATCTTTGAAGGCTTCCCATGGTTGAGTTGTCGTCGCACCACCGGTGGTTGCTGGTGGACCACCATCAAACAAGGCTAAAGCCAATTTATCTCCATATTCTTGGCTTGTCACCTCGTCTTCTCCCAAATCCAACAAATTTGCTTCTTTTTGGGTGGTTTCTTTACTCTCCTCTTTCTTCTCTTCCTTCACTTCTATCTCGGGCTCTTCTGGAAATCCTTCAGGAGGTGGTAAAGCCTTGATCGCATTCATATCCTCTTCTACAACTTCCGGCTTGCTCTCTTTTTCCTCGTTTTCGTTCTTTTGTTCCAGATACAAAATTTTCTTATTATGAGCTGCTACAGACTTCTCTCTTATAAATTCATCCATCACCTCCAATTTCTTCTGAGGAATTTTCTCTATGGTTGGATATTCAGAAGCGCGTGCAATTCCAACGTGCTTGCACCAACCGTAGAAGTCTTTGAGCTCATCAAACTGCTTAGAAACACGGCAGAAGATCTCGTGAACTTTTACAGAATCAGCTACGTCTAAGGCCGCGAACCGTTCAACTAAGTTGCTTAGGATCTCTGTTATGTCATAGTAGATTTGGAAACTCTCTTTCACCACTGGGTAGAGAGCAATGAGCACAACCCTGTTATCCCGTGCTGAACCTGTTTCAAAACCGAAACACAAACATAGAATCCCATGAATTCTATCCTTTGAAGCACCAACAAGCCTAAGCGGCCATCGTATCAAGTTTCGTTCAGCACGTAGAGAAAACTGTTCGGTATATGGACATGCCATGTCGCGTGTCCATTTAATCCTTTTAATTTCATAGGAAACACCAGGGGTTAGTGTGCCACAAGTTAGACACGGATTGGTACACAATCGCGGTTCAATTTATATTTAAAAAAAAAGGGGAAATTTTCAACAAAAAAAAAAAAAAAACCTGACCTTTGTACGCAATGTAATGTATATATGTTCATAAATTAAAGTAAGACCTACCTCTGGGATGGCACGCTAAAAACCGCTCCAGGATTTGCATAAAATGCTGAATTCTCGAAAACACGCGATCGTTCTTCATATCCCTCACGGGCGTGTTTCTTACCAGGGCCCCTGCCTCCTCTTCGTCGTCATCGTACCCAAGCACGCCCCGCCTCCCCATCCTCCCTTGCATTCTGAACTCGAGCTGCTCGTCGAGGTACAACGCGTACGTCCGCACGAACGCCGAGTAGTCCCAGGAGTCAGACCGGGAGGTGTCCCGAAAATCTGTCATGTTGAGGAGGCGGGTGCCGCGCCTTGTCGTGAAGAAGATCTCCTGCTCGTAGGCCGGGTCGCCGTCCGTGAGCAGCCTTTGGATTAGCATGAGTGCCTTGAGCGCCACCACCCAATTCTTGGTCTTGCTGAGGCGCTTGGAGATGGCAGCTACGCAAGCGCCCACGTGGACGCGCGAGTAACTCGTTAGGCTCAGGATTTCTTGTATGTACCTCTCCTCGGCTGGCATTTCTTCGTGCCTCGTTGCCTTCACGACGGCTACGTCTAGGTCGGAGAGGGAGGCGCTGGCGCCAACTTTCGCTAGCCCTATGCTGGTTTGGTCCTTTACTGCCCCAATGGCTTGTCTCAACTTACTTGGAGCCATGGTTTGATAGGAGGTAAGATTGTGTCAACCTGAAATGATAAAGGTGCAACTATATTGTTTGTACTGAATGATAAAGGTGCAACTTTCGCTAGCCCTATATTGTTTGTACTGAATTGTTTTTCACCAATTAGGATTGTGTCAACCTGAAATGATAAAAGGTACAACTATTGATTCTTGTAATTTTCAACCTGGCATGAACATATTATTTGTATTGATGAAGATGCGGCCAAGGATGGGGCCAGAGAGGGCTAGTAGGGACTGTTGCTTTTGTTATAATTTCAAAAAACCATACTATTACGTTGGAAAAAACTATATTTCATCGCCTCCTCTGTAGGTATCAACTGCCCCCTATGCAAAAATTTTGGCTCCGTCCCTATAGATGCTCATCGGTTTGGCATTGCATTTAAGCGAATGTTGTCGTTGACAATTGGAAAACATCTTTGTGCCTTTTTCTTGAAATGGGTTTTTCTTTCTTTGGAAAAAGAAAAAGGTTAGAAACAAGTTTCGAAATTCGTCAAACAATAGCAACCACCCAACCAAGCTGCGAATATTCACACACACACAAGTTCATGTATGTCATGCAAAGGAGAGGAATGAAGATTTACTGGCTTCAGAAAGTACCTTAGGTGCAAAACCAATGTCCAGATGATGATACAATTTCCTTTGTGCAGGTTTTATTGAGCGCCGGACTCTTTTTTCCGGCAATCAACGCAGAAGACTGTGATGAAAATCTCTTTCGTTTTGGTACAAATACAATGGCGTCGATGTAGTTTGAGTAACGTAAGAATACCTCACAAATTTTAACTGTTCCCAATGGATTTTTATTTCAACCTTGTTAGATTTCTGCAGGAAGGCAAGAAAAGGAGAAAAAGAAGAGGGATTTGTCAATGGCCCTCTCCTCTCTCTCTCTCTCTCCGCTATTCCTCATTTGGTCTGTCCCTATGCATGTTTTCTTTGACTGGACATTCTATTTTTTCCTCAACAACCTTACATTCCCCTGAATTTTAGCTTCATGAAATTGGATTTTGAATGGAAGTCAATGAGCCAAATGGCAAGTGTTCACCAACATAATGGGCCTGCTAAGAAAGGTTATTAAAGCTTACTGGTGTCAACCGCTTTGGGCCATTTCAATGGTTCCAGTTTCCACTGAAATGGCCGCTGGTCTAAAGACCACAGGAACCTTGTGTTAACTGTTGAGAGGATTCTGATGGGTTGGGTTCATTTGTTGACCTTCCCGGATACTGTAAAAAGATCAATGTTATTTATTTTTTCGAGCTTGGTAATAACAACACATTCATATTGCAAAAAATAAATAAATTGCAACCGATGTCGTCCCAAAGGGATGAAAATGTGCTGACTTATGCCAATTTTGGCACCCCCTTCCCCTCTCTTTTAACTTTGTAACTCACGTGACCGTAGCCAGATAATGTACACGTGCATGAACCAGCGTGTAGTGCTAAACGGTGCCCTAATCAAACACACACAAACCACACACACAAGAACACAGAGTATTTACGTGGTTCCCCAAATTGGGTACGTCCACGGGACGAGCAACGGATTCTATTATGTAGGAGGATTACAACAATCACTCAACTCACATACAACCTCACCAAATACTCATGTATCACTCTTTGCTCTTTGATTTCTGATACACATACAATGAAAGACAAATACAGATTATATAGGCAAACACCCAACTACAACCATTACTCTGGAAACTGTTCCAACGCCAGACATAACACTTACTCTGGAGGTTGGGAGCTTGTGTCAGCAAGAGCAGATAGGATTGAGCCAAACCACTGTTCAGCTCTACCAGTCAACACCAACGTTCGAAAGCAGTTTTCGAAAACATTCGAATTGCTAAAACTTACAAGAGTGAGGATTGAAAGCGCGACAAAAGCCCTACCCATCCAAACCCATGGTCTGGCAGATATTAGTTTGTTATCATTTTAGATTTGGGAGTCTACCATTTGACCTCCGATTGCATCATCAGCAAACAAGCCTGCATTAGATTGCAGCCCTGCAAACTCCGCTCACAGAGAACTAAATTGCATTGTGTTACTGTTAACTGTCTTTCTTGTCTGCATTATGTTGTACACTTGTACAGTATTTGTTTGAACTCGGTAGCTTGTATTATCTCTTACTCCTATTAATGAAGGTTTTTTTATCTTTTATTTTTTTTTTTATCGGCATTGTCAATGAAGTTCTTACGCTTAAAAAAAAAAACCATTTTCATCGTGTTTGTTGCTTAGAATATTAACAGAAATGTTACGGGCACGCAAGAAAATCATTTCAATTATAGAAACCAATACGTGACGAAATCATTAGTTTCATTCAGTCATAAACCAACATTTCTCAAGTAGAGGATATGCTCAATAAAAATCGCTTTTAATGACACTGTACAATGTATATCCTTGTAGGAAAAAAAGGGTTTTACGTAAATCCGAGCTTAATTACTTGAATTACTAGGTACGTGAAATATATCCTTGTAACTGCGCTTGTTAATTTCTATACCATGGCTCCCTCCTTTCATTTTCGATTTTATTATGTAGCAAAAGACTTGTTGAATCGAGGGGATGCAAGAAACTCTGAGAATTTCAAGAATTTGAGTGATGCAGAGGGGTGGAATGCCCAGGAGGATTCTATGTGGGATGATCTCCATTCATGCGAGTGAGGACAACGATAATGAAAGTAAAAATGCAGAAAGAAATTAAAATAATATACACGAAGACAAAATCAAAAACATTTAAATAAGGATGTTCAAATTTAATAATTTAGGCCAAACTCTCGTCAGATTTGTTCATGATAAAAATTTATGTCCAAAAGTTTTCACCGTTTTGTCATCCGTGTTTTTCCGTCTTAAAGGATTTTTTTTTTATCAAGTTATTTGTTTATTTTATAGTTTTTGGAGGTTTATTGGGGCTTGGTTTGGCTAAATTGAAAAAACTAGTTTTTTGGATTATTGGTTTTGTCCTTATTCAATTTTTTTTTGTATTTGTTGGTTTTCGGTCTATTTTTTGAGGTTTCTTGGCTTGTCTCGACGAGAGGAATCTAAAAAGTATAAAATTATTAGCCAAATTTTAAGTTTTGTGAATAAAGACGAAAAATAAATCGACCGAAAACTAACGAATACAAATTTTTTTTGAATAAAGACAAAACCAAAAAAACCAATAATCTAGTTTTTTCAATTTAGCCAAACCAAGCCTGGGTACCTCTATTCAAAAGATAAAAATAGCTTGTTTAAATGTTAAAAAAATTAACTAAAGACGAACAAATTAAGCAATCCTACATAAAACTTTAATATCAGAAGCTTATCTTAAACTAACCAAATAATCATATAAATAATTGGGAAGCATAAATATTTATTTAGAGGGTTGCATTGATAATAATTCCAAAGGTTGAAAGTTTCAGGTTCGATGTCCCTACTTTCTATCAACTCCTTTAGTACATCGTCTTAAACTGGACGGTGAGGTTATAACTTATAGAATTCTTCGAGAACTGGATGGTGAGGTTATAACTTAAAAAATTATTCGAGATACGTGTAAAAACCGGCCCGGACGCTTCGCTAAAAAAAAAATTGTCATTTATTGGAAGGGCACCCTAATTCGGTAAGTCATGAGGCACCGTAGGTCGCGATTGTATATATAAATAGATTGAATAAAAAGGAGAATAGGGTTCTTAACTTCGAAGGAACGCAAGCTACCCGACTGCTCATTTCTCCGAGTCTCATCTGATCTAACTTCTACTGGTACCTCTCAATTTATCTCCTTTTTAGATCAATTCTTAAACTGCTTAATCCAGTTTTTCATCCCACGTAGTCGGATTTAAATCTTTCATCTTTTTTTTTTTTATTTTTTAGTTTTATTAAATTGGTTACCTAATAGTTTGACCTTTCTTGATCTAGGTTTACAATCGCAATCTGATGTCTTTGTTAGCTTATTTTCACTTTTCGATTCTGTTTACTTTACCAGTGGCAAAATCCGGATCCGATTGTCGTGATTGAGGTGCTGATTTTGGTTATATTTTTAGTGTCTTGTTTTTCGGATCCAAACTTCTTTGTCTCTTTCTTCCAGTCCTTTTATGTGTGTGTGTGTGTGTGTAATCGGAAGCTGTAATTTCATGGTAGTTGACTTCTGTTAAAAGTTTGTGTAATCGCTGTGTATACTCCATATGATTGAATTGGAGTGGATGATATTAGTAAGTTTGTGTTTATGGTGGGTGCCTTAGTTTAATTGTCTTGGTTCGTGGGGATACTATTGAATTGACTGCGTTCGTGTGCTATTCTTGGAATTTACAATTGTTCTAAAATCGCTAGGCAGGTGGAAAAGGGGTGCGACTAGGCGGAAACTAGGCACCGACTAGTTGGCTGCCTAGTCGGCCAAAGCAGGGAACTTTTAGAACACTGGAATTTATGTCTACATATTTGATGGAAGTGCTGGAAAAAGTGTGAGATTATTGGAACTACGATGGTTGACAGATTGGTTCAGGGCCTTCAGGCTTTAAGGTTACTATTTTACACCGATATAAGTATATATTACGTGTGCTGTAAAGAAGGAAAGAAAAACGGTTGAAGTCAGATGATCTTTTGGAGAAGTTAATGTTGTATAGTTAAGATGTCAGTTGAATTTCCTAATTTTCGAGTAACATCAGATGGGCTGTATCTGGCTCTATTTGGAAGTCTGTCCCACGTTTGATGGAATAAGTGGAAGAAAGTTATTATTATGCTGCTTGTGCGATTGAATATCACCTTAAGCATTGCTTTGGTTTAAGTGAATGTATCTCCTTCTTTGGGTTGATGACGCAATTGTTGGTGCAGTGGATGTTACTAGTAGATTGTGCTCTATGGCGACTCTTTTTTGAACTTTGTCCTAAATGACTCAAATGCTATTGTGGCTTCCTGAATGTGGCAGATTTTGCTGAACTAGTTCATTTCCGTTTTTATCATTCATTGCTATTTCTTCTAACCTTCATTACGTTGCTCATAAGAATGGTTTGTGGCGTTTGTTGGACAACTTGGTGCTTTGATCGGTGGGTTGTTTGTGTGTTAGTAATTTGCTATATGTATTTATCATATCAACATGGGTTTCATTTTCCGTCCATTTCTTGTGCAGAAGTTGGTCTCATTCTTTTTTCTTTCCTTTTATCAGCAGTTGAAAACATGTCAGAAGAACCTGAGTACCGCTGTTTCATTGGTGGCCTCGCTTGGTCAACATCTGATAGAGGTTTAAAAGATGCCTTTTCAAAGTTTGGGCATCTTGTAGATGCAAAGGTAATATCCTCCAAGTTTTTGTTCATACAAGTTGTGCTTTACTTTGTGGTTATTGCTGTTGCTATACGAACAACCTGACTACCCACACTACTACCTGGAGCTCTTTCTAGATGTGCAGGGGAAGTAAAAACTCTTCCGACTCATACTTTTCCCGTGCAAGATAAAATTCAGTAGCTTTTGTGAACTTTAATGTTGTGAATGTCGAAAATTACCTATCTGAATTTTAAACGCATGAATAATTTCTGTAGATGCATATCTTTAAGGAAGATTCTCGTGTTTTAACATTTGGTGTATGTGCATGTAATACATATTGTTCCATGTTTCGCGGATTCTTTCCAATGCATGGAGTGCCCTAATGGATGTACAGCTATTCTATTTTGTGTCATAAAAGCACCATATTGTCCAAGGAGAAGAAATGAAAAAATGATATAAATATGGGTACTTAGCAATGTCCCTATATGTCTGTGGACTTGTGGGTTTGGTCAATATGATACTTCACCATAATAGGTCAATCGGACATATGGATACGCACCAAGGAGTTATATATCTATATGTACAGTATGTAGGTGTTACACTCTTCATTTGAGTCTAACAAAAATCCACTTTTATACACCAGTGTTAGATATTGCTTTTAATAGGTAGAAGAGTTTGGCCTTGAAGAGTACCCATATTTTTCATTTTACGGTGTTTTTGTTCATATGCCAGTTTTGCATGCGTGCTTCATAAGCTGTGAAATGATTTTCAGTGGAAAAGTTGTGATTGTTAAAGCTGCTAGTTAGGTTACTGTATGATAATATTTGCCAAGTCATTATTAGTTACTGTTGAATAACACTTCTTTTGGAATAGGTTGCTGTTGACAAGTTCTCGGGACGTTCTCGTGGGTTTGGTTTCGTCAGCTTTGACGAGAAGGCAGCAATGGAAGAAGCCATTGAAGCAATGAATGGAATTGATTTAGATGGGCGAAGTATTACTGTTGAGAAAGCTCAGCCTTCTGGTAGGGACCGTGACAGCGATCGCCCCCGTGACCGTGATCGGGGTCGTGACCGTGACTATGGTGGTAGTCGGGGATCTGGTGGTGGCGGTGAATGCTTTAAGTGTGGAAAGCCAGGACATTTTGCTAGGGAATGTCCTGATGAAGGTGGCAGAGGGGGTGGTAGGTATGGTGGCAGAGATGATAGGTACAGTGGCGGCGGGGGCGGTGGCGGAGGTCGTTATGGTCCTGATAGAAATGGAGATCGATCTGGTGGGCGTAGCAGGGATTCTGGTGGCTATGGTGGAGGCGATCGTTACAGTCGTGACCGTTCTGGACCATATGACCGTAGGGGTTCTGGAGGTTTCTGATCTGGGTAAAAAATAAAAACTGCTTAAAATTGTGGTATTCAAGATTGAGCTTTACAAATTCTTCAGGTTACTGTGGTACTGATGGATCATTTTTCTTTTTTCTTGCAGCTGAAGAGCGATGTGGTGGTGGTGGTCGTTCTACCGGATGCGAACCAGTGGAAAGCTCCTTTTCACTTGATATATTCCCTTCTCAATGTTTCGGCTAGCGGAACTATGTAGTTGAATCAATCTTTTCAAAGTGCGGTTCTTGGCACCCCAAAACCTACTGTTCTCTGTACCTTAAATGTTCGATGTCTTGGTCTGATGGGTCTCTTGATTGCTAGACATGTTCGAATCTGGTTTTGTGTTGTGATTGCCATTATCGCTGCTGGATATCTACTTTCTTGATTGGTCTGGTCAGGTGTCTACGTTTTTTCAACTGCTTTGCGTAATGAATTTCGATGTTCCTGCTGGGTGCATAATGATGTTCTTGGACTGGAAGTCACATACTCTGAAGATATTTTGGTGATTAAAACCGGTCTAGTGGGCCAGTGTTGAGGACTTCGTTTGTTTGCTAAACATGCAAAATGTTTTGGTGTCCATGCTCGGTGTTCTTATTTTGGACGGGTAGAGACTTAAGACACATAATCCCCTTTTCTGTTCTTAGAAAGAGTTCTACTTAAACATGAATGAGAATCAACGGGTAATTTTTAATTTCCTTACTTTCAATTCTTGATTTCAAGTTCTTGCCAATTAATATAATTGAAATTTTGGCAGGCTGTTTGGCTTTATATGGTCTTGTTGGATACACGGTTGGGTTTTGTTCCTATTTGGATATGTTCTTACTTGTAAAACTGTGAAAGTTTGCTGGGCAGAAAGCAGTCAAATGCGAGTATTGCAGCATAAGCCACTCCTACAGCAAGGGGTGCTGACAAAGGAGTTCCCTTCTTGTTAAACACATAGAAGGTTGTTTTGAAGCTCTTCAAGAGTTCTGCAACTGTTCATAGTTTTGTTATGGTTCTCTGCTCTATGTTACTCTTCTTGGGGAGGACAGTTCTTGTTCCCTGATTGTGGTGCTAGATTCCGTGTGTCACTTTTTCTTTCAGTCAGCTTACCGTCCCTTGGTCCACTAGTGGTTATCGTTTTGCATTCATTCATCTGGAGGATGGTTCCATCTTTATAAATATTGTTGGGAGATTGCGCTGTCTTTCAAGCACAAAGTGTGTTTGAAGGAAAATGAGTCTTGGGATAATCTGATGCGCTTGGATTTCTTGGAGAATAACTTTTTAATCTTCCTGTTTTCCAAGATGTTTGCATGGAATATGTATATGCTCTTTTTGCTATCACATGTATGCCATCTCAACAAGATTGGCTGCTCTAGCACCTGGTAGGAGATTTGTTTGGTACTCAGGAGCTTTATACGTGGATAAAAAGTCACGCTCTTATATAACCTTGCAGGGTCTCTCTTCTGCCACTTTTTTCGTTTTGGTTTGTGTACGTTCATTGCTTTCGGGGCCATGTCCTTTTCCTCATAAAGATACCGTAGTTTGTTTGCATTTCTGTTTTTAGTTTCAATTTCTTTCCCTGTGTGCTGTACCTTGTTGAATGGATCTTCATTGTGGGGGAATGATATTCTTGCTTTTGCATGAGGAATGCATGTTCCGAGATGGTTTTGAAAATATTGCTAATGCTTGCAGCACTTCAATTTTTGGCTTGCATTGTAATTGGTTTGACATCTGTATTCCTGTCATAGCACTTGACATTTTTAATCGCGTTGCTATTTGTACTTGCTGAAACAATGCTACTTCGCTTGTTTCACATCATTTATTATTATTATTATTATTATTATTATTATTATTATTATTATTATTATTTTTTATTTTTTATTTTTCAGTTTTTCCACTTTGGTGGAAATGTTCTTACTCTGCTGGTATTTTCTCAATCCCTCCTTGTGTCTATCCAGCAATGGGTGTCCCCGTATCCCCTCTCAACTTTTGGATGCATATCACGTATCCTAATATTGAAGTTTATGGTTGCAACTTATGCTCGTAGTCTGTGAGTCGGGCCGACAAGGGTGTGCACAGGTCGATTTATTTCGGTTTCGTCATCAGCCCTCCACCAAATAGCAACAAGCAGCAGCAACATCACAGTTTATGTTTCCTAATACCATCTAGGTTTGCTCCGGAAGTCTTCTGCAGAGTAACAAGAAAGATTGCTTTTACCTTTCACCCAAGTTGCAATTCTTACTTTGGCAAGGTCAACCACCTCCTCCGAAGGGATAGCCGGGTTCTTGAAGATGAAATTATTTCTTGTTTTCCAAATAGACCAAAAAACTGCGTAAAGATCGAGTAGTTTCCCAGCAAATTTTTCCGAGGCTATTATAAGAGTTTGAGAACCACAAATGCAATAAGCTAGTCAATGAGGAAGGGCAGACCTGCTCAAGATGCCACCATTGAAATATAGCACACCAAATGCTCCAAGCAAATTGGCAATACAACAAGAAGTGAGCCAAGGGTCTGATTTTCCTGAAAAGTTTGGTCTTCCAATTTAGAGTATGCTGATCGAACAATCTATATCCCATTAGAATTCCATCTCCAACTCCACAAGGTTCGAATGTCACTGATAGGAGCTTAATTTTGCAAAGATAAGAGAGAAATCCTAGGAAAGATATATTTCTCAAATTTTATTAATCTTTGAAGAGATAACAAAGATTAAAAGGATCTCGGGCTCGGGTATACATAGGCAAAACACCACCCGAGAACCAAATCCAAAAGAAAGCAAGGAGCCAACCAAAAACACCCGAACAAAACTAAAACCGCACAAAAGCTAAAAACAACCTAAGCCAGAGAAAACAAAAAAAGCCTTAAGCCAGAGAAAACAAAAAATCACCAATCCGAAAAGAAATCCACAACACCCTCCTTTTTCTTCATCCTCGGTGATGGATTTTCGCTTTCAATTCCTCCTCCTTTCAGTGAGGGTTCTGATCTCAATCTGAGATCTAAGAGTTTTTTTGAATTATCCCATCTTTTCCTTTTTCTGTCGACTTCCCTTCATCACCAAACCCCTCCTCCCTTGCCAATGCGTGGCCACCGTTGGGTCGACGTCTATGGTTGTGGTTTTGGTTAGCATCTTGAGATCATTGGAGATCTGCGATCTGTGGTCGCATGTGGTTCTACCTTTGATGGATTAGGACGGTTTGTAATGTTATGGTTTTTTTTTTTTTTTTCTGATTGGGTTTCCATGGATGTTTATGATGAAGTGTTTGTTTTTGGCTAGGAAAGGTTTGTCTGGTTTGGGATAGCCAGCATGCTGAGTCCCCACCATCGTGGTTGCCTGGTTCCTTTTCTAGGGACAAGTCTTTTGCTTGATGTATTTTGATTTAGATTAATAATACAGTATCATCCGTTATCATTTTGGATAAAAAAAAAAAAAAACACTTATGAACTTATTCTTGAAATAAATCAGTCAATTCTCATTCCAATTGATATCTGCATTTTTGCACAATCGATGAATCAAACACCGAATACAGTTACATTAATACACGAATACAGATAATTGTAGTAGTAAATAATTCTGCATACGAATCCTCCATCGGTTCCTTAGGCAATTCAACTAATTAAGCCTTATTTGACCAAGAAATTACAAAGTGTTTTTTTCTTTCTTTCTCAAATGGTAGGAGAATACAAGTATGAATTAAATCAAATTAGAAACAAAGTTCACAATTACTATAAGCACAATCCAACCAAAGCACCAAGGGAAGAAATGGATTCGATCGTATATATAAATAATATATCTAGGGATTATTACCTCTAGGTCTAGAAAAGAGATGTCTAATTACCAGTAAGGTAAGTCATTTTTTTTAATTACCACTAAGGTAAGTCTCTTTTTTATTTTTAGAGTTTTGGTTTTGGGTGCACTTTCCTATTATAGGGTTTTAGTGGTTTAGACACTTTCATAGAATACTCTAAGATTTAGGCACTTTCATGGGGTACTTTGGTAGAATACTCTAGAATTTTAGGCACTTTCATAGGGTACCCTAATAGGGTACCTTAGTCGTACGGTACCTTAGGATTTTAGGCACTTTCATAGGGTACCCTAATTGTAGGGTACTCTAGTCGTAGGGTACCCTAGAATTTATGTTTAGGGTGCACTTTCCTATTATAAGGTTTAGTGGTTTAGGCACTTTCATGGGGTACCCTAGGATTTTAGGCACTTTCATAGAATACCTTATGATTTAGGCATTTTTATATGGGTTAAGGAGTTGATGAAAAATTTTCAGAGTTGAGCTTGACCTGATGGTAATTATGAGATCCAAGGGTGACCTAATGGTAAATATCCCTAATATCTATATGACTTTCATTTAAAGATAACGAGGTAGTAGAATCAAATCTTTGTTATTTGTAACAAAAAATAAAAGTCAAAATAAAGCTTGATTTTATGGTACACTTTCACGAACAAAATACAATAATTATTAGTAGACTTCCATCGAAAAGTGCAGACCCTTTAATTAAATTTTAGCTCCGTCCCTGCTCATATGCTTGAGTTCTAAACATTAGAGCCTCTTGTTTAAACTTCATGAAACTTGGAACAATTTAGAAATAAGCATTAAAAGTGTGGGAATTTGTCTTAGAATTATATGTTCTTGCTAGGAGTGGCGGCTGCCACTCACATACTGTTGTTGGCGGCTGCTACTCAGTCTGCAAACCGCCACTTGGCGTCTTGTTCCGTACATTAGACTGACAGAACCACTGTTGACCGCTACTCCTACTAGCAACCACTATTCATCTTTCAGCAGAACATTCCAGAAATGCAGAAGTGTCGGAATTCGATCCCCAACTGCTAGCTGTAGTAGAATCAAGTCTTTGTAATTTGTGCTTTGTATTATATAGAGAGTAGTCAGCCCTTACGATTTGGCGAAGAGGGGTGCTTAACACCTTTTTCTTTTTGTATTCTTGGCTCCCGAACTTAGGATCTTGATTATGGTTTCTTGGTTTCATAAAACCAAGTAGTGACTTTCAACGTATAAGGTGTGCTGCAATGAACACCTTAATTAAAGCTAGTACATACATGCCAATTTCGCTATCTCGTGTACGCATCCGTGCCACAACGAGCGGGTATCCATAGTACCCCTATTGAGTTTCTTTAAATTTTATTTACTGTTCATTTTTTTTTTTGAGAATTAAGTAACTTATTATTAATTATTCTATTTTCAGAAAAGATGAATTCGTCAATATAATACAATTTTGACTAATTCTATCACGTATTTAGTTGAACAATTGTTGCTTGGGTGTTGGTGAAATGAATATTAAAACCACAAGGAGTTTCTCCATATTAGTTTATAGTCAGGACCAATATGATCAACTAAGTTATATTCTTCCTCCCATTTATCGAACAAGATCAAATAGAAAAAACTACCATTTGAAAACTTCCATTTCCACATAAGCGTATCCTTTCTGTTAACAAAGATAGATACCTCATTAAGCATTTGGAGAAGGAGCTCTGTTTGATTTGTTTTATTAGAAACAACGAAATAAATCATGGAAAAAAAAAACAAAATATTGTACCGAGTGACTATCAATTTTGATGTTAGTTCTATTTTAATTTTTTTTTAAAAAAAACATTGGGCTCAGATTTACAAATTCGTCTTAGACTCCGAGAATCTCAAGGCCGACCTTGCCCCAACCCTCCTCTTTTCTTGCTCTTGGTCGCTCTCCCAGCCCACAAAGTGTAACTTCCTCTTTTCTTCCGAGTCCCCCCATAAAGATTTCCTCTGAATTTTCTCTAACTTATTAGCCACTGAGATGGGTAATTTAAAGATGGACATGTAATATTGAGGCAGGTGACCCAAACTAGACTTGATTCTAACCCAATAGAAATATACTTCCTTCTCCATAGTGCCAATTTCCTCTCAAACTTATCAATTATTGGCTTCCATGTGGCTATTCTTTTCGGATTGGCACCTAAAGGAAGCCCCAGATATTGGAAACTCAACAATCTTACAGTCCAACACATTAGCAAATAATTGCATCTGCACCTCTGAAACACCAATCCCACAAAGTTGGCTTTTAGAGATGTTAGGCAAAAATTTAAAATTTTTCCAGCACATAATCTCTCTTATATGAAAAGAAATCACATAAGTTTTTATTAAGTAGGTCAGACCCATTCAAGATATTAACATATCCTCTACTTACATCTTTTATGCAAAAGAAAACATTTTGATTCCGATTTTTAATTTACAGAACGACATGGGAAAATAATTTTACTTGTTTTTGGGGCTGAGTCTAGACTGTTTATCTAGATTGCCTATGTACCCATAGTTCGGGATCAAGCCAACCGTAGTTCACGTTTAAGTGATTTTTTTTAACTTGCCTTTGCGGCTCTTTTATGATTTAGTGAATATTAGATAATTCACTTGTAAACTCAAGAATCACGGCATCACTATAAGAAGAGCATATCCCAACTAGGTTGGCACCCACTCTTTTATCAATCATATGCCAATCTTAAGTATTTTCTTTTTTATTTAAGTGACTTCTCCTTTTTAGATGAGATGCCTACGTATTTGATTTATCCAATTCAACTTGGAATATAATTTCGAATCAAAATCAAGTCAACCGTAGTTCTTATTTGGAAACTTTTAGTTTTTGGTGAGAACATTTTAAATTCGCCAAGTTTGTGACTGTTCCCGTTTCAATAGGCCGCCTATCTATCCGAGTTCGACTCATAATCAAGTCAACGTAGTTCTAGATTTGATTTTTTAGTGAACATTTGAGATTCACCGTGCTTGTGACTGAACCTATTTGAGTAGGTTACCTACATATTCAATTTGGTAAGTCGAAAGTCACCGAAATTGAAATCAAGTCAAATTGTAGTTCTAAACATTTTTGACATATTACTTTTGGCTGTGTGAAGGACCAAATGAGTCCTTATAACCTTTGGCCTAAAAATTTGAAATCTTTTGGAAGACATAAAGTTGGACAATTTAGTTTTTTTTTATTGCCTTTGAGTGACAAAGTTTGAATCAAACTCAAATGCCAAACTTTGATTTTTGAAACGGTTATTTAGCAATTAAACTGGGAATCTTAGGTGTTTACTTAAGAAAACATTGCCAGAGTCATTTGAGACTCAAAGTGTGAAGAGTCTCGTAGACCTAAGTACTTGAGCAAAAAAATAAAAAAAATAAAAATTTTAAGAACAACCCCATCCTCAGTCAGAGGATTCATGCGAACCATTGATTTTATATTAATCTTGACAGTTTGTCCAATAAACAACCATCTAGGCTGCAAGTTTTAATTAAAGACCTTCATTATGTAATTGATTTTTTTCATTTCTGCAACATCAGTGCACAATACTCTTTTTCAATTCGCACCCTCAGTGTGTAGTAGATTTTTCAATTTTTGCACCTTCGGTGTGTGATAGATTTTACGTTTTTGCACATTTGGTGCACAATAAATTTTCCATTTCGCACCTTCAGTGCACAAAAAGTTTCCAATTTGCACCCCCAGTGCATAACAGATTTTCTTATTTATTTAACTTACATCCCTGGTGCATGAGAGAATTTTTCCTAATTTGCACCCCCGGTGCATAAAAATGTTTTAATTTTTGCACCCCCGGTGCCTTACGCACCCTCGGTGCACAAGAAGTGTCTCGGTCTTTTGCACTCCACCCCCGGTGCATGAAGTATTTTTTTGACTTGCACCCCCGGTGCAGAAGAAATATTTCAATTTCGCAACCCCGTTGCATGAGAAGTGTTCCAATTTTGCACCCCGGTGCATGAGAGATTTTTTTTATTTGCACTCCCGGGGCATAAGAGGTTTTTTCAATTTTGCACCCCCGGTGCATTAGGAAATGTCTCAATTTTGCAACCCCGGTGCATAAAAGAAGTCGATTTTACTTGAAATTCAATTGATTTAACCAAGGTTAGTGTAAACCAATTTGAATTTTAAGAAACCACAAAATACCTTCTTATTTGAAAAAAAGGGTGCAAATTATATGGGTTTCCAACTCATTTAGAGATATACTCCCGAAGGTAGGAAACTATTATGTGCATCCAACAGAATTGAAATTTGAACACCACTCCAAATCCTTTTCTTTTTTTATAACCTTGAACTGTTTTTCAAAAAGGAACAACAAGTAACGTTTTAGAAAACAAGGATTCAAAATGAGAGAGGAACAAAATTTACACATTTATCTTTTTCTTGGAAAACTTGTACTCACTGTCCTTTTAGAAAAGGAGGAAGAGATGAGAAAAGAAAAAGAAAAAGACAGAAAAAGCATGACTAAGAAGAAATAAGAAGTTATACCTTCAACTTTCTCCGATGGGTACTGATTCTTTACTTAAAACGTTTCTTCTCACTTTTCTTTGCTTGTAAACTTTTTTTTTTTCTTTTTCTGCTTGTCTTCTTCCGAAAAAAATTTCTCCAAAGTCTCTCTTTTTCTCTCTCTCCCCCTTCAATTGTTTGCCTTTGTCCATAGATATAGGCAAAAGGCAGATGGTAGCCCTCCTAAACTAGGCAATGTGGTTGCCAACTTTCTCTTTTTCATAATTTTGTAGGGGAGTTTAGTGGTAGTGGGTAGTTTCTTGGATAGAGTTTGAACAAATCAATGAGAGATCATGGGCAATTTTTCTCTTGAAATTCCTCCACGAAACAACTCCATCTACTGTAACCTTATTATTATTATTATTATTATTATTATTATTATTATTATTATTATTATTATTATTATTATTATTATTATATTTGATTTGATTTGATTTTATTTTATTTTTGCCTAAGCAAACAATTCCACAAATGTTCAAATGTGAATTTGAAATATCTAGTCACACATGTTGGGTAACTGTTAACTAAAAATGCGACAATTCCCTTATATCACATTCAAGTACTTATATCTCTCAAGGTATATTTTTTTCTCTGGCTGCTACATGCATATATTTTTATCAGCCCCATCCATAGTAATTAATAAAAATTTCCGTTTAACAGGAGAAGTTAATCTTTAGCCCCGAGATTAGTTGAAAGGTCCACAAAATACCTCTAATGGTTATCAATTGAGCTAGATCACATTTACAAAAAAGAATCGTATCATCAGCAAACTGTAAATGTGATAAGGATGGCCCATTAAACCTAATATCAATACTAGAAGTCATCTCCTCAACTTTTGCTCTTTCCAACATGAAATTAAGCCTTTTTGCCACAATGTTAAAAAGAAAAGAGGACAATGGGTCAAATTGTCTTAATCCTCTCTTCATCTGAAATTGACTTGTTGTTGAGCCATTATCAAAACTGACAGAGAAGGGCTAGCGATGCACTCCCTAACCACATCCCATATTTCCCAGCTTATTAAACAAGAACATCCGATTAATGCTATCATAAGCTTTCTCAAAATCCAACTTGAGAATCGGCCCACTTTCACCAGCTTTCTTCCGTCCATCAATGACTTCATTAGCTATTAGCACCCCATCAAGGATGTGTCTACCCCCTATGAATGCAGCCTAAGTTTCCCCCACAAATATTTGTACCACTTTCTTGAATCTGTTAGCGAGGACTTTAGAAAGTAATTTATAAAGCCATACTTATAAATGGATCACCTTCAGATGAACTCTTTCCACAAAAGGGTTTAAGACAAGGGACCCTTTGTCACCTTTTTTTTTTTTTTTATAAAATTTAATCTAGTGGTTGAAGGTTTGAACATTCTTAGGGAAAGAGCTTTGGAGGATAACCTGATTAGTGGAATTAAAGTGTGTCCTAATGGCTCTGTTTGCGTCACACCTCCAATTTGCAGACGACACAATCCTTTTTTTTTTTGTTTTTGTAAAAGTGGTGTGAGGCAAGTTCTAACTTCTAAACATCAAGAGAGTGTTGAGATACTTTCAACTGATGTCTGGGCTAAAAGTAAATTACTCTAAGAGCATGATATGTGGTGTTAATGTTGATTTAAGGGAAGTAGAAGAGTTGGCTTAAATTGTTGGATGATGCAAAGGGGAACTTCCCATGACCTATCTTGGCGTACCATTGGGTGCCAATCCTAGGAGAATCAGTACATGGCAGCCTGTGATAGATGGAGTTTAGAAGAAACTGAAAACTTGGAAGAAAAGACACATCTCTTTTAGTGATAGACTCACCTTAGTGAAATCTACACTATGTAACCTCCCTATATACTATATACATGTCTTTGTTCAAAATTCCAACTGCAGTAGCCAAGACCATAGAGAAAATCCAGAGATAGTTTCTTTGGGGTGATTCAGTAGAGAAGAGTAAAATGCATTTGGTAAGATGGGAGAAAATAACAAAGAATAAAAAAGGGTTTAGGAGTCAAAAGAATAGTGGATCATAACACTGCCCTTTTAGCTAAGTGGTGGTGAAGGTTCAATAAGGAAAAGTAGGCTATGTGGAATAAAGTCATTTGTAAGAAATACAATTTGGAGTATGGCTGCTCGCTACCTTAAATGCCTAGTAGGGGGAACCCTCTATCTTGTGGAAAGATTTGTGTTCCATTTCTAGTGAGAACTCAGAAATGGGAAAGTGTATTTTAAGGGGTTTTAGGGTTAAAGTTAACTCAGGGAATAATGTCAAATTCTGGGAACACCTCTGGATTGGAGAGGAACCTCTTGAAATTGCTTTTCAAAGACTCTATTCAGTTTCTACCCAGAAAAATGCTTTCATTGCTGAAGTGGTTGATATTGACGATATTGGGGTATGGAATCTTCAATTTAGGAGGGTTTTATAATCTTGGGAAGAAATTCAACCTACCAATCTTAAGGAGATCTTAATGGAGTACAGTTTCAAGTTTCAGAACCAGATTGCCTTCACTAGTTGTGGAGCAATGACTCAAAATTTTCTGTCAAGTCAGCATATGAGAAATGGGAGATGCAGAATTTTATTGAAGATATTGGTCTGTCATCTGTTTGGAAGAACTTGGCCCTTCCAAAAGTTGAAAATTTTGTTTGGACGGCTCTCTAGGAGTATATTGCAAAAAGAGCAATTTTGGCAGGTAAAGGAATCATTGCTTTGGAGCAAGATGTTTGTCCTGTTTGTGGTGTTCAGGCCCTGATTGGATGGTGCTAAAATTTCAGGGGATAAGTTATAGAGGGGTTAAAAGATAAGAGGGGGTATTATTTTTAGAGGGTTGACCCACATTGATGTGATGTTTATGGAGGGGGATAAAAAAATAGATAGTTTGGATGGATGATTAAACAGGAGAATAACTTTTGACTTGGTTTGGATGTTTTATAAATAAGAGGGAGTAAATGATGGAAAAAACTGTCAAATGACTCTTTTGCCCTTGTGGTTTACCAAACTTGATTATGCATTAAATTAATTATATACTACAAAACCTAATCCTATTTAATAAATTTTGGACAATGTCAAGCTATATTATTTATTTCATTGAATTTTTTTTAAAATAATTTTTTTAGTAAACATTTTTTTAAATAAGTATGTTTTTATTATTATTATTATAGAATTTTACCTCTTTTGTTCATATTCTCCTTTTTTTTTTATGAAATTATTACTTGAGTGGCCCTTTCATTACCAAATATAATAATATCACAAAATGTTCATTTCTAAGAGAGGGAAAAAATAAAAAAGAAAAGAAAGAACACATCAAATGGGTATGAATGTATATGGTCCCAACATTGTCAAAGACGTATTAGATAAAAACCCAATTATTGATATGTTCAAAGGATGAGATGGGAAAACCTCCAGATCTTGAAACACTCATCTCGAAATTTTCGATGATGCATTTCATCACTTGGGGAGCAACCCCATCTCTTCTCACCGCCACTAACTCTCATCTCTACAACCCCATTCCATGAATTCCTACTCATCTTCACAACCCCATCAGAAAAAGCCATCCCAATCCCTATTCTACTCCCTAATCATCCTCTTCCTTTCCGCCGGCCGATTAACCCAAGCCATAAGTGCCTTCTCTCTCTCTCTCTCTCTCTCTCTCTCTCTCTCTCTCCCCCTGCTCTCTGCATCAAGCGACCAAACCCATCTCAGATCAAGATTCCGACTACTGAGCAATTTCCGATCACTTTGCCGGTGAGTATCAACTAAATAATCCGGCCATTTTCTGTTGAAAATTAGTTGGGGGAGAGGGATAAGGAGGGGTGAAATGGTAAATAAACAAACCCCCTACTCCCAGATAATTTTTGGGCAGCCCAAGGGGTGCCAAAAAATTATCAGGTAGAGCACCCCAGATGAGTGAAACAGAAGGACGGGTGAAAACGAAGAGGGCAAGAAAATCAGATTCCCAAACCATGCCAAACACCTGGGCCCCACCATTTTAACCTGGGATATCTTTTGGAGGGGTCTTTTAACCCCAGCCAAGCAGGGCCTCAGAGTGAGAGCCCAAATCATTTGTTATTTTATTTATTTTATTTTTTTGCTCGGCAAAAGGAAAATTTATTAATCATTTGTTATTACTCTGTTATCCATCATGGGAGATTTGTTCTGAGGTGATGCATTGGTGGGGATTTACATGGGTCTATCCCAACAATCTTCTTTCATTATTACATTTATGGTCTCAAGTTAGTTTTCGTAACCTGAAAAAGAGCTGTTGGACCTCCTCTTGCTTCTATGCTGTTTTATGGTCCATATCGTTGGGAAGGAATAATGCTATCTTCAGGAACAAAGAGATTATGGACTCAATTAAAACTAGAATGGCTCTATGGATTAAGGCCAAATTCAAGCTAGATAGCTATACAGTTGAGGATTTCAAACGATGCTTGGAGAGCATTAGAAAAATCAAGATCTAGTATCTTCTGGGTTGATATGTGTTGTGTTACGACAATTGTTCTGTTAAAATTAATTTGTAATCTTTAGATATGTAGAATAATCTAGAGTTGTATAGAAGTTTACAATAAAATATCTAGTGTAAAATCTGTAGAAGGGTGTGGAATGTAATGATGACAATGTGGAAGTCTTTCAAAATTCTGGAGATTTCCCGATGTACAAAGTCGGTGGAGTAGGTCGGTTAGGGCCTGTATAAATACAACTACTTGTACTTCATTGGAAAAAAAAAGTCAAGTCTTGTACTTCTTCCCAAATGCAATAAACAAAGAAATTCAAAAGTCCTCTACTGTCCCCAACGACACAATCAGCAAAACTCCACCACAACCTCTTTTTATTACACCTTTAGCCCTTCAATTAACAACTACTCAAGTTTCTTCCTAAATTTGTTTCTATTTTAAACTTGCACCCCAACAATTTTGGTATCAGAGCAGGAACCCCAAATATAATCTTGTTCTCCTTATTTTCTATCACCCAACATGGAAGCCAACACCTCCACTTTCAACTATGCACAAACTCTCATCCCTATATTCGAGGGAGAGAATTATGATTATTGGAGCATTCAAATGAAGACTCTATTCATCTCACAAGACTTGTGGGATCTCGTTGAAAGCGGATACGAGGCACCAACAAATGACGAAGAAGAAGCAACCTGGACGGAAGCAAGGAAGAAGAAATTCAAGGAGAACAAGAAGAGAGATGCTTTGGCTCTAGTCAACATTCAACGTGGGGTAAGCAAATCGATCTTTCCAAGAATTTTGGGTGCAAAAACTTCAAAAGAAGCATGGGAGACATTAAAAGTTGAATATCAAGGTTATGATAAGGTTATCTCCATTAAACTTCAAACACTTTGGAGAGATTTTGATAATCTAGCAATGAAGGAAAATGAATCGGTTCAAACATTCTTTTCCCGAGTTGCTGGAATTGTCAATCAAATTCGAAGTTATGGAGATACCCTTACAGACAAAAGAATCGTCGAAAAAGTTTTAAGAAGTTTGCCTCCAAAGTTTGAGCATATTGTTGCCGCTATCGAAGAATCCAAGGATTTATCTAAACTTACTCGACATGAACTAATGAGTTCTCTCGAGGCGCATGAACAAAGAATGAGCAGGTTCACAAATCAATCCTTGGAGCAAGCATTTCAAAGTAAAATCTACTTTGGAGGAAAGAACCAAGCAAATCAAGAAAGGGGCTCACTCGAGAAGGAGGCATGAAAGGGCGTGGAGGTCAAAATGCAGGAACAAAGGAAAAGGATCGACAATCAAAGAAATTCCAATGGCGGTAACTCTAACTCTTCTTGCATTATTTGCAAAAAAACAAATCATGCATCTAAAGATTGTAGATTTAAATGCAAGAGATGCAAAATTTCCAATCATTCCGATCGTGATTGTTGGTTCAATCATGAAAAGAGCAAAGCTAATTTTTCGGAAGAAAATGAAGCAGAACATTTATTCTCTTGCATGAATGCTCAAGAAGAATCAGATAACATCTGGTACTTGGGCCGATGGATGCGATAATCATATGACAGGCGATCGTAAAAAGTTTGTGCAGCTTGACGATAAAGTCTCGTCTCAAGTAAAGCTGGGAGATGGAAAGCTGCAAAATGTTGAAGGAAAAGGAGTTATCGCCGTCTACACAAAAGGAGGTAACAAAAGATTAATTTCTGATGTCCTTTATGTTCCCGGGCTCACTCAAAATTTACTAAGTGTGGGGCAATTATTGCAAAAGGATTATGCACTTAAATTTGATAATGGTGAGTGCATAATTATTGACAAAAAGAAAAATTTTACAGTGGCCAAAGTCAAAATGACTCCAAATAAAATATTCCCATTAATGATGCCACTTAATGAAAATTTTACCCTTAAAGGAGAAAAAATTGATGACTCCTATTTGTGGCACCTAAGATATGGCCACTTAAATTACAAGGGCATGAGATTGCTAAAAGAGAAAAATATGGTGAAAGGACTACCAAATATTGATAAAATTGATAAAGTTTGTGAAGGGTGCATATATGGAAAAATGCATAGACTCCCATTTCCAAAGTTCGCTTGGAGAGCAAAAGCACCTTTGGAATTAGTGCATTCTGATATTTTTGGCCCTACCAGAACACCATCTCTTGGAGGAAAAAGATATTTTCTCTTATTTGTTGATGATTATACAAGGATGATGTGGCTTTACATCCTTGAGAAGAAATCAGAAGCATTTTCTGTATTTCTCAAGTTCCAAGCCATGGTGGAGAGACAAAGTGGAAGACTAATAAAGACACTTCGGACGGATCGTGGTGGTGAATACATTTACACTCCATTCTTGGAGTATTGCAAAGAAAAAGGAATCAAGAGGCAACTTACAGTCCGGAAAATACCTCAGCAAAATGGAGTAGCAGAGCGGAAGAACCGCACCATTGCAGAGATGGCACGAAGCATGCTCAAAGGCAAAGGCTTGCCAAACACTTTTTGGGCTGAAGCTGTCAACACTGTTGTGTTCATCCTCAACCGGTCTCCCACAAAGGCAGTTCAAAACAAAACACCATATGAGGCATGGTATAAGGAGAAGCCACAGGTACATTTTCTCAAGATTTTCGGATGCATTGCATATGCATTAGTTCCCTCAGAACAAAGGGAAAAATTTGATGAAAAAGGAGAGAAATATATTTTAATCGGATATAGTGACGAGTCCAAGGGATATCGTCTCTATAATCCAAGCACAAATAAATTTGTGATTTCTCGAGATGTGATATTTGATGAAGCTGCTGCATGGAAATGGGAGGACAATTCCTTCCAAAAGCAAAAGCTTTTTGAGCCTTTTAATGCAGGAGAAGGGCAAGAAACTTCAACTCTAGACCCAGGTCCAAGCCAAAGTCCGCAAACCAATCCAGAGAGCTCATCAGAGAATCTCAATCCAATGAGAAAGGTACGCTCCTTACGAGACATATATGACTCGTGTGATTTTGCTTTCTTCACTTGCGAACCACATAACTTTGAAGAGGCTGCAAGTGAAGAAATATGGAAAAAGGCAATGGACGAAGAAATTGCAACCATCGAGAAAAATCACACATGGGATCTCGTGGAGCTGCCGAAAGATAAAGAGGTAATTGGGCTCAAATGGGTCTATAAGACGAAATACAAAGAAGATGGATCAATTCAGAAACACAAAGCACGATTAGTGGCAAAAGGCTACTCGCAACAGCCTGGAGTAGATTTCAATGAAACATTTGCCCCTGTCGCTCGCATGGAAACGATCAGAACAGTTCTAGCCTTGGCGGCGCAGTACGAGCTTCCGGTGTACCAGCTTGATGTCAAATCTGCCTTTCTTAATGGAGAGCTTGAAGAAGAAGTTTACGTGGAGCAACCGCAAGGCTACACTATCAAAGAAAAAGAAGACAAGGTGTACCAACTTCGAAAAGCACTTTATGGCTTAAAGCAAGCACCTCGAGCGTGGAACAGCAACATTGACAAGTACTTTTGTCAAAATGGCTTTGAAAGAAGCCGAAGCGAACCATCACTCTATGTCAAAAAAGGAGGTACGCAAGACTTCCTCATTGTCTGCTTATATGTTGATGATTTAATCTACACAAGCACCAATTCATCGATGCTTGAAGAATTTAAAAAGGCCATGATGAAAGAGTATGAGATGACTGATCTTGGCCTTATGAGATATTTTCTTGGCATCCAAGTAAGGCAATCCAAAGGAGAAATTTTTATCTCGCAAGAAAAATATCTTGAAGATTTATTGAAGAAATTTCGCATGAGCAACTGCAAACCAGTTTCTACTCCACTTTCTCTAAATGACAAGCTGCAGATGAATGATGGAGCGGAGAAAGTCAATGCTTCTGACGCTCTAGAAAATTGGTTGGTTCACTCAATTATCTCACACATACTAGGCCGACATTGTATATTCTGTGAATCTTATTTCCAGATTTATGCACGAGCCGAGCAAGCTACACTATACTGCAGCAAAACGGATTCTGCGTTATCTTCAAGGGACGAAGAAACTCGGCATCAGATACACAAAAGAGAATGACAAAGAAGCTTATGGGGCTATACCGATAGTGATTGAAATTTGGATCAATTGATGATCGAAAGAGCACGCCCGCTACGTATTTTGCTTGGGATCCAACATTATCGCTGGAGTTCTAAAAACAAAGGACAATTGCTCTCTCATGAGGAAATTTCGAATATATAGCGACTCTGGATGCAACATGTGAGGTCAGTATGGCTCCGGGCAATTCTTTTTGGACATGGAGCACAAAGAGGAAAATCCTACAATCATCTACTGCGATAATATGTCAGCCATAGCAATGAGCAAAATCCGGTCTTTCACGGCGAGGACAAAACACATTGAGCTCGGCATCACTTTATCGAGAGACATGGTGCGAGAATGGAGAAATTCAAATTTCGAAGTTCGTCAATACCAAGGAGCGGCCTAGTCGACATAATGACCAAAGCAAATGCCTTGTGAAAAAATTCTCTCAATTTCACGAAGTCATGAAGATTACAAATTAAGGAGGAGTGTTAAAATTAATTTGTAATCTTTAGATATGTAGAATAATCTAGAGTTGTATAGAAGTTTACAATAAAATATCTAGTGTAAAATCTGTAGAAGGGTGTGGAATGTAATGATGACAATGTGGAAATCTTTCAAAATTCTGGAGATTTCCCGATGTACAAAGTCGGTGGAGTAGGTCGGTTAGGGCCTGTATAAATACAACTACTTGTACTTCATTGGAAAAAAAAAGTCAAGTCTTGTAAAAGAAATTCAAAAGTCCTCTACTGTCCCCAACGACACAATCAGCAAAACTCCACCACAACCTCTTTTTATTACACCTTTAGCCCTTCAATTAACAACTACTCAAGTTTCTTCCTAAATTTGTTTCTATTTTAAACTTGCACCCCAACATGTTCTACCAGTGGAGTTCCATTTTTATGAAGATGGGCAGAGGATGGAAGAATTTTTTTTTTTTTTTTTCTAGATTGAGGCATTTCTCTATCCAGAAAATCTCTCTCGTGACATTTTCTTGTATATTTATTAAGACCCTTGCTGCTGTCTGGTTGGTGATGCCTGAGTTACTACTTGTTGGTTCTGCCCTCTAGTTAAGTTGATGCTTGGCTTTGCTATGGAGATGGGATTATTACTAGGAGATCATTTTGGCTCTTTCTATTTTTGTTTAGTTTTAACTTTGTTCTCTCTATTTTCTTATCCAATTTCTTATTGGATATTTTCTCCTTTGATCGGTGTGTGATCTCTAGATTCATGGTATGTCTGTCATTTCTTTCTAGGGATCTCTCTTTTTCCTTCTTGCTTGAAGTACCCATATATTGTCGAATTCGTATTAATATCTCTTTTTGCCTCTTCAAAAAAATAAAAATGAAAATGAGCATTTAATTCTTGAAGTGGCTGGAAACCCATGACAACAGAACAAACAATAATCCCAATACCCAAAATTTCCAATTTCTCGACATAAGGCTTGGTTTGGTTCAAACCTTTTTTTAAGGGTGAAAAAAAAGCAGGGAATTAAAATTCAGGGGAATGTGAACGCTTGTGCCTTAATTGGCTCTGCCCTTGTTAATTAATAGATTACTAAATTTCATGTCTCCTTCATTTTACATTGTCTTAGCTGTGGATTGGTTGCTAGTCTCTTGATGTAACCACATCTCATGGCATCATACATTATCTTAGCTTTGACTTTTTGTGGGTAGGTTCATTACCATCATCAGCAGTCTTCACCAAGAAGTCTTCCCCAAGAAGTGGGTTCGAGCCTTTTGTTTTCTGGTCATGGTTGCTTTGCGTTGTGGTTGTGATTGATTCCTTATCAATCTTGCCTGATGTAATTTGTTTATATATATATATATATATATATATATATATATATATATATATATATATATCAATCCTGTTCTACTAAGGACTTCCTCAAATTTTCAATTTGCTGACCTCATGGATCGGAGTCGAACATTGACGATCCAAACTGCTCAATATGTTTAAAACGTGTTTTTACAGGTCATCGCGAGGATTCGTCCAAAAAAAAATACATGAACGGGCTTCATTCGAGCGTTTTACGATAAACTATATATGTACAGTTATTATAAAAACAACTCAGATGAAGCCCTTTGGGTATTTTTTTTGGTGATTCCTCACAATGGACATGGAAAACATGTTTTAAACACATTGAGTGGTTCGGATTGTCAAAATTTGGTCCAAAAAATAAAAAAAAGGGTGGTCCTCATAGAGGAGATCCGTGAGGGGGTTCTTAATAGAACATCTTCCTATATATACTCCCTCCGTCCCATAAAGTTTGATCACTACGAAATTACGTGCAATTTTCAAGCTAAAAAATAACATGCTTACGAAAATAATTTTTTAATCAATATGGATTTTGTTTGATAGATCTCATTGAGAACTTTTATATGGTGCAAAAAAAATTCAAAAATTATTTTGGTAAATACATTATTTTTTAGTTTGAAAATTGTACGTAGTTTCGTAGTGGTCAAACTTTATGGGACGGAGGGAGTATTTCTTTTGCTGCTAAAAAAAAAGTTTGTGACTTCTATTTAATATGATTGTGATCATCTTAATTATTGTTGATGCAAGACAACCTCTTTTTACGAAATTACTTGCAAGTAGAAAACACGAATAATGTTTGAGCCGGAGGTACTCCTTATTTGAACAAATGATATTGAGTAAAAACTTGATTTTCTTAATTCATCAACAACCAAATTCTGCCAATAGGCTTATAATGATACTTATAGTGCTAAGAAACCCTAATCAAACTAGGAAACAAATAACAAAAAGATTTGACTTGCTAATCAAGTTGAAATAAAAGAAATTACGAAAATTACCAAAAATAGAAATTCGGAAATAATTGGCATTATTAAAAACTAGAAAGAAATATAAGGTTGCCAAAACAGACGGCAACAAAAATGAAATTTCCTAAATTGGCAAAATTGCCTGAAGGCCTAGACGACATCAAATGGTCAAAATCCATTGTTGATCATCGCCATTCTTGAAATGTGCAGAAGCCTGTTTCGCTTCCAAACGCAGACTCTAGTCCATTTCACCAATGTTGGACCCGCATTACTTAATTGTGCCGCTTGAACCGTGTATGATCCAATCGCTCAAGGAACGTGGACACGACCCACTCTACATCAGTTGCCCTCTCCATTTACCTAATTCAACGTTTTAGAATTGATAAATATCCACCTCTATGACAAAAAAAATACAATTAATTGTTGTCATGTGGATGCCTCGCTCCAAAACCTTGAAAGTGACAACAACAATTGTTGTCTCAGCACCAAGGAAAAAGAAAAAGACAAAGAAAGATCACAACAATGGTTAAGATTCCAATATTAATTAATGCGCCTTTCTTGTGGACGCCACACTCCCCTCCATTAAGATTCTCAGAACCTAGTCAGCAATCCATTTGTTTAGATGCCATGATATACCTATATACATCCATTTGTCAACTTATTTTGTGATCTCTGTATGTATCACTGTCACGAAGTCACAAAATAAGTTGTGTACATTCATATCGGATGGTCTTGTATTACTTTGAGGGTAACACATGCATCAAATGGTACTGGACATATTTGTATATTGTAATCTATGTACCTAGCATTGATTGGAAAAGAAATACTAAATTAATTGAGTTGATCTAGAACAAGTTAATAATGGATTAGGGCAAGAATTCGATTCATCAGACAAGAATTTACCAACTAAGTTGATGTAATTTCATTTTTCAAGTAGAACCGAGTTTATTTTAATAGGTGGAATGCCCTTACTTCGATCTCAATATTTTTTTTAACCGGTTGTCCATGTCTTCCTTTTAAAAGTGGATAGATAGGTCGAAGAACTACACACAACCATTTTTTCTTTTTCTATTGAACACTGCGACCGTCTTTTCTTTTGATTTTTTACTTTGAAAAGTTAGAGATCGACGGTCCGGATTAGGATATGTGATTATATTAGGCTACCACACTTAGGATTACATTATTTCTATAAGGAAAAGAATTTTTGTTAAACTGGTGCATGTACGTGTCATATAAAATGGCACTAAAAAATAATTCTCATAGGAGTATTGAGGAACACCTATTAATGAAAAATCCACCCATACCCTCACCTTTTCAAGATAGTGGACAATTAGGTAGGGTTTGTTTGTAATTAGAAGGCATTGATATATATTTGATAAGCATATTTCATATGAATTACAAATCATTTTCCTTATGGGCCATTTGAAGAATGTGAAATGAAAAGTGCCATTATAGAATGCACTTGACTCTGCAATGAACTTGTTATGAAGGGATCTTGAATTTCTTATTTAACGAATAAAGTGAATATTAACACCTACTATTATATATTTTTTAGCAGTTGCTAAATATTTTTGTTTTAAAATTAAAAACTTAATGATTTTATAAACATTCTCACTTCAAAATAGATCCTTTTCTCCAATTATACGCAATCTTAATGCTATCAGACGCATCAAGATTTAACCCATTTTGGCCTCTATCGCTTGTGACTTCTACTTATTGCCCTTATTTTCTATTTGTTTCTTTTATCCATTTGGGGTTATCAACCTTTGGTTGATCCGCTTCCCTGTTTTCCTTCGTCATTTTCTGCCTCTTGATCGACGTTCCCTTATCTAGCATTAATATATTTTTCTTCTTTTGCCAATTAAAAAAAACCCGCATAATTGAAGATCAGTCAATGTTAGCTCAATTTTATTTTTTACAAAACGAACAGCCATGCCAGGAATCATTACATTAATTAAAGATTAAGCAAATGGCTCCTCCACTAGTGAAAATAATACAAATTATTACAAAAGAGTCCTTTCCTTCACCTAGATCTATCTATAGAACCTAGCTTCGTTTTGCAATCACTTTTTGGACCTTCACCAACACATAACACAAGAAGATCTAAAAAAGGATCAACAGATTTAAAGATACCCATAAACTTTATCAAAAACTAATAATAATAGGAAAAAAAGCCAGCAACCCTACCGCGCCATATGGTAATATTTCACTTATTTTATTTTATTTTTTTGCACATCGAATTTTGATAAATACTTAATAAAAATTTTCAGGGTCTGTAGTAGTGATATTGATCCTAGATTCCAGTTAAAGTAACCAACTTGGTTAAGCCAAAAGTAACCACCATGGCCAACCAGCCTCCAACCAAAACCCTAAGCGAAGGCTTCACCACCGGCGCGCTTCCTAACACCGCACTCACCCCTCCAAACCCTAGAAGCGCTAAGCTCACGGCCACCACCACCACAACCAATCTCAAGTAATAATCCTCAATAAATGCGGCCGCCAGTAGTGGGACAAAAGCTCCGACTGCAAAAGCTGCTGCAGAGGCGGCTGCCGCCTTGAACGGGCTCGGCAACTTCCTCTTCCTCTCCTCAATTTCACTTGCACTTACTACGTCTCTATCCCTACTACCATCCCTCTTAATCTGTGCCATTTCTATGTCGTACTGCGAATAAACGGACACGAATTCTCCTATAGCCATGCTACAAGCACCGGCTACAAGTCCGGCGATTCCCGTGAGGATCATGGTCTTGACATCCTTTCGGACTGCTCCGACTCCGACCATTAGAGACGCCGTTGAGAGCAAACCGTCGTTTGCTCCCAAAATGGCGGCTCTGAGCCATTGGGCTCGAGAGGAGTAATCAACTACCTCGATCTCGAGCCCAAGTTTGGATGTTTGTTTTTCGATATCGACGTTAGGAATTGTGGGTTTTGATGCTTGAAGCTGGGAGGGTTGAGATTCGGAGGGAGTTGCCATTGAAGAAAGATGAGGAGAGAGAAAAGATTTTTGTTAGGTGGAAATGGAATATGTGTGTGTAGGTAGTTATGGATTCTCTTATGGATAGTAGAGGAGTGTGGAGGACACAAGCCTCGTTAGGGGTATATATAGCCCGAGCCATTTTGGCTTTGAAAAATTATCCAATATTGCTCCTGGTCTAAAATCTATGGGAAATGGTACAATACATACCTCTTAAAATTGTGTATCATATGCATCTAATATGTAGTCTAAATTGTGAGACGTCATAAAAATTCATAATATTTTAGTATGTCTCGTAACTTTATATTACTAAAAGCTCGTAACTTTTACCAATAGGATTCATAACATTTTTCACTATGAATTGTAACATTTGCCTCTAGTAATAAAATTTATAGCATTTTCACTAAAAATCATACTCCCTCCATCCCAAATTATTAGTCCTACATTCCGGGGTGGGTGCTATATGCGGTAAATGTTGCGTGTCAAAACTTTTTTATTAAAAACTCGTAACACGTTGGAAGTGAATATGGTACACACTCTTTAAGGGGTGTGTGTTCTAACCTTAATCTACATCTGGACACCTTTTTCTTTTAATATAGAAGAGTAGATATATACTTCACGTATTTGTTGGGAAGGAAATGACTATAATACACACCCAGTAAAGATGTACATGTACCACATTCACCTATTGTATAGTTCAGATTGTGCCACCTCATTGACAATCGTAACATTTTTTAGTTTTTCGTAACTTTTCAACAATATGATTCGTAACATTTTGGCCGTAAAATATGTTTTTATAAGTGGGTATTGGTTAAGTCTTACTTATATATTGCTAATCACCAACTCATTTAAAAGTTTAAGAGAAATGGGTATACATTTTATTATTTATATCTTCAATATACACATCCCCACACACGTACTTAGGCTCTCCTATTTAAGTGGATCAAACACGTATAAATTTTATAATCGTTAAGTAGGTAATGAGATTAAAATGTACATGATATATGTTACCAGCTTTGATATCATGTTAAACTGTTAATCACCAACGTATCTAGCTTAAATTGTTAAAGAGGGAGCAATTTTATTACTAATATCTTCACTATTAATGCGTCGAATAACTTCTAGCTTCATGAAAACAAAAGAAAGTTTAAAAGCAGTATATTTAGAGAATATTATATGAGAAGAAAGATTTTGTTTGAACTTGAACCAACTCGCATCATTTTTAAAAAAAAATAATAAGAACACTTTTTGGATAAGTAATTTTCCTTTAATCATATACATTTAAATATATGCGACCCATTAACTGCACTAATCACGTATATGGTATGTCCAACTGTCAGTCACAATTTTATAAAAATATATACCATGGCAGGTACCTAAATGGGGTCTTATTTTCTACACTACTAAAGTTGAAAATTTAGACTGTACACTTTGCTTTTTGAAAATTTAATTGCGTGGGCGTTAAATTTCCCTTTTTCATGGCATTATTAATGTTCGTTTTGTGGTGGGCTCTAGGGTGGTGGAGTGGTATCTGATGCGTTCACACTTCGTAAAAAGGGGAAGACATGAGCAATATATGTTTGGAATATCCCGTTTCATGTGAACATGAATTATGTATGTGCTGGAAGAATATATATATATATATGGGGGACGGAGTTAGAATTTCGATTCGGAGATGACACCCAAAATTAATATTATCTCTGTTTCCATTCCACAAAGATATTTTCTTATAAAACGACGTACAATTTTTGAATAAAAATCTCAATTTGTTCAATTTTATATCAAGAAATGTAAAAAATCATGCACTGAAGTGTGTTATTTTTCCATCCGAAAATTAGATGTTTTTTGGCAGTAGATTATCGTTACGGGTGGAGAGAGTAATGAATATAAGAAAAAGTACCATTGTTCTAAGATTAATTATTTCTAATACCTGAAATGATTCGCATTTTTATAGGTTAATCATCCATCAACATATTAAATACACAAAAAATATAAACTTTCATTGACTAATTATTCACCAATATGCTTAATACCAAAACATACACGCATTTAGAACATTTCTCTTGCAATATATATATTTTTTGGACCCGGGGTGGCACGTGCCACCTCCCCTTCAATGATCCGTCTCTACATATATGTGTAGATCACCAAAACTCCAAGGCTTTCACCCGGTGATAGGGTGAAAATTTCGGAGACGATTTGTTTACATGACTTGAATCACGAATTTTGAAAATTTGGGTCGATTACTTTGACAAAAGCATGAATATAAAACGAACTGACAATATGAAAATTCAATAAGACAAATATAGATTGGACTCATGAACATAAAAAGGACACAAATAACCGTTTAATTTTTTGTGTGTCAACCCATGAACCCAAATGACAGGCTCGAACGGATGTGATTGTTGTTTATTTACTTATTTATTTATTATTTTGAAGATAAAACTCACCGAAAAAAAAGGAGTATATTAATTGATTTCGACAGTCAACGTACTTCTATTTGAGGCTTAAGATGTTTTTTCAATGTCATGACTTGGCTATTGTTGGTTAATTTTATTTTTCGATAGCATTGAAAAAATATTTATATTTTTATATATTGGATCAAAATCGTTGAGCATATTTGTACATACCTTTTAAATATTTTTAAGTAAAGCAGTTAACTCAATCCGAACATGAAACATTTTAAAATGGTATATCAGGTTAGTGTCAAGATTTGTCAAAAGTTAACATGAATTTTGACACAAATTTTGAAATTACAAGAAACCTGAAATGCCACGACTCAAATACAGTATGACATGACTCAATGTTCACTTTTACACGCACACACATATGTATTAGTTAGTTAACATGTAACAAACTCACGACCTTCACAATTTTGTCTCTATTATTTGGATTTAGAAAATAGTTCACTTTCTTGTGCACATATGCATCATAAGCTACTACAATTTGCCGTGTAACTTCATGTAATAATAAAGACAAGATATTTAATATGAAAGAAAATATTAATAGTAATAAAGCTCACAGTTACTTAAATTATCTCCTTCTTGTTGATAATTTTAGAAAACCATGCATAATTTTTCCTTCCTTAATCAACTAGACAAGATAAGTTGCGTGCATCATTCTCACCAATATTTATTTTGGAAATTTGGAACTGTAAAGTAATATCCATTGGTGGATAATTGATTGGTTACCTAGTAGCCGATCACTTTGCCTAGAAATTAGAACTGGAATTGAAAATGGTATTTCATACGAATCCTACCGGCCAGAGCATAAATTTCAATTTTAGTTCCCATGTTCGGGTCAGCTTGAAAATTGAAAAATCACAAGCTCCTATGTTAACCAATTACTTTACTTTCTCCATCACTTTTTAATAGTTGAATATTTTATTTTGGGTTGTCCATTGATAAGTGTGTATTTTAAAAAATTAATGGATAAAGTTTGTTCCATTATTGTTTTCCCTTTTGAAAAATTAATGAGTAAAGCGTTTTTTTTCCCCCTTAAGAGTAATGAGTAAAGAGTTAATGGGTTCTCTCTTTCTCTCTCTCTCTCTCTCTTCTTTGAAAACCCTAGCCACCACTAATGTTACTCTTCCTCCTTCCCCTCCCCCCTAGGGTTTCAATACACATGGTGGTGGGAGGGGAGGGTCATGGTACTATTTATTTTCTTCGTTCGTTCCTCGTGTTTCTTTTGTCACTCAAGATCAATGATTTGTTGTCTGATCTGAGAGGGTTTTATCTCTCGCTTTGTGAAAGTTGTTAGTTTCGTGTTTGGACGAATTTTTGTCTACAGATCAGGTACTTTCAGGCATGGTTGCTTTACTATATATGGTATTTGTGCCAATAGTGTTTTTACTTGACATGAGATTGCTGGCAGGACAACTCATGATATAAATGACTCATTTATGTGGTCTGCAATTTTAGAGAAGAAAAGGTTCATCAATTCACTGTTACATTGGAGGGAAGCCGGAGTACCCTAAACCAACCTTGTGGGAAACAAATTCTTTGGATTTGAATGAGTGAATATAGCCTTTTGAAAAGAATGAAAAAGGAAAAACATTGATATGAATATTAATGTTTTCATTGAGAAGACATTTAAAAAAGAAGTATTATGATCGAGTCCAGTCTCAGGGTTACCTACGTATCTTTTGTCTTAGGAAAATAAGGTCATCATGTAGTTAAAAAATATACCCTTGGGGAGAAAAATATACAACTCAATATGGGAGACGGTTTAATAGGCTGAAATTTTGGAGAAATTAAAAATACAAATGAAGGTTTGAAGATATATAAACTTGCTGGGGATAAGATGATAACGACATGTGAGAGAGTTATCAGACATGAAAATACTTTTGAGAGAGATTCCAAGGACTTTGATGGGGAAAGTTTAAAAAGTATGTTCAGGGCCGCAAATGACCACCGGGAGGCTCCGGGACGATTTAGGGATAGTTTTGAAGTTGAAAATATGTTCGAAGGATCACTAGAACTTGGCTAGAGAATGTTTTCAAAAGGTCATTCGCGGCCGACAATAACTAACGGGAAGTTCCGGGACATTTTTGAAGAGTTTCGATGCTAAAGAGTTTAGAAGATTACGAGGATTGTTTATGGGAAAAGTTAAAATTTCCATCGAGAGCCGAAAACTGGCTGTCGATGGGGCCCAAGACATTCCCGGTATAGTTTTAGAGAATAAAAATAAATTCATAAAATTTTGTGGACCTTGGGGTTTACGTAATAATGAAGCCAAAATAAATTCAATATCAAAGAGGAATTTTAAATTTGATTAATGAAGCTGAGAGTCATATAAATTGTCTCCTTGTCTATAATTACACAATCATTCATCATTTTCCCTCTCTTAATAATGTCGACAATATTAGAAAGCCAATTAGCTGTGTACATCATTCTCAACAAAATTTATTTGGAAAATTTAAGCGTAGAGTAGTTAATTTCCTTTAGTGGATTTTGAGCCGGGCAGGGGCATTAGAAGTGGAAGCGAAAAATAGTATGGTATTTCATACCGGCTAGGGAATAAATTTTCATTTGTAGTCCCCGAGTTTCGACTAGCTTATTTGTACATTTTATAATCACAAGCGCTCATGTTAACGAATTACTTATATATATATATATATTAACAAATCGGTAGGGGCATTATACATACATACATATATATAAACAAATTGGTAGGGATATATATCTATGTATGCACGTATAATGCCCCTACCGATTTGTTAATATATATATATATATATATATATATATTAACAAATCGGTAGGGGCATTATACATACATACATATATATAAACAAATCGGTAGGGATATATATCTATGTATGCACGTATAATGCCCCTACCGATTTGTTATATATATATATATATATATATATATATATATATATATATATATATATATATATATATATATATATATATAAGCAAAGCTTCTAGTTCGGTCTTCCCGTTTCTGGACCTCATGATCTAAACATTTTTTTGACGATCCGATCCGTCTAATGTGTTCAGAAGGTGTTTTCAAGGGTTTTCACTAGAAATCTTCAAAAAAAAAATAAAATACCGGGAAGGGCTTGATCCAAGCAGTTTTCGCAAAATTTTTATATTTACAGTTTTTGCGAAAATTGTTTGGATCAAGTCCTTCCCGGTATTTTTTTTGAAGATTTGTAGCGAGCACCTTTGAAAACACCTTCTGAACACATTGAACGGATCAGATTTTTCAAAAATAATTTGCAACACAAAAAAAGCCATATTTTTCTTATTTCTGGGAGGTGTGGACTAGAAAATCTATATATATATATATATATATATATACACACACACATTTTAAGGGGAGGGACCAATTGAACACAAAATTGGAACGTTGGGGACCAGAAAAATCAAATCGATATATTGAGACCAAATTGGCACAAAAGGCATATTTTGGTGACCAAAAAAGTCATAAAGCCTGCATGGCTGGTGGAATTTTGAAAAGTCATAACATTGTCTTTGTTTATTTCTTTTCAGTGGCTCAAACTAAAGCGCATTAAATTGGGAGTATAAAATTTGATTCATATTTTATTTCCATTTTTGTTTTCCTCGGGATGCAAAACGAAAAATAAAAAAGTATAATGAAAAAATGAAAATAATTTAGAACAGACAAAAGTATTCAAAGAGGTTCGTCTTTTAAAACTCCTCTATGGATACCGAATGACTTACCTAAGCATTAACGAAGTACTCCCTCCGTCGCAAATTCCTTGTTTACTTTCACTATTCATGCCACCTCAAAAAATTGGCTATTTTTTCAAATGTTTAATTTTATACATATTCAATATAGATCTCGTTTGATAATTCTTGATTAGTTTTACTGAACAAAAATTTCAAATTTGTAAAAAAACATCATAGATTGAAAGATATAAACAATTAAAAAATGACACGCATGTCCGTAAATAAACAAGAAATTTGGCACAGAGGGAGTCCTTATTTATATTTGATTGAGCTGATTTTTTCATAAAATATTTTGTAAATGGCAAATGTTAATGACAAAACTGTTTTTGATTGTGCAAAAACTCCAATGCATAAAATGTTTGTACTCATGTGCAATGTATATGCCTTTTATGCATTGGAGTTTTGACACAATCAAAAACAATTTTGGCATTATCACTACCTTGTAAATTATTTTCTAGCAAATCAAAGACAACAAACTATGCGTTGCAAACTGGCAAACTATTGATTTATTTAAAGATGTCAAACAAAGCCTTTACTATACTTTTGGGCCAGGATAATCAATATTTTGGAATTGTTCACAAAAAATATTCTTTTAGTATACTTTTGGTGGAGAGGGGGCACTCAGACTCTTTTGAAGTCGAGTCCATTTAAATTCCCAAACTACCGCAAGTGGTGGCTAGCTTATGTGGTAGAGCACTTCGATGTCTCACACTGTATTTTGGGATTGAGTCGCATTCTTCCCTCTCCCACGTAATAAATAAGGAATGAAATTTTTGTGAATAAGAATCGAATTTTTTTTAAAAGTACCTAATTAGATTTTACTTATTGAAAACGTACCAAATTAGGTTCTTCAGTTCTTTAATGAAGTGGAGTGTGGCATCCACAAGAAAACAGAGTTATATTTATGGATTTCAAAGCATTGTTGTCCTTTTCAAGATTCTTACGTACCCACAAAAATCCGAGCAATGATAGCTTCTTATTTGTCACAATAGACATATTAACGAAAATTAAATTTGGGACAAACTTCTGTGAAAAGTCTTATTAGAAAAAGATGATGCAATCGATATCGTAATTAGGGATGGCAAAATTGATGTATATTTGAACCGATCTGCACCTATGGAGGTAATTTTTATGAGATAATCTGCCGAGCAAATCCCCGCCGTTCATCCCGAGATTTAACGGTTCGGAGCCGTGCACACTTTCTCTCCTTCTTAAATGCATTGCAGGTTAAAAAAAAAAACTGTGCACAGGCTCCGAGCCGTTGGATCTCGGAATGGGCGGCAGGGATTTGCGCAAATCCATGTCTCAATTTTTATTCGATCTTTTAATGGCGGATGGATTTTGATTTTTAAATAGGAAAAAAATTGACGGGTTTCGATTTTGATTTGATCTTATATGATGTTCACACCGAGTCTAGAATCCAAATTGCACACATATACTCCCTTTGTCCCCAAATAAATGTCCAAAATCACTATTTAGACCTCTCAAAAAATCGTCTATATATTGTGTGTCCGTGTTTGTATAATTCATCATAGTTTAAAAAATATAAGTGATTTCAAAAGAGGCGTGATTTGAGACATCTATTTTGAGACGGAAAGAATATTTATATATATGTCATCGTATGTGTATACATGTAAGTATACGCATGTATGTATATCCATGTGTACACGCATATGAAACCGAATATTCCAGATAGAAATCAAGTTGAACTGTCCCATGGTAATTTTACAAGTGTGAATGCATCAGATACCATGTACCGGCAATACGTCGCATCCCACCTAAACGAACTTCAATACCATGAACAAGAAGAACTACCTAAAACACTAAAATAAACCTATGATTAATTAGATTCAACTCCTGTATAAATATAAATTACTCCATCGATCTGTCTTATATTATTTGTCATTTTTTTTTAAAGTGTTTCACTTTTTAGACAAAAAGAAGAAAGAAATGAAGCACTTTTCAGACAAAGATGTCAATTTTTTTTAAAAAAAATAAAATTGATGCGAAGAAAAATTAAGAATCCAGCATGAAAGTGTTCTACATTTTCATTTGAACAATGGCATGATTTTAAAAAATAAAACAAATAGTATATGGAAGAGAGGGAGTAACTGAAATGTATTTAGGTTGTCACAGTACATGCACTCACTGAAAATATCAAGAACATATCATGTGCAAATGCGAATAAGACTTTTGGTTTGAATCCCCATCCCAAGTAGATCTTGAAAATAGAGATTTCTAAGGTGCTGTTTCCCTTGGCTTTTTGAGTTTTTTTTTGGTCTTTTGCCCAAAATTTTACAGATTACAAGGTAAGTCATTCTCTTCATATATATTAATTAAAAGATAAAAAAAATAAACAACTTAAAGACAAAAAAAATTACAGGAACGACACCGAAGTCTCATGAAGTATTTATTGAATAGGAGAAGATTTTGGGTGCGGGTAGGGCACCACGTGGTGCCCGTGTATTGCATCCGAGCCGTCCAAAAATGCAACGGACGGCTCGGATTAAAAGTGCAGGACGGATTTTAAAAAAAAAGCGAAAAAAAATTAAAAAATGGGTTTCAATCCGAGCCGTCCGTTGCATTTTTGGACGGCTCGGATGCACTGACAGGGTACCACGTGTACCCTGCCCTACACGCACCCAAAATTTTCTCATTGAATAGGCTTGAAAAACTGTACTTAGTCAAAATGTATCCAATAGATAAAAATCTAGGGAGGTCCCAAATCCGAGAAATTAGAAGTAGAAAGGACCAATTTACAGAAAATTACATTAATTGTTTTTCTCTTCATTTTGTTTTAAAAAAGTATAACGAGCTCAACTTTTGAGGGTCACTTTGTACCCAAAAAAATCAGGCTTCAATATTACCTCGTTAAACACACAACGCTTTACAGAGTCTCATATGAATGATTAGAGCTGTTCAATTTATTTAGAATTTTTTTAATGGACTTTGTGAAAAATCAGTTAATTAGATACCGGTAAATACTCGATTGATTCGTTCAAAGTTTCAGTTCCTATATCAAATGGACCAAAAATTTCATAAATTTATCAATTCTTTACCGATATTTGATTGAGCTAATTTTTTCAAGAACTCTTAAAAAAATATTCTCAACAAATTGAGCGGCTTTGATCATTTGCGTGCAACCCAAGATAAATCTCACACACTAAAATGTGAGCGAGAGGGTCAAAGAGTAGACTTATATGATAAATTGCTACATCAGATAATACTCAAAATGCTATTATTAAATGTAATAGTCATTTCTCTTTTTTCTTCTTCCATGTTTATCTTTTTTCAAAACGGATCTCTCCGAAAGAACCATCTCCACTACTCTCCTATATATGCCCCCTTGTGAGCGTGTGTCCTCCACACTCCTCTCCTATCCACAGCAAAAATAGCTTCACAAACCTATACATACATATATCCTCTCTCTTCTTCCATGGCAACTTCAATCCAATCTCAAATCTCCCTCCAAGAACAAAAACCCACAATTCCTGACCTAGATATCGAGCGGCAAACTGTTGAAGGGCTCGAAATCGAGGTCGTTGACTACTCTTCCCGAGCCCAATGGCTCAGGGCTGCCGTTTTGGGTGCAAACGATGGCTTGCTCTCTACGGCGTCGTTGATGGTTGGAGTCGGAGCCGTCCGAACGGACGTCAAGACCATGATCCTCACCGGAGTTGCGGGACTTGTCGGCGGAGCTTGTAGCATGGCCATCGGAGAGTTAGTCTCCGTCTACTCCCAATACGATATAGAAATGGCTCAAATTAAAAGAGAGGTAATTAGTGAGAGCGAAAGGAACGAGAGGAAGGCAAAATTGCCAAGCCCGTTACAGGCGGCAGGAGCATCTGCCGCATCTTTCGCCGTCGGGGCATTCGTGCCGCTGCTATCGGCGGCGTTCATTAAGGATTACTACGTGAGGTTGGGAGTGGTGGTGGCGGCCGTGAGCTTGGCTCTGTTAGGGTTTGGAGGGCTGAGCGCGGTGTTGGGGAGGGCGCCGGTGGTGAAGCCTTCACTTAGGGTTTTGGTTGGAGGGTGGCTGGCCATGGGAGTCACCTATGGGTTAACCAAGTTGGTTGGTTCTACTGGAATCTAAAATCATAGAATTTGTGTCGATGAAGAAAAATCACAGTTCAAAATTGTATCGAAATCTGAAAAAGATCAACAATTTGAGATATAGAGTATTATTTTAATCCTTTTTTTTTTCTTCTCGGAATTTAGTTTCTTCGTGTAAGAAAGATTACTATGATAGTTGTATGAGATGTGGGATCCTTATTTCTTTGTTTCCTTTTCCTTCCTGCTTTCATGGATATCTTTACATATGTGAATTTTTTTTTTATATTTCCTCCATCTGCAGTTTAATGAAATTATGAAATGATTAATCTCCCTCCCTCTCTCTCTCTCTCTCTCTCTCTCTCTCTCTGATTGCTTTCGTTTTTCTTTTGTGGAATTTGGAAGAGAATCAATTGATCTTCAACCTTTGATTTTCGTGGAACTATGGAAAAAATAATTATAGCCTCGCCAACACAGAAGAACATGGTTCTCTAGCTTAATTGTCGTTTCATTTTCTGGTGGCAATCAGATAATTATGACTTTCGGAAAAACTATGTTTTGTTTTTTCTTTGTGTTTTTTGTTTTTTTGTTTTTATGAATAATCAGTATGTTCGGTTCAATTTTGTGCAACTCAGACTTATCTTTACCGGGGGCTGTAAAATAGAAGTAAAGTTTGATGTGAATGGAAACCAGAAATTTTAATATTAGCACATTAGACATTAGAACTAGAGATATAAGTAGGAAGTGACCGCGAAATCACACGCCTTCAACACCAAGACAACCCTATAGGGTTTGTTGCTAAACTATGTACCACCACCAGGGTTAATGAATAATTTTCCTTCTTTTTTTTGGGTAACTTGGAAATTTAAATTACTTAAAATTATTGTGTACTGTACGGCCAACCCGAACTTCTTTTGCGCCCAAAGAAAAATTTTAAACCTTGGATACCTTCTATACATTCTTGTGCTAAAATAATAAATATATTGTGTATTCGATTCTGTCCCAAATTAAAGTGCCACAGGGGGTAGCAATAGTTGAGCCCTAAAAAAATGGCTAATCCATCGGCTACAAAATTCGGAGCTCCTTTTTGAGCTTGAAACCCAGGGTCAAAAGTTGCTGCTTCCTCAGCTTCCCTAATCTGTTTGGAACATGTGGAAGGGAAAAGAAAGTGAAAGAAAATAAAGTGAGAGGAAAGTGAAAGGAAAATTTATTTATTCACAATACTAAGATTTTTTATTTTCTCTCTTTTTTTTTTCCCTCCAAACCAAACAAGATGAGAGAAAAATTTTAATTTTCCTTTCTTTTCTTTCACTTTCCTCAAGTTCCAAACACACCCTAAGACTGCTCCGTATGTGGAAAACCCTTTTTTGAAGAATATATGTAAAACTTTGTGCTTGCAATATATACCTACTGTAAACTTGAGGCTAGGTAGTTACAATACCTGTAATTAGCACTTTGTAGTAAACAATCACAACTGTCCGGACATTGATTGCGGAACTGACGACTGTAATTGCTCACTACAGGGTGTAGTTGATTTGCTCATTGCTTTTTACATTTTACTAATATTAAGGGAGCATTTCCACTAAATACCATCTCCCTACCATAGTAAAAAATGGGTATCATTTCCACTAAATGGTACTTTTTTGATGTATGTGAAGAGAATATGCTATGACCATAGCGGGAAGACAAACAAGAATACTAAAAAATATACCTTAGTGAAAACTTGGCCTAAATTCAAATGATTAACAATATTGAACTTGAGTTATAGTAAACAAAGTTCATATTTTTTTCATAGACAATTAGTCGGTAGTGTTGTAAGGAATGCTATAAAAGCGACTAAGTTGGGAAAAAGCAAACAAAAAAACAAGCAATCACACGACATAAAGATATACATGGTTCCCCCAAGATTGAGGTACGTCCACCGACGAGGAGACATAGAGAGAGTTCACTATCAATGGTGAAGAAGAGATACAAAGGGCTGGCTATGATTCGTAACTCTGGAGATGCCACAATATGTGAGATAGCCAAAGGATCCCTAAAAGCCTCTATTTCTAAGAAGCACAATTAATAGGAAATCATAAACACAATAGGAAATCCTAAACACAATTGGAATTCTCCCAAAAAAAGGAAAATTCAAGGCACAATTCTAACAATTCTCCGCCTTGACTTGAATTCCACTGAACCCAAATCATTAATTATAGCAACCCTCTTTTGCCTCTACCTCACCACAATGCCCCCAAGGGGCGATGAACTGCAAATACCAACCAAGCCCAAGCAATGCTTAAACTTGGCAACCGAAACCAGTTTAGTCAATATGTCTACTAGGTTATCCGCCGTTCCCACTTTCTTCACCTCAACTTGCTTCTATGAGATGATCTCTCGAACAAAGTGATACCTAACATCAATATGCTTGGTCCATTCATGATACATCAGATTTTTAGTCAGATGTATAGCACTCTGAGAGTCACAAATCACTGAAGTAACCCCTTGTGCAATACCAAGCTCGCAAAGAATTCCTCTCATCCACAATGTCTCCTTTACAACTTCGACAATGGCCATACACTTCGCTTCTATTGTAGACAGCGCGACCATAGCCTACAAAGTTGTTTTCCAACTAATGACACTTCCGGATAGAGTGAACATATAACCTGTCAGAGACCTTCTCTTATCATGGTCACAAGCAAAATTCATATCAACATAACCAACAACTTGATTACCTGGATTAGAAACCCCATACAAAAGACCCACATTTGCAGTCCCTTTCAAATAGCGAAGTATCCACTTCACAGCCTCCCGATATGCCTTTCCTGGTCGCCCTATATAGCGACTTATGACACTAATTGCATGTGAAATATTAGGACAAGTACATACCATGGCATACATAAGGCTCCCAACTGCACTTGAATATGGAACCTGAGACATATATTTCCCCTCATCCTTCGACTGTGGTGATAATTCTGCTAAAAGTCGAATGTGTGCTGCTAAAGGGGTACTAATTGGCTTTGAGTTCCACATGGCAAAACGCTCAAGCACTTTGAGAACATATGACTTCAAATTCAAGAACAACTTGCCATCTACTCGATTTCTGCTAATCTCCATACCCAAAATCTATTTTGCTGTACCCAAATACTTCATCTCCAATTCACCACTCAACTGCTACTTCAACCTGTTGATTTCAGATACACCTTTGGCAGCAATAAGCATATCATCAACATACAATAGTAGATAAATAAATGAACCATCTGGAAGTCTCCGAAAATACATACAACTGTCATATTCACTCCTAGAATATGATTGACTTATCATGAATGTATCAAACTGCTTATGCCACTGCCTAGGAGACTGTTTTAAGCCATATGAAGACTTACGAAGCATGCATACATGATCTTTCTTACCAGAAACAACAAATCCCTCTGGTTGATGCATATAAATCTGTTCCTCAAACTCCCCATGCAAAATGCCATTTTGACATTAAGTTGCTCTAACTTAAGGTCATAACAAGCAACAATAGCAAGTAAAGTGCGAATGGAACTGTATTTTACAATTTGTAAAATTACCTCATTGTAGTCAACACCTTCCTTTTGACTGAATCATTTCGCCACTAGCTGAGCTTTGAACGGTGCCTCTTCAACCCCTGGAATACCTAGCTTGCGCTTGAAGACCCATTTACACCCAACAATCCTCCTATTTTTCAGCGGTTCCACCAACTCCCATGTCTGGTTCTTCTGAAGAGACTCATTCTCCTCACTCATAGCAACACACCACTGTGCACACTCATTGCTTGAAATAGCTTCCGCATAGCTAGAAGGCTCATCATACTCCACTGTTTCAGCAACCAATAAAGCATAGACCACAATCTCAGAATAAATCGAATATCTTTCAGGAGTCCAAATCTCCCTCCTTGGCCTATCTTTAGCAATAGTGTGTGGTTGCTCTGCTGGTATATCATCATCTATGTCTGAACTCTTGAACTCCTCTTCAATTGGTTGATTACTGTCATTCTTCCTTGAGCCAAAAGATTCACATAACAATTCCACCTGCTTTGGAACCCTCGGTTCCTCAACTGCATCTTGAACCTGCTTAGACCTGTTAACCATAAAGTTTTCATCAAAAGTAACATCTCTACTAATTAAAAATTTAGAGGTTTCCAGACACCATAATCTGTACCTTTTCACACTTGCTTTATAACCCAAGAAAATACACTTCTTGGCACGTGGCTCCAACTTACCCTCATTCACATGAGCATAAGCTGGACACCCAAACACACGCAGTATGGAATAATCAGCCTTATGACCCGACCATACCTCAAACGGAGTCTTACACTCAATAGCAGTCAACGGAGACTAGTTCACCAAATAGCATACTGTGGAAACGACTTCAGCTCAAAACTCTTTGCCCAACCCGACATTTGAGAACATACAACGCTCCTTCTCCAAAAAGTCTTGTTCATTTGTTCAGCCACACCGTTCTGCTGGGGTTTTTTTCCTCACTGTGTGATGTCTCACAATGCCCTCATCACTGCAAAACTTATCAAATTCGCCAAGACAAAACTTATTACCATTGTTAGTTCTCAAACATTTTATTTTCTTACCCGTTTGATTCTCTATCAAAATTTTAAACTATTTGAATGTATTTAGAGCATCACTTTAATGTTTTAGCATATACACCCAAACCTTACAAGAGAAATCATCGATAATACTTATAAAATATCGAAAATCACCTTTACAAGTTACCTCAGCGAGACCCCAAAGATCCAAGTGAAAATAATCCACTGTGCCTTTGGTGCGATGAACAGTTGTACTGAATTTGACCTTGCATTGCTTGTTGTAGACACAATGCTCGCAAAAATCCAGCTTCTCAGTTTTCTGCCCACAAAGTAGACCCTAATTGCTCAAAACTATCATCCCTTTCTCACTCATATGTCCAAGACGCATATGCCACAATCGAGTCAAATCCGAACTCAAAACCTTTGAAGAAGTGACCGCTGCTGCAGAACCTGTAACTGTACTACCCATGAGTGAATAGAGATTGTTACGCTTCTGACTCTTCATCAGCATCAAAACACCCCTTGAGAGTTTTAAAACTCCACCTTCACCAGTGAAAGTACAACCAATGGAATCTAGAGTTCCCAAAGAGATAAGATTTTTCTTCAACCCTGGAACATGCCGAACATCCGATAAAGTCCTCACAATACCATTGTGTATCTTGAGTAGGATCGTTCCACAGCCAACAGTTTTGCAGGACATGTTGTTGTCCACTAAAACTGTGCCACCATTGACTGCCTCATAAGTGGCGAACCATTCCTTATGCAGACACATGTAATATGAACACTCAGAATCCAAAATCCACTCGGTATCACAGTGAGAATCTCCCACTGTAACTGATAAAACAGTATCTAACTCATTTGAACTTTCAGCAACCTCGACAATATTTTTACCCCATTTCTGGTCCTTTTTTCCCTTCTCCTTTAGTTTTAAACAATCTATTGCCCAGTGCTCCGGTTTCTTGCAATAATTGCATTTTCCCTTTTTCTTATTTTTAACTGCTGATTTGGATCTTTCCCTACTACCCGTACCACCCTTTTCTGTCATTCTTCCCCTATCAAACAATCTCTCTGCATGATCATCAATCTCTTCTAACACATTTTTCCTCAACTTTTTCGAATGAAGATTGGCCCTAACATCCTCCATATATATGGTGTTTTGCCCATACAATAAGGTTGTAACAAAATATTCATAAGATGGCGGTAAAGAACATAACAAAATTCGAGCTTGGTCCTCCTCTTCGATTTTACAATCAATATTTTTTAGGTCCATCAAAATACAATTAAACTCGTTTAAATGATCCTTAATTGACATACCTTCACGCATACGAAAAGTATACAACCGTTGTTTCAAATATGACCTGTTCATTAGCGATTTCGTCATATAGATGTCTTCTAACTTCAACCAAATACCTGTTGCTGAAGTTTCTTCTTCTACCTTGCGAAGAACATCGTCTACTAGACTCAACTGAATTGAAATCAGAGCTTTGACATCCATGTCTTCCCAATTTTTCACACTGATGCCGGATTTTCCCTGTCCCTGCAAGGTCTTGTGTAATCCCTGTTGAACTAGCAAAACCTTCATCTTAACCCTCCAAAAACTGAAGCAGTTGCTCTGCTCATCAAACATCACAATCTCAAACTTAGCCGCCATAGCCACAATCGGAAACGAAACCCTAGTTTTTCAACCAGAAGCTCTAATACCAGTTTGTTGTATGGAACACTATGAATGTGACTAAGTTGAGAGAAAGCAAACAAAGCAACAAGCAATCACATGACACAAAGATATAAGTTGTTTCCCCAAGATTGAGGTACATCCATGGGCGATGAGAGAAATAGTTCACTATTAATGGTGAAGAAGAGATACAAAGAACCGGCTATGATCCGTAACTCTGGAGAGGCTACAATATGAGAGATAGCCAAAGGATCCATAAAAGTCTCTATTTATAAAAAACACAATCAATAGGAAATCCTAAACACAATTGAAAATTCAAAATGCAATAGGAAATCCTAAATACAATTGAAATTCTCCCAAAAAAGAAAAATTCAAGGCACAATTCCAACATGTAGTTTATTCAAAGAATAAATCGTTACATTCATACATTGTCCTCAATCCCAATATTGCTAGAACATACTTTCGGTCATGTGTTTTAGGCTAGATGGAAAAAATATTTGTAAATTGTAATTTTGACCAAAACTAATTAAAACCAAAACCAAAACCAAAATCAGTTGCGGGTAATTATATCGTGCTACACTTCTGTGTAGAATGTACCATTCCATATTTATCTATAATAGGTAGTGTGGCATACACAAGAAAAGCAAATTATATAAGTATTTTATAATCTAAAAAATAAATGTTGGTAATTTATTAAGTTTTTGGAATATTTTTTATTACACAAATAAACAACAAAAAGTCCAACCAAGATGATGCTTGATGCAATGGATGATGTAATACGTACCAAAGAGGACTAAGCATTCCACATAGACACGTGTCTGGCGAGGATTGGGAATCGAATTAAACTATTGATCAGTGGTTAATTATCTTCCTGAAAACCTAGTGATAAGTATGATAATATTCGAAAATAATCTTATGTCTGATTAATAAGAGATGGTTTTGTGGAAGCGGGGGGTTTTGTTGTCCCATTGGTCGGCAGGGTCAATGAAGATCTGGGCCAGGTCTAGTGGGCTTTGTGCAGCGGTGGAAAAGTTTTGTTTCTCTCGTCAATCTCGCTGCGCTCGATGTTATTGGTTCTCGGCCTAACAGCTCGGTGTAGTTTCTTTGTGGATGGTTGTGGTTGGTTGCTACGCTTAGGTGCTTAAGGTCTTGGTTAACGGGTGGTAGTGGTCGCCTGTGTTGTTTGTTGCGGACAGTGGCTGGGGAGGCAATGAGTGATTGTCTGTAGTGGTTGTGTTTCTTGATTAGTGTTCTTTTTTGTTTTGTTTTTTTGGGCTTTTAGGTGTTTTGGCTTGACCCTATAGGGGTGGGCTTGTCCTATTGGGTGTTTCCTTGGTTGGCTTTCTTGCTAACCTTACACTCGTGTCTCATGCTAGGCACAAGATTGTTCTTAACTTTGTTTAGGAATATGATGCCGTTCTCCTTGTTTTTGTTAGTTTTTGTAACATTTTAAAAGATTAATAAATTTTTTTTAAAAAAACCCAATCTGAACCTTCCAAAAGTGTTTAGAATGGTTTAGATTTAAAATACAATTCTTTAGCGAAAAAAAAGACTCTTCTCCAGAAGAATTCTATTTTCAATCTAACCATTAATTGCAAAGTGACCGCGTCCTTTGTGTAGCAGATCATATTATAGACCATCCTCGAGGTTTAACTATTGGGATTCCACCCCGTGTGGGCTGGATGCGCTTAGGCCTGGAGGGTGGGATCAAGGTTTTATTTGTTTAGTCTCGGATAATAAATACTCTTGTACATCTCTTTATTTTATGTGACAAAGTGAGATGCAGTGAGTTTGAGAGATAGATACATGAGTGTGTAATTAATCACCACGGACTTTATCTCCGGATTATAGTGAAATTCCCCTCCCCGTGGAAGTAAGTCTGATTTGGTCGAATCACGTATATTGTATATCTTCTTCTTGCTTGATTCTACATATATGTTTTTGTGCATGAAGTGCATGTTTGGCATAACATTAACATGTATTGAGGAGTTAAACTTAGATTTTTGTGCTTACGCGGTCCATCGTGATGATCTAAATTGTTAATTTGTACTCTTGTAAACGACCAAAAAAAAAAGGAGGTTAAAAGGTTTGAAAAACATAGCATCGAATAAAAAATACGTACATGATCATATGGGGTTAGGACTATTTCAATCAACTTAATTATTTTTTTTTATTAGATCAATTTAAAAACAGTGTCGTTTTGATAGAAGAAAGGATATTCAAAAACAGTGTCATTTTGATAGTTCATTATACGAAATTCACTGAGTGATTCTTGTGTTCTGAAATCTAGTTAAAATCAGTGAATTGTACAATCTCGAAGCTCGTGAATTTCACTAGGTTGTGCTTTGCGAAATTCATAAATTCCCAAGAATCAAGTTCAAGTACAAGATATACTTTTATGTTATTTCGTCAAGAAATTACAAATTGTTGATTAAAACTAGGATACAGACAAAAGAACCACTGTAAGTATTTTCCGTACTCTTTTTTTTTTTTTTTTGGCATTTCTGTTTTAGAAGAGACTTCTCTGAAAGAGCTGAGATAGAATGCATGGCAGCTCGAATTTGAAAAGCCATAACATTGTGTTTGGTTTTTGTGGCATTTCTGTATTAAAGCGTATCAAGTCGGGCTGTTATGTTTAGTGGTTCTTTTACAATTTGATTCATATTTTATTCGTATGTTTGTTTTTCTCAGGATGCAAAACACAAAGTAGAAGTATTTGATTAACGGACGAAAATAATTTAGAACAGACAAAACTACTCCAAAGAGGTGGGATTTTTTAAACCCGACTATGAGTAACAATTGAGGTACCGATGTATTATGAAATACTTATTTATATTCAATTGATCAGCTGATTTTTCACAAAAATATTTTATAAATTTTTTCTAGAAAATGAAAGACAACAAACATTAGTATGGGACCCAAACTAATTAAACTGGTCAACGAAATTTTTTGAAATAGGGGATAAAAGATACTCTACAAGATAGGCATATCTTGACAATTACTGGTTAAGGGAAGGGGCTCAGGGACCCAATAAAGCTCCACTTGCCCCTTAAAACCCCACCCCAATAAAGATGATACCCTTGAGCCTCATAAATCCACGCCAAAAAGTCTTAACCTGAGCTAGCAAGATATATTCTATGGGCAAGTGGGCCAGACATTTTATGAGAAAGTGGTGCTGTATTCCGTGGGTTTCAAATGTCTAGTTGGCATTTTGACAACTATTTTTTCTGTATTTTCTAATAAAGAAATACTTATTTACATATGCGGCGCAAATGGGAAGTTTGTGCCGCACAGATCTCGGTCGTCCATTCCGAGATCCAACGGCTCCGAGTGGTGCATAATTTTTTTTTTGAATTTACAGTGTATTTAAGGAGGAGAGTTTTTTTTTTAATCTGCAGTGCATTTAAGGAAAAGAGAGAGTACACCACTCGGAGCCGTTGGGTCTCGGAATAGATGGCCGAGATCCGCGCGGCGCAACCACATCCCTAAATAAGTATTTCTCTTTCTTATAAATTTCAAAATGGGAGGTGAGGGGCAAGTTAGATTTCTACGAGCTCTACATGTAGGAAGGTTCTGGTCCCTTCGAGACTACCTCAATGTAGGATCTTTTCTGTTGTACTTATTTCATTAGTCCTTTAAGGAGATTAAATTTACCTTTGCCGATCACAAAAAAAAAAAAAAGTTTAAGGTCAAGCAAAGCCTCAAGTGTAATTTTGGGTCAAGCTAGTCAATATCTCAAAATTTTAAGAGGAAAAATTCTTTTGGATTGTGGCTACCACAAACTATTGTGGGCACTTGAAACGTGAGTACTTTACTAGATTCTATTAAATGAAGGTTAGGGTTAAGGTTAGCTTTCGGCCGCCCACCAAATTTTTAGCACTGGATAGAAGGCTGTGTGAAGATTGGCTTTTAGACTTTTTAGATTTTTATTGTTAACCACCGCCCATCTGCTTTTGATGTATATGGTTTGAATTTTGGTCTATTTTAGTTTGTTTTTGATGTATTCGTTCTAGGAGTACTATGCCTCTGCTGATTCTTTGTAGCTTCTTGCTCGTTGTTTGTGATAAAATTTTACTTACCAAAAAAAGGTTAGGGTTAAGTTCGATAATTCCTATAACTTTAATAGTACTTTGATATTGTGCTTTCTAGTTTCTATGGTACATTGGGACCAGAATTTTGGTGGAGACGAGGTATTCATACTCTTTTGAAGTGAGTTCATATAAATCCCTAACCTACCCAAATAAGTTAACCACAAAAGTTAATGCTTGATCCACAACCCAACACCACCAAAAACAGCCCGCACATCAACCCACTGCCACTCTGACCAAACACCTATTGCTGTCATGTAGCAGCCTCGAAACTACCCCTAATAACCCCTAAAACAACCTCAAATCAACACTGAAATAGTCCAAAATAAGCCACAAAATAGTACACTCCTTTCCAATCATGCTTGTACTTGTAGATCCTCCCCAATTAGCAATCGGTAAAGATACGTGCACAGACCAAAGGGTACCGACGGCATCGCCGACGCCGGTGTGGGTCCCAAACGGTCGATCCGAGCCGTTCATCGTTCTCAGAATCAAATTCCGAGTGGGCATATGCGAGAATCGAGGCAATCGGACGGCTGTATGAGCTCGATCCAAAATCACCCCATTTCATCCAAAATTTTTGAGAGAGACTCCGAGGACTTTGATGGGCTGGAGAAAGTTTAAAAAGTATGTTCGGGGCCGAAAATGATCTTTTGCATTTATGCACTCTTAAATTATATATATTAATAAATATATACATATATACTTTCTCTGTCATAATTTAAATGTCCCATATGAAAGATCGTGCAAGTTTAAGTTTAAAATAATTTTTTTCGGAACTACATTTTATATTTTCTTTGTACCGTTCAAAAGATCTCAATGAATACTGTTGAATGGGATAAAAAAAATTTGGAAAAACAATATCTAGAAATATGTTCTTTTTAGGGTCAAAATGACACGATTTTATGTAGGTGACATTTAAAATAGGATAGAGAGAGTACATTCTTTAAAATATTTCCAAAAAATATTCTTGTTGAAGTATAAGAAAAATGTACTTTCGTCACGTGATTCTGTCTTGTTCGTTAAAATTTGGACACTAAGAAAAGAACGCATGGCTTCTGGATAAGAGATTTCCCCGAAAGGGCAAATGAGAGAGAAAACGCATGGCTTCTGGAATTTTGAAAAGCCATAACTTTGTCTTTGGTTTTTTCTTTGCAATAGCCCAAACTAAACCGTATTAGATTGGGGTATAGTGGTGCTTATAAAATTTTATTCATAAAATTTGCTTGTTTTTTTTTTCTCGGGATGCAAAATGCAAAATAAAAAATTAATCAAAGAATGAAAATAATTTAGAATTGACAAAAGTATTTCAAGAGGTTGGTGTATTAAAATCCAACTATGAATACTGGTCGAATTACCTATGTATTAATGAAGTAATTATTTATATTCGATGGAACTGATTTTTTTAAAAAAGATTTTCTAAATTATTTTCTAAGAAATTAATGACAACAAACACTTGTATGGGACCCAAACTGGCAAACTATTGATTTATTTAACAATGTCAAACAAACCTTATATATTTTTCAAAAAAAAAAAATAGTGCTATGGCTTGTAGCTACCACAAGTTGCTGTATCCACTTGACAAGTGAGTACCTTCCTTGATTCAATTTAAAGAAGGGTATGATTATTAAGTTTGATAATTAATTCCTTTTAAAATTAATTTCTAAGTTGATAAAATACTTCAATATTTTTCTTTTTATATCTTGGAACAATTGTACAGTCTCCTTTGCTAGCTAGCACTGTGGAGCCAAAATTAGGGATAGCAAAATTGATGGATATTTGAATCAATCTGCACCTATCGAGGCAATTTTTACTCGATTTTTTAATGGCTGAGGGATTTGGATTCTTAAATACGGAAAAAAACTGATAGGTTTTGGTTATGATTTGACCTTATATAAAGTTCGCATGGAGTCCAGGATCTAAATTGCACACACATAATTATATAAATGTCATCTTATGCGTATACATGTAAGTATACACATTTGCATGTATATCCATGTGTACAACCATACATGAAACAGAATATTCCAGACAGAAATCAAGTTGAACTTTCCCATGTTAATTTTACAAGTGTGAATGCATCAAATACCATGTACGGGCACTACCTCCGATCCATGAACATGAAGAACAACCTAAAACACTAAAATAAACCTACGATTAAATACTACACAAAAATTTAGGGAGGTCCCAAATCCAGAAAACAGAATTAGACGGGACTATATTACAGAAAATTAGATTAATTTTTCTTGTTAATAATGTGTTCAACGCTCGTAATTTGATTTTTGGAACTCGATTTATCCTCTTTTTTCCCTCTTCATTTTGTTTAAAAAAATTATAAAGAGCTCAATTTTTTGTCGTCAATTTATTTCCAAGAAAATCAGGCCTAGCCCATCCATATGATCTTGTTATTTTCTTTTATGATAACCAGATGTCCAAACCAGTTTTCGTGTATCTCGACTAATTTTGGGGCTCTGAGGGTAAAAATTGGACATAACCTCCAGTGGCCCCAAGGGTTGGAATGATTGACCTCCGTGGGATTCGAACAAGCGATGGACCTAATTGGTTAAACACATAATGAACTTAATTTAGTTTAATAGATTGTTTTATGAGAAGATACTCAAAATGCTATTACTAAATGCAATAATCATTTCCCGTTTTTTCTTCTTCCGTGTTTATCATTTTTAAAGAGCAATATTAGGTACTCATAAAATTTATTCCGATAGTAATAACCATCTGCACAGTTTTTTTTAATGATTTTTTGTGGTGCATTAATCTACATTTTTTCATGACTCGTGTTTTTAGGTAAAAAAATGTCATGATTATTTATTATTAATTTTGTTTTGAAATTTTGTGGATGAGAAGATTATGAGAGAGAGAGATTAGGAGAGAGAAATATTAGGAAATGTTAGGAGATATAAATATTAGGAAAACCAGGAGAGAGATATTAGGAGAACTAGGAGAGAGAAAGGGTATTTCGGGATTTATTTGAATTTCAAGATGAAATTATAAGTATTCAAATCTCATAGGATGAAATCACAATTATCTTTTTTTTTTTGTAGAGGATGCTAATTAAGTCTCCCTTAATAGATCAATATCGATGGGAAAAATTATATTTTTTCAAGCCTATTTAATAAATACTACACAAAAATTTAGGGAGGTCCCAAATCCAGAAAAAGAGAAGTAGCCAGGAGTCCTTCCCAGGACTAAATTACAGAAAATTACATTATTTTTTTTAATAACGTTTCCAACGCTAGTAATTTGATTTTTGGAAGTTGATTTATCCATTTTTTCTCTCTTCCTTTTGTTTTAAAAAAATATAAAGAGCTCAATTGATTGTCACTTTATTTCCAAGAAAATCAGGCCTAGACCATCCATATTACTCCCTCTGTCTCAATTTATTTCTCTCTTTTGGGAATTTATACCATTTTTAATTGATTATATCTTGTAATTTACGTTGTTTTATGTGATTTCGAAAACATTGTCTCATAGAATTAATTGAGATCTATCAAACACGATTCATATTGAATGTAAAATTCATTACCGATTTAAAGTTATAACTAGTTTTTTTTTATCCGGTTAGAAACTTAGAATACGATGAGGGACTAAAATTTGGGAACGGAGGGAGTACTTCGTTATTTTCTTTCATGATAATCAGATGTCTGGAACAATATTCGCATACCTCGTTTGATTCCAGGGCATTGAGGATAACGACCGGAGATAACCTTCAGTGGCCCCAAGGGTTGGAATGATTAGCCAAGGGGCTCACCTACGAGACTAAGGGTTAACCAAGTTGATCGGGTCTACTGGAATCTAAAATCATGACTCCGCGGGTAACATGACATTATATATATATATATATATATATATATATATATATATACACACACACCAAGCTTCCGGTCCAAACTCCCGGACCCTGTTAAGTTACGGACCTCCACTTTTCGGACCAAATTTTGACGATCCGAACCGTTAGATGTGTTTAAAACGTGATTTTAAGGTCCAACGTGAGGATTTGGCAAAAAAAAATACCCGGAAGGGCTTGATCGGAGTAGTTTTTCATAAAAACGCTAGCGTTGGACCTTAAAATCACATTTTGAACACATCTAACGGTTCGGATTTTCAAAAAAAAACTGGGAAGGTGGAGGTCTAGATTTTGGGTTTAGATAAGAAGTGGACTATATATATATATATATATATATATATATTTGTTCCAGTGAGATGTGGACCCTATCCAAAATGAATCTGAATAATTTTAGGATGAATTAGGGCATTTATTTATTTCATGGAAAACGTATTTTTCTTTTTTCTTATTTTGGAATTTTCTTTTTTCGTGTAAGAAAGAGTACTGTAATAGTTGTATGAGATGTGGGATCCTTATTTCTTGTTTCCTTTTCCTTCCTGCTTTCATCAGTTCATGGGTATCTTTACATATGGGAAAATCTTGTTTATGTACTCCATCTGCAGTTTGATGAAATTATTAGCTGATTAATCTCTCTCTCTCTCTCTCCGTTTTTCTTTTGTGGACTTTGGAAAAGAATCAATTGATTTTGTTGGAACTATGGAAATTCGCCAACACAGAAGAACATGGTTTCCTGCTAACAGCTTGGGTTTCATTTTCTAGCGAAAATAGATACGTATGACTTTTGGAAAAACTATATTCTGTTTTTTTATGAGTCAGTATGTTCGATTCAGGTTTGTGCAACTCAAACTAATCCTTACCGGGGGCTCGTACAATAGAAGTAAACTTTGATATTAATTAACACCGCAAGTTTTAAGAGCACATCGTTTGAACTTGCAGAGATATAAGTAGAAGCAGACCCCGAAATTGTACGTCTTCATCACCAGGTCAACCCGTTAGGCTTTTGCAAAAACTATGTTCCACCACTAGGCAGGGGCTGACCGGGGGGGTTTTGGCCCCTGCACTCCCCCCAATTTTTGACATATTTTTAGTACACTTTTAGATTTTTCTATAAAATTACTGAAGAGTGGCCCCCGCAAATTAGGCAAAAATGGTGATCCTGCGTCCGCCACTGCCACCAGGATTAATAAATAATTTGCACATTGAAAATGATCACTTAAACTTATTGTGTACTGTAGTGCATTTTTGTACAGAGAGGGGGTAGGGCGGTGTTTGGCCCCTTCACTCCCCCCAATTTTTGACATATTTTTAGTACACTTTTAGATTTTTCTGTAAAATTACTGAAGAGTGGCCCCCCCAAATTAGGCAAAAATGGCAATCCTGCGTCCACCACTGCCACTAGGGTTATAAATAATTTGCACATTGAGAATGATCACTTAAACTTATTGTGTACTGTAGTGCATTTTTGTACAAAAATAATAAGAGGGTATTTGGGAGCTTTGTTTTTTTTTTTTTTTTTTTTCCTTTTAGCATTTTTTTTTTTGGCCTTTTGAATTATGATCAAAATTTATTATTAAATTTGTAGAGCGTTTGAATTCATGAGCAAAATGCATTTATAAAATAAATAGTGTTTGGTAGATATGTGCGAAATACATGTCTTTTATATAACCAAAATGGTAAAAATAAAAAAAATGAGAATGAGAAAAGTACCTCCAACCCTAGCTTCTCTTCCACATCATCAAAAAAATGAGAATGCATTTTCATAAAATGTGTTTTAGCTTTTCTCTCCCAAACAGCCAAAAAGTAGAAATCCAAAAATAAAAATTCAAAGAAAATGGTGCCAAACACACACTAAAGTGTTTTGGATTCTGTCCAAAATTAAAGTGCAGCACCGGGTAGCAATAGTTGAGCCCAAGTAAAATGCATTGTGCCTAATCCACAGGCTACAAAATTCGGAGTCCCTTTTTCAGATTGAAATCGGGGCCAGAAGTGGTTGCTTACTCAGTCTCCCCAGGACTGCTCTTTAAAACCCTTTTTCAAAGAATGTAAAATCTTTGTGCTTATGTAATATGTGGTGTTTAACATGGACTTGGGATTCCTATGATGAACAAAGTCGCTACATTATTGTAGTGAGTAATCACAGCTGTCTAAACTATTGATTCTCGAACCAACTGCTGTAATTGCTAACTACAACAGGGGTGTTGCTCATTTTTACGTTTTAATAATAAGGGCGTGCTTTCACTAAAATACCATCTCCTCACTGTAGTAAATAATGAGTATCATTTCCTCTAAATGGTATTTTTTGGATCTATATGATGACTATAGTGGGAAGATAAGCCAGAATACCCAAAATATTTTAGTGGGAACTTGACCTAAATTCAAGTGATTAACATTAAACTTAAGTTACAGTAAATAAAGTTATATTTGTTAACGTAGCTTAAGTTATGAAAGCATATAATTAATGGGTGAGCTTACTTTCGGGCTATAAAAAGGATTAATTCCAACGGATTTCTAAAGCATCAAGTGAAGTACTCTCTAGTAAAATATTTGGTTTTTAGACTAGTTTCTATTTTCATTGGGCAGAGAAAGGTGTTTTAATTGGTGTAGCTTTAAGTCTGCACACTTGTGCAGAGTTTTTAAAGGTCACACTATTTGAGAGGTGGACTGTTGTATCCTGGGAGAGTATAGCTTATTATTTGCTGTATCCATTATGGGGATTCTATCTACCGTAGAGGCTAGATCTTCTTAAAGACTGCGAGATACCCACGTCTTAGCCTATTTGATGTAGTGCTTAATTATTTAATGTATCATCTTCAGTATGTTACACCGATACTCACTACAATAACACTCAGTCGTTGGATTATTGATCGTCGAACAGATAACCCAATCACCACCCAAACCCCATGACCCAATAAAAAAATATGCCGAAAGACCGCTGAGAAAACCAAACCAAAACAAAGCATAGAAGCAAATATTTAGGTGAGTACTTGTTGTCCCTGACTCAATTAATTAATTAATTAATTTTTCTTTTTTTTAAGATCAACTGGAAAAGAATGCCAGTCAGAGTGAATCATTCCATAAAAAATTTTAAATATGTAATCAAGGGGAGTGTGGCATCCACAAGAAAGGCGCACACACACACACACACACACAATATATAGGATCCCAATCTCCTAAGGGATCCCTTATTTAAAATTTGGTGCAGACCTAACCTTTTTTCATGTACAATTTTACCGAAAACTGTTTGGATTAAGCCCTTTTGGTATATTTTTTTTGCTAAATCTTCTGTAGGCCCTTAAAAATGCATTTTAAAAAACATTAAGTGGTTTAGATCGTCAAAATTTGATCCAGAAAGGTGACGTCCGCACCAAATTTTAATAAGGGATCCCTTAGATGATCGTTATCCTATATATATAGGTAAATCTTCTAGTAAGGACTCCCGTTAATAAGAAAAAATGTATTTTTTTCACAGTAAAAATTGTTTTTCGGAAATCTGAATTGTCCAATGTGTTCAGAAGGTATTTACAATTTTGCAAAAAACTGCTTGGATCAAACCCTTCCGGATATTTTTTTTTGAAAAATTTTCGTTTCAACCCTTGAAAACACCTTCTGAACATATTGAACGGATCGGATCATCAAAAAAATACTCGGATCATGGAAGTCCGGAGTCTGAACTAGAAGTGGAACCATATATATATATATATTGCTCATTTATCATGGTTATGGAAATTTTTTAAACAAATTAACAAGCAACAAAAAGTCCAAAGCAAAGATGGTGCATGATGCAATGGCAGTTGTAATACCAAAGAGGACTAACCACTACACAGCTTACATATGTCTGACTGGGATTGGAATCTGATTTAATTTTTTTTTATTATACTATAGATCAATGGTTAACTTCCTGAAAACCTAGTGATAAAGTCTCCTGACTGATTAACAAATTATGGTTTCGTATAACGGATCATATTATAAACCATCCCCATGGTTTGGCGTGTATTGAGGAGTTGAACTTAGATTATTTTTTTGTTATTTACTATAGCATCTCTCAATGTATTATTGTCGAGTTTAATAAAATTTTCTTTTTCAATCAATTTTTTTCATTTTTTATTCTTCAACCCACAAAGTTAATTGCACTGCAGTGTTCAAGGGAAGACAAACATTTTCGGTAAAAAAAAAATGATTGGTAAATGAAAAACGTACAAGGAAAAAGATTTCCAGTTCAAGAACCAATCATTCCAAAATAAGAACTCACCACCTCACTGAAAAGATATGCTGTATTTACTACACACAGAAATAAGCTCATCCCAGAAAGTATTTCACCTCACATATTTGTTTGAAAAGAAAAATGAAAGAACAGTAAGACATTTTGTACTTATCATATGTGTTTAAAGAATTTAAATGGACTCAACTTCAAATGAGTATGAGTGCCGCCTCTCCACCAAAATTCTGGCTCGGCTGTGCTCTCAAAACAGACTGTACCATTGTTCCAAGGTATAAAAAGCACAATATCAAAGTATTTGACGTAAAAAATAAATTGTAAAGGAATCAACGGGCTTAACCCCACCTTAATTCTTTTAATAGAATCAAGGAAATTACTCAAGTTTCGAGGTTTAGAACATTGTGGTAGCCACAAGCCATAGGATTTGTTTTTTGTGAAAAATTCTCAGATACTAGCCTGACCCAAAAGTACACTTAAGGTTTGATTGACATTCTTAACTTGATCAATAGTTGACCAGTTTTGATCCCATAATAATGTTTGTTGTCTTTAATTTGCTAGAATATAGTTTTCTAAATGTTTTTTTAATGAATAATTAGCTCAATCAAATACTACAAATAAGTAGTTCTACATTAATACTTAGATAACTCTACCGGTACCCTTACTTTTAAAAAAGTAAACTCTTGGAATACTTTATTTTGTCTGTTCTAAATTATTTTCATCCTACGATTAAACTTTTTGGTGTTAAAAGTGTCCATAGTCAGGTTTTAAAAGTGTGAACTGCTTTCTACCATCTCTCTGAAAATTAATTGATGATTTGGAAGGTTTCAATTAACAACACTGGTACATACACTCCCTCCCCAGTCCATGTGGGCTCCACACCCCCGGTGAGAGAGAGTGTGGCTCGAAGTGACTGTGAGGAGTGTATAAATCATTTTTGTTCAATTAATCTCTCTCTTTCTCTCTCTGAGGCTGGTTGATTTTGAATCCTGATTTTTTTTCCCCACGATAGTCTCTCTCTCTCTCTCTCTCTCTCTCTCTCTCTCTCTCTCACATAGGACTCCCGATCTACTGTGGAATGTCCGGTTTGAACTATAAATATTGCCCAGAAAAGCGAGTTCGTCACTACAGTACCAACTAGGTACTAGATAGACGAATGGACCTCCATGCAAGTTCTGTAGTTTGCGGGACTCAAACCTGGACAAATGGTACGTGTTCTTGGAGATATGCCTTGAATTCAAGACGGTCGAAGAAAAGTGCAAAATTTGGTGCGAAAAGTCGTTTTCTAGACCTATGGTCCGGACCAAGGAAAGCCCCGTCCGGACCAGTGGATTTTGGGACGATTTTTGGACATTCTGTCTCGGTAGTCCGGACCACCGAATCCCCGTCCGAACCACCGTTACGCGAATTTGTGCGGCTACACGTTTTAAAGAGGTTTTGTGTATTTCTCCCCATTGATAGTGAATCCTCTTGCTCTTTCCCCGTGGACGTACCTCTAGAGCTCCGTGCTTAGGAGGGAACCACGTAAATCCTTGTCTCTTGTTTTCTTGTTGTTTTTGTTATATTCTCTACTTCGGGTTTCGGCACAACAAATTGGTATCAGAGCTCCGGGTTCAAACCGAGGCTTGTGTTTTCCGCTGCGTTTGTGTATTTGGGGTCGTTTTCAATGACGACTCGCTTTGAAGTTGAGAAGTTTGATGGGCAAAGCGCTTCTTTCAGTTTGTGGCGTATCAAGATGAAGGCTTTGTTGGTGCAACAAGGAACAAGCAAGACTTTGTTGGGGGTGTCGAAGAAACCTACTGATATGCAGGATAGTGTGTTTGAGGATCTTGATGCGAAGGCACTCAGTTCAATACAATTGTGTCTAACCGATGATGTGCTTCGTGAGGTTGGGGAGGAAGATTCGGCAGCCGGTATTTGGTTGAAGTTAGAGAGCATCTATATGACGAAGTTGCTAACCAATCGGTTGTACTTGAAGCAGCGCCTTTATACTTTTCGTATGAAGGAAGGTACGCCCATAAAAGACCATTTAGATGAGTTGAACCGAATTATTATGGATTTAAAAAATATTGAGGTTGTGATTGATGATGAAGATCAGGCCCTTATTGTGTTATGCTCTTTACCTGCATCATATTAACACTTTGTGACTACTATGTTATATGGGAGGGATACGATTTCCATGGAGGACGTAAAGTCTAGTTTATATTCTAAAGAACTGAGGAAAAAGGTATCCGGTGAGAGTAGTGTTCATGATGACCAAGCTTTGGTGGTGCGGGGAAAGACTGGTGGGAGGAATTCGGGCAGTAGAGGGATTTCTAGCTCTAAAATCACATATATGGATGGAATACAGTGTTTTTACTGTAAGAAATTCGGGCACATGGTGAAAAATTGTCCAAGGGTGAAGGACAAGTTTGTAGAGAAGGGTGTTGCTGGTTGTGTCGAAGATGATCCGGAAGGGTTTGAGGCTGCCATTGCTTTGGCAGTAAGTAATGTCGATGTCTGTTGTGAAAACATGTGGATTCTTGACTCTGGATGCTCCTACCACATGTGTCCACGTAGGGATTGGTTTGATACATATGAGGCGGTTCACGGTGATACAGTTCTTATGGGGAATAACATGCCCTGTAGAATTGTTGGGGTTGGAACAGTCAAAGTCAGGATGTATGATGGGATTGTGAGGACATTGCTTGGTGTTCGACATGTACCAGATTTGAGAAGGAACCTTGTCTCTTTGGGTGCTCTTGACTCCGTGGGTTGGAAGTACACTGCTGAAGGTGGAGTCTTGAGTGTGTCGTTGGGTGCTCGAGTTTTCGTGAAGGGTAAGAAATTGGGTAACCTCTATGTGCTTGATGGTAGTACGATTGTGGGTGCTCCATCGTTGGGATCTTCATCTGTTGAGAGAAATTCAGGTTCAACTATTGGGAGTATGCATGAGAGCATACAAGACTCTGCGGTAGAGTCTGTTAACTCTGGGTGGAGTTTGAGCACATCTTCTTTGGCATTAGTAATGGATGCATGTGGTTGACATTTGGTGGAAGATGGTTGCTCGTTGGTGATTAACTCCGTGAGGGGAGTTGTGGTGTTAAGCTCAAGGTGGAGCTTGTGGAGGCACGTGTGGCTGAGTTTACTCAGTAGTGGAAACAAGGTCAAGCAGAGGTGCTTGCGCCTTGTTTGTTGGTGTTGGCTTGGAAGGGAATTCAAGTCAAGGTGGAGATTGTTGGAGATATGCCTTGAATTCAAGACGGTCGAAGAAAAGTGCAAAATTTGGTGCGAAAAGTCGTTTTCTAGACCTATGGTCCGGACCAAGGAAAGCCCCGTCCAGACCAGTGGATTTTGGGACGATTTTTGGCATTCTGTCTCAGTAGTCCGGACCACCGAATACCCGTCCGGACCATCGTCGGTAGTCCGGACCACCGAATCCCTGTCCGAACCACCGTTACGCGAATTTGTGCGGCTACGCGTTTTAAAGAGGTTTTGACCTAATTTTTTGTACTTTCTTATAAATAGGAGCCTTGTGGCCTCCTAGGGTTTTGTCTTAAGTTGGGATTTGAGATATCTAGGGTTTGTGTGTGTCTCTTTCGTGTGTGTGAGACGTTTGATGCTTTGTAGGTCGCGCCTCAAAGATTTGTCCCTAGATATTGTGTGAATGCTTCAAGTGAGAGTTACGGGTATAGCCGGCTCTGTGTATTTCTCCCCATTTATAGTGAATCCTCTTGCTCTTTCCCCGTGGACGTACCTCTAGTGCTCCGTGCTTAGGAGGGAACCACGTAAATCCTTGTCTCTTGTTTTCTTGTTGTTTTTGTTATATTCTCTATTTCGGGTTTCGGCACAACACGTGTATGGGAGTGAGGGAGCACTCAACCCACTAACCCTTGCCAATTGCCGATCTAAGCTTCCACCTTCGATGGCCACTTCTCTCTTAGTTGATAACCCTATTTTCTTCTCTTGAATCGCAATCTTCGATAGATATGTGCTTCAAATATTGGTTGTATATTGTTTTACTCTATCCATTCTGTAATATTTGAAGATTATTATGATATTTGAGCCAAAATTTTAGTATATAAAACAGCACTATATTAATACCACTTTTAACTATATTTTACTGATGATCCAAGTATCTTTTGAAATTGAGAACCGAAAACAAAACAAAACAACCTCACATGGCGAAGTTGTGTTGGAAAATGAACATACTCTTTTGCCTATATAACGAAGAAGAAGTTTGTGTTTTCGTTTCTATCCAAAATTAAAATGCAACTGATAATAATTTGTGTCCAAATAAAATAATAATGCGGAATACAATGCTACAAAATTTGGAGAATCTCTTTTTCTTTTAAATCTTGAATTAGGTGTCTCCGTGCCTGAAGTGGCTGCTTCCTTGATTGCCCTCCCCGGGCCAGTTCCTGTGTGTAAAATCCCTTTTTATTTAAGAAAGAAAAATCTTGTGCTTACAATACTTGCAAGCTATAGGCTAGGTCATTACAATACCTATAAACTGTGTTAAGTATTATGTGGATCAAATCAATAATTATTTTCTGAGGAAAAATTCCTACTTTACTCGAATTTCCAAGCATGCTGATCTCTTGATATTTTATTTGCTTTTCGATTTCTTATTTTTGAATGTTTATGTTGTACAATTTCTTGCTTAAATCAGTTTTCTGTTTCACTGTAATTTTATTTCTCTTTTGAAACAACCTAGCTTGCAGTATTTTACTATTTTTATCTCTAGGATTTCTTTCGGCTTTAAGTTATATGATGACTATTAATTTGTTGTCCCTAACTCTCAAATAATTTCTTTTTTTAAGATGGACCAAGAAAGAGTGCTACGCGGAGCTCATTGCATCTGCGTCTACCTTAATATATGACTTTGATGTTCCTATATATCTCTCCTGTTGAGTCAACTACTAGACATCACCTATTATTTCGATTTGGTCCCCATTTTCGTGAAACTATTCCACAGGCAAAGCATACAAAGATTTAATTTCGATCTTTCCAAGAATATAGATAACAACTTGATCAGCCCTTCTTCCTATTCTCCATAGACAATTAGTTGGTAGTTTATTCAAAGAACAAATCGTTACGTTGTCCTAGATCTCAATTTCGCTAGGACATGTGTTTTCGGCTAGGTGGAAAAGATGTCGGAATATGTTGTCCTAAAAAAAGGATGTTTGTAAATTGTAATTTTGACCATTGAGAGGCTTTGTTGAATTAAAGGTGCAGGTGCCGATCTCAAAACATGTTGAGGGTAATATCGTAGTATAGAATGTACCATTCCATATTTATCTTGCCGTATTTAATAATGTGGAGTGTGGCATCCACAAGAAAAGCACGTAATATATATTTTTTAAGAATCTAAACCATAAATGTTGGTCATTTATTAAGGTTTTGGAATTTTTTTAAACAAATAATCCACAAAAAGTCCAACCAAAGAAGATGCTTGATGCAATGGGTGATGTAATACCAAAGAGGACTAACCATTCCACAATAGACACACGTCAGGCTAGGATTAGGAATCGAATTAAACTATTGATCAGTTGTTAATTAACTTCCTGAAAACCTGGTGATAAGTTTCATAATATTCGAAAATAATCTTCTGACTGATTAATAAAATATGGTTTTGTGGAATCAAGGGCTTTGCTGTCCCAATTGCTTGGCAGGGTCAGTGAAGATTTGGGGTCGAGTGGGCTTTGTGCAGCAGTGGATCTGCTTTGTTTCTCATGTTGGTCTCACCGCCGGGAGTTATCGATTCTCGGCCTAACGAGTTGGTGGAGTTTCTAGTATTGGGTACTTCCGGTCTTGCTTAACGGGTTTGTGGGGTTTTGTTGGCGGTGTTGGTGGTGGTCGCTGATGTTATTTGCTGCAGATGGTGGTTGGGGAGGCAATGGGTGATTTGGCTGTGTTTGTTGATTATATTTTGTTTTTCTTTTTTTTTTTTATAATTATTTTATTTTAAGCATTTTAGGCTTCACCCTTTAGGTGTGGGCTTGGCCCGTTGGATATTCCCTTGGTTGGCTTCTTACTAACCCTAGAGACTTGGGTCTTGGATTAGGCACAAAATTGTTCTTAGCATTGTTCAAGAATATGATGCCAACATTTTTAAAGATAAATATAATTTTAAAGATAAACAAAATTGTTATCCTCGTTCATGTTAGTTATTGTAAATTTTTTAAAGATAATCAAAATTTTGTGTCAGCGGGTTCCTTGTTGGTGAAATTAGAAGCAGCAGAAGCAGAACAATCGTCATTGGGCGGATCCACCCAAGTGGGATGATCTATGGATTGGGAATAATTAGCAAGAGTAAGATTAAAAATATCATCCCGCAAGGTGCTATCCACAATGTATTCTATAGAACTCACATTCAAATTGCCATTATCAATTATATCAGCCACTTTCATATTACCTTGTGTGTGTATTCCAGGGTATTTAGAAGCAAGAGTGCCTGTACCACACCACCAATCATTCCATAGGTCGACAAATTTGTCATCACCAATATTCCATTTGGTTCCTTTGCTAAGAATGTCTCTAGTACGAATAATGCTACGCCAAGTGTGAGAAACAACTCTAGTACAAGGCCAGGATTGAATGGTATGATTTTTTAAATACTTGTCCCTAAGGATTTTAGCCCAAAGGCTGTTATAATTATTGACAAGCTTCCATCCAAGTTTGTTTAACAAAGCTAGATTTTGATTTCTCGCTTTTTTCAATCGAAGGCCCCCTGTATCTTTGCTCTTGCAAATAGTGTGCCAATTCACAAGGTGAATTTTTTTCTTATTTGGGGTATCGCCCCAAAGAAAATCTCTGTTCAAGCGATCCAGTTTATCACACACACTAGCGGGGAGGTGCATAGTTTGTATAGTGTAGCTAGGGATGGTGGAAGAAGAGGCTTGGATGAGCGTAGCTCTTCCAACAATCATGAGAGTTTTCAATTTTCAACCGGCTAGTCTACTTTGGACTTTTTCAACAATTTGTTTGAAATGAGCTTTACTAGCTCTTTTATGAAGAAGGGGAACTCCAAGGTACTTTCCAGGGTCTGGAGTTAGGCCTATACCGCAACAATTACTTAGACAACAAGCTTTGTTACGATTAACATTGGAAGATACGTATATCTTAGACTTGGACAGATTCACTGATTGCCCAGAAATGGCACAAAATTCAGAAAGAACTTCCATAATATCTTTAAAATTAGATATATTAGCTTGCCCAAGAAGAATAAGATCATCCACAAAGAAAATTTGTGATTAGGCATTAGAGTCTCTCGAAACCTTAATGCCCTTCTAATTTCCATTACTGCATTTATTATCAATTAGAATCAAAAGTCTTTCTATGCATAAGACAAATAGATAGGGTGATAGAGGGTCTCCATGTCTTAAACCCCGGCCCCGGGAGAATTCTTCTAAAAGTTCTACGATGACTATAGTGGGAAGATAAGCAAGAATACCCAAAATATCTTAGTGGGAACATGACCTAAATTCAAGCAATTAACATTAAACTTAAGTTACAGTAAATATATAAAGTTATATTTGTTTTTATATTTGTGAACGTAGCTTAAGTTGTGAAAGCATATAAATTAACGGGTGAGCTTACCTTCGGGCTATGAAAGGGATTAATTCCTACGGATTTCTAAACCATCAAGTGAAGTACTCTCTAGTAAAATAATTGGTTTTTAGACTAGTTTCTACTATTATTTTCATTGGGCAGGGAAAGGTGTTATAATTGGTGGAGAATGAGTCCGCACACTCGTGCAGAGTTTTTAAAGGTCACACTATTTGAGAGGTGGACTGTTGTATTTTGAGAGAGTATAGCTTATTATTTGTTGTATCCATTATGGGGGTTCTATCTACTGTAGAGGCTAGATTTTCTTAAAGATAGCGAGATACCCGTGTCTTAGCCTATTAATTTGATGTAGTGCTTAATTATTTAATGTATAATCTTCAGTATGTTACACCGATACTCACAACAATAACGCTCAGTCGTCGGATTATTGATTGCCAAACGAAAAACCCATTCACCACCAAACCCCATAACCCAATAAAAAAACACGACGAAGACCGCTGAGAAAACCAAGCCAAAACAAAGCATAGAAGCAAATATTTAGGTGAGTACTTGTTGTCCCTGACTCAATTAATTATTTTTATTTTTATTTTTTTTTGAAGATCAACTGGAAAAGAATGTCAGGCAGAGTTACTGAGAGCCTTTTTTAAATTAAAGGTCGAACAGATCTCAAAATCAGTTGATAGTAATATAATACAACTATTTTGTGTAGAATGTATGAATCATTCCATAAATTTTTTTAAATATGTAATCAAGGGGAGTGTGGCATCCACAAGAAAGGCACATTATATATATATATATATATATATATATATATATATATACACACACACACATACTTTAGAATCTAAACCATAAATATTGCTAATTTATCATGGTCATGGAAATTTTTTAAACAAATTAACAAGCTACAAAAAGTCAAAAGCAAAGAAGGTTCATGATGCAATGGCTGTTTTAATACGAAAGAGGACTAACCACTCCACAGCATACACGTGTCTACTGGGATTGGAACCTGATTTAGTTTATTTTTTATTATACTATAGATCAGTGGTTAACTTCCTGAAAACCTATTGATCAAAGTCTCTCAATATTTGAAAACAATCTCCTGACTGATTAACAATTATGGTTTCGTATAACGGATCATATTATAAACCATCCCCAATGGTTTGGCGTGTATTGAGGAGTTGAACTTAGATTTTTTTATTTTTATTTTATTTTATTTATTATAGCATCTCTCAATGTATTCTTATCGAGTTTAATAAAATTTTCTTTTCCAATCAATTATTTATTTATTTATTTTATTCTTCAACCCACAGTTAATTGCAATGAAGTGTTCAAGGGAAGACAAACATTTTTGGTAAAAAAAAAAAAAGTTTTTGGTAAATTACACTGACCAATTTAATTTAGATATCATTTCCCAGCACAAGGAAAAAGATTTCCAGTTCAAGAACCAATCATTCCAAATTAAGAACTCACCACCGCACTGAAAAGGTATATTTACTACACACAGAAATAAGCTCATCCCTGAAACGTATTTCACCTCACATATTTGTTTGAAAAGAAAAATGAAAGAACAGTAGGACATTTTGCTCTTATCATATGTGTTTAAAGAATTTTAACGGACTCAACTTCAAAAGAGTATGAGTGCCGCCTCTCCACCAAAATTCTATCTCCGCAGTGTTTCCAAAAGAGACTGTACCATTGTTCCAAGGTATAAAAGGCACAATATCAAAGTATTTGACGTAAAAAATAAATTTTAAAGGAATCATCGAGCTTAACCCCCACCTTCATTTAATAGAATCAAGGAAATTACTCAAGTTTCAAGGTTTAGAACATTGTGGTAGCCACAAGCCATAGGAATTATTTTTTGTGAAAAATTCCCAGATACTAGCCTGACCCAGAACACTTAAGGTTTGTTTAACATTCTTAACTTGATCAATAGTTGACCTGTTTTGATCCCATAATAATGTTGTCTTTAATTTGCTAGAATATAGTTTTCTAAATGTTTTTATTTATTTATGAATAATTAGCTCAATCAAATAATATAAATAAGTACTACATTAATACCTAGATAACTCTACCGGTACCCTTACTTTTAAAAAAGTAAAGTCTTCGAATACTTTATTTTGTCCGTTCTGTAATATTTGCTGATAATTATGATATTTGAGCCAAAATTTTAGTATATAAACAATAGTACTATATTAACTTTTTATTGATAATCCAAGTATCTTTTGAAATTGAGAACCGAAAACATAACAAAACAATCTCACATGGCAAAGTCGTGTTGGAAAATTAACATACTCTTTTGCCTATATAACGGGAAAGAAGTTTGTGCTTTCGTTTCTATAACCAAACCAAACCAAACCAAGCCTTATGTCCCAATCAATTGGGGTCGGCTACATGAATCCTTTTTCTCCATTGAGCTCTGTCAAATGCTACTTCATCGCTTAAACCCAGTATACTTAGATCTTTGCGTACTACCGCATCCAAAGTCAATTTGGGTCTTCCCCTCCCTTGTGCGTTTCTACCCAATGCTATCATATCCACTCTCTTAACTACTGCATCCGCTGGCCTACGATAGACATGCCCAAACCACCTTAACCTATTTTCCCTTAACTTCTCCTCTATAGGTGCTACACCCACCATCTCGCGAATTGTTTCATTTCTAATCCTATCACGTCTAGTCTTACCACACATCCACCTCAACATTCTCATTTCCGCTACACTTATCTTATTCACTTGTTGCTTCTTAATAGGCCAACATTCTGTCCCGTAAAGCATCGCTGGTCTTATGGCAGTTCTATAAAATTTTCCTTTCAATTTTGTTGGTACCCTCTTGTCACACAGTACACCAGTAGCGCTTCTCCACTCAATCTCTCATCTGCAAACAACAATATCATCTGCTTTCGTTTCTATAAAAAATTAAAATGCAACTAATAATAATTTGTGTCCAAATAAAATAATTGTGCGTAATACATGGGCTACAAAATTTGGAGTCCGGTTTTTTTTTTTTTAAATCTTGATTTAGGTGCCTCCGTGCCTGAAGTGGCCGCTTCCTCGATCGGCCTCCCCAGGCCGGTTCCCTGTGGGTAAAATGCATTTTTATTTAAGAAAGAAAAACCATGTGCTTACAATACTTATAAGCTATAGGCTTAGGGACGGAGCCATGATTTTACCTTTGTGGTGGCGAAAATATGTACTTAAAAAATAAAAAGACAAATTGTATTACAAATATTCATCCACTCTATGAAAACTATAATAACATAAAAATCTAGTGGTGGTGAGTCTATATAATTTGGGGATAAAAATCTATTTTCTATGTAATAATTGCATTTTTTGAAAACCTTGTGGTGGCGGCCACCACCACTTGTCCCCCCTTGACTCCATCCTTGTATAGGCTGGTCATTACAATACCTATAAATTGTGTTAAGTGTTATGTGGATCAAATCAATAATTATTTTCTGAGGAAAAATTCCTACTTTACGAGAATTTCCAAGCATGCTGATCTCTTGATATTTTATTTGCTTTTCGATTTCTTATTTTTGAATGTTTATGTTGTACAATTTCTTGCTTAAATCGGTTTTCTGTTTCACTGTAATTTTATTTCCCTTTTGAAACAACCTAGCTTGCAGTATTTTACTATTTTTATCTCTTGGATTTCTTTTGGCTTTAAGTTATATGATGACTATTAATTTGTTGTCCCTAACTCTCAAATAATTGCTTTTTTTAAGATGGACCAGAAAAGAGTGCTATGTAGAGCTCATTGCATCTGCGTCTACCTTAACTTATATATGACTTTGATGTTCCTATATATCTCTCTTATTGAGTCAAATACTAGATATCACCTATTATTTCGATTTGGTCCCCATTTTCGTGAAACTATTCCACAGGCAAAGCCTACAAAGATTTAATTTCGATATTTTCAAGAATAGATAACTTGATCAGCCCTTCTTCCTATTCTCCATTCTTCATAGACAATTAGTTGGTAGTTTATTCAAAGAACAAATCGTTACGTTGTCCTAGATCCCAATTAATTTCGTGCTAGAACATGTGTTTTTGGCTAGGTGGAATAGACATCAGAATATGTTGTCCTAAAAAAAGGATGTTTGTAAATTGTAATTTTGACCATTGAGAGGCTTTGTTGAATTAAAGGTGCATGTACCGATCTCAAAACATGCTGAGGGTAATATTGTACTATAGAATGTACCAGAATCCATATTTATCTTGCCGTATTTAATAATGTGGAGTGTGGCATCCACAAGAAAAGCACATAATATATATTTTTTAGGAATCTAAACCATAATTGTTGGTCATTTATTAAGGTTTTGGAATTTTTTTTTTATGCAAATAAACCACAAAAAGTCCAACCAAAGAAGATGCTTGATGCAATGGGTGATGTAATACCAAAGAGGACTAACCATTCCACAGTACACACACGTCTGGCTAGGATTAGGAATCGAACTAAATTATTGATCAGTTGTTAATTAACTTCCTGAAAACCTGGTGATAAGTTTCATAATATTCGAAAATAATCTTTTGACTGATTAATAAAGTATGGTTTTGCGGAAGCAGGGGCTTTGCTTTCCCAATTGGTTGGCAGGGTCAGTGAAGTTTTGGGGTTGAATGGGCTTTGTGCAGCAGTGGATTTGCTTTGTTTCTCATGTCGGTCTCACCGTTGGGTGTTATCGATTCTCGGCCTAATGAGTTGGTGGAGTTTCTCTACGGATGGTCGTGTTTTCGATTAACGGGTTTGTGGTTTTGTTGGCGGTGTTGGTGGTGGTCGCTGATGTTGTTTGCTGCAGACGGTGGCTGGGGAGGCAATGGGTGATTTGGCTGTGTTTGTTGATTAGATTTTTTTTTTTTTAAAGCTTGGCCCTTTAGGTGTGGGTTTGGCCCGTTGGATATTCCCTTGGTTGGCTTCTTACTAACCCTAGAGACTTGGGTCTTGGACTTGGCACAAAATTGTTCTTAGCATTGTTCAAGAATATGATGTCAACATTGTTAAAGATAAATAATTAAATTTTAAAGATAAACAAAAATTGTTATCCTCGTTCATGTTAGTTTTTGTAAATTTTTTAAAGATGATTAAATTTATTGTTTTTCAAAAAAGAATCTGTACCTTCCAAAAGTGTTTTGAATGGTTCAAATTTAAAATAAAACCGAAAAAAAGAAGAATCTTTCCTAGAAGAATTTTATATTCAATCAGACCATTAATTGTTGAGATATACGATCTAATTAGTTAGGGTTGGCAGAACCATTGGGACAAGAGGAGCCCGCGTCCTTTGTGTAGCAGATCATATTGTAGACCAACCCGAGCTTTAACGTGTATTGAGGAGTTGAACTTTGAATTTTGTGCTTACATGGTCCAACGTGATAATCTGAATTGCTAATTTATACTCTTGTAAACGACAAATAAAGGTTTTAAGAACGTAACATCGAATTGAAAATATAAACATGCATGATCATGTGGAGTTAGGACTATTTCAATCAATTTAATTTTTTTTGTTAGATCAATTAAAAATAGTGGCCATATTTGGTTAACAGTTTTGGGCCAGTTTTGATTCTATTTTGGTTTTACTTGCATCATCATTTCTCTCCCTCTCTTTCCACTTATTACACCTACTTACATCATAAAAACTAAACAGTATAAAACTAAACTTGTTAGCCGAACAAGCTCAATGTCATTTTGATCTATGTAATTTATTAGGTGATTGTTGTATTTCGAAATCTAATAAACTTCTCGAGCTTTAAAATTAGTGAATTTCAAAAGTTTCAAGCTTGTGAATTTCGTTAGGTTCTGCTAAGCGAAATTTGGAAATTTCCAAGAACCAAGTTCAAGTGCAAGAAATACTTATGTCATTTCGTCAAGCAATTTTAAGTACATGTTCATTAAAATTAGGATACAGATAAAAGAACCACCGTAAGTACAAAACAGAAATGTCACAAAAACCAAACACAATGTTATGGCTTTTCAAATTCGAGCAGCCATGCATAAAAAACAAAACGATTACAAATTGGGGTGTTATTTTCAGTGGTTTTTTCATAATTTGATTCATATTATTTTCGCATATTTGTTTTCCTCAGGATGCAAAACGAAAAGTGTAAATGTTCGATCAACGGATGAAAATGGTTTAGAATAGAAAAAACTACCTACTCCAGGAGGTAAGATTTTTTAAACCCAAACCATGGGTAACGTTATGTTCAGGTAGCGCTGTATTAATCAAATATATATTTATTTATATTCAATTGAGCTGATTTTTCACAAAAAATTTTGTAAATTATTTTCTAGAAAATCAAAATCAAAGACAGCAAACATTAGTATGGGACCCAAACTGGTCAACTATTGGCGAAAGACAATATATTGAAATAGAGAAGAAAAGATACAATCCCAAACAAAGACTGGGGATGGCCCAACTTGTCCCCTACCCATTCGGGGAGAAGATTCGGGGATCAGGTAGGTGATGGAGATAATTTTAAAAAAAAAAATCGGGATCGGGTAGGGGATGGTATTGTTAGTCCCCTACCCGATCTCCGCCCCTCCCTGCATCCCCGTTTACATATATATTATATTATATTATAAGTTTTCAAAATTTCTTTTCTACCATAGTACTTCACAGCCCCCATTAACCCAACTCTGACGGTCAGTGGTCATAACTTAAATTAGGAATTTAGGACTTAGTGTTACCCACGCTTCACACAGCCGCCCCATCTCTTGTAACGTCACATGTAGACCACTAGTCAATACCTTGATTTGATTTACAAGCCGCACCACATGGTCAAAAATGCTTAAGCACAAGCTAATAGTAGTTGCCCACATGGTTTGTTATATACCCAAGACCCACTCATGTAAACAATCAATGTGGCAATAAACACCATCTACTCCCAAACTTGGGGTATTACAATCTTCCCCCCTTAGGGATGCAACATCCTCATTGTATAATCCTAGCAACCTCCTCTGGTGTCCGTCATGGCAGAGCGCATTCTACCCACCACTTGGACTAGGGCAGGGCTTTGATATCATTTGCAACGCCCCATGTAGACCACTAGCCAATACCTTGATTTGATTCACAAGCCACACCACATGGCCAAAAATGCTTAAGCCCAAGGTAATAGTAGTAGCCCACATGATTTGTTATATATCCAAGATCACTCATGTAAACAACCAATGTGGGACTAAACACCATCTACCTCCAAACTTGGGGTATTACAATGTACCCCTCTTTAACAAAATTTTGTCCCCGAAATTAAAGCAGTACCTCGGTTCTCGAACAAAATAGGATGGTTGGCCTGCAACCAATCTTCGCGTTCCCACGTCATTTTTTCAATCCCTTGATGGCGTCACAAAACTTTGAAAAGCTTAATATTCTTCCTTTGTAAAACCTTCTCTTGCTCGTCAACAATCTCAATGGCTTGTTCCTCGAATGTTGCGCCTTCATCCAACGTCAGTTCCTTCCAGTTGAGGATGTGCTCGGGATGCGCTAAGTACTTTTGGAGCATGGACACGTGGAATACGTTGTGGACTCGAGCTATCTGCGGCAGCAAGGCTATACGATACACAACCTCCCCAACATGCTCTAAAACCTCGAATAGCCCAATAAACCTAGGTGAAAGTTTTCCCTTCTGCCCAAATCGGATAACTCCTTGTCGAGGTTGAATCTTCAAAAACACGTGATCTCCCACACTAAAGGTCAACGCTTGTGTTCTTCTATCATCATAACTCTTTTGTGGACTCTGCACTATCACCAATCGTTGTCTAATAAGTTGTACCTTCTCAGTTGTTTCACGAACTAGGTCCGGTCCTAACAAACTATTCTCCCCGACATTTGTCCAACAGACTAGAGATCGACACGGTCTTCCATATAGAGCTTCGTAAGGAGTCATTCCGATACTGGCTTGAAAACTGTTGTTGTACGGAAACTCCACCAAGGGTAAATGGCACTCCCAACTTCCTTTGAAATCCATCACGCAGGCTCTAAGCATATCTTCTAAAGTCTGAATAGTCTGTTCTGATTGTCCATCAGTCTGAGGGTGAAAAGCGGTGTTGAAACAAAGACCTGTGCTTAAAGCAATTTGCAAACTTTGCCAAAACTGAGAAGTAAAATGTGGATCTCGGTCTGACATGATCGATACTGGAATTCCATGTAAGCGGACAATCTCATCAATGTAGAGGCGGCTATACGACTCCATGGTGTCTGAAACTTGATGATAGGCGCGCGAAATTCATGAATTTAGGCGCCTAAGTAGGGGAAGTTAGCACGTTAGATGTGTGTTTAACTCTCATTTTCCGTTTAATGCGTGTGCATGGTTGGATTTTGTGTTTTGGTCTTTATTTGCAGATATTCGTGATTCTTGGCGCTAATTAGAGACATAGAAGAGGTTGAGAGCTTGAGAGCATGAGAGGTCGTGGAGACCAAGTGTTAGGGTGGATTCTCGAGGAAAGCAATTTGGACCATCATGAGCACTACAAGGAATTTGGTAGAGCGCTCAGAAATGGCACAATAGGGCTAAAAAACATAATAGAAGCTTGGCAAGCGCTACCGAGCACACAAGGGTCAACGGTCAACTTTGAGGTCAACCGGTCAAGTCAGCCATAAAGGGATCAGGAGCGCTACATCAAAATAAGTGTAGCGCTACCGAGGGCTTACGAAGCATAGGAAACGGTGGCGTTTGGCCTTCGTGCAATGTGATTTTACTTTCTTTTATGATTTTAATTGTAATTAGCGGGGATTCCATATAAATACCCCATTATAACTCGAAACTAGGGTTCCATAATTCACAACTGACGCTTTATTTTCTTAACTTTTGCTGCTGTTTTCGGGATTAATACGGATTCCAGTTTAATTCAAGTTATTTAGTTTTCCAACTTTGAATTCCTGTTTTCCCTTGGTGTTCGAATCCGTTCTTTCCCGCAAATCTGTGGTATCATTTTAATTTCTTTATTACAATTCAATTAATATTACTGCTGCGTTCAACAGAATCATGGGTGAGTAGTTTCATAGGGTGCGGTTGTGGGGCAAAGGCGCCCCATGGCTGGACTAATCGATGTTCACCTCGGGTTCAACATAATTGAATTTTTAAACAATTTTGGGATACGAAACTTTTTCTAATGAATAAAACCCGGCATCGCTGGAGTCCTTGTAAGCGGGGCGAAGGAATCCAAAGCCTTCCTTTCGACTGCACACAAAAACTGGTGATAGGTGGTGTGCATTCGTTAAGAAACTTTTTCCTATTTTAAAATCAACTATTTTAGCGAATTGTGACTCAAGTAAACATTGGTTGGGGCTAGTGCTTGACCGAATTCCTAGACCTAAATTAGTGAGTTGCCCCAAGCGTAGGGCGGAGACCGGTGCAGCACAATACCCGGTAAGACCGGAGTCAAATCCACAGAGAAGGTAGAAAGTGCTCAATAAATACTCAGGTTGCTAGTTTAACACGGCTCCTAGGTGGCCACCCTTTATGGTTTGATTGATGAGATTACCTACACTAAGTGAAGTTGATCTGATTTAAGCTAATTAAAGAGGAAGTACGGTCGTAGGATTCATAACACAGTGACCAGATCGAGACTGTTCTACTCCGTTCGTTGTTCGAAAAACGGTTGATTCAAGAGAGAAAAAGACACCCCGAAAGATGCGAATCCTTGTGGTTTCCGTTCACCCGTGTTCAGCGTAGAGCGAGTTTTGGTCCCTCGTTCCTTGCGTTACATGGGCTCCGACAATGCCCGGATACGTCTAACAGAAGTGCTTTAGTAACCTTAAATTGCTTTTCCATTTATCGAGTTCAAAAATAGAAGCAGTACAGATCCGAACCTGGCCACGGTGTGTTAATCACCCCGTGACCATACTTATGAGTTTACTCACTCATATTGAATTGAACGAATAACAAGATTATAAAATAATGCATGCTTTTATACTTGAATATGAATTAAAGCAAAGATCCGAAAACAAAGCGCGGACAAACTCCCGCTAACGAAGATTCAATGAAAATAAAACGGAAAGTTACCGAAACAATATGCGAATCTGCGAATAAAACTTCAAAAACTCGACAGAACAAGCTCCGGAAAGTAATAACTTCCAAAGAGAAAACGGCTGCAAAAACTAAGAGAAAATTAATGTTAAGTTCGCCCCCTAATTCGACCTAAAATCGGACTATTTATTCCTCCCCGAAGTCAAACCACATGGCAAGTCAAACGGCTGCCCTTAGTGCCCTCGGTATCGATACAGGATAAACCGTATCGATACCCGTGCCTTCTATTCCCATATGTACCACTCTGTATCGATACAGGATAATCCCTGTATCGATACCGAGACCTCTAAATGCTTCCTCAGCTTTGTTTGGTCGTCCTGGCTTGGGTCCCACTGGTTCTCAACACGCCCGACCGCCATGTAACCGTTTCACACGCTTTTCTCAACCTGTTTCCTACAAAATAACTCGAAACAAGAAAAACCCAGAACAACACCGCATCAAGTGGAAAATGAAATAAATCGCGCCTCTAACGCGCTAATTCGCCCTACTTAGGCGCTTATATCTACGACATTACGCGCCTATCAGCTAGTCACAAACGCTGGAGTTCCCACGGCTGTACTCTCCTTTTTAAATCCATAGTTAATTAATTTCATCCATTTAGTTAATAAACCAAGTGAATAGCACAAGGGGCGGCTACCTAAGAGCCAGTTGAAACTAGAATTCAACACTTTTGAGTCAATCACTGTTCATCCGTCTCTGTGGTTCGACTCCGGTACTTCCGGATATTGTGCTACACCGGTCAAGAGTCCTACACTTGGGACGCGTCGTTAGGTTAATTTGTATACACTCGGTCGGTCAAGCACTTGAACTAGTAAGAAACGAGCACTCTTGGTCAAGTGGTCCACAATAACCCAAATTGCGTCGTTTTTCTTGACTAACAACCCTATCCCTTATCTTTTTTTTTCCCTTATCATCTTTCTCTCCTATTTCCTCTCAAACTCTTCCATATCACTAATCTTCTTATTTTAAAGCTAATTAGAACTCCTAATTCAATCCCTCACTCTCTCGTCAATCTCTCAATCCCCAGGTAATCTTTTTCTATTTTTTTATTTTTTATTTTTTTCTTGTTTCTTCTCTCTTTTCTTTCTTTGACTCTTCTCATTTTTCTCTCATACAAAATTCACTCCTATAAATCATATCTCCTACACCATTGATAAGTTTCTCTCTTCTCTCGCGGAGTATATTTTCTTTTACTCATGCAGATATTTAATTATCATGTTTATAGATTTTTCTCCGGAGTCGTGATTCTTCAATCTTATCGTTTCGTTTGCGCGTGCTAAATTTGTCAAAGGAAAGGTAGGGAATTCTAAACCTAACCATTACTTTGGTTACTGTTTTTTTTTTTTAAATTTTTATAGTTAGTGTGTATGTGGAGAAGTGTAGAAAATTTGTACACCGAAAAATAGATCATTATCGAATGGGTAGTAAAGGTTTGACGTTGAAAAATTCGGATTTTCGTGTACTGTATTATGTTTGTCAATTTCGGGCATTTTTCGAGTTGATTCAGGAGAAACACAAAACTAAAAAGTTGTAGATCTTGAAAAGTTAAGCAACTTTGATATAGAACTTGTCTCGATCTGAGTTACGTAGAATTTTATATGATTTTCAAAGTTTCTGCTGTAGTGTAATACGAGACAGATTGCAGATTATTTTTAAAATTCAATTTCGACCTCTTTAATGAAGAATTTAGAACCCGGGTAAAACACAGGAGGCTTCGGGACGATTTCGGGATACTTTTGAAGTTGTAAATATGTTTTAAGGATCAGCAACACTCGGCTAGAGAGAGTTTAAAAAAGTTCTTCCGTTGCTGACAATGACTGACAAGAAGTCCAGGGATATTTTCGAAGAGTTTCGACGCTAAAAAAAAGTTTAGACGATCACAAGGATCGTTCATGAAAAACTTAAAATTCCCATCCATGAGAACCGAAAACTGGCTGTTAGCGGGGCCTCGGACATTCCTAGTACAGTTTTAGAGAATAAAAATGATTACATAAAATTTTGTGGATCTTGGGGCTCTCGTAATAACAAAGACAAAATAAATTTAATATCGAAGAGGAATTTAAATTTGAGTAATGAAGCTCACAGTCATATAAATTGTCTCCCTGTCTATAACTACACAACCATTCATCATTTTTCCTCTCTTAAGAATGTAGACAATATTTGTAAACCAATTAGTTGCGTGCATCGTTCTCAATAAATTTTATTTGGAAAATTTAAGTGTAGAGTAATTAATTTTCTTTACTGGATATTTTGTCGGCCAGTGGCCAATCACTTTGCCTAGAAATTAGAAGTGGAAGTGAAAATAGTATTTCTTACCCGCCAGGGAATAATTATCCATTTTGTAGTCTCGGTGTTCGGCCCAGTTTTTTACTTGTAGATTTAATAATTTCAATTTACAAGCTCTGAGGTTAACAAATTATTTATATATATGCAAATAAACATTAGTACTCCCTCCGTCTCAATTTGTTTGCTCAATACGAAATTACGTGTAATTTTCAAACTAAAAAATAATGTACTTTACAAAAATAATTTTCTAATCAATATGGATCTTGTTTAATGGATCTCATTGAGAATTTTAATACGGGGCAAAAAAAATTTAAAAATTATTTTGATAAATACATTATTTTTTAGTTTAAAAATTGCACGTAGTTTCGTAGTGAGCAAATAAATTGGGACAGAGGGATTATATTAGTAACTATTGTTGCCAAATTTTCCATCGTTTTTATTTTTGTCCGGATAAATAGAGCTTCTTAATGGTTACTAATTGACTTTGTCATTAAGAAAAGAATAACAGAAAACACAAGTCCAATAGATTTCGGCGAGGATGTACTTCGAGTTTATGATCTTAATTTCTACATTTATGCACTCTTAAATTATAGTAGTATGCTTGACCGTTCGGGTGTTTAATAATTCACTCTAATTCCGTCCCAAGCGTAGGACTATAGACCGGTGCAGCATAATAATTCCGGAAGTACCGGAGTCGAACCACAGAGACGGTCTACGGTGTTAACCCTAACAATGCTAGATTCTATGTTTGCAAATGGCTCTCAGGTAGCCACCCCTTGATCAATTGAGTTACTTAATTAACTAATTTAGACTAATTTTCACTATTGGACTTTTGAATTTAACAAGGAGAGCACAGCCGTGGGTACTACGGTGTCCGCAGCTAGTCTAATTCACATTCACTCGGGCCACAATTATTTAGTTAATAGATTTTAGAATATGAAAATAGTTTCCAACAGATGCACACCACTCGTCACCAATCTCTGCGCGCATTTGGAATTGGCAATGCCCGGATTCGTTTGCTAGAAAAATTCCATATTCAAAAACTGCGCATTAATTAAAATGATTCGCAACCAGGTGGAACACAAATTAGCTTAGCCACGGGACACCTTTCGCCCCGGCGGCAAGACTCAAATTTTACTACTCACTCATTATCGAAAACGCAAAGAAAAATAACACAAACCCTAGATCTAAACATAATTAAATAGTGAAAACGATAATGGAAAAAATAGTAACCGAATATTGCGAACGGAAGTATTCTTGATTAATGGAAGCAAAACATCAAACCATGCTAAGAATCTTGAAATCAATGTTGAATCCGAGAATATGAGATCTCTAGCCTAAAAAAACTTGAAAGACTAAAATCTGGTCCAAAATTGCAGTGTCACCCTAAACTAGGTTAAAACAAGAGTATTTATATCCCCGTTCAAAAATCCCTTAAAACCTAATAATCCTCGAAACTTTATCATACAGGATGACCAAAACGCCGCGTTTTGGCATGACCTAAGCCATTCGGTGGCGCTACCTAGAAATAGGTGTAGCGCTACCGCCTCTTTTTGCTATGCGTTGACCGTAAAACGGCACCGTTCAACACCTCCATAATAGCCTCTCGGTAGCGCTACTGGAGAACTTGTGTAGCGCTACCGCCCTCCCTTGCGAGCATGTTGACCGTTGACCCTCTGTGTTGACTGTTGACCTCTCTTCTAATGCGCTTGTAGCGCTACACCTATTCTGGTGTAGCGCTCAAGAACATTCTGTCCATTTTGGGACCCTTTTTAAGCCATCTTGAGCGCTCCAAGGCATTGGGGTAGCGCTCCCGACGAGTTTCGACCACCCCATGCACAACTCACTTGCCTTCAACTTCTGATCGACGTGCATGGCCCTGAAGAATATTAAAATCGCACTTATGCACCTCGATTACCTGCAAATCACACTCGCAACACCGAAACACCACATGCACGCATTAATTGGAAAATAAAGCTTAAATCGCATGTAAACTAAGCCAAAAACCCCCTAATTGGGCGCCTATACGCAAGCTTCTCACGCGCCCATCACATCCCCCAACTTGAGCGTTGCTAGTCCCTAGTAACGAACGAAATAAAAACAACGAAATAACTACAACGACTCAACAAGGGATACGAGGGTTATGCAACTTGTACGACGTCAAGTGAACAATTAAAATATAGTCTCCTAATTACCTGTAACTCAGTCACATCCATGCTCCAACAAAAAGTCGAATAATTTCACTCCTCAGCAAGATCTAAGATAAAGTGCTCTCACGTGGCACAATATCGCTCGTTCTCACCGAAACACTCTACATCCCATGTGAGGCGCCTGGCGATCAACGTGGATTTGAACAAATCACCACGTGCCAGTCAAAACAACGCCAAGATATTCAATGAAAGCTCATGAAACAGGATACCACACATTCACAATCCAAATATCATACATGCATGCGAAAGGGTCAAATAACGTGCATCGGGTCAACTAAGGGCTTTATCAGGCTTGTAATGACCGCGGTAAATCAACGAAAAAGGGAAAAACATGCAAAGGGTGACGGCCTATATAAAAGCTCATGGTCAATCTACCCAGACTGGCCGTCACCAACACAGATAAACACAAACACAATCACATAGAAATAACCAAAGGTTTATCATCCTACAGAACCAAAATAAAACAACCAATGTTTGACACAACCACCACGTGCCACATACGGTCACACCACTGACATAAACAGAAAAACAAAATGAAATAGTCTCCAACAACTCAAACATAAGAAATAATAAAAATAAATGCAACATCACCAACTAAGCCACGTCCAACCCGTGTCCAACTCCGAGCTCAATCATCTCCTCCTCCAAATTCAGCATCAGACTGCTCATCCTCCAATGGTGGATCCGCAAAGTCATCACTCACCTCCAAATCCGGCCACTGCCTAGGCTGGAAAGGTCCCGGATTCTGCCCCGAAAGCCGTGCCTCCAAGTGGCGCTGCCTATCTGTTAAATCACAATGCGGTTCAATTATCCGCTCGCCCCTCTTCAACTTCACGTGGCTCTTTTGCCACACCCGCCAAACACCCAAATATCTTCTCGAGCCAAGTCTTGAGGCGGGCGGGCGCTAGCAGTGGCGGAGTGAGCATCGACCCTCGGCGGCTCGACTGAGCCCCTACTACAGTGAGAATGGAGGAATCCATATCCTTAGGATTCAACGGGTCATTGCTCAGGTATTTTCGAGCCAAGGCCACCCTACTTCTTAAAATCTTACTTATCAAGCATGGGAATGGCATTCTCAGTGAGGTGGGGGCATCCCTAAAGTCACACATCTGCCCAAAAGCAAATAGGGCCCAATCACATACGGTATCAGCGGACATGAACACAAACATCAAATTCCCCACATACTTCTGGGGTGCACCCTCCTTACCCCTAGGATACAAGTTATAACAAACCACCTGATTCATGAATCGATAATCCTGCGTAAGCCTACCGGGCCAATGAGGAATCCTGGCATTCCTACGGTCACCGTACAAGTGGCGGTTCACCTCATCATCATTAAAAGCCGACTCCGGCTTAGGGTAAGTCGTGGGCCCCGTAGGCCTCACATAGCCCCATGCAAGGGCTATCTCACTAGCATCAATAAAAACAGGAGCATTACCAATTTTGGACGTAATCCGAGCCTGCGGGTCCATAAAAGTACCAGCCTCGGGGGTAACCATATTCTTATAAAATTCTTCAACTAATGCAGTATTATAACCGGGATTAGGTTCAAACCAAAAACCCATACCTTGATCCCGGATGGCTTGAAACGGCGAAAAATCGTTGGGTCACAACCCATCCTCTATGATATGCCGTTCATTCTTCACCCCCCTCTGTTTGATTGAAGCCTCCCACTTGGCTTGGTTATCCCTCTCAATTTGCTCCCGGTCTCTACGTTTGGCCCGGCCCAGATAAACTTCCTCTACATCACCAGAGGGCCCCGCAACAGACTTTCCCTTCCCAATGTGTTGCCTTTTGGATGTCATAACTCAATGGTTTTTGGGGAAAAATTTGGGTTTATGGGTTTTCTGATCTGGAGATTGTAGCGGGTTAGAGGGAATTTGGTTTGGATAGAAAGGTAGAGGAGGTTGAGAGGAGTGTTTTTGTAAATTTTGGTGAAGATTGGTGGAGTTTTGAAGGAGATATGAAGGTTAAAAGGTTAGGGTTTTGGTGGTTATGGAGGTTTGGATCGGAGGGAGAAGAAGAAGAATGGAGAAAGTGGGAAAAGTGGGAGAAAGAGAGAGAGAAAGGGCGGTTTATTTTTTTCCGCACAGAAACACCGGGAGCGCTACACCATTTTTGGTGTAGCGCTACAGATGACTTTTTTTTTTTTTTTTTTTTTTTTTTAGGTTGGGGTTTATGGTTAAAGGTTACTTTTGAGATCATGGCATCCACAAGCAAACATTAATTAATCCCAAACAACAATACTCCTGATTGAGGTCTTCTACAATTAAATACAGAGTTGGACCACCAGAACATCACTCCACCCAAACACCGGTTTCCTAAGTTTTGACACAGGAACTGACACAACTGTTTGACAAAGGGTCAAAGGAATATATTTAGTGGTATAATCATGCAAAAATGGCCTTATTTCATCCCCTAAACACGTCATCGACCCTCTCACATGCATATGAAACATTCACATCATGATATGTGATACAAACGCCTACTATTTTATGCAAGTGCGGAAAGTGAAGAACAATGAACATGGAATGCCTTAAGGAATTACTGTGCACAACGTGAAAACACCTACTCAGACTTGCCTATGGCGTGAAAAATATTCAACATGGATGTCGGATATATGCATGTGAACAAGTTAAAAATGGCAATTAACGAGACAAAAAATCTAGCATACTCATCTAACTCATACAAACAAGCATAAGCTAACGTATCCCGATTTTCGTAAATTAACCAAAAATTAAAAATTCAAACAAATCAAAACGACCCCTAAAACTACTAGCAACGCCAAACAAATCAAAACTTGTACAAAGTACACCCCTTCCCCCAACTTGAAATTTGCTCGCCCGAAAGGCGGGGAGAAGACAAAACATCAAAAGAGAAATCAAAGATAAGGGAAAGAAATGGACCGAGGCGAATGGCAACCAACCATCATGACCCCTACCGATGTATGGGGAATTTTAGGCCATCGCTTTGGCGTCATTGGTATCGCTTCCAGATTTGCTCCTTCGACCCATAGAGGTCCACGCCTAGTCACACAGGGGCGCGCCGGGCTTTTATAGGACTAACAACCGCCACATTTCGTGGCACCCCCGCTGAGGCTCCCCGGATGCCGCGACTCACTCACCGGAGAGGCCCAAACTACCAAGGCGGGGTGTGGTAGCATGCTCGTCCCGCAAAAGGCTTAAGAAACAACTACCTACTAGGCAAAGAAATGACATCGATCGCCGCCCGGCTAGTGGAAGCCAGGGCCACAATAAAGAATAAGAAATATAAAAGAACACCACTCACAAATCAAAAAAAAAAAAAAAAAAAAGAAACACCACCACTTTCGACATGCGGAAAGGTACGAGTACTACTTTTCTCCCTAATTTCTCACTTAAATTTGTGTAGAGAAGGTCATCATAACAATCCCGGGTAAGTCATGACTCAACAGGGTAAATCACTCAAGGTTTCTCCTTAAAGAGATCAGAGCCAATCGTCTTTTATGACTATCCGAGACAAAGCAATAAGATTGTTAGAAACCCAGATACACAAATTCAAGGCTAGAAATTAGGTGGCTATACTAGACCATCTTTCCTTTTTATTTATTTATTTATTTATTTTTTTTAAATAAAAAACAAACAAGAATAAACATAAATTATGAAAAATGAAGTAAAACTAAAGAAACGCATAAAATTTGCCCCTTACTAACCGGATTTGGGTACACGATCCTTATTTAAACAGCGGCGTGCAAAGCTATGAGAACCCAAGTCAATGATGGGTACCCCTATCGCTAGGGGCCGGGTCCACACTCAATTAAGAGCATGGTACGCGTAAGCTACCCGTGGGACCTGGCTGAAAAAGCCTAAGTAACTGGGTCGTCCGAATAAACAGGATCGACCAACTCCTCATCGAGGTTCTCCTACTTCGAAAATTCCAAAATGGTTTCAGACGCTGCCCATTAACTTTAAACACATTACTATCCTTCGAATCACGGACATCAACTGAACCATTTGGATGCACTTGCATCACAACATAGGGACCTTCCCAACGGGATCTCAACTTACCAGGAAATAAATGGAGACGCGAATTGTAGAGCAACACTTTCTGACCCACGCTAAAGGTTTTTCGCTGAATATTCCTATCATGATACGCTTTTACCTTAGCTTTGTAAATACTGGCATTTTCAAACGCGTCGTTCCTAAGCTCCTCGAGCTCACATAACTGCAACTTCCTATGCGCACCTACCATATCTAGACTTCGAATTGATTTCTGAATGGCCCAATAGGCCTTGATTTCTAACTCAACTGGCAGGTGGCAGGCCTTACCAAAAACAAGCCGATAGGGTGAAGCACCCAACACGGTCTTATAAGCAGTACGGTAGGCCCACAACGCATTATTTAACCTGATTGACCAATCCTTCCTAGTCACACCTACAGTTTTCTCCAATATACGCTTAATCTCTCGATTCGCTAACTCGGCCTGCCCATTAGTTTGGGGGTGGTACGAAGTGGACACCTTGTGAGTGACTCTATACTCCCCCATTAGCTTTTTCGAAGCTAACCAGGGAAGTGAAGTCGTGCCCCGATCGGAGATAATGGCGCTGTGGCACGCCAAATCTCGACAAAATATTAGACTTAATGAACTCTAGCACGCATTCGAGACTCCATAGATTTAGTGGGTATCGCCTCCACCCACTTGGACACATAGTCCACCAAGAACTAAGATATACTCATACCCATGCGACATAGGTAATGGACCCATAAAGTCAATGCCCCAACAATCAAAAACCTCTAGCACAAGAATGGGTCGGAGGGGCATCTCCTGACGTGAAGACAATTTGCCAAGCTTTTGGCAACGGTCACATGACCTACAAAACGCATGAACGAGCTTAAACATATCAGGCCACCAGAATCCACACTGTAAAATTTTGGCGGTGGTCTTCTTCGCAGAGAAGTGACCACCGCACGCCTCGCTATGACAGAACTCTATAATCCCCTTCCGACGACTTCAAAGGGGACACACCTACGCATAACCGTCCGCACAATTACTTAAACAAATATGGGTCATCAATATATCCGCGGACACTCCTCAAAAATCGCTGCTTCTCTTGGGTAGACCACAGGGGAGGAATCTGCCCTGTTACCAAATAATTGGCAATGTCAGCATACCACGGGCACTCATTAGCGGCGAACAACTGCTCATCCGGAAAAGAATCTCTAATGGGAAGATTCGAGGTGGGGTCCTCGAATTCCAGACGAGACAGATGGTCAGCCATTACGTTCTCGACCCCCTTTTTATCCTTGATAATCAGGTGGAATTCTTGCAGCAACAGAATCCACCGAATGAAGCGAGCTTTCGCGTCCTGCTTAGTCATTAAATACTTGAGGGCCGCATGATCGGTAAAAACCGTAATCTGCGAACCCACTAGGTAGGACCGAAACTTATCTAACGCAAACACCACCGCTAACAACTCCTTTTCGGTGGTGGTGTAGTTCATCTGCGCCTCATTCAAGGTCTTACTGGCATAATATATCACACACGGGTCTTTCCCTCTCCTCTGCCCTAAAACAGCTCCGACTGCATAGTCAGAAGCATCACACATAAGCTCAAAGGGAAGACTCCGGTCCGGGATCGCCTGTAACCTACGGAGTTGTGAGACTCCGCTTTAACTTCTGGAATGCCCCCTCACAATCATCGGACCACACAAACGGTGGGCCCTTTGTCAATAGCCGACTGTGAGGGCCGGAGATAGCACTAAAGTCCTTAATGAATCGCCGATAGAAACCGGCGTGTCCCGTAAACGAACGCACATCCTTAATGGACTTAGGTGTTGGGAGATTTCGGATTAAATCAATTTTGGCCTTATCCACCCTCAATACCCTTAGAGGACACAATGTGTCCCAACCACATTCCCCAGGTAACCATGAAGTGGCATTTCTCCCAATTAAGCACCAAGTGCTTCTCCTCACATCTCTGTAAAACCTTTCCCAAATTTTCGAGGCATCCATCGAATGAATCTCCGAAAACCGAAAAATCATCCATGAACACCTCTACTATCCTTTCCACCATATCACTAAAGATCCCCATCATGCACGAAAAGGTACCGCGCATTGCACAACCCAAAGGGCATGCGACGGTATGCATAAGTTCCATAAGGACAGGTGAAAGTGGTCTTTTCCTGGTCCTCTAAAGCAACCTCAATCTGGTTATATCCCGAATAACCATCCAAAAAGCAATAAAATGCCCGACCCGCTACCCTCTCAAAAATCTGATCAATGAAAGGAAGAGGAAAATGGTCTTTAGGGTTTTCGGATTGAGCTTAGGTAGTCGATGCAAACTCTCCATCCGCGGGAACTTCCTGGCCGGCACTAAAAACTCCCCGCCGATTTGGTCACGACGGTCACTCCCGCCTTCTTAGGCACTACTTGCACTGGGGCTCACCCACTCACTATGAGCAACCGGGTAGATGATCCCAGCGGCCTAACAACTTAAGCACCTCAGCCCCCTAACCACGCCTTTCATGTTGGGGTTAAGGACGTGAGGTTGCCTAGAAGGCTTAACACTTTCCTCAAGAATAATGCGGTGTGTACACACCGTTGGGCTTATACCATGCAAGTCCAAGAATGGTCCAATAATCAGCCTACGCTGCTCTCTCAATAAATCAAGCAATTTCCTCTCTTGATCTTCCTCGAGGGTCGAGGAGATCACAACCGATAGGTATCATTGCCTTGCAAAAAGACATACTTAAGTCGTGTCCGTAGAGGTTTTAACTCCGGTCTAGGGGTTTGGACGGATGACGGAAGAAACCTTCATGAGGGTCGCCCCCAATGGCTCAAACATAGGGTCATGTGTGACCCCACACAATTCTCACAAGACTCCTCAAAATTTAACAACTCTGACAAGTTCATAGCCTCTGTTGAATCCAAAATGATATTTCCTCGGAGGTAAGGGCAACCTCCAAGGGGTCCTTGTACAGGACCGTATCGATATGCTCCTGGACTAACGTGTCAATCAGACACAACCCCTCGAACTCTTCACCATCATCCTCTAACGTATTGACACTGAACACATCCACCTCCATTCTTTCCTCCCCGATAGATAACTGGACCTTGCCAGTTTTGCAATTCATCACAGCGTTGGAGGTGGCTAGGAAAGGACATCTAAGATGATGGGGGTCTTCTCTAAAGATTCACGACCGGGACTAATGTCCAAAACAATGAAATCAGCGGGGAATTGAAACTCCCCTACCCGGATCAACACATCCTCTACCACTCCCTTGGGCACTCTAATACTCCGGTCAGCTAACTGTAGCGTGACTGGAGTCTCACTAAGGTCGCCTAGGCCCAATCTCAAATATGCTGAATAAGAGAGCAAATTCACACTTGCTCCCAAATCCAACAATGCCTTATCAAAATTTTGACCTGCTATGGCTATGGGAATGGTGGGACACCCTGGATCCTTGCACTTGGCAGGAATCTCAGTCTGCAGAATGGAGCTCACTTGCTCCGTCAGAACCACGTTGTTCTGACTCTTGCGCTTTGGTGTGCATAGGTCCTTTAATACCTTAGCACACTGAGGAAAGGATTCAATCGCCTCCATTAGGGTGATGGGGAATTGAATCTTCTTGAACAACTCAATCATTTTATTGTTCATGCTTGGCTTAGGTCTCACCGCTTGATCTTTGGGGAAATGGAGCTAACGGTCTTCTTTGGTGGCGTTTGAGTCATGGGGGCCGCGGCTGAGCTCCCCACCTCGGTGACTCCTCTCTCTCAACTACTTCCTCCCGAGGCACCTGCCAAATATCAATAATGACCTCGGGCTCAATAAGCGGCTCCCAAGGGTGGAGCCTGCCTCTGTGTTGGTGAATAGTCTTATCAATGGTTTTCCCACTCCTCGGAATGGTATTTAGCTTTTAGCCTCTTCTGATTTTTGCCCTTGGATATTGGGGCTTGAATTTCCCACAAAATGGGCACCTGCCTGACTACCCTGGGCCGGAAACCTACCCTTTTCCTGTTGCATTTGACTGATCACCGCAGTGAGTTGGGTCATTTGGGCCGTAAGGGCCCCAATTTGCTGCCTGGTGTCAGTCTGAAACGTAAGCTGAGACTGCATGAGGGAATTCATGGAATCCTCAAAGCGGGTGGTGCGGTCACAGATAACCACGGGGCGGACCACGAGTGGATGGACCTCCCCCTCTACCTTGCTGTAATTGGTAATTGTAAGGAATGACTTGGCCCCTGGGCGTGCCCGGTACAGGATTGATGGGAATGCTGGCGTGAGGAGGTGGCGCAGGGAGTTGCGCTTGACCTCCACCTGTGGGTCTTTGATCTGACCACCCAAAGTTAGGGTGGTCTCTCCATCCCGGATTATAAGTATTGGAGTATGGGTCCCAATTCCTTACAGCATTTACCTCTTCCTGAGTATTCTGACTTGCTCCCTTAGCAGCTAAGAATCCGGGGCATGCAGTTGCAATGTGCCCCTTTACACTCACACCACCACGCCAAACTTCCTCTATAATCGACCTCATGCACTGGACGAGTCTGCCTAACTTCTAATTCTTCTAGCTTTTGTGCGATCTTTTCGACCTGGGCTTGGAGTCGCTGGTCTCGTAAGGTAACGGGGATAACATTGGACCCAGAAGGTCCAGACCGATCAAAATCAGAGGGTTCTAACGCCCCCGCCTATCTCATAGGTCATCCAAAAAATCCCAACCCTCATCCGCTAGATTTTGGACAAGAAAGTCGCCCCCTTACATGAATACTCTATATCTTTGGATTGTCTCGGCGTTGAGACCCGTGTGAAAAAATTCGACCAATCAGTATCTTTTCAAAAACCGAGGGTGTGGCATTCTTGGGGAGCAAATCTTTGAAACGGCTCCCATGCCTTCACAAAAGTCTCACCCTTCTCTTGCCTAAAGCCTTGTATCGACGCCTTTAAACTATTAGTTTTAGCCTCGAGGAAAAATACTTTTCGTAAAACGCCACGTCGACATGTGCCCATGTGGTGAAAGACCGAGGCTTTTGCATTCTAAACCATCTAAGTCGCCATCTCTTAAAAAGTGGCCTCAAACGCCTTGAGGCGGGGCATTGTCGTATTGGGTAGTAGGACGCCAAGTTGCGACTAACCCCTCAAATGTCCGACGCGTGTTCAGATGCGGGTCATCAGACTCTCTCCCATAAAAGTTAGGGAGACTATTCAGAACACCAGGCTTGACAGTGAAGGCATTGCGTGCCTCCTGTGTCTCGCGAGGAAACACAATCGGCCCGGGAGGAGTGGTCCTCTCGGGATTCAAGTGTTGCCTCAAAGAAGGGTGTTGTACTACCTTTTGGTCCCCCATATCAAAAGATTCTCGTTCGGTAATTGACTCTGACCCTGACTCTAACTGATACAAAATGGATTACTTAAACTAACCGACTTCGATAGGTAAATCTATATAGAGTCCACTAATGGGAATGGACTTAACCGACTCTCTTCCGACTCGGATTTAACGAGTTTGAAAACTCGATCGACTCGACACGTTTCTCTATCCTAACCAAACGATTTATGCGATCATGGTAATAGAGAGGATCGAGGTTTACGCTTTGACTTGCTTATCTCTACCTATGGTGACTCAATTAAAATTTAACAAATCTAAACCTAACCTTTGTTTGAACCTGCGTCACCATCGAACGGCGCCAAAAATGCTTGACCGATTCGGGTGTTTAATAATTCACTCTAATTCCGGCCCCCAAGCGTGGGACTATAGACCCAGGTCAAAGATAATAATTCCGGAAGTACCGGAGTCGAACCACAGAGACGGTCTACGGTGTTAACCCTAACAATGCTAGATTCTATGTTTGCAAATGGCTCTCAGGTAGCCACCCCTTGATCAATTGAGTTACTTAATTAACTAATTTAGACTAATTTTCACTATTGGACTTTTGAATTTAACAAGGAGAGCACACGGTACCGTGGGTACTACGATTGTCGCAGACTAGTCTAATTCACATTCACTCGGGCCACAATTATTTAGTTAATAGATTTTAGAATATGAAAATAGTTTCCAAAGCGGATGCACACCACTCGTCACCAATCTCTGCATACAAGATTTGGAATTGGCAATGCCCGGATTCGTTTTGCTAGAAAAATTCCATATTCAAAAACTGGCAAGATTAATTAAAATGATTCGCACCGAGGTGGAACACAAATTAGCTTAGCCACGGGACACCTTCGTCTCCGCGTCGCGACTCAATCGACTACTCACTCATTATCTAAAAAACGAAAAAGCAAAAATAACACAAACCCTAGATCTAAACATAATTAAATAGTGAAAACGATAATGGAAAATAGTACAGGAATATTGCAGAACGGAAGTATTCTTGATTAATGGAAGCAAAACATCAAACCATGCTAAGAATCTTGAAATCAATGTTGAATCCGAGAATATGAGATCTCTAGTAAAAACTTGAAAGACTAAAATCGGCCCAAAATTAAATTGTCACCCTAAACTAGGTTAAAACAAGAGTATTTATATCCCCCGTTCGAAAATCCCTTTAAAACCTAATAATCCTCGAAACTTTATTGGCTGCGGATGACCAAAACGGCCGCGTTTTGGCATGACCTAAGCCCATTCGGTAGCGCTACCTAGAAATAGGTGTAGCGCTACCGCCCTCTTTTGCTTGCGTTGACCGTAAAACGGCACCGTTCAACACCTCCATAATAGCCTCTCGGTAGCGCTACTGGAGAACTTGTGTAGCGCTACCGCCCTCCCTTGCGAGCATGTTGACCGTTGACCCTCTGTGTTGACTGTTGACCTCTCTTCTAATGCGCTTGTAGTGCTACACCTATTCTGGTGTAGCGCTCAAGAACATTCTGTCCATTTTGGGACCCTTTTTAAGCCATCTTGAGCGCTCCAAGGCATTGGGGTAGCGCTCCCGACGAGTTTCGACCACCCCATGCACAACTCACTTACCTTCAACTTCTGATCGACGTGCATGGCCCTGAAGAATATTAAAATCGCACTTATGCACCTCGATTACCTGCAAATCACACTCGCAACACCGAAACACCACATGCACGCATTAATTGGAAAATAAAGCTTAAATCGCATGTAAACTAAGCCAAAAACCCCCTAATTGGGCGCCTATACGCAAGCTTCTCACGCGCCCATCATAGTATATATTTATGAATTACCTATGTATTAATTGTTAGAGAAATCAGTACACGCAATAATTTAGAATTGACAAAAGTATTCCAAGAGGTTGGTTTTTTAAAACTCAATTATGGATACCGATCTAACCTATGTATTAATAAAGTAGTTATTTATACTCAATTGAACTGATTTTAACGAAAAAATATTTTGTAAATTTTTTTCTAAGAAATCAAAGACAGCAAACACTAGTATGGGACCCAAACTGGCAAACTATTGATTAATTTAACAATGTCAAATAAAGCCTCAAGTATACTTTTAGGTTAGGCTAATCAATATCTTAGAATTTTTCACAAAAAATATTGCTAGGGCTTGTGGCCACCACGAGCTGCTGTAGCCACTTGACACGTTCCTTGATTCAATTTTGAAAAGGTTAGGGTTAAGTAAGATAACTCCTTTGAAAAGGTTAGGGTTAAGTAAGATAACTCCTTTCAAAAGGTTAGGCTAATTCCTTTGAAATTTGCTTCTAAGTCAAATACTCGTATATTGTGCTTTTTATATCTTGGAACAATGGGCTCGTGTTGGTTTCCTTACCAAAGAATCGAATTTCCTGAAAAAATTTGTCGCCAATTTTCCTTGCCTAAAGGGTCTGGCAAAAGTATTCGTGAAAAAATATTTTTCCTCACCTATTCTGATAGAAATTCCTCGCTAATGGTACGGTCTCCTTTGCTAGCAGCGTAGAGCAAGAATTAGGGATGGAAAAATTGATGGATATTTGAATCGATCTACACCCATTGAGGCAATTTTTACTCGATCTTTTAATGGCTGATGGATTTTGATTTTTAAATAAGGAAAAAACTGAAGGGTGCAGTTCTGTTTTGATCTTTTATAAAGTTCGTATGGAGTACAGAATCCAAAATACACTCATGTATTTATTTAAATGTTGTAGTATGCATATACAAGTACGTATACGCATGTGTATGTATGTCCATGCAGGTCCGGCCTTGAGATTTTTTGGGCCCTAAGCAAGTTTTAATAATGTGGCCTTTAAGAATTGGTGTGTGTGTGTGTGTCTATATATATATATATATATATATATTTATATAATATTTTTTTTCAATATTAATTTCAGATTTAACTTCTGGTGTAGTGGTTAGATGAGTTGATCACTTTTCTGCATATTCAAAATATCTTGGTGTAAAAAAAACATGTGTTAACAGACTCGAACACAAGACCTATTTGTTACAACAACTTATCACCGAGCCATTACGACATTTCTACTAACTATTTGCCTTATGAACATTCATTATTTCGTAGAAATTTGGGAGCCCTATTATTAATTGAGCTAAAAATTAGGGGCCCTAAGCGATGGCTTCTGGGCTTGTACCTAGGCTTCCCCCGATATACATGTGTATATGCTTAATTTGTGCCCTAAGTCAGCTCCTACATATATATGAAACAGAATATTAATAAATACATACATATATCCATTTAAAAAAAATTGCTATGAAGTATTTATTTATATTTGATTGAGCTGATTTTTTCATTCAAATATTTCCTAAATTATTTTCTAGCAAATCAAAGACAACAAGCCAAACTGGCAAACTATTGATTAATTTAACAATGTCAAACAAAGCCTTAAGTATACTTTTGGGTCAGGCTAATCTTACAATTTTTCACAAAAAAATATTGCTATGGCTTGTGGCCACCACAAGCTGCTGTAGCCACTTGACATGTGAGTACTTTCCTTGATTCAATTTAAAGAATCTTAGGGTTAAGAAAGATAATTAATTCCTTCAAAATTTACATGTAAGTATATTTGTATAAATGTCATCGTATGCGTATACATGTAAGTATACGCATTTGTATGTATATCCATGTGTATAAGCTTAATTTGTGCACAAGTCAGCTCCCACATATAAAAATCAAGTTGAACTTTCCATGGTAATTTTACAAGTGTGAATGCATCAGATACCATGTACTGGGACTACCTCCGATCCCACCATGAACAAGAAGAACTTCCTAAAACACTAAAATAAACCTAATGATTAATTAGATTCAACTCCTGTCCTGTGTATACAAATAAATTACTCCATCCATTTTATATTATCTAAGTGTTTCACTTTTTAGACAAAAAAAGAAATGAAGCTCTTTTCAGACAAAGATCTCTCGATGGTTATTATTATGGTGCAAAGAGGCACTGAGAATGCAGCATGAAAGTGTTAATTTATATGGTCATTGGCAAGATTTTGAAAAATAAAACAAATATAAACAGTAAGAATGTACTTATATTTTCACAGTACATGCACTCAATGAAATATTATGTGTAAATACAAACAAGACTTTTGGTTTGAATCTCCAGCCCTAGTAGTTCTTGAAAATAGGGATTTCTAAGGTACCATTTCACTTATTGTCTCCACATATATATCAATTATAAAGCTTAAAGAAGATAAATAATTAGAATAATTTGTCTATAATTTAAAGACAAAAAGAATTAGAACGGTAGGTAAGTATTGTGTAGTATTTATTGAACGAAAATGCTAACAAATGTGCAGACTTGCTTGCTAACATGTTTTTCCATGATGATTTACAATTTCATATTTTTGACGTTGCTCCGGTTTGTCTTAATTCGCAACTTTGCGATGATCTAAATGGGGTTGAATACCCTAGAACTTTGTATGCCTCTTAGCTTCCTTTTTTAATATGTTCTCAGTTTACCAAAAAAATAAATAAATAATCATTTCTCTTTTTTAATTTCTTCCTCCATGTTTATCATTTTTAAAGAGCAATATTAGATACTCCAAAAATTTATCTCAAAAATGAAATCAATAGTTTAAATTACTTGGGTGTTTGTCTGAACAATTAATTTTACTTTCAAAATAATTTTCGGAGTAATGTTTCGGAATATACCTGGCATTTTTCTTTTTTCTAAAACGGATCTCAGAACCATCTCCACTACTCTCCTATTTATATCCCATGTGAGCGTGTGTCCTCCACACTCCTCGGCTATCCACAGCAAAAATAACTTCACAAACCTATACATACACATATTCTCTCTCTTCCTCCATGGAAACTTCAACCCAATCTCAAATCTCCGTCCACGAACCAAAACCCACAATTCCTAACCTCGATATCGAGCAGCAAACTGTTGAAGGGCTCGAAATCGAGGTCATTGACTACACTTCCCGAGCCCAATGGCTCAGAGCAGCCGTTTTGGGTGCAAACGATGGCTTGCTCTCAACGGCGTCGTTGATGGTTGGAGTCGGAGCCGTCCGAAAGGACGTCAAGACCATGATCCTCACCGGAGTTGCCGGACTTGTAGGCGGAGCTTGTAGCATGGCCATAGGAGAATTAGTCTCCGTCTACTCCCAATACGACATAGAAATGGCTCAAATGAAAAGGGAGGTAATTAGCGAGAGCGAAATGAAGGAGAGGAAGGCAAAATTGCCAAGCCCGTTCAAGGCGGCAGCCGCATCTGCCGCATCTTTTGCCATCGGGGCGTTCGTCCCGCTGCTGGCGGCAGGGTTTATTAAGGATTACAACTTGAGGTTGGGAGTGGTGGTGGCGGCCGTGAGCTTGGCTCTGTTAGGGTTTGGAGGGCTGAGCGCGGTGTTGGGGAGGGCGCCGGTGGTGAAGCCTTCTCTTAGGGTTTTGGTTGGAGGGTGGCTGGCCATGGGGCTCACCTATGGGTTAACCAAGTTGATCGGTTCTACTGGAATCTAAAATCATAGAGGTATACATCTATCAAGAAAAATGGTCATAACTCTACCAGTAACATGGCACTATATATGGTAACATGGCACCATATACATATGTATATATATATATATATATATATATATATATATATAGGTGGATTTTCTAGTCCACACTCCCGGATTTAAGGAAAAAATAGGTTTTTTTGTGTTGCAAATTTTTTTGGAAAATCCGATCCGTCCAATGTGTTTAGAAGGTGTTTTCTAGGGTCCAAGCAAGAAATCTTCAAAAAAAAAAAATACCGGGAAGGGCTTGATCCAAGCAGTTTTCGCAAAAACTGTATTTATATATTTTGCGAAAACTGCTTGGATCAAGCCCTTCCCGGTGTTTTTTTTTAAAAATTTTCTGCTAGGCCCCTTGAAAACACCTTCTGAACACATTGGACGGATCAGATCGTCAAAAAAAATTTTGTATAAAAAGTCCGGAAATTAAAAGTCCGGACTAGAAGTTTACCCTATATATATATATATATATATATATATATATATATATATATGTTTGTTCCGGTGAGATACGGACCCTAACCAAAATGAATCTGAATAATTTTAGGACGAATTAGGGTATGTATTTATCTCTTCTAAAACGTATTTTTCTTTTTTCTTATTTTGGAAATTTCTTTTTCCGTGTAAGAAAGAGTACTGTAATAGTTGTATGAGATGTGCTTAGCTAAGGGTGGGATCTTTATTTCTTGTTTCCTTTTCCTTCTTGCTTTAATGGGTATCTTACATATGTGAAAATCTTGTTTATATGCTCCATCTTCAGTTTAATGAAATTATGAAATGATCACTCAATCTCTCTCTATCTCTCAACTGATTGTATCTCTCGACTTTGAAAACCTTGATTTTGCTGCAACTATGGAAACAATATTATGATAGCCTTCACCAACACAGAAGAACATAGTTTTCTGCTAACAGGTTGTCGTTTCATTTTCTGACGACAATCAGATACGTATGACTTTTGGAAAAAAACTGTGTTTGTTTTTTTATGACTCAGTATGTTGATTCAATTTTGTGCAACTCAGAATAATCTTTTCCGGTGGCCCAGTGTGGTTGTAAAATAGAAGTAAAGTCTGATATGAATCGACACCGCAAGTTTTGTTTTTTAATAACCGAATGTCCGGGATAGTTTCTGCGGATCTCAATTGATTCCAGGGGATCAAGAGGTAACGACAAGGCATAACCACTAGTGGCCACAAGAGTTGACTGGAAAGCAGAATTGAATCTGAGACCTTAGGTATTCGCTCTCACCCAAATCCTTAGGCAAGACCACTTTTTCAATCTCTTGGAGTTGACACCACAAATTTTAATAGCACATTAGACATTTGAACCTGAGATATAAGTAGGAGCAGACCTCGAAATCACACGCCTTCAACACTAGGTCAACCCGTTAGGGTTTGTTGCAAAACTATGTACCACCACCAGGGTTAATAAATAATTTGCACATTGAGAATCACTTAAAATTATTGTGTACACTATTGGGCCGACCCTAACTTGCTGTGAGACCAAATAGAAATGTTGACATCGGATACTCTCTGCTAAACATTTTTGTACAAGAATAATAAATCGGGGGCCAGAAGTGACTCCTTCTTCAGCCTCCCCAGGGCTGCTCTGTATGTGTAAAACCCTTTCTCGAAGAATGTAAAACTTTGTGCTTACAATACCTTCTCTAAGCTTGAGGCTGGGTAGTTACACAATACCCGTTAACTTTGTGCTCACGAATTATGTTCAACATCGACTCGGGGTTCCTATAGTGAACGTAGTCACTACACCCCAATAGAGAGCAATTGCAGCCATCCGAAACATTGATTACCGTACCGATGGTTATGACTGTTCATTGCACTTTTACATTTTAATATTAACGGGTGTTTCCAGTAAAAGTACTATCTTCTACCGTAGTCAAAAAGTAGGTATCGTTTCGCTATGTACTCCTTCCGTACGGATTTGTTTGTCTCTCGTTCAATTGCAACTAGATAAAAAATAATAATAATATTTTTAAATTGGTAAATAATTATATGTCTAATATAGATCTTGTTTGATAGATCTCGATTAGTTTCATAAAACAATGTTTTAAAAATTACATAAAACATTATAAATTACAAGATTTAACCATTAGAAACATGGCACAAACTCCCAAAATAGAGTAACAAATCCAAACGGAGGGAGTAGTAATTTTTGGATGTATGTGAGGGAAAATACTATGACTACAGTGATAAGAAAAAAAAGAATACCCAAAATATCTTAGCGAAAACTTGACCGAAATTCAAATGATTAACATTAAGCTTAAGTTACTGTAAATAGAGTTCATTTGTTCATAATTAATGTCTAATAATGCAGTAGTTGACAACGTAGGTGGTAATCGATTTTTCTTTTTGGAAACTAGAGAGAATTTCATTAATCGAAGTTACCGAGTATAAACATATACAGTACAACTGAAGTTGACAAGTTATAAACAGGAAAGACAAAAACTTAACCAAATTAACTGAAGGATACTTTCATCACATTGTCTAATTCAGTTGTCGTTAATTAGTTGTCCGAAGGCTAGCACGCAATTTGATGATATTATTTAGTTGTCTCAATAGGTCCCCTTTGACAAAACTTCTATACGAAAACCGTCTAATACAAACCAAGTTGTTGTTATGTCACACCTGTTTGGTGGAGGAGTATAGATCACACACTTTCAATGTATGAAACTCACAAAGAGAATTGAACAAACACTCAATTTTATTGATATTTCTCTTACTCCACACTTGATGAAACTATTACAGATTACAAGCCTATTTATAGGCATAATAAGCAGGCATAATAAGCAGGGGAAAAAAATACAAGATAGGCTCTCATTTATGGAGCAAATAACAAATACTATCACATAAGTTGAAAAAAATCTTGGGCATGATAGTGAATAGTTTCCACGTTTTTGCTATGGGCTGCTAAGCAACAACTTGCTCAAGTTTACTTTTCAACAACACCTATAGTTAGGAGTTCCGTAACACAGTTAGGCATCCTGGAATTAGATAGCTAATGCCAATTATAAAGCTCCAAAAAGAGTAGAGAAACTGCGGGAAAGAGCCGCGGAGGAACAGGAATCAAAGGTGAGTTCATTAATTGGTTGACGTAGCTTAAGTTATGAATGCATATAATTAATTGGTGAGCTTAATTGTGGGCTATGAAAAGGTGTTCCAATGGTTTTTTAATGGCTTTGTTTCCCATTTGTTAAAATGAGAATCTCATAAAATTAAAAGGGTTGGTTTTAGCAATTGAGAAAACCATTTACTAAAATCAACCCAACACCAGCCTTACAACAACAACAAAGGGGACGCACTCAAGCGATTCTCAGCAAGTCTAATTCTCATTTGCTAAAATGGGTTGATTTTATCAAATGGTTACCTCGTTTGCTAAAATCGACCCACTTGATTTTATGCAATTTTTATTTTAGCAAATGAGAAATTAGGCCTACATGATCAAGTGAAGTAGGAGTAGTCAAATATTTAGTTCTTAGACTAGCTAGTTTATATTGTTATTTTCATTGGGCAAAGAAATGTGTTTTAAATGGTGGAGTTTTAGGCTCACAAACTTGTGTAGAGTGTGTAAATATCACACTATCTGAGAGGAGGGCTGTTGTATCTTGAGGGAGTATGACTTGTTATTTGTGCATCCATTATTAAGATTCTATCCACCGTAGAGACTCTATCTCCTTAAAGAGAGCGAAATACACGCGCCTCAGCAAGTTTGATGTTATGCTTAATTATTTAGTGTATTAGCTGCAATATGGTACACCAACACTCACTACAAGAATACTATGTCTGCGGGTAGGGACAGCCTTGGGCAAAAGCATACCAAGCCATCGCTTAGGACCCCAATTTTTAACCCAAATAATAAGGCCACCAAATAAAAGAATATATTATATATTATGTATTTGAACAATGTTGCAGATGCGGTTACATTCAACGGTAAGTTCGTTCACATATAACCAACAGGTCTTGGATCAATTCTTCAATGGAGGCAGAGGAGGTACTAGAGTTGGTAAAAACTAGAATGGCTTTTTGGATCAAAGGGAAATATGACATCAAGGACTACTCTGTTGAGGATTTCGTGAGGTGCCTTGAAGGCATTAGAAGAATCAAAGTTTAACTGGGTTTTATACTGCTGCTAGAGGTGTGTTTGGTGGAAAGTGTTGCTCTGCCCTGTTTGCTGTAGGGGCAGTCCGCTTTCTTTTCCTTTTCTATTATTTCCTTTTCCCTGGTTGTACCTCTAGTTTCTCGCTAGTTGTGTTGCTTTGCCTTATCCTTGCTTTGTGCTTGGTCTGGCTCTTATCGATGTACCCTTAGTCGAGTTTTGAATAAAAAAATTTTGCTGATCGAAAAAAAAAAAAAAAAACAGGTCTTGGTTTCGATCCTTCACCTCTTAACTTTCTGACGACAAAATACTTCAAATATGTACGAAAAATGGCAAGAGTCGAACCCATAGTCTCAAATTTTGTTGCCCTGCTGTGTATACTGTTTTTCGTGTGCTAAACTAGAAGTTAAGTAGTTCTTTTATTTAACTTTTATTTATTTTTTGTTTCAAAAACGTAACTGCAGCATTTTTATATTATATGTCCCCAAGTTCTTTTGGCTTTAAGATTTTCATTGATTTTTTTTTCTAGGAAAAATAAATTGTAGTGGCCAGTTCAGAGCCCGCTTAGCTAGACAGTTGGCCTGATGTCTATTTTGACACTTGACCTTCGTTATCCTGCAAAAAGAGAGGTTGGAAACTTCGTGGCCAATGTTGCGTAAGAAAAAGCAGTCATCAAAGTGTCATTCATATTGCCCTCCTATCTGCAGCTAAGCAATCAAAAAAGAAATAAACAATGCTATAATTATTAAGAGATGCTCATTTTAGTGCAAATAAAATGGCAAGAAACTCGGTTTGTAGAGGAGAGGAACTGTAGCATTAGGACGGATGGCACGCAAGCCAATGGCACTCCAGGTATTCTCTGATTGGGATCTGGATATTGGTGATTGGTCTGTGGCTTCACCACAAAGGAGGCGTAAGAAGGCAATTGTAAAATGCGAGATGATCGCTATTAGTCCACAGAAAGCCATTCAGATTTGAACCAGAGCAAAATCAGTTGGCATTGCTATTTCCTAGAGCTGTCAAGGGAACAAATTGGGAGTTGGAGAAGACCACTTGGTTACGATGTTTCCAGATTGCCCAAATGATAGATATGAAGTTATAGACACTTTCAAAGTCAGTTAGAGTTGTTGTCGACCTAAGAATCACTACAATAATAATGGTTAAAGATGACACACCAAAAATTGAAACAATGACAACTTTTGTAAAATGACTGTCATTGAAAATGAGGGTAGAGTTTTAATGTCAGTCTATCCTAAAAATTATCATTTTTGCGACATAAGATGACAGTTTATAATAAAAGCGACATTATTATCTATTTCTTTAATATCAATTTTTACTTAGTACTGACATTAAAACAAGGCGTTTCCAGAAGCCCATATCGATAACCTTTGAATGTCTGTTTTTCTTAAAAGTGACATTGAAACTCAGCCCTTTTAATATCATTTTTAATTGGAACCGACATTGAAGTTGATCATAAAAGATGACTGTCAAAAAAGGACTCAGCTTAATTTTTTTTGAAAATATAGTATAAATATTTTTGTTGGTCTTTTGTCAACAAGCATGCTAGCTCAGTTGGTAACATGCGCGCACGTGAGGAAGTCAAAGTCTTAAGTTCGAGTCCTGGAGCAAACAAATATTAGCTAACCACATAAGTGTTATGTAGGCGCCACACAAGCGCCACGAGGGTGCCATGTGAACTCCACTGGGCGGTCATGTGAGGGCTACCACACAAGAGCCACGTGTTCGAACTAGAATTGGAATACTTTTTTATTTTTAGAATGGAGGATAGATAAGATGACAGTTTAAAATAGTCATCGTTGATTGTAAAGATGACAGGTTTAATATCACCTCCAAAGATGACAGTTTTAATTGTCATGGTTTAAAACTGTTATCTTTTGTAATTCATGACACCTTTTAATTGTCATGGTTTAAGGTTTTTGTAGTAGTGAATCAGTCAAGCAGCCAATCTTTGAAAATAAAATTATCTAACAAAGCTAGCAACGGAAGAGGAAAGGTACTGATATCCCAGACAACAGTGGCATTAGGGCATTCCCCAAAGATCTCAAGAAGGGAGGGCAAAGCGGGGATAAGCTGGGTAATCAGTGTAAAAGGCTCTATTTAACAATCAAGATACCTTTGGCGCATTTCCCTACGAACACTGTCACTCGTTCTTGGAGCATTGCAAATTTTCCCCCATTTATTTTCTCGTCTTCTTCTTTTTAGGGTAATGAGGTGTGTACATGTGGGAGAATTTGTCCTTGAATTAAGGCATGGAGGTGCATGCATACAACAATAGAATGCCAGTGTTTATAAAATGGACCCGAATCCTCCCTACCCTCATTATCGACTAGACTAGTTAATGAGACTTGCACAAGTTTTTAGCTATCAAAGTTGGTCCTCTTTCTTTTTCTCTTTTTTTTTTTCTTTTGAAAGAGAAGTTGACTCCATCTGGACCAGCGGCCTTCAAACTATTGCACTCCTTTATTGCTGCTATGATCCCCTCAACTTCAAACTTTTTCTCCAATGCTTTTGATTGTGTAGTTGATAACTTCCTGTTGATAAACCTACAAAACGCCTACTGCTTAGGTTTTCATTAATGCTATTTCTAAAATAATCCACCACAGCAGCTCTGATTTGTGTTGGTTCTTCAAGTACTCTCCCACCCATTTTAATGGAGCAAATTGAGTTCCTTCTGTATCTGTTGTTTGCAATAATCTTGGAAACTTTTGTCGACAAATACAGTCCACTAATTTATAACATCTCCAGTACTCCCCTTTCAGTTCACTTCTTTGGATCTTTTCTGTCTGGTTCAATTGTCTTCGTTTCACTTGTGCTATCCAATGGATGCAACTTCTCTTGAATTCTCTGTAACTTGATATTCATATTTCCAAAATCCTGTTTACTCCATCTCTTGAGCCTTTTCTTCACTTTTTTGAGCTTCTTAATCACCTGGGAACTTGCCCAACCATATGCTAGTGTTGTGTTCCAAGCTTCTTTAGCAATCTCCCAACATTTGGGATGGGGTAACTAGATGTCAAGGAATTTAAAAGGCCTTGGACCCCAATCCCAATTATTGTCTGAGATCATCACACCAGGCAATGGCCTGAAATTGGTCTAGGTAATCACCATTGTACTGTGTTGAATCTCTCCAGCCATTCTTGTGAGATTAAAAACCTGTCAAGTCTGCTATTGATAACATTCTTAAAGTCCAAGAATAATCTCCACATATACACCATGGGATTGTACGTGTTAGATGCCTTTAGCCTGAACAATTCCTCCCAAAGTTCTCATCTACCTCTTTCTTCATTAGGGGTATATATGTCAACTATCCTGCACTCAAAACCCAAGAGTAAACCAGTAACCATAATGTAGTGTCCTGTAGAATTTACCAACCTTATGTAGATACCCCCGTAAGAGGACGTTCACTACAAAGGATGACCAATAAGAGCCTAAGTACCCATTACAGCACACCTCGAAGTTCAAAGTCGCCACTTGTTTGGGCTACACCAAGAAAAAGCCTTACCAGAGATTCATGGTTTAGAAAACACAGGTACGGTAAGGGGAAGGTGTTAGGCACCCCTCTCCGCTTAGTCACAAAGGCTAGCCTGTACTCATTTGACATAAAATTGTTTCAATATTTTAAAGATCTCACACAAAATTGGTTATTAAACTGATTTAACAGATAGGGGTGATGTGAGCAGTAAAACACAAGCACACAGAGATAGGGGAATGGGAGAGCGCAGATACAGAAACTAAAAATTAAAATCATGCCAGCATTCTGATTTGTTAGTCTGCCAATGGATTTTGCGACCTGCAAATCACACTAATTAATGTATTGGCCAGCACATCAAAGCCCGACTGGTGTTCTTCCCAACGCCTGGAAATGTAAAAAACAGAAAACTGAAAAAGCAAAATTGAACTACAAAGATGGGATTGAGAAATTGACCAACTAAAAAGTGTTGCAAACTTTGTAATTTACTCCCTCATAAACATAATTGCTTTGATGTTCAATTTCATGGGACCCTAATGTACGGGGATAAAATCCTCGTATTGTCACACCCTATCTCGGATTAACCCTCCAATGAGTTTAATCCGACATGAAGATGCAACCTCAACCAATAAATAACATAACCCTTCAATGGATAATACAAAGTTAACGTTCTTAGCATACCACAGCGGAAGTTTTAAAGGAAATTAAGAAAAATTTCTACACAAAAAGCTACATATAACCAAAAAGCCTTGCCCGGCACCCCCAACAGACAACCACCCCGTGAGTCTAGCAGTGGACATCTACAAAACCTACAAAATTGGAACTCAAACGAGTTCTGGGAGTGTAATGAGACATAGATGCAATCCAAATAACAAGTACGATTAGCTGAAAGAAATGCATAAATAGTTCGGCACGAAGCCAACACGACATGAAGCCATTTTCAGGACTCAATTGTCTGATTCGGCACGAAGCCACAATTCGACACGAAGTCTATTCGGCACAAAGCCACAGTACGACACGAAGTCTATTCGGCACAAAGCCACAGTTCAATTCCAAGAAAAACATTTGTGAATCAAACACTCACCTCCGTCTTCCAAAAGAGAAACACAACTATGGTTTTGGCACCTCAGACGTGCCCGTTTCTGCACTTGAAATAGGTATCCAAGATTAGCGCAACGACGTTCATAATCAAATGTGAAACATTCAATAAAGCTAAAGATAGCAAATGGTTCATCCTTAAATGCAAAATAGATGCATAAACAAACATGAACAACTCAACACCCTTGCGGTTCACAAATTTATAGAATTAATCTACCCATCCAAATGCTCCAATATTTTAACTGTAGGCCGTCAACATAGATAGAAACAACGTACCAAAAACTCAGAATTTTCAAAGCTACGCAGCTATTTCTAATCAATTAACAATTGAACCCCAAACCCGCAACAGAATTTGCCAAACCGGTTCATGATCAAATTCAAGCCAAAAACTGCTATTCTCTATAACAAATTGAGGCACAACCCTTGCACTCTTTCGAAGGTATTCGAATCTAGTTACAGAATCAAAAGCTAGTGAATGAATCGGATACTCACACAAAGAGTTATGACCATTTTCCCAGGGTGTGTCTGTGGTGTCTGCACAGACACGAATCTGACAGCAGATTAGTGCACGAATTTTCATATTTTCTGTGCTTTACGAGAAATTCTAAAATTTAACACCACATAGAAGAATCGTATGGGTAGCTACAGTAAAAATTTCAGAAAATTAAGAATAGAGGAACCCTGTTTAAAAATTCACTCAGAACCATGGAAGATTCAAATTTAACAACAAAACAACCACAATCAACAACTCTCACAAGCTTAATCATGAATTTTTGTAAAAGAAAACCCTAAAACATTCCTCCCAACTGCAAAATACTAGATTCTACTACCCAAAAGCTACAAATATTATCAAATTAAGAACATGAATCAAGACCGTCACCTTGAATTTGGTTTTTCCCTAAATTTCCTTCCCTTTCTTCTTCTTCTCCTTCTTCTTCTCTTCCTCTCTTCCTACGGTCTCTCTCTCTCTCTCTCTCTCTCTCTCTCTCTCTCTCTCTCTCTCTCTCTCTCTCTCTCTCTCTCTCTCTCTCTCTCTCTCTCTCTCCCCGATTAGAATCAGCCACATATAGGAAAAGAAAGAAAATATATTGGTAAAATTACACTTCACCCCCCTCTAACTTTCATTGCTATTAATTTTTAACCCAAACCCCATAATCAATTTTAGAAATTGTGAATTAAAACCTAAATACCCGGAACGGGCATTACACGTGTGGTCTTGATCAGGTGCTTTCTCACCGGAACCCTAGATTTGCAAGACAAACAAGGGTTAAAGCACATTTGCCTCTCGTCGATAAAGGCCCTCCGATGCTTAAGTTAGTAACAGAATTTACTAAGTAAGCGAAGACACAATGCGTATAACTTGGGTGTTACAATGTACCTTTCTTCATGGGTCTCGTGTTGTATTTATAGGTGGAGATGTCTCATGGATCTGGGCATCTCGTGCCTTAGTTATCTATTTGCATTAGGAAACCTTTCCTAATAGGATTCCTCCTATTAGGTGTTGCGGTGCAATCCTTTGCAAGATTTCATCTTGCAGTATAATTCTTTCCATATAGGTCTTTTTCCTATATGGAGTGTATTCCTTTTTTGCATTAGAATTACTTATGTTAATCAATTTATTCACTGGATTGCTCCTTATCATATAAAGAACCGACTTAGAATCTTCTAGAATGTCTCACCGCCCTATATTTTAAGGCGGTGTCGTACTTCCACGTAGCTCGGCATGACTCGTACAAGGCTCAACCCATTTGTGCCGAGCCAGCACTGGACTGAACCATGTATCCTAGATTAATGCTGCCTAGCAATATTTGTTGCTCAACTAACTCGGCCATGTCCTAAGACATCTTTTGTGGTACTGCCGAGCTGGTGCACCTTCGCTTGGTGTAACATCTTGACCTTACTCATGGTGAATAATGCTCGGCTTAGGGTTAGGGAACCCTTATTCATTAGTGTCGAGTTAATTAAAACACGTGACTTGTCTTTTCCAAGCGTAATCGAATTTTACGCACTCCACCTAAACCCTAAGTTTGGATTTGGGAGCTTTGCACTAGGGTATTTTCTCTCAACAAGGTATTGGGGATTTTGAAGCTGGATATGTGGGGGAGTATTTGCCTAGAGTTTCGAGATGTGAGGCTTCAAAATTGTGTTCTAATTTCTGAAGTGAAGGTGCCTATTTATAGGGCTTAGAGTGGGAGAGTCCTGATTGGATTAAAGGTCGAATTGGGAGTGATTTGATGTGGGAAAACTCTGTCAAAAAGAGTCCTGATCTTGCTTACCACGCAAAATGAAGTAATCTAATCAGGGAATAAGAACTAGAGTTTGGATCGGGATCGGGATCGGGATCTTGCAGGAAAACTTCTAGAAAAAGCTGATTTGTCGGTCTGCTAAAGGATTTGCCGGCCGGTTGATGCATTTGTTTGGGGGTATTTGGTTTTCGACAGAAGACTGGGTTTCTGGTGGCTAGGTAATGGATTTTCCATCTAGTTAATGTGAGTGTCGGCTAATATTTTGGTTGAGTTAGGGAGGTTTTAAGTTGCCAAATCCTCCTAAAGGTTCTAAAGTCCACGTGAGTTCACCCAAAGCTTTTGGGTAATGCTTTCATCATCTGGAGCCCGCTTACAGGGGTCTTTAAGTGTCTTATGTACTTCATCGTTAATACCAACCTCCTCATGCTGAGATATTGCATCTTCATTTTTTATCTTTAAATTGTCCTCATATTCAGATCTGGCTTTTTTGATTGGTCATCTTCCTGGTTGTCTGCCACCTCATCCTTGGCATTGTCCACCTCATCTTCTTCTACATAGAGAAATAAATTTTGATTTGGTTTCGCAGTTTTGAAGGATTCTTGTTCTTCCACTCTTAATCTCATATTGTTTACCACCATTGATTTCTAGCTGAATAATCCCCTCGACTATGTTACTATCTTCTCTGGCTTTCAAGATTCTTCCTTCCTCATGTGACATTTCTTTTAAAGTCATAAAATCCACTTCGATAAAATATCCCAAATTGCTCCCTATTTGATTGAATGTGGGAACATTCCAAGCACTGAGAGGCATGCCAAAACATGACAGCCAAGCAAGTCTTTCAATTTTTGCCGCTTTATCCTTCCACGGATTCAACTTTTCAAACCAGCAATTAAGCCATTTTCCCTTTATACCCTCTTCTCTGAAATGCTAATGTCAGAAGCCTCCCTCCAATTGTTTTTATTTGGACATTCATTATATTTTCCTCTCTGAATAAAATTGATAAGCTAGCTATCTACTGAAATCAATCTTCTCATTTTACCAATTGCGCTTCTAACCAACCAGCCATTACTTGAGGTATGAACTTTAATCCGATTGGATTTTTAGCCCTTTCCTTGTAGTAGATTACGTTCTTCACCTTGGTTACTTGTCTGAGCAATGCCTTTCTTTCTCCAAACCTCCTTTCTTTTCTGTTTCTGCAACAACTAGGCTTTGTAGATTTTAAGATCTAAAAACCTTAAATCTTTTGCATGCAGTTTTTGATTCTCTGCTCTATCTGGATCTCCTCTAGGATATGATGTAGGTATTTGGACTCTAGGTTTTAGTAAATTGAATTGATTACTGGACCGATTGCTCTGTATATTTCCCCTAATACCCGATAAATTCTTTCTCTGAATATCTTCCTTCCTCGAGAATCTTGCAAACTTGACTGTTAATCTGTGATCCCAATACCATTTGTTTTTGGTATAAGCTATTGCTTTAGATGCCTATACAAAGCTATTGAATCTCACGAATCCAAAGCTTTGACTTGTAATTTTGCTCTTTTGTTGGGAATAAACACATTGTTAATCGGGCCAAACATGGAAAAGAGGTTAGACGTACACCCAAATCTTTCTTAGAAGATGAGCTAGGTAGATGATCAACGAAGATTGTTAAAGATCTAGGATTCTAAGGCTCTCTCTCTCTCTCTCTCTCTCTCTCTCTCTCTCTCTCTCTCTCTCTCTCTCTCTCTCTCTCTCTCTCTCTCTCTCTCTCTCTCTCTCTCTCTCTCTCTCTCTCTCTCTCATATATTCCAAATCGAGATGCATGTTATTGCTACAAAAGCCGCAATCTATTTGAGATACACTTGCTTTACAAGAACTTTATCAAATTGATCTTGATAAGATAACAATCCCCCCTACTCCCCTGAAAAACACCAGGCCTCACCAACTGAGAGCAATGAGGTGTCCAAGTTGCCTTCACCCAAGACCTTATTGTTAACAATATTTGGATCATCCATTTAAAAATAACAATTCGATCGAGCATTTGTAGCAATCAGTGATGGAGCTAGAAATTTCACTACGTAGGGGTGAGCCTACATAATATTCATAGAAATTTTTTTTTTTTTTTTTGAAATATCTAAAACTAGGGATTCTTTTTTTTTTTCCTTACAGGGGCAACCGCCCTATTAAACACCCCTGGCTCCATCCCTGGTTGGAATATGAAGTGAACGAATAAAAGGGAAGGTCAAAACTCATGTAGCATCCTTTTATAGACAACTGTAATTTTACCAACACTCTTGCCAATATCTGATCAACGTAAAAACAAGATCTACAATGTAGGTAGTTTTACTTCTTCTTTTTTTTTTTGTACTTTTGTATTTCTTTTTCTCTTCTATTATTCAACATTTGGTTGGATGTCCCCTCTCCCTCTCTCGATATACACCTATCAAAGTTCATTTATCGAAATTCCTTTTGCCGATAAAAAATTAAAATAAAAATTGGAATCCAAACTAATTTAAAGCGCTATTGAGAAACCAAGTCATTCATAAACCCTATGGGGTTGACAAAATGGTATTGCCTTGGAACTTAGTCGTTCGCTTCCACATAAGGTCTAGGGTTCGCTTCCACATAAGGTCTCAAGTTCGATTCCCCTTACCAGCAAACTTTTGGGGCCATTGAGGTTATGCCCAGTTGTTTCCTCCAGGGCCCCGAAATTAGTCGAGGTGCCCGCAAGTTGACCCGAACATTTGGTTATAAAAAATAAAAATAAAAATAAAAAAAACATCATTCATACATAGAAACTAATTATTTCTCTAAGATATTACATATAATGTGTAAACAAATTAAAAAGAAGTTATTTCAACTACTATATTTATTGTGTTTTCTTTGTTTGGTTGAATACATCTTCTAACCATCAATAGGAGCGAGAAAATGGTCATATTTAGACATGATGGTTCTCCTCTATATAGATTAAAAGGTAACAATATTTATTATATGTGCTACTATTATTTTACGAGTTAATGGGGTGTGACCAACGAATCAGCATGTTCAAATATCTTCGAAATTTTTGGGGAATAACAAATACGATACCATTTTCGTCACTTCAAGTCCATCTAGTTAAGGTTTTCCTATGTTTGAAGGCATTTGAAAACAAGGATAAAAACATACGTCTAACCTTTCTCTTTGGTCAAAGAAAATAAATGCTAAACGATACATTTACACAAGAACATTGGTAAATTAAGTGAACAAAAAGGGTGCATTTCTGAACCAGTTTTAGTCCCCGTTCCATTTATCTGTTTATTTGATTTTTTCAACTTTTTGACTTTTACTCAAAAAGTCTCAAAAGTATGTATTCACATAAAATAAAATAAAATAAAATAAATGAAATAACTCTAGAAATCCACAATAGGAGAAACAACATTACTTTTCTCTACAACATATAGAGAAAAATGTTATGAGAAACATTAGATAAGTGAAAGAAAACTGTGGGCGGTGTACAAAAATCTTAATCGTATATATTTAGTTCGAGGTATGAACATATCATAAAACAATAAGTCAACTGCTGAAAATTACACGCTAGTTGATTTATGATTTTTTTTTTTTAACTGTAAAAAGGAATTTACTAATCAATCCAAGAATCGATTACAATGATAAATTAAAGGATCTAGTTTATTTATGTTTCGGGGCTTTGTCCTGGTTTTAATTAAGATTCTAGGTAATAGACGATGAAAAAAACACCTTTACTAAAAGAAAATCACAATTTTATCTTCCCTTGTTCAAATTCATTTTTGATATACAAAAATAATTTTCTGTACCAGGAAATGAATCATAAAATAAAAACGCAAAGTTTAATGAGACACAAGTTAATGATATCAATTTGGTGTGTCTTTTCCTAATCTAATTACGTAGTCAAGACTCTCTAACAATATTGCGTGACTTGCCTTTTGTTTGTGTACATCTGAAATAATTACTTGCCTATTTAGGTGTAAACGGTAACAAAGACATGTCAAAGTTAATTTTGCTAAAGAAAGTGAGCCATTACCTTTCGTGAAGAGAGAAAATCAAGGACAATTAATGTAAAGGACAGAAATATCGTTATTAATTCAGTTAGGAACAAAAAAAAATTGGCTATGAATTCCGATCTTCTTGATGGAAATTCGTCCTGCTTTGTTATTGTACTTCCTTATAAATATTTTCTCAAGTGGAGTTGTCCCGACATTAGGGTACCCTTTAAGAATTAAGTTGTGATTACCGAAACAAGGTCTGTTAATTCTTTCCAACATGGGAAAGAATGGATGACAAAACAGTCCAATGGAGTATTATCCTAAAAAGAAAACATGTCTGACGTAAGGTATCCATATTACTGTCACATTCATGTTTTTGACATCATAAAGACATTCTCTGGTCAAAAAAGTGGGGTCCAGTTCTCATTAGTTTGACCATAAGAGTGGTTGTGACTCAACAACAATGTCAACCACAAACAGGTCTCAGATGACGGGTATTTAGGGACCAAATGCCACACAACATTAAAGGCATATGCGTTACTTGAGAAAAGTTTTGGTTCAAAAGTAGTACTGTATAAGAAGAAAAGCAAATGACTTCACCAATACTCTCTTTGTCCTTTTATAAGTCTGTGTTGCTTCAGTCTGTGTTGTTTCGTAAATTCAACTTATTAAAAAAAAACATTATCATTATACTTTTTTCATCAACTGTTACCTCCACTTTTGAAAATTATCTTCCACTTTTACCCATTAACTCTTTATCAACTAATTTTTCAAAAGGATACAAATGATCATTGTACATGCTTTTATCCATTAATTTTTTAAAATACACACTTATTAAGGAACTGCCAAAAATAGAAATGTCAACGCTAAAAAAGAACGGAGGAAGTATATGGTAAGGACCAGAAGGTCATTTCATGCTACGTTTGACACTTACTCATGCCGCGAAAAATATGCATACACAATCGAAAAATGCTTAGTTGAGATAGAAAATGCTAAGAATTTTTTGCACAAATTTATAGTGCGACATTCATTTATGAAAGTGGATATCAATATAACAGTTTGAAACGAACTATATATTTATTTTTCGTTGCTCCTTTTTTGAGTCCTATATATCCATTCAGATATGCAGCTATACAGCCACATTCTACAACAATTCGTGTTCTCTCTCTCTCTCTCTCTCTCTCTCTCTCTCTCTCTCTCTCTCTCTCTCTCTCTCTCTCTCTCTCTCTCTCTCTCTCTCTCTCTCTCCACACAAACACACACACATCTATACATACATCACTAACTCAATTGAAACATTTGTTGTTCTTTTCCCCTGCATTGTGTAACTCCCTTCTGTAGCTATATATCTCATGTGGGAACAAGGAACTGGTGGTCCAAGTTCTTGGACCATGGGGGATCCAAGGGGTATAGTGGGCTCTTGCCAGAGCTTCACACATGGTATTCATGTGTTATTGGTTGACCATGAAAAGGATTCCCTTGTTTCTATGGCTAGAATGCTTGAATTTTACTCATACAAAGGTAAGATGAAAATTGAATTGAAATAGCCATGCAACAACCTCTCTCTCTCTCTCTCTCTCTCTCTCTCTCTCTCTTGAATTCCTTCCCTTAGATTTGATTGTGTTGAGTGTGACTTTGAAATTTATCTGTTTGCAAATTTTACGAACTAAGATTTTTTTAATTCAATTGAGTAGTCTAAGGAGTCTTGCTCAAACATGATTGCCATTTTCTGGGGGGAAGATAAGGTGATACTAAAATATGTTGTTTTTCTCACACTGTACGAGTCTTTAGAAATTTTTTCCCCATATCAATCAATTAATGGATTTTCCTATCTAAAACTCTCTTGTAAAATTCCATTTCTACGATGATTTATGGTTATCTCATAAGATATGGCCAATCTAGGTCATATCAAGTCTTAGATCTTGCATGCAACAAGTAATTTTCGTCTTAAGACAACAATAAATTTGACTTTTCCACCCAAATCAACTATCAACGAAGAAAAAAACAAAACCCTAGATTTTGTTCCTATCTTGTTCCTTTCTTGTGTGAACATATATGGATAAATGGTTATCGTCTTCATCTTAATTGAGTTGACTTTTAAACAAACAGATCTAACCTAGTTTCTATGTGATATCATCCTAAATTTGTTTTGTCGGTAGGTATATATTACAAAGAAATTGAAGTGTTTTGCACTTATCTGAGCAATTTATCGATTCGATCTTTTTATTTGTATCTCTCTTAATTTATATAAATCGATAAACATATGATCTTCATCTTTCTATGTTTGATTTTTCTTTCAGTTACAGCGGTTCAATCGGGCTCGACTGCTCTTTCGTTGGTGTTAGACAGAAACCATCATTTTGACCTCGTGCTCGCAAATATCCATTTACCTGACATTAATTCATTCTTGCTTCTCAAAGAGTCTCTTAATAGAGATTTGCCAACTGTTTGTGAGTATTTTATAGATTGAGTTGTTCACTTATTATTTTCTTTTTAGCTCATTTATTTGTTTCTTAAATTTTTCGGAAGTTAAATACCGTTGCGTTCAGTTTGTTTTTATTTTTATTTTTATTTTTATTATAAACGTGTACGGTTAATTCTGTTTTCTTTTTCGGTATTTAATTCTTCAAACATGTATAATAGATTTGTTTTTTTGTCGCATTGTGCTTCAAATTAAAGTTATGTCGGCAAACGAAGATGCTATGTTGGCAAAGTTGGCCCTAGAAAATGGCGCGTGTTTCTTTCTTGAAAAGCCTACCGGTTCAATTGTTCTAAAAAGCCTATGGCAACATGTCATTAAAGAAAGATTATACAAGGCCAAAACGTTCGGTAAAAACGAAAATATTCATCACCTCGAGACGACAAACCAAAATGGAATTAGAATTTCCAATCCTGAGGAAAACAATCGTGAAGGAAGGAACAATAGCGCCATGAATTCCAAGAAGGGCAAGAAAAAGGCACAACATCTTGGAATAGGAGCGATGGTGAATGATGAAGCAGGCGAATCGGATAAAGAGAACAGAAAATCGGTTAAGAGGTTTTGTACAGAATGGACAGACGAGCTCCACAGAAAATTTATGGATGCTGTGGATTATCTTGGCGAAGGAAGTAAGTAAATTTTTGTTTAGTGGATTTTTTTGAAATACTGCTTCTTCTTTTTTTTCCGCCAATTCTTCTTAATGATTTGTATTTGTTTTGAACCAGGATGCTACCCGAAGGAGATACTCGAGTTAATGAATGTTCCTGGTCTCACACGAATGCAAGTCGCTAGTCATCTTCAGGTTTGTTGCTTCATTAATTGCATAATTAAAGCCAAAAAATCACTCCCGTGTATCCCTAAATTAATATTGTTTCACCTTACTCACAACGAAATAATGATTTTGTTCTATTGCTGTTTTTATGGCGATTGCAAGCATCTAGTTATAGTTATTGTGTGACATTTTTTATGCGAGAATTAGGTCTTAAGTAAACAATATTGACCGTAAAATAACTTTAACGGATCTACATAAAATAATGAAATATTTGGATGTAGCATATATGTATATAGAACAACTACCTAGAATGCATATATTATTTTTTCTCAATTTTTAGTAAAAATTCTAAAATGTCATGTGGCATTTTGTATCTCGTTTTGTTCTTTGAGAATGACTGCCAATAGAATTTTTTTTAAATGTGAACATAGTAAAAGTTAGTTTTAAAATTCGAAAGAAGTTTGATTTTGTTTTCAAGTCATGATACTCTACAACAAAAAAAAAAAAAAATCCATAATTAATTACGCAACAAAAAGTTTGTCTATGGAACAAGTTAATTTAGTTGTTATATTTGATTCCTTGAAGCGCAATATTGAGATTTACCTTTGTATGAAATAAAGAATTTCATATAATTTAATTAATTTGGAAAAAATAAGTAATTACGAAGGAGACACCGTGGCGAGTTCTATTAGCTTCAGTTGTGTTTTTTTATTACTGATATAATATTCATTACATTTTAATATTTATAAATTTGAGGTAAATCTTTCATAAGAACTATTTAATGAATTTATCGATACAATTTTTATTGATGCTTTCAGTTCATAAATTTTGATGAATTTGCTGTCTGTCATATTTTTTTTGATGCTTTTACAGTGACATAAATATTTACAATGGTATTTGAAATTCAATTTTGGATAGAAAATGAAATAGATAAAGTACTTCACCGGTTATTCTATTTATTTATTTTTTATAAGGATTGAAGCTAAGTGTACAGTGGTAGCATATACAGGAAGTTTATGAATAAGAAATTGAGAATTAATAAAAATTTACTGACCGGGATTGGATCTATTTAAAAGCATTTCCATCGGTCACGATTACCTCTTGAGGTTTGTGTGCACATTTTTATAGTATAGACTAAATTAAAACACCTGCCAAACTAAAATGGGAATAAAATAAATGTGAACTCCAATGGTTTCTTGGTATCCGGAAATCGGCAATTATCCTAACAATATTGTGATTATTCAAAACAAAGAATTGGGTTGGAGATGCTATTAGAGCATCTCTTACCCATCTCTCACTCTTTCTCCATTTTGGAGACTCAAAAACAAATATTTTATTCAAAAAACAAATATGGAGAATGAACAACTCCAACCCAAATTCTCCATTTTTCATCTCCCAAATTCCATCCAAGATTTTGCTCCCAAAATTCCCTCTCAATTCAACCCACTTTTAAGAGTCACTTGGTCTTTTCCCGAAGTTTTTGTTTGGCCTTACTTATAACACCCCCGGCAAGCTTTAGCCTTTAATCCCCACTTTCAGGTCGAAGTTACCAAAAAAAAAAAACTTTTCTTTCCGGAATGAATTTCCCCAAATTTAAGCCACCAAGTCCAAGCTTTCTAGATGAAGAAATGGAAGAGGAATTAGTATGTTTCCAACACTAATGTATTTATATTTAATGTCATTTCAAAGTGTATTTATACCTATGTAATATTAGACTCATTTTGAAGATACTATTAATATCTTTTCAATGATATAAATTTTATAAAAATTGAGTCTATAATTTAAAAGTTATATGTCATTCAAGAAAATTTAGTCAAAAGAAATTAGGCTATGGTTGGTATTATAATTTGTTATCAATACATCCAAAGGATAAAAATAGTGATTTTAAGAGAAAAAAAAAAAGTAGAAATGGAGATGGTTCTCCATTTGGTGGGAGATTCTCTAAATATGGAGGATGGGAGTTGGGTCTCCATTTTGGAGACCCCAAATGGAGATGGGTTGGAGGGTATGAATTCTCTAAAATGGAGATTTGGTTCTCTAAAATGGAGATTTGGTTCTCCAAAATGGAGATTTGGATATGGGTAGGAGATGCTCTTACGATTGTTATACACGGTATATATGTGTAATTAATAAACTTTTGTTGTCTCCTATATAGTTTATTATAATTTTAAAATGAGGCATGTCATGTTAAAATTCACCAACTGCACTAATGTGATCATAAATATCCGAGTAAACAAAATTTAGCATTCTCACATGGGAAGGAAGAAAGATTTATAGAGTTTTACCATATTAATTCTCTAACCTGATTTCATGACTTTTTCTGCTTTGTTCTTTTATTTCACTCATCAGAAATGTCGAAATGATAATTGGCGTACCCAAGAAATGCGCAAGTCAAATTCTTCAAGTGCTCAAACTAATGGTTCCCCACACAAATTTGGTTCCCGAAAATTTGGATCGATGCCTCGCCTACAAAAAAATTCATCTAGCGACCCCCAGACGTCCCACCCAGAAGAAAGTTGGGGGCACCAAACAAGTCCCGGAATGTACTCAACACTTGGTAACAGTTTCATGGGCAATGGAGAAGGAGAGTACGCAGTTCAACTGATCCAGTCTCAGGCTGATCACATGGTACCAAATTGTGTTGGAGGTAACATTCTCACACACAATACTTCAATCCAAAGCAATGTGGAACAAATCGAAACCAGTGGAATTAACCTTAATGCTACATACAATGGTGTTTACCAAAATGCTACATCAAATGGTACCGGAGATCAAAACATAGGTTCATTGTTTGGAAAGACAACTAATCAGCATTCACAAGCTACAATGTTTTACTTTGGCAATCCTACGTTTGGAGCAGATTCTGTAAATCCCGATGACTTGTTCGATTTTCTCCCCGAAATAGAGGTCAACCATGGCTTTTCCAAATATCTTGGAGGGTCTTCAATGATGGGTTATGGCTCCTTCCCAGAAGCTCACAGTGCCTTTGATGTGGAACCAATCTTTTTTGATCAGGTTAGTATGTATATTCAAACTTTTTTCATAAATTAAAAGTACTCATTGATATCTAGTAAATTGTTCAAAAAAATATTAGTTTTTTTTTTTTTTTTGAAAGTTTTGTACCATTTTTAAGTCCTCGTTTTGCCGACCGGACAAAAAGTTTGAGAAGGAGTAATGATTTTCACCAAGCTTTTACTTAAATAGATTAATTTCCATCTAAGAACTTTTGCATGCTTATTATTATATTTTAAATGAGTTAGTAGTAAAAATTAATTTTGTTTAGGCATTGTAATTACATGGGTTTGACTTACTCCATAACTATTTATGACAGCATGAGGGGCACCCGAGATAAGAAGGAAAGGCAAGCGGAGGTGAAGGCACATCGCCAACTTTTGTGAACCAACAAGGAAACCCCATTAATTATCTAATTATATATATAGTGGAAAAAATATACACATTGAGGATATTTAATTTTGATACTCCATTTTGACATATAAATTTGTCAATTTAATAACCTGCGAGACTAAATGCCTAACCCCGTGCTTAATATTGTGTTGGTTTCCATAAATAAAGGATTTATGTTGATATTTAGCTCTATTACCGGTTTATTTGGTTCGTTCAATTTGTAGTTAATAATCTTTTTTGATAGTTAATATTCCTTTTTTGATAGCTATGAAAGGTGCAAAACCTTATATATTATCTGGAATTAGGACATTGGATATTTGCGCATTCCATGGGCTATTGCGTAATGTGGAATTAATTTGGGATTATATTGAAGACTTAAAACTAGATTTAGCTATCTTTGCCAACTTAGTTTGAGGTACACTAGTTAGGTTCATGATTTGTTAGGTTCTTCATTTTCTAACACCTTGAATATGACATATGACAATGGATTGTTTTCCAGGGCCGCGCTAGTGAATAAGATCAACTGTGGTCACTTGAGCACACCCAATTTTCTAAAATGTCTATTATTTTAGAACTTTCTAAGTAATAGTGACTAATCTTTATCATTTTATTTATTGAATTTAACCTGTGCAAATTGTTGCATTGGCCCAAGAACTTCAGAAGGTATATAATTACCCAAAATATTTCGTCCAAATACAAGAAGAAATTGGAATATCCAGATAGTGGAAAAGCTGTTTTCATTTCAACGGGAATATTAATAGACGACAATATACCTTACATGTCTATAGTTAAAAGATATCTGAATTTTTGGCATAACAATTGTTTTCCTATTATTAGGAGAGAGAATTTAGACAGTAGGGGTCTAATTGAAAAATGAAAAATTAGTTTAGGTGCAATTTGATGTTTATGCATGAAAGTTTGGGTGTCTATTAATGAGGTCAAAGTTTAAAGGTACGTTGAAGTTTTCTCCAAAATGGCTCATCATTAGAAAATAAACCTCACTCGCCTGGGGATCATTCACATTATATTACCTTCAAAAGATCAATGATGATGTCAACATTTCCTCTAAAAATACTGTCCACTTTTTTTATATATACTAAAACTTACTTTTCGGAATAATTTAGGGATTAACCGTTTCTCTGAACGGGAGGAATATAGAGAGGTTTGACTTTGATATCTAGGTGATAGGACATGGGTTATTTTGATAACATGATGAGTGTTGGATAATTAATAGGATAACCTACAATTTCTAGCAAAAAATAAAAAATAAAGCAAAGAACAATCTCGCCAAACTATAGAGGCACGCTAATGGCATTGTCCTTAAAAGTTGATTCATACCTCCTCGGAGCCGACGACTTGGTGCGTAAGACTTCACGTCATGCAACCTCCCAAGATTCAACTATAGCCTTCTCCTCCGAACTCGCACAAGTTAGAAGAGGATTTTAACAACCCCTTGTTCCTCTTGAACAAAACCAATCAAATGGAGGAATAATCGATTTTTCCTTTCAAGTAACCTGTTTTGTAGTAGAAGGAAGATGGGAGTACTTGAGTTGGAAAAACTAAACTATCGTTATACGGAGGTGAAAGATATTAACGAGCAATGATAAGTACACAACAAAAATGGACAACAAAGTGGAAGTGATCACATGATGTGTGGGCTCCGCACACACTACACACTCAACTGTGTGTGGAGCTTACACACTATGTGAGTGTGTTGTCCACCTTGTTGTATATTTTTATTGCGTATCTAGCATTTTTTGTAACTATATATGGTGAGAGAATAAGTGTTGACCAAGTCCAAGGCTAGCTGTTGAAATCTGGCAATTAACGGGCAAATCAAACGGTAAAATTTGTAATGGTAAGAAGGGCTAGCTAGATTCTGACGGTAAGGAGTCTTCACAAGAGTATTTTTTTTGGGCTTCCCTAATAACAAAGGCCCATTAACAAACTAAGCCCAAATGATGTATAAAGTTCAGAACCCAAATAAAAGTGTTTTGAAATTCTTTAATAAAATAAAATTACAACAATCCCCCACATATTTTGTAGGAAAGGCCTGCACGTGAGCCAATTTGGCGCAGCCATAAGGGTCGCAACCTTGGCTAAAATATATAACCGGAATATGGGAGATATTAGTGGTTGGTGACTTAAAAGGAAAAGGGATCGCCACAATGGAATGACATGCACTAACCATCCTCGCGACCAGTGGCATCACCCACGTGTTCCTAGTATATGGAGAGGGCACATGTCCTCATATTATACGGGGAATGTCTCCTGCCAAATGACTGACCTCAGATCCCTATAAATATGAGACATTCCTTCACAAATTTCAATAGATTGATTCATTCCAAGGTGTGGAAATTCTAGAGAGAGAAAGTGGTCATGAGTGCTAGAATAAAGAACATTGTTCTTGTGAGTGTTCACGAACCTATTTCTCCTAGAGCTTGCGCTTAGGGATACTCAATTGGTAGTGGACTGAATATCGCTGCCTTCCCTTTCACCCCTCTACATATCTTTCTATTCCCAATGAATTGTTGACTATTGTTTGCCTCTCTTTGTTAAAATCATTGACTAACCAAGAATCTATCTTACATAAGGCGACTCCACTGGGGAGGCATTCATAGCTAATGGTTGTTACGAGACGAATGGTAGGACCAAGTAATGCAACTAGAAAAGTGTTAAGTACTTTACAAACACTAAGACAACAAGCAACGGAAAACAACCCACCTTTGCTCAATGAAGTACGCAAGGTGGACCCTAACCAGATTGGGAATGCTAAAACAGAGGGCCTTCAGGCCGTCTGTGAAGGATAACAATGATGCAGCAAAGATAGGTCCAGCTCCTCACTGTCCTTGCATTACTTGGTCTGAAGGGCTCAACTCACAGAGGTAGTTGCTTCTTCACAGACAAGGGCTTAAGTGGTTCTCCAGTGCCTCCATAAAATGTTGTAAGGGAAATTTGCCAAAACCAGCTACAGTTAACGCAACAGCAGACCTCACACTAGGAGGGCCAGTTCCCCCAACTACACCTGTTCAAGTCCAAGCTCCAGGAACATTAGCAGCCCAAGGTGGCCTTGGGGAGGTCAACCCAATTCCTGTGCAAAATCAGTCATTTGTCACTTTGGCAGACATGTAAGCTCTGTTTTAACAAAAAAAAAAAAAACAAAGGCAAGTCTTCCTGCACTGCGAACCCTAGAAATTCAACCCCTTACCTTGCTGCGAGACTTTTCATCCCGTATCCCAAGGGGTACACCCAACCAAAATTCATCAATTTGATGGAAAATAGGGAATTGCACAGGAACATGTGCATCAATTTATCAAAACAATGGGGTACATTCAGGAAACGTAAAACTTCGCTTACAAGAATTCTCTAAATCCATGACTTCTCGCATGCACATCCTCTCAATGGAGATACGATTTATGGTTCTCATTATACTCGATTGTCACCAAAAATCTCTTTTGAGACTTATTTCATGCATCTATAATGCTTTTTGTCGATTGTACAGTTCTAACCAAATTGACTATTACGCAAGAAGTTAGAAAGATGTTAATGAAGAATAGTGAGGAAGAGAAGGTGATTGCAAGAACAATCACAACATATTCAAGAGTGCTGTCATTTGATGATCGTCGTCATCAACGACAGTGACTCCATAACTGTGATTTTTCTTCCTCCATCAAGTTTTTCTTTTATCAGTTCCTCTATCATGCAAGTTTCAAGACCATCATATTTATAATTTTTCCTTTTATTTTCTTCCTTTTTTCTTGCTCCGATATGTGCTTCGATACTATAGTGTTTGAGTCTGCATTTGCTTTGTGAAAAAATTAGGCCAAGACTTGGCTATAAAGAAGAAACTACAGCTAGATGCTTCTACAATTTTTCCTTCTTTGGATTTATATGAAGCATATATATATATATATATATATATATATATATATATATATATATATATATATATATATATATATATATAGGAACCCCTTCACATCCAAACCATTATTTACGGACCTAACGTCCGGACCTCCACCTTCCGAATTTTTTTTCGAATATCCGAACTGTTAGATGTGTTTAAAACGTGATTTGAAGGTCCAACGCGAAGATTTGTCAAAAAAAAATACCCGGAAGGGCTTGATCGGGGCAGTTTTTCACAAAAACGCTATATTTGCGTTTTTGTGAAAAACAGCCCCGATCAAGCCCTTCCGGGTATGTTTTTTTGACAAATCTTCGCGTTAGACCTTAAAATCACGTTTTGAACACATCTAACGGTTTGGATTTTCAAAAAAAAATTTGGAAGGTGGAGGACCGGACGTTTTAAAATCCGGGAGTTTGGATTGGAAGTTTTTTGTATATATATATATAGGACACAAAATTATCGTATGCCTCTCTAAGGTGTTGATTTTACTTATTTTTTCTAGACTTTGGGATACATCGGACACGACTATAGTGGATGCTGTTATTAAAATCCAATCCCAAAAGCAAAAAAATATTGACATGGTTAACACCTTGGCTTTAATACTTAGTTAATCTTCCTTTTTTGTGGTGCTCAGGCTCATTTCCAAGATGAAGATGATGGTATGTTATTACTTAGACAAAATCAATGAAGAATTACGCTACAAATGAAAAGGTAGGTTCAATTTAGGTTTCAAAGAAATCCAAAAGCATTGGTCTGAATGGTGCCGGGATTTGCACCTTTTTTAATTTGAAAAGAATTCGCAGGGAGGATCAACTCTAGAATTTGTTAAATTCTTTTTAATTTTTATTCCACGACAAGTTATTTTATTTTTTTCCTTTTCTTCTTATTGGAAATATTTGGTTGTATCGTATTCCTTCTCAATCCTTTTTTTGATCTTTTTAGGCTATTTACAGTAACTTCAAATTGACATTTGGGCAGCTCAAAAAAAAACTATGTTCACATTCTACAATATATAATTTCTTTTTCTTTTATTCTATTTGTAAGTAACATTTATTCTTTGAAAAAAAAAAAAGATGCCAAATGATGCAGTGGTTACAAGGATCTATTTGTTGGATGTTCTTCTTGAAACGTCTATGTATGATCATAATAATCAAGCTTGATTGCACCTTTACAATTTCCATGCACAGCACAAGTTATCGCTAGCCAGGACAACCGGTTATTAAAAAATAGGGTATGTTATTTGATATGCTTTAAACTATAACCAATAAAGCTTTTAATACTATGGACATCCAAAAAGAAGATGTGAGGCTTTTGAAACAATCTTTCCGTTGACGCTAAACTTGACGAGAAAAATTGGATTGGTGATGTGATGTATATACCCACGGTAGATTCCGTACCATATGAAGTGGATCATGGGCAACTGGTTATAAAAAAAAATTGAGCCGCTGCTACATATTGAAATTTGGACGTGCCATGGATATTGAAATTTGGACGTATCATGGATATTAAAATTTGGATGGGTCATGGATTACGTGGATACATAACGAAATTTACTTTGGTTACAATTTCCTTTTTGTGCATAGCACGTGTAATTTAGCCGGTTTTGTACTTGAATTGGTATCAAATTATGTCTGCAAAAATCTTTAACCGTGGATGGCGGGCCTGTGCATATCACGGATTTTATGCTACTATATAATTTATGGAAAAATTCAAAACCAGTAACACAATTTATTTATTTTTTAAGTGTGGACGTATGACTCCACGTGTCACATAGAGGACAGATGGAGAGAATTTTTGTTATGTCAGAGTGCTTGTGCCATGTATTTTCTTGGGGGATTGTTTTTTAAATTAACCTATAAATTAAAAGATTAATTATATGTGTGTGCGTGTAGAATCTCGTGCATCCATATCCATTTCGATGGTACAAAAATATTGAACCCTAGCGTTAAATTTTCCGGATATGCATACGATCTCTGAATGACAATTATTCATTTTTCCAAAGCATCTTGGACAGCTAACTTTTAGATTTTTTCAAAAATTATTGGGCGAGTTAACTTATTGGTAAAATTTTGACGCCTTTTGAGAAGAAAAATACTTTTTTGAAAGTGTATCCCAATATTTGGGCTCCTCCGTCCAGTAATTCTTGCCAATTTTTTACGGCTAACTTTGCCAATTTTTCACTTTGGATTTTAACTTGGTTCACGATGTACTGGAGTGTATATGCCTCCTTTGATTTTTAGAACTTAAATGTTTGTAGTAAATTTTTACTAATAACATTAGGTATATTGAGAAATTAATGTAAGCATAGTCTGAATTTCTAAATGAGTTGAAGGAAAAATGTGACCACCTCAGGTGATCTTCTATTTTTTTGAAAAGAAAAAAAAAAAAGTGGGGTTTGTTGGAGGGACAAGTGTCGCTTTATTTAGTTTTTCTTTTTGGTTGTAAGTCAGAGTTTTTCGGTGCCTAGCTTACATGCACCTTAAATAGTCTCCTTGGTTTGGTTAAAGGTAGACTATTCATGCTATGATTACAGAATTCGATCACAAGAAATTACTTTCTTACGGCTTGATTTCAAAAATAACATTCTTATTAATTTTATGAGAAATAAACTCACTACTTATTTATTTTCATAATGGACTAACTTTTTCGAGTGGAGAGACTACTGAATTTTGAGCATTTTTCTAAAGACACAGCATTTTTAACTATGATTTAAATTGCAAAAGAAGTAATCAACTTGGTTAAGCCGAAAGTAACCCCCATGGCTAACCACCCTCCAACCAAAACCCTAAGTAGAGCCTTCACCACCGGCGCCCTCCCCAGCACCGCGCTCAACCCTCCGAACCCTACCAACGCCAAGCTCACAGCCACCGCCACCACCCCCAACCTCGCCTTATAATCATTAATAAATCCCGCCGCCAGCAACGGCACAAGCGCCCCAACTGAAAAAGACAAGGCTGAGGCTGCTGCTGCCCGGAACGGGCTCGGCAATTTACCCTTCCTCTCCTCGATTCCTTTCATCTCGCTCATCGCCTCTTCAACCTTAGCAGTACTCTCTCTTTTGATCTGAGCCATTTCTATGTCATACTGGGAGTAAACAGACACGAGTTCACCAATGGCCATGCTACAAGCTCCGGCAACGAGTCCGGAAATCCCGGTGAGTACCATGGTCTTGACATCTTTCTTGACAGCCCCGACTCCGACCATTAAGGATGCAGTTGAGAGCAAGCCGTCATTTGCGCCCAAAATGGCAGCTCTGAGCCACTGGGCTCTAGAAGAATAGTCGTCGATGACCTCCATTTCGAGACCTTCGATGGGTTGTAGCTCGACATCGACGGCGGGGATGGAGGGTTTTGTCTGGTCAATAGAAGTTTGCATTCTGGAAAAAGAAGAAGGAGAAAATTGTTTGGAGCTGCAAAGGATTGTGGAGGACACAAGCCTTAATATGGTGATATGTATAAAAGAGTGGAAATGTTATGGGTAGAGAAAATATTCAATTTTAAAAGTATCCCTCACAAACTTTATTAAGGGAAATTTAAGTTTGGTTATAATTTGTAGAAATTGTTATTTATAAGTAATTATTCAGTAGTCCGAGAGCACCGCCTCGTGATGCTCCGAACCACTCCAGAACATTATGCCTTATAAATTTTTGTGGTTTGTAATAAAAGTCCATATAAGTGTTATCTCACTATAGAAGCTACCCACCAAAGGGCCGGATAATTTTTCAAAATAAGTTACTTATTAGTTTTTTGGGTTTTGTTTTTTTTCAAAAAAAAATCGCGCTTGTTAGTTTGAATCAAATTTTTATGAATTATTATTTCATCTCGATGAAAGAAATCGAAAGAGTAAAAAATTTAGTACATTTAACCAAGTGATTTATTTTGAAAAACAACTTTTTTAAGTCAAATTCCGAATCTGTCACTACCCGGCCCCACATGAATCTTTGAATATGGAGGTGGTTTGGAGCATAGAACCCAATAATATTTCTTCTCTAGAGAGATATGACCTCGATTTTCTCTGTAAAAATAAAATGCAGTACATGATAAAGAACGGTGTTGGCAATGCTTTGGTTCGACGATTGGACAATGCTCTGGTTATAAACTATCACATATGAATATCATCCGGAGTAAATTAAAATACTCCATAGCACTGGTTCGGTGATTGGACAATGTATTATTCAGCTGCTTCGCCAAGGACAGAATTCAGAATCTTTATTTCGGCAAGGCCGGCCGAACTCACAAAGTCAGTAAATTATACAGTAACTCAACAAAAATACACCTCATGATCATTTTGTTTATGTGCGTCAGAAATTCAAAACAACAAAGTAGAATTACAGCTAACTAGACCACATTCATCAAGTCCATGCGGTAGCGACTCCAAGAGTTTGGAATCGTGGGATCACTCATAAATATCAAATATTTTTATCAACCATAAATCAAAGAAAAATATCATTGTAATGGCAACTAAAAATCTTGTTTCAACAAAAATTTCATTTAAAGCTCAATTTAGCAAAACAAATAAATTTTTTCCTTATCAAATTAAAGAACAAAATGAGTGACAATGATTCAAATAAACCACACAAAAAAAACAACTTTTATGAACTTTTTGGAGTTATACAGGTGGGTCACCACCAAATTTAGGGAGTTCATTTATGTATAGTTAAAACAATTTAATATAATTAGTAGTATTTTTTTCCCATGGGGTCGGCTGACCCCACTAGCCTCTGAGTCCATACTATGACATGAGCCGAGCTACATATGTCTTGAGCCATACTCCGTCGTCATTAACAATGCCATATCCTTACCGATGAGTAGAAGTTAGCAAAATGGGAGCCGAGTGGATAGGAACATAGCGTTTGGGATCATAGAGGATGGGAATATCAAGTTTGTACTCTGATAAGTTTCATTACTAGGGTTATCGGTCGTGACTCAAGCTATGACTTGACCCATGCTATATTTGAGTTACGAACGTGCATGTCATGGACTAGACCCAAGAGTTACGCATGGATACTTGAGTCGAGAGGATGGGAACGTAGTGCATGGTTTTGAAACTTCTTTTGTCAACCTCGTACTCAAAGTTTGATTCGAAATCTTATTGATTAATTTGGTTGGGTATCTTCGGTTCCATACTAATCTTTAATGAAATGTTCAAATTTATTCTGCACTTTCTATAGTATTTCTTTTCTTAAACGAACGAAAATTTCGAAGTGTTACCACGAGCTCATCCCAATTCTAGCAAGGTGGTCCACACGGTAAACATGACTCAAAGATGTTGTGGTAATTTCCAAAGGTTAGTGGAAGGCTTGTGGATTCAAGTCAACGGCGGTCAAGCACTGAGTGTGGTGAACGTAGATTCAGCAAGTAGTTCTTAGGACGATTTGTGAGGATTCAGAATCATAGGGTAAGATTACTTGTAACTGCACAATGTTTTATAGTGTTTGATTCTTTCCCGTGGTTTTTACCCGTATTGGAGTTTTTCATGTATATCTGGTATTCATCGTTTAATTATTTTTTGTTTGTGATTGCTTCATATATTGATTGATGTTATTTTTATTGAGATAAAAAAAAAAAAAAAACTAGCAAATTATTAAACCTAGGCCATCTAGGATTTTTCAGGGACACACCCTCCTAATAAAACAATCCAAGGGAACTATTTAACTAAGGTTAAGTTTGGAAAAAAAAAATTATTTTATCTTATTTTACCCTTTATGAACTTTTGTTTGTTTTTTCATAATTTTTTAAATTAAAAATTACTCAATGTTACTCCCTTCATTCCTAAATAAGTCTCTCTCTCTCTCTCTCTCTCTCTCTCTCTCTCTCTCTCTCTCTCTCTCTCTCTCTCTCTCTCTTACCATTTTTTAAATCAAAAAATGTTCGGCATGGAAAAATTCAAAAAATGATACACGGAAGCACTTAGGTTGTGTTCGAAAAGGGTTCTCAAAACCGGTTTCACCTTTTTCGGTAGAGGGACCCACATGACAAAGACCACTTTCCTCTTTCCTCCCAATTTTAAGAAATTCTACCCTTGTTTATCTCTTGTGTGAGATGGATCTGTGGGGTCCACTTCAAAAACTCACACAAATGATCCAAGCCGTCCATCAATTCGAAAATTATTTTTGGAGTCATTCGGAAAAAAAAAAAAACAAGTCAATCATATAATTTTAAATACTTTATCAAGTTGTCTAACTTTCTTTCAAACATTTGTCAAAATTCAAGATACTAAATTGTGAATCAAAATTAGATGACGGATCTACCATTTATAATTTTTCGAATGAGCTAATTTTTTAGGAGTCACTTAAAAAATTAATTTTAGGACTAATTGACAGATTAGATCATTTGTGTGGGTATTTGAAGCGGACTTCACAGACCCATCTCACACAAGGTATAAACTAGGGTAGAATTTCTTTAAATTGGGAGGAGAGAGAAAAGAGGTCTCTGTCATGTGGGCCCCTATACCGAAAAAGGTGAAACCAGTTTTGAGAAACCTTTCCGAACAAGGCGTTAATTTTTTTATTTGAAAAATTGCATGACTTTTCGTAGTGGACACTTATTTAGGAACGGCTTCAAAAGTAAAGTCACTAAAAATGAAATAAGTCAATGATAAAAATGAAAATTTAGTCGGTCAAGAGTGTTATAAGCGAATTTTTACACAATTCGAAATCAAGATATCCACTAATCTGAATTGAGAGGCCTTAATCCCAACATCACATTTGATGTGAGAAACATAGGATTTTTTTTTTTTTGGGTAAAGTTACTTTTTCCATATAAAGACCAAACACAGAATACAAAACATCAGAGCAAAATACTACAGATTATATATTGCCTCTTGATCTTGATCTAGCTTAGCTTGTTTTGATTTTCTGTTTTGGTTTAGGGATGGCCTGATATCGCCTTTTGTTTTCTTTTGCTGGCTTTTGTTTTCTTTTGCTGGCAGCCTCACTGCTGCTCCAAAAATTGGAGTTTAGCCGAGTCAAATCCTTCAACCAGTAGCCTTGTTGGCGACTTATCAAGCCCAGCGAGTCACTGTAGCACTGGCCTCTCTCTCTATCTCCGCCAGATCTGCACGGCAACAGCTCCGCCATCGTTGGCTCCGACAAAGATAAGAACGGCTAGGATTCAGTTGGCATTTGCTCCGGCATAGCCCGTCGTTGGCTCCGTTGAGCTTTAGATTCTGGGGTGGTTTGATGAGGCTTCATAGGGACAAAAGGAGCACTGGACAAGGGTTTTGAGATTTGAATACCTATTTTGGTTAAGCTAGTTTGTAGGAATGTCATTGTATTTTGTAGCAAATTAACTAAAATTTGGTGTTATTAACCCGGACAGCGAAAACGCCCAGACATCGGAGAGTAACAAGCCCATGCAATTTATGCCTCAAATTGAACGTGCAATCAGTAAGTAAAAGCCATTGTGTCCATAGCCATGCAATCCGGTCATACAAATTAACTCAACCGAATGCCAAGCAATGCACAAGATCATACAACATATACCCAGATAAGAGCACCGATAACCCAGATTGATCAAACGAAAACCTAAAAGCGAAGATTAAGCTTAACCAAGCCCCACGGAGGAGTTTTTAAAATGTGACGGTATGAAATTTCAATCGAATCGAGAATTGATGGATATGTACAACTTTACTCATCAAGGACAGGGGTTGAGGTCCAATCCATCTATGGACAAGAAAAACTACGTTCTTTTATTGCAATAAGGTCAAATAAGTTTCTTAGTTTAGAAAAATTGAATCAACCAGATCAATTATTTGATTAAACTTAAGGTCTCCATAAGGCTGATGAAAGTACCACACAGACATTGAATGTTTGAGGTGAAGAAAAACCAATATGATGTCTGGTTGAAGAACAAACGGGCGACGTGAGGTTAATATACCACAAAGCTGTGCCCCAGCTACTTCAGTTCTGAAAAGAGCTTCGGTGCCACCTGTGTAATGAAAATACAAGAAATAAAAACAAATCAACACGTGTAATTTGATTTACAAACAATAGAAAATGGGATGGAACCAAGAAAAAACAAGACTTACACATTTGTCAACACAAGACCAATAGTCGAAGTATTGTCCAGTGCAGTGCTTGTGACCCATTTCATCACCTTGGATCCTTTTGACGCATGTCTATGGAGAACGACATGACTTCATATTAGCAACATGCAGAGTATATATAGAGGCCAAGGAAAGGGGAGAGAAGAGCTGAACTGCCTAACAAGCAAGGGTTAAATATACACCAAGCCTGATTGGCTTTCGGTGTTCAATGTAGCCAGCGGAACAGGAACAGACTTTAGAGGGCGAGGGGGGTACTAATCAGGGGATGGGATGCACAATGCTGCTATAGTGGAACTACAAGCAAAATCCATGAGCCGCGGAAAAAAGAAGACATACCTAGTAGTCAAAACTCAAACGGAACATAAGGACATGATTCTGTTTTTTGTGTTATTCTATAATCTTTTTGATTTCATATTATTCGTTGATATTTGCATCATCTTGTTTCCTTTTCACCTAAGGCCAATATTGTACACCAACACTATTCGCTGTTCTTCCTAGAGATTTTGCAAAAAGGCTTTAGTAACAGCTTATTTGTAACCTTTATACCAGTCTCACATTGTATCGATATAGAGCAATAACATGAATTGTGTCAACTTTATTGTATTCTACATGTTTTCTAAAGCATTTCTGTTTTGTTTTGCTGTATGATAAGAAGCTACAGATTTACTGATGATTTGTAACCCTTGCTTCGAACACTCGGTCATTATAGGTTCTAACCACTGACTTCCTACATATATTTGTACACACTGTATCCATACAACCTCCTTTTTCTTCTATTCTTTTTCTAGTCCCGTATGAAAGTTCCATTGTAATTTAGACCTATGCCTGCCTATTTAAACTAGTTAACTTAATGTTCAAAACATGCAGCAATGAGCCATGTTTGCCATGATGAACAAAGTAGATACAGCTAGTGATGCTCAAATAACTTTTCATTCAGATAAAAGAGCTAGGTAGTACAAGAAAAGGACTTAGAGATGTGAGGAGCTCCAAAATTACTACAGCTGGATATGCATATTAGCAAAGTTAAATTTCAATATCCAAAGTCAGGAAAGCACCTGATAATCAAGAAAAGGTTTCACACATTTTGGATTGCAAGATTCTTCAAGGTACTTCTTCTTATCAACATGTTGCTCATCCGCCCTATTATAAAGGAAATTTTGTAAACTACAGTGCAGCTGATACAAGTAACATATTACTAATGAAAATTAAAGGAAAAACACAGACAAATTCATTTCCGAAGAAATCACAATGCCAAATATGAATGAATCTACTATACACCCAAGATTTTGATTTCTTCTATACATCATGCCTTTTCGATAGAATTCTATTACTTAGCCAAAAAAATCCAAGATTTGCTATGAATATGAGCATCTCCTAGAATACATCTTTTCTTCCTTTCAATGAGTGAATTTTTGTTGAAAAGGAATGAAGGGCACAACCTCCACAAAAGAGATACAGAGAAAGACTCAGAAAGGACACCCATGAGTCATAACTACCCTTAACTCTGTGATAGCAACAGAAGATTCTTCCCTAGTATATATCGTCAAGGTTCTAAAAGATGCTAGTCGGTCCCAAGTTGGTCGGCTGCCGAGTAGCGATTTTTGGTTGACTACTCGCCGACTTTTGCCCGACTAGTCAGATTTCAATCAAGTCGGGGGATCCCCAACTAGTGACTTGGGGCTGACTAGTCGACCGACTTGACCAATTTTCAGAACACTGATATCGTATTTGGCAACATGGTTTCAAATACAAAAGAAGCTCAACATTTAATTAAGAAACCCTTTACAGACCATCAAAACCATAGATTTTCCATAATTTAAAACTAGTACGTCATAGAAATTAACACCTAATGATAGTGGGAACCTGAGACCTTAGTTGCACAAAGCGGGCACGGGGAGCGGGAGCAGGGGAGCCAATATATTCAATAGTTTAATATTCCTAATACAGACTAACATTCTAGGATGGAGTAAGACCTCTTAGTTCAACAGGGTACGAGATAGGTAATAGGCATACAGTCTTCCCCGGTCTTCAAAAACAAGCCTTACTCCATTCTGTTGTTACTTTAAGAAGGTGGCTTACAAGATAACTTAATTCTAATTGTTAAATAGGTAAGAATTGAGTACAATAACAAAGAAGGTTGGTACAAGTCATTTAGTAAGAAAACAACAAATATATCTTAGCACAATAGCAACCATCCTAATTTAACTCTGCATTTACAGGTTAGTCCCACCTTAAGGTATCTGGAGAGAATGACATAATGTAATCATTCAAGATTCATGGAAAACTGGAAAAGTTCTAGAAAAAGATTGGTCGTATGTTATAACTTAGTTAATGGAGCTTACACTTTCGGACAAATTGATTTAAGGGTTTCAACAGGTATTGCAATCTATCTTCCTTATTTTTTTTTTTTTGGCAATTAGTATTTCAATCTACTTATTTTAATATAGAAAGGGATAGCACCAATTTGGTGTCCCATTTTTTGTCAATTGTGTCGACCTTTTCTTTAGTTAAGTTGGCTACACCTTTTCAACTGATAGGGCAACAATGTAAATCAACAAATCACTCCACGTTGTAAGTGGTAATTGCTGCTGTTTAGCCAAGGGAAAAAAATGAAAAATTGATGGCCAAAAACTGTTGCAATTACAAATGAACTCCATACCAAATTAATATTCATCACTACAAAAGACTACGGATAAATCACAGTTATCTCGAAATTTAATAAGTAACTTCTTCTATGAAATTTTCTTTCGCATCACTAGCACATGCATCACGTGTACCCTAAACACTAGTCCAATTTTAAAGACAGAGGGGTGCATAAACCCCATAAAGACATAAAGTCATAAACCAAGTAATAATATACAGAACAAAAAAATTTAATACCCCTGGAAATCTATCAAAACATTTATTACCCACATGGGAATCGAAGCGTCACGACCAGTTAAGTGCAATGGAGGTGCTGGAATCGCCTGAAAACAAGAAAATTTTCCAAAGTAATAAGTTATCACAAAATCCAATTCTTGATCCCAAACTCACAATCAAATTAGTGACTCTATCAATCCCAGATTCCAATCTTTAAAGGAAAACGACATGTACAGCCGACAAATCTTAGCGTTGGACAGACGAAGGATTTCAATGTTGGGTGGGTAAACTTTAAACTTTTTTATCACCTATGAAAGGCGCTATCAAAATTTTAACATTGTATATAACAAAAACAGTGTCACATAAATTAATGTGCATATTTCGATCAACCTATAGTTACGAAGACACAGTTATATATTATAGATGCGTATAATCTTATGCATCCATATCCATCCCAAAAGGTAAAATATTATATCTAATGTTAAAATACTTTGATAGATATACAAGATATCATCCAATTTTTCAAAAATAAAATAAAATTCTTGGATAGGTTTGTTTTAAATTGTTGTAAAAGATATTGGGCAGGCGAACGAGAAAAATTATACTACTAAATAATAAATACTTGTATACAAAAATTTGAAATTTTGGTAATGCTGTCACCCTGCTCATCCGCCCCTCGTCCCGTCCTTGCTTAGTTAATATGTTCTTTTTTCTTGGTCTCTTTTGTTCAACGATCAAGGTCTATGGCCACCTTACACGCAACTCGATTAAATTAATCCCCTCCCGTTGAGGACAAAGGCAACCATCCACGCCGGGACTAGGGATTCACAATAAATTACTTTGTCGCGGCGTGACCTAATAATCGAACCCGGGTCAATTTTTTCTGGGGCACACCCACCAACCAACTGGATTAAGCTCGGGGCTCTTAGTTAACGTATTCAGGCAATATGCAATACAGGAGTGTAAATACACCTGTTAAAGATAAAACAAAATAGTGGAAATGGAAGATGGGTCTGGATAAAGAACTGCGAAACGGATTGGCAAAAATTGAAAACTATAAAGCGATCGGGAATGTGAAGGATCGTACCTTTCTGGGTTTTTAAGCCGCGAGAGATCGATGCATATGGGGAAGAACCAGCCGAGCACTACAAGAGAGAGGACGGAGGACCTGACGCTCTAGTTCTTGAGCCTGGTACGTAGGATCTGTCCAATTATGGGGTCAATTGGGCCAATTCAAATTTGGGCTAAAGGCTTTGAATGGGATTGGGCTGAACAATAAGAAGTAGTACAACTTTTTTTTTCTCAGTTTTGGGATAAATTTTTGAAACAAAAATATTATATGAGGTTATGTTTTTTTTTTTATCTTGAGTCCATTATTTGAATATTATAACAATTTTTTTTGTTTTTTTTAATAGAGCTCCTTCATATACACCCAAAAAGGTAACAAGAAATTAAAAATTTGCTAAAAATTTACTGAAGACGAAAAAATATGAATGATGAAACAGTACAAAAATTTTAAAATAAATTTTTTGAGCGGGGAAATGAGCAAAGCTGCCACCCCAGGACCAAAAAAAAACTTTTTCTATAGGGTTTTTTCTTTTGATTTTTTACTTCTTGTCAAACTTGTCTTGTCTGTTTTTTCGGGTGTTGTAAGAGCACGAGGTACATATCTAGCTACAAGTGAAAATCCTCTTATCTTGCTGTAATTTGTTTCTATCTTTCTTGGCAGGTTTAGGTTGTGGTTGTGGTTGCAGTTAAATGTATTTTTTATATATATAAGAACTAGATGAATAAATGAAAGTGTAAAAAACTTTCCCAAAACAAAAGAGCATTGATCAACAATAAACAATGCCAAATGTAATAACCAATTATTTCATCAAAAGCATCATTTAAATATTACTAATACAAAAAGTAAGTGGTTCAAAGGCATCACTTAAATATCACTTTTTACAGTTTTAGCAGCAAAAGTACTAATAATGATCGCATAATCAATCTTATCCACCATCTCATGTTCGCAACCTTTCTTGTGAAATAGTTGAGCGAAGGTATCTAGTTCTTAATTAGCTTCAACTATGGAAAACTTCTTTCTCTGGGAGTAGCCATAATGGGAATATTCAATAATATCCAATACGCAATTCACACATTTGGATAACAATCCTCCATCAATTTCAAATGATTGAGCACTTCAATTGGTTTCTGTATCTCTTTTGGTAAATCTTCTTTGAAGACTTTCAATTTCGAAAATAACTCATTTCCGTGAATTCCAAAAATTTCAATACACAATTCTCCGCTCGTAGAATTTAACTCGTTTATCTCAAATCAAAACCCCAAGTTTCCTCATACTTCTCAAATTATGTGAATCGGCTCTTAAGTGAAGAAATAGCTTGATCTACTCAAAGACAGTGTCACTACTCTCAAGCAATATAAAGCCCAAGGAGTTTTTTTTTTCCCCCAAACATTCCCTTATATTTCCTTCCTACGCAAAAAAAAAAAAAAAAAAAAAAAAGAGGCAGGTAGAGACTAAAGAGGACAAACACAAAAACTTAAACAAATTCCACCTATCAAGAAAGCCAGCAATAAGCCCATTCCGAATTAATTCAAAACACTAAAAATATTGGGCCTGTAATTTTAAGTTCAGTTGGGCTGTTTTGAAATATATTTACATAGGACTAGTATATGTTTGGGGCTCTAAAAATAAGTCATTTTGGTGGGCCTAAGCCCAGGCACCTTGGGCTTTAGCCATTATGCTGGAAAAACAAAGTTTGATTCGGTTAATTTGGTTTTGATGCATGGACTCGATTTCTAACCACTTCTAAGCATTAAGTACAACATCTAGGAACTAAGTATAATATACTCAGGGAAAGTAGGGTAAGAGGTTTCTACCTTTCATCCGAAAAACTAAACCCAAAATGAGATTTTTGGCGAAAGTGTGAGGTTGAAAAAGAAGGTGATGGTGATAGCCTTTGGAGTGTGTTGAGGTGGGTGAATGAATTTTTTTTTATACGCCGGGTGAATAAATATTTGTGGATGTTTTAGGAACTCTCAAGGAGTTTGTAGATCGGATTTGAGTGGTGGGGTGGTTTGGAACGGAATCCGAGCTGTTGCTGTCGAGATGGATGGTCGGATGAGGCTCACTACAACCCTACAAAGCCATCGCTTCCCTTGGGTAATGAGATGTAGGTGTATGGCCTTTGATGGTTAAAGGTGTTGGAGGTGTGTGTTGCTTCATCAATGGTTGAAGAAAAGAGCGTGCCAAATATGGTGAAATGGTAAGATATAATTATATGTTTTTATGTGTGAATTAATTCAATTGGCAAAACTACAGGGTTTAACTAGTTTGATCAATTGACTAATAAATTGATTAAGAAATAATATTAAGAAAATGTTATTTAAAATTTTTGGGTCTTTACATTTATTAGAGAGGAAGAGCTTCCTAAATTAAACACTTGAACAACTCCAACAACTTGTGCTGACGAATATCCATCATTATTTTCTATGGTAACTATTATTTTCTACAATCTTTTCTTGCAAACAAATTATTCACGAATATCCATCATTATTTTCTTCGAATGTTTACGCGATTACCCGAAAAGATTCAACAATTAGGGACAGTGAGAGTAATATTTTTTCTTGTTGATTATAAATAAAAATAAGTAGTGCTGCCTCAAAATATTTCTGGCACCAGCGTCCACATCATGTGGTGTTGGGTTCCATATATTGTAGTACTGAGTTTACTTGCAATTTGCCCAAATAGCTGAAAAATCGGCATGCAACAAATAAGTCTCGTGATTTTACACATAAGAACTTACCTGCAAATATGAAATTTCCTAATCAGACACTACTTTTTCTATGGTAACTATTTACTAGTAAATTGTTTAGTGAATTAAACAGCTGCACAAGATTTCCAAGTTAACTATAGAAAGAGTATATGTGATTTGGTTTCTAAACAGAGAATTGGTAATCTCATTTTTTTTTTTCACTGGTGTAGCCTACCAATAAACAGACCAATTCCATAATAAAAAATAATAATAACAAAATAACAAAATTCTCTGAGTAAATCAATAATTTTACTCATTCGAGCCGTCCATCTCGGTGATCACCAACAACCCCTTCCATCTGCCACTGGACTACCACTGCACTTGCAAGACTCGTTCTATAATTTAAAGCGCACCAAATAGTGCATAAATGCTAAAAAAAGGAAGTGTCTCTTTTTTATTATTTAGACAGCAAAATAGTGGGTTTGAGAATGGAAATACCCTTTGTTTCAGGCTCTTATTTGCTTCATTAAGCAAACGTAATCCTACAGTTCTAAGAATTGATGGAATGATTTGTGAACATCATTTTTTATTAATACAATCACTAACCCACTTAAATTACTTGGTTAAAAGGCTTAAATTACTTGATTACAATGAGAAGGTTAATTAATTAAGGACCCTTGATGATCTTAGGATCAAATCGCAAGAAAGAAATTTCTTGTGAATTCCTTAATCTCGGCGTGGATGGCCTGTCTTTGACAAAATCGAAGAGGGGATTAGTTGACATGCGAGTAAGCTAGTCTGAACACCCCCGACTGTCGAACCGAAAACAAAAAAACCAAACCCTTGTTGATCTGATTTGCTTTAGTGACTTGGTTATGTAAATATGTAAGGCTTATAAGTTATAACCAAATTATGAAAAATGACTTCATGTATTACCCAGATAAATTAACTCCAGGAGTGTTCTGGGTAATCAAATCAAAGTATAATACACACATCACCAGCAATAGTCCTCATCTTTCCAAAAACCATGCATTCCTTAAATAAGAGAGGCTATTTTGCCTTAGAAAATTTCCTGTTGTTCCCTAATGTAAGACAGTCTGACTAATACTTGCCTATTTTGTACTATTAAATCAATTATTTTAGTCAAGTGTCTTGCCAATTAATTAGAAACTTGCCTTTATTACATACAAAATTTGGTACTAAAAATCTTTGATTGAGGATTTGCTCCCAAATTTTCTCCAAATATTATTTATTTTCTGATTTCTCTAAGAAATCAGGATTTAAGAGCCCTTGCTACCTTTCTTCCAACCAGGTTGAACGGTTCTTCGCATAAGACATGAAATATTTGTCATCAATATTATCAGGTCTCTCTTACACTAGTCAATTTGTGAGACACATATATATCTTTTCCTTTCATATTTAATTTCTGCTTCATAAACCTTCGAAAAACCCCGGTCAGCGACTCTTCCCTTAACCCTTGAGCAGTTCGACGGTGACTCCCCTCTCCGATCTACATCGACCGATCCTTTTCTACGCTACAAAGGTATTTTTGAAGCTTTACAATCTCCTCTCCCATGTCACTTTGATTTATTAATTGCATTATCTTTTAATACTGCGTTTTTTTTTTTTTCTGTCTTTTCTGGAATTTAGAACGTTATTTGTTGTTTCATTGAATACAAGCACGGAACTTAAGAAGTTCATCTCAGGAGTATTTCATTCAATACCATGTTCGGTTCTTTGATTATTTCATTGCCATATTTAGATTTAAACCATTCATTCCAATTTTGAGTGCCTAAAAACTATGGCAAGAGAAATCTTCCTCGGAACCGGGCCCTGTAGTGAGATTTTGAGATTCGTGTAGTGAGTAAATCGTGGCCGTTCAAATAAGTGTATGGAAAAAGAGATCAAGTAGAATAAAAGGTTTAGTCAATATGATAATTTGAGAAAACGGAGAGTTTCCTTTGGACGTCTTTTGGACATTAACTCTACAGTCTCCGCTATAACCCGAGTCACCGCCGCCCATGGCCGACAATAACTTCCGGACTGCCATAGACTAACCAGCGGCATTTATCTCCCAAGAGAACAATACTTGGTGCAGAGATCGTGAGGTTCCTCGACTGGGTTATTGGGTTTACAATATTTTCGGCAAATTGTGGTATTTTCGTTAACTTCATTGTGTATATGTTATACTCCTACAGTATAATTTTTCTTTCACTCGAAATTTACAAAATTCCTTTTTATGCGGTTTTTTGAATCCTATGGCATTCATTATTTTGGGTGCTCTTCGTATTCGTATTACAGTCCTTATAAATGACTTGTTCGAACCGTGAAATAAGACCGTGAACATCACATTAGGCACCATTACATGAGGGCTAGACACGTTTGTTAATTTGTTACAATTAGACATCACTTTTTTTTTGTTGCATATTATCTTTTACTCGTGTACTTATCGATACACGATACATATCCTGTCACGATTCATAAAATAAATAAAAAAACGTGATAAACACAATTAATTGGTGTATTCCGATTTAGTAATAACCTTGAACAAAACATTAAACCTAGTTTCACAATGTCATCTATTAGTTGTGGTTAGTTATTTAGTTCGATAAAACTTGTGTAACAAGTAACAACCACAATAGTTAATCATATCCTTTTAATTATGACCTAAAAAATTGTCGATTTTTCATGGTTTTCTTTCTTTTTTATACTCAGGTATCATGGAAGATGAGACGGCAAGTATGATCGTGGACGATCGAACGAGTGAAACTGCAGAGAATTTCGAAAGGAGTAGCCCTCGACAAACAATCCGCGAAAGAAAGCATCAACGAATCGAAGGAACGGAATTACCCCCGAAATTCAAAGGCGTCGTTCCACAGCCAAATGGGCATTCGGGTGCTCAAATCTACGCGAATCACCAGAGGATTTGGTTAGGGACGTTCAAATCAGAGTTTGAAGCTGCCATGGCATACGATAGTGCATCGATCAAGCTTCGTACCGGGGACAACTACAGAAACTTCCCGTGGACCAATCTCACCGTTCACGAGCCTAAATTCCAAGCCTTTCACAGTACAGAAGCAATTTTGAACATGATCAGGGACGGATCTTACCCATCAAAATTCGAAGAGTTTCTGAGGAGCCAAACAGGAGAAAACGAGTCGGGTGTCAATCTTATCAAGGTCCAAGGGCATCATGGGGGTGTTTCATGTAAACTTCTTTTTCAAAAAGAATTGACACCAAGTGATGTGGGTAAGCTTAATAGACTTGTTGTCCCAAAGAAATACGCGGTTAAGTTCTTCCCTCCTATGTCTGAGGACACCGAAGAAAATATGGATGGCGCGAAGATAGATGAGGTACATCTCTTCTTCTACGACAGGACGATGAGGCTATGGAAATTCCGGTACTGTTATTGGAAGAGTAGCCAGAGCTTTGTTTTCACTAGGGGTTGGAATCGGTTCGTGAAGGAGAAGGGGTTGAAGGCTAACGACATCGTTGCTTTCTACGTATGTGAGGGTAGGGAACGAGCAAAAGAAGGTCAATCGTTCTTTGTTATCGATATATGTCACACCGGAGGATCAAGAAACACTATGGTGGATGGTGAGATTAGCCAGAATGTCGATATACAAATGGATTTAAGTCTGAGGTTGGGACAAAATGAGTTAGCTAAGGAAGAAGAGAAAGAAGAGTTTAAGCAGCAGCATCAGGTGTTTTCAGAGTTGGATTTGGCAACCAAAAGGAAGGGGATTGTTAGACTTTTTGGTGTTGAGCTCAATTGAGGAGACAAATTGCCCCGTGTTTGATATAGGAGCTCTTCTTTTGTTTTTGTTTTTTTTCCCGGGGTGTTTAGTAAGAGTGTTTTTAGAATAAACTAGTTTTCACGGCTTTTTATGTGATGTATTATAAGAGAATTACATGTTTCGATTTTTTAAAAAATAACTATTTTTTGTCAGTGGAATAAGGTTATTTATGTGAGTTTCTTTTTTCAAGAAAAAAGTTTCAAGGACTTGTTTTTTGGGGGAAGTAAGGAAATCAATTCGTTCAAATAGTTTTACCATCTAAATATGCTGGCTATTTTTAAACACCACACTTTCAGTTCACTCTCCCGGATTTTAAAAAAATCCACACCTCATTGATCCCGATCGAATTTCAACGATCCGAACCGTCCAATGTGTTTAAAAGATGTTCTAGCTCAAGGATCTCGGTGAGAAATCATAAAATAAAATAAAAAAATACCAGGAAGGGCTTGATCCGAGCCGTTTTTCATCAAAACTGTATATGTACAGCTTTGCAAAAAACTGCTCGGATCAAACCCTTCCTAGTATTTTTTTTTTTGATGATTTCTCCAAAGGGACCCTTGAAAACACATTTTAAACACATTAGGCGGTTCGAATCATCAAAATTCAATCAGAAAAGTGGAGGTTTGGATTTTTTTTAAATTTGGGCTCCCTGACTGGAAGTGAACTCTATTTTTAAAAGTTTGGTTTTATTTGGACTATATGCCACATATATCGATCCGAGACTCCTTACATTTTAAATTTTTATTTGTTGTCACCTAACATAATTTACATCTTCCGTTTTAAAAAGATCATCTGCGTACCATGCCAAGAATAAAAAGCAATCATTTTTGTTGACACGAACAAAATTTTCTTAAAGAAAAAGGATACTTACTTAAAATATTCTCTTTAATTATATCAATTTTTCAAGTTGATTTAGAAAAGTTCTGCAAGTTTCTTCAATGAAATTCTTCTTAAAATCATTACATATGTGCGGAAAAACTCTCTACAATCCACAGTTATCTAACAGTTTTTGGTCGCGAGTATGAAACACAAACTTAGACAATCGATTACATTCGAATTTACGGTTCCTGTAGTGCACCAAAGCACTATACCCCGTAGTTCCCTGAATTGTGGGTCTTCTAAATTCTCCATGTATCATCTGAAACATTTATTTTGTCGGAAATCTTGAGTAGATCATTAATGTTAAACATCATATTTATTGAACTACAAGACAAACGTGTCTCAATCACGTGTCAATATTATTTTTTTGTTAACATAATATGCTCAAAGTTCCTGAAAAAATGAAGAATCCAAATCATAAAGAGAGTTTCTACACAGCCCCACAATTGAGAACGCTAAGAGAGTAGTGTCCTAAGATACTACAGGAATCCCAAGCCCATGTATATACACACAAACTTAGAGTTCTCAAGTAGCAACAAGTTAGAATGGAATATAATTTTGTTGTAATTGCAAAAATATATGTAGTTATGATCCTGTGATGGGGATCCGGGGATACTGTAGGGCAATTCAATCCATCCAACGAAAATCGGGTAGTGTGGGAAGTAGACGTCCAGGTTTTCCATCAACACAAGTTTGGAGGGCGAATTTGCTTTGAGGACAAAGTATCCAATACTCGCCTCAATTCCAATTTCATGTTCTTATTTTCTGTCTGTTGCCAATTTGCAGTGTACTAAAATTGGTTCAATACGATTTCTTGTTGCTATCAGTTTCTGATTTCGATTACTCTTTTGATTGTTTATTTCCAGTATTTTTGAAACCGGATTGTAAAATCTTAAAGCAAATTGTTTAGAACGGTTTTACATACTGAAAAATTTAATCTGTGTTTTTTATTCTGGATAGTTTACGAATCGGTTTTTTTCTAGGTTATCTGGATGTTTGCATTCTTTCTTTCGGGTTTCGTTATTAATTCTCAGTTCTTTTCGAAATCTGGTTTCTCTCTGGATTGGTTATGTCTGTTCATATAGTGGGTTTTAAACTTGCTTTCGAAAGCACTTGATTAGAGTTTTGGATTTCCATGTGGTTCATGTGTTTGGTTTCTTAAAATTCCATGCAGTCGTCGGCATAAAACCTTTTACAACTTACTGTAATTTTTTGTTTTCATTATTAGTTTTTGGTTCTTTCAAGTTTGGCATTTAGTCTAATTGTTTTGCTTTGCTGTTTAACTACATCACAACACTTTGTTTATAGTTAGTGTTCGTTAGGCAATTTTTGTTCTCGGTTGACTATGACTATATATATATATATATATATATATATATATATATATATATATATATATATATATATATATATATATATATAAATAAATAGTGTTTATTACATTAGATAAGTTTTTTTTTTAGATTAGTGAGTAGTTTAAACTAGTTACTTATGAGTCCATCTTTTATTTGTGTAACAGAAATAACTATTGAAACCTCTATAACTAGAGATGCTCCTCTCGTGACCCCTATTGTGGTTTCTCTTGTTGTTGTTGCACCAGCTCCAGTCGTGGTGCCGGTGAATCATTCTGAAAAGCCGAAAAAGCTCAATGGAACAAAGTTCAGAAAGTGGTAACAAAAAATGTTGTTCTACCTTACAACTCTCCATTTGGCTAGGTTCTTGACAGAAGATGCGCCCACTGTGGTAGAGAATGAGACTAACTAAGGTTCGTGTTGCCCATGATGATCGGAAGAACTCCGAATTTTTGTGTCGCAACTACATTCTCAATGGATTGGACAATGTTTTACACAACGTGTACTATTTGGTCAAACTGACAAGAAACTCTGGCTTACCTTGGAGAAAATATATATATCAGAAGACGCCGAACTGAGGAAGTTTGTTGTGGGAAGGTTCTTGGGTTACAAGATGATTGACTCAAAGTCTGTGATGACTCAAGTCCAAGAACTCCAAGTTCTATTTCATGAAATTCATACTGAAGGGATGTTCTTGAATGAATCGTTCCAAGTGGCTTCCATCATTTGGAAACTCCTGCCTCCCTAGAAGGATTTCAAGAAGCAAATTAAGCACAAGCATAAGGCTATGAACTTAGAGGATCTGATTGTACATCTGAGAATGGAATAAAGTATTCTAAATTTGGACAAGAGGATTGTGAATCAATATGCAACAAAGACCAACATGGTTGAACAAGAGGGCAAGGCTAGAAAATAGAAAAAGAGCATCAATAGGAAGATTTCGGGCAAAGGTATTAACCTCAGTCAACAAGGAGGTGTGGGCAAAAAGGCTAAGTTCAATGGAAAACACAAGTTTAGCGGGAAGTGCTTTGTTTGTGACAATCAAGGATATCAAGCTGTTGAATGTCGTAACAAGAAACAATCACATGCCAATATGACTAAAATGGAGACTCTCTCCAATTATGTTAGAGAAATGAGTCTCTCTACTGTGGTTTCAGAATATGGTGGGTTCTAATCCCAAAAAGTGGCTTGTGGATACTGACGTTACTCGTCATGTATGCGTAAACAAGATGTTCACCACCTATGAAACGATGGATTCTGGCGAACAACTCTTCATGGGAAACTCCTTGACTTCCAAGGTTGAAGGACTTTGAAATGTGGTTCTGAAAATTACTTTTGAAAAAGACGTGACTCTTAAGGATGTGATGCGCGTGCCACATATTCGCAAGAATCTAATTTTTGGCTCGCTTTTGGCCAAAAGTGGTTTTTGCTTGGTTTTCCAAGCTAGTAAGATTGTGCTAAAAAAAACAAGGAGTGTATGCGGGTAAGGGTTACATGGTTAACAGACTGTTCAAAATGAATAGGCTAGCTAAGGAAATGAACACAACTTCTGCTTATATGATTGAGTTTTCTTATTTATGGCATGGTAGATTATAACATGTTAATTATGGTAATTTGACACATTTGATAGACTCGGATTGTATACCTAAAATAAACTCAGGTCATAAATGTGAAGTACGTATAGAGGCTAAAATGACAAGGAACTCTTTTCATAAGGTTGAAAGAAGTACAGAACTGTTTGGACTAATTCATACAGATTTGTGTGACTTAAAGTTTGTTCAAACTAGTAGTGGAAGTAAGTACTTTATTACTTTTATTGACGATTGCACGAGATATTATTATGTTTACCTGCTTAAACCAAGGGTGGGGTTATAGAAAAGTTTATCCACTACAAGGGAGAAGTGGAAAATCAACTTGACAAAAAAATCAAAATGGTTATAAGTGATTGAGATGGTGTATAAGGACCAGTTGTTTGGTGAATGATCCAAATAACAAAACTCTAAAAGAGATGATGAATGCCATGTTGATAAGTTCATGATTACCACAGTACTTATGGGGGACACAGTTCTCTCTGCTAACTATATTCTAACCAAAATATCACACAAGAAAATGAATAGGGACACAATTCTCTCCACTAACTATACTCTAAACAAAATTGCACACAACAAAAAAAAAACAGAAATGTTACACCTTATGAATTATGGAAAGTTATCAAACCTTCATATAAGTTCTTGAAAATGTGTGGGTGTTCGCCCAAGGTAACAGTTCTCGGTCCTAAAAAGGTTAAGATTGGATCAAAAACCTTTGATTGTGTTTTTATCGGTTATGCTTATAATAGCAATGTCCATCGTTTCCTTGTTTATGGGTCAGAGATTCCAGTTATCCATCCCAACCTCCAACTATTTTGGTCTTTTGCAAAAACAGACTATCAATACTTGTTTACGTAGAGAGTATCTTTTATATTTCCTTTAGGACTAGGGCTGCACAAAAAAACCGGTGAACCGTGAATCCAGTCCGGACCGAACCGATCCGCGCGTTTTGGATTTTAACCGTGGATTAATGGTCCGGACACGGATTGAAAAATTAGTAAACTGTGACTCACGGTCCGGACACGGATTTTGATTTCGAAACCGTGGATTAACCGATCCGGACCGTGAGATTTTTATTATATATAAATTTTTAATATATATATATATATATATATATATATATATATATATATACACACACACATAATTTTACACAAACTTCTACTACACAAACTAGGGGGTAAACCGTGATATCTTCAAAACTTAAGGGTTAAACTATTACACTAACTTCTACTATATATACTTGTTATCTATTTCTGGGGTAAATTGTGATCTCTTTCAAAACTAGGTTGACAACCGTGTTTGAATGTGTATTTTTATTGATGACCCATGGAAACAGTCTAATATTGCCCATCTGGAGTAAATCAACTCAAGATTTGTGAAAACATATAGTAGATTCAATTAGTAGTTGTGTATTTGTGTTTACACCATTAGTGTGGGATTCCAACGAAGGCCTCTTCTCTAATTAGTTGTGTTTACACCATTAGGTAAAATTTCAATTATATAACTTTGTTACTTGTTTATATATAACATGTAATCCGTGGATAAAACCGGAACCGATCCGTGACTCGCGGATTGGATTGGAACCGAACCGTGAGACTTTTGGTCCGGACACGGATTATATTTTCTAAAAACCGTGACTCGCAGATTAGGATTGGATTCATGCTAATCCGATCCGATCCGGACCGTGTACACCCCTATTTAGGACTATGAAAACTTTGGACTTGACCCTAATAGCCATCAAACAAAAGTATTGTCTTACCAGTAAGGTTGGAGAGTTCACTGACATAGTTACATGGTTCGTTACATGTTATGTAGACATACAATCCTAGAACAGGTGTTACAACCTTATTGGATCAACATAAACTACTTAAACTATTAAGAATAGGCTTGAAATATGAAACCAAACTTCTTAAGTTCAAGCTCATCTTCACTCTTTAAAAGCTCATTTAGATCAGTCAGTATATATACAAACCAAGTTTGAAGAATTTTGGAAAACGCATCTACTTTCAAGCCAAACTAGAACAATCTACTACTTCGCTCTTTCAAGTTGTGTTGTGTTTGGTTCGATAGATTCAGCTCACACGGTGGACAAGTTAATCTTTAGGATGTTCTTTGAAGCTCGTTAAGTTTTGATAGGCGCGCGAAATTCATGAATTTAAGCCCCTAAGTAGGGTAGAATTAGCGAGTTAGACGTGCGGTTAATTCTCATTTTCCATTTAATGCGTGCACGTGGTTGGATTTTTTGTTTGTGTTTAACTTGCAGGAAGTTGGGATATTTTTTGCGCTAATGAGAGGTACTTGGAAGGCTGCGACGGAACGAGCAAGCAAGGCTGTGGAGGCTAAGTGGTGAAGTTAATTTCTCGAGGGAAGCAATTTGGACTGTCGTGAGCGCTACAAAAGATTTGGTATAGCGCTCAAAAGTGGCACAATAGGGCTCACAATCCGATCAAAACCTTAGCGAGCGCTATACCAAAATGGGTGTAGCGCTACCGAGCAAACAAAGGTCAACAGTCAAATAGGGAGGTCAACGGTCAAGACGGCTTTAAGTAGTTCGGGAGCGCTACCAAGGAAATGGTGTAGCACTACCGAGAGCTTTAATTGGCTAGGGAACGGTGGCGTTTTGGTCTTAATCTCATTTTTCTCGGATTTTAATTGTAATTAACGGGAATTCCGTATAAATACCCTTTTAGAACTCGAAATTAGGGTTACCCAGTTCATAACTTACATTTTATTTTTCTTAACTTTGGCTGTTGTTCCGGATTCAAGTTTAATCCAAGTTCTTCAGGTTTTCCAGCTTTGAATCTTTGTTCCTCCCTGGTTTTCGAATCCATTCTTTCGCTGCGAACCTGTGGTATCATGTTTTATTTTTATTTCAATTATTAAAATCATGTTTAGTTCTAAATTTATGTTTGTTGCATCCGTTGAAAGCATGAGTGAGTAGATCCATAGGGTGTGGCCGCGGGGCGAAGGCGCCCCATGGCTAGACTAATCGATGTTCTCCTCAGGTTTGACATAATTAAATTTTTAAGCAATTTTGGGATACGAAACTTCTTCCAACGAACAAATCCTGGGCATTGCTAGAGTCCTTGTAAGCAGGGTGAAGGAATCCGGAGCCTTCTTCTCGACTGCACACAGAAACTGGTGACAGGTGGTGTGCATTCGTTAGAGAACTTTTCCTATTTTAAAAGCAATTATTTGAGCGAAATGTGACCCGAGTGAACATTGGTTGGGGCTAGTCGCAGATACTGGAGTTCCCATAGCTGCACTCTCCTTTAATATTCATAGTTAAGTAACTTCATTCATTTAGTTAATAAATTAACCGAATTGCACAAGGGGTGGTGTAGACACCCCAATTTGAACCCACGAAAATCCTTGGCAATCCCCGATGATGGAAATGTCTGATAAGAGCACGCGAGACTTAATTGTGAACTTGGAAACCCCTCCTAAACCTCTCCAAAATAAACTCAACCTTGCACCACCTTCTAGTACATTAAAAACTCTCATCTCTCTCCCTTACTGTTATTCTGCCTAAATATTTTCAGAAACTCATCCCCAACTGATCTTTCTCAATTCCATCCATTTTCAACCATCAAAACCCAATTTTTCCCCATCCTAGCTCCACATACTCACTTGATTCCATCCATACTTCACCCTCCACACACAAACCCCCACCATTCAACCATAATCAGCTCTCAATGGTTCTGAAAATCCAAGTCCAGTAGCTATAAGTCCACAAAACTCACTCTGAAACTCATTCAGTTCATCAATCAAGACTAAAAGGTAGTTTACCTACAAAGTTGTTTTCAAATGGCCCTGAGGGAGACTCAAACAAGTTCTTACTAGTCTTTCTATGCTAGTGGAGTACTTGAAAGAGGTTTGAAACATGTAAGGAAGAAAATCATTTTTAGCATTCAAGCATTTCTATGACATTCAAGCTCATTGTTAGCATATTCATTATACCAAAGATTATGATCATTTTACTTTTTTTTTTTCTATTTTATGGTCATAAACATGTTCAATAGTTCATCATATGCATAAAAGATCATGGTGTTTGCTAAGAATCAGTTTGACATGTTTCATAGCATCCATCAAGTATCTAAAATCAAGCCTCTTTTAAGTTCATATCATGCATTTGAGTTGAGCTTGAGGTTCATGCCTGCTACTGTGTTGTTAAACATCACTTAGAGTGCGTGTGAATCAGTTAAAAGCATTGCATTTGGTTACTTACTGTCAAAAATGGAGTTTTGAGTTTGCTGTCTGGTGGGCAATCCAAGCGCTTGTATTCAATCCAGGCACCTGTATTCAATCCAGGCACCTGGATCTTCCTAATTCAGGTGCCCAGATGGCAATCCAGGTGTGATTCGCACGATGTTTGTGGTTGAGTTTTGACATCTTTCAGTACAATCTAAGCATGTTTTAGTTAAATTTCAGTACCTTATGCATATAGAACATCCTCACTTGACACAAGCACAAGCATCCACTTTCATTTCATTAATTTCCTTTATGCATTTACATGTTCTTACATGAGTTGGTGAATAAAGTCTATTCAAATGCTATTTTCAAAATCCCTTAAACATTTAATAGAGACCAGTGATTGCACTGGCCGAGAGGGGTGCTTTAAATTTCTTCCCTTATCGTAACCTAGCTCCAAACCCGAGAAATCTCATTCCGTGAGACCAGTAAAACATTTTCTATTCCAAGGGCAAAAGAGTCACTTTTCAAAAGGTTTCTTGGGTACAGTCCTCAAACCCGGGTGGCGACTCCATTCAATAAATCAAAACCGCTTTCCAAACCAAATCAATTTCGTGGACATTCCCGCAGGGTGTTCACAGGTGGCCACCTAAGAGCCAGGATAAACTAGGATTTTGTCACTTTTGAGTCAAACACCGTTCGTCGTCTCTATGGTTCAACTCTGGTACTTCTGGATAATGTGCTACACCGATCGAGAGTCCTACGCTTGGGACACGTTTTTAGTTTAATTCATATTCACCCGGTCAGTCAAGCAAGTTTTCAAACTAAACTTTAACACAACTAATTACTCGGCGGCTCAATTATCAGCTCTAATTAAGACAAAAACTTGTTGAGTCGAATTGAAGCGAGGTTGGTAGCAAGTTAACCATCATAGTTTGTTTTCTTTGACCATGTTTGGTCTTGTTATATTAAAGCATCTATAATGCTCACCATAGCAGACTTGCTAAAAGTGGACCGAACTTGTTCCAGACAAGTCCAGGCCTCTACTCTTCAATTCTCACACCTAATTTGATTGTTATCATTGAAAGTTCCTCACCTAAAACATATTTCCTGACCATCCACTAAGTGGACCATGTCACCTTTCTTGGCTGAAAAAGGCAGCAATGAATTAAGCAACTTTCATTTTCACTTCCATCAAAAGATCATAAAACCCCTTACGAAGTGGGTGTTCATTTTAGTTACACTTAGTGCCTGTTTGCGTAAAATTATAGAGAAAACTATGGGACTTTGGATTTTACAAAATCTATAGTGAAGTGTTTCTTTTTCGAAGTTGTTTTAAGGTCCAAAAGTTATTGTTTTGAGAAACTACAATTTTGGTATAGATTCTGATAAACTATGATTGGCATATAAGACAATTACCGGGTAAAAGCTACTTATTAGGCCATCTCCAGAAGTAAAGTTAAACTTTGTTATTGTGTTGTTACATGACCCAAAAGAGTAAAAAGTGAAGCCTAATTCATGTGTGTTGGATAGTGTGCATAGCTTTGTAGGCAGAAATACCAGTTAGCTATTAGAGCATCTCCATTTGACTGTTTAAAAAAACAATCGGCTAAAAATGGTGTTATATATAAGAATTGTTAAAAATGGGACAAAAACTGTGTATTTGAGAATTGTCATGCAGGTAATGAAAAAATGGCATATTTCATTTTTGACAAATCATATGCTCCCTCTCTCTCCGCTCCCAAATAAGAGTCCAATATTTAATTTTGCAATCCTTTAATAAGTACTATTTATTTTTAAAGGTTAAGGAGAGTAAAAGTTTGTACAATTATTATTTCATGATTTCGAAAAGTTAATATGTAAAAATGAAAGATAATTTTAAAAAGTGTAGATAAAAGTCGATGTGAAAGGTCAAAGATATAATGATTATGTCTCCTTAATAAAATGAAATCAAGAAACTGGACATTTAAAAATAAAAATAAAAAAAGGGTGTATATGTTGCATGTGAACCCAAGGCTTTGTTGTCCCCAAGGGACAACGGGCCAGCTAACTTTCGATCTCAGCCGTCCATCTTGGCAATGAAGGTTTTAAATTCGTTGATTCATTATTACCGGTCAAAGTGCATTATTACTAGTAATAATTAGGGGTGGGCATCGTGTCGTCTCGTGTTCATGTCAGAATTCTCTCAACCCTAACTCGACCTTCTTAGCTTTTCTTGTTATCGTGTCGTGTCATATTCATGTTGTGTCTGAAATAGCCAACTCTAACTCGCAAACTTTGGATCGGGTTTGTGTCGTGTTATTATGTTCTTTCATAAATTCCCACCCCGCGTCATGCCATGCTCGTGTCTCGTGTTTGTGTCAAAATTCTCTCAACTCTGACCCGACCTATTTAAATTTTCATTTCATTGTGTTGTGTCATATTCTTTGTCAAAAATAACCGACCTCAACTCACTAACTGTGTCGGATTCATATGTTGTTCTCGTGTCTTGTCGAAAATTCTCACCCCTAGTATTAATATATCTACAAATTTGAATAGTTAATTACCAAAATAGATAGTTCGGATCGGTTGGCAGGGCCTGCCACCCCTAAAGGACAACCAAAGCCCCGGGTTCGTTGTATGCATACCTCATTTCACCTCTCTCCTCAGTCCCGACAATACCTTGCACATCATTTCATCTCTCGTCTTTAATCTCTCTCTCTAAACATTCGTAGTGACAGATAACTATTTTGCTAAAATCGAGATAGTATGTTTTTACATAATGAAATGACTAAAGTGTCAAATGGAGCAACAATTTAAAAGTTCTTGTAAATTATGCTACACTAAAAATGAGTGAAAAGAGTCTAATGGAAATGCTCTGAAGCCATTACAAACATAGCCTACAGTTTTCAATTTTTCATAGCAAATCTGTAAAAGTTGAAGTTCCAACATGAGGCACAACAAGGAGGAGAAGATGATATTGAGTTTTACAACATAATAGTGGCAATAGTTAATAATCTCCTATCCTAAATGACATGACAAGAAGAAGAAAATACCCAGAAAAAAATAGAAGGAAAAAAATTCTGAGACAAGGCACTACCACTGCTTTCTTCATGTGCCTTTCTGATAAACTACTGTTTATTTCTATTCTTTTTGTTATGTTCTATTCACAAGCCAGCTTAGTATCAAAGCTGCTCAAGCAGATTGCAAAAGCCTGAAATGCAGATAGAGGATACCGGTAATCCATTGTAAACATGTCTTTACCAATCTTTCCGAACTGCAGGATAACTTTGTCGTGTTCCGGTTGATTTGGCTGAGAACCCGATGGTGCACTGCCTGAAGCTGGTGGCTGATTGGCGGCAATCAACTGAAAGTTCTTGACAGATGCAACGGTCACTCTCCCTCGAAAATTCAAACACCAACACTGCAACTGCTCATGCCACCGCGGCGACTTGTTTTTAAGTACCAAGGGTTTCCCCTTTCCGTCGACATCAATGTTGGTAGCATTGATTTCGGAAAACCGTGAGCTGGCAAATTCAGTCTTCGAGAATGACATGCTACGGAAAGAGTCATCAAGGAGGGAGCGGGGAAGAAGGTCGTTGGGTTGGGTCGGGACAGTGCCGCCTGCCTCCAGGGATGAGGCAGGTATTGAGTGCATGACACAATGCATCCTTCGTGGGCCCCGCGTCCCTAGCACGTTGAGCTCATATGAGATTTGGGAAATGTTGTAGCTTCCAGTAGGAACTTTTGGAGATACTTTTTTGGAGTAGAATCTACGGCTGCTTCGTCCTAGTTGGGGAACATGGGCACCGGTGAATGGGGGTTGAGTATCATATATGATGAATTTTGTGCCGAGGAAATTTGACCTGGGTCAAACATACAACATCTATTTACAGACAAAATCATCATCAAAGAACACCAGCATGTTTTTCAAAATATGATGTTTTAAACAGCCTAAATAAAACGGGTGAAGCACTCGATTGGGAAACTTCCGGAAGAGAACGAAAAAGAAAATACTCAGATTGACGGCAGATAAAATGAAGAAACAGTATCATAACACAGAAAAGCTGCATGCATAAAATCCCCTTGAAAGAGATAAATACATAGCATTGCATGGTGGTTGAATTAGACAACCTTCCCAAATGGTGATTCCAATTTCCAAGAACTTCCATAAGGTACCACTTTTGATTCCTTGGACTAGCTTTCACAAGGCAAGTAGATAGCCAAATCCCCTTAATCCTTCCATCTTTTACAGTTCCACTTGTGCAATACAAGTCATTTTATTTAACTAGCCGTAAAACATCCATTTCTCTAGTGTTAGGTGACGTGTCAAGTTTTACTGAAAGTAAAGTACAAAGAAAAAGGAATCACTACAAGTTACCTCAGCTTTCCAATATAAGAGCTGCAAGATCGTGAAATGTTATCTGCATCCATTGATATAATGTACTCTGTGCTAGTAGTTCGTCGTGTTCTCTTTGCAGAAAGAAGGAATTTACCATTCTCCACTAGCAAAGCTGCAAAAATTGGAACCAGAACATGAAAAGCAGCAATGCTGATAAATGTGAACAAGATTCAAAAGAATGAACCGCGATTTACAGTCTACTAATCTAATGGCCAAACTGATTACAAGGATGGAAATAGATGAGGACACAAAATAGTAGCACAGGGAATAGAAAATCTGCTAGGTTCAAGAAAAAAAGGGATAGAACATCTGAAGTCAATAGGAAAATTATAAAGTGGCACCCACCATTAGTTAAGACCACAAAAGCACCTAGAGCACAGAAATTTGTATTCGTTTGATCAGTTCATCGACAAGATAGCTAAACACAAATGTGTCGCATACCAAGGGCAGACTTCAGCAGAGCTGGACTGAGAGAGAAAGGAATTCGTTGAGGGGGGTACTCCTAGTCCCATAACTTAGCCACGGAAAGAGGCAGATTGGGAGGGGTATTTATATAGATAATGCAAATTTCCTCATACTTCAGATTCTAAGAATAATAAAGGACTTGAGCAACATGCTTACCAGGGCTAAGACATAGGAAAAGGTGGTATGTCAAATTAGATTTGTCCCTTTTGATGAAACACTGGATAGTTCCGTCGCGAGGCCCTGGCTGAAAATCCAAAAGACAAGAATTAGTATTCTGAATTAGTATTTGGAACCAGAGAAATGCTTGCATTTTTTAGCATGCTGTCACTGACTGGGACAGAACTGCTGAACTCATCAAGATCAGAATTGCATTGTGGGTGAAACCAAAAATTGGAAGAAGGGAGCTCTCAATTGATGCTCTCAATTGATGATTTTATTTTCAATTTCAACAGTATTCTGAAATCGATGTAATTTTTATTAGCCTTCTTGTTCTTCAGGATTGATCTTCTGGGTTTGTCCAGCAGATTTTTTGCTTTTGTTCAGTTGGCTACTTGCTAACCTTGCTTTACTTCTATCCAGGGTCCGATGTGGGGATGCGTCTAGTGATCTTTTTCATCTAGTCGGGTTGTTTCTCCCCCCTCATTCTCTTTCAATCTTTGTAATTCTTCAAAGATTAATAAAGTTCTATGCCGTTCAAAAAAAAAAATCTCGGAAACATTATGTAATAATCTCCATCAACCAACAAAACCTAGTTAATGCTAAACTGAAACAACATCGAAATAGAGCCCTATTTTGCATATTAACTGAGGACTTCATTCTCAATTCTAAGAAATTTTAAGAAGGCATTTCACTTGCTTCTCCTCGGCAGATATTTTTCTTCGCAGCGTCTCAACACCCCCAATTTTTGAACAACCTGAAGCAGGGCCATCATTTTAAACATCCATTCGTCCATATTTTGAGATATAGCATCTCTTATTTCTCATTCCCATTCCATAGAGATGTACTATGATTTGCATTTCAAACATGCATGTCTTTAGTATCCGACGCATATAGAAAATGACACGCTACCTGCTTCAGCGAAACTGGAAAAGTAAGCTTCCCACAGAACTCTGGACTTTTAACAATTTCTTTGCACATACTCCTCCATGAACTGCAAACAGCAGCACAGGCAACGACATGCTTTCGAGCAGGCCATGTACTCTCACTCTCCTCCAATCTTTTAATTACATCGCATAGGAGCTCCAGAGGGAGGTTAGCCCAGCGACTGCTTTGAATTACCAGAGGTTGGTCATCTAATTCTTGAAATGAACTCTGTGACTTTCCCCTGTGATGTAGCCTGATGTCAAAACCCCTCCTAGATAAGCTCCCAAAACCATCTCTCACATCACGAACTATGCTGCGGAACGACATTGAGTTTCTAACTGATATGTGGCAATGCAAACCAAAAGAATAGTATTCTCTCTTTCATCCAATGACCAATGACTCCAAGTAAACTAGATTCCACAAATCATGTGGATATCACTGCCAAAAAAAAACAAAAGGCAGATTAGGCTTCTTCCACAAAGATACAGGAAAGAATAAAAGAGAAGGATGAAAAGAGGAAAGGCACCCAAAGGGAAAATTTCAAGAAAATAAAAGAAATAGAAGAGAAAACACGGAAAGGACAGCTTCACATGGGCCTAGAAGTTACCTTAATTACCAGCTTTTATTGCGGAAGGCTTTATTAATTTTTTCGAACCTGACTTGCAATCGATATCAAACTTGGTCCTCATAGTCAGACTCGTGATAGGAAGTCTTAAGAAACTATTTTCTCCCTATATCTAAATAGGTGCAAACAATACTAGAGTATAATCCAAGCAAAAGATGTAGGATCGACCAAGAACCCTAAAAAACTATGTTAAAAATCCCAACTTATTAGGGCTATGGTTATCTACGTGGATACACCACAAACTTTTTGACTTGGCAGTCAACAGTTAACACTGAACACTGATGGAACACCTAAAGCAAAAAGGTCAGATGCTAAGCGAAACACTATAAACGCAAACATTTCTCACCTAAAATCTATTCAAAAACGTATTCCCACTAGTAACATTTCCGGAAGGCATACTAATCCTCAATCGTTTTATGGAAATGGATCAAGTCATTGAACATAAGGCAATATGGCCCAGACTTCCAGTATTCACAAATATATCAAGTAGTCCCAGATGCTAAGCCATGTCAGTAATTATAAGGGCAGCCGGCCAGCCATAGGAACTCCAAATATGGGTCTTTTTTTTTGTGTGTGCTCAATTAATGGTAGGGAAGGGCCTACCAGTGTAGTAACCCCTTGGGAATGGCCATAGTGTTTCCTAACCACCGTGGACAGTTCAGCTGGGAGGTGCCCTAGCGAGGTATCCACTATGGCACTAACCCAGAGAGGACAATCCATCACCGCAACGCCACTTAGATGTCAGTTAAACAACAGTGCCCTTACACGGCATCTGGTTCACCTTCAAATATTGATCTGCACCTACTTAAATCCAAACTCCCCTAAGAAATTGTGTTTGGTTGAGAGTTTTGAGAAGAATATTTTGAGAAATATCTTTGAGAGTGTTTGGATGGGTTTTTGGAAAAATTAACAATTAGAGAGAGAAATGAGAATATTGATTGGAGAGAGAGGTATGAGTAGAGAGAGAAATGTGATTAATGATTGGAGAGAGATGGGAAAGAATTTTTTGGAAAAAAATTTTAGAAATGTGAAGTGAACAAAGTGAGACTTGGGATTTTTGTTTACCAGTTAAAAGATTATGCTAATCTGAAACACAAATTCACTGCAACAAAATATTCAGGCATACCTATTTTAAGAATCTACAGCCAAGAAACAGGAGAAAACTAACCTGTCCAGACTCCAGATATATAGAGTATCAAATAAGGCACAAGGTGATCAAATCTCAATATCTTCTATAAAGATCTGCAATAACCATCCAACTATTAGACCAAAAATCACAAATTGAGTACAGAAATCTTACAAGTGAAACAAGACTTCATCAAAATTCATCCAAAAAACCAGGAAAATCACCATAAACAAGACCCATCTAGCGATAGATGGAGAAAGGCAAACAAGTTAATTAGCACAATTAATTTGCAGTTACCAAATGGCAAATACATAGAAAATCTAAAAATCAGAAATAAAGAACTGTTGGTGGATCAAAGTTTAACTTCAGCTCCACAAACATCGAAAATATAGTTAATATACACACATAAACACATATATACATATGATTTAAAAGTTGAGAAATTGAGATCGGAGATCTTTACCTCAGGCCCAAAAGAAATCTGGGTAAATCCGTATTTGAACGGATATACATATGGGTTTCTGTAAATTCAGAGAAAAATCCAGAGAAATTGAACTTTTACAGTAAATAGAGAGAGAGAAATGGATCACAAAACGCTTTGATTCTCTCTCTTTCCTCAGTAATTTCTCATCCGGACTCCAGCCAAACAATAAATTCTGGTTGAACGACACAGAGGAAGGGAAGAAAAAGGAGATAATGTAAAAGGAAAGTGTAGTCGGGTGGAGTATAATATTACCCACTAAGACCAAAACCGGGTGCAAAGCAAGAGCCAACACCAAAAAGTGGTTGCTCTGTTTGACTTTTCTATTGCATTTTTCCTACTCCTAGGAAGTTGCAGAGAAATACTCCATGAAGAAAGATACACAATATGCATCTCCGGCAAAATAACAATAATTTATTTTTAAAATTTGTATTTTGCTATTGAATTTTTTTTTTTTTCATTCGTCGTTCATAATCTATTACATAAGAGAGGGAGAATTGGACTCAATCCTAGAATGCATTATGGAATATCTAAGAACTACATCGCATGAGCTAGTCACCACTTGTTTGCTATCGAATTTGGAGAGTGCTTGTTGACATGCACTCTAACAAAATCCACAAATTTATTATTTTATAATATTTGTTATCATCTTTTTTTACTATTATTAATTTTAAATTTAATATTTTTATTATTGTTATGTTATATATATATATATATATATATAGAGAGAGAGAGAGAGAGGAAAAGCTTCTAATAAGGGTCTCTTATTGAAAAATACTATGCGGACCTAGCCTTTTTTTGTGTTTTCGGACCAAATTTTAACGATCTGAACCATTCAATGTTTGTATAATGCATTTTTAAGGGATTCCGCGAGGATTCGTCCAAAAAAAATACCCGGAAAGGGCTATATAAGCGACGATCCGGGTATCTTTTTTGGACAAATCCTTGCACTAGCCCTTAAAAATACATTTTAAAAATATTGAACAGTTTGGATCATCAAAATTTGGCTCGGAAAGATGAGGTCCACATTTTAACTTCAATAAGGGACCCTTATTGGAAGTTTATCGTGTATATATAGGACCCCCTTCTAATAAGGGACCCTTATTTAACTTTCCATGCGGACCTAGGGGCATTTTTGACTTTCTGGACCAAATTTTGACGATCCGATCCGCTCAATGTTTTTAAAATGTGTTTTCAAGGGCTTTCGCGAAGAATCTCCGAAAAAAATAGCTGGAAGGGCTTGATCAGAGTGGTTTTCAATAAAAATTGTATATGTACATTTTTTATCGAAAACCACTCATATACAGTTTTTATCGAAAACCACTCTGATCAAGCCCTTTCGGGTATTTTTTTTAAGTGATTCTTCGCGTTGGCCCTTGAAAACACATTTTAAAAACATTGACCGGATCGGATCGTCAAAATTTGGTTCGGAAAGTCAAAAAAGGGCAGGTCTGCATGGTATTTTTAAATAAGAGTCCCTTATTGGAAGTTTATTGTGTGTGTGTGTGTGTGTGTCTATATATAATCTTCTAGTTCGGACCTCCCGGATTTAAGATATTTTTTTTGTTTTGTAAATTGTTTTTGAAAAATCCGAGTCGTCCAATGTGTTCAGAATGTGTTTTCAAGGGTGCACGAGAGAAATCTTGAAAAAAAATACCCGGAAGGGCTTGATCGAAGCAGTTTTGCGAAAAACTACTTGGATCAAGCCCTTCCCGGTATTTTTTGTGGAGATTTCCTTCTTATATTCTTGAAAATACCTTCTGAACACATTGGACGGTTCAGATCGTCAAAAAAATATTTGGATCACGGAGGTCCGGAAGTCCGGAATCCAGAGGAGAAGTGGAACCTAATAAATATATATATATATATATATATATATATATATATATATATATATATTAATACATGTTTATTTATTTACATATATAATCTTGTAAAATTTTATAGCTATAAAAAATATTTAAAATATAGCTATATATAGAAAAATATCCATAAATATTTTGTAATTGTTCATTGTTATACGTATGCTAATATAGATATAGGTGTATATATCATCGTTAAAATAATATAGTATTTTCAATAGTTGAAGGTTGTTACTCGCCCATATAGAGGATAACTCCTGAATTGTGACTTACTAGGAGTAAACTTTTGAAGGTTTTGCTGGATCTTTTAAAATATGACTAAACCTTCAAATTTCTAAGTTTTTGACATTTGAAGATTTTATTTAAGATTAGTGTTCGGGACATAAATCTGGACATATTTTAAGAACAGTTTGATGCATTTGTATTTTGTAGGATAATAATGAGTTCTACGCTTATCGGACGGTTGTGGATGTAGTTATATTTGAATTTATGTTTGTCACAAATGCCTGAAGCATTTTCCTTTGCATAATTTACTGTTAGGGGTCCTTTGGTAAAAATAATCCATTTCGATTATTTGTTTTCCTTATTCAAAAATAATAATTTCGTATTTATTAGTTTTGCGTTATTTTTTTGTGGATTATTAGTTTGTTTCGATGAAAGAAATTTAAGAAGTAAAACATTTCCAAAATGGACAGGTTTTTTTGGATTTCTTATTAGCTTCCTCTCGTTGACATGAGACAATAATTCACCCAAAAAAACACAAAATTAACAACTGCGAATTTTTTTTGAATAAAGACAGAAAAAATAATCCATGTAGATTAATATGCAAGATGGGACTTGCTACGAATGGGCAGCAAAATCATGTAGGTTGTACCAAGGTTTATTCCAGGTTCCACTAAGCTAGTTTTTTGAATAAATTGGCTTTTTACAATTTTTTATGTGATATATTGTGAGAGAATAATATGTCTCAGTTTTTGAAAAAAACAATTTTTTTTTAGTTAAACAACCCCTAACTGTTCTATTTGACTCATTGAGTTTAATGGATGTGCAAAGATGCAATAATTTGACATCGTTACTTGTGTGATGAGACATGTTTGTTTTGAAATTTGTACAGAATGACTTATATTGTAAAACGCAATAAATTAATTTTGACATTAAAGTCAATTTTATAGAACTGACTCTAACATAAGAATTGGGAAGCTATGCATTTTTTGAAAAACGGCATACTCGGCCAACTGAAAATCCGAGTCAAGATGATTTGGAGTCTCTAAAAGCAAGCCCAACAATGACTTGGTAAATTAGGCAGTGTACAGTGTATATATCTATTATTACTTGACAATTTTTCTATCAACACTCTAACAATACTTCATATTTTACACATCCTCTATTATTATATACACTCTTTCTCTTTCTCTTTCATCATTCATTTATGCATGGCTGGGTGTGAGGAAAAATAATTAAAAAATGGATTTGGGAGTAAACAATGCCTCCCTAAAAAGAGAGTCATATAGGGAGGCACTATTCACCTTTGTATTTTGCCCACCAATTTGTGAAGGCTATTGGAGGTTTGGAGCCCCTCTTTGATGCATGCCTAGGTAAAATAGAGATGGGAGCACATTTATTGAGTCTGTTGCAGTTACTCTAACATGACAAGGCCAACTAGTCAAACAAAATGAACAAATCTTGTTGCTTTTTTTACCCACATTCTAAGTTTCACGGTCTTGTTTCACAGTTGATTGTTTATGTGGTAGATTCATGTGTAATTCGTTGAAAAAAAAAAATTGATCGTATATCATAAAGATTTAGTCTGATCAAAAACAAAAACAAAAATCACAAAGATTTAGTCGAATATTATGGACTAGCTTCGTGAGTTATAAATGGTCAGAGTTATTCAATTAACTTAATTTTTGCAAGCGTGACGTCCACATTGATACCTATAAAATGGACGGATCAAATTGTCAAATTAGAACATATTGAATTTATTTTATGTTATATAAAAAATCAGGTAAGTTATCGTCATGTAAGAGAATCTTGATTCTTATTTTTCACCATCAATGTGAGGCTTGTGTCTTCTTTTTTTTAAATTTAGTCAAGGTTATATAAGCACTTGTTTCTCTTGTTTTTCTTTTTGAAAGTGTAAGAACTTACATTTTTTTTAACCATAAACATATCAGACATTTCATTGATATAAAATTCAAATACAGTGCACGTTAAAAGGACATTACCGGTCCAAGGATACAACAACAAAAAGAAAAGAAATAAACCGCAAAAAACCTGCAACAGTAGTGAAAAACCAACAAGTCCACTCAAGATTGGGTTTGGTGTAGGTAGGACCAGTATTTTTGCAAGCGTGTCATCCACATTGATGCCTATCATCAATGTTGAAGCCGCATGTCATCACGTTGTTGTCAAGCCCGACCGCCGCCACCTTCAAGAGACCGATGGAAGCTAGAGCTCAAATCCACCACAGATTGGTGGTGGGAAACTCAAAAATAAGGGGAAAGAGGATATTGACACGATCTTAACCCAAATTTGCAAAGATGGAGAAAGGAGAAGGAAGAAAACAAAGGAGATCGCGTAGTAGGGGGACTAACAGTGGGGGGAGGGGGAGGAAGAGAGTTAAAAAGTGGGGGAATAAAGGAAGGGGAAGAAGGAATGGGGGTGGCATGCATCAAAGCTCGCTCTCTCTCTCTAGTAAGAACTTCATAAATAGCAACAAAAGTGCAACTATGCTATAGCCATTCCATAAAGAGCGCTGGCAAAGAGCGAAAACCAAGAAAATGCCTAAGGAACGGAATACAACGTATTGATTCGCAAAACACAAATGATACAAAAACTATGCTATCGCCAGTAGATATGTGGGTGCTAATGACAAGCAAAGGTCAACAAAAGGCCTAGATACGGAGCACAGTGTGTGCATGTGTAACAGAAAATACAATATAAGCATAAACAAAAACTAACAATCCCTGTTTTAGTTCCTAACTTAAACTCAAAACTGACTTATTTCATTTTACGAGATAAGTCATCTAACAATAAATCGACTTAATTAAAAAGTTATTTAAGCCTGAAACATAGAGGAAATAATTTCACTAGGGTAAGACCAGTCATACTGACATTCGCTGATTCGCATATCCATTTAAAAGTATTTTTTGCAAGCCTGTTGTTCGGATTGGAGAAAAAAAATCCACAAGTTTTATTTTTAATCAATAACTTGGTGACATAACTTTGGCCATTTTGGCCTAAATAATCCATTCGCATTTTTATTTTTTTTATTCCTATTTATTTTTTTTTCATTTGTTTGTTTTGCGTCAATCTTTTGTAGATTGTTAGTTCATCTCAACGAGAAAATTTACAAAGCAAAAAAAAAAAAATGAATAAGGATAAAAAAAATAATCTGACTTACGGAGTATTTATTAAGCCAAAACGGGCTTTGTTTTTTATTCTGCTGTGCAGAGAATGTAGATTACTCAGAGAACAAAAATTAGCAGCTTCCGACAATGGCAGTCATGCCCAAATCTTTATTGATCCAAAAAAGATACTAAATGAAAGATCTGCTTTTAAAAATAGGTAAAAATCTTTTGTTTTCCAAAGTGTCCTGATCCTGTGTGGTACAGCAATCATATGAGGAGAATTGAGATTTGTAGACTGGTTAAGACTATAATAAGTCTTGGTTCTATATTAGATCCTTGATGATGAAAGATTTTGAAAATACAAAAATATATAATTTGAATTTTTTTTTAATATTAAAAGAACAAAATAAATGAAACATCAATATGCTTAAAAATTGAGTAAAAAATCTAAAGATCTTGAACACACCGCGACATTTGAAAAAGAATAAGTAACACCCTTTTACATTTGAGAAACGTCACTCACACCCTTCACTTTTTGAGCTTAAACCTTTCATGTCCTTAGGAACTTAGTTGAACGATAAACGTTAAACGATAATTTTATTGACGGAAAACAAGGGGTAAATTTCATTACCTTCAAATTCTTTTCAAAGAAACGGTTGCAAATATCCGATTTTATGCTTTTTGTTTAGGTTTTTCAATTTGTCGACCCTTTAACTGGTTACCAATACAAACTATTAGTAAAATTTAAGAGGGTGTTAGTGATATTTTCAAAAATGAGATGGTGTCACGTGATATATTTCTAAATGTGAAGAGGTGTTGTTTTGATTTTAAACGTTTGAATAGATCATCTACTTTCTTAAAATAACTTTGTTCTCTTGTAATTATCTACTTAGAGCATTAATATCAAGCTCTTCAAACTCCCCTTTTGAGTAAACTAGCAAGTGGAAGGGTAAAACATACCCGACATCAGGCTCAACAAATGAATTTAACAAATTGTTGTTGCAACAGTAACTTCACAAATTAAATGACCTACTATTCACTCACTTCTACATTTTATTATTTCTCACTCTCAATCACTTCTCCAAATTAACCCTCTGGTGCTCATGTTTATAGCTTTACACATTCTGCCCGTTGGTAGATATGAGAGTTAGTAATTTTATTTTATTTTCGTTTTGTACAGGGAGTTATAATTATATAATGAGAGTTTAATTTTGGTGCCGAATGAAAGTTTATTTAATGATGAATTCAATGGTATTGGAAAAATTTGTGAGCCTGATTCAATGGTATCGGGAGTGAAATAACAAATTTCTTTTTAACGTAGTAAAATGTATGAATAAAAAAATTTAGAAAAATATTTGGAAAAAAAAAAGTAAAAGTAGAAAAAAAGAATAGTTTAATATAGTAACGTTAGAATAGAAAGCCTGATTCTGTGGGTTTTTGAAAAAATGACTTGCTAAAGTATAAAAGATATTTTTGAGGTTAAATTTGGTTATCCTGATAAGGATGTTCTTATTGTCTTATTCTATTGTGTTAGGATTAAGCGTTTACCATCTCACCAAAGCTCTCGCAGCTATTAGAAACGACGTAACTTTATTTTCTTATTCCCTATCATGCCTAAGCACCAATGGGTCAACTAAGACTTGGCCCACCTGGCCTCCGCCCCGAAAGGATACTAGACTTGGCCTTTGCCCAACAACCCCCTCCAGCACTTGCTCACTAGCAACATGCTACCCATAAGAGTTGAATCATTGATGTTGGCTCTGATAGATCAAGTGCTTACCATCTCACCAAAACTTGCAAGTGTTAGTGAAGGCGCGACTTTATTTTCTTATTCTCTATCATGCCTAAGCGTCAACGGGTCAACTGAGACTTGGCCCACTTAGCCTCCACCCAACATAATGTATTCAAGGAGAATATAATTTGAGAAATTATACTACTTTCTAACAGTATAGACTTAAAATTTGTGCTCTTTACGAATATGATTAAGGGCTTATTTGATAACACAGATTCATCACTTAAAACTGAATCAATTAAATAATAAGCGATTAAGTAAGTTTGATAACTATATTTTATATTACTTAACAGATTAAATGTCACTTAAAATGTAGACTAAAAAGTTGATAAAAATTAAGTAGGTTTGAGCTACTTAATTTTGACTGAATTCTAATGTACTTACAATAAACCATTACACCGCCGCCACCATCGCCACTCCACCACCACTACAACTGCCAAGCCGCCACCACCACCATCACTGCCACACCGTCGCCACTACTAGTGCACCGCTGCTGGTACCACCACTACTACCACCACCACTGTCACACGCCACCACTATCACCATTACCCCACCACCACTATTGTCATGCCACCGCCATCATTCCACCACAGCTCTCACTCCACCACCATTACCACGCCACAATCATCACACTACCACCTCTACACCACCACCACCACCACAACTCACCATCATTCCACCACCACCAGTCACTACTCCACCACTACCTCAAATACATGATGACCATTAGTAAAATTAATAGACAATTAGATCAAAAAAATCATTTTTTTACTTAAGTACTTAATATGTTTTATCAAACAACTTTTCAACTTAAAAAAATTCAACATTCAATTTTCAGTACTTAATTTTTCATCTTTCAGTTTTATCAAACAGTCCCTAAAGATTGCCTCTAGATTAACTTTTGGACGTGTTTCTTTCATCCGGGTGATTTTTTTAGATTTGTATCAATTTCTTTCCTTATTCAATTTCTTTGCCGAGGAAATTCAGATTATGACAAAATTTTGAACTAAAAAGTGGTTTGTTTTAGGTGAAATTCCCTGGGGACCCCTTCATCATACCTCTTGGACATAGAGACCCTCTCACGTTTAAAAACGCCCAAACACACCCCATTGTCTATTTAAATGAAAAAATTCTAACTCTGTTAATGAAATGATAGAAATGTCTATTCTACCCCTTAAAAATTTTCCACACTAACCCCCTCATCTAAAAAAAAAAAAAACATCCACACTGACCATTTATAAAGATATATACATATTTTTATGTACATGTATTTCTCTCTCCCTCTCTCTCCGACACACCTCTGTTTTCTCCCACTTCAGCAACTCCATCTCGAGCAAACCCATCTCCGCCGACCCTATTTTCTCTCTCGCGGCTCCATATGAAACACTATCCTTCTAAATTAATACTCCAATTCTTCACTATAGCCAAAACCCACAACTGACACACGGAACTGGGGGGCGTGCTGCACAGCTTGGTGTTTTGCACCCGCACGGCGCAGCCGGCCGGCCACTTTTCGGCGATCTGAAACGTTCACCGGATAGCCCTCGTCGAGTACTACAAGTGTATCAAAAATCAACTTGAACTGATATCATTAAGTACCTAATCGGAACACAAATAAATTGAAATGAAATGGAACACAAATGTACATAAACACTGAATCCAAATCACTATACCCATTTTTTTCAAGCTATTTGTTTTCCGATTAGATACTTAATGATATTCAATCAAGTTGATTTTTGATGCACTTGTAGTACTCGATGAGGACTATCTGGTGAATGTGTCAGGTCACCGAAAAGTAGCCGGCCGGCCGCGCCGTGCAGGTGCACAGCACCAAGCTGTGCAGCACGCCCCCTTTGTCCAGCACGAACATAGCCCACCCCCCTTGGAATCATACACCAAAATGTTCGCACAAATAAAGATCAAACCATCTCAAGCAAAATTAAGATTTTTGTTCGGTAAAGCTTAAAAAGAAAATCAACTTCAAGTCCAATTACAATCACATCTTAATCCTCAATCCAATTTTGCTACATATCGTAGCTTCGGTCACTACATAGTGCATCTAAATATCTGCTCTAAGGGTGAGTTTCCGAATGGATTTTATCTAAATTTTATTAAAATTTGATAAAATCAAACCTTGATTTTATCCATTCGTGCATAGAGTTAATAAAATCTTAGATTTTTTTAGATTTTTGAATACAAAAATCTAAGATTTTATCAACTCTCTTCACGAATAGATAAAATCAAAGCTTGATTTTATCAAATTTTGATAAAATCTATTCAAAAACTCATCATAAATAATTACCCCAGGATGCTTGACTTGGTCCGCCTGGCCCCTACCCAACTTGGAAATTTATCATTTCATTGTCCGTTTAGGTCGTGGTGGCGGTTGGCTGAGAAGGTGGAACTTCCGGCTCTCCACTGCGGTGGCGGCATGAGATCCCAGTGAATTCTTGCATAGTCAAACGGGTGGAAGCGGGGACAGACTGGTTTTTTTAGTAATCAGTAACCAAAACCCTTGGTCAGAATCTGACTTCATGGCCAAATATACCTTTTTGTTTCACAGATAGACTCATGTGTCGGTGAGAATAGAGACTTAGAGAGATTACTTGAGATGGAGATGGGTGAGACAGTGTACAAGCATTTAAGGGTGTTTTCTAATTCATAACATTGTCCTTCACAGTTAAAGGTCTTTTAACATAAGGGGTCAAGCTGGATAACGTTTTTATAAGAGGGTGAGTTTGGCAATTTTTAAAAGTGAGAGGGTCTCTATGTCCGAGAGATAGACATAGATGAGGGAGCCTCCATGCAATTTCACCTCTAGCAAAAATTACGGCCAAACTTTATTCTCTTTCACTTTTGTCTAAAGTTTGGTGCAGTCAAGCCATTTCCGATCCAATGTCGCATTTAAGTCGATGTTTTGATTCATTTATATTGTAGAACTCATCGAATAGAACAATTCACTTTTAAAGTCATGTTAATCAGATTCTTATAAATCCTTAATCAATGTACACTTATTTTGGAACAAAATAAGTTAGGGCCTGGTGGGCACATTAGTCAATATGAAATAGTATCCGATCAATATAATTTTTCTATGTAGTTGTTCTATTTGAAGATATATACTCTTTCCATCCTATAAAGTCTGATCACTACGAAACTATGTGCAATTTTCAAGCAAAAAAATAACATGTTGACGAAAATGTTTTTTTAGTCAATATGGATCTTGTTTGATAAATCTTATTGAGAATTTTTATACGATACAAAAAAAATTCAAAAAATATTTTTTGGGTAAATACATTAGTTTTTATTTTGAAAATTATACGTAGTTTCGTAGTGATCAAACTTTATGGGACAATGAGATTACAATACAAAACAAGTTATATTTGAAGAGATATACACTACAAAACAAGCCCTTTGACCCGGAATGGGATTGGAAATAGCCGGATCGCGAAACCTGAGACAATCTGCCTCCGTCCACTTTTTCAACCCAAATCTATCTTTTCAGTACTATAGATCACATGGTTTAGGTTTTTTGAAAGAAAATATTGACTTGATAGAGTTGGTGGGTGTGGTGTGGTGTGGTGAGCAGGTGGGTAAAAATTACTCCAAAATTTGGGACCCTTTTCATCATCATGAAAAGGTGTTTGGTCTTTGGATAAAATGACAGTGGTGCCCTTGATTTGGAAATATTACTTTGCGACAGTGGTAAGTGTTGGGTCCTAAAGTTTGCTCTCATCTAAAGTCTCAGATTTGATTCTCATTGCCATTAAGACCCTTGGGGCTACTAAGTTATGCCCAGTTATTATCTTCAGGGTCCTAGAATTAGTCGAGGTGCGCTTAAACTGACCATATATTACATTTGGTTATGAAAAAAAATAAAAAAATCTTGCAGCTATTGAGTGTTATGCCCAGTTATTATCTCTAAGGTGCCGAAACTAGTTGAAGTGCGCTCAATTTGACCCAAATATCCTTTTATAATGTGTAGTGATTAGGGTGTTGGGACACTACTTGATAGTGCCCAACCCATGACGGCTGAATAATTACTCCCTAGATTTGTAGGTATATTTTAGGGTCCAAATCAAAGTCAGCCCAAACTTGACCCACCACGTTCAAAGATTGTGCAGGCCTAAAACAGGAGTCTCAATCTGGAACTAGGGCTCAAAACCTGGACCTTGAACAATTCGTTAAACAACAGAATCCTAGCCGCCCTTGATAAGATAATATCTGAATAAAGATATGCACGAGTTGCACCACTTATTTCATTTCATTTTATTTGTTTTTCTGACGAATGTACTAATATTAGTTGGGCAGGACATCAGATGTCTTTTTCATTACATATGTAATATTCGTCATCAATTGATTCGTATACGCCATAAATAAAAATTTCTAATTTTTTTATATTTTCTATCATTTTCATGCTAATCAAACAGGCAAAGAGTGACAGTAAAAATAATCATAGCTAGAACGACCGCTATGTAACAATAACAAAATCAAATTCAAGTCTTCCAAAAGTAGAACGATTACACAAGAACTAACCAATAGACCAAGAGAATCCATTTCCTTTTCATTTCCTTTTTCCATTTATGGTGTCACACCCTTGTCACTAGGTTTTGAATCATAAGAAACAAAAGGCTCATCAATTGTAACATCATCTTAATTTGAAGCTTCCACCATTTCTCCTCAAACCACCATTAGATTTTATTTCACTTCTTTTCTGTTTCTTTCTCGTCCTCGGTGGCGCGTGCAACTGGTGCTACATAGGGGGCTGCCGCCTTCTCAGCCGGTTCTTCTTTGGCAGCCTTATCGGATACGGGAAGTGGTTCTTCCACGACTGTTTCGGTTTCGGAGTTGATCTTCTCTGTTTTTGGTGGCTCCTTCACTTCTTCAGTCTGTCATTACAACAGGATGAAGTAGAAGACATACACAAAGATTAAGAGGAGCTGTTTGTTTGAGCATCTAATTGGATATAGATGATTTTCGAGAGAGATGTGAATAGTGATTTTAGCCAAACATTTTGGGACGGAAGGAGTAATAAATATATAGTGCTTTTGGGGAATGTTGTGTTATTAAACGCATCACTAGTAGTCCAATGTGAAATGGACCAGCAAAATTCAACGTGAGGAGTTGTAGAACATGAGTTCTATAACAGGGAGACGCTCCTCTCCCCGTGCATTCCCGTTCTAGGGATTGATGATGGTACACGAACAAAACAAATTATTTCACGGTTTCAATGAGATTTGATACTCATATTTTTGGAATCGGAAATTAAACGACTAAGTCTTTTCTTTGGAAATATTGGATGACCACAATGAGAAAAATTATAACGAGGGGATTACAATCGGCGACATGATTATGTAAGAATTTTTTGTAAAAATTATTCTAGGCATATTCGTCTCAGTCAAGGTATTATTCTATTTTCTCCATCTAAAAAACAAAACAATGCTACGTAAACAATTTTTGGTACACATTTTATTAATACAAAGAGCAATGTTATTACCTCCAATTCATTCTCACCGTTGTTACAGCATACGAGACAAGTTCGAAAATTTTATTCATTCTCATTACTCGAAAAAAAAAAAATACGAGCATTCTCAAAAGCAATAATGCAAAATTGTTGCAAGAAACCGGTGACCTCATCATGTTTCTGAATTGGAAATGCTGGTGATTGAATATTATTCTCGTCAGATTTAAACGAAACAGATAAAAAAGCCTTATGTTTTTCCAACTACTATCGAGTATTCATAATTTTGAATTTGTATATGCATTCCAATCTCATTCTCGTCAAATTTAAACGCAACTGAGAAGAAAAAAAAAGCCTTATGTTTTTCCAACAACTATCTCATTTTAAAGTTGTTCATGCATGCATTCCAATCTCTATCTTGAAAACATTTAACATAAACATAATATGGATTAGAGCTTTACCTCGAGCAAAGCTCCAAGAGATCGGCGTTCACCATCCTTATTCTTCTCATCCCCCGGCTTTGCATTATCATCGCCACCTTCAGCTTTCTTTTCTCCTCCTTCAATAGTCACCTCCTTATCGATGGTTTGCACTTGTGCCACCTCGGCGGTGGTGGTGGTGGTGGTGGTCTCCTCCTTTTGCGGCTCCGGTGGTGGTGCCCCACCATCTACACCTCTCATGGACTTAGGTATGCTAGCACAAGCTCCCATTTTTATCAAACAATTCCTCTTTCTCTCTCTCTCCTCTCTTTCTCTCTCTTTGCAGTGAGAGCAGAGAGAGAAAGATAGGGGAAGGAATGAAGCAAATGATGACAAGAGGGAGAGGCTTTGTGGGTTGAATTATGTATAGATATATAGAGAGAGAGCTACTTCTATTTATATCTTTGGCTCTGCAAGCTAGCTGGTCCTACATTCTCTCTTTGACACAGAAAAAATTAAGGAATTCAATGGCTGGTGCACATACACATATAGAGTATATCCTCTCTCTTTTTAACAAGAATGAGGTATCCCCGCATCCAAAGGGAATAGATTAATCCACCTAGGGTCGGCAGCAAGGAATCAACACCTACAAAAAGCAGTTAGAAGCAACTAGGAGAGGAACAACTAGACGTGTCCGTGAAGTTACCCACATGAACTTTTACCTCCCAACTAGGTGTCGTGCCTTTGAGAATCAAACTCACGCATACAAGTGGGAGCGAACCCCTTGACCTGTGGAGACTACCCCACAGTCGCGGATAGTGAAAACTTTTAGAGATAAATTTTCTAAAAATATGGTTAAATACAGTGGTGTCAAGGTATTAATTAAAGGAATACACAAATTAGGGAATCTTAACATCTTTAAAGATAAATTAGTTTGGAAAATAGATAATTGAAAAATGAAAAGGTGCCCATAAGTCTAGTAAACGAACTGAAATGAAATGAGCACTAGATTATTCAAGTTTGTATTAACCAACTTAGGAATATGTTCAATTTGTGTTTTTCTTTCAAATGATTTGATCTCAGCATCAATCGAGTCAATCACATACCGATCTTGGGTACATGAAGTTGTTTAAATATTTTAGTCTTATTGACCCAAAAAGTAGCAAGTCCAAGTCTTGTTTAAAGTTTAACGAGTTCCAAAAAAAATCTCAAACTCAGACTTATCAAACCTAATCATCCATATCCACAATTCACACAAAGCCCATACAAGAAAAAAGATGTTAACTCACAAAGTAGAACTCATATGAAACCAGAGTCCAAATCTCCCATTCCAAGCCAAACAAGTCAAATAGTTTTGGATTGGTTTTCGGCTCGAAAAATCGCTGCTCTGCTGATTTTTCTGCATTCTCACAAATATAAAATCAATCGCACGAAAAAGGAGTTCATATGCCTGCTTGTCCCAATATATTGGATTTTTCGTGCACCATTTTCACATTTTTTAGTTCATAAATCATATGTATCGATCTCCCATCCCAGCAAATCGGGAAACTGAACTGTAGGTCAGAACGTCTACGTTTCTTCTACAAATTCCTATCTATCTAAATAGCAGAACCATAAACCTTCTTCTACAAATACTTTTTAAACTATGTAAATAGTAGAAACATAAAACCTTCCCCAAAACGTTGATGGGATTAAACGCGGAAGCACCCAAGCACCGAGATTCAAACAAAACACAATAACAACCAATGGAAGTATGATCGATGAAAATAAAATAGAACGATATAAGCAAGATTTACGTGGTTCGACAATTTCACTATGACTATATTTGTAAGAGTATACTTGGGTATGGAAAACTCACACCCAACCTCTTGTACCCTCAATTCATACAAGAACATACTCTCACTCCCTAACTCGCTCTGACCTTGTGCTCTTCAAAGCATACATGATCATGGGTATATATAAAACAGGGAAAACAAGTCATTATGGCTTCAATTGCCTTTTGAACTACCCAGGAAAACCACCAAGCAATGCTTTCAAGAAAATCAATTCTCGATCTATGCCTTGAAAAAGGCCCATGATAGCATTGAAAGAGAGACTCTTAGGGAATAAACCAAGATTTTATTACGGGCAGCTATAAAAAATAAATATTTATTACCATTATGGTCAGTCATTCTTTTTTAATTACCATTAAAGTCAATCACTCTTTTGGGGAGTTTAGACACTTAGGGTGCACTTTCCTATTACAGGGTTTTTAGGGGTATAGGCACTTTCATAGGGTATTCTAGGATTTAGGTTTAGGATGCACTTTCTTATTATAAGGTTTTAGTGATTTAGGCACTTTCATAGGATACTCTAGAATTTTAGGCACTTTTATAGGGTGCCTAGAATTTTAGGCACCTTCATAGGGTACCATAAGGTTTGATTTTAGACATTTTTATAGGATACCCTAGAGAGAGAAATTTAATTATGTGAGACTTCTAGTGAAACAAGCATCAAGTAGCAAAGTAACAAGGCTGCACGTGCATTATGACTGTGCAAAGTAACGGGAGCTGGAGTTTGACGTAAAGTCAGTCCAATAATTGGACCGACTGGTGCTTTGCTCATAAACCAACTCATTGGGAACAAAAGCCATCCTATTTTTAATACCATTGGGAATTTGCACCATCCTAACCAGGGCCAGCTCTGGGTAAGCCCAGTGTGGAGGTGTTTTTTGCCAGAATGAGCTCTTTGGACCTTCTGAGTTGGTGTGAGTGAGGTTGGGACATTGGATCGCGTCTGAAACCTAGTTGCTTACCGGAGAGGATGACCTACACACGTAGACAACCACGTTAGTGCCTAGCCCAGACAATGGTAGTCCGGGAAGGCACTCCAATGGCTAAGTCAGTCATCGGAGGGAAGAAATGCACCAGAAATTCGGAGAGAGAAATGGAGTTATAAGTGTAATTAATGTGGAGAAAGGAATGCCCATTATGGTAGTTGTAGATGGGTATTTATAAGCAGAGGGGGCGTGCGTACTATGCGCTTGGTGCCCCTCACGCGCCCGTCATTCATGTCTGGAATGACAGCTAACGTGACTTTCATCTCTGCTGCAAACGCCGCATTTCGGCTGACGTCATGGCAAGTGGGCCTGAGGGGTCATATCATCTCGAGACATTCCCTATTACCCACGTGACTTTGCAGGCGGCAATGGCAGGGTAGATGACTGCAGCATTTAATTCTCCATCATAGGATGTGTAGCGTGCCCGATATGCCACCACCAAATCAAGTACCCCCGAGCCCTCGCGTGGCGAAGCCCCCAAGAGTGATCCGATAACTAAGCATAGAGTGTCGTGGCCTCAGTACCCCTGGAGTCGGCGAATATCACACAAATCCATATTCGTCCAATCCTGGATGTCCGTGCCGAACGCCAAGTGAACCGTACGTTCGGCGAGGGCGAGATACATCGATCTGCATTCAGTTTTGCAGGTTCTGAGATAGTGGCCCATTTCGCTCTTTTATTATGCAAAGTGGGGCCTCTGCTAGCCCCTACGAACCTAGCCGCTACACCCACCAAGCCTCCAGGCAGGGGCAACCAAAAAAAAAAATGCGGCGGTACAAATAATTTTTTTTTTTTTTTTTTTGAGTTCTAACCCAATTTGCAGGATGCTACCACAGCCGATAAGTGCGCACATTTGAGAGCAAAAGGCATGTGTTCAAGTCCCTGGGGTATCTTATTCGGCCAGTGAAATATTTTTTTGTTTTATTTTTCTGTTTGAACTGTTATATAGATAAAAATAAAACTCTTAAACAACTAGTGTCAAATTTTAGTTATACTTTAGTGGCTTTAGAGTCCAAGGTTCAATTCTTTTGCACACCATAAATGTTTTTATAAGGGTTTTTTTCTCTCTTAGTTTATTTTAGTTTTACTTTTAACTTTTCAAATTGAATTCACAAATAAATAGATATTCACCCTTAATAAACCAAAATAATTTATTTCTACTCAACAAACTTTGATAAAAAAAGATTTAAAATAAATAATCTTTATTGTTAAAATAGTATTTTTACAAGAGTAAAGTTGATAACATAATTTTACTCAACAAACTTTGATAAAAAGATTTAAAATAAATAACTTTTATTGTTAAAATAGTATTTTTAATTGAGTTAAGTTGATAACATGATTAGTTAGAGAAAACACAAGTATGAGCAGAATTTTGTTATGTCTGATTCATTTTTTTTAGTTGTATAAAATTTTATAAAAGTTTATTTTAGTTAAATTACAAAACTAAAATACCATGTATGATCTGTTTACTTTCTTGGATATATTAAAAATCAAAAAAAAAATTGTTTCAAAAAATACAAGGAGAAGTTGGTTTCTTCGAATCGGATTGTACTTATCATAAAGGACTATAACCGGGATTACATTTCGATATTAATTTGTTGATGTAATTCAAATTAAAAGCACAATTTAATGCAAATATATATTTTTTACCCGTATTTTAATGATATATATTAATTGGGCAACCAAATTTTTGGTCTGACTTGAGCAACCCAAACATCAGGGTCGGTCCTGATCCCAATAGACACGACGTGAGGCGGATGTAAGCACGCGTCCAATCTCTAATTCAAATGAAGTCTTCGGCGTGCAACACAGTTTCTCTTTACAAATGAACACCAGCCGGTCCTAAACTAAAACGTAGGGAACAATTGCCTCAACCTTCTTACTTCGTTTTCCTATACGAAGCCCTCCCGCAACACGAGAAAATCAGTTTCAATAATGATACATGCACATACTCCAAACCACACCCTCGCACACCCCGGTCACTGTTCACGCGGGCCCCACGTGGATCCCACCCACTTGGCCCCCAGAAATTTAAAAAATAAAAAACCGAAATTTTCAAAAAAAACCCCAAATTTGGGATTTAGGGCTTATTTCCACGGGCCAGAGAGAGAGGAGAGGAAGAAAATCGCGAGAAGAATCCGTCGGTCCTCTCCGTTACTAATCGACCACCTCCAGCGAACGCTCCTTCTTACTCCTAGGTATCTCTCTGTGCTCTGTGTTCCCGTTACTCTCTCTCTCTTTCACTCTCGAGTTGTTCATCTATAAATCAGGGATTGGGTGTTAAATTGAAAAAAATTGTTGATATTCGGTGTGTGTGTGTGTGTGTGTGTGTCTCTCTCTCTCTCTCTCTCTCTCTCTCTCTCTCTCTCTCTCTCTCTCAATGCATTCAAAGGAGAGAAGAAACCCTAGATTTGGATTCGAAATTCAAAAGGTTCCAATTTCGGAAACCCGAATATTAACAATTTTTTGTTGAGCTTTAACGCTGGTGCAATCCAAGAGGTTGCTGAGTTTTGTAAATGTCTTCTAATTTATTGGTTGGATCTTATCTAAGGCATCAGAAACACAAAAGAATAGTCTTGTTAAGTTTGTCCTGGTATGGAACCAAATTATGACCAGCTGAAGAAGACTTGATAAGCAACAGGTATTTTGTTCTCTGAAAAACTGTTGTTGCATTCCCTTATCCTAGTTGGAGTCTTGTAAGTTTTTGTTTAATGAATTTGATGAAAATACCTGTGACATTTATAGACAAATTAGTCTTGTAAGTGGTTGAGATTGCTGGTAAAACTGGTGCTAAGGTTATAGACATTTAACCTGTTGTTGCTAAACCTGTGACATTTATAGACATTTAAAGAGCTCTTTTTTTATGAAAATACTTGCATACAAGCATGTATTGTTGAATTGAAAGAGCTCGTTTTTTTTTTTCGATGATGGATATTAAGAAATTTAACTTTCTATACTATTTCTTTAGGACTTTGATTTTGATTCCCAACTGGCTCTTTTAGCTCTCATGTTCATTCTATCAAAAGTTATTGCAAAAGTTATTAGGAAGTTTCCCTACACAATTTATTGTCCAATTTTTAGGGCAATGCTAGACAACCCAATGGTGATGGATTGGTTGATTTTTCTTGTTTTGGTTCATTCTTGGGAGGGAAACCAACCAAGTTTTATTTTGTTAGGGCAATGCTTTTTAGTGTTTTGTTACATGCTATAGTACACGTTTTGTACTCACTTGTTTTTGTTTATTTTTAATCTACAGGTGATGTTTCAGTTACCATCACCACCAAAATCCACCAAATTGATGCCAACCATGCAAAGTGCAATAAGAGGAGGGCCACGAGGTTGGGGAAGACCACAATCAAGTGTCATGGGAAGTCAATTGCAAGAAGGCCAATGTGTTCAACCAAGTTTTTTACAAATGATGAATGAAATGAATAATGAGGAAGAGTAGAACACTTGGTTGGTTAATGGATGTATATTACTCTTATTTTTATCGTATCTTGTCTGTATCGTGTCTTCTTTGTATCTTGTCCATATTGTATCTGTATCCGTTTGTTAATGGAATGTAATTTACTTTCTTCTTTTTTTATCGTATCGTGTCCTGTCTGTATCGAGTCCTTATCGTGTCATGTTTGTATCATTGTCAATGGAATTTTAATTCTATGAATGAAGTCTTCATGGTATCGTGTCCGTATCGTATTTGTATCTGTTTCATAAATGGATAAGATTCTTTGTTGATGTAACTGCATTTACAAGTTGAAACTGCATTTAGAAGTGCACTTGGAGTCCTGGATCTGATTCTGTAGAAGTACAATCCATGTATTTGATTATTTGTTGCCTAAACTGCATTTACAAGTGCATAAAACTGATGTAATAGTGCATAATTTACCATAATAGTGCAGCAAATTGCTGTAACAGTGAAAAAAACCATGTTTTTGATGCTCAAACTGCTCTAAATTTGCAGAAATCAGACTTATGCTTGCTGAAATTGATATGAAAGTGCAAAAATTTGAGTTTTGGGAGCCAAAACTATGTTTAAATGCTATTTCTAGAAAAAAATTGGGCAGCATTTCCACTATTTTCTTGCATACCCGACGTCTAAGCGTCTCAACAATCAATCAACTAATAAGGCACAACATCAAACTAGGTCATAGAATAACCCAAATTAGCTGTTTTACAGTACCTCACCATATTACATAACAAATTACCTATACAAAAGGTGGATAACTAGTAATACACAAATTACAATCCCAATAACGGAATGGATAACTACAATACGGACTGCATTCCATATGGCTAAAATGAGTTCTCTTGAGTTGTTGAGGTCGACGTTGTATTGAGGGAATGGTCCAGTGAAGTCGCGTGTGCTATCATCTGCCGAATGTGAGACATTTTTATTGTTGTTATCACACAACCATTCCATTGCTTGCAGGGCTCAGTCACAACAAAACAAAAGAGATGAATTGGTAACGGGATAAAAATTAATAGATTGAACGACCATTCATGTAGTTGTGTGGAGAGGCGTACATTGGGAATGGGGCATTTATAGTAGTATCAACCAGGGTTTTTAGCATGAGGGCCAGCTTTGGTGGAGATGCATGTACCAGCCCCGCAAGCACAAACTTTCGTAGGCCATCTAGATGTGGCGTTGGAAGATGCGGAAGACATGTCAACCTAAAAAAAAAAAACCATAAAACAGAAATAAGACAAAATCACAGTGACTAATATAGCTTAATATGTGAGTTATTGCACTTGAGTTAAGGCGTGTCTGTGTCGTGTCACGTATCCGTGTCCATATTCGGCAACAGGATATGGAGCATGGTAGTAGGTAACCCAGGTTCTCATAATTAAGGTCATCCTAGAACTTTTAAAAGGTTTCAATGATATGCTGCTAAGGATGGATCCCAAGATATGGGGTTAAGGACTATACATGTTTGGACATCTCTCAGTCGACATGAGTGTCATGTTCCTCAGTCGACATGAGTGTCATGTTCAAATGCTTTCCACACGACATGCTTGCCTAAGAATGAGAAAATACTTTAGCATAAATTTTTTTCTCATAGTTTTGTTTAACAAAACATCGCCATTGTATTTCTTGATAGTTTTGACAGAACATAGTTTTGAATCTGTAAGGATTTGGGGACCTTTTTCTTCAAAAGGTAATCGCCATTGTATTTCTGTATCTTTCATTGCATGTGCAAAAGGAAAGCTATTTACGTTCATCAGTCAATAGGAAAGAAGACTATAAGCAAGGAAGGATTATTGTGCTGAAATGCCATTCTGTATAGAGCTGTATAATATTACCTTATACAGAGGAGCACAAACACAGTGAAACACACACTGGATAAGGGGAAAGAAGAGTTTATTAGGTTACAGTCACTAGGTCCAAAGGGACCAATTCAATGATTGTTCTGAAGCTTCTTGTTCTGGGGTCCATATCCATATCCAGATTTGAGATTACAGCAGCTAGAGTGAGTACTGCAACACCTGAACTTATTAGGAGAACTTCTCTATAACCAATTCAGACCCTTGATTGAAGCCAAATATAAAGGGATAATTGACCCGGAAACGCCTCCAAAAGTATGTGTTTCCACCAAACAGGATCATATGTAGGACTATGAATCCAAACAAGCTGTAAAGGTGTAAAGGTATGAAGCTAATGGTAAGGGGCCTGAGGGCTTAAAGTGAAAATAAAAATAATAACCACTATTTAGCAAGATTGATATTGTGCAACGGCAATGCTTTGGATGCTGAATAAAAAAAGCATGGTAATGTGCACATAAATCAAAATGATTGTTGGGTCTGCCCTCTCTGATGCCTTTTGGCTTTGATTCGAGGGCATGATTCCGCAGCAAACTCGACGGTATAGGGGAACCACTGTTTCAGTGGTATTCTGTGAGCAACCACTTTGTGCATTTATTGCCAACGGTTAGGTCTGTCTCAAATCCATCTGTTTTAGTGGTATTCTGGGAGCAGCCACTTTGTGCATTTATTGCCAAAGGTTAGGTCTGTCTCCTATCCATCCCCCGCCCATACCCCCAATTATTGGAGACTAAATGGGTTATGTTATTGTTGTTATTGTTGTTGTTGTATTTAGCAAGATTGATAACAGCCACTGAGCAAAACAACACAAGAGTAATCTACTGCTATGTTTCACTTGAGAAGAATTGACTTATCAACCACTCTATTTCAGAATACGTACCTACATTTAAGCTAAAATAAACATGGGCTTCAACTTACAAAGATTTACATAAATTAGCTCTACTAAGTTAATATCACTCACAAAATCAAATTTCCTGTAAAGAACTTATCTCATCTCAAGCATTCTTATCATCAAATCATGTAGCCTACTGGTGCTTATCAATTTGCATTCAATACTAAACTAACTTGGGTGCCAAATTCTATGAAACCAACAATAATCAACCAATCCAACTCCCCCATGCTCCTCATATGGATACAACTTAACTACTCACAGTTCAGGGGCAAAAAAAATACCTAAATGAGCATGGGTGGCCTGAAGCTTAAAAGACTTCTCATTTAGTTGTTCCATTAGTTCAGTTAGAGCCTACAAGTCAAATATGAATTCGGTGACGAGTGTAGTATACGGCAGCATCGAACAAATAAGAAAACAAACTAACTTCTTCAAATTTGATTTTTTGACCAAAAAAATAATAATAGGGTTTTTTAATATGGAATCAAGATCAATGTGTGTGTGTGTGTGTGTGTGTGTGTGAGAGAGAGAGAGAGAGAGAGAAAGCTTCCTTGGTTGCAATGGGGTCGTATGATTTCTTCAACAAGGCCGCCGGCCGTGGGTGGGACGAGTGGTGGCGTCGACGGGTCGTGGTGGTGTTGATTGGTGTTGTCGTCGCGTCGTCTTCTCTTCTTCTCTCGCTCCCTAGATTTCCAGATCTTGAGCGAAAATGGAGGAATAGCCAGATGATTTGGGGATTTCTTCCTCTCTTCTCTCTCTCAAACAGCCCGCGAAAATGAGCCCCAAACCCAGATGATTTGGGGATTTTTTTTCAAAATTTTTGTTTTTTTTTTTTAATATTTCGGGGGTAAAGTGGGTGGGACCCCACGTGGGGCCCACGTGAACAGTGGCTGGGGTGTGGGAGGGTGTGGTTTGGAGTATGTGTATGTATCATTATTGGTCAGTTTTTCCACCTTCATTTTCAAAACAACAAAATAAGAACACCTTCCAATGAACGGAAAGCACTCTTCATAGAGCTCGCGGTGGCCTCTGCTGCTCCACAATTGGAGTAAGGTTTTCGATGAGCTGCATATGATATAGAACAAAATTGGACATTAGGAGACATGAAAAGTATGTTCCCAGATGCGGATTCAGACTTTTGGACATCTAGCAGGAGAAAGATTATTGTATTGTTATTATATCGTTTGCACCTGATTCCAGAACACACACAAGGGCTAAAAAAAAAAAAAAAAAATTCCATTTGAGTCTTGCCACGCCATGGAAGGACTTCTGCGTTCAAGAGCGAACAATGAAATGAACTCATTTCATTTGCAGCATATATCCAGCCTAACATCAATCCTAAGCTCAAACAATCTTCAAAACATATAACAAAATCTTTCCCTGGTAGTACAGAGAGAAGAAAAAAAAAATGTACCCTCCAAGATTTATCTCATTCATTTTGCTCCGCCCTCCCTCAAAATTACAATTTTGATTGGAGATAGGTTAGTCTGGCTAGAGTTTATACATATTTCACACATCTTTGTGTAGAGGGTGTGTACATCATCTTTCAGAAAGAGAAAATAGGCATAATGTGAGGGCAGAACAAAAGATTTGTAGGGTAAACAACTCTCCATAATCCATTGTGTCTGCATGACTGCATCCTATAGGTGAATTAATCACGGGTTCTGCAAATTAGCCAGGAAATCCCCACAACTTTTTTCTTCAATGAACGCAACAAAATACAAACAAAAAAAAAATGAGTCACCCAAATCATCTATTCCCATTACCCCTTCCTGTCCATTGAATCTACTTGAAATGGTATCTTCCTAAGCGCTTCCGCCAAGAAAATGAAGAGAAACAGAGAAAGGATGAAGAAAACTATCTCGACGGAGCTCTCTTCTGTTGAATGACCCTCAATGAGAACATTCATTTGCAGTGCCTGTCAACTTTATGTAAGCCAAACCCTCTAAAAGTGAGGGTGATTCATTTGGCTACCTCACACCGCCCTAGCTATCACCAGCAACTCCTCCAACAATCAACAATGAACCTAAATTTATGTACTGCAGTCCAACAATCTACCATGTGTTGAGTGAAATTTTATCCTGTGATGTGTGCTTTTGAGGAATTAGTTCACCCCTTTCTTATGCATTTCTACAAGCTCAATCATATGGACGCTAATCTCCCCATTCACATCTCTACGTACCAGAAAAATGCTAGTCTGCATTTCAAATATCAATCTCCATGACAGCTCTCTGGCAAAACTTTGGTTTAACGGATAAATTTTCAAACACTCAAATCATAAATTCAGAGAAAGGGGAACAAACCACTCCGAAGAAACATTTAATCTCCTTCCTGCACCTCCCTCAAAAATCCATCAAAAAAGAACTACTGTAGAATAATTCAAGAACTGAAATTAAGTTGGAAGCCTCAACAACTTATCTTGGGAGAGCAAGGTGCTAGTCTTTGCCTACATATAGGCACTACCGTCCAATCTCACCAGTATTTTTGGCACCTTACCATTGAATTTAAAATCTTGCCCTTATTACCCAAAAGCGGAAACATCCACCTGAACTTCCAAACACCTTCATATTTCCTATAGGAGCTACTAGGAGAGTGTTCATCTAGACTTGTCCGGCCCGCATTTAGAAATTCCTTACAGGGAGACTGAAATTGCAAGGCTAGAACGATTGAATGCCAATATATACCTGCTTAAATCTATCCTTAAACTGCTCTGCCTGCAGATAAGAATTCCTTGTTAACATAATCTGAAGACAGAATGAGAAAACGAAAACAAATAGTACCGGTCTTTGAAGAGCTTGATCAGCAACAGAAGATCAAGACAACAAAAGTTAATTCTTCGATACATACGTGCTCAGCATAGGGCCGGCCCAAGCCCTAGGCCCAAGAGGCCTGGGCCTAGGGCACCCCCAAAACCCATAATTTTTGGGGCACTCTAATAATTTTTTATATTAGGGTTAAATAGGGATGTTTTCAGCCCAATAAATAGAAAAAAATAGAGAAGGCCCAATAGTTATTTACTTAGAGAATACTACGGGCCCATTACGAGCCCATATCCTACAATTAATTCATAGCATCTGCTTCTTTCATTTCATTTTACTATATTCCTCATCTTATTACAGCTTCGGTTTCCTCCTACCCCTATGTGGGAAAAACCCTTTTCTTACTCCTATCCAACACAACGAAAAAGAACAAAACCAATATGAAACATAACCATTCAAACATTGGTAAATTATAGTGTCCTGGCCGCCACCATTGAAAAGGAAAACATCATGGTCATTGACTCATTCGACGTGTTTTATTCGATTTCAATACTGTCTAACTAAACTACAATGAACCATACCAAAATGTATTGTTGCTGAAAAATTTGTTCATCTAAAAGGCACGTTTTTTAAATTAGGCCTAAGGCACCCAAATTAGGCCTAAGGCACCCAAAATCCTTGGGCCGGCTCTGGCTCAGCAACCTTTTGTCAACATATACTCGAAAAATTCATAGGACGAAATCAACATACTTGTATAACAAGAGATAAGAGAATTTGAGCGAGTTTCAGTGTTGGAATCAAGGAAGTAAAAACATTAAATTGGTCTAATGGCATCAGTCCATGATTGTTTCGTTCCTCGTGACTAATAGCACCATCAAGGCATTGGGATTATTCTTACGTTTTTGTCACGCATTATGGCTATTGTTAACTTGTGCAACTCTCTATTGAAAGTAAATAGAATTGGAGGGCCATGCTTAATTGATTTAAAATTCTTCAAATGTTTAAAGGCTTGGGTAGAGACCGATGATAATATATGATTGTTCATGTTTTAGGCTTCTCTTTTCTTTCGCTATATTAAAGTTAATCTTGACTGCATTCATATGGTAATCCCAAGAAAATAATTAATTCTCCAAACTGACAGCATGCTGTGCACCCCATAGCGCGGCCGCGTCAAATTTTTTTTTTGACAATCGAAGACGTTCACCGCGCAAAGCTCGTCGAGTACTACAAGGGTACCCAAAATCAACTCGATCGGATATGGTTAAGTGCATCATCGGAACACAAATAACTTGAAAAACATAGGTTCAACGGTTTTGTTCCAGTGTTTGTGTTCATTTGTGTTCCATTTTTTTTCAAGGTATTTGTGTTCCGATGAGACACTTAACGATATCCGATTGAGTTGATTTTTGGTACACTTGTAGTACTCAACGAGAACTACGTGGTGAAAGTTTCTGATCATCAGAAAAATTCCTGCGCAGCCGCGCCATGGGGTGCACAGCACGCTGCTGTGCAGCAGGCTGCACAACAGCAACCCCAAGTCCGGAAAGAAGTTGCTCATGTAGCAATTTGGGAAACCGGTGCGTGGGCGATTTTGGAGTTTTTAAGATAATATTAAGAATTTTCTTCTATTCGTCTTTTGAAATGGACCTGGTATTGTGTTAGATTCCACTTGCCTGTTTTTTTCTGTTTTGGCGTCTTATCTTCTTGTGTTCATTATTAGAGTCCAAAATATAAAATATATTGTTAAATTCAATGGTGTCTAGGTGTAAAAGAGAGAGATATAGAGAAAAGAGAGCAGTTGTGATAGTGAGAGAAAGAAATACGTGAGTTGTGTGTGACTATGAGAGTGAGTTCGTAAATTTGTATTTTTTTAAATTAGTGAATCATGTTTTATGTAATCTCTCTACCTGCATTCAGGAATGAACTCCCATACATTTTTTTTTTTTCCTAATTATTCAATTGTTACGATTATGAATAACCATCCTACAATACTTGAAAAATTAAAAATAATGAACACGCGATTACGTGCGATGCATGTCACTTAAAGTGACTACAACACAAACAACCATTGTCCAGCTCGATTAGGGTTCTGCCAGACTAATTGTTGGGGGCTCCCTCAAAGCTAAGGCTAACTGCAATTGTGCAGAGGTTTAGGTCCAGATTGGAGAATTGGAAGTTGCACCCTGTATAGTTCATATTGTGTCACCTCATCGCTAATCGTAATATTTTTTAGTGTTTCGTAACTTTTCACCAATGTGATTCATAACATTTTTTAGTGTCATAACCTTTTTTTTTTATAAAAATCGTAACTTTTTATTCATGAGAGGTAATTGATTCATAACAATTTTCGGGGTGCATATGATACACAACCAAATAAGGGGTGTGTATCGAATCCTTCCCCTCATTTCCAATGCCGTTTCTACTAGGAAAAAACGATCGAGCCAAGCTCGAACATGCTAGTACTCAATTGTTGGGGCTAGTGAAACCTAATTTGATTTGGGTCACGCTTAGCTGACGATTTGGGCTTTGACCTAAATAGGGTTATTACAATTGGAGATGTAAACCTTAGGTTATAAATACTTGCTATACGCAACAATCGATGTATCTTGTACTCTCTTCATTCGAATTACATTGTGGAATTGGTGTGAGTCAAGATGTACTCAACTACATAATTGGGGAAACAAGTAAAAATCTCTGTGCCTTAAGTATTTGATTTCTATGGTCAGACGCAGCAGTTTTGCCCATCCGGAGGCTTCATCAGATTTCAGCTTATTTCATTTTCTGCAAAATAGTTCAAAATGTTAGCCGTATTGAATGCAATATTTTTCACATAATTCAAAACAGAGCTATTTCCAAGAATCGAACTTGCGCAACGTGAGGGTTGGCATACACAATTTTACCCCTGCAAGCAAACAAGCTATTTCCGAGAATCGAAACCTTGAAGTGTGTTCATATGCACTTGGGCCTTTTTTTGAACTAAATTTTAGCATGATGAGAGCAAAAAAAGCTCTCACCCGTTTCAATATTGACTTAAATGGGAAAATAGCTACGAAACCCGAAGGTGGAGGGACCGATACTCAAACTTATCGTCCATTAATGGGGAGTCCGGTTTAAATCAAGACAAGCCACGTATAAACTGGCTCTTAAAAATGGACAGTACTTGGAAGATTTTGAACTTGAGACGTAAAAAAATGTACAAATCCTAAAATTCCAGGTCCCTTCAGATTTGCCAATCACTTTTCCTTTTCCTTTCTTCTTGGATTCGGCTTTACTCCCTACCACATCCCTCCAATTTTTCAAATTCACTACTCGACGAGCTCTACATAGTGAACGTTTCCGATCATCGGAGTGCTGCCAGAGCACCGCCGCCACACATGCACAGCACCTCCCCATGGTCCAATTTTGTAGCCAACAATCATAATTTGAACCAGTCGGCTTTTACAACACACAAAAAAGGTTTTTGATGAATTAATTTTATTCAATATCAATAAGAACGTGAATAAGCTGCATTTGAACGTAGTAAAAAATAGTTTTGACATCATTAGAGCAATTTTTTCAAAATTTAGTATACATACTTATGGGAAATGTCGAAAATTGTAACGCTTCAAAAAAAACAAAACCTCCATTATTTATTCGTACCTTTTTCTTAGGAGTAGCGTTTTTTGCCTTTCACCATACTTCTTTCAATGCAAACCAGTGCATCACCATCGCCGTACAATACAAGAACTTTATTGTCTCGAATAAATAGTTAGTAAATAAATAAATTATACATCTGTTCAATAGTCCATAAAGCTTTCAACTATGGCAAATCCAACCAACACAACAGGTCAAAAATTAGCAATCGCTACCATAATTTCTTTAATTGATTTCCACTTAATAGCCCGCCATATGATTCCGATAATCAACAAAATTGGATTCAGTCTTCGCCATCGCCCCCGTCATCGCCATCGCCGTAGTGATCTTCGGCAGGCTCTTGGTCCATGTCACCGGGGTTACTGTAGATAGGCCCGGTCACCTGAACTTCCATTTCATCAAGTGGAGCTTCTGCCCTTTCTGGCACAAGCCCCTTCACTGCCATGGATTTGAGGTTCTCATCACTGAAAAAGTCCCTGTAAGGCTTGGAAACCTGAACAAAATATGCACGCACGTATAAATCATTTTTGGCTATGCTGGAAAGGGAACGGTTAAGGAACAAATCATACTGAAACGGAAATGGCCCCTTTTGTCTTATACCTAGCAATGAAATTGAAGAAGAAAAACTCAATACAACAGTGGTACTGCAGTACTATTGATGCATATACGGCAATTCGGATTTCAATTCAATTTTTTGATTGTTCATATCTTTCAATCTATAATATGTTTTGTGTGCAATATGGATGTTATTGTCTTATTGATAGATTTCAATTAGTTCTATCATACAAAGTTTTAGATAGTTCTATTACAGATTGAAAGACGAACAGTTTAAAAATTGCATTAGAATCCGCAAAGGACCAATAATTTAGGACGGAAGGAGTACTTCACATGAATAGTAAAACCCTGCAACGGAAATCATAGTACTTGGTGGAGTGCATTGGTCCTGATAGTAACATTTAAACAACAGCGTCGAACACAAGCTTTTTTACCACTGGATGGCAATACAACTAGCTAGCGATGACAACAGTATCACTGTTTTAAAGTGTTATCAGAATGCAAGATGGTAAAAGGAAGTCTGGATGTCGTTTTCCCATTTTTACTGGCATTAAGTTGCTCAATCCAAGAGCCAATAAAAATCAAACTTATATAGGAATTCAGATTCAGTGAACAATGAAGGATATGAGATGCTCAGTTTTATTAGTGGACCTCACCTTGAAGAGTGAATTTCTCTGCTCAGCACTCTCCACTAGATTTTGCCAGTGCTTATCTATCTTCAAAGTTGTTGCAGAACCCACAACCTGGATGAAGGATGAAATATGTAAGTTCCTATGAACATGGTTCTGAAACTGCCATGTAAATTTCATTGAAAAGCATACCAGGACAGAAGACCTTGCTCTGGTTATCCCAACATTCATCCTACGAAAATCAGCCACAAACCCTATGCTCTTCTTCTCGTTGCTTGCCCTAACACATGAAAAGATTGCGACATCCTTTTCTCGTCCCTGTAATGAAGAAAGAAGATTATGAAAACGAGTAGATCTGTTGGATAGAATAAATTTGAAGAAACTTTTAACGAAGATGCAGTTCAGAACTTAGCAGCAGAATCCTTCTAAAATGGGTGCACTCCGTATAAGGGAGCTCGCTCTCATCCAGACAGGAATAGACTCCTAAATAGGATGGGAGCTTTTACACTAATCTTAAGGATGAAATACTGACTTCTCTTTCCAAGTATATGCAAGGAAGAAGAAAAATAAAAAAAGTAGGAGAGATTTAGGACTCTCACTTTCTCGTCTTGTATTCTACTATTTATCTACATGTTCAATTCATCTATTTGGCACAAAAAAAAAATCTTTTGGAATGGCTTTTCTCACAAATGTTCATACTTTATGTGTGTTTATTAAATATTACCTCGCCACTCTCAATCTAGGGAGCTTCTACATACGCTCGCTCCTCCACACCTGCTCCCCACTTCCTACAACTATGATTCAGAATCCCTTAATGATCTCTGATTCATTTCATCCGAGTGAGTAAACGTTAGTTGTTTCAGAATAAGTTTTCCAGACTAGAAAACTCGTTTAGTCGATGGATTTAGCAACTTGTTTATGGGAAATTTTGTAGAAAAGAACCCAATTTTGATAAATCACCAAGAACATGTTTTCAAATGCAGAAAACCATATCTGCCAAGAAGAAATAAAATACCAAAGTAATGGGAATTTGGGTTTAATTAAACAGTTTCTTAAAAAATGTACAAGGAAGACTGTATCTGAGACAGGGACCAACACTTAATGTGTTGGTACCGGTGGTAATGAGTTGTAGAATATCAATGCTTAACCACAGTTCAAAAAAGGTACGTGATGCAAGTGGTTCTAAAAGTGCCACGGACTAGCGAGCAGTCACTTGGATAATCTCATAGGAATAGAAAAGGAGAAAGCGATACTCCACCTGGAACCCATCAACAGTGTTAATGTCCACCATTTTGTCCGACTCGACTCCAAAAGTACTCCGAAAGCGATCACGGAAGACCTTGACTTGGTGCCTATAAGGAGATATAATTGCAAGCCGAGAACTAGATTTAAGCTCCGGATACCTAGTCACCATATTATGATACATGGCGAGAACAAAATCAACCTCGTCTTCATTTACCCAAGAACCACTGCCCGAGGGTTGGGACTCTTTCCCCTCGTGTATATCAAAGAAGCAAAAGGGTCCAAAGCACCGGTACTCGTGCCACGAACGTTTTGTCTGGTTTACAACATCGGACCCGTCCTCCAGAGCCTCATCATAGAACTCTCGCGAAGGAAAGCTTCTTATCTGCAACGACAAATGGATTAGAACAACTGTATGAGAACCTTCTAACAAAGAAGGGATGGCATATCGGTATGGACAGAACCATAAAATGCACATATTTGGTTCCACTTAAAAAGCTTTTTTCCCAACAGAATATTTTTTGCAATCTCCTGTTTACCATCCAAACTACAGTTTTTTTGTCAACTACGATATATGTTAATTTACTACATTGCCCTTCATGTCTGAAAAAAATGAATCAATAAAATGATGGTAGCTGTGTATATTCATAAGTAAAGAGAAACAAAATGTGGATGGTAAAAAGGAGAAGGCATAAATCAATAACCTTCTCCCAATCCTGTCATGTCTAATCTTTGTTCATCTTCCGGTCACACGTTTTTACTTTTTCCAATACAATTCGATGAGAGGAACTAGAACAGTAAAAAAGGTGGACCAATTGACTAAATTGTTAAAGAGTTCACTGAAGACAATAAAAACAGCTAAAATTTCCAGCCTTTTTATTTTTTTGGCTTTGCTGGTCCATATTTCTTTTTACTCCGTACATAATGTTCACTCAGCAGAAACGTAAAAAGGTTCAGTAGAAAATTTTGGCTCCAGGTTATTTTCTGGGTACTATCTGGGCATTTTTTTCTTGGTAGCTAGCTAACAGTTGCAGCTGTTTTTGTGATCAACCCATTGAGAGTCTGTTCCAACTCAACCCACAGATCATAAGTGAACTTGAACTAACCTCTGGATGCATGCGGTATTGGGTCTTCAGCATTGATACCTCATAGCCGGCTCTCTGGAATCTCTTGAACAGGCTCGTTCCATACCTATAACAGCAACACAGTAAATAGCACAAAATCAACTGTGTCAAATGTGTTGAGCTAGAGATGAAACTGTGCCATCATCACCAAATGATATTCTTACCCAAATTTCTCAGCGATGGGAGAAATTACAGTTGCTGGCAGTTGAACCGGATCACCAACCTACAGAAAAGACAAAAATAAATAAAATAAACAGGACTTGAGAGGAAGTAGAAAAGAAAGACACCACTCTAGTATAGGCATATATACCAATTCACATCAGAAATCAAAATCTTGCCAACATATGACAACATTTAATTTCCCAATTACAGCAAGGAATGAGCTACACCATAATGGAAGTCATATCCAAATAAACCCCGCAAAAAAGGCATTACTCAGTGCACTAAGTCCCCACAAATGCAGGCTATGTTACATGGACATGAGTGTGTGTATCATATTCGGGTGTATATCTAAGGGTCAGACACCTCAAACCTTAAAAAAAGAGGATTCGGGGATTTGGATACGGGTGCGGGGATACGTCAAATAGTTAAAATTTTATATTAAAATATTTACTTAACATAGATTACAGGTTTGACTGTTTTCAAATACAAGACAATGATACTACAGTTTATATTCCCCCTCTGGAGGACAAGGCCGTCATCAGTTCTAGTTGGCTAATTCAGAGAGCTAATTAAGGGACAGGTGTATAGAAAAGAAAAACAACATAATTCAGAGCATCATAGTTAAATGCAAGACATAATTTTGTTGGAAGCTCTACCCTAAATAAGCACGGTATTTACCAGAAATAATTGTTTGCACCCATTGGCCAATGGAACGAGGGTAGCTGGTTCCACCTGTTAATTGCAGAATATTTTACAGCATTAGCAACCAACAACAACAACAACAATAACATAACCCATTTAGTCCCCAATAATTGGGGGTATGGGCGGGGGATGGATAGGAGACAGACCTAATCTTTGGCAATAAATGCACAAAGTGGCTGCTCCCAGAATAGCAACCGAAATGAATATATAATACAGGTGGCATCAGCACATCATAAAAAAGAAATACCAGTAACATCAAATGGAGTAGAGGAACATACTGCTTGAGCAGCTTCATCTATTATAACGACGTCAAAACCACGATTTAATTTACTGAAAAGAACTGAACCGCTGAAGCTGAGAGTGGAGAAAACCTGCCATTATAGAGGATTACAAGAAAGTTAAGTAAGTCAATTCAAAGTTCAGCACAATGCCAATAATACGTACAATTGCTGCTTCATCCAGAATAGAAGCACGAATACTATCTCTCTCCCTTCCTTGCCCTCCCTGTTTGTGCTTGTCACTGGTCTGAAAATCTACACCAGCAAGTTTTTGTTCCATCTAAAAATGCAAACCACCACTGTCAATATGTTCGTTCAAAAGCAAATTGAACGGAAAAGGGAAAGGTTATGAGCTAATCTCATCAATTTCATGAGTCTGAGGGAGGGAAACATACAAGGTAATCCATGGAGACTGTGAGAACAGAATGATGCGGTTTTAGACCAATACGCACAATCTTCGGGTTGTATGCGCGGTTATTTTCATCACGTATACCTGAGAATATCAGAAAAACAGCGATGAGTATCCCTACAAGAACCTTTATACTCCCAGGTGTAGAAGTGCTGCACATCCAAACAACTGCAACTCTCATCACACGAAGTGTCAATTCTTTTCCTTAATAAACTGAGTTGTACTCCCTCTGCCCCTTTTCCTCAACAGAATGACTTTCAATCCTTTTAAGGGAACATACATTCAATGCATGTCCCTTAAAAGTCGGATTTTGATATCTTATGAAGGCTAGTTTCAGAAATTGAAACACTTCTGTTCTTTGACTTTTTAAAGAGCATTAATATTTTGGAACACAAAAAATGGAAAGAGAAAACAATACAGGATGGAGGAAGTGTTCACTGAAGGATATAAACACAGAGAAGTTGACCAAAAAAAAAACCCAACCTCATGTTGAATTGTTCAAGGACCTCAAAAAAAGCCAAAGAGGGCAAACACAGGAACATCTCACCAAAATGTAGACAAAGGGGGACAAAACGAAAAAAGAAAACTATATATTTATGAAACATAACTTCATCAGGTATAAAAAGGGAAGAGTTATTTTTGCTTTTATCCCTTAAACTATCACCATTTTGTCTACTTAGTCCTTAAACTATCTAAAACATGAATAACACCCTTCAACTATCAGAATCCATTTTATTAAGTCCAACTACTCACACCGTCAATTTTTTTGGACGGAAAAATTATCACATGAGTGTCATGTGGTATTAAATCCCAAACACATGGGCATAATCGGTACTTGGTTTTTGTGCACATGGGGAATGGATGCTTCTTAAAGATTATAGTAGTCATAATATTGTGAATTTTGTATTGCTAGCACCCTCTGTTTTTTGGTGAAGTAGGAGAGAGTGGATGAGCCCTTTTTTTTGTGGAGACAGTAGATAAACTTAGTTTTTTTGTGCTACTGGAGAGAGAGAGAGAGAGAGAGAGAGAGAGAGAGAGAGAGATGGATGAACTCTGTATTTTAGGTGCTCTATTCTCATATGTTGACACATATTGGAGGGAAAACCAGGAAAAAAATTGAGGTGTTGGCGCCAATCCATGGGTTGAAATGGCTACTTTACCCTTTTATTTGGAGAGAAGATCGCACATGATGCTCACGTGATACGTTTTCCATCCACAAGACTTAACGGTGTGAGTAGTTGGACTTAATAAAATGGATTCTGATAGTTTAAGGGTGGTATTCATGTTTTAGATAGTTTAAGGACTAAGTAGACAAAATGGTGATAGTTTAGGGGATAAAAGCAAAAATATCTCAAAGGGGAATGAAAAGAAGATGGGGTGATAATTTCACCCAAAACATTCAGACTTGTTTCTAAAACTAGAGATGGTTCAGCCCCCAAAAAATCTGGAAAAAAAGCATCACTAGCTCTTATAGCCACCACTACAGTTCACACCTATGAAACATGGGTACTCCAAAAATATCGCCGTACGAGTACCGGGTACTAGAACGGGTATGGCTGGGTACAGCAAAATACGTACCGGGCACGGCAAAAACATACCGGTTACATTTGGGTAGGCTGGGTAAGGCAGGGGTACTTCGTGGGTACAGGAATGGGTACGAAAATGGCTACGTATGGTCAATTAGTAATGCGCTTTTTATTAAAAGGGTGTAAAAACATAATTTCAAAGTTCCCTTACAAAATTAAAGGGACCCAAGTGTCATTATCTCTAGTTATACTCCTAAACAATACACATTGATGAAATTGATCAGAATATCAGATCGATCAGGGCTTCTCAACTCCAGCGACTAGGGCTTGGAAGTTGGAATTCTCTCCCTCTCTCCGGCGACCTGTAAGTCTCTCTCTTGAAGTTGGAAGCCTCTCCCTCTCTCCGGCAACTACTGTTACCACTCCGGCGACCTATAAGTCTCTCCCTCCCTCTTCCTCTCTGCGATTCTGCCCCTTCGTTTTCTCTCTCAGATCTGTTTGTTACTCATGTGCTACTGTTGTATGCCTTAACCTCTCAGATCTGTTCGTTACTTGTGTGCTACTGTTGTATGCCTGAACCTCTCTCTCTCTCTCTCTCTCTCTCTCTCTCTCTCTCTCTCTCTCTCTCTCTCTCTCTCTCTCTCTCTCTCTCAACAACTACAGTTACCACTCCAGCGACCTAATATGTTAATTTGTTATAGGAAAATGAGTTCAACTTCATCAACATCAAGCAGTTTGAGTTCAATTTCTAGTTCAAAGTGTGCCTTCTACTACTGCAAATGTTGAAGATGATGACAATGCTCCTCTTTGGAGATGGAAGTTGTGTTGTTTAGAGATGAAGTCATGAAGTTCAAGATCCTTAGTTCTTAGGACTATTTTCTTTCTTTTTTTGCTTTGGAGCTTGCTTTAAGTGTTGTTGGTCTGTACCAAAACTCTAAAATGACATTGCATTGTTCTGATCTAGGCGCGTTGAACTTGATGTATGAACTCTTAACTTTATTTATGCCACTTTTTATTGGAAAAATGGGTTTGTTATTTAGTTTATGCAATGGAATATAGTTAAATAGGAAGAAAAAAAATTACACTCTTAACTTTATTTATGCCACTTTTTATTGGAAAAATGGGTTTATTATTTAGTTTATGCAATGGAATATAGTAAAATAGGAAGAAGAAAAAAATTACATTGGTGTATCCAACCGTACCTGTACCCTACTTTTTTAGGTTTTTGCAGTATCGCGTACCCATAACATGGTATCAGAGCTAAGCTCTCGGAGGATTTTGGACCAGACTCTCTTGGTTATTGCCCCGTTGTTTGTGCCATAAGTGCACCATGTTTCGTAATGATCCCAATGTTGTGGATCCTTTGTTTACCTCTCCACGTACGGGTCAGGGGTTGCACATGTGGGGGAGTGTTAGAATTTGCCCCACATTGGTTAATTATAACCTCCAAAACTAGTATATGAGCCTGGGTGTACTCTCTCAATCCCTTCCTTTTAAAGATAATTGCTTTTGGCAGTTTCTTCACTGAAAATATGTAATCAAACGGATTCCCTGATCTTCCCAAGAGGATCAACAAATTTCATTTCACACCAAAATTACTTAACCACCAAAATTCAGTTTCTTCAATTCCAGTGTTATTTGTCACACTCCATTTTACCTTCTAAAAGTTGAGCTCATACAAACATTAGACATTTTGATGAGACAGAGATGGAAAAAACAAAATTGCATTCGATCACATGTTACTATGGAACAAAAGCAAATTAAATTGCAGCAGCAGGATGATATGAATTGGACAGAATTTGTACCAGTGTTTAGAAGGCGCAACACAATCTCATCGAGGGCAGAGTTTGATGGAGCACATACAAGAACACGGACACGATACTTGCGGCTGGAATTAACCACTTCTGGTTTCTACACAACACTCTGAAGTTAGAAGATGTTGGTAACTCATATTCACCATTAGAACATCCTCAAAGGCCTAACAAAAAATGAATAACCAAAAGTTGCCACATCATCTTTTGGTTATCCATTTAAAGGTTGCTAAAGTTAGAAATGTCAAGTCCCACATTGGTTTTATTGTTCATAACCACAAACAATGGACCCCATCACTTTTTCAAATTTGGACAACCAAAACTTTACCACATTACTTTTATCAAACTACATAAAATAATTTTGGAACTCTTTTTTAAAATAATATTTTCAAAACTTTTTTTAGTACAAAAAAGTTTTTTTTTTAAATCAGATTTAAAAAAAGAGTATGAAAAACACTTTAAAAAAACTTTTTCTGAACAAAAATAAAAACAGTTTTCCAATAAAAATAGTTTTTTTAACAAAATTTTGAGTAAAAACAATCTTAGAGAAAATACTACATTTTGAAAGAAAAAAATTAAAAACATAGTTTAAAAAAAACATTTTTTGTGTAAAAAAATGTTTTTTAAAAAAACAGAATTTTGAAAGAAAAAACAGTTGTTACAAGCTTTTGTGTAAACATTTTTATAAAATAAAAAAATTGAAAAAACATTATTTTTTTGAAAAAACCGTTCAAAAAAAAAACACGTCTTTGAAACAAAAACTGCTTTTTTAAAAAAATTTGTTCTTTAAAATAAATTTTTTATAAACATTGTTGAGAGAGAGAGAGAGAGAGAGAGAGAAAGAGAGAAGATTTTTGTCATTTTGTGTAAGGGTAGGTGTACTTGATTGGGTAGATATGGGTCCACTAAATTTGGTTATCGTCAAAAGGTTGCTAGTTTTGGTTATCAAAGGGCCAAAATTTGGTTTGTTGCTAAGTTTGGTTATTCCAATGCAAGCACCTTTTTTGAACAAATATTGGTTATCCAAGGGCCAAAATTTGGTTAGTTGCTAAGGGGTTGCTAAGTTTGGTCATTCCAATGTAAGCACCTTTTTTAACAAATATTGCTAACTTTAGCAACCTTTTGGTTTGGTTAGGCCATTGTGGATGCTCCTATAGGATGGCCAAATGAAACATACCAACTCATTGCCAGTGGTTGGAAAAAACCCATCATCACCATTCTGAGGCATCTTTGCATCTCTGGGATTAGTACCACTCAACCATGGAGACGCTTTCTGCCACTGGTTGTATCTGCCAAAACACCCAAAACAAAGTCTGAAAGAGTTACAACTTGCAAACTGCAACTTAAGGAGGACATTTAAATTGTCAATATGGGTCATCAAACATTTAATTTTGAATTCATGATTTATAGCCACACACACACAAAAAAAAAAAAAAAGAGGGACATGAATGCGGTAGTTTTAGCGAAGGGAGGTTTGAGTACATCATGTTCAATCAAACCACGTCGGACAAAAATGGGAATGGAAAATTGATTCAAGGAATTTATGGAAGTCAATGGCAGTAGTTTATATTGAATAGGATTACAGCGTACATTTGCTGCCAGAAGAATATGTAGTGACACAATTTGTATCCCTTGTTTAACATCACATCTTGGGTATTGGCGAGCCTACCAATGGCAGAGGGTTGGATTGCAAGGGGCCGTCTCATCCTCACCCTATCCTCCCAAAGAGGAACCCTGCCCCAAAATCAAAATCCAACTAATACTTGGGAATTCTTCCCTGCCCCACCTCAATTAATAAATGTACCAATCAGTTAACCCAACATGTGAACAAATCCTGGACGATAAAATGTGTTACTCAGATTTTGTGGATCAGATCTAAATGACCAGGTTAGTAAGAAAACAAAAAGTAAGCAGCTAATTGAGTAGTAGAAGCAAGCCCAACACCTACATATACAACTACAGATAAGAGGGATGCATTACCCAAACAAAAACTCATCCCTCGACGATGTTTCTATGATAACTCTAATAAAGAGGCCACAAATCCCCTAAATATACCCAATCTCAAACGTCCATCAATTCCTTCTAGAAACAGGCGCAAGTGAGCTTTCCTGACGTTAATTTCTACTTCTAAATACTTCATTCCAATCAGATTAGCTTATAAAACTTCAAAGAAAGCATCAACTCTATAGTTTCTAAAAAAAAATTCAATCCCAACAGAGATTCCCTACAAGTGCGAAGCCAAATCAAAAAGTTGCTAACAATGTTAACAGGAAGGAACAGACATTATCTCTCCACATAAAAAAAAGCAGTTCCTGCCCAAGAAATCTCCAAGCATGATAAGAGCGCAAATTATGCAGAGGAAAGGAAATGAACAAGTGACCAAGGACATACTTTTCTTGAATGGGAAATTCAGGTCCCCGTTTTATTCCTTGCGATTTGCCCCTGAATCAAAAGAGAAAAAAAAATGTCAAAAAAATATACGCAGGATCATTCTTCTGTTGCTTTTCTATCCCAATCAGATTTTTAGGAAACAATGATGACAGAAGTGATACTCAATTATGACAACAATCAGAGAAATAGTACTCTACGGAGATACCTACTTTGAATTCACTCTTGCTGGAGTTGCATGTAAGATGGCACTAAGGAGACCAAGAATGGTTTGTGTTTTTCCCGTTCCAGGGGGACCCTGAAAGGAAGAAATTATTTTAGATTCTACGCACCATATGGAGGTCAAAATTAGAGTCTCTCGCGGTCAGGCTATTTAAAGTCAACTGGGGACGAAGGATTTTTTAACTATTACTCAAGGTTGTATTAGCTTGCCTGTAAATTTTCCATACCGATGTTTGTGACCACAACAAAAATGCACATTTAGTGTCAAAAGGTTATATCAAGTCAGAAAGAAATCAAGAAACAAGTTTATGAAATTGAAGGTTAGTGCAGAATATGTTAACAAAAAGATTTAATGAACAAGATTAGTTTAACGCACCACATTTGCTTGTGCTACACTCAACAGACAACTAGTAAGAAGGACGAGGAAATAGGAAATAGTATTGATGGGATTTCCTATTTCCTCGTCCTTCTTACTAGTTTTCCGTTGAGTGTATCACAAGCAAATTTGGTCCGTTTAACTAATCTTGTAGGTTAAGTCTTTTTGTTCCAATATGCAAAAATGACTAGAAACAACTTAATGAAGAGCACTTGGATATATATCAAACCTGAATGAGAACAACTCGTTTACGTGAGACACCTACCTGCAGTGTACAGAATACCACTCTCTAAATACATAACAAAATATTGAAAAGATAAACAAAATGCGTGCGAGTTGATGGAGGAGCAGTGATGGTAAAAAGGGATTCACATGTGGTATAAAAACTGGGGGTGAATTATATTGTATTACAAGTATAAAGTAGTGGCATTTAACTAAGTTGACATGAAAAGAAAGACCAGGTAACAAAAAACCATAAACTGAATAAGGACTCACGCGTATGGCATCCAGTTGTGATTTATTGTGATTGCTTTCAATGGACTCCATGAGGGGTCTGGGAATCTCCCAGGCTCGATCTTCAGAACTAGAATTGCTTTCAGAAGCTGCTAATATCAAATCTTTGAATGGGAGGGAGCTAATTGACCGCAGAGCAACATATTCTCGAACAATAGTTGACAAACTGCAAATCTGCCATTATGTGTGTACACATGTACATGTGCATGTGCATGTCTGAATAAGTGTCACGATAGAATAAATGAAACATACTAGTCGGACCAATTTCTTTTTGTGAATTGTTGCACAGATCCAGTCAACTATTTTACTTAGTAATCCTCATAATATAAGCGCCATGTCAATCATGACAAGGAGGAAGAAGACCATATTCACAACGACAACAATGAGGAGCACGATCACGAAAATGAAGTGACAATATTGACAAAAATACTGCAAGCAACCCCAAACACAAAGCAGACTGTGCCAACATCCATACTACCTAGAGTTAATAATTTCACCCTTCAGTCACGCCCCAATTTAGGATGACTACAATGCCAGAATTTTGTAGAAGATACCAAGTCAACATCATGGTGTTAGCATTTTATCTTGGAAACTTAAATGCACATTTAAGATTGCTGAATCTTGACACTTCTTTTTTTAACATCAATTTTGACATCTTTACAAAGTCTTTTTTCCAAATGCTATCAAACAATTAGGTACTTTTTTGCAAAATAACAAGTAGATATCATTCATGTGAGACAAAATACAATTTTTATCTAGAGTTTCCAAAATGTATATCCAGAAAATATATATATATATATATATATATATATATATATATATGTGGTCCATCTACATATTAGTGTATAACTAGTGCAATAGTAGAACAAAATTTATTCCGTAGTAGTACATAATCTAGAGAGCAGATGATGTTTACTATTAGATGATTAAATAAAACCAAAAGTAACCCTCCTTATCCAAGTAATATTGGCCACGAAATAGGATGCAAAAAGTCATATGACCAAAGAATAGACCGCAAGTTCAAATCACTTGTGATGCAAAACTAGTTTTAAAAAATCTGCAATAAGCACATTTAGGGCAGCATGAAATGATGTTTTGGTTGGTTTTCTACCCTTTGGTGAATGTACTGTAGTTTAGTTGGTCCAAGGATCGACTCAAAAGGCTTTTATACTATTTTATAGTTTTGAGTATGCTTTTTTTTATAGATGTGAAAATTGTTGGAATTGATTGTACAGGTATCCCCTCATCTAATGTTTTCAAGCATCTATAACTAGTATAAGTTTTAAAAGAAGTTTCTCGGTTGCCTATTTAGGAGGCAAAGTACATGTACACATAGAAGCTAAGAGCCACCAATAGGGAACAGAACAAGAACGGTGACACTGACATGGTACTTAAAAAAGAGGACATAATACATCTGGGACACTTCAAAAAATACACGCTTTCGTCTGCATACTGAAGTAACAAATTAGTAGTTGCATACATTACATACCTTACATGTTATCAAAGGATCATAAGTTTTTTTTTATCCCCCAAACTCGTGATGTATTCCATTGTGTTTGAGTGACGGACACCGGGTCCCCATTAGTGAACCAAAGCATGTCCCACAAGCACTGTGCTTCTTAGCAGAGAAGTCTAAAATCCTTTATATGCACTCAACGTCTATTCCTTTTTTTTACCATCTCTTCCACTGTTTTTGGCCATGCTAGATCTTAGTTTTCCCTTCTCTACTTGTTTAGGTCTTATTCCCTTGTTGCTTCAGTTCCTTTCTACCTTTTTATTTGTATACTGTAAATGCTAAGTCTTTGTACTCCGAATATACACTTCCTAGTAATTTGCATTCTTTGTTCTTTGACTGAATCTCTCAGTTACCAAAAACTTCAAGTTCGTTTCTTATGCAGTGAAGGGTTAAGGAATAAGCACGTCTTTCCCTCTCATCTGCCTATTCTCCTATGGTCTTTCTTCTCTGCAATTATTGCCCTGTATTACTCTCAAGGTGCAATTCACTGCCCCAAAACTGAACATTTTAACAAAAAGGAAGAGCCTGAGGAATATTTCTCTTCTATTTCGTATTACATCCATTGATAATCCCTACACACACCTTCTCATTCTAGGTCTCAAGTTTCGATCACTTATCCTCAGGTTCCTTTTTTTCATCCTCCTTTGCAGGACTCTCCTTGTTAAAATCAGTTGCATCAGGTGAGATTCACTGCCCCAAAACTGAACATTTTAGGCACAAAACCCCCTCTTAACAACTCTAACTGAGACAAATCTGTCCCTTACCTGTTGACCTTCAATTTAACCGTCATAATCTTTCATTACTCACTATTTTGCCTTCAAAAATACAGCAAGCTGCCACTTTGAAGTTAGTTATTATAAGTCTTTCCCCTTAAGCCCTATAATTTTTCAGCCCTACCTTCAAAACCATAATCCCAGAATCTACACGTCCCACAGCCTCATGCAAAAGATTGTTGTTTGGAGATACATCTAGCTTAGAATCCCACAATCAGCATGACAATCGCAACACAACAAAATTTATTCCCCCCTTTGTGAACTCAATGGGTTTAAATCAAGTTTCAAAAAGTCACACCACAACAGTTCCCAAAGAGTCAAGTAAACATATGGAGCTCATAAAAAGGCAAAGTATTTGGTGTGGGTGGGTGTGTGTGTGTGTGTGTGGGTGTGTACATACGGAAAAAAATCCGTTCTGCCTCAAGGAAGAAGCTAGCAACAGAAAAAGGAATAAACAAACAACATATGGTACAATTATTCTGTATAACAGCTGGCTCATAATACAATCATACCTTCAGAATGTATAGGTTCTGGTTTTCTTTAGAAACAAGAGAACGCATATTCAACAGCCTAGTACAAGGTTCAACTTCACCCACATCTAGCTGTTTTACCTCGCCGCTTAATTGCATTCTAACTGTAACTTCAAGTACATTATCATGACGATTCTCAACCATCCCAAACGCATACTTAGTTGGGAGTTTAGTACCATCTCCAAACTGCACAATGACACCATTGACACATGTAAAAGAAGGAATTTAACATGCGGAGATATATTCAAAAGGGCAACAACAAAAATCTAGCAAGTAAATGGCATGCCAACAATTTTAAACGAAATAGGAATACTTTTAATTTTGTCAGTTGCCAACGTATCTAAAAAATGTTAGCAGAAAAAGTAAATAGCTTGACCAAGATCAACTACCTACCATCTTTTCTGAAAGCAGTAACAGGTCATTCAGTCTAATTGACTCGACATCTTCAAGTTTAAATGTTAGCAAGTGAAACCCATCTGCCTCGCTACATTTGCTTGTCATCACAAACTTCCATTCTGCTTCTGTAATGCCCAAGAAAGAAAACATTTGAGAGGGATAAAGACACAGAGGTCGCTTTCTCTGTCACATTTCGGACCTCTAATTATACAAAGAATACTTCAACATAATATTTGAAGCTACTGGATAACGTCACGCTCGGACAAAACTTTCCCTTGATAAGCATATGAAGTATTATGAACACATTCCTAACATGATAAAACTTCAAAAATACTTTCTTCACCTATACTTTGCAATCCTAGAAGAAAATGTACTTAACATGAGCAAACTATAATGTGAAAACAGAAGAAATGCCACACCATGGAGTTATGCCATCAAGAAGGCGTTGTCTACACAAGCAAACAACTGCACGATAAATAGAGCTTGTCCCTTGAATGAGAAGAAGCATTTCCCCTCCTATCAATGAACAATGTTGTGTTCTGGATCGCGAATTTTTAATCATCTTCCTAATTGTACATTTGTACCTAAAGAAAAACACAATGAGGTGATGACTGCCCTAGTGGTCAAGGCCTTGTAAGGGGCTCCCTTAAGTACTAGCTTTATGATGTTCTCAGTCCGCTGAAAAGAATTTTCCCAATCCAACCCAAAACAAATGTAGGAAAAAATTGCTTCTGGTATTCTTTGACTTCATTTTCTTTACCTATATCCTCTATTCCTCTCCTTTTCCTCCATAAATCCGAGATCCAAGCAGATCATGAGGAAAAACTCCACCAAACTGAAACCAGAGAAGATGAAAAGGTTAATTATGGAACTAATATGCATGCTCTACAACTTCATTATAATCGTTAATTTAGTGAATAATGTACTATTTATAAATGCTGTCCTAAATGAGTAATCCTACTTCTAAATCCATAGTGACCTTGATCTCTTGCTCACAGCTGCTTTTTTTAGGGAATATTACCGTAATTTCTATTTTCACAGCATTCGAAGACGTTAAACAACATAAGCATGTGTCACTCCTATCGGCAACAAGGTACCGACATCTATAAACACTACGAATATGCATGGAACTGGGAAAGCATAATGAATCTTTATGCCAAAATTATATGGGCTAAATCTCTTACTCTCCACAGGCTTCCCCATGATATGAAGTAATTATATCACATAAATTCCGTTTCACGGCAAATGTCTTGTGGTGTGATTAAACATCATAAACATGTGTTTCTCCCATTCCCATCGCCACCATGGCACACACATTCCTATACATATAAAATCATAAGCCTTTGCATATGTTACTGCACAAACATACAACATTTCTAGGTCAAATTCCACATACATCATACGCAAGGGAAAAAAACTATCAATTCCAAAACTTAAAACAAACAAAACCACAAAACGAGATAGAGAAAGTTACTTTCTTCGTCGTCTTTTCCTTCGAGAATCTGAGCTTTAACTTCTTCGAACAAAAGCGGTTCGAATGTCCCTATATACTCATCAACATCCTTGTACGTATCCTTCACTTCCTTCAGCCCCAAATCACTTCCATCCCCAATGTTCTTGCTATTTTTCTTCTTCAAAATACATCGAACAAATCAATTCATCAATTTTAAAAACAACCCATATCCATACAACAAAAGAAAACAGTTACAAATATATGTAGAGAGACAGAGAGAGAGAGAGAGAGTTACATTGGATTGTTTGAGGAGGCGTAGATAATCCCAACTGAGAACTATTTTGTAAAAGCGAAGAGTGGTTGCTTCTTCTTCGAGCTTCTTCTTGTCTACGGCCATCTCAATTGCTCCGGCCACAGGGGGAGCAGGGTTTTAGTCACCTCCTTCACCTTTTACGCACACAGAGAATGAAAGAGGGAGACGCAGGGTTTTAGTCCTTTTTAGGCAGTACTGTTTATAACTTTATATAGTTTGTGTGTGTGGTCGTTTTAGGCAAGTTTTCACTCATACATATTTTTGTTTCGTACTTCTCCCTATCCTTTTTTTTAAGTGATTTATACGAGAATACCTGTATTTAAATCCCTAAAAACATATTTTCTATATAAATTTTTAATTTATTTTATACCAAAAAAAATTCAAAAACGATATGTGAAAATACATTTTTAAAAGTCTGCAAAAATACACGTTTTTTAAGTGGATCACTTAAAAAGGAACTGAGGGAGTATTTCTGATGCATTTCTTTTTTACGGTATTTTTGGTAATTTTTTCACAAGTCATACTTCTCATTCATATCAATTGATTTGACTTTTGGCAAAAAAAATATATATATATATATATATATATATATATATATATATATATATATATATATATATATATACTCTTGACTACAGTGACACAAGACACAATTTTTAGTGCAAACTACGGAGTATTTAGAAAAATAATTTTGGCACTCTTATTTTTTATAATCACACTCCAAAATTTGTGTTTAAGTGTGTTTTGCCATTGAATATTTTGGTGTTTATTTCTAACACAAAAGGACAAAATTTGGAGTGTGTATATTAAAAAATGGAGTTTTAATATCATTTTCTAATTAATTTTTGTCATCGAAAGGCAATATGATTCAATTTTCAATTGTTTTTTGGGTTTTATCATAATTTTTACACACATTATCCATCTCGACGAGGAGAATTATAAAAAATTTAAAAATTTAAAACAAAGTTGGGAAAAATAATTTGTGCAACGTTAAAGACAATAAAAAATATATATTGTTTTTCGTCTTTCAGAAAAGAAAAAAAATATCTTTAGGCGAATTCTTTACAATGATATTCTACTCGCCGAGCTCTGAAATGTAGTTCATATTACTTAGAATAGAATTGATGAAGAAGGTTCTGCACTCAAATGGTGCTGGGCTGTGGGTGATTGAAAGGGTTTTTTTTTTTTAAACATTGATAATTCGAAATTTAATAATTAGCTGAATTTGAGAAAAAACTGGAGCTGAAAATAGTGTATTGTGATCCAAAAAGAATCACTCTATTAAAAAATGTGCAAAAAAATTCTGACTAACCAAAAAAATTCGGACTAGAGCCTCTTTACTTTCCATCAATGTTCAATGAAGTCATCAAATTTGAAAAAGTGCACATCAAAAAAATTTTAATGAACTCGATGATGCCAAAGGAAAATGTTCTCTTCAAATTTGTGTCCAGATATATGAAACTACGACTTCGCTTTGTGTTCCGGTACAAGATTTGAATTGAATAAATAACCCATCAATCAAGTCTTCTTGTAAAGCTCTCCATGCAATTTTTTTCTTTCCCACCGGTCGGAATATCAGAGCTAGCTTAAATACACCTCTATTAATCCTCTTCCCGGTTTGTTCAAGAGCAAACCATTCACACCAGAATTAGGAGATTCACAAAAAAAACTCATTTTTAAGTTGCATATCTTGGGTATGATAATCTAAGAGCCTAGTTGAATGAACGAATAAGAGAGCCTCATTAACATGAAAGAGAACAAAAATTTAAGATAGGAGGAATCCTTGTGTATCAAGGCCTTGATCATCCCAAGCATAGAACAGGACCCAAGAAAAGGGCATGGGCAAAGAATAGGTATAAAAGCATAATTATTTTCTAATTTTTTATTTTGAAAATAAATGAAGTAACCATAACAAATAAAAAAGAAAAAAGTAATCAAAACTGAAAAGCATCCAAATTTTCATACTGTGCAATTTCCACTGTATTCCTATCCTCTTCTATCTGAGCTTAAACCTCGAGGGGGACCATCTGAAACTTATTCCGATTTAATTCCACCAAACAGCACAAGGATAAACACATCCCACCATTTCTCTTCTTTTGTGCCAGATTTTACTTGCATAAAACCAAAAAAAAAAAAGGGAGACACAAAACCCTCTCCGCCATCAAATTAGTAACCTATCCAGAGTTTACGCGAACTAAGATTGGGACAAGGTGTCAGATGAGCTAGACACGGATGAAGCATCGCCATCAACGCTGTTTGTATTTGGATTGAGCGGCACCAAAACCTTTGGCTGCATTCCTTGCAAGATTTTAGCAGATGGCCGCAATTTGACATACTACACAAAGAAACAAACACATAAAGTTAACCAACAAATTTGAATGACACAACATAACAACACTAATGGAGTAACATTGAACATAAAAGCCATATTCCCTTGAATGAGAATCAGCTCCAGTACAATTAGCATCCGAGAAGCATGGGAACGTTACCGGCCATACATATCCCTGTCAAAAACATGTCGGCAGCAGACACTACCTGACATGTTCCAGACATGTGTACAAAACGTTTAAAAACGTGTGACATTTTCATCATATTTTTTCTCCAACAACACAATGGAGATACACAAGGGACACATAAATAGGTCATGATGCAATTTTCAAAAGTTGACCACAGTCAAAATTGCATGGCTGCTTCTTAGGTGGTGTTCCACTAACCCAATTTTTTGACAAAAAATGGTTTTTCATTGTTTTTTATGTGATGTGTTGTGAGAAAATGACATGTCTCGGTATTTGGAAAAAACAGTTTTTTGTTAGTGAAACACCCCCATAGTTTAGCCATATAGTTATTTAAGGGTTGCTATCCGTAATGGTTATGCCATTTGTGTTCGACAAAAAATAATTTTGAAATTACAAAGTCTAATAATTTCAAAAAATAATTTAGATAAACCTATAATAACATATACTTCCATGTATCAATGAAAAAAGCATGTGTCCGTATGCCTGTGCCAATGCCCATGTTTCTTAGATTAATATAATCGGTTTCTCAAAGAAGTGGAACCAATGACTTAATGAATTTGCTAGGAGGGCTACCTCATCGACACCCTTGTAGAAGGAACGGATCTCTTCCTCAGTAAGACCTTCATCCTCTTCAGAGGTTTCCTCCCACCCAAGTGAACGTAGGAAAGCAGCCTCTTCCTCCTCCGAATAAATAATGGCAATGGAGCTTGAATGATCCTTTCCATTATTAAGAGGTTCCTGATGCCCACCATTAAGAGATTCCCCTTCTCCATCAAAGGCATTGCCATTGCTATTCACGTCATTAGCCTTCTCAGTTAAAGGGGGATCTTTATCTTGAGGCATAACAGGAGCACTACCAGTTTCTGTTCCCTCAGACTTATCCAAGATAGATGGGGTCACAGCAGGGGCAGCAGAAGAGGGGCTTGTCATAGATTTCTTCCTCACGAGGTTGAAAAAGTCATTCCTGCTTTGAGCTTGAGGCGTTGGTCTCTTTTCCAAAATTGCCATGTTCGGCTTGCGCTCAGCACAACCTGCAAGGTTAGGATTGTTGCTTCCGCTCCTCAAGGGAGCAGATCCAACAACTGAAGCAATTGGGCTACCAATTGTAGGACTCGAGCTATCCTTTGCAGTGGGAGAGCCAACATTCCTTTCGCGTGCTGGCTTGAGCACAAGGAGCTTTCCCGCACTAGACGTCCTTGAAATGTCTGCTTTCCCAGGCCCACCACGAGGAGAGTGATTAGAAAGGTGAGAAGTGGCCTGTTGTTGCTGTGGCTGCCCAATTTTGGGTTTTGGTTTGTCCAAAGGATTTAGAACCTGAACCAAAAATTAAGGATTATAAGCTCGTCGGTTGACGATAACCAAATAACAACAAAAATTGAACTCCTCCCAGAAGGATCAGTTACTAAAAATGGAAACAACATGGCTTAAAATTGTTCCGCTTCAAAGCAAGCGAAAATAACTAAGATGAACTTACAAAAAGAACTTCACACAGGAAACCTTATTCCAATAATATGTGGGTGGCTACCTGAATTCAGCTTCGCCAATTCATCTTAATCAGGGCCATCACTTCAGTCAAACAACAAAGCTAATAATACTTTTCTCAATTTTCATTGTGCAGTAGTCAATGTTCTTTTTATCCCCAATATATATACGTCATTTCACAGACATCCATTCAAAATTCTGAATTCATCCAAGGCTTCAAGCTCATTTTAAGAACTTAACTTTGTGTTTCCTTACAATAGGCAAACAGTCATTGCTCAGGTTCAAGTCCGTGTTATTAACGTCCTTGATCATTATGGCCTTTCATCAGTATCTCCAAAAATGCTTGGAACTCTGTTCCTTAAATTTTTGTTGTCTACTTTTAATACATAGGAGCTTAAGAGAGAGTATATATTGTGTAAATGTAGGAGCCGCCTTTAAAGTAGTTTGGTCCATAAGTTATCCTTTTTCAATTTCTTATGGCAACTTATAAGTTGTTAGTAGTGATTGATGAGGGATTTCAAATGCTTCCTTCCTGCCTATTGTGGAGACTAGTGATATTATCTTTGTACTTTGTTTGTTCTCCTTTAGTTGTTGACATTATAGCTTTAACATGATTCATGAGTGTTTTTGCTTATTAAGCAGATATACATGTTTTGCATTTATTATTTTGGAAATTGATTAAACCTACCTCCATCACTATTACGAGGAGCAAAAGTTTAGAACCTAGTTAAATGGGTTGGGTATGCCATGGGATAAGAGAATAAGGAACAGAGTTCCAAGCATTGTTGGAGATACTGATGAACAGTTTGGGGGTAAACAGCTTTTAATAATCTTGAATAAATCATGTCAACTAGCTTTCTACAGTAGAATCATAAATCAAATATTTGGCATCATAAAATGCACATAAGCAAGTCATTACGTCCAACAAATATCTATCTACTATAAAAAAGAAAGAAAAAAGTTGTCCTTCCCACCCAGCATCACCTACCTAAACAGTGCAGCTAAGATCAAAGCATGTCAAGTATTGAATCTTACACCTAGAAATTCCATTTTAGTCTCCTATTGTTAATTTGGGAGTCTACCTTATAGAATCTCCCAAAGATGGAATAAACCGAAGAATCAAGAAAGGATTGTCAGGACATCATCCTGTTAGTAGACGTGAAATCCTTAAATGTTGTGAGAGTAGCAGCGTCCGAACAACATTATTCACGAGTTTGGGGAACAATTTTAAATGACATAACAGCTAAAGTTACTACATTACAATTTAAGTGACACAACAGCTTAAGGTATTAAATACCGAAAAGGGGAGGCAGCAGCTCTTACCAATGCTTTTGGCATGGATGGCGTCATTGGAATTAGTTGCCTAGATTGTTTGATAGCCAGCTCTTCCAGCCTCTGATTTCCACCAGACAACTACAATTTGTAAAAATATCATGAAATAAGAATTTGTATAATTCAACTGTAGGAATAAACAACAAGGGTCCCACAAACCAACCTCAGGTGTTGAGGTGCGAGCAAGAGAAGAGCCCTGGACCACAGTTTCAGCCATATTGAGTCCAGTCACCATACATGAAGCCAAAGAAGCTGAAGTTGGAGAAGTAACTTGTTGAACAGAACCAACAGTGTCATTGCTTCCAACGATAACTGGCACCTCTGCCAGAGCAGAGGTCCACCCATCACCACCAAGCACTGCTGAAGGGCTTACGGGCAAACTTTGGATGGCAGTACTCAACGCAGGAGAAGAGAGTCTTCTTATCTCAGGTGCAGATAGCCTTTCTTCAGCACCTAGAGATGGAAAATCCTTTTCAAATGCACCCTTGTGCACAAGCATACCATTTGTATTGTTAGGGTTGCTTTTTCTGGCATTGCTTGAGTCAGCTGTTACTTTTCTAGGCCATGTTTGACCTTGTTTCCCAGTAACCATTGAATGTGATCGACTCAACTCCTTCGGTAACAAGTTCGGTACAGGGTTTGAATATTCGCGGCTCCTCTGGTCACCTAAAATGGATTTTTCTTTATCCCGAGATACGTACATATCCTTCTCCCAATCTCTATCGCGGTTGCTTCTACCAAAACTACCATGAGACCTACCATTACTACTTGAACTCCGACGAAAATATGCAGAAGTAGTTCGATCCAAAACAGAAAAACGCTCCATCTCATGATTATTTATCCTCGCCAATGACAAATTTCTTGAAGGCTTTGATATAACAGGATCATCTGCAACATCACAGCATCTAAATTGTAAGACAAACAATCCCAACTTGTAATGGATAACAAACATAATTTAAACAGATAGGGTACAATGGTAAGTATGTAAGTAGTACCTGAGTGCAATGTAGATGATGCCGTATGGTGGGTCGTTGTGCCACCACTTAAACTTCCGCTGCCTTTCAACCATTCTGGTACTAATGTGGGTTCACTTCTTTCCATAATTAGTACCATACATGATCAATAAAGGGCAAAAATATACGCACCAACTTTACCTTCAAGCACTATTGCTCAACTAAAACAACTATCACCAACAAAACTTCTTGGTCTCTCCGCACACCGAAACTCGCTTGGTGCGCCACAAGAAACAATCCAACTATAATCTTCCAAAACTCAATACCCAATAAAATAATCGAACTGTGCTGTACACTTAAACTAGGGTTTGTTCACTATGTACACTATGTACTGCAAAGTCAATTAACGACAAGTTCTAAGCAATTAGAAGAAACAAACTTCCATATCGTTTTGGAGCGCAGCAGTATTGTCAATAAGGGCATCTAGGGACTTCCGTATTCAAGTAGAACAAACCAGAAAGACCCTCATCTCGTCAAAATAAAAGTAACCTCTTCAATAAATTTTGAGTCCTAAAACAGATCACTTTATTAACGAATAAAAAATCAAACCCATTCCTAATAATAGGGAAAGAACAAAACCCTAAACTGAAACCATCCAAGGGCGGCGGCGGTGAAGTTAACAACCCAAAAGGGAAATAAATTGCAAACCCTAACCGTAGGGCTTGAACAGTGCACAGAATAAGAGAATATCGGAGAAGAAACGGACTAACCCAGATGGATAAAAGCAATATCGAACCCTAAATTTCTGGCACCAGCCGCCTTGGTTAGCAGTGGGGTATGTGTTTGGACTTTCCAATGAGAAAACGAAGCGTTTTCAATCTCAACCGCTAGAGTGTACGCATATGCTGTATGAAAGTGTTTCTTTAGGGGGATAGGTAATATTGGAGAGGGACTAGAGAGAGAGACCAGAATCCGCTTCGATTGCGCTGTGTGGGGGGAGAAGAGAAGTCTTGTGTAGATTTGTACTCCTTTGGGAGAGGGGATTATAGATAAGAGTGAAATATTTAAAGGGTTTTTTGTGTGTTTGTTTGTGACTTTGTTGGAGAAAAATGGAACAATAATTACAATCAAGTAACGTTTGCTTCTCACCTCTCCGCATGGGCGGCCGGAATCCAGATTTTTTCGACAAGGAGAAGCCAAATTTGGAGTTTTTAGATTTGGATTTGCAACATCGACGGCAGCAGCGGCGACAGATTGACATCGTCGCCAACGGCTCCGGCATTTTTTTCATGTATCTTTTGTTTTCTTTTTCGCTGTATTTTTTGTTTTCTTTCTGCTTTTCTGTTTTTCAATTTTAGCCGTATATCAGTGTTTTGGATTATGAAATTCTCTATATTCATCCAAAAAAAAGTAACGTTTGCTTGTTTAATAGATCTTTTTATTTTGGGAAAATGCCATCTACTATTTTTTTATGATAAAAGAAAAAAATAGGCGGTAGGCATTTTCCTAGAATAAGAGTGAAATATTAAGGGTCTTTTTTGGGTTGTGTTTTTTTTTACTTTGTTATAGAAAAAGAAAAATTCTAAAATTAGCCTATTAAGCTAACATCAAGGTTTACAAAATGTACTTCATATGAACGTTTGAAAAGTGTATAAAAATATGAAAAAAGTACTTCATTGCCACTTGGTCAAGTTTTTTTTCTGGAAAACCGAAACAACCGTGTGCATTATTCCTCGGTCAATTTGTTTTAGGGTTTGGGCACTTATGGTATCATAGGTTTCATAAGGTTTAAGAAATTTAGGCATTTTCATGGGATATGGGAGGTTTAGGAACTTTTATACAGTTTGATGGTTTAGGCACTTTTATAGGATTTTAGAAATTTAGGCATTTTCATAAGATTTTTGGGTTTAGGTGCTTTCATATAGTTTAGGCACTTTGAAAAAGAGGGGCCCCAACCTGACCCGGTTGAAATTATTTTATCGAAAGTCGACTTAGTGGTAATCACCTAAAACAATGTGTTTTGGGTGATTTTAGGAGCTAATTTTTAGCACCCCGAACCCGGTTGAATTAGCGAATTCAGTTGAATTGAATTGATTTTTAAAAAAAAATAAAATAGTTTGTCCAATAAAATAGGCAATGCGAAATTTTTAGACGACTAAGATTTTATGACTTCCTGTATAGGGATTTTCACACTCATACCAAATCTATATTACATTACACAACAATTTTGTAAAATGTTCCTCACATGTTTCCTCCATGGCACATTGGAGGGCTGTGATTGATTTTTACGTTTACGATTCAGTTGATCCAAGGGTTTTTATCACTCCTTCTCAAAATTCAAATCCTTTTTCAATCAAGCACTTATGAGTATTAAATTTTTACCTAATTAAGAAGATTTTGACCTAATTAAGTTTTGTATACCAAACTTTACCTATGGATTGCTAATCTATATTACACTACACAAGGTTTTGCAAAATGTCTCGCTCACATATGTCCTTCGAGGCACATTGGAGGGCTGTGATTGAGTTTTAAGCTCATGATTCAGTTGATCTAAGGGTTCTTATCATTCTTGCTCAAAATTCAAAATGTCTTTCAATCAAACACTTATGAGTCTTAAATTTTTACCTAATTAAGAAGAGTTTGACTGTATTAAAAGTTTTGTATGCCAAACTTTTACCTATGGATTGCTCTCTATATTACATTACACAAGGTTTTGCTAAATGTCCCGCTCACATATGTCCTCTGTTGCACATTGGAGGGCTGTGATTGAATTTTTAAGTTCATGATTCAGTTGATTCAAAACGTCTTTCAATCAAGCACTTATGAGTCTTAAGAATTTTACCTAATTAAGAAGAGTTTGACCGTATTAAGTTTTGTATACCAAACTTTTACCTATGGATTGCTATCTATATTGCATTACACAACGGTTTTGTCAAATGTCCCTCTCGCATGTGTCTTCCGTGGCACATTGGAGGGTTGTGATTGATTTTTAAGTTCATGATTCAATTTATCCAAATGTTCTTGTCACTCCTCAAAACTCAAAACCTATTTCAATCAAGCACTTACAAATCTTAAATTTTTACCTAATTAAGAAGATTTTCACCTTGTTAAGTTTTGTATACTAAAACTTTACCTGTGGATTGCTATCAATATTACATTACACAACGGTTTTGTAAAACATCACTCTCACATGTGTCCTCCGTGTCACATTGGAGGGCTATGATTGATTTTTAAGTTTACGATTTAGTTGATCCAATGGTTCTTATCACCCCTTCTCAAAATTCAAATCCTCTTTTAATCAAACACTTATGAGCCTTCAATTTTAACCTAATTAAGAAGATTTTTGACCTAATTAAGTTTTGTATACAAAACTTTACCTGTGGATTGCTAATCTATATTACATTACACAAGGTTTTGCAAAATGTCCGGCTCACATATGTCCTCCGTGGCACATTGGAGGGCTGTGATTGAATTTTTAAGTTCATGATTCAGTTGATCCAAAGGTTCTTATCATTCTTGCTCTAAATTCAAAACGTCTTTCAATCAAGCACTTATGAGTCTTAAATTTTTTACCTAATTAAGAAGAGTTTGACTGTATTAAGTCTTGTATACCAAATTTTTACTTGTGGATTGCTATCTATATTATATTACACAACGGTTTTGCAAAATGTCCCTCTCACATGTGTCCTCTGTGGCACATTGGAGGGTTGTGATTGATTTTTAAGTTCACGATATAGTTTATCCAAGGGTCTTTATCACTCTTCCTCAAAATTCAAAACCTATTTCAATCAAGCCCTTACGAGTCTTAAATTTTTACCTAATTAAGAACATTTTGACCTCGTTAAGTTTTGTATCTCAAAACTTTACCTATGGATTGCTATGTATTTTACATTACACAATGGTTTTGTAAAATGTCTCTCTCACGTGTGTCTTCCATGGCACATTGGAGGGCTACGATTGATTTTTAAGTTTACGATTTAGTTGATCCATGTATTCTTATCACTTCTCAAAATTCAAATCATCTTTCAATCAAGCTTTTATTAGTCTTAAATTTTTACCTAATTAAGTTTTGTATACCAAATTTCACTTGTGGATTGCAAATCTAATTACATTCCACAAGGTTTTGCAAAATATTCCGCACCCATATGTCTTCCAACAGTTCTTATCATTCCTGCTCAAAATTCAAAATTTCTTTCAATGAAGCACTTATAAGTCTTTAGGATTTTTTACCTAATTAAGAAGATTTTACCTAATTAAAGTCTTGGATACCAAACTTTAGCCATGAATTGCTAAATTTCCTTTATGTCAGCTTTCTCAATAGATCTTAATATTCCAATTTCAAAATAGGTATGTTCAAATTTTAAATATTCTCTCGACATCCTTATTCTCTACGAACAAGGTAGCCTCATCCCATTATTGGGGAGGCCAGAGGTCACTGCAATTTTAGATTTCAAGCACTTTCATTGGATCAATATTCAATTGATTTTGTTTTCCATTAGGATCTCAATGCTAGAAACTTGATGGGGAGAACAACGATAGCATAAAAGGTAACCGATTTAAGCCCATCTTTCTCCCAAAATTTTTTTATATGTTTTGAATCAATATTTCTATGGTGGCTTTCATTTTTTATCGCATATTTTCACTCATCTTTGTCCTTAGACCCGTGAAAACAGAAACTAGTTTCGAAAAATCCATCTATTTTCTTTTATAGGTAGCCCATAAGGCTCATCGAACTGTTGTCTTCCTTTTACAAATAGGATATTGGTAACGTGTGCCCAATAGACACACAATAACCACACAAACAAACAAATAAAATACATACTTAAATACACTTTTCAATACACTTTCACGTATCCCTACACACATTTCAATACACTTTCAGTTTGAATATCAGTAATCTCAGGAGAGAATGACAATATGATGCCTTATACGCATGATTCCAACATTTGGAAGAGACAGGAATGAGAATGTGATGTCAGACTTTTCTGATTCTGACTATTGGCAGAGACATGAATAAGAATGTGATTCCTGATGACATATTCAATTATGAATCACATTCCCAGACCAAGTGGGAATTTGATCACTCCCTTACCCCATGGGAATCTCAGATTCCTGGCTCATTCATAAAAAAAAAAAGAAAGTGTTGACTTTAATAAATTTTAAAAATAATTGTTTCCCACATAAAACTATTGAATTAATCCAAACACCGAAATGCAATTCCTCTAGGTATTATATTCCTAGGAATTTGATTCCCAATAATCATATTTCTATTTATACCCAAGAAGATTTCCAAGAATTTATTTTCCGGTAATCATATTCCTATTCCTACTCAAGATCCCGGTTATCCATACATAATCTAAAAGTGAATTACCTCAGGTATTGAATTACCAGGTACTTGACTATAAATAATAGTTCATTCGGGGACAACCAATTATAAATAATAATATTTTCATTTCAATCAAAGATTATGGGCATCCAAACACAGCCTAAGGCCCCAAAGAGACCATTCTTCAAACATAAATACAGTCTAAAAGGGTTTTGGATTAGAAATCCTTGAGAGCTTTCCGAGTTGATAATTTTAGGAATGTGCACGGATCGGTATCAACAGGTTATAGGATAGGCTATAGATTCTTAGTCAATAGATTCAACACAAACTAATTGTTGATCGGTATCGATAGGTCCAAGGGCGGACTCAATTAAGGTAAGTGAGTCACGTACCCCTTCTGAATTTTTATTTTTTATTTTTATTTTTACACTTTTAAAAAAAAAAGTTTGAGGAATTAAAAATTTTGAGTATTGGTAATGTGTTTTTGTTGGTTTCCAACCAATTCAATGGGCCCCTTCATAATTAAATGCTCATTTCACAAAGTTTAATTGTACCGATTTGGTACCGCATGTGGCATTTTGAATATATCTAACTCATTTTTCTAGTTTTTAAAAGAAAAAGTTGATTTGCCTTGTTGAGTTATATTCAAAAGAGTTTTTTTTTTTTTTTTTGGGGGGGGGTTTAATGACCTGGACACCCCCCGTACGTATACCTTTTCCCTCAAACATCCCCTACAAGCAAAAAATCTACAACAATACCTCCTATAAGTACTAAACCCTCTTGACCTCTAACTCTGTTAACGGAACGATGTAAAAGACATATTTGCCCCCCACTATCTTCCAGTGATGAAAATAGCCCCCCATCAAATTGTTCCATGAAACTGTATCGCGCTTTGACATCATCTCAAAAATTTTGATTCCATCTTTCAAATTCCCACAGACAACAAGAACTGTAGCTAATGCAATTTCATCAACAAACTCTTCTTCTGATTGCCTTGTATAAAAAAGAGAAACTACCTCTTCTTGTTTCCCATTTCGAGAATACCTAGAGAGCATTGAGGTCCAACTTATAGTCATTCACATCACAAAAATAAAAAATAAAAAATTATCAAAACTAAAATCGAAGACAAAAAACTAACTCTCATAGAGCCTTAGATTTATGGTCAAAACTAAAATGAAAGACAAAAAAGTGCCAAAAAAAGAGAGAGAAAAATCTTCACCCCACTCTCCACACACCGCCGCACCTCATCGGGCACCGATGCCCATCAGCATCACGCCGCTACTGTTCCACCCACCTCTAAAACGTTGTGCCCCAACTCAGTCCCCCGTACATCGTTGGCAAAAAATAGATCTGAGAAACCCTAGTATAATTTCCCAAACGAAACTCAAACGACAATTCCAAGCAAATCCAAGACTAGGAGAGAGGATAGAGACGGTAGCTCAGCTGCAAAAAGTGGTGTACATGGAGCTCGCCGGAGCCAGTGAAATGGAGCCGCCGCATCTGTGTAATCGAAAATTGAGCTCGCCTCAATCCCTTGTACGTCATCGGCAAAAAATAGATTTGAGAAACCCCAGTATAATTTCCCGAACAAAACTTAAACGACAGCTTCGAGCAGATCCAAGACGAGGAGAGAGGATAAAGACGGCAACTCTGCTGCAGAAAGTGGTGATTTGCTAATAGGGATGGCAATGGGGCGGATCGGTTCGGGGTTTGGCCGATCTGCACCCAAACCCAAAGGGTTTTGGTTCGGTTCGGGTTCGGTTCAGAAAAGGGAGAGGATGAACCATAACCTAACCATTCGGGGTATGGGTAATTTCGGGTAACCGATTTTGTGAAGGAAAAATAGCTACCCATTTGGGTAACCAAATTTTACCCATCCCGCCACGCCCCAAACCGTACTAAAACATGAATAAATTGAGTTTAGGATATTTTATTATCTCAAAAAAATTGAAAAAATATGAAATCGTTCTATGCCATTGCCATGGACTATGTGAGAGAGAGAGATAGAGAGAGAGAGGGGGGCTTACGGCAGTCGGTGGTCGGTGGAAGTCGATCTCTGAGTCTCAGAAGTCACTGGTCATGGCCTCTTTGATTTAGAGAAAATGTGATTTTGAAACCCTACCTACAAATGCTATGTATATATATATATGAAGGGGAAAAGGGTAATTTTCAAATATATATATATATATATATATATATATATATATATATATATATATATATACACATACAGGGTTTATGTAGTATTTATATATAATATAGGGGGTCTTATGTAATTAATATAAGTTCGGTTCGGGTTCCAGGTGAACCCATAACCGAACCGAACCCGTTCGGTTTTCCATCCATCGAACCCCACACCGCAATCTACGGGGCAAAAAATCGGGTTACTGGTTCGGTAAAAAACCGTTTCGTTCGCCATTGCCGATTCGGTCGATATTGCCATCCCTATTTGCTAATGGGGAAGTTCTATGGTTATATATATGTGTGTGTGTGTGTGTGGATTTTCTAGTCCACACCTCCCGGAAATAAGAAAAACATGGTTTTTTTTGTGTTTCAAATTATTTTTGGAAAATCCGATCCGTCTAATGTGTTCAAAAGGTGTTTTCACAGGTTGCCGCATAAAATCTTCAAAAAAAAAATCAGGAAGGGCTTGATCCAAGCAATTTTCGCAAAAACTGTAAATATAAAAATTTTGCGAAAACTGCTTGGATTAAGCCCTTCCTAGTATTTTTTTTTGAAGATTTCTGTCCAAGGACCCTTGAAAACACCTTCTAAACACATTGGATGGATCGGATCGTCAAAAAAATGTTTGGATCATGAGGTCCGGAAACGGGAAGACCGGACTAGAAGCTTTGCCTATATATATATATTCATTCTCCACATGGAGCTTGCAAATCTAGAGGTAAGAAGGTATGGATGAAATAGATGCAAATGCCAAACAGAAGATATGGGTTTTTTTTTATGTAAATTTCACATAAATGGGAGAAAAAGGGGAGAATGGGGAAAAGGAAAGGGAACATGGATTAAGGCCTAACAGAAGGTATGAATGGAGGAAAACGTATACTTAGAGGGGGTTTCGTCGTAGATTTTTTTGTTTACAGGGGTTTGGGAGAAAACGTTTACGTACAGGAGGTGTCAATATTGAAAACTCACGGTACTCACTGATCAACTCGATAAATTAATTTTTGACATTCGATCTATTGATGATTTCTCAATATTGAAAACTCATAGGGCCAATTGTCAAAAAAAATTAGCAACGATTTTTTTTATGCTAATGTTCAGATTTATTTATTTTTTTAATATTGCTACAAGCTTTTGTGCCTAATGAATTTTTTTTGAATCTTTGTACTTAGTAGTTTTTTACATTATACTTTACTGTGATTTTTTTAGTTTATTGTGAAACGACTGGTGGATATTTTTTCCTACCCGCAACCAACCCACACAGTCTAAAAAGCAAAATGATACGTACACAACAAAATGACCACAACAAAATGGTCACAACACCAAAACGACATCGATTTGGTGTTCACCCTCATTTTTTAAAAAAAGAAAGAAAAGCGAAATCAAAATTTCCTGATCTCCACTTACAAAGAATAGAGAGGAAGAGAGACCAATGAGACGATGAAGAAGCGGATGACCTCCTCAACCGCCACCACCACCGGCGAGAGAAAAATAGACGGGCTCTCCTTGAATGCCCTCGACCTCGAACATGGCTGTGCATGGGTGTCTCAATGTCCGGGCATCTCACTCTCTCTTTCTCTTTCTCTTTCTCTTTCTCTTTCTCTCTCTCTTGATGAACACCACCGCTGCCTCCACGACCGCCGGCACGCCAACACCGCCGCCTGCACGAGCGCTGAACACCACCACCACCACTGCGGTCTGTCCCTCTCTTTCTATCTCTCTCTCATTTTTTGAGTTGTTGGGTAAGGAAGAAAAAAAAGACAAATCGAATTTTTTTCCGAAAATCTCGCTGGACTGTTCGTTGTTGGTTTGAATTTACGTTCTTTGTTGGGTATTACTGTATGAGACTCAATGGCTTAAAGGATTAGGCTTGTAAATTCACTTTCAGTTGAAACCAACCACCTGTTGAATCCAAATAGCTTTTGGACAGGCTTGCTGTGATAAAGCTCAATGGTGCTTTGGGGGACAAAAAAGGGTTTTAGTGGACCCAGGGGGGAGTGATGAAGATGAATAAAGGATTTGGACCAAACAGCTTTCGAGCTCCTCTCTCTCTGTTATGAGTTATGAAGATGAAGAACGGCAGGGATTTTGATTTTTAGATTGCACAAGGTTTGTTCTTTTTTAATGGGTAAAGGACCAAAACGACATTGTTTTGGTCCGTTGTGACCTTGTAGTGGCCATTTTTGTTGTGTACGTATCAGGATTCGTCTAAAAAATGACACGTTGGTTGAGTTTTCTTGCTGTTTCAAACTGCAAAGGCAGGTCCAATGAGCAACAATATTTTTTTAATTTAAAAAAAACCTTAAAACGAGAATGCCGAACATTCTTTAAGCAAAAAAGATATGTGCAAGGAAGATATGCAGGGAATCACGCCCAACTTCATCCGATATTTGTGGATGCTGGATCCAAATTTTCATTTTTGAATGGCTCGGAAGAAAAAACAAAAAATAAAAGTTTTGATCGAGTATCTACACATATTGGATGAAGTTGGTTTTTAACGGGTCCACTCGAAATATGTTTCTAAAAAATTCTTGAGTAGCTCGGATTAGCCATTCGGGATCCATACTGGGCCTTCCTTGCGTGATTCCATATAAATCTTTTCCCTCCATATAGCATTGTTGTTCTTTAAGATCATTGAATAAGAGCAAAACTAGACCAAATTCTAAAATAAAGAATTGTTATAGGGTCCATTATAGCTTTTTGTAACACCTCTAGTCCACCTAATGTTTTCATAACATCTCTACTCCACAAAACCACTTTTTTTTATTCTCTTAGGTCCATTCTATTTGTTTACGAGACAAAGGTACCCTTACATTAAATTTAATACATAATATATACTTATCGGAAAAGTTGCCGGCACCGGAAAGTCACCGGGAAATTGGACTTCACCGGAAAATTGACAGGCGCAGTTGTGGTTATCTGGAATCGCAAGAGGTGGTTATCTGGAATCGCAAGAGGTGGTTATCTGGACACACAATATGTGGTTATCTGTACTCATAAGATGTGGTTATCTGAGTATATTTTTGTTTAGAAAACTTACTTGGGATCACGTCCTCAACGACCCAAGCACTACAAGGTAACAACACAAATCCTCTGCTTTTAACATAAAAAATTTACTAGAAATTTTACTGAAAATTAAATAAAACAAAAAAAAAAAAACTTTTTCAAAATGGAGATAGTTATCTAGAGGCAAAAGAGGTGGTTGTCTAAACTCATAAATGTAATTATTTGGACCCTATAGTGAACCTCCCAAAAATTGGCCCAATATAGAAAGGAGCTGCGATACACTGAATCACGCTCTCCCGCCATTTTATAACCAGTTTCAAGCCTCCTCTCATATTAGAGTACTACTGTTGTTGGAGTTGGATCAATATAAAGGCATTGACACATGACTTTTTGATGACAAACACAGTCATCATTGTCACCACAAGAACTTACCACCAAAATTCCCAAGTTCATACTGGATTATAAAATGAACTATTTTCTCAATTCCAAGCAATTTGATGCTAAAGTCAGCCCAAACTATTTCACCAATTTCAGAATAACAGTTTCTTTGAGCATATCCCACTTCAGTCAAAATTCAATCAAACACACATCCCACTTTAAATCATATTAATCTGATTCATATGTCGTAAACTTTTAAACCTCCTTTTTTTTTATTAATAATCTCATCCATCAGAGGGGAAAACAATTAAACAAATCCAGGGAAGGGCGTTTAGCCTTTCCCATTCCACCAACCCATAGATTTTAATCTAATCTTGATGCTCTTAGCCCTCTTACCTCATCACCCATTACTGGGCATTTTGTCGAACACCTAGAAGGTGCTTTCTCTAATGTTTTGCCGCATTTCATCTTCCCTAACCAATGTATTAGGGCTAAGCATCATACCTCAATATAACAAAATAAGACACAGATGAACAATAAATAGTGAGAGAAGTGATTGCAAAACAATTTTTGATAGCATAAAGGCATCTGGAAATGTGGGCAGTAGAAGGGAGAGGTCGATCGTTAGGTCGTCAGGTTGCAAATAATAGCTGCGATCGATTACATCGCAGAGGGAGAAAGTAGTAGGAGTTGAACTGCTTTGCCACAGCAGCTCGTAGGCACCATGGCTTCGCCAGTCGCCGGCGCTGGTAGCCCTAAGTTACCCACCATTGTCACCACCACCATCCGCCGCCGCTGATGGAAGACGACTAGAACAGTCGGTTGTGTCTCCGGTGAAGAAGGGACGGCGAGGATTTGGTCGAGGATTTGATCTGGAGCTGCTGATGATGGGGTAGTTGGGTCTTTTGTTATTCTGGTTGATCTTATGTCTTAGAGAATATTTGGGTGGACCTTAGACTCTAAAAAATTGCTATAGTGGGCCCTATACCAACTCTCCCATTTTAAAACCCTGTCGACAATGAGCTCAGGATTTTACTACAAATATATACTGTATATACCAAGCTGGGTCAGATTAAAAGTGAACAGCAAATCTAAAAGATTTATGCTTTGTTCGGATGCCTACTCCAGCAAGTTTTAGAAAAAAAAATTCCGCTTTGTTGCTCGGTATGGTTTTGTAGAAGAAGAAAGTACGTTTGTGAGTGGGGGGCCCACTGGCCCGGAGAAAGAGAGAGAGAGAGAGGCATTTTGGGTTTGTGAGTGGGGGGCCCACTGGCCCAGAAACTGCAGAGAGAGAGAGAAAGAGAGAGAGGGGGAGGAGAAGTAGGGGCCCACGGTTGGGTTTTACCGGTCAAAAAAGGAGAAATACAGCTGACTTGTACGATGGAGTTTTGCTGGCTTGTACGATGGGGGCCCACGGTTGGGTTTTGTACCAAAGCTTGTACAGTATTGCAAAAGTGGTTCAAAGCCTTTTTTTTAAAAAGTTTTCAAAAATCTATCCGAACAAAACCTTAATCTGCAATTAGCCCAACCTGGCAATCGCATAATTTATGAATTATCACCCTCCCAACCATCACCATTCATTTGCCTTTATTTGTTCGTTTTTATTTAGTTTTTCTTGCATTAGTTAGTTTTTGCATCAAGTTTTGTGAATTATTAATTTTTCCGACAAGATAAATCAAAGAAAGAAAAAATTATAATTTTTTTTTGAACCGGAAAAGATTATAATTGAAACTCAGATTTTCCAAATAGAGATGAAATGAAGCAAAAAAAATCTATTTTTGTTTGTCTTAGTATTTTTGTTTTTATTCAAAAGAAATTGAGTTTGGATCACAATTTTTTTTATTTGTTCGATTCCTCTTGTCGAGACAAACTAATGTAATACACAAAAAGTTAATACAAAACTAAGTAGTGCGAAAAAAAATCAAATAAAGAAAAAAAAAAGCCAAGCGACTTATTAAGCCAAACCTGACCTATAAGCCAGTTATTAGGCAAACCGATAAAATAGTTTTTCTTAAATTTTTAATATAATATATTATGAGAGAATGATCTGTGTTAATTTTAAAAAAAATTTGTTAAAGAACCCCTGGATATGATTGGTCGATAGTGGGTCGGTGAAGATTACAGAACCATAGCATAACGGCCTATTACAAAACCCAGCCCAGCCCACATGAACCCCATATCCCCACTTTACCCTCTCACTGCAAAAAAACCCTTCAACCTCTCTCTCTCTCTCTCTCCATATTCCCACCAAATTTCTTCCCTCCATATCTTCACCCATCACCAGTCCAAATTCGATTCAATTCAATTCAACTCAATTCGATTTGATTCGGTTTGATTTTAGTGAGAGAAACCAAGGGAGTAATGGGGAAAGACGACGAGGAGATGAGGGGAGAGATAGAGGAGAGGCTGATAAACGAGGAATACAAGATCTGGAAGAAGAACACTCCGTTCCTCTACGATTTAGTCATCACGCACGCGCTCGAGTGGCCGTCGCTCACTGTCGAGTGGCTGCCCGGCCGCGAAGAGCCGCCGGGGAAGGACTACTCGGTGCAGAAGATGATTTTGGGGACCCACACGTCGGAGAACGAGCCGAATTACCTCATGCTTGCCCAGGTCCAGCTGCCCCTCGAAGACGCCGAGAACGATGCCCGGCATTATGACGATGATCGGGCCGATTTCGGCGGGTTTGGGTGCGCCAACGGGAAGGTACAGTGAATCTTGACATTTGTAAGGACCACTTTGGCTTTATTTTTGTTATTAGTCCTTTCTGAAATTTTTTAGATTCGTGTCACTTGTTTTGTAATAAGAGTTTGAAAAGTAAAAAATTACCGCCAAGAATCTTCGGGAAGCGGACCACGCGGATCTTGTTTGATCGGGGGTGTCCTTGGTTTTTCCTCGAACGGTAGTGGAGCTTATTCAAGAATGGTATGGGGCTCTGGTGGAGCTTATCCACGATTCTTGGTTAATCTGAGAGAGGAATTGAAGATAGTTGGACGAGATGAGAGGTCCTTGTTCAATATTAATTTTTTTTTTTCTACTTAGTTTAGTTGGAAGCTGTACTCTATTGTTTGTAGTCTAGACATTTTGACATTTTGTAGTTTAGATTGGTGTACATGTTTCTATTGTTTGGCCGGAATTTTCCTTTTTTATTTTTTCTAATTCCTTGCTTCCAATTGTAACATGGGTGGCATCCCCTGACGCCTTTTTAATGAATTTCATTACTCATTCAAAAAGAAAATTACAAACAAAAGCAAAAAAAAAAGTTCAAAGAGAAAAAAAAACATTTGAAACAGCTGTGTGATACCCGACATCACCAGGTTTGGTTGTGCCACTGCCAACGGGAAGGCATAGTCGATTGTGTTTGTAACTGTGGATTAATTGCTTGTTTATAGCTACACTTTTGGTTACCTACTTGTTAGGATTTTTTGAACTGTTCGAGGATTTATTGGTTTGGGAAATCATTGCAAGTGGATCCTGCGAGAATTTTTCAGTTGAAGGGTTGCTTGGTGTTTGTACTTTGTATTCAAAATGTTAAATTGAGTTATCTGAGGTAAGGTGTTACCAGGGTTTAATGAAAAGCTGATGGAGATGCACAATTATGCCAAATGGAAAGACCTAAATCTTTGGTTGTTGTTTGTTATTTGGTTTTGGGTTATTGTTTTACTGCGGCAATCAATGGCACTCATATGAAGGCAGAGGTTTGGGCGGCTGCTCTGACAGCACCATATTGTGCATCATCAGAATTGTATCAGTACGATATCTTGGTGTTGGACAGTATGGTGGTCAATCAGTCCAATAGCAACTCAAGAATTATTTAGCCCCTACAGTGGACAAATAAAAATGGAGTTTTCTTTCCTTAGGTTGTAGAAGAGCTAGGGCCTGTGGTACCAAGAATTTCTTGGGGGGCTTCCCTTTAGGCTGAGTGGCCTAGATGATTGAGCCACCTCTGTACGATACTGACCCCTTGCCCCAAGGAAGAACCTTAGAAAGCTATCTGGTGACTTTGGTTGTCCTAGAAATGTGAATTGGTTTATTTTTAAACAGCTCCTTACAATCAGTTAGTTTTGATTTCGGTAAAGTGAGAAAATTCTTTAAGTCAAATAATTTAGCTTCTCTTAAACACGGGCTAGTTAGTTTATTAGGATGTAGAACTTCTTAATCTAGATCATATGGACTCAGCTTGTTATATCAGCGTACATGGCTTCCTTTTTTTGGGGGTACAAAGTGTATACATGTCTTCTGAGTTGGTTTATTTGCATTTTAGTGTCCTGCTACTATTGCTACTTAATGTATTACTAGCTATGCATAAGTTTTAAAGCCACTATCCCATACAAATCCTGTTCCAAAAAACATATCCCTTTGGAGATCAAGTGTCTATACTCTATAGAAATGCAGGTGAAGTTCTGAACAAAATATTCCATTTGGGCAGCCAAATGGACCCTGATAAAATTGTCATTTTCTGGATGCAGTAATGAATCTCATGTTCAGTTATATCCAATAATTAAATTTTGGAATCTTTAACTGCAATTGTGCATGTAGATGTGTCACATGAGTGCTTCTAAAGTTGTGAAACCTATGATATGCTTCTGGTTGTTACTAATAGGCCATGAAACCTTTTGAATTGTGTTTTTAAATACATTTCTTGCAGGTTCAAATAATTCAGCAAATAAATCATGATGGTGAAGTGAATCGGGCTCGTTATATGCCACAAAACCCATTTATCATTGCCACTAAAACAGTTAACGCAGAAGTCTATGTCTTTGACTATAGCAAACACCCATCGAAGCCTCCTTTAGATGGTGCATGCAATCCTGATTTGAGGTTGAGGGGACACAACACTGAAGGATATGGCTTATCATGGAGTCAGTTCAAGCAGGGTCATTTATTGAGTGGTTCTGATGATGCCCAAATATGCTTATGGGACATCAATGCAGTTCCCAAGAACAAGGCTCTGGATGCTATGCAAATATTTAAGGTACTGTTCTATGTTTGTGATTCACATCCCATACTTCTTCCCATCAGTTGCATCAAGCATGCTACCATTTTTTCACGTCCCACTCCTCTTGGTTGTGTCTGGATCATGGATTCATGGAGAAAGTTAGAAGAGAACTGAACGAATAAATTTAGTTTTTTTTCCTTCATCTTTTCCTTTTTCCCCTCAATGAAGCCCTCAACAAATGGCAACCATTTACATCGAAGGGAAAAAATACAGCCTTATGGTTTCATTTACTGAAACATGTTGTAAAGTGTAAACTGATGCATGGTCTGGATAAGCTTTGTTGTCGTGAGAAAGGATTGACTTTTATAATCATCGTATTTCTGGCACACATGGACACGGGATTCTGCAATCAGGTGTTGTGCAGTTCCATTGATAGTCTGTGGCTGCCGATGTTAAAAAAACATTAAAAATTCTGTGGCTGCCACTCTATTATGTGATCTATAGATACTTGATTATAATTTTGATAGTTGCTGAAACAGATTCATGAAGGTGTTGTAGAAGATGTTGCATGGCATCTGAGGCATGAATACTTATTTGGTTCAGTAGGGGATGATCAATATCTGCATATTTGGGATCTCCGGACTCCATCCGTCAGCAAACCAATCCAATCTGTAATTGCTCATCAAAGTGAAGTGAGTGTCCAAAGTTTCACACATCCCCAAGATGCATTCTGATATACATAGATTTTTGCATTTTTATTAATTTTCACTTGAAATTAGTTTATTTGAAACTGAGGATACGCGATTAATACCTTGTGATAATGTATGCAAGATAGACGTTTGATTTTTCCTTCTTTGAATAAATCAAATTTCAAAGTCATTCATGACTTAAGTATGTGTGATTTCTCTTTGCTGTAAATATTTTCCAAATTCTAAAAATGGATGGGCTCGCAAGTTTTTAGTTTTCTTTGCAATTGGTTATTTGTTGACCCCTAGTATTCTTTTGTAACTTGTTTCGTTCGGAAGCTCCTTGTTTCTGGAACATGGAGGTGAGCTGAGATTGTCCTTTCCGTAACTCACATGTATGCTAATCCTGCCAGGCTGCCATCATAGTACTATTCATGGGGACAGCATTTCTTATCCTTTCTTTTGGGTGTTGTCCATATACTCGCTTATCTGTGTTGCTTTGATATCATTAAGTACACCAGTTGTTTTTTTTGCTTATAACAGAAATTGTCTCCTGGACTGACAATTTTACGTAGCTTTTCTGAATTGGCATATTTACATGTGTGTGTTGCTGCAGTGTCGCCTATTATTAAATGGCCATGATAATTTTTCCTTTGTCTCACGGGTTGAACTGCATGCTTCTGTTTCTTCTGATGCTGATGGACATGTTAAGCTACGCTAGTAAACATTGAGGAAAAATGAGGTTACTTATTTGTTGCAATTTTCCCCTTTGCTTTTGTGGTAGGTTAACTGCTTGGCTTTTAACCCCTTCAATGAATGGGTTGTGGCAACGGGTTCTACAGATAAGACGGTGAAGTTGTTCGATCTTCGCAAGATCTCCACAGCTCTCCATACATTTGATTGTCACAAGTAAGAGTTAAGCCATCGGAAATGTAGTTCTTGGGATATGTACTTTTGAAACTTTTTAGATGTTAATAATTTCTGTCTTTGCCTCTGAGAGTAACGTTAAATTTCTTTAAGAATGTCCCGCTTGTACTCTTACGTTTAGGCATGGAGTGAAATCTCCCTCTAGACCTTAATATTTTTTGTGATTTATCTATAACAGGGAGGAGGTTTTCCAAGTTGGGTGGAATCCAAAGAATGAGACCATCCTAGCTTCTTGTTGTCTTGGGAGGAGGCTTATGGTGTGGGATCTTAGCAGGTTTGTCCTTTGATTCACTTATAGTTACTCTCTCTCTCTCTCTCTCTCTCTCTCTCTCTCTCTCTCTCTCTCTCTCTCTCTCTCTCTCAATAACAGGCACACTTCTGTGTATTGCACCTGGGACCTAAAAAACTCCACCTCCCACTGTATGAGTTGGAGAAGTTGTTAGCTGGTGTTATTAGCATCATAGCACTTGGATGGCATCATTGTGCAAATTAAATCACGGTCATAATTACCAAATTAGCCATGGGAGAATATTGCACCTGCGGTATTTGTAACATAGCATTAGCTAAATCAAAAGTATTAGGCCTTTTGCTGACATCCTCAATTAATTAGCTATGATTCAAGATAATTAGCTTCTACTGGTCAAGCTGGTAATCTTGACTGCCTAAAGCTCAATAACACTTAAATAAACATGGATAGGCCAATGACTTGACTGTCAATGATACAATCGCCCGGATTGACTAATACTTGTATCTACCCTTAATTTTTATCCAGGATTGATGAAGAACAGACACCAGAGGATGCCGAAGATGGCCCACCCGAGTTGCTTTTCATTCACGGTGGTCATACGAGTAAAATTTCAGATTTCTCGTGGAATCCCTGTGAAGATTGGGTCGTTGCTAGCGTAGCTGAAGATAACATACTTCAGATATGGCAGATGGCAGAGAATATCTACCATGATGAAGATGACCTACCGGCAGATGAATCAACAAAAGCTTCCTAAATAAAAAGTGCTCGAACTTGAGCGATAAATAGATGATCAGTTAGAATAGGAGCATTTAGGTCTATGAAATCTTCCCCCCTTCTCTTTCCTGTGCATTGTTCTGTACCATTTCATCTGAAAGAACTGCCCGGCAGTTATGGTTTGGAACTTCTGTCAACCAATATACCAATGTAACTTGTTTCTTGTAAACCTTGATCTGTTTTATTGCGAGGACGTGGTAGAATGTGAGAGCTCACCCCGACTACAAATTGATGGTCAAAAAGTGTTTTATGCATCGTTGTGACGGGCTCCTTTGGCAAAAAAGAAAAAAATTGGTTTTTTGGTTTTTTCGTTTCGTCTTTATTCATTTTTTTTTTACATTTGTTAGTTTCGCATCAAGTTTTTGTGGTTTATGGATTCATTTCAACAAGACAAATTCAAAGAGTATAAAATTATGGCCGAATTTTTTTTTTAATAAAGCCAAAATTAAACCAATAAACTGGTTTATTTGGATTTATTTTCAGCTTTATTAAAAAAATATTAGTTTTGACCATAATTTTATACTTGATCGATTCGTTTCGACGAAACAAATCCATAAACCACAAAAATTTGACGCAAAACTAACAAATGCAAAAAAAAAAAAATTGAATAACGAAACAACAAGAAAACCACTTTGCACTTTTTTGCCAAAGGAATTCATCTCCTTTTATTTCCTGAAGTAGTTTTGAGAAATAATCTAGAACCCAAGTCCAGTGCAACGCAGAGGTAGGTATACCTAAACGAGTAAATTTCGTACTCTCTCTCTTTTCTTTTTTTCGTTTTTTTTTTTAACACCAGAAAATACCTATATATAAATCAGCCTTCTCCTGAGGCAAAATCCAGATTACAAATTTAAGTTGGGTAGAAATTCTTCCCATGCATAAGAAGCTCTTTTAATGGCTTCCCCTGGGTCAACAGGAACATGATTAAAGATCCATTCATTGCGTGATTTCCAGATTTGCCATGCCAAAAAAATACATTTGCTGAGAAGTTCATGGCTATCCTTAGCTGAATTTAAGTTTTCCAAAACTGAGATGGTCCACTTTATGACAGACGGGATAGAAAGGGAATCCACCTTGTAATTTAAGCTGCTACCGAACCAAGCTGTAGTAGCCCAATCACACCGAAATAGGGCAGGGCAGGTAGGGGAAGGGTGACACCTTCGCCGATGTAGATTCTCCTTCGTTGCAAGGAGATTACAGCATGCCTTCCACCAAAAGTGTTTCAGTTTAGGAGGGATATTAATGTTCCAGATAAGCTTCCATACGGCTTGGGGTGGTTGGAAAGAGGTAGAAGGCTTTGGTGGTTTTTCTTCCTCTGGAATCTCCCTAGCGAGGTGGTACCCAGACTTCACAGTATAGTGACCTTTACAATCAAAGTGCCAGACCAAAAAATCCTCTCTACCCCCATGAGAGATTGGGATAGAGAGAATAGAGTTGCTTTCTTCCTCCGTGGTCCACTTTCGGACTTCATTTTCTTTCCAGGATTTGGCATGGCCATTGATGAAGTCTTGCACAAACTCAAGTTGGCAGTCCGGTGGTCTAGCAATGTGAACTTTGAAGTCTTTAGAAGAAGGCAACCACTTATCGTCCCATAAATGGATATGAGAACCATTGCTCACCTGCCAGCGGATTCCTCTAAGAAGAAGTTCCCTACCCTGTAGGAGGCTAGGCCAAGCCCAAGAGGGCCTCCTCCCTTTGGGGGCATGAAGGAAATCAGAGCGTGGGTAGTATAACCCTTTCATGAATCTACCCTAGAATGAGTTGGGGTTGATAAGCAGACGCCATCCCTGTTTTGCGAGAATAGCCATGTTAAAAGCCTTGAAATCGCGAAAGCCCAGACCACCACAGAATTTGGATTGTGTAGCCCTATCCAAGCTAGCCCAATGAATTTGGATATACAGGAGTTTAATTTATCACAGAATTTCTTTGGAAGAGCAAAGCAAGCCATGGCGTAAAGAAGGTATAGCCTGGGCCACTGATTTGATAAGAACCTCGCGGCCTGCTTGGTTAAGTGTGATTTTCTTCCACCCTTGGAGCTTAGCAATGGTTCGTTCGATCAAGTAATCATATGCCTCCGTTTAGGATTTGCCCCAGAAAATCGGGAGGCCTAGATATTTAGCTTTGTTGTCAAGCAGAAGGATGTTGAGAAAGTTGCACAGGTCCTGACGGAGGCTGCTCGGGGTGTTGGAGGAAAAGGAAACTCCAGATTTGCTATAGTTGAGGAGCTGGGCAGACGCCTTGTTATAAGAGTCAAGAATCTTAATAATCTGTTCGTCCTCTTGTTTACTTGCTTTTGCAAAAAGGATTGTGTCATCTGCAAAGAATAGGTGGGATTGATCGTAGCCCTGTTCGCACCATTGGCAAACACAGAAAATTTCACCGTGGAGACTGTCTGCATAACCCATTGGATCCAAGTGCCATCGAAACCCATGCGCTGCAAGACTGCATAAAATTATGGCCGAAACTAATTTTTTTAATAAAGTCAAAATTAAACCAATAAACTGGTTTATTTGGATTTATTTTCGGCTTTATTAAAAAAAGTATTAGTTTTGACCATAGTTTTATACTCGTTGGATTCGTCTCGACGAAATAAATCCATAAACCACGAAAACTTGACACGAAACTAACAAATGCAAAAAAAAAAAACCACTTCGCACTTTTTTGCCAAAGGAATTCATCTCCTTTTATTTCCTGAAGTAGTTTTGAGAAATAATCTGGAACCCAAGTCCAGTGCAACGCAGAGGTAGGTATACCTAAACGAGTAAATTTCGTACTCTCTCTCTTTTTTCCTTTTTTACGTTGGGCTGACCTTCTTTGCAGGTGGAATGTAGTTTCTATTGCAAAATTATATTTCATTACAAAAAATCATGTCATTTTCAAATAAAAAATAAAGGTACTTCCGTTCAATCCTTTCAATGAGTTCTTTTCATTTGGGTGTCAAATTTTTTAAGATTTTATGCACATAATTATTTTCATTTTTATCCAAAAATAACTGTAAATTTAACTAGATTTAGAAGTGTGTCCAAGCAATCGTAGTACTCCATCATGTAGAAGTTTTTGTTTTATGGTTTAAAAATTTTAAGCACATAAACACAAAAGAAAAATTTGCTGAGTGTATTAGTATACTCCGTATATTTTTTTTAAAAATAAAATATCGGACAAAAATCATTTCTCTATTTGACAAGGAAGAGTACTACATTTTTCAGATTTGAATGGAGCCCGATTGATCTTGGAATGGGCCGGGCCGAGAGGTACGGCATAATTTAAGATGCTTAGTATATTTATAGACACGCACCCCGATGTGGAATTTACTGTTTTCTCTCACGTCACGACTACTGGAACATTACTCCCACTTGATCCGCCGCGCCATTTCCACTTCAACTGACAGCGCGTGAATTCACACGCAGCTGCCCACTTTCCCCGGGACTCTCGTGACTCCTTTGGCAAATAATTCATAATCCAGATTACTAGATTATTTATTTTGTTTTTATTTATTTATTTATTTGTTAGTTTTACGTTAAGATTTTGTGATTTCTGGATTCATCTCGACGATACAAATCTAACAAGTATAAAATTATAGTCAAAACTCAAATTTTTTTAATAAAGCCAAAATTAATCCAAGTATTTTCGGCTTTATTCAATAAAATATTTAGTTTGACTATAAATTTATACTTATTAGGTTCGTCTCGTCGAGAGAAATTCAAAAACCACAAAATCTTGATGCAAAACTAACCAAATGCCCAATTTTTTTTTTTTGAATAAAGACAAAATAAAAAAATAAAAAAATCTGGTTAAGTTTTTTCGCCAAAGGATCTCAACAAAATGAAATTGGACTGGTTTTTACCTGGTTTTTTACAGGGGTGTATATGGTCCGATTGGGACCGATTTTGTAGAAATTCGGGGACCGAATCATAGTTGACGGTTCTAAAAAATTGAGAACCGTAGCTAGGCTGTCACACATATTGAACAAAACCACACCAAACCATTAGACCGGTCCAGTTTTGTTCGGTTTTTCAGTTCTAAACTATGTTGGCATTCAAAAATTGCCAAAAAAAATTATCCACAAAATTGTTGCAACTTCTTCATAAAACTACTACAATTAAACAAACTCACAAATCGATTAAGAAGTCTAACCATAATTAAAACAACTATTAAAATACTATGACACAAAACCTTGAACAATAATAATAATAATAATAATAATAATAATAATAATAATAATAAACTAATAAGAACCAGCAACATAAAAAAAACTTTATAAACTTCAACATTTGCAACCCAAAACAGTGGAGATGCAACTTTAGAACATACTTAAAACCTTAAAACTGACAAAATTATTGTGTGTGGGTATGTAGAAGTGCATATATTATATTAATATGTTATTTATCTACATATATACGGACCGTTTGGTTCAAATTCACAGTTCCTAATTATGAAACCGGGGATCGACCTAAAATGTCTGGTTCTCATTTTTTCAGAACCAGAACCAATCCAAATAGACCGGTTCGGTTCAGTCTGTCCAGTTTCACAAGTTTTCGGTTTTCTTGTACAACCCTAGGTTTTAACTCACGTTCAATGTTGTCTTGTAATCCAAAGCGAGTTTTCCATCAATTTGGCTCATCCTTGTGTGTGTGTGTTTTTTTAAAATAGCATTGGCTAGTTTTAAATTGAAATCAATTTTTCTACCCAATTTTACACCAAAAATTCAAACGCAAATATGTGAGATCCCACATTGGAAAACCATTGGAAATATCAAAGGACATATGTAGAAATGCCCACCAATTACTATTAACTCGAGTTTAATCTTTTGAGTTGTGTAGTTAGGCTAAGAGTAAAAAGGTTAGCTGGTGCGAGTCGTTACATAAAATTTGAACACAAGTCGTGCTAAATATTTATGTAATTTTTTTAACAGTAGTGCCCTCTTAAATAAACACCCCCACATATTTGGATTTGAGAAAACAAACCGAAACTGCTTGCAAGCAGCTATTGGCTTGACTACTAAATGAGTTGAGCTCGAGCTCAGGGTATAGCTAGGCTCGTATACTAAACAAGCTCGGTAAAACTTGGCTTGACTCACAAAAGCTTTGCTCGTTTAAGGAGACTCGTTAAGTAAATTACCTGACTTTATTTGTTTACGAATGTGCCGAGCTCTCGAGCTCGGTTTTTGGCTGCTTGAGCTCTGCAAAGCTTGCCTCAGCTCATTTGCACCCCTAAAGCAAAACTATTTGATACGTGTCAGGTATGATTATCGTTTTTGAGAAAAAAGATGAACTTAAGTTCCGATTATTTTTTATGTTGCAATTTTTGAGTTTTAATTTGGATTTGACAAAACTTGAGCATAATTAACCAATCCGTAATCTCAATTTGTGATTTGAACTGTTCATTTTCTAACGTAAGTTGAGCATATATCATGTGTACAAAATCATCACCTTAATCGAACATTGATAGACACATGATTAGGCTACATTCGTCTCACAATTCATTTTCTAAAATCATTTTGGTCATCCATTTTGTAAAATCAAACAGTATCTAACCATACAGCTACCAATATACAATAATTTTGATACTCTATTTTATGGCTCAAATAAAAAAATACTACTACTCCTAAGGCTCTGTTTGGAACTTAGGGATAAAAGGAAAGATGATGGAAAATTTTAAAATTTTTCTTTCCCTTGTTTGGTTCCTAAAGAAATAGAAGGGAAAATTTAAAAAAATAAGTATAATTTTTCTTCCAATTTCTTCCTAATTTTCCTTCAAACTTTCCTTCTTATTATTTTCTCTCCCATTTTTTTTGCCTATGTAAATAACCCACAGTTGAAGGCACTCGACAGGCTCCAACACTACCTCCCCTCAACTCAACAATCTCGAGCGTCATAGCTATCCCATAGAAGCGCGTGAAACCGCCGTGCCTACGCTAACCCCCTTCTCTCTCTCTCTCTCTCTCTCTCTCTCTCTCTCTCTCCCCGTTTTTATTTTTACCAATAGAATAGAAACATCTTTTATTGCTTTTATTGTGTAGCGTAGAAATGAGTCGACGAATCCGATAATCTCTCTCTCTCAAAATGCTCGTCTTCTCCCGCTCTGAAATTCCTTCCCCCCTCCTCGATCTGTTCGCCTTTTCTCTCCATTTCGCCCTCTAAACCAAAACCCTAACTTCATCCCTCTCTCTCTACACTCCCTCCCTGGTACGAACAGCTTTCGATTCCAATTTCTTTCCTTCCTACTTGCATGTGCACATATTCTCGCTGAATATATATGTAAAAGTATTTGTCTGTTTTATTAGCGTTTCCCCGTATTTATTAAACTGATATAATTTGATTTGGGATCTTAGATGGTAGTTGGCTAATGCTTAAAGGCATGTGCTCAGTGATTATTTTATTCAGTAAAGGCATAATTAGGCTTTCTTAGGTTTGTATGATTTCCTTATTACTTTATTCAAATTCCTAACTGTCTCTCGCGTGATTGTTTGGTTATGCACGTTGTTTTGCTTTTACGGATGAGATATATCTCTGACTTTGTCCATAAAGACATGAGTTGGCTTGTGGTATATATACGAAGATAATAGGTTCATGTCCATTCATTTGGGTTTCTTCAACTATCAATTTCTCTTGGATCTAGATCTGCTCAAAGGGTTAGGTGGGTGTTGTTCTCTCTTCATTTACTTGCCTTCCTTGCAAAAAAGTTTAGAAATTTTGGTTATCTGTTTTTCAGTTAGCATTTCGATAATTTTTGTTTTGTGGTGGGAATTGAGCATATGTTTCCAATCTTGCTGTTAGCTGCTGATTACTAGGAGATATTGTGATTGAATTGTGTAGTTTCCATTTGCCTTCCCGTTGAACATGCATGGAACATCTGAACGTGTTGCCTTTCAATCTTCCTGGTTTGCTTTGTTGATTTGATTTCTCAATAAACTTGTTTTTCAACTGATACGTATCTTGTTGATTGTGATGTCTCTATGAGTTATTGCTGTTTCTGGTATTGAATTTTGTTAAAATCAGTAATTCACAACATCCATGCATGACCATAGTTACAAATGAGGATCAATATGGGTGTCTTCATTAGCATGGTTGTAATATCACATTTATGAGAACATTATGGTAATAAATGGTAATATACAGGTGTTGTGTTGGTGTGGCAAATTCCACTTTTCTAACAGATCATCCTGTATGGATGAAAATAAATTGTTGGATTTTGAGGTAGGAACTAGGAAGTCAATGTTTGTTAAGAGTAACATCTTGTGGGAGGATCAATAAAGATTTATTGTTTTTGAGCTTCTTTGGAACGAGTATGAGATTTGTACTCTGATTGTTTGTGTGTGTTGATATCTGAATTTTGTGATTACATGGTCCAAAACTATATGATTTAATATACCGTATGCAAGTCTTATCACGAGCAATGACATTCTTAAGATGTTCTTTTGTTAAGTGGTTTGTATTGATGTACAGTATTATAAAACTCTATGTTGTCCTTTGGATTGACTTGTTCAATAAATGAAGGAATTTTTGTTGTGCATTCAATAAGAGGGTCATCCACAATAATTATTTTTTTGTTAGAGCATGGAAGTTTGTTTTCTGATTCTCCTTGGAGATGATCTACTCAACTACAACATTAGATTGGAAAGAATTTTTGGTCTTTTTAGTTCCTGTTGTCTTGGAGCTTATAATGTACAGAGAGCTACTTTTAAAGGGCATGGAAGCCTTAGAGACATCTCTGCTATTAGTTAAAGCCGCTTGAGTTCTAAATCTTAATCTTAATTTCTAGAAGGCATGCTGGATACTACCTTGTGTAATTTCTGTCATGTAGGGTTTTTTTTTTTGGTTGGTTAACTTTTGTTTGCAACTAGAAAGTACCATGTTATTCTAGAAATATGTTTTGCATTATTTTTTGGTGACAGTTTTTGGCTCAATTGTCTTAGGCAAATAGCAAAACTACAACTAGGACTATGTCTTTGACCTAAGTCTTTTTGGTAGAGTATACCTATTTCTTGGTTGCAGAATTCTATATTTATGGTTCTCGATATCTCTACCTTGTTTCTGGCCAAGAAGGCATGTTTCCCGTTGACTTGTTCATGGAATCTCCCCTATAGTTGTCTTTAGCAGTTGAAGAAAACATCTTTTGGTTATACCCCCTTTTGAATAGTTTTTCATCTGTGCTATGTTATCTTATGTGGATACGAAGAGTAGGGTTATCTCATGTGCCCTGTATGTGTATTGGTGATACTGCGGTACTGTGATGGATGTTGAATTTGTTTAATTACGCATAATTTTATTTGTCCCTTGTAGCCAATAGTAAGTTACTATTAAGAACTGGAAAGAGTCATTTCTTTTATTTGTGTGTGGAATTACTGAGTTGCTTATCGCATCCTCAACATGCGTGCTATTGGCCAAGGATGGAGTCAGCCGGTGCTAGCAACCCACAACCCCAACCAAAGTGAAAGATACATAAAAAAATCATGTACTATTGTTATACATCTGTGGTAGAATGAGTAACTCAGCTCTAAAAGTTTGAAACAAATGAGTTTCTGTCTTAAAGTGAAATAAGTTTAACTTGTTACTTGATAATTTCTCTTAATTTTACACGACGTGTAACCAGGATGTTGTGAATTAAGATGGGGAAGTTGGTAGACCTCATGTTTGTCCCACATTGATGGGTTACAAGAGGCATGAGTGATTTATGATGGACCACCCAATTCTACCCAATGTACCCATTAACTTGGGTTTAAGCATTTTGGACCATGTTGTTAGGCTCGAATAGATTATTGGACTAGCAAAGGGTGGATTGTTTTAAAATGTAAGTATATGGGTGTTCTAGGTACCGTACAAAATAGCATCTCATGGCTTATATAGGATTTCAAAGAATACATAAAATCGATGAGTGCGTTTTGGTTGAAATCATTCTGTCTCAGTTCAGTCCCTTTGGAGTAGAGATCCTGGCTCCGCCTCTACTATTCACGATGGATGTTGAGTTTCTCTTGATTTCTTTTTCAGTAGGGATCTGGCTTTTTGTTCAAGTCCCAACGAACTATAGAACCAAACAAACAGGAATATAAAAGTTGGGGTTTAATTTTTTTGGCATATGCTGGAGCTTCATGCATTGGGTATGCCCTTTTTTTCATCTAGTTCTTAACCTTTGCCTCGTTTTCAGAGAGCATTGGGCAATTAACTGGCCATGAGCCCATGAGTATTGTGTGAAAGTTCTGTTTATAATCTATTGTTCAATAATATGCCGACCCTAGTTGGTGAAACTAATTGCGAAGTAATGCTTTTATTTTGATTGAAGACATGGTGGCAAGGAGGCGATACGTAGGGTCCTTCTGGTTTTTTCTTGATTTTGTTTCGCTAGAGATGCATTGAGATATGCTAGTAGTGATCATGACATTCTTGTCTCATTTTAGTCTACTGTCTTTCCTTCAAGTGGTTGGACTGAACTGAGATTTGGTTAAGAGTCGTGCAATCTGGTCGGCTTTCTATTTTCCGTGTGGTATGTGTGTATGTTACATAGATTAGTCATCTGTTGTAGCAATGTATGTACCAGACTTGCCTAAGAAACTGTAGGAATTATGTGTTTTTTCTGGAATTTCAACGTTTTGAGTTATTTGTTTTTCATTTGTTAAACTAAGCTTACTTGCTGTGTGGGTTTTTGCCTAGCTTCATATTGGCTGGATATACTTATGTGTATGCACAATGTTTGTTTCCATAATTATAAGAAAGGATTTAAGTTCATGTATTGACCAGTCAAAAACAATACATTTGAAACAATTTGTAAGTGGAACATAGAATATTTGGAGCAGAGACAGTGCAACGTTCCAATACTTGCCTTCTCTACTAAGTCTGGGAAATACACGTGCTTATTTATTACAATAGCTCTTTTGGCTTGTTTTTCTGAATCAACACTGGTTTTCATGTTCAGTGCTAGGAAATGGCAAAAGGCACTAGGGGACGGCGCAGGATCTTCTCACGACAATGTAGGCCAACCCCATACCCATTGGCATCTTGTAACCCTAAGAAGTGCTCCAAAACCTTGGAAAAGAAAGACTGGATAGACGCAACCTGTTCCGTATGCATGGAGTACCCCCACAATGCCGTTCTCCTTTTATGCTCTTCTCACGACAAGGGTTGCCGTCCCTACATGTGCGGCACCAGCGTTCGCTATTCCAACTGCCTAGATCAGTACAAGAAAGCCAACGCAAAAGTCACTTCACCCCTTCAAAACCAACCATCGTCCCACGGCCCAGAGGATGATCTGAATGTGGGGCCCGTCGAGAACTGTGAAGTAACATTGCTCGCGTGTCCTCTTTGCAGAGGCCAGGTGAAGGGGTGGACTGTGGTGGAGCCTGCTCGGGAGTATCTGAATGCAAAGAACCGAAGCTGCACACAGGATAACTGCCCGTTTGCTGGAACTTACAAGGAGTTGAGGAAGCACGTGAGGGCAGATCACCCTTGCGCTCGTCCGCGGGAAGTGGATCCCGCTCTTGAACAAAAATGGAGAAGGCTCGAGCGTGAGCGAGAACGGGATGACGTGATTAGTACGATTAGGTCATCGATGCCTGGGGCAGTGGTGTTTGGTGATTATGTGTTGGAAGGAAGTCACTATGAGTTTGATTCGGATGAAGAGGAGGATGCTTTCGATGTGGATGTTACGGATAGGAATCAGGGTTTCGAAATGGGAATTGATAGGAATTTGGTCAACATGTTCCTTCTATTGCATGCTTTTGGACCAGGAGGAAATGCAGGCCAGAACAGGGGAACGAGACAGCATGAGAGGGAATCGGACCAAAATTCAGACGGAGGAGGTGGTGGTGTTGGTTTTCGTCAAACCTCTCCCGTTGTCGTTTATGATTCGTCCGATCAAGAAAACGACGATCACGACGACGACGATGGCGGCGGCGATAGTGGTGGTTTATCACTTGTTCATCGTCTCCGCCGCCAGGGCAGAATTCTTTTGGGACGGTCAGGGAGGAGACGAAGGCGTAGAGAAGCCGGGGCCGGCGGGGGACAGAGAGAGAGCTAGATGGTGGTGTAAGAAGTTTGGTTGTGGGAGAAGATTCTGGGGGGGTGTCTTAGTGTAGGAGTAGGGACAACAAAGAAAAAGGGTTAGTTCCCTTTAAAATTTGCAAAGTACATTTATTTCTCTATGAATCTGTGTCAATGGTTGTGCAATAGAGTGTCTTTAGAATGGGAAGGTGGAGAAGGGTTTTTTTCCTCCTGTTGTGTAGTGATTTGTACTTCACTGTTAAATTGTAATTTCTTTGTTCCATTGTCCTTTTACCATTACTGAAAATCCAACTATGTGAATTGGTCCTTTGGAAACATGCGTACTGTTTCAATTTTTTTTTTCCTTTTCCAACATTTAATTCCTTTAAATGGAGTTCTAAATGTATTTTGTTTTTATTTTTTAGGAAATGTTACACTCACTAACTATTACACTTACTATTAAACTAAGTACATGTGTGACATTCTTTTAGTGAATGAATTTATATTTGTATTGAATAGTGCATTGATACGTTAATGTCGTGTGCATTTTGTGTAACAGTTGGTACATTAGTTAGTATTTGTGGCATTGCTCTTATTTTTTTTAAACGTGACGCGATTTCTAAATGTCAAATGGTACTCCATTAACGTTGATGGATGATTGAATCTTTGGCTTTCAGTTTAAATGATGGGAATAGAAGCAAAATTGTAAGCTACATGCCTACATAGGTAACAAAAAAATGCTAAAAACTGACGTTTTCCTGTTTGTACATGCAGTAAAGTTTTAGGATGTCTTATATTGTACTCCGGAATCGAGTTTCATTTCCCCATTCTTCATATAATAGAGTAGGAATGACGAATGACCAAAAGAAATACGAGGCTATAATTTGATTTAATTCCCTTTTTGTGCACGACTTCAACTTCTGTTTTATACTATCTTCTGGTCTTCCATTCATAATTTTAGTCCATTACAAAAGGTTGTATATAAGTACTTCCGCATGTAAATCTCATAACCTTTTTAAAGATCTCAAATATTTCTGTGGAAAAATGAGAAACCTATCAAATAAGTTGCTTTAATGTTTGCCTGGAAAAAATAGAGTTTTTTTCATTTTTATCCCTTAAATTATTCGTGTTTTTTCTACTTCGTTCCTAAACTATCAACTTGACGATTTCATCCCCTAAATTACCTGTTTAACAACTTTTTTGGTTGTGTTTTTTTAACTCCTGTTTGGGGATGAAATTGGTTAAAATTAAGTAGTTTGGTGATGGAATGGTCAAAATCAAATTGATAGTTAGGTCTTTTCAAAAAAAAAAATAATAATTTTGATAGTTAGTGGCGAAGTAGGAAAAATGCACATAGTCTAACGGATAAAAAAATGGAAAGAATGTTATGAGCAAGAAAACAGAACTAGTAATATAATCATAAATTTATCCTAATCTCTCAACACTCCGTTGTCGTCCAGCGGTTAGGATATCTGGCTTTCACCCAGGAGACCCGGGTTCGATTCCCGGCAACGGAAAATTTTTCCCCCCTTCAAGCTGGATCCCTTTTGAAGCTTCCTTTTGTGCGTGTCGTCTACATGTGGATCTACCCATCCATTTCACTTTTTTTAGGCTCATGCCGGGTTCATGTTAATGATCGAAATTGCACATTTGGTAGATTTTGTTGAGTATTTGTGAAATTTTGTGTGGATCGGATACCGTTTGACAAATAATTGTATCACATGAATTTTGAAGAACATGTACCGGATACACGCATCACATTCTTTTTAAGATATTTATAGGATGTTGATAGATTCATGAGTATACTAGAAAATAAACTAACTCATACAAAAGATAAATGTATTTTGATCATGGATTATCCAAAACAGACAAATATGAATGTTGGTGTGACTAATATACTTTCAATGTTCTCGATAAGGTGAACATTTCTTATCATCAAAATGTTCTCGACAAAGTGACCGTTTCTTATCATCAAAATGATAGAATTTATAGCTAATGTGACAAATCAATTGAAAATTTAGTTGTAAAAATGAGTATGGCTAGACTTTTCCATGCAATACTATAAACAATATACATCAAAATTCCAAATACAAAAAACCAACTAAATACCGGGAAATTTTCAGGGTATACTCTAGGGATCGGGGGATCTGTCGTGTACTAGGTGTTATGCATCCATTCTGGTCGTCAGTTGCGAAAATGTACGACTCAGATAAAATTCAATCTCATGTGAAAGTCATTACTTTAATTTGATCTCAGTCGTGGATTTTTACAACAAACAGCGAGATTAGATACATGACACACGGTGCTGACACCAGGAAGTTTTGCATTTCCCAAAAACCAAACGTTCAAAATGAATTTGAAAGCAGCCTCAAATTGACAACAAACCAAGGAGAGGAGAGGAGCGGAGCAGAGGACTTCCCAGGCCCTCACCCCTCCTCTGCCTCTGCCTCTGCGTCTTCCTCGTCTTCTCCTCCTTCAATAATGGCGTCGTCACTGTCCTCTTTCTTCCTCTCCAACCCTCCCTCCCTCCGCTCCTCAAACCCTATCCCTATCCTTCAAATTCACCTCCCACACAGAACCCTCAAAACCCTAATAACTTTCTCCTCGAAAAACCCCAATCTCACCACCGACCCACCCTCTCCCCCTCCTCCACCTCAGGAGAAGCGTTCCTTCGCCATCGCCACCGGAGAGCTCTTCCTCGGCATCGCCACGCGAATCATAAAGAGGCGGAACGGAATCAACGGTTCGAATCCGGCCCCGATTGTGATGTTTGAGGATAAGGAGGAGAGGGAGTTTTTGTATTTTTGGCAGCGGTGGAGGAGGAAGGAGGGTTCGGTGGTGGTGGAGGATCCGGTGGAACCAGGGGTGGTTTGGGAGCAGAGTTTGGAGGATGTGGAGGCGGAGAGGGGGAGGAAGGTGGTGACCAGTCCTGGGTTTAGCTTCTCTGCGGCCGGGCTGCTGTTTCCGTATCATCTTGGGGTTGCTAAGTTTCTGCTTGAGAAGGGGTACATAAAGGTTGGAAATAGTTTGATTTAAGTTGGTGAATATGAACATGTAACAAGTGTTTGTTTGCTGATGGCCGATGGGTTATCTTTTTTTCTTTTTTTTTGTGATCCGCTGATGGGTTATCTGGTAGTGTTTAGTTTTGGTGTGGATTTGACCTAACACGCACAAAGCACGAAGATGAAGTAGATTTTTATGTGGTTTTGCAATTGTGTAATAAGATACATCACGGCTAACATCAGTCTTCACTCTTCACAGTGTATTGATGAAGAAAGTGTGCAGATAGATGGGCCGCTGCATACAGTATGAATTACCAAATAGCTTTATACTTCTGGTTAGGTTTCAAGGCGCCGACTGACCCTTGTGAGCCCGATATAGTCAGCGAAGTGGCAACCAAGCCTGAATTAAACTTCACAAATCCAACAAGTTTATCCTTTGTCATTCCTGTTAAAGTTATTGACGACTGCAAGGGGGCATTTAAGCAAAAAGAAGTGGATAGGTATGCTACCTATGCATGACAAATCCTGGGACTAGATGCTTAGAGAAGTTCTATTCCAATCTCACAAATCTAAATAATCTCACACTAGTTCATGAAGCCTTCTAGCATTCCAGGTTAGGGAGTGCGATAGGATCACTGTTAGTGAAATGCTAAAGGGAGGGGAAGACCTAATGGCAAGAGATGATGTAGTAAAAATTAGTAAAAGCGAAGAATACTTTATTTGGTTTAATTCTCATTCTTGTATGTTTGTTGTTAGTGGTATTTTGGCTTAGTAGATGTTGATCAACCGGTACTTTGTATCCAGTGCTGTTTGCTTGTGTATGTTGTTAACTTTTGCTGAAGAAACTAAGATTCTGAAGTTTAATAATATCTTCCCATGATTGAAGTATTTATTTCTGACAGGACACCACACCATTAGCTGGTTCATCGGCTGGTGCTATTGTTTGCGCAGTGGTTGCCTCTGGAGCCAGTATGGAAGAGGCTCTAGAAGCTACCAAAATATTGGCTGAAGATTGCCGGCGAAGAGGGACTGCATTTCGCCTAGGGGTACGTGGGATAAGTGGACAGGCTTTATGCATGAATAAGTAGATAGTTATCATTATACTTGTAAGTGTAACTGTTTAAGCAGGTTCAGCTCCTTGGACATTAGGCCTTTTCTCCCCCTGATGTTTTGATAAGGATATTAGTATACTAATATACTACCCTTGGTATAGGCTCAAAATGTTGTGATATAGATGTGAGATTTCTTCTCAGTCCGGAATTTAGTGGTTCTTATGATCATAGTTTATATACCATGAAGCCAGCGTAACCCTGTTAACTTCTAGTACAGTATGATTGGATTTTCATAAACAAATGTGATTCCTTGTGTAGTAGTTTTAAATCAGCATTTTCGATGACATCCGACAGCATTCTAATTATGAAATTGCATGTGCTTTGGACATCCTTATTTGTCAAGTTTTGTTAGTTTGGACGAGATACCAATTTGCTAAGCTCAAGGCTTGTCCAAGTTTTTTAACAAAACAAATTTCTCCTTAATACAGTAGCAGAAGATGATTCGGAATTCCAAGATTATCATAATTTTTAGTGACACAATGTGATATTCAATGTAGAAAGGAAGTAACTATGTTGATCTTGTCTTGGAATAGAGATTTAAGTTTTCACATGTTCAATTTTTTTCTGTTCAGGCAGTTTTAAGAGATGTTCTTGAGAAGTTTCTCCCAGATGATGTACATACTCGATCCAGTGGGAGAGTACGTGGTGAGAATAAATCTTCCTTTTCTTGTTGTACTCAAATTGACTATGGTATGCAATGCTTACTGATAGTGGTCATAGTGGCTCTGTTGGGCGAAGTTGAGAATTGCTGAGATGGATATGCTCAGATTGGTTAAAGTGCAAGATATATGAATTTGTTTTTTTTTTTTAAATTTCCGTTTCCAACTTGCTTTTCCTTAGAAAGTGGGCCATGTACTTCAGACTTTACTGTTGATCCCTGTATTAGGTAGAATGTTGGTGATGATTTTGCTATCAGTATTTGTTTATATATCTTGTTGTCAATTAGCTGTATAGTATGCGCCTGTCTGTCATCATTAGGGGTGAGCACGGGTCGGGTTTGTGTCGGGTTGGGGTCGGTTTTGATTGGGTTGTGGAAAATGGCACCCGAAACCAAACTGAACAAGCCTAGAAACCGATCGGATCAGGTTATGTCAGCTTCGGGTTGGGTCGGTCGGGTTTTGATCGTGGTTGCCGTCGATGGAGGAGGCAGAGGAGCTTGGAAGCAAATCGGAGCGGTAACAGAGGAGCAGTGGAGCTTGGAAGCAGATTGGAGTGGCGTAGAATCTCATTGTTATTGCCGTCGAAGGAGGAGCAGAGGAGCTTGGAAGCAGATCGGAGCGGTGACAGAGGAGTGGTGGAGCTTGGAGATCGGAGCGGCGTAGAGAGTCCCAGCGTTATCACAAAGAGAGAGAGAGAGAGAGAGAGAGAGAGAGAGAGAGAGAGAGAGAGAGAGAGAGAGAGAGAGAGAGGGAGGGAGGGAGGGAGGGAGGGAGGGAGGGAGAGAGAGAGAGAGAGAGTCCTGGCGTAAAGGCATTATGGTCATGGACTTGTGGTGGATGGAAGAAAGAGAGACTCGTGTTAACTTTTTGAATACGATTTTGGATCCCATTCTTGAAGACAGAGAGAGTCGAAAAGCTGTTGGGAACTTTGAAATGACAGAACAATGATGGGCTTTTCCCAATGCATAAAAAAGACATAACACAGTAATACGTTGGGAACCTCTAAATACCCATTGGAAAATGAACAAAAATGTGAAATGATAATAAAGAGGGGAGGCTCCAGAGTTGTTCTTGTATTCCCTATGCATAATTATAGTTAGGAGTCAGCGGTTCAGCCTGTTCTCACGTGCATATTCATAAATTTTACACACATATAGTCGGGTCAGGTTCACCTGAAAGTCGGGACTATAAACCGAAACCTGACCCGAGTCATCGGATTGCTAATATTTCAACCTGAACCCGACCCTATGGTATCTCAAAACCGACCCGAACCCCTTCGGGTCGAGTTGGGTTGGATTGGGTTGTTGGGTTGGGTCAGGTTGTGCTCACCCCTACTCATCATGAACTCGACAAGAGCAGATTTGCAGCATTATCCTTCTTCCCTTTTAACAAGAAAGACTCTTTTCTGTCTTCGTTTATGCCATGTGAGGTGAAACAAGTAAGTTGGAGATCAAGACAAATCCTTGCTGACAGTTTTCACTTGTCATTTGTTGCTCAGAAATATAGAGGATGAAAATGCTGAAGATTTGAGTTCTGATTCACTTTTATAGTTCCAGTTTCTGTTTCTGGACTAGGTGGCTGCTTATGTTTTCCTCCATGCATCAGTCATCGTCCTTTTGTCGTCGTGTTTGGCTTCATCATCTATATTAGCAACATTGATAACGTGTGCGATGCCATTCTCTCCTGGACCGCTCTTTTTTCCCCTACTTGTATGTAGGTTGTGAAATTTTCTCTTCACGCAGCTTTCACTAAATCCCTTCTTCGAAGATGGATTCATCCTCTTCCTCAAAATCCTCATTGTCACATTCATTCTGATCACTAACTCGATCATTCATTCTGATCACTAACTCGATCAGTGACACCCTGAAGATTGTCTCTGTATGAATTCTCCATTTAGCTCTATCTTGTCTAACTTTTGGAATTCAGCCATTGATGCTCTTTGCACTGGTATTGTATCGGTCAATAGCTTCTGTTTGTTTTGCATAATTTTTAGGTGGGAAGTTCCAGGGTTCTTTTCAAGTAACCTTTGCTTTGTTATTTGACATAGTGTAGTGTGCGTCAGCAGTCACGGATGTTTCCATGCTTTCACTTCCGATATTATAAGACTGACAGAAGAAGGATAACTGTGCTTTGAAACTGGCTTGACCAGGAATGAATTTTGTCTAAATGATGTTGTTTCCACAGTTGCAGTAACAGAGATCCTTTGGAGACCTAAAGGCTTGTTGGTTGATCGGTTTGACTCTAAAGAAGATCTCATCAATGCAGTCTTTACTTCATCCTTTATTCCGGGGTACTTATGTCTTCCCTTTCGTTCTTCCGTACATGTGTTAGTTTATGCGATGAAGTTGAGCTGAAAGTGTAATTCAGTGCAGATATCTTGCGCCACAACCAGCAACAAGGTTCCGGAATCGACTTTGCATTGATGGGGGTTTGACATTGTTTATGCCACCCACATCTGCCACTCAAACGGTAAATTGATATACTTTACGGTGGAGTGGTTTCTTCAGTGAGTTGATATTTTTTTACGAGATTTTTGAAATCAAGGTTTTTATCCTGACACGGTTTCTTTCCAACTTCGTTTTTTATTTTATTTTTTAAAATTTTATCTGCAACTTTGGTGTTTTAGAATGTTGTTTTTCCTCTTCCTATTATGGTACTCGTATTGTCTTGAATTTTTCTGCCCATTTATTTACAAATATGTAGCGTTTTGATTCTTCTCAAACTGAAACATGCACTCTTACTTGGGGTTTGTTTGAAGTGGATTTACTCTTCTTCCACAATGGTTGAATTTGCTTATTGCCCATGTATTGTCATCGCGTATGCTAATCTGGGATTTAAATGTCTAAATAAATGTACTTGCATGTGGTGTCGGTACCTCACGTCTCTTAAAAGACAAAAAACTACATATTAAAAAATAAATTCCTTTATGTATGGTTGACCACCCGTTTGGCTTATTCAGGTTCGTGTTTGTGCTTTCCCGGCAACTCGATTGGGATTTGAAGGCATTGGAATTAGCCCCGACTGCAACCCGGAAAACAGAGCTACACCCAGAGAGGTAGTGTTGGTAGTTGTGACCTCTGAGGTGAATGATCTCCTTTATTTGTCGATAAACCATTGATGTTTGTTTACTCCCTGTTATTTTAGCTTTTCAATTGGGCACTTGAGCCAGCAGAGGACCGTGTTCTTGACAAACTCTTTGAGCTGGGATACGTAGATGCAGCTGTGTGGGCTGAAAAGAATCCGGTGCAGGAAATAGTTCGCGATGACTACTCGTATATCGAGAATGGTGCAGACCGTGCAGTTGGATAGCACCCTCCATCAACACCTAGTATACTGGTCAATTTTCGACCCTTTTAGGTTTAATGGTTGGATGTATAACTGTTACATTTACCCATGTATAGTAACATTACGGAATTCTTATAAACTAGTTATGCGATGAAGGTAGAAGAAAAGAGCAGAACTACAAAATTGCAGAAGTATCAAAATTCCAAGGGTTTCGCCAAGCTGCTTTGTTCATTTCAAGTTTTGCCATTCGCGGAGAGTGAAGTTTTCTCTTAATCTGCTTTCTTCCCCTCCCGAACCCGTTTACCGTATTTTCATGTTGGGTCTTCGATACGTATACCTTTCTTTCGTGCTTGACACCATAGCTGATTTCTACGTATTGACTGCTCTCTAGTCTCTCATACCCCTTTCTTGCTTAGAGCATTTCTAACTCAACTCCATTTTCTCTACAATGGGGAATGGTTTCTCTATAATGAAGAAATTTATAACGCAACTGAAATATGTCTCACTCACGAGTATCTGATCACATGATTTAGTACGGCTCGTAAAATTGTAAATACTTTTTTTTTTTTTTTTTGAAGAAGTCAAAATCTTTTTCATGAATTAAAACTTAAAAGAGCTCATTGATGTCTAGTAAATTGCTAAAAACCAGAAAAAATGCTTATATTCAACTTATCGCATTGCAAATTGGATTATCATTTTGGGATAGAGAGAGTATTCATGTGTTGAAAGATTGAGCGTCTTGACAAGTGTTTTCATGCCCATTTGCATCGAGATGGTGCAAGCACAATTTTGTGAGAGATGAAATTTAATCCGTTGTGTATTCCAATCATGCTCTAGTTGAAGGCTAATTCTTCTGTCATTGGATGAGATCCATCCAATGTTTTGTTTCTTGTTCCAAACCTTTACCTATTCTTTTTTGTTCTCTCTCTCTCTCTCTCTCTCTCTCTCTCTCTCTCTCTCTCTCTCTCTCTCTCTCTCTCTCTCTCTCTCTCCTCCAAGTAAACACGACATACCACTTTTGGCTTGTATGTATTGAATAGATATATTTTGGTTTACAATTTGAATGTACTCCATTCGTCCCATTTTGATAGACTCTTAACGGAAAGATATATAATTTTCAAATAAAAAAACAAAGTACTTCTGTTCATAATTTTAAAATTTTAAATTTGGTACACAAAAAAAACTAGAAAAATTATGCTTGAAAATACTTTAATTTACCTGCTTTAGTAGGGTACCATAAAAATGGGATGAAGGAAGTATATGTTGTACATTCTTGACTCTACTAATGATAAACACTGCATCTCGCCCCTGCATAGATGGCTCTCGACTTGCTGTAAAATGTCAGGTTTGAGTCATAGCTGCTACCCTAAAAGGCGAGTCCGTCACTCACGAGTATTTGATCAAATGAATTACAAATTATTTCGTAAGAGTCTGCGTCTAATTTCTGTGATAAGAAAAGATTCAGGTTTAGGAGTTTTTGATGTGAAAACTGGAAAGTCTCCTGAAGTAAAAGGTTGTTTTTGATTCTATCCGACATCGAGGAACAAAGAGAAGTTGAGAGAGAAAGTGGGGTATAAAATAGACGGGCCTCTTATTGAATAAGCATACCTTTCTCGGCCTTTTGGCTAAGATCAAGTGTAGTATCTGTTCTTATCAGTTTAATATCTGATATGTGGGCCATCGGCTCACATGATATTAAATTAATTTTTTGAGGGGGAGTGACCCATCACAATAGCTTGTTGCTAGGGTCATTTGAGCGTCGCCTTGGCTTTGCACTATAGTCTTGGCTTGGCACACTCCACCAATACTAGTTCAAAATTGATGAATTGCCTTGGCTTTTCTTGGCTTTGCACTACAGCTTCAGCCTGGCACACTCCACCAGATTAGCTCAAAATTGATGTCCCTTAGCTCTGCACTATAGCCTTAGCTTGGCTTTGCACTATGCCACCAGATTAGCTCAAAATTGATGTCCCTTAGCTATAGCCTTGGCTTGGCTTTGCACTATAGCGGCTTGGCAAAGCCACTATAGCTGGCCTGGCGCACCCCACCAAAACTAGTTCAAAATTGACGAGTTAGCTTTGTATTACAGCCTTAGCCTGTCTTTGCACTATAGGAGCCTGGCTTTGCACTATAGCTGGCCTGGCATACCCTACCAAGACTAGTTCAAAATTGAAATAGTCCCCTGGCTTTGCACCACTATAGCTAATAGCTTTGGCCTGGCGCACCCCACCAACACCAAGACTAGTTCAAAATTTACGAGAGTCCCCTTGGCTGCACTTGGCTTGGCGCATCCCACCAGGCTTGGTGGGATTCTTTGCACCACAACCTGGAGCACCCCACCAAGACTAGTTCAAAATTTACGAGAGTCCCCTTGGCAAGCCTGGCGGCTGGCGCGTTCCACCAAGACTATTCACTAATTGGGTGTATTTTGCAAGAGGGCAAACCTTGTTTTGCAAGAGAATATGAACCTTAATTTGGATTGTTGATTGTTGAATGAATAAATGGATAGCTGATTGCGCTCACTAAATGCCTGTAGTTGCCCGTCAACACCTGAGCAACACTCACTAAAAGCCTGTAGTTGCCGAACAGACAGTCACTCGCTAAATGCCTCACTACAGACCCTCGGTTCCCTATCAAAGGCAAGAAGCAAGCTTTACTTTTACTCTAAGGATTAAAGTCCTCGAGCTTTACTTTTCCTCGTAAGGATTAAAGTCATCATATATCTATAAACACATAAAAATGAGTAAAATTGACCATATATTAAACTCCTATCAGTCATTTGATAAACTATAATATGCATTGTTACTATTCTTATTGATGTTCGATCAAATTGTTCTTTTACAAAAAAATCAGGGTCTGATTCATTATTGTATGACGATAATGCGAGCTCGGGTGAAGCCAAAAGGTAGGGTAGGAGTTAGGAGAGGTATAGAGGAGTAAGGTATCGAGGGAAGCAAAACTTGGTTAGGTTGTGATCAGTCACACGATAAATCATCTTCTTCATTTATGTAAGCAGTTTTTAAACAAAAATTCAGCCGTAAAAATAAAATAAAATTCTGGTGTATATAGAATTTCAATTTTCTATTTATGGTCCATTTAATTTTTTTTTTTTCGAAAAAATATACTGCCGATGGATAAATAATATCTTGCTGTAGCGCAAAATAGGGTAAATGATGAATGCCAAAATATTTTTTTTGTTAATGTCAAATTTTTATAATGAGAGAATTGTACCTTGTACATGCTACAAGTTTTTTATGCATAAAAATTAGACATTAACAAAAATAGTTTCGGCATTAAAATTCTCCTAAAATTAGGAGAGAGAATTTGCATTCCAGAATGTAATTGATTCTTCATCATTGAAGAGGAACTCTGTAGGAAGGATCCACCATTTTCAATACGAACAAGTTTCCTTGATTACCCCTGGATATTCTGCATGACATAACATAAAAAAAAATTAAAATAAAGAGCCCAGACTTGCAGAAACAATTCTTTTATACTCCCTCTGTCCCACAATGATAGTTCGGTTCGCAAGATCATAAATCAAAAGAGCTCATTGATGTTTAGCGTAAATTTTTTTTTTGAATTTTTATTGAAACAAATGCACTATTTTTAACTTATCGTTTTACGTTACCAAACTATCATTTTGAGACATAGGGAGTGCTATGTTTGGTTCTTAGATTTTATTAGGACAGAGGGCTCATGAAATTAAACTTCTTTATATTACTCTAATTGAAAAATGGATTTAGTTGACAGATAACGTACTAATGTTCATCTCATTATCACACGTAAAACTATTCATGAGAAAGAACTAGCTTATTTCACCGTATTTTATTTAACTTTCCCAATACAAATTTTTTTGTATCGCGTAAATTTACGTTTAACTCACCGTAACTCCTCATCCAAGTATGTGATTTCCAGTTGCCCACGTCCGCTTCCGCGAGACTTTATAGGTATCTGTGAGGCACTAAAAATTACTCTAGGTATCTAAAGGATTAACATTCCAACTTATACACAATCTTGAACACATCAGAAATGTCAATACGGTCAATCTATTTTGCGATGAGAAAGAGCCTAAATTCCTACACTTCTATAGAAAATTCAATGATCTAAATTTGTAGAAGTGGTATCTGGATTAAGCACAGAATATGATGAGACTGGAGAAAGTGACAGCCTTTATAGAAAGAAAATGTCACTCACCAGACCTGCAATTTTGAATTTGTCGAACTTAACAGCTACCCTCTTTGCATTTAGAGGTACCAAATTGGCCGTGGCCTGCAAAATAGAGACAGACCGGCCTTAAACTATATTAAGAAGCTCAGTAGCAACAAAATTTTCTAGTGAAATCGTACTGCTGAAAAATACTAGTGTCCAATTGGACGTTTTTTTGAATCCTTTCGAATGCTGGCCGTGTTAGTCAGAGATGTGTTGAACAAAAAGAAGCACCTGATTGAAGAATGGCCAAGTCTCCATATTTTGAGCCCTCAATGTATCCCCATTTATAGCCTGGTAGATTTTTCCGTTTGGTCTCAACAGCTTCGGTTTCTGTCACAATATATAGCAGAAGCAAACACTTGATGATTGAAAATGGAGACGTAATATACCAGGGACAATAAAAGAAGAATGCAGAAGTAGCCATTTCTATCTGTTCAAATCCCTCCTACACAAGTCTATACAAAAGGTGATAACCGATATGAAGAATTGCTATTGAATCGGAAATGACAATTTCCACCCATTCTTATCCCCAAAACACGAGTGTAAAAGCATGATAATGCATATTAAGAATTTCTTTGGTGTACAAAGAATACATAATAACAACACAAGCAAGTTCTATTGGACTTTTTTTTGTTTTTGATCGGCTAGTTTTATTGGACTGTTGAGAATGCTCCGTAATAGTAGCTTCCTTCGTACTGCTTGGGTATGAGTACTTATCACACAACCAACCTCCATATGGTACCTTCAAAATACCTGTGTCCTTAACGAGGATATGAAGTTCATCTTTTTATCCCCTGTAAAGGGAAACTTCTTTCTTTTCAATTTTTTGTTTTCCGTGCAAGAATGAAGAGAAGCCTAAGCCAAACCATGATGAGGGGATATAGTACCTTGCCTTCCACGTATTTCAAGCGTTAAAAGAAGGGGTAGATTTTTGTGTGTGTGTGTGGTAATTAGAAGGGATAGATATTGTCACTACAAATGTCAATTTTGCTAATTAATTTGACGACAGGAAACGATTTCACGCATGAGGGTCAATGGTAATCCAACAAAAAATATGAAAGACATGAATCACACACAATTTCACCAAAAGCATGCCTGTGGTGGGGACGTGGAAGCATAGACATCAGTCACTACTTTTTATTCTTGTCGTTTAGGATATGTCATGAATGAAAGATTATATTATTTTCAATTAATCCAAAGGTGCAGCTAACAAACCTGCAGCCAAGAAAAGCGGGTTTACTCCCTTTAGGCGGTCCATTGTACGTTTTCTTTTTCCTTATAAGAAGGGGATCCATTATGTGTGGAGTTGGGTTTACTACGTTTGGCTTTAGAAGGACTTGTTTTGGCCATTTTCACCCAGTGGAGGAAAGGAAAGATAGGAATGCATTGAAAGGTACGGGGTGGAATAATTTGACAGCAATATGGGGCACCCAGAGTTTCAGAAAATTTCCAGCTATGTTCGTGGACTGAAAGTATTATTGTAGAAGTGAAGGGGATTCTATCGAGCTGTGATTTGGAAGCAGTGACCGGAGATACCATTCATCTAGCAGCAAAAGTTGAATTTTCTATTAGAATCTTCATCCTAATGGAAGAAATAAAGGGATGAATAATAGATGCAAAAAAGATCATCAAGAGTTTTATACTCACGCATAAGACGGGTTCATACAATAATTGGCAAAAAGCATAAAAAGAATATGAAAGAGCATTCCCCCCGACCTGGTTCTGCAGAATTGATGCAGACGTTGTATATAGAAGCTCCCATTTTCCATTCAGCAAGTTAGACTTGAGGGGCTCTTTCACTTTATTTGCTGCTTCAAGCTTACGTGCTATCTGAGCAAGAAAAGAAATCCCAAAGCCTCAAGAACTAATCAATATTCCAGATAACACATGCAGACTCCTAAGGTAATTTGAGTCGGGGAACAAACATAGCTAACAATTGACATTACATGGAAAAAAGTAGACAACGATAACGAATATCTCAGTGCCACCAAAAACCTTTGGAGCAACTGGAGCTTTGTTTGGTCCTTAGCTTCAAGACTAGGGATAAGTTGAGGTGTGCGTAGACCAGTTATCAAAAAAACCTGGCTAACAGACACAGAGACAGAGACATTGACTTTAGTCATTGGTCTATGTTGCAGTATCTAACTTCAAAACCTGGAACAATGCAAACACATCTAATCACTCTCCACATGTTCTTTTCAGATTATGAGGAACTGACTTGCATTTGACATCCACATAAGAAACCTAAAAGAACTACTCCACTCTCTAGCTTTCTTTGCATCCTATCTCCTATTGACTAGGGTTTGTTTGAACAACAGAACAATGCTGGTCTTAATCAAATTGGGCAGGTCCCACACTTGGCACCATCCTCGAATTTATTTTTCTGTTAGTTTTTTGGTGACACTGCACAATTTGTTTATCATGTTCTGGCACAAACCAAAAAAAAACATTTACCTAATTTAATTGCCTTTTTCCCAATGTCCATTATACCAATTCAGGAAATAAGAAAACAAACTATAGAACTGAAAAAATTAAAAGATAATTGATTTTTGACTCCTCTTTGTAATAAATGCACGCCAAAATCTGTTTTTTTAGTGCTTGTGTTAAAAACTATTACACAAAATTAGGAAGGAATTATTTATTAGAAAGTGGAGTGTAAAAATCATTACCCAGTAAAAAATACGAAAAGAAAAACAAGAAGAAGACAAACCCACCTGATCAATGCGGTCCTTGTCATCATCGGAGGCTTCGGCGCCGCGATCGAGAGGAGCTATGGCCTCAAGAAGCTCCTCCTTGAGGCTCTCACTGTCTTTGGTTCTGGTAAAAAACGAAGGAAAAAATGAAACACTAATTCTCCAATCCTCATTACCTGGATATTGTAAGGGCTTTTTGTTGTTGATGCGGTGGAGATGAACAGAACTGGGGTTGGGTCTTCTGTAGGATGATAAAAGAAGTGGGTTTAATGTGTTTTCGATAGGTAAATTGGGAGAATTGAAGGAATTAGTTGAATTGTAGGGAAGTGATGTCAGCAGAGCAGTAGACGAAGAAGAAGAAGAAGAAGCAAAGACGGCCATTCTACCTCTCTCCATCGTTACCAAATTGGCTCCTTTGCAGGATTATTCATCTGTATAACAATTCGAACCGTTCATAATAAATTAAGAAAATATAATTCGAACCGTTCATATAATTGGCATCACATTTAAGAAGAAAATAACTTGGTTGAATAGTTGTATTTTGTTTAGTGACGCTAACCCTATAGAGTGCAACAAGTACTCTACCCTTCTTTGTGCGATGTAGTAGTTAACTTTTTGAACCGAAAAAACTTATATTATTATACAAAAAAGGAAGCTACCGGTCCGAAAATACAAAAGCCGCAAAATTGTACAACACCGATGATGGAAACCACCAATCCACTCAAATGTGGCTAGAGGAAGAAGACAGAAAAGAATAATATCACGTCGGAATTTCCACATCTCTTCGTCCCCACCAAGCAGAAACACAAATGCAGGGCCACCGCCGCCCGCTATTTGGGAGAACCCACAAATCCAGCTTCCAAACTCGGATTTGAGGGCTAGAGATCGCAGATCAGTAGATCTGGGTCGCCACCTTCCAAAAACGATGGGGTAGTGGGAGAACTTCTCTCCTGAGGACGAGAGTCTCAACCACCACATAACCATGGAGGAAAAAAGAGAGGAAAGAAAACTGAGAGGAGAGAGTAGATCAAGCAGGGGGATGGAGAGGGGAGGAGGAAGGAAGAGAAGAGGAGGGGGTTGAAAGAATGGGGGTAGGATGGGGAACCCCACCCAGAGCTTCTCTCTCTCTCTCTCTCTCTAGAAGACTCTCCTGCCTTGTGTGGTTAACTTTGGACACACAAGAGAAAACTAATCACGTACGGCTTATATTGGGCATTCTCCGGGAGACTTATTAGTTTGATCTGAATTGTTCAGCGTCTTCATCTTGTTGAGTACATCAATGGCAGCTCTAGGAATTTTTATGAGTTTCATAATTACTTACACTAGTATATTATCTCTAGAAACTACAATGATATATAAACTAAAATTTTATATATTCATATCAACAATGTTGTCCAAAATAGCAAAGTACGAGTTCATATTACAATAGCCCTCAATGAGTTTTTATGTTTTGAAATCATTGAATAATAGTCTCATTATCAATGGTATTAAATACATCGCTCTCAATGTAAGAAACCAAACAATCATAATATTAGCCTCTTTTCGGCAAAAGCTAAAGCTAGAAAGTAGAAAGGCAGTCATGAGTGATTTACACTTTACCTCTTTTCTCTTATTGGGCTAGTTACGTAGTTTATTTTGTTATGGGCTATTGGGTTGTCCAAATTGGATTGATCTGCACTTTGTGGGCTAATTTTTTGGGTAAGTGGCCATTAATTTTGGATTGATCTGCACTTTGTGGGCGGGCACCCTCAAGTGACCATTGTCACTTGTATGTAGAGCCGCCAGTGAATTACATGAATCATAAAAGGTTTTATTTTATCAGACATTTATACCTATGTGATCGAAGCATATTTGTAGGACAATTTACTTTTCAAATCATTATGGTTGGGATTTCTTTTCAAGACAAGTATATTTTAATTATATAGCTACCAACATCCGATCAAATTCAATTTTTTAATGGGTCAACTATATAATAGGAGGAAGAAAATGAATGATTCAGATCAGTTAACCTAGCTCGGCCTGGTCTTGATATTGGCTGACTCACACATCCATACTCTTATTCCCTCTCAAATTAAACTGGGCTAAGCTCGTGCAAAATTATTGAAGTTCAAGGCCCCAAAATTTAGATGACCTTACTTTTTTGCATGCTAGTGGCGTGCCAGTGCATTGAACATTAGTGATTGCATAATTGATTTATGGTCAAAGATAACATGATCACGAAGTTTTCAATTTCTCGGAATAGGTCATGCATTTTTCCTACTCTTTGCGTGCATATTTTTTTGTTGTGCCATGCTTGTTTGATGCTTTTCTAACTTAAATAGTAGTATAACCAAATCACTTTAGATAACTTTTTCCTGCAGAATATGATGAGAATTGAATTAATTTTTTTTGGCGTTCCTATCTTCGTTCTCTTGGACATGGACGCCATACATCAAATTTATTTGATTTGAGATATTGGTGAAAACTAAAAAGAGATTAGATTTGAATACGCCAGAGTAAGTAATTCGTTGAATCTATCTTAGTCGTAACTAGAGTATGGAAGTTTGAAACAAGAAATGCAAGTGATGGTGGTAAAACAACAATATTCGTAGTGGATGAAGATGTATTTGTTGATGCGGAAGCCATTTCTCTAATTTGACAACAAAACAAAACCCTAATGTCTCGGACAAACTCAGGTTGCAGACCGATTGTTGAATCGACTGAAAGGAGTACGAAATTTACCTCAGGATCTATAGACTTTCGTCCGAAACTCCGATACCATGAAGAATTTCTGAATCTGATGAAAAATCTAAAAGATAAAATTGCAAATCAAGACTCTCAATGTTCTTGAATGTAAAAATCTTTTCTCTTCTCATTTCATGTTTTTCGATATGTTACCGAGGAGTCTCAAGCCCCTTTTATACAAACTAGCATGATAATGCCACGACTAAGTCTTTTAATGCCCTTACAATTTTTTGTAGTCTTACATTTGAATTTTGTAGGGACTTTTTTCGCTATTATTTAGTCTTATTTAATTATTTTTTCTTTTTTTTAGAGGTATGAGAAATTCATCAAAACGAACAATCTTACAAGAGTCAAGAAGGCAAACCTTTTAACAAGAAAAAACTCAACTTTGTTGAGGCAAAAATACCAGGGGGTATTCGCCATTGGCTGCAAAGCGCGGTGTTAAATGGGTTTGTTTTATCTACTACCTATAATAAAAGTGTCAATTCTGTTTTCTCAAGCAGCTGAAGCCAATTGACAAAACTACCATGGGCTTATCAAAGTTATAGCCTACAATTCCTTAACCCAAAGAACCTACCCAAGTACGAAGGAAGCGAACACCGCACCATGATCTCAACTTGGTTGTCCGTTACTCCCATTCACCTCCTCCATGCAACCATGGACCATTGCCGACACACCATATCCTGTACACCTCACACTACAATTTCGACGCTTAGCATGTGGGAAATATAACCGAAGCAAGCCAAAAGGTATTGCGACTTCAATCCAAGCATAACTCATTACTGCGAAGCTTGGCAAGAGGAAAAGATCAGGTAGATGCACAAAAGCAATTGCGCGGTGCACTTTGGGAAATCTTTACTTATGAACTACTCTAATTTGATAAAAAGTGAAGTGCCACAACGATTATTATTTTATCAGGATAGTGCATGGAATGATTTTTTTGGGAACTTGTTGAGATGGTTAGGGGGGATTTCCAAATGAAGAAGGCAGTGATTGAAGTGCAATTCAATGGATGCCATTTAATGTCAGATATCTTGTATATTTTTCAAGTAGATTTGAAGACAGGTTCCCTGGAACCTATAGCTTGGATTGATGAAGCTGGTGGCTATTTTTTTCCTCAAATACAATCTGATCGATAATGGTGAAGTGTGTGGATGTAAGTTATGTAACCATTTTGAGTTTGATAAAGTTGAAGAAGTTATGTCTGCAGATCCAAATAGGGCTTTTGAAATACAATTGCATCTTCAGATTGAAATAAATGGAGTTAATGGCTTTGATTCGGAGGATTGTGTAGAAGAGTTGAATATCTGTGGTAAGAGGACTAGAATTGAGAAAAACAGTAGCGGTGATCAACGGATTGGTGAAATTTTATCCCCTAAATTTCTAGATGTTTTTGAGACTGTTGATATAAATGTTGTGAAAAACATTTTCATTGCCAACGTGAACCCTTCCAAAGATGTAAACATATTCGAAATTATCAAATGCTTGACTATAATGATGGAGTCTCATAAGGAAATTTTTCAAAAGCAAGTTGAGATAACCAAAAAGTATCTTGGGATCCAAAGTTCGGTATGGTTGGCTTGCTTCTACAAAAGATGGATGCTCTAGCATCATGATGCATGGGCTTGCACATTGTGGATCCAAAATTATGGCTCCATTTGCTATGGGAGTTCACCAGCTCACATCCCTAAAGTGTGCCCTCACTAGATTTGCATGTACCCTTAATGTTCTCTAATGCTACCTCCGTCCCAAATTGCTTGACTTTTTTGGATAACCGTGTGTTTTGCACACCAAAAATATTGTACACGTGATATTTTTTTTTTGTACCAATTGAATCAAGGTACAGCTGCAATACATTTCTTCTAAAAACTGCTATTTTTATTCACTTCTATGATGGTTTGACATAATTATCTAGAAGGTAAGATGTTTGCTTAGATTCCCAAGTGAAAATCTGCCTTTGATTTGAATCCCCTCTTTTCCCCAATCAATACACCGCCTTCTTTTTGTCAGTTTATTTATTTAGACTCATCAGATTATAGGCAACGTGTTTCTTGAAATGTATGTATCTGCCATTTTAAAAATATTTTTACCTCTTTTCAGACCCCTCGTAGGATATCTATATGTGCGTCATCAAAGTTTTGTACTTTGTCCCTGCTGATTTGTTATGCCCGTGGTTGGCAGGTTAAAAAACATAGCTATTTTGTTATGCCCGTGCTATTAGTTAACTAGTAATGGGCCATTTTGATTAAATTAAATAGCCTTTAAAAATTATGTAAATTCCTAAAAACTATGGACTTTAATTGCTTCCTCCAGAAACATGGGCCACTCTTCTAAACCTTTTCCATATAGCCTCATAAAAATATAATTGGGCCTTTATTTAACAAAAGTCAAATTAATGTGACCCGTCAATTTCACAAGTGAATTTAGCTCAATTTATCTAAAAATAATATTTTTTTACCCTTTAAGAAAAATTACCATTTTTGGGTATAAACAGTAGTCTATCATGACAGTCGAAGCAAGCTTCCGAACTGTGTTGCCAAATGATTTACCCCTAAATTTACTAATGAGCCACAAGTTTTCAGCATCCCAAGAGTGTTGTGGCTAGTTAGATGTCAGACCACCTAAAGAATACAAGAAAAGTTAGGGATGACAATGGATCAGTTTGGTCCGGATTTTATGATTACTATATCCAAACTCAAAGCATTTATCTATACCCAAATCCAAACCGATATCCGACGGATATGAATTTTGGTGCATCATAACCAAACCATATGGATTTGGATTTTATCCAAACCGCACCAAACCCGCATTAATATTCATTCCATTAATGAACATTTGAAGAAAAAAGATTATATATTAAAATAAATAAGTAACATACCATATGATTTTATCATTAAACATCTATATTCCATTGTAATCAAAGGAAATAACTAAATAATAAACTTTTTTTAAGAGGTTCTTATAGGGACTCTTGAGATTTTTAAGGGATTTGAGAGGAATAGCGAGAGAGATGAACTGAAAAGCCACTGACAGTTATGAAATAAAAAATAAAAATTACACAAATATAAAAATACAAATATGTTTATACATATCCTATAAGTAATATTATATGGATCGGTTTGTGTACGGGGATAAATCCGCGTAACCCTGGATCACGTGCTTCTTTCTGTCAACCCTAAGTCTGCAAGACAGAAAAAGGGTTAGAGCACCTTTGCCTCTCGTCGATAAAGGCCCTCTGATGCCTAAGTTAGTATCGCGTACTTGAATGCTCTAATCACAATGCGTATGAAAATAGGTTTCATAGCCTACCTTTTGTCAGGGTTATTGCTTTGTATTTATAGGCCTGGCCGTTCTTCAATTTAGGCATCTCGTGCCCTTGTTTCTTTTTTCCTTTAGGAATCCTTTTCCTAACAGGACCTTCGTATTATGGACAAGTCTCCATATCCTACTAAGTTTTGTTTAACAGAGGTCTTTCTTTCCATACAGAATTCTTTCCCATATGGGGTATACTCCTAATCACATTAGGACTTCCCGTATTAATCCCCTATTTCACAGGATTTCTCCTTATCTCATAAGGAACTGCTGTAGAACACTCTGGAATGTTTCACCGCCCTACTCGTGGCGGTGCCGAGCTTACACGTAGCTCGGAGTAACTCGTACATAGTTCAGTTCATCATGCCGAGCTGAACTATGTATTCCAGAATGCTTTCCAAGCTATATTCGTAGCCTCTACAGCTCGGCCATATCAGGGGGCATATCCCCCTGCTTTTACCGAGCTGGTACATCCTGGTGCTTTAATTTAATTCGACGATTGACCTTATTCATGGTCAATCCAGCTTGGCACAAGGCTCAAGGACTTCCCTATGTGGTGCCGAGCTATTCACCTTCCCGTGGTGCATATCTTAGGCACGTGCTATGCCTAACAGTAGGGTAATAAGTTTTTACCCTCTCCAGTTTGGGTTTGGGTTTGGCCGAATACTTGCTAAGACCAAACCCAAATCCAAACCCGCTGGGTATCATGGTTTAAAAACCAAACTCACCCCATGGGTAGGAAAAGATATAAAAAAACCTCTCCGATAGGGTCGGTCTGGTTTGGGTATCCATTGATCTTGGGTGAAATTGTCATCCCCAAAGAAAAGTGAAGAAGGAATGAAGCAAAGAGAACAAATTGAAATTTACTCGATAACTTTATGTAAGTAGAAGTTACCAGAGCCCACTTTGAACATACACCAAGGTTGTGGCCGCCCTGAACCCCCTAAATTTTGACTAATTTTGTGGACCCGAAGATACTATTTTATACCCTTATATATAGGTATGCATTTATAATATTCAATAAACTTTAGGGCCTAATTTATATGGATTATCTATGTTATCTATTGAAAAAGATACGATGTCTAAACTTGATTATGAGAACTTAATTACTACTTGTGCTGCGAAAAATGTGAGAAGGGTAATGTTGAAGTAATATATCTTGTATTTTGACACACAAAAATCAGAGAAAGATTTTCAATGATTTGGTTTCATCTTCTTCCTTCTCTTTTCGTTTATGTTTCTATATTTCTCTGTATTGTGATTTTGCATATGGTACTGGGGCCATTCCACCCCACACTTCATAAAAATTCACAATCCACATCCACGATGACGAACTAGCAAAAAAGCTGCCTGATAATAGACCCAAAAAGAGGCTACACGTGATAGACCTCAAATACGGTTAACGTGAAGGGGATGGTAAGTAATATAGTCTCATACTGCTTGGGGATAGATGGATGACCACTTAATATAATGTTGCACCTCTCCACTCATAGCGAATTTTGAGTTGGACATAAAATCTCCACATGGTATCAATAATTCAACGATTTTAGAACGATCATTATGCTGCTCATTGGGGGCTCTGCATTGAGCTAAGCTTATTTCAATGAATACCCTAACTTAATTTTCCTACACATGAAATTTCATATATTTCAAAGGTTAGTTCATTAATTGAACACCATAGTCAATCAACTTCTGAACACCAAACTCATTTAAATTTGAATACCTGATAATCTACTAGCCAAATCTAAACCCATTTGTTATGAAAGCCAGACGAATTTTCAGTTCAGAAAAGCAGCTGTCGTGCGAAGGACAAAATAAATATTTAGGGAAAAACTTAATGTCTGTGTTGAAAGGAATATACCCATTTATTTAATTTGTTATTTATTTTACTAGAATTGATGGCATTTAAGTTATTCTATTATGATTATCCTTTAAAAAAAAAAATCTGGAGCCGCCGCTGATGTTGCTCAACGAAGTTCATTGGTTGTGAAGAACCAAACGTGTAAAGACCCATGATTTTTAATCATTTTTCGAAAATAATGTTGGAAAATGTGAGAAATAATTTAAAATGCAAAACGAGGTCAATATGAGATGCATATATGCTTGAGGATGTCTTTATAACACATTAGAAACATGAGGGGCTTAAGTGCAAGTGTATGGGTGTATATATATACATTTGGGGCTGATTTTTTGGGCAAAATGCACCTCTCCCTCTCTCTCTAAGGGCAGCAGCCCCTCCCTCTTCATTTTTTCTTCAAATTCCACCACAAATCCACCTCCCACACTTCTCAAACTCAATATTCAACTTCATATTCATTATCTACGCGTGTTTGGGAGCCCGAAGCATCATCTTTTCGCACCGAGAGGGCCAAAAACGGGATTGCTCAAATTGGGGATCTACAAATTCGTTTTGGGTTGACTTGGAGCAAATTCTTGAGGTAGGGAACAATTTTCTACCTCCTTTAAGTGTATATTGGTTGAATGATTGCATTATTTGTATTCTTGTTCACAAATTCCTTGTTTAACTTGATTATCTCTATGGAATTGAGTTTGGATCATGAATGAGTTTGGGTTTGTGTATTGGGTTGATAAATTCATGAATTGGTTGTTGATATATCCCTCTTCTATGGTTATTTGTTGTTTAAAACCTCATTTTTGGCTTGTGTTGAAACCCCCCCTCTATTTTGGAAAAATCTGCAAAATTCGCTCGTAACGGTCTTGGTATCGATACCCCTATAATGGGTATCGATACCCAGCGCTCTGTTCAGCCTTTAGTGATCTAGTATCGATACCCCTTTCAAGGGTATCGATACCCAGCTACTTATAAGACAGATTTTTATCCAACTTCGCGGGCACGCCCCGGCTTCGTCCGAACTCTGATTGAGGTGATTCTTGAATCGTTGGAAAGCTCTATGAGTCTACTTTCAAACCCAATTGGTCTCATGTCCATAGCCTTTTTATTTTGAGAAAAATATGATTTTTCCTAATGGTGTGTCAAATTTTCTAGAGATTCATTGTTCCATTTTTATGTTCCTTTGCTCCGGCCCTTCATTGACCCTTCCAAGACTCCTCCGATTAACCTCAAAGCTTCGGTAACATGCCATGGTATATTTTTATGATTTATCTTGGTTTCTCATGTTCATGGACACTTGTTAACTTTGCCCCAACCGACGAACTACGAGTTTTTGAACACAATGGATTATGTGAATGTTTTGGACACGCTTGAGGGACACGAGTTTGTTGAAATAGACATGTTGACTAGAAAATTATTTGTGTTCACTCGGACCACCATTGGGTGGGTCTTGAGACAAGGGTTCCAGGAGACTCGTAAGACTCGGACAAGGGTTCCACGAGGCCCATAACACTCGGACATGGGTTCCACGAGACCCATAAGACTCGGAAGGAAAGTTTAATATTCTTAAGCCTGAAATGATAAACCAATGAGAGTTAAATGCAAGGAAAATTGAATGCGGACACGTGATATGTTTGTGATAATCTAAGGATTGATCTATGAATCTTTGGGACACTTGGGTTTGATTTGATCTTTGGGGCACATATTGGATATTCTCTCATTAATTTGATCTAAGTTAGTTTATTTTAGCTTATTTACTCATGTGTATCCCATTTCCACGTGCATGTTTCATCTTGTATACCCTTAACGTTGGTAGAAAATGTTTCCTACGAGCTAGTGAGCTCACCCTATCTTTCCCAGGTACACAGCATGGAGCATGAGACCGGATGCTTGGAGTGTGAATGCATGACATGAAAATTTTATGATCATGAAGTTATTTCTCATCTGTATACTAAATACATTTTTGGAAGATGATCCTGTAACTTTAATCTCTCCAAGCTTTTGACTATTTCAACTTATGTAATAACTTTAAAACCCTTTTGGGTACGGGTACCCTTGAGCAGAAGCTTATTGTGCTTTGACTTTCTATGGAAATTTGTTTGACTCTCATTGATCCTACGTGGATTCTATTTGTATTTGACTTATTGAAATTGAGGGCGTGACAGAACGCCACAGATTCATCACTCATCTATTCGATTTCACTCAAGTGTATTCAAAGAAAAAAAACATTACATCTTTTAAAACTGACCACAGTGGTAAGATACTGGTTGGATTTTTGCCAGTTTTGCTAATTTGCACGTCATCTGAGCAAGCTCAACCGATCCAACTTTGAAGTGTGTGTGTGTACCTTTTACATTTGGTGGGTAGTAGAACATCTGACTATCTGAGCAAGCTTCGACAGAACACAATCTGGGTCTTCCACCAAGTGCAAACACAGAGGTCGAACAGTTGTAGATTGGTTCGTAAACTCAAAACTCAGAGCTTGTGAATGATGTTCGCTGGCAATGCTCTTCTCTCACTTCGTTCTTCGAAGTGTACTTGCATGCCACCAAGTTTACTGTACAGGTCTAAAGTTGGCCCTAGCCAGAGCAATTGCCCCGGTTTTCAACATGGAAAAAAGATCACAATGATTTCCAGATATCAATTGGGGTTGCAAAGGAGAATGAAGTTTTAACCACCTTTCAAGGGGAAGAGTGGATGCCGGTAAATGATGTTCTCCAGAATGACTCCATTGGGAGAACTGTTGTATCCACGAGGGAAAAAATAGACAATGCATTAACTTACTTGATCCATGTACCTTGCAGGAAGTTCCAGGTATCCGAGGTTTCAAACTGCAAGGGTAATCTAAAGTGACCGTCTTTGAAGAAAATTTATCGTTAGTGAAAACATAACACATTTATTTCATTAATACATTAATCAATCTTCGGGAAACTAGTGTTGATATTTCATCAATAGACCTCTATGAACTAGACAAAACTGATGAAGTTCACACATGTAACATATCACCAGTATCTGAATAGAAAGCAATCTAAACTAGGAAAAATTGCGGGCAAAAAAAAAAAAGAAGGTGATATCTCTCGAACATTCAGTTCAGGTGATCAAGTTGTACCTTGTGCGTCCTTTCTTGGGGGATTAGTAAAGGATGCCACAGTTGCCAGCTGCAAAATTTAACAGTTTAATAGTGGACACTGTAAAACTAGTAGCTAGGCTGAGCTCGTGGCCACTTTTCTCTTGACAATTTTCTTTCTACGAGCAGTGGGAGGAGGTGATGCTCCCTCAGGCGACCCAACTTGCCCATGTTTGATGCCCAGAAACCCAAGCCCCAAAACAACGACATTCTTTGCCATGGACCAATTTGAAGAAGGCTGAGTAACTGGATCGGACAGTGGTCTATTATAATCCTTTACGGCGTCACTCGAGTGATTGAGTGGGTCCACCTCCACCCCGAGCCATGCCAGCCGTTGAGTTTCACCTAACTGAACATTCCAAATCCTGCAGGCATTTAACAACACCGTTACTCAATAACACAGTAACCAATGGAAGTGAGCAGAAATTAAAACTTGGGGGCAGCGAATGAACTTTTTAATAAAACTCAACTTTTTTTACACTCTCTCTATCTCTCTGTTTTTCTGCTTAATTCTGATGTATTGTATAGCAAAATGCAAACTAATAACTCCAAAGTCATAACTTTTTTATTAAAGGAAATTGGCGGTAGGGAAACACAGACCTCAACATTGAACTGAAAAATAGTGGCACTCCAACAACATCGAAATAGTTGATCATTGCATGATCGATTCCACACAACAGCTGATAACGAAAGTTTGCATATAAACCAAGGAAAACCCCGTAACCAAGAGCATTGGAACTCACAGTAGGGATTGAAACAGATAACCTGCCAGAAAGCATAATGGTAGCCAAAGTTCAATTTGAGAAAGATTGGTGGTGTATAAGCCAAATAAGGGCAGTGAATAAATAGAGAAAGATGTTCAACAAAACAATATCTATGCAAGATATTAAAACAACCATTGCCCGAAAACGTTGTATACCTTCCCTCCTTTTTACTGGCACAGAAATTTGACATGGCACCTTGTGCTGCACCGGCAGTGAATCCAACCATACACAAATGTGAAGCCTTGTGGAAAAAAGAAATTATTCTCTTTGCCAAGTCAAATTCTCGGTGAGGATAACTTCTTTCAAAAACATTGTTTGGAAGCATTTGCCCCGTCGAATACGAACGACATGGAGCAAGTGACCACACAACAATAGCATTGCACGCAGTTACGGTTAGAACATTCAAGAGCGCAAGATCCCATTCCTGCTTAATCCTACAACAATGTTACAGCAAACATTTATAGAGCCATCATATAAAATGAGTACAATATTGGGAGTTTTACTCCCTTCTTCAATGCTAGCAAAATTAACCACCTCTCCTTGCGATTGTTCAACTCAGACCAAACACAGCAACCAATGGTGGCAGTCTGCTCCAGAAAAAGCCTATACAAAAACGCAGGATCTGCAATCATCCTGCACATATAGCAGAGAATAATAAAGATTAATATTCAATAGGTAGTATAACTGTAGAGACCTGTATTTTATATATATTTATATTTTTAGATTTGAATTCATGTGTCTAAGTTTGATATACTATCTATGCGGGCCATGTTGTAGATGAGTCTATAAATGTGTAAATTTGTTCATTTACTTTTCATTGAAGAGGCCAGTGTGCGTGGACCATGGACCGGGTGCGTTTGGGACCTACATGTAACAGGCATTTTTTAAAAAAAATTATACGTATAAACTTTTAGAGTCAACTGTTATCAATATGCATTGATTTTTAACATATTAGGAGATGGAACATCATAACTACCTAGTTGGAGGGGGGCATTGTGAAATTCAGCAGCTATATTTCCCCCCAACAACACTCCCTCTCTCTCTCTCTCGGTTACGTCTCCCTCTGTCTCCAAATTCATGTGAAACCACACCATTTCATCCTCTTTTTTTTAATTAAAAAAAAAAAAAACTTGTGGCAAGGCTATTCTTGGTGAGCTACAACTAATATCAAAGCTTGGAGCATCTAGGTTTCCTAGCATTTGGGGTTTTGCTCTTTGAGGTAGGAATCCATGCTAAATGTTTAAATAGGAGTGTGTAATGCGTTGACATACATGTATACTTAGTTTTTATTGTTTATTGCCACTATAAATCTTTCCCTAGTTCCTAAATGCATGTGTGTGTTGCAAGAACCATTGTTCTATTGGGTGATTTCAATACTACTTGTGTGTGTGTGTATTGTTTGGGTTAGATACTTTTAATTTCACTTGATTTGAGAGTTACATTTTGCTAAAAAGAAGAACATGGAGGTTGATTTTGAGTAGTAAGCGACTAGATCATTGTTAATCGATCCTTGTATTCTTTTTTTGTGCTTGAGTTCAATTTTTCTCTTGCCTTGTTAAATTTAATGAGCATTTGATATGGAATTTTGCTAGTTCCCAAGTATTTGTAATGAGCACCTGCATTGAATATGTTGAGTTTATATTCCCTAGAACTAGCTTGACTAAGGTTATTTGAGATTAATGGTTTTGACGGAGTTTTTTTAGATAGATGTTTGAGAGGTTGTTTGGTTTACTTGTTTTGGGACCATAGCACCGTTACTTGCAAGTTGGAAGGATTTAGATTTGTTATGGTTTGGGGGTATTTAGTTGGGTTACTGGAGAGCTCGGGTCAAATATGACGTTGTTGGTGAAAGTCCGAAAACCCGCGCGGGGTAGGTTGCTTTGTCCTTCGAGTTGGTAGCCCGTAAAGTGCATTTGTGTCAGAACATGTCTAGTACGGTTCCTAGGGTGCGTGTGAGTCGGTGGACAATTCTTGACCTTTGGTTTTGAGTAAGCTTGAGACTTTTGGCTTGATTGACCTTGAGATATTGTGTTGAGTTGTTTTTCACATTGAGTTTCTTGAGTTTTGCACCCTTTGAAGTTTGATTTGTTGTTCTTGGTTGGTGGTATATTGCAATTTTAGTTTTGAAAGAAAAGGAATATGGGCTATATTTATGCAAGGAAATTATATCTATGTACCTACGTTATTACATAGTTTAGTATATCAACCTTTTACGAGTTCGTATCATTCGTTTAGCATATTTCCTATATGGGCTTCGGCTCACGTTGTTGTTGATACCAATTTTTCAGGTTCAGAAGTAGATTTGAAGGTTTGAGGATCCTTGGATATATTCTAGCATTCTTTTGAGAGCCTAATTGCCCAGTTGTATAATTTTTTTGACTTGTGAGGCCAATGAGGCCATGAAACTTGTAAACTTTTATTTTGGTTTGTAAGAGTACTTTAAGTTATGACACTTAATTTTGAGATTGTATTAATTCTAAGTAGTGACGCTTGGAACTATTGTACTTAAGTGGGGCATACTCTTTGCACCTTATGATTATTATAATGGCAATGTAGCATTTTATCGGTATGGGATTCTTGATGGGTATCCTTTTATTTATAATGTTTTATCTATAAACAGGTTTGGTTGTGGCTTGAAAATTGCTAATTTTTGGGATACTTCTTGTCCCCCTTTTTTTTATTTTTAAAAAAGAAAATATTGGTTAGTTTTAATATTTCTATTTATGCGTAATTTTGCGGGGCATGACAGTAACTTCAGTATGCACTTAAAGCAATTAGCATTTGATAGCTGAAACCATGAAATATATTTCCACGTTGCTAATGATGCCCAACAAGCTATGGACCTTATGTAATATGTCAAAGTGTAGAAGTGCCAAGAGAGACAAACCCCCTCCTCCTTTGACATCTCATCATTCGACTCATTTTTGACTTAAAGATTACTCAAAAAAGGAACCAAGGGTGGCAAATTACATACCATTGGCATTAAGAGAAGCAAAAATGAATGTTTGTCTCATATCCATACCATATTTATTCAAACGAATTCAGAATCCAAAAAAGGTGCAAAATTCAAAAGTGGTTGAAGAAGTAGTTCTTCCTAAACACTGCTACAAAAAGGGACACAGCACCCGGAATGATAGAATTTGGCTACCACTTTCAACAGGGACCAAAAGCATTATATGACAACTAAATTTCTCAATGACCTTCATTCTGCCAAAACTCTATACCAAGTCCTTATGAAAAGATGTAATACAACTCCTTCAACTTCCTTCGGGGCACAATTCATTAATTCACTTTACATTCTATTACAGCTCATGGTGCTTGTTATCTTCCTCCAAGTACACCGGTCGGGACATATTAGGGTAATCTCACAGAAAATAGAACAAATGGAACACTTCTGACCTCTCCAAGAAAACGGAAAAGGAAAAGCAAGATAAGCAAGACTATATCTCCCTTAAAAACACGAAGTCAGCAACATTTTATTACTAGGTCCATAAAGCTATGACATATCTATGGATCAAGACAGCTCTAAATTTTCAAGGGAGATATGCCCTTGCTTATCTTTCTATGCAGCAACTTCTATGCAGTGACATAAAGCTACGACACTGTCATGAGGCAGCAACTTTTCATATGCAGGGACAGGTGCAAACTAATTTTTTAAAACTGGGAACACAACATAAGTCTTCCATTCAAATCAATGTATTTAAAGGCAAATGGACAATGCAAGGTGCTTTATTCCTCACGAGGCAAGGCATTGAGGCGTAACCATTTAGATTATAAATTTTAAATTTGATAAACATATAGTATTATACAAAAAGTAAAAAGAAAAAAAAAGAGTGATAACAATGCTAAGTAAAAGTTATGAAAGCTCCCATAAACCTATTATATATTAATACAAGTCAAAACAAATTTTTGAAAAAGCTACATTACCCAATGAGGTGCTCTCTAATTTCAAGAAGATTGACATGTTGAGAGAGGGTGAGAATGAGAAGATTTATAAGCAATGTTGTTCCGAGAAAGTGTACAACTTATGCGAAATGTCTAAAATTGTGCACCTTGGGCCAATGCATGCAGTCAGGGCATAGGATTTTGGGGTAAGGCACAAATTCATGGGCATCGAGGAAATTTCCAATAACCTAGCCTTGATGCATGCCTCAACATAGCCTTTAAATATAAATTATGTTTTCACTTTTAACTAATCTCCAACTCTTGGACTGACAGCTCAGTAGTGGTGTCTCGTCTTAAGTTTTAAGCACTAAGATAAAAGATTGAAAATAAACTGAGACTCCTTGATGACTTGATTACCATCCAAAAAAAAGAAGAAGCTTCTTGAAACAAAATACTGAAAAATAAAATTTGGCAAGATAGTGCATATATGATTCAGAGGATTGGAAGATATGACTTGAACATAGTTTCAATGGAGAATCTCATAACTTGTAAACAATTTTCAATTGAGAATACCACAAAAAAGGATATGAAGAAGCAATTAGTTTGCCGAAGAAGCTGTTTACTCAACTTACCGGCCAATGAATTCCCCGTATATTGCTTCTGGAATTGCCCGCGAAATAAACCTAGTAGTGGTTGGCCTGGCGTTTATTGCTAAAAACTTCACCAGTTGAGCAGAGCTGACCAGACCCTGGGGTCAACAACATGCATAAGAAATGTACTTTTAGAGGCCAAGTGAAGTGTAGGAAACCATAAAAGTTAGTTTCTAAAAAGTTTTAATAATATGTTCTACAAGAGTCATGAATCAAATTACCAAAAAAAAAAATAAATCCAATTCCAGTATTTTTTTTTTTGAACATCAGTCAATTCATTGGCTAATCTAATTTATCTCAATAAAAATATGCCTCAACGATATTAAGAATTGAAAAAGTGCATAGAGCAATATCTATGACTAGCATTTACATATCTATGCTTAGACTTGATGTTGTTATGTACTTGATAGAGGTGAGGTCGTTTAATGTTTATCTAGAATGCCCATAGTATAGAAGGTCAATTGACAGAAGTTTTCAAGAATGTTAAAAGGTATTTAACTTGTAAAATTTCCATAAACATAAGGGCACTTGGATAGTCATGAGTTATGACAAATTTCCACCCTTGGGCCCCCAATTACATTTGTCCCTGTCAGAATCAAACCTTAGAATTCTGCAGCATACACAAATAACAGGAAAAGCACCTCACCTCTTTATATGCCTCTATCATCCCTGCAGGCAAATCCATCAATGTCCTCTGCCATTCAATCAATACCGCATCAACAAATCTTCGGTCAAAAAGCTGCCAACAATACAACAAAATCAATACAGACCTCAAAGCACTAGAGAAACATCTATATGAGGTGGGGATTTGACAACAAAAAAATTAAAAGTAAAACATCCGCATTTCTGTGTCCAGTGTATACTAACCTCTGCAAGAACAAACCTTCTCCTAAACACCCAACCTTCACGTCCCTCATCCCCCTCATCAAAGTCGTCAAAGTAATCATCATCATCGGAATCGTCATCGCCTCCATCACCACCACCATGAGTGAGATGCTTTCCACCATCATCGTTACCACCTCCAGTGTCGGTCTGCAACACCACAAACTATCAGCCACAATTGAAGATTGATTAAGATAACATAACATTCGGATAAACAAACCAAAATGTGGATAAATTTCATTTAATGTAGGAAGGGCTAACCTTAGCATAAGATTTTAACCTACAATAACCCATATGTTATGCAAAGGAGTTGTATGTTGTCATACAATTGAGAACATATCCACCAGCTGAAAAGCTACAGAGATGAAGAAAGTAAAGAATGGAATCTAGATGCCGAGGCACTATCAACTCTTTACTCTTTGCACTCAAAAGAACAAAAATCAACCAAGTTTCATTCTTGAAGCAAATTCAATCCACAAACCAAACCAAACAGAGCCTTACGTCCCAATCAACTGGGGCAAGGTTCCAACATGGTATTTTAAGTGTTGGCTATCAGCTATGAGCTACCTATTCCCGGCTTGGAACCGGCTGTCCAGACTCCAGAAGTTTAGAGTCTAAGCATGAAAAAGGCATAACATACAAATACACCCACACACCCACACCCAATAACTGCAAAAAGAGATAACAATGACCGGAATACCATTCACAGTAGTTCGTTCAACCATGTGTGACAAAGAAAGCACGGTCCACTGCAGTACATATTAAGCAGAAATGAATGACATAACCTAGGAAACTAATTCTTAACTAACAGTTCCTTATGCTCCATTAGTTGCTCATAAAAATGAACGAATGCACATTGACATTGATAGCCCCCCAAAAGGGGAAAAACCATCAGGTTCATTTGAAGTGAAAATAATTCATCTGAAGTCCGGATTGTGCAAATAGAACTCTAAATGCCAACAAATTTCGGAAAGGGAAAATCTATGTCTCATAATGCGCATGGGCAACTGGAATGCGAGCATAAAAGCTTCTTTAACTAACATTTCCCTATTGCTCCATTTAGTTGCTCATAAAAATCAAAGACAACATGTTCTGAACCAAAAATTGAGCATTGATATTAGGTTCACTTAAAAAGGGGGAAAAATCATTAGCTTTATTTGTAAGTGAAAATTATTTATCTCAATTCCGGATTGTGCACTAGAACTCCAAATGAACGAATTTTTGGAAAGAAAAAACCCAACTCGCATAATGCGCTAAGCATAAAAAAGTCATTCAAAAAATTCTAAATTAACTCCGAATTACTAACTCCATTCCAAAAAGATAGTCCAATCAAGGAGTGAGTTTGAATTTTTTCGAGATAAAAATGCATTATTCCGAGCTTTTCGACAATCTTTTCGGTGGGGACGGACAGAGTACTGAAATAAACCATTACAATCTACTTAATTTCGCGAGAGCAGAAAGCGCCAGCGCAGAACGAACGTGACTAAGCAAAGCAAAAAACACAACCTCAGGAACGAAATTTGCTTCCTTCTTCTTCTTCTTCTTCGCTGAATCGGCCTTCGGTCTCTCCAGCGTCGCCGAACCACCTCCTCCACCACCACCACCTCCACCAGACTTCCCCTTATCACCCGGACCGCAAGTCACAGCCGACGACGACGTAGATGGTGAATCAATCCCCGCAGCCGTTGGTGCTCTAAGACACCTTTCCAATCCAACCTTAAAGTCTCCGTCAACCGGCGCCGGTGCCAACAAAGCCCTAAGGACCAAAGCCTTGTAAGATTTGAAGGAAGAAGAAGGTGGTGACCAGTGAGCAGGGGTGTGAATTGGGAGTACACGTCTATGAATTAGGGTTTTGGGGGTTGGGATGATTGAGGGGATGATTTGGGCCGCTTGAAAAACCATATGAGACATTTTTTGGTTCGATTCTGTTCCTGTTTAGATGAATTGAGAATGGTGGCTAGGTTTTTGGTGGGAGGAAGGGCTGGAGTGGTTGGGTCTCTGGTCCTCCTGGGTTTATCTCTCTCACCCTTTTGGAGAGAGAGAGAGAGAGAGAGAGAGAAGGGATGGTTTCGGAGGTTTTTGATTTGATGCGAGTACGATTTGCCGACCTCGCAATTGTTTGTGGACCCGATTAGGGGTATAGATTTTTAGGAATAGAAAATGTACAGAACACATTGGGGACTCACTTTTGAGTTTGATTACAAATGATTCGACCCGCTTATTTATTTTTTTTTGAAATAATTTTTTGATTAGTCTGTCATAAAATTAGTTTAATTCGATATGCATATTTGGTTGATTTTCCCCAATTTCATTCTGATAAAGTAAATATGCATATCGAATTGAGCCAATTTTTCGCGAGCTAATCAAAAAATTATTTTAAGATTAATAACTAGTTCAAATTATTTCTAGAGATTCAAAAGTGGGCCCTGTATGAGGACTATATAGGTTGTGTTTGGTTAGATAGTTTAGTTTAATTTTGATGATGTCATCAAGTGTAACGAGTGGAGAGAGATAGAGAGAGAAATGAGGAAAACGATGATGTTATCAAAACTAAAACTAAAACTAAACTGAAAAACGAACAGAGCCACAGTCTTGTTCGTTTTGGTTTTCAAGAATCGATTTTCTCAATTATTATTCAATTATTACCCCTATTTTTATTTTTATTTTTCTCTCTATTTCTCTCAAATCATTAATACCTATTTTTAATTATTATTTCTATTTCTCCTTCTAATCATTACAAAAATCAAAACTCAAACTAAACACAACTTACATTTAATGTACATGAACTTTTTGTACACTTGGGATAAACGGGTTTTTTTTTCATGTTAAATTTTATTAGTTCGTCCGGACAATAGTAAAAGGGGAATTTTTTTTGACACGAACAAATAAATGATAATAGTAATAAAGATATAAAAAAAATTCAATTTTTTTTAACCATAAACATAGAATACATTTATATCAATAAAGTTAGTCCTATTACAAAGGGGATGTCGAGCAAGATTGTGAGTAACTCTCACCTCTTCTTACCGAGTGAATAAGACTAGGACCGGAAAGGACTAGCACTGGGACTGAATAGGAATAATAATCACTGTGTTCACTTCACATTTCCTAAAAAAATTTCAAAAAGATTCTTTACTCCAACAAGTCTCCAATACACTCACATGATGTGTAGAGCCCACACACACTTCACACTCAAGTGTGTGTGTGGGCTCCACAAATTATGTGAGTGTGTTGGAGACTTGCTGGAACTAGTTGTTGTATATCTATCATTTTTGCCAATCATTATTCTCATTTCTCTCTCTATCTCTCTCTAATTATTACACATCTCTTTAATTATTATTTTTTTAAAAAACTCATTTAAACACTATCTCAAAAATATTTCTTAAAAAATTCTTTTCAAAACTCTCAAACAAACAAAGCCAATGTCTTTGGGTTTTGACAGTGGCCCTGGATTCGCCGACAGGGAAAGAAAAAGCAGTGTAATTGGGCAATCTGATTCTTCGTTCCGGCTTCATTTCGGCTTCCCTGCTCCTCAATTTTGGATTTCGTTTCGAATCAGATTCGAGTCCATCCATAACTGCAACACCATCACCATATCGATATGGCCGCTGCTGCACCACCACCATCGATCATATAGGTATTCTTATAGCTGCAGGCAGGATGAAAGCATTATCCCCGCCGGTGTATTCCTTCATGACGAGGTACCGTATGATGGCTTTTGGATCAAATTTTGGTTTAACTATAAACTCGAAAAACCTGTTAATGGCGACGACGAAGATGTACTTGAAGAAGTAATGCTGGACTCATTTGACTTGTTATGGTTCTGGCGTCGATCGGGCTCAATACCTAGGCGGAAGCAGCAGTGCAGAGACGGATTTTGATATGCTTTTTCGGATTTTGAGAGTGTTGGGGAATCAATCAAAGATCAGTTCGGAGTGTTTACAAAAAAATCCAGATAATGGATTTTCGAATTTTTCGGATTTTGAAGGAAGTAAATCCTCAAAATTCAGAAAGTTAGATTTGGGGTAGCTTCTGAAGCATTTTGGACATAATTTTAGGTTTGAAGTTCTACAAATGCTCATTTTTCAGCTTGTTAAAATAAACAATACCAGCTTTTACTGCAATTTAAACATAATTTCACGATTATGGAAAATGTGTTTATCTACTTCTATTAAAATCTGTAATATGAAGGATAATCTAAAGTTAGTATACTCCAGCTATTACAAACATGCCCTTACAAGGCCAAACCTAGCCTTGTAATCTTTTTATTACTTGCCTTTAATCTATTTATCTATTTAGTTCTTAAATTTACCAAATCGATATCTACGGGCCCTAGAATTATTTAACAGGGTATTCATTCAATCCCCGAATTAACTCAAAAGAGTTATACTTGAGCAAAAAATTAGTTCCATTAATGTCCATAATATGTTTTTGACAATTAAAATATCTATGGCACGTTAACACTATTGTTAGAAAATATATATATATATATATATATATATATATATATATATATATATGAAAATGATCTACTAAGGACTCCCTTAGGATAAGAGTTTGCGGACCTCACCCTTCCGGATCGAATTTTGACGATCCGAACCGCTCAATGTTTTTAAAATGCATTTTTAAGGGTCCACGCGAAAAATCTTCAAAAAAAAATACTCAGAAAGGGATCGTCAAAATTCGATCCGGAAAGTCAAAAAATGGCCAAGTCTGCACGGAATTTTTGTTTGAGAGAGTCCTCAATAGATTGGGATCCTATATATATATATATATATATATATATATATATATATATATATATATATATATATCTAACCAAAAAAAATTAAGCTATGAATGTGCAAATTTCCTATTAAAATTAGTAATTATGGATACATTTATGACCAAAAAAAGTTAATTGAAGTTCATATATATGTTTAAACTAGGCTAAGCATTTGAATTTTTCAGACACGAGGTGCCTTAATGTGAACAACAAAATTTTAAAATTTTAAGGCTAAAAAATCTAAAGCAATTAAATATCTAAAAAGTATCTAATACAAAATACGACATCTAAATGCTCTTAACAAATCAAATATAACTAGAAGATGAAAAAAAAAAGAAGTTTCTCAATGCATTAACCATGTATTGAATGTGAAGGACGCCTCTTAAAAAATGTGAAATTTACAGCATTCTCTTCACTCCTTCACCTGCAAATACTCTACAACTCAAAAAATTCAAGGGAGAAATAGAGAGCTTAAAACTTAGAGCATTAATGGAGAGAGAGAGAGAGAGAGTTGGGTTTTAGTGTACACATTTTCACACACCCAAATCTTCTCCTATATTCTCAAGTACCCTCAAAACACTCCAAATCACCACCTCAAAACCACCCTGAAGCCCTTCTTGCGGTCCATCTTCGCCGGTGTCGATTTTGCCAAAAATATCATTTCCTTACTTTGATCTTCGGTGGAGAGGTAGATTAATTTTTACCCACTTCCCCTAAGTATATTATGATATTTATGAGTTGTTTTATGGGCTAGAAATGAAAGGGATAGCACCCATGCATCAAAACCGACTTGCCGTTTATACTCTGTTTTTTTCCGAAGAAGTGTGGTTCGGCACTATGTTGGCTCCATACCTATATAAAATGGTTGACAAAGTGATGAGATGAAGTAATTTTTTTATCATATTTCAACGCTTTGGTTTTCATAATTTATGGGTTAAACTTTGGAATTCAAAATTATACTCTTTGTTCAGAGACCTCACAATTGCAAGCTTAATCCAGTATAGCTTGGAAGTTTATTTCGGTTAATCTCGTTATCATACATGTTCTTGCTGTGCAGAGACCCCAATGATTTTCTGATTTGGTGCATTATTGTAATCATGTTAGAACTAGCATGTTTATTGTTGTGTGTGTATGTGTGTTTGTGTATATATATAGGTTAAACTTCTAATCTAGACTTTTAATTTCCGGACTTTTTATACAATTTTTTTTGACGATCTGATCCGTCCAATGTGTTCAGAAGGTGTTTTCAAGGGTCCTCATGAAAAATCTTCAAAAAAAAAACACTGGGAAGGGCTTGATCCAAGTATTTTTCGCAAAAATATATAAATACAGTTTTTGCGAAAATTGCTTGGATCAAGCCTTTCCCGGTATTTTTTTTTTGAAGATTTTCCGCATGGACCCTTGAAAACACCTTCTAAACACATTGGACGGATTGAATTTTCCAAAAAAAATTTGCAACACAAAAAAAATCATGTATTTCTTATTTCCAGAAGGTGTGGACTAGAAAATCCACCTTATATATATATATAGGGTAAACTTCTAGTCTGGACTTTTAATTTCCGGACTTTTTATACAAAATTTTTTTTGACGATCCAATCCGTCCAATGTGTTCAGAAGGTGTTTTCAAGGGCCCTCGCTAGAAAATTTTCAAAAAAAACACCGGGAAGGGCTTGATCCAAGCAGTTTTCGCAAAAATATATAAATACAGTTTTTGCGAAAACTGCTTGGATCAAGCCCTTCCCGGTATTTTTTTTTTTGAAGATTTCTCGCGTGAACCCTAGAAAACACCTTCTGAACACATTGGACGGATCGGATTTTCCAAAAAAAATTTGCAACACAAAAAACCCCCATTTTTTCCTTAAATCCGGGAGTGTGGACTAGAAAATCCACCTATATATATATATTTTCCCATTAATATCTAACCCAAAGCCTTGACTAACTACTCTTATGTAACTAGCAATCTAGGAATATTAACATAGGAGTGGTGATTTAGAATTATGCTAATTTTTATAAACAGTTTTGATCAAGCGCAAGTGTATATTGTAGTAATAAATCTTCTTTATATTGATTTACTTGCTAAAAACGACGAAGTGTAAAATAATTTTTGTTATAAAACTCTAAGTTTCATACATCTCACTAAAAGCCTTAAAAAGGATTTTCTATATTTTTTTTTGAAAGATATTAGTGCAATTAGACTATTGACTCTCCTGCTTATTAATTTATTTTTTAAAAATTGTTTATATTATGAAAAAAACATATGGTGACAAATATAGCGCTTAAACCCTCAAACAATGATAAGTGGTTAAAATGAATTTATGTGCTAAATCTCAAAGAGCTCAAATGTCATTTGGACCAATCCCAAACCTCTACATGAATTGCTTGTACGTGATCAATTGTTATACTCTTTTGAATTATGTATTGTTCGATTGTTGCAAGTTAATTAGGTTCATGGAATGTTGGAAAGGACTGTAATATCCCAAATTTTCAAAAAATAAAATTTGTAATATTTGTAAATACTAATTTTCCTAATTTAATTTTTCCCAATTTTGACTTTAGTTGACCATTTGCAGGTCTCTTATTTATTTATTTTTCCTTTAGACGAGTTAGTACTCGAGGTGCACAGAATGATTTCAACCAACTTGTCACCAGTGGGTCCGGACGAGCGGCCAGAATAATGTGCGTAATGCGGAGGATGATTTTGAGCTACACAGATGACACTAGCACGACTACTACAGTTGTGGGACCCGAGTCAACCAGATACGCTCACCGAGCGAGCGCATCGTAATGCGTGTTCTACTTTCAAGATTTTTTTCAAACGATTCTGAGCACACTGTGACATTGCCCACGATTTTTCAAGTTCGTACGAATATTTTGATAATTTTCTGAGGCCGAAACCCGGATAGTTTGAACACTGCTCGAAGTAAATTGTACTGCATTGTGCCGCATCGCGTGTTGTGTCCCATGCTGCCCCGGCCCCCAATCTAAAAAATCAGATCCTCTCACCTTCTCCTCTTCCCTCAACCACCCCCATCACTTCCTCATATCATCCCATCATCACTCCACACGTTCTTGTACACCCATACACTCCATCCTTCCTCCAACACCACCTCCTCCAATAAAAACCCCCCAATTGCCCATTCTCCTTCCCCATTAATTCAGTGAGAGAGAGAGAGAGAGAGAGAGAAAGAGAGAGTGAGGAGTCCTACCTGGTAAAAGAAGGAAGAAGACACCTACCCATTTTCATTTTCGTCCATATCACGTCCCCATTTTTACAGCCACTTTGCTCATAGTTACAATCGTTTTTAGGATTAGGTTTCTTCATAGAAGTTGTAGAGGGCGTCTAAAAATTCAATTTCGGCACAAGAATCATCCAAATCGGTTGAGTTTTGAGTGAGTTATAACCATCCAAAATTCAGTAAAAATCTTGGGTACATTTTCCAGACAGCTCACTGACCTTTCACAAATCTCAATTTTTCTCCTTGTTAAAGTGGATTTCGGATTTAGGTTCCTTCACGAAGATTGTAGATCACTTCAAACCCTTCGTTTTAGGTTCAAGAATCACTCAAAACGGTTGAGAAATGACCACGTTATTGCAGCCCGAAGTTTCTGGTCTAGTCAAACCGAGCAGCTCATTGGACCTTTACAAATCTTCATTTTTCTCATTGTTAGAGTGCGTTTTAGGCTTAGACTTCTTCATCAACATTGTAGAGTACTTCGAGAGCTTCGTTTTAGACACAAGAATCGCTGGAAACGGACAAGGTTTGAACCCGTTATCGCAGCCCAAAGATTCTGTTCGCAATGGAGTTCTTCATTGCCACTCGAAATACCACCGGACTTTACAGTCTAGCTTTTCGTCCGGACCAAAGGTAGAAACTCGTACCCAACCTATTCCAAGATTTTGAATGTGTTATAATAGTCTAAGAGTAATTTAGAGTTGATGGGTTAAAGCCCAAAGTCAAGGGTTTCACGAAACCCGGGCCAAAACGCGATGTACGCGAAACTTTATTTTCGTGCTTAGTAAACCTTAGATTCATTGTGGTTCATGATTTTAACTATTCCAAGCATGTTTAATACTTTACTAACTGTTTTTATGAGTTTCTCCATAAATTTATTGTGTTTAACCTTGTTCTTGATCGTCGTGCTAAAGTTAGGGGTTTAAAGTGAAATTTTGTGAAATTTGGCGTGCGTACTATGTGTCATTTACGAAACCTATTTTATCAACTAAATGTCACTACTAGAAATTTAGGAGTATAACAAAATGACCAAAATGCCCTTCAGGTGTAAAATAATTTTGCCTTTGTGTTTGTAAATTACATAATGTGTAATAAAAATCAAAGAATTGCGTTTTGTGGCAAGTTAGGACTTTATTAACTAAAATAAAGTATTTTTACATATTTACCCTTGTCGGTGGCAAAAATGTACCATTTTGCCCTTGTATTATGTTTATTTACAAAAAGGCCCCCAGAGTTTGTAAATTACACTGAGGATCTAGACCGTGAAATTACTTTTGTTACTCTTATACTTACTTAAAATGACGTTGGTGACCCTTACTTTCTTTAAATTATGTTTTGACCCCAATAGCTTAGTAAATTACGTTTTGACCCATGTAGTTTGAATTTATTATGTTTTGGCCCATGTGGTTTGAAATTGTTACATTTAGACCCCCAGCTTTTGATTACTTGAATTTCATGAACTTGTGAATCGAGACATTCGTTTGTGACCCTTGGAATATCGTTATCACTTTGCTTCTACTGTTAAGTGCATTTTCCATAAATGTGTTGAATGTTAGAGTGGACAACTAGGTTCCCGGGTTGCGTGATTGTACGCGGATATCACATAGACAATGAGGTTAATGGAAAAGTGAATTGAAATTGATTGATGGGGAGTTACCTCGAGATTGTTGTTGAATGGCAGTTCCGCCAAGTAATTTGTTTTGGAGGATTATTTGGCAGTCTGCTATGATTTCAAAACCCTAGGGTATGACACTCCGTGGTGGGTAGGAGTTATCTATTGGATGATTTATCACTCATGGTGCTGTTATGGCCTTGTCATTTTACGTCGGGTATTGAAGGAGAAGGAGGAGCGTACTATCAGATGGAGGAGTTCCCTAGTGAACAGATAACAACAGAAGAGTGAGATCTAAACTTGAACTTCTAGAGATCCAGCACCTCCTTTATTTTGTAGGACAAATGTAATTTAATTTTCCCAAGAATAGTATTATGTTTATTTGTACTCGAACTAAGACAATTATGTTATTTCCGCTGCTTAATTAATGAGATCCTTTTTATTTATATTAATCTTTTATTAAATGATTCAAATTAATGCTTCCGAAAATCGGGGTGTTACATGCGAGAAGAAAAAGAAGGGGAGGGTGGATTATAATTAGCTGGTTGTAGTGTTGGATAGGTTTGTGGGTTGTATGCAGCCAAAAATGGGTTAATAGAATTCACCATATGTTCTTGTTTGGTAATTCTTATTTTCTATGTTTCGGCTTGATACAAGTTGCCATGCAATGAAAAATGTTGAAAAATACAATCTGACCATTAACGGATTAATGTAAAGAAAATACCTTCGATAAAAACAAGAAGGAAAAAAAATATTAAAAAATCCAATTTCAATCAAAAAAACCTTTTTCACAAATGACAAATTCACCCTTCTAGATCATTGACACTGATCCAAAATCACATGGAATTAGGGGTGAAAACGGTCCGGCCCGGTTTTGGGGTGTTTTCGGGACCGAACCGGACATTCGGTTTGGGAATTTTTGAAATCGGGACTGGACCAAATAAGGTCAGTTCGGTTCCTACCGGTTTCAAGCGGTTTCGCCGGTTTTCCGGTTTGGTCAGACGCGAGAGAGAGAGAGAGAGAGAGTGAGTGATGTGTAGATCGAAATAGAGCAGTACCCCATGCAACAAAAGCATGACAAAACTTAATTAACTTCAGAATCAAAGAAAGAGAGAAAAAAAAAATGTAGAAATTCAACATTATTCTTAGTATCTACATTGGTACTACAAAGATTTTGTGAAAAAAGAACAAAACCAGATGGAGTTTTGTGGAAAAAGAACAAACCCATGGCTATTGACTGTTGAGTGTCGCCTTCTTTGTCGAATAGATCTTTGGGCAGAGAGAGAGGGGGGTTCGTCGGCAAGTATCTCAAGGGTAGAGAGGGAAGAGGTGGCGGTGTGCGGCGGCGAGGGGTTGGGAGATAGAGACGGCAAGGTGAAAGAGTTGAGAGAGAGAAATCAGATTTAGAATGATCTAGTAATCTGGGATGCTAGTTTATATAAGTAGTGATTCATTAAAAGATGTTAAATATTACATTTCCTCACTTATCAAACAAAGGTGCTTGGCATCCACAGTTTAGGCTTGGGTTTGACTCCCACGCCTATCATTTTTTCTATATATTAAAGAAAACAGTTCGGTCCGGTTACTGGGAGCTCTAAACTGCAAACCGGACTGGTTCTCTCGGTTTTACCAATTCCCAAACTGGGACCGAACTAGGTGTGAAAAGATGGGACCGACTAAGGCCTGTTTGGTCCGGTTTGCCCTTTCACCCCTACATGAAATTATTCTAAACGTGAACATTAATTCGGCTCCCCGTAAAGCAGTGGCAGTGCCAAATTTGTGCCAAATAGGGGTCAAATCACATGTATTTTAATTTCATGCTCATAATAAAATATACATATATTTTATAAGTTTATATCGCTACTTACGATGTCCGAATAAAAGTTAATATTGTGTGCATGTGCTTAGCCACCATTTAATTTTATATGCGCAACCTAAAAAATAATTGATAACTTGAAATTTTAGATATTTTTACCCCACACAAATAGAAATTTTAAGAATTTTTTCTCACTCAAGGTGCTTGCAGGAGCCAATCCCATAATATTTTTTCTTAATTAACCTGAAAGTTAATTTAATGCGCGAGGATACTTAAAGTTGTGTCAGGGCTAGGATCCCCCTTGCCCCTTAGTGCCACCCCTACCCTAACCAAGCTACATTGCTTACATTTTAAAAACGGAAGCTTCGGAATTGTGCATATTAGTCGAGATGCATGTAAGATTGTAAGCTAAGGTTGTAAGCTAGCCAAAGACATGAATTGTGAAAGAAGTTAATCCAAATGGTGGTAATACCTTGTCACTTAAGTTTGTTACTATTACTTCATGCAACGTAGGTTTCCAAAACTCTAAACTCCACATAACTTGGCATCATCTCAGACTCATCCTTTTCTTTACCCAGAAGATTTAGAGAGTAGATTAAGGAAAGAAATCAAAATCAGCCAAGGCAACGTCCTGCTAATGCCTTTCTCCCCCTATTCATGAACCTCCACATTGTATAAAACCTTCATCCAATTCCTCTCTCTCCCCACCAAAAATCAATCGATCGATCACCAAACCCAATTTGATCGAAAACCCAAATTCCAAAACCAGAAACCCATGTCTTCGATCCGTCGTCGCTCTCGAGTTGTCGTCAATGGAGTCCAGAGAATGAGAACCCACCATTACTACTGGTGCTTGCAATGCCAACGAACAGTCAGAATTCCTTATGCAATTATGGACCCCACTGAAATGATCTGTCCCCATTGTTTGAACCAGCTCCGCCACGAGCTCGACATTTCCCGGCCTCGGCTAACGGCGGCCGCCACCAGGTTAATACTGTAACAGCGCCTGTATTTGCTTGTTCTTTTCTAATCGTATCTGAAAAGAAAAATTCATTTATAGTTACCGAATATGCTGAAAAACTATTCACTTTAAAATACATTTGTTAATTGCACAGATTTGGTTTAAGCAAGGACCCCGAAAAGTTATATCGAAAATGCAATCTGCATCATGCTTCAAATAAAACTTCGAGTGAATTTGAACCATTGATTTGATTTTCGAGGTAACTTATCGGAGTCCTAGAGTTATTTTCTCTTTGGTTTAGTATGGGAGGGGGTGTTGGTGGGCGCTCCAAGAATTTTGGACGGCCCAAATTTTTCTAATCGAAGTTTATGTGTTTATCCAATTGCCAGCAGTTTGCAAGAAACGTCCCCGGCGGCGCAATTACTAGACGCCCTGGCTCAAATGATGCAAAACCTCAATTCCAATCAGAGACCACGAACAAACCCAGAAGAAAACGAAAATCGAAATACCAATCGCCAAGGTTGGATACTTTTCCAATTCCTCAACCCAACCCAACCGCCTCCACGACCCTTCTCACCGCCACAAAACCTAGTCTCTCCTCCGCCCACCGCCGCCGACGCAATCGAAACCAACACAGACGGCGGCGGCGGGCTTGAAGACTTCATCCAGCGGTTTGCTGATCAGATTAATCGGCCGGGCCCACCACCAGCACCCAGGTCAGCAATTGATTCATTACCGATCGTGAACCTGACGCAAGCCCATTTGGAAAACGACTCGGTTTGCCCGATTTGTAAGGACGAGTTTGAGGTTGGTGGGGAAGTGAGAGAACTGCCTTGCAACCACTTTTACCATTCGGATTGCGTTGTTCCGTGGCTGAGGATTCATAATTCGTGCCCCGTTTGCCGGTTCGAGCTACGGAGTGATTTTTCCGACGATGAGGATGGCGGCGGCGAAGGCGAAGAGCTGAGGTACGGGTTGAGGTGGTTGTGGAGCCGGGTGTTGGGTTTGTGGCCTTTTCGGCTTTTGTGGAATTCGAATGGGCTTAATTTCCGAGATGATGGAGGTGTGAACATATATTTTAATTTCGCTTTATTTTTATTTTTCTTTTCGCTTTGTTTTTATTTTTCCTCTTGATTTTCTTAATTCTTTTTATTTGTGTTTCAAATTTACTAAAGGCCAAATTTTTAGCATCTCAAATTTCTCATTTGCTTTGCTAAAAGCAATTTTGCTTTTATCAAAGTGAATGACACAATAATTTTAGCAACCGGCGCTTTTAGCCAAAAAAAAAGAAAAAAGGAAAAGAAAAAATCGACAAATAACGACAATTGGCACTTTTATCTAATGAAAACAAAATGATTTTAGGAACATAACTTTTATCACTTATATGCAAAAATGGCTTTTAGCATTTGGAAACGGGAAACCCATAGTAAGTCTAGGATTGCGATTTGTGGATTCGCTATTGGACCATAATTTTTTTGGCAAATGATAGGATGTTAGTATTCGTTAAATTATTACTAGGACCAGCCTCTCGTCTACAAAAGATAAATCCTGGAGCTCACGTTCTAAACAAGTGCTACATAATGATTGGGCCAAACCCAAGGTGTGTCGGGACTGAACCGTATTGTTGAGATTGTGAGTCTCATCAACCGCTTGAGTTATAAGGTTCATTCAATCAATTTTTTATTTTTTTTTACAACCGGTTGTCTAGGCCAGCTTGTATACATCTCGATTAATTTTGGAGCCCTAGAGATAATGATCAAGCATAACTCCTAGTGGCTCCAAGAGTTTGCTGCATTCAATCTACAAAATCCATGAAAAAATAAAATTCAATGATTATAATTACATGGTTTTATTCTACTTTTTTTTTTTTGGAAAAGAATAATTAGTACGATTTTTAAATTGGAATATCCAATTTTTGTCGAACAAAGGCAAAAAAAATAAAATAATGTGATTCCTTCTTACAGGTATCCCTTGGTGGCGCTCTTGGCTCATTATATAGCAATCTTCACCCAAAAATACTTGAAAAAGATGAGTTTAACATTTTAATTTTTTCTCCATAATTTCTTCAAAGGCAGGTATGTGTTACTTATGCTGTTATTTAAAGACGTAATCACCCCTTGTGGGAAGACGTTGAAGGGCTGGCTGCAGGTACATTTTATCTATGACATTTCATTGCTGCTACTCTCTTGTTCTTATTTCCAATACTTTCTCGTTCTAGATAAAAAATATGTGTCACAAAATTTCGTCACCGTTACGTATTCCGTCTACTTACATAGTCTTGATTGGTTGTTTATGCAAAAAAATTGAAGGTTTTTTTGAAAAGTCTAATTATAGACCTTGATAATTGTTCGCTACGTTTTCTAGAATGTATATGCATCGATCCATTACAAGGATGCGACGTTCTTGATTCTCGTGTTGCTTTGAGCCCTTATTTATCTATGGAGTTTTACATTTCCTAATTGGTTTGCTCTTAATTTTGCAGATACTACAGTGGCTTCAGCTATAGCAGAAAATGTACACAAGTTAAAGAATTTTTGAGCTCTATGTGGCTTTACAAGCACATACCTTTTGTTAAATTGCTTGAGATCTTGGTAAAGAGAAAGGAATGTGATGATATTTCTTCAAAACATAAACTACAAAAGGAAAAACACAACAAATTGTACAATTCCTGAAATTTCTATGAATTTTAGTCACATGCGAGAGATGTGGATCCCAAGAGATATGTTACATTTTTTGTGCACCAGAAAAGAACATCAAAAACAAATTAAGGGGCAGCTCTCCTAACAAGGCAACACTCACCCCATGCATCATTGTAAGACTGTTCAGGGTTGCAAGTGACAGGCTTTAATTGTATATATCTTGTTCCATTTTTAATAAGTTGGCAAGAGAATGCATCTGCCCCACAGTTTCCTTCACGGAGGGTATGTTCGATGGTCTATTTAGCTTCAATTAACATGCATGCATTGGCTTTGTCGGAACCGGGGCTGTGCATTATGGGCCGTCTGATGTCCGGATGGACGAGCCAAATTTGATCATTTTGCGCGTGCCAATGAATGGATAGGAAACAAAGGGGTGGATATCAAATCTGGATCGGACTGTCCATCCAGACATCGGATGGCCCGTAGTGCATGACACCCCCAAATCCAAGCCTTCATTAGCAAGAGCATCAAACAAGAATTAGAGTCATCGCAACTTTTGAATTTCGACCTAACTCATGTCATGCTCAATGCTCAAAGATAGGATCTTCATAAATGCCCCACTACAGGTGGTGTAAATTAAAGTTTTCTCCAAATTTACGCCGATTGGGCCGTATTGTCCAAACAATAGTCCAAAATTTAGAACGCGGACACATGTCACAACGAATCGATTTGGAAAAAGCAGTTCTAGCCATTTGGTCTGAAAAGAATGTTTTCTCTTTGTATTACAGAAGACAATCACATATCTACATGACTCAAAAACCGAGAGAGGGGTTATATATATATATATATATATATATATATATATATATATGAGGGCTCCCTCACAAAAAAAAACGTGAGAAAACAATTGTGAGCTGTTAGATCGCATGAATGGCATAACATCCAACGGTCCAGAACTGTTTTTCCGCACTTTTTTTTAGGAAACCCTCACAGGAAACTTCTTTATAATATACAATAAAAACTACTTGATCTCCTTTGATAGATGAATGCATGATAAGCAAATGTATGTTTTTCGGGGCAAAATTCGAGACGTACTGAAAATATGAAATAAAAAAAAAATAGCATGTATTTTATATGTTTAAATGGGGGTACTGCTCATTAGTTCATAAGTTGAGAATGTATTAGTCACAAATTATGCGGATACTATATGTGCGTGTGTGTGTATATATATATATATATATATATATATATATATATATATATATATATATATATATATATGTACCGGTGATCCAGTCCGGGATCCCGGATTTCCCGGACTGGAGCATTTTTCGGTGTTTTGATGCTTTTAAACATTGTTTTTGGGAAATCCGAGCCGTCCAATGTGTTCAAAAGGTGTTTTCCATGGTCTACGCGGGAAATCTTCAAAAAAAAATACCGGGAAGGGCTTGATCCAAGTTGTTTTTCGCAAAAACTATAAATATAAAGTTTTTGCAAAAACTGCTTGGATCAAGCCCTTCCCGGTATTTTTTTTTGAAGATTTCTCGCGTGGACCTTGGAAAACACCTTTTGAACACATTGGACGGCTCGGATCGTCAAAAAAATATCGGGAAGGTGGAGTCCCGGATCCGGGACTCCCGGACTAGAACATGACTCATGTACTATATATGTATATGTATGTATGTATGTAAAGCTTCGTTAATGTGCAAAATACAACAAATAAAGGTTTCGTCTGCAAACAACATAAAAATCCTTTGTCCATGTAAAATAAAGAAATGTACATATTTTCTCTTCTTTTTTTTTCTTTTTTTTTCATCATAAACCATAGCCAAGAACAACAATAATGTTTTACAGAAATAAACAACGTGACTTACGGGCATACTATACGCACCCTTAACTATAAAAAGAACGTAACATTTACGAAAATTAGCCATGATATTTAACCTAAAAAAGCGTAACATTAACCAAGTATCAAATCACTAAAAGTAAAGGGTGTCCATTGTAGATTTTTCAACAAAAGCATATGGTAAGGATGGGAAGATATTCAAGAGAAAAAAGTAAGATACTCGAGAGAAAAAAGAAAATTGCTTCGGATGGCGCAAATGCCATGGCAACATGAAATCCGAGCCCTCGATTAACGGCTCGAATGCTGCAGTACAATCTTGTTGTGCAGCAGGATCCCTTCTTCGGGTATAGACTCTTTCTAAAACCACATCACCTTCTATTCTTTTACAGCTCCTTTGGCAAGGGGTGAGAAAAGAAAGGAAAGGGGAGAGATTTCCATTAATGATGAGAAAAGAAAAGAAAGGGGAAGAGTTTCCCATGTGTTAACCAAACAAGCGTGAGAAACGGGTTTCTCTATCTCCCATTCTGGCGACTGAACTTTTTCCGGTGACTCTCCGGTGGCCAAAACAAAGCTTCAAAACTCAATTTTTTTGATAGATCTGGATTCACTTTGAAGAGACGAAGAGAATGGTGTAGGTTTGACGACGATCCGATGAGGTGTGAACCGCAACTGCTGCCGAATGTCGACGACGATCTCTCTTTCTCACGAAATCACGCCACTTTTGGCGAGAAACAAAACTGGGGTTTGGAGGTGGTCTGGTCTCTCACGCTTTCTCACCCTCTCTCGCCTCTTGTTGCATCCAAATGTAGGAGAGACTGAGTTTTCTTCCCGTTTCCTTTCTTCTCTCTCTAATTCTCGCAATCCAAATGAGCTGTTACTACTTTTTTTACCCTTTCACCCCAGCATACTTCTGCTCATCTCTCTACTCTTCTTCCTTTTCTCTCAACTTTTTTCTCTACAATCACTGAATTAGTCAACAATACAAACTTACTTCGCTCATCTACAACATTTTTCTTAAATACTATTACAACATTTTTCTTAAATACTATTCACAGGAATTGGAAATCATCAGTAGTCCTTCGCAGACTTCAGTATCTTTGCTTTGATCTCGAATGATTGCAACAATCCAAATTGCAATTCAAAATTGGTACTCAACTCATGGGTGGAACTCATCGTTTCTTTTTCAGACTTGGTGATTTTGGAGGGCGACCTGGATGTTAGGGTAATTTGAAACAACTTAGTTTGAAATGGGTGATTTTTCGACTACCTGGTACGATTATATGGTGGTGTATCCCATATCCGATGTACGTTGAGATGAGTGTATATTTCATAGAGTGGGAAGAAATGAGAGGGAGATTGATGGAAGGTAGGCCTTGTTTGGATGTTGTAGTTGGCCCTTAATATGTGAAGCAGGCACACATGCGCTCCTAGGCCCACTTCTAATCTAGTGTTTGGTTGTATTTTCGATCCCCTTGACTTTGTTATTGTTTGGAAAACAAGTCTTCCCTCCCCCTAGTTTGTGAATCTGAGCTCCAACCTTATCGTTAACAAATTCGGGTGATTTGCTCTGGTTTTGCAATTGAGGGAGGAGAGAGAGTGAGAGAGAGAGAGAGAGAGAGAGAGGTGAAATGGGTTTTGCACTCGCAAACCAATGAGAAACATGTGTGAGGGCAACTCGAAAAATCCAGGGGTACCGACCACACATGGATGAGTGCTGGAGACCCACTTGTAGGTCTCAACCGGTCGATCTGAACCGTCCAGTCAATCCAGAATCGAATTTCCGAGTGGGTCTGCATAGAAATCACCTTAATTAGACGCTACTAAGTGTTCGATCCAAAATAACCCCATTTCGTTCAAAAAATAACCATTTGGGACCCACGAGGGGGCCCCAGTGCCGTCAGTGCATGGCCGGTATGGATAGAATAGTTCAGGGCAAATATGTAAATCTTGTTTGGTTTGGGTTTTGTGTAATAATTGAAGGAAAAAATGAAAGTAATAATTTAAAATAAAGGAAATGATTGAAGAGAGATAAGGAGAGAAATGAGAATAACAATTAAAAATAAAGATAATAATTGGAAAAAATGAAAGTAATACAAGTTGAGAAAACCAATTTCAAAATCTAAAAGGAACCAAGGTCGAGAAATGATTTGAAGTGTCATAGCTCCATCAAAATCAGGCACCCTTCTACTAAAAAGAAATAGTTTTGTTTTAACTCGAAAACTATCTCATTCCACTATCAAAAAATCACTTATTTTTTTTGCAAAACTACAAAACCAAAAAAGCCAAAAAATTAGTTAGTGGAACAAGTTAGTTTTTTTGCAAAATTAAACATACAAAAAACTAGTTTAATAGAACAAGTTAGTGGAAAAAATTAATTTTTTTGCAAAACTAAAAATCAAAAAATTAATTAGTGAAACAAGTTAATTTTTTTGCAAAACTAAAATATCAAAAAAAAAAACAAAAATCTAAAACAACCAAGTTAGGAAACACTATACTCGTGAAACAAAAAGGGCGCCTTGTTTAGAAGTCCCGGGGAACGTACTTGTAATGCAATTAATCCGCGTAAAAACTCTTTACAGTCGGAGGTCTTTATGGTAGTGCGGTGCCAAAAATACCCCCATAGGGTGCTGCGCGACAGCCTTCCCGAGGAGGTAGTTGACGTGTTAGCTCAGCTCTTCCTTTTACTCTTCTTTTTTTTCGGTCCAACGGAAATTTATTCCTTTTACTCTTCAACACCTCTGTATCCCATTAACACTTTCCTAAAACTTCCTTTATGACTTTTCAACTTTCTCCAACTGTTGGGTAACTTGAGTTCCTTCCCAAGAGAACCTCACGCCTTGATCAGGTTGAGTCGGTCTTTAATAAATTTTTGTTTTCTTTACTCATTACTTTCAAAATCCAAACCGAACAAAGCCTCAGTCCTCCCAATAAGAACAAAATGGCCACCAACTCGAGTGAAAGCACTAGTGTTGCATTCATTTCATAGACTCTGATGCGAGGGAGTTAATCTTGGGGTTTTGGGAGAATTATTTTGTAGGATTTTAGTTTCCTTTTTTTAATTAGTTCTAAAATTTTGGTAATTTTTAATACTTCTTTAATTAATTGAGGTCTAGTCTAATTAAGATCTGCTTATTCTTCAATTAGTTAGAGTCCTAGTCGAATTAGGGTTTGCTCGAATTTTTGATATACAGAGACTATACAATCTGAGATATTGTTATCTGTTACTCCCTCCGTTTCAAATTGCTTGTCACTTATACTATTTTTGTATATTTCAAATTGTTTATCCAATTTGAAAAATCAAAACAAAATTGATTCAATATTCCAAAATAACCCATTTACCAACAATAACAATTTCTCTCAAAAGTTAAAATATAAGGGTATTGTTGAAAATTAATGAATCTGTTTAATGTGAATACATTAAATGAATGTAATTATTGTATGTCTGCTTAAAAAGTTGGGATTCCCCAAAAGTGACCAGCAATTTAAAACAAATGGAGTACTTTGTTTTTGTATATACATAGACTGGTTTAGCTACACACCGTTATCTCTTGAATTGTTCCTATATATACGGACTATTTTTTAGCTAAGATATCGTTATCTCATACTTGGCTTTTTGTATAAAAAGACTCCTTCAGGTGAGATAATTATCTTTTGCTTTATTTTTATAGATGCAAAGACTGTTTTAGCTGAGATATTACCTAGAGACTATTTCAGGTGAGATAATGTTATCTCTTGTTCTATTTTTCTAGATACAATGACTATTTTAGCTGAGATATCATTATCCCATGCTTTCTTTTACCTGAAGCACAAAGAGACTGTTTCAGGAGACATAATGTTATCTCTCACTTTATTTTTGCAGGTACAAAGATAGTTTTAGTGGAGATACTGTTATCTCATTCTTTCTTTTACTTGAAACAAAGACTGTTCCATGTGAGATAATGTTATCTCTTATTTTATTTTTGTAGATAGCGATAATGTTTAAGCTGAGATATCATTATCTCATTCTTTATTGTAGAAATAGACTCTAAAATAGTCCACGTATCTACAAAAATAAAGTAAAAGATAACACTATCTCATCTGAAACAGTTAAGTCTCAGATACCAACGGTGTCTCAGATACCAACGGTATCTCAACTAAAATAGCCCCTCTATTTGCAAAAGTAAAGTGAGAAATAATGTTGTCTCACATGCAATAGTCTATATTTCTATAACGATATCTCAGCTAAAACAGTATGTGGTTCTGCAAAAACAACAAGCGAGATAACAATATCTCAGTTAAAAACAAGAAAGAACAATATCTTAGTAGTAAAAATAAAGCGAGATTAGGGTATCTCAGCTTATCATAATTTTTTGTTTTTCGATTTCTCTCGTTGAGTGAAAACAATAGTTATTGATAAAAACTTGATGCAAAACAAGGGAATGTACATTTAGTTTAAAAAAAATAATTGTACATTTGTTCTAAAAAAAAAGAACAAGATAATGATATCTAAGCTTAAACCTTCTCTCTATGTACGAAAAAAAGTAAGAGATAATAATATCTCACTTTATATATAGTCTTTATATATTCAAAATAAATAAATAAATAATGTTGTCTCAACTGAAATAGTATCTAGTTCTACAAAAACAAAGAACGAGATAACAATGCCTCAGTAGAAATGGATGTCCAAATTGGTATGGAGGGAGTAATATCTTAACAATGTCTCAACAGTAAAAATAAAGCGAGATTAGGGTATCTTAGCATATCATATATTTTTCATTTTTTTATATTCATCTCGTCGAGAGAAATTAATACTCCAATTGACAAAAACTTGACGCAAAACGAGGAAATGTACTCCTACATTTACTTCTACAAGATCACCCATCCAAAAGAAAAAAGGAAAAAAGATGCCCCTAAATTACTGTAGGCAGTTCAAATGCTCCTCTTCATCAAGTACTAATTAAAAGCTCAAAAACTATGAGATAATGATATCTCAACTAAAGCAATTTCAGTATCTACCCAAACGAAGCATGAGATAACGGTATTCAATTAAAATGGTCTTTGTATCTATAAAACAAAGCAAAAGATAACACTATCTTAACTAAAACAATTTCTGTTTTTTACAAAAATAAAGAATGAGATAACAATATCTCAACTAAAACAGTCTATGCATCTACAAAAATAAAACAAGAGACAACATTATCTCAACAAAGGATGAATTAATGGTATCTTGGATAAAACAGTCTTTGTATCATAAAGAATAAAAAAAAATCACAATGAGAAGCAAGTCTTTGAATGTCTTCAACTATAATATGAGTTTCCCACGGTGATGGTCCTCCCTTAGAGATAGGCTTTATCAAAACAGTGCAATCCGATTCCACAATAGCTATATCTAATTGCTTGGATTTGATCATTGACGTTGCCACCCAAATAGTCCAAGCCTCAGCAGCAAGAGCCGAAGATACCCTCATCCTTCATAATTTATGCCCAACTTAGCCTATCATGATCATACACAATTGAATTTCCACAACCTAAAGGATGATGTCGCAAAAACACGGCATTACTATCCGTAGCATTGACTGCTGGGCTCATTTCTTGAGAGTAGACTGCAGCCAAGAACTCGACATTTGCCACAAAAAGCTGAAGTCAAAACTCGCACAATACGTCAAGTCGTCAATGACATCTTGGATATCAAACGATGCCGGCCATTTGCAAAGCCAAAACACCATGGTTTGTCTTAATAATCTACCATATAAAAACAAGGTTTATGTAGGAAATCTGACGGGCTTGGTCAATTTGACAATTCTATAACTTAATTCACTATCTTGCAACATCTATACTCTGTGTATTCCAACAAAGCAACAGATAAAAACACGAATAGATAAATTCTCTCTCAAACATCTATAATTTGTGTGTTCCAACAAAGCAACCAACTTTCTATATCCATTCTTTATAGTATTTTCGAAAAACACATAAAGATAAAATTAATCTCTTGAGCAGCCTAGTAAAGTGGCCAAACAGCCCAATCGTTGAAGTAAATTGCAACATCTGCAAATCCAAAAACCACAAAGACATCCATAATCACATAATTCAGGGGATTCCATGGGTCCTTCGCCCAACAGTGCTTGGGAATAGCACTCGAATCTCAGCTACTTTAAATGGAGGAGGACTCCGGTCAATTCGTCTTCATTGTTGAATTTCTTAGCCCGATTAACCCCGTTAACCAACGAGCCATTCAGTGAAGCAAAAAACCTAAAATCGGGAATTGAAAATTGTGTACCTTGATTCTGAACCAAGCGATGCTTCATTACTCAAGGCGATTTCCAGCGACCATGGAAACTCAGTACCGAATCAACCATAAAACCACTTATGGCGAATACCAGCTATGGATGGAGGAGCTAGGTGTGGGGCTCTGGTTTGTAGGATTCCCACGACAAATGAGTGGCGTTCGATTCACACGAAAGAAAAGTCGCACGAAGAGAGAGAGAGAGAGAGGGAGAACGATAGTGTCTAAGGTATTTTTGTCTGTTGAAACAAACACTTACTATCGAAAGGGGTAATTTTGTCCAATGATGGACTTTAGACTCAAAAAATATTTTATTAATGGACTCTACGCCTTGCCAACACTTAGCCTGGGCTAAAAAGCTCAAAGGCCACTTCATCTGGATGGGAGGCCAATTTGCCGAAACAAAAAATACTGTACAAGGGTCAAGGGTAGGTTGAACCATTGGTAGCGCGCGCATATCTCTCTCTCGTGTCTGTGTGTGGGCTGGTGTTGGGGGGAGAGAGAGAGAGAGAGAGAGAGCTATGTTGGGGGGTTCATCAGTGCCTCAAACTCATCAACCGTTCGGATTCCTCGCTCCAGTATCCAGGGTGGGTCCCACACCCACCGATCTCATCGCCACCGCCGCCTCCTTCCACCTCGGCCACTTCCTCCACCATCACTCCATCGGAACTCATCTTCATCTCGACCTCCTTCTTCAATCCTCTCTCAAGGTATTTCTCCCAAATTTATATCGTCTACATAGTAGTTGACCATAACTGAATGATTCTAGAATTGGGTTTCTCAAGAAACTGTTTGACAGTTGTATATCCTTTACCTGGTGAACTATTCCGTTGGCATTTATCCATCTTGTTAACTGTTTGGTTTAGCTGATTAGCCTTCGGGTTGGGCAGTGGTCTTGGCTGGAGGAAAAGAAATTGAAAAATGATTGTTATTTTGCGTATGTGTATAATAAATATCTTATGTATTTTGTAACAGAAATTGGAAAATGATCCTTACTTCATTTTGTGTATGTGAATATATGTTTAATCAAGTATGGACGGACGTTGTTTAATGTCGCAGAGTATTACTGTTTCTTTGATTTAATAATATAAACATTCTGATGGGGCGTTATTAATCAGAAACTCAGCAATCTCCCCATAGAAGTAGAAACAAACAAAACATATACATTACAGTTGCGTAAAAAAGGCAAACTCTGTATATAGATAATGTATTTATACAAATTCATGTTATACTGACATTCAACACGACGTCCATTTTCGGATACAACAATGTTAAGGAATTCAACCGGAGTGTTCTTGACCCCACGTATGACTTCAGCCTAAACATATCAGAAATTGTAGGAGGGGAAGGAAACACTGACAAATGCCTCGTTTCATAACTGAATTTTGTCTCGGGCAATGCAAAAATTTAGGTACTTCTGAAGCACACAGAAAATATATATTACCCAAGAGTTCAGATATTTCCTTGTTACTCGACAATCAACATACATGGCATAAGCAATAAGAGTTTATATCCTTACTAATGTAATAAAAAGAAAACAGATAAATTAACATGAATCTCCCAGACGAAAGTCATGTAATGATCTTCTGATTCTAGGAGTATTTCTTGTCATTTTGGTCTTTAAAGCTTCCAATTTGAGTCTATGTGATCCTGCTCTTTGTAGTTTGGTAAATCCTGCTATTTGTGTCTCAAGTGAAGTGTGCCATCTGACCTTATAAACTGAATAGGTCCGTTCATAAACAATCACCATAAACGATGATCTCATAATATATGACACTCAGCCGTAAAGAACAGATTAGAACAAGAAAATGACAAGAGAGAGAGAAAATTAGGAGAGAGACATGAAACAAGGTAGACCAAGTGACGAACCACGAAAATGGTTATTTAGAGAGAGTAAAGTCCTTTAAATAGGCTCTTCAAAAGATAACAAAAGGTTAAACATATCCTAGATTCCTAAATAGGATAACTCCTAAAATAACAACTAAAACTACTTAGTAAAATCCTAACATCTAGAGAGAGAGAGAGAGAGAGAGAGAGAGAGAGAGATAGCACAGAGAATGACTTCCTGTATCAATATGAATAGCTCGTGGGCCCTTTAGAGTATTCCTTCCTGTTCCCATTTCTTCCCTGTTGATAAGAACTCGACTCCGGCGAGTAGAAGTGTTGTCCATCGCCAAACATTTAAAAAAAATCTCTGAGAAATGACTAAAGATGTCATGGGACAAGCAATCTCATCTGTTCAAACACCTTTGCTAGGTCAATTGTGAACCCTAACTATTTTTTCCCTTCTCTCTCTCTCTCTCTCTCTCTCACCGTTCATTGGGATGGGCTGAATGGCTGGCTTATGAATAATGGGTAGGGTTGCCAGGGTGAAAGGATTTGGGCTTGGAGATGGGGCTGGACGATTTCTTTTTTTATTTTTTTTGGATTGAATTTTGGTTTTGGGCTGGGCTTCAGTTTGTGATGTGGATGGTGGTTTTCTACCCCTTCCCGTTCCCTGTCACTTTCTTTCTTTCTGGTCTAATACATTTGTTTCATTCAGTTTCTTCAGGCATCTCTACTTGTCCGGTTTTTTTCTTGTTGACAGAATATCTCTTACCTGGGCGATGAATTGCATAAAAGCTTCGTCAGCTTCAAAGGGATCAATTTTCTGCATTGGCCAGAAAATGCTGCATTGGCTGCCACCTCATCTTACATGCGTTCTTTTAGTGGCAAAGGAAGTAAAAATAAATCTGGCAATGTGCGGAGGTCAGATCAGCTCTCTAGAAGAGGTTTGTTTAGTGGCAGGGATTGGACTAATATCCTCCTTGGAGTTAATGTCTTGTGAGTATCACCTTTCCAAACAAGGACATCACAACTGTTTGCATTTGATCTCTCTTGACATGCTGGTTTATTGATGGATTCTTGCCCAAGCTTTTGCCAACTTTCGGAGTTTTCTGTGTTTAGTTGTGAAAGAGGCTTTTGTTCTCTGATTTTTGTACAGGGTCTATATTGCACAAATTGCGTCACAAGGAAAGCTCATTGCATGGGGGGCTAAGGTTAGATTGGTACTCTGCTGGGGTCAATATAAAGTAGAAGTTTAATATCATAAAACTCATTTTGTTTGCTCTTCTCTTGTTGGTCTTTATGCAATGCAGATTAACAGTCTCATAAATGAAGGACAGCTGTGGAGGCTAGCCACTTCTTCATTTTTACATGCAAATGTTGGCCACCTCATGGTTTGTTCTGATCATGTTTATTGATTTTCTCATGCAATTGGTACGTATTTGTGGTTCAAACTAAATTTCATCTTTTCAGGTTAATTGTTACTCTTTGAATTCTATTGGTCCGACGGTGGAGAGTATTTGTGGTCCTAGAAGATATCTTGCAGTTTATATATCCTCTGCAGTTGCAAGTAACAGCCCCTGACCCTGTTATAGTAAACAATGCATTACATATTTGAAGAAACATATTCCAATGAGATTTTGGACAATCAGGTTCAGCAATGAGTTATTGGCTCTGCAAAGCACCAGCGGTTGGCGCATCTGGAGCAATTTTTGGATTAGTGAGTCTAATTAAACTCTCCAGTTGATATTTTGCTCAGACTAGCTTTATGTAATAGATTTAATCACACGTATTCACTTGATGGCCCGACTGAAACATATATTTTATAAAGACGAAGTAAAAAATTTAGCAAAAAAACCCAGGCTGAAGTTTTGACGGTTGCATTTATATGCTCCTAGCCTCAAAGAGTAAGTGAAATTTTATGAACTAAGAATGGAATTTAAGTGCCTTGCAGCGTTACTTGTTGCTTTTCTGGAATATCTATGGTCCATCTGATCTGACCAACTTTCTATTATCTATCATTCAGTTGAAAGAAATGGTAAAAAGAGCCTCTAGCCTTCTAGGATTGAGTAAGCGATTTAATTTATTGTAGGTGTTTGAAAATTAGAGCCTAGAGGTGACTCAAACTTAGCTGCCTATTGGCCATTGAAAAATTAAAAAAGTTTCTTCCGGGCCAAGGTCCCTATTTTTGGACAACTCAATAAGCAGAGCCCTCATTTTGTTGTCTGGCCCAATGTTTCAAAAACAAAAAACCGGAGCGAAACCGATAAGGGACTTGGCATATGGGTCACCAGTTCAACCAGAATAGAACCATGACGTCATAAATACCTCAGAATATAGATGAAATAATATAAATGGAAAATATAGTAAAAAATTTAATGAGTTATTTGCTAATAACGTAATTTTTCATTCGTATCATTTAAGTTAATTGGCGTGGGACACTTGGAGATTTAAAAGTTGGCCGGGCACTTCATATGAACAACTCTGTAATTAACATGTTTGCAATATGTTACATATGTGGACAATGTAATATGTGCGTATGTATGACGATAACCAAATTGTGTTTGTGCCTAATATGGGTGATGAATTTCTCCTTGAAAGAGATAGGGCAGGTAGTTGTAGCAAGTCCCATACCAGGGGTTTTAGAAACGTGGAAACATTTAGGCTGTTTGCAGTTTGTACACATTGGTGGCCAAAGGTCTTGCGTTTGTATTCAATTCTTGTGCGTAGGGAAAGTAAAAGGACTCCTACAGTCCAACGGCCTGGTTCAATTAGCCTGCTATTGGTTTCTTACTTTTCGGCGGTCCCACCACTATTAAACTGCGGTTTTGACGATATAGGCCGGTTTTCAAAAAATTAATGTTTTAGTGGTTGTTCCGAACCGGAGCCTAGTCTGGTAAACACTCCAATCGGTCCGGTCTGGATTTTAAACATTGGTCTGGACTAAGATCAAATAATATTTCTTGATCATCACCAGGAGTCAAAGAATTGGAGAGGTGGTTTTCAACTGAGAGTTTCAACATATGGACTGAATGAATCTAAGAAAATTGGGATAGAAGATATTAACTCTGGATTTTTTCTTTTTCTTTTTCTTTTTTCTCCTCAACTGTCTATTCTCTATTGGTATATTTATACACCAGTGCAATGCTAGGTTGGATCTTTTGCCGTGTTCATCTTGAGGCATAGAGGCCTGATTGGAGGTGGCAACGAGGATTTACAGCACATAGGGCGTGTGATTGTCCTAAATATGGTATTTCCATCAACTTTCTCATGCTTGAAGTCTTGTTTGTGGATTTTATTGTGGCTCACTGAATCATACAATTTATGTACGTCGTCTAAATCTAATCAGGAAAAGTGAACTTGTTATAGTTTGGAAGCAAGCTATGTGCAAAAATTCTTTCATTTTGCATATATAGGTTCACAGCTGTGTTTGTTTCATCCGGCTATGGGTCACAAATATTTTCTACGTCGGCAAAAAGAAATATAGTAATAAGAAGGAGAATTACAATAAGCAAAAATAAAGGAATGAAGTATATAATATATAGGATCACATACCAACTATGTTTGCACCCAATCCCACAAACTTTAAAGCAAATAAAAAGCAGCAACTTAGTTTGCAAGGAGCAAACCAAGCAGTGAAGTACAAGGAAGAATGTTACATCTAAATCCAGAAGAAACAAAATTAGGATTTCTGAAACTCTGACATGGTAGCATGGAGAGGATGGCCCTTACATCATCCTTGTATTGGGCTACCTTACGATTGCATCAGAAACCAAAGAGCCATGCCAAACATTGCCGGGCACATATTTGACATGGCAGATCAATAGCCCAATACAGCAGCAGCAAACCTCCTCGACCATATAAGAATTAAACCTTCCATTGCAACATCAGGTATGTTAAAACAAGAACTCCACAATCCTTTTGAGCAGTGGCAAAGTACTTGAACGAAGCAAACCTACGGACCTTTTCCTCCAGAGCCAATTCATCTCATCTTCAGTTTCTAAATCCTTCAAAATATCAGCAGCAAAAAATCTTCCCCTGGGACATAACATCATTCCAGATTGCAGTCAACCTTGGTCACAAGTACCAGGGCTATTCACGTCTGATAGAGTACCACACTTGAAAATATAGAACACCTTGAACATCATAAGACACAACCCAACCACCCTGAGAGCCAAAAAGGCTCAGACCTGGCACAATCTGACAATCCCATGAGAAAAACTCAAGAATATAAAAGTATAAAACATCACCCACCACATGCCAGACCGTATTAAAAAAAGACTATCCCAGACGCAAAGACTCCAAACCACCAGCTCAGACTCAAGCAAACCCAAAATAAACTGTCAAAACCAGATCCAACCTGACCCAAGACCAGACCAGGACACCAGACACAAGGAAGACGCTGACACACACAACCACCACCAAGACCCCTGCAACCCAAGGCCCCTACGGGCATTGAGCAAAACCAGACAACAGAATCCAACCCAACAGAGCCAGCATCAGACACCATAAACAAACCCCACTCTCCCCCAAGAACACAGCAGCCCAAATAACTCGTGAGAACAGCTTCCTCCCATGAAGCTGTCTAACTCCATGAATGCATCTCCCAGCTTTGTTTTAATACTATCCATCTACTCTCCACAATCAGTTATAAAGTTCCTCAATACCCTGAGATTGTTTGGTTTGATTTTTAGAAATGGTTTTTGGGATAGTGATTGGGGAGGAAATGAGAGAGATAATTTGAGAGGGGTAAAAAGTGGAGAGAGATAGAGGGAGAAATGAAAATAATGATTGGAGGAAGGGGTAATGAGTGGATAGAGAAATGTGAGTAATGAGAAGAAAAGTATTCCAAAACTATTTTTGGAAAATTTTCCAAAAGTCGCAACCAAACAAGGTGCAGATCATTTCTTGCCAACCATATTGACCACAAGCATGCAAAGAAACACGCTTCCCTACAGTTTTTCTCTACATTCCTATACTTGTTACCCATCAACCAACATAGAACAGCATAAAGGGTAATGGGACAGCCCATGCTATACCCCACCAATCCAGAATTGTAGACCATACTTGCCAGGGGGTCCTACAATGTAAGAGTAAGTGTACAGCTGTTTCTTCTACCTCATTACAAAAGGAGCATAAGCCATTTGCATTGTCCCCATGTAGAGTGATATTCCTCTTTAGGAGTTCAGTTGTGGTTGGAATCTTGCCTTGGTGTTGCTTGCCATACAAAACCTTCAACCTTGAAGGGGCAAACATTCCTCCAGATAAACTTACACTTCTGACCAATTGGATTGAGGCTATTGAATTGCTGTTCCCAAGACTCATACCAAGATTTTACTGGAAACAAACCAGATCTTTGTTCACCTTTCCACCTTTGTCGATCGCCTTCATTATTATTCAATTACATATTAGCTAAACTCTGCTTAAGATTAACCGGAGCCTCCTCTTCCCACACATGCAATGATCTCCTAAAAGTTAAGGACCAAGACAAAGAATTAGATCAAAGATCTCTTCCACAGATGCCTCCTTTTGGAATGATAAAAGGTATAATCTGGGGTAAGCTTCCTTTTTTGCTTGCTCCCCCAACCATGCATCATGCCAGAATTTTGTGGCAATCCCCGAGCCCACCTTGTTCCAGAAGCCCCTTCACATGATAGAAGCTGAATCTGTCTCTCCCCCACCAAACTGAGCATATATCTCCCCAAATTCTGGATCCTGACTAATTATTGTTAGGTCTCTGAGATGGCAACCAACAATCAGCATCATATCCATACTTGTGTCTGATAACTCTTGCCCACAAATCTGATTTTTCCACAGAAGCTTCTTTACACCGACGACACACCCATTCTTTTTGCTTTTGGCCACTATATCCCAACTTACCGTATGTAATTTCCTTTTATCTACACCATTACCCCATAGAAAGGCCCTTGTAATCTTTTCCAAATTTTTTGCGACAGAAACTTATGTTGGGATATTTGAATCATGTATGTCCATGTTAATTCTTGATTTGGTTTTGGCTCCTGATTCAAATCATGGTGATGGCATCTGTAATGCAGGGTTTTGGGCTTTTGTCTCAAGGTATCGATAATTGGGGACATGTAAGTGTAACAAAAGCATACTTTTTACATCCATGTTTTCCCAGATAAGTATATTGGTAGTATCAATCAATCCCTATCAAATGAATAGATCAGTTGAGGATGGAAGAATATTCTGGACCAGACCCTGATCTTGATATACAACTGTATGACCTCGGCTCACAGAAAATTATTGGGTGGTCCTGGGCACCACATGGTACCCCAAGGCCTCTGTAACCACACATCCGCATGAAGCCAGTAACTCAATGTTTTGTCCCCATATGATTTTGCGGTTGTGAAGGGCGTTGTGTCACCATCTGGTGCCCCAGGACACTAAATAATCACTCTGGGCTTACCATGCTCTGGGCCAGGTTCCAGTGCCCCGACGGGGTCTTGATTTATAAGAATTAAGAAAAAATTGTCCAAAGTCATTGAATTTCCAGTGTTGATTGAGAGTTAAGCATGCCCTCTGTTCATGGTCCCTTTTCTTAAAACTCTTTTCATGTTGGAATATTCAGTTAGGTGGCTTATTAGGAGGAGTTGCAACATCATGGCTTCTCGGTCCTGCATGGAAGTATGAACCGGTGTCCAAGAATGGCCGAAAAACTTTAGTCGACAGAGCTCCAATATTCTCCCTTGTCAACCCAAAAAGAACACTTCCATAAGTGCAATTGACATGCTGGTGCCGCACACAATCCCTTTTCTCGCCTTGTACTATTTACTCTCTTTTTTTATTATTATTATTACTGAAAAGGTTTTCTCTGTTCATGTATCAACGTATCTGTATCTATCTGGATGTACATACATAAAAAAAGGTTGCGTGGTGCATGTGGCTTAAAACCTTCCGTGTGGTGCTAGGAGCAGCTGAGGATCTGATGTGCCTTCAAAACTGGTTTCATCCCAAGCCCCACAATGTTATCCTGACGTTCAGACGAGTACATCAATCTATGCTAAGTATCAAAGTTAATAAGACATTGACAGTTCAAAAACTGAACACGAATTATACTCTTGAGAATGCAGCTCAAAAAGTAAATTTTGTTTCATCATTTGGTTCTCAATATTCAGTCAATTTATCATTATTAGGTTTTGATATGTTTAATTCATCGAACTCTACAAAGTGAACAGTTCATGCTTGTGTGTTGCAAACAAGATTTGATTGTCGACAGGTGTGTATCCATAGGTTGAAATGTTAAAACACATTACGTCTAGTTATAGTTTTGGTACGGCATGATTTGGCAAATGCTTTTGGTGATTCTTTATAGTCAGAAATTTAGGTCTTAGGTATGAAAATTTTTGGTGATGTCGTCGTTCTGTGTTAAGCTTATGTTGTGTCATGTGTGTTAGACTTTTTGGACCTCTTATGGTTAATGTTATGTGTCTCTTATTTAGTGATAATTATATACAATCTTTTTTTTCACTTGTTCGATATATAATTATGTCAACGTTACAATTTTTTATGGTTGTATTATGCAAATTTTTGTCCTCTATAAGTACAAACACTTGTTATATCTTTAGGTTTATTATGCCACGTCTTGGAACAACATATTTTTTTGTTGTTACATGTCCTGCAGACTTTTCATCCTCTTATGGTTATGTACACGTCTCTTGTTTAGTGATAATTATACAATCTTTTTTCTCTTTTGTTACGTATAATTTTTGTTACGTATAATTCTGGTCAACGTTACAATTTTGTACGGTTGTATAACTTGTATTACGCAAATTTTTATCCTCTACAAGTACAAACACTTATTACTCTTATCTATAGGCTCATTACGCCTCGTCTTGGAACAACATATTTTGTTGTCGTTATGGTCAGGTTTTTTTTTTTCACGATTATTTTACGCAAATTTTGATCGTCTATTTATGCAAAAATCTAACGTACAATTATGGCCAACATTACGAATTTTTATGGTTGTCATCCGCAAATTTCGTCACGCCACATTTTGTAACAAACAAAATTTTTTTTTTTGGTTATGTTTAGTTATGGTCTTTTTTTTTTTTACAACCGGATGTCTGGGCCAATATGCCCACGCCTCAACTAATTATCGGCATGTTACACGGAGTTTGGTCCTCTTTTGGTTTTGATACGTGTCTTTCGGCTATTGATAATTTTTAATGAACCTCAAATTCAATGGACGAAGGTCGAGGCAACCAAAGAAAATGATGGAGGAACTGTAGACAATAAAGTAATGGAAGTTGCCGACGTTATTATGGAGGAAATTGACTGCATATCAACAAAAAAAACCACTGAGCGCCAAAACCCAAAAAAGAGGTTAATGACAGTTAAGAGTTGATGTACAAACTTTGCTTTTAGGTTTAGGTTGTACAAACTTTTCTCGTGAATTTTCTAGTCTTGGCATGGATGGCATCGCCTTTGACCGGATCGAAGAGGAAATTTAGTTGAGATGGATGTAAATTGGTCCGGACACCATTGAGCGCCAAAACCCAAAAAAGAAAAAAGAATGTTTCCTAGGGTGGCAATCACTGATGGCAAAGAAAAGATTGACCATGTTAATGACAGTTGAGGTGATGTAAGATGGATCAAAAAAAGAGAGTAAGAGGTGATATCTAAAATCTTTCTTCTTTACTCTTTAACTTGGTTGACCTGGGTTTGCTGTTGCGCAGTTTGTGCACAATAGTTGTTGTGCATGATCTAGGCTTTCTGTTACTTGAATGGATGACTTAGATTTCAAACAAACTATTCACGTGAATAGTTCTCCCATTTTGTTTGTAATTTGGAACACCTATCTAAGGAACGGACGGCTCAGAACCATTGACTATGTAGGCAACCAGTTACATATCAATGATTTTTCATATATGCATGTGTGTAGCTCGAACCTATTTACGAGGGCTGGTTTTAAATTTAGGCAACTACGTACGTATCGTATTGGCCGTTACAGGTTGCTATCTATATACAGGTTAGACCATAAAACTGCATGCTTAGATTTCTGACACACTTTTTTTTGTTTTTGTTTTCCGTTAGGGCCAATACTGGACTGCTACGTTCAATCATATATTTACCTTTATTTGTTTTTGCAGAGAAATCAGATGAATTATCAGAATCAAGTGATAAATAACCAAAGTTCCATGGATTTCTGGTCTACAAATGCATCCAACTCGGCTTTACGCTCTATCCAAACCCCCGAGATTGTTCAATCCAAAATACGCAACGAATAAACAACTTGTGGATTTGTGCAAGTCTGTTATCTCGTTTTACGCTATAAACTTGTGGATTCAAAAATAAACTCTGAGTTTTTATCTCTCTTCTTGTGGATTCAAGAATACTCGTAGATATATTCGAGTGTCTATCTCGTTTGAACTAGTACGCTAACTAATCTCTCGTGAATTCCGTTGAATCATGTCATCTATCGAATCTCACGTTACGCTATAAACTTGTCGCAGCACGAACGTGCTCAGAACCAAGGAAGTGGATGTGAGGAAAAGGGCGTATCACGATTCAATTCGGCTGCTGCTACAACAATGCAGTGGTACTGTTTTGGCCCCTACGTCCATTTTCATTGTTTTCCATCAATAGCTTGCCCAATGATGTTTTTGCTCTCTTTTGGTCACAGGACAAGAATGGGAATCCCCCAGGTATTGTTAGAGACGAGGATGTCGATCCGCTGTCACAGGACTAGACTTATGTCTCAAAATTAAATACTACTTTTGTACAATCTTTAGCTAAATACTAAAAAAGAACCAATTAATATAGAATAAGTCTAAATATAAATTTTTAACTATATTTATGAGTATAATATTATGCATGTCTCGGATTTTCATAATTACATTGACATTTTCCTATACAAGTTGACAAGCATGATTTTGAAATATCAAATCTTATACTACTAATTAGGAAATTCAAAACTGCTGGTGTCATGTCGTGTCATGTTTGAGTCGCGTTGTTTTGGGTTAACGTGTTGACAGAAAAAATTACATAGTTATCCGAGTTGTTATCAAGTTAGTCTACGAGTTAGTCTAACCCATATTCAACCTGTTTAATTTTCGTGTTGGCAGGTTGTGTCATATTTATGATTGTCCCAAAAAATGATCAACCCAAACCCTCTAACTTTGTGTTGTGCCGTGCCCATGCCCCATCAACCCTTTTTCTTCTTCTCGGGCAATGTAATCAGTGTAAAGACACGGAAAAAATGTCTTTTGAAAAATTACTTACATTTTTTTTAAAATTGACGAACATCATCAAATATTTATGGCTAAAATAAAACAATAAAATTAGAAAAAAAAATAAAACTTTTATTGATAATTACAATTTCATAATACAATAGATGTAAATACGTAACAGTTGCATCACTATAGTTTGAGTACATCTCAACTAAGTTGGTACCTACTTAACTACTGTCAATCATTTGAATTTCTTAGACCTTATAAAGTAACAAAAAAATACAAACAAATTTATAGTACTTCTATATCATTAATCATAAACATTGTGACTCATTTTTCATTAGATTCATTATCTATATCCAAATTTGACAAATATTCAGTCTTTCCAATTTTTAGGCAATGAGGCAATCCAAAATATCTAGACCTAGTCTACTTCTTTTCTCGTCAACACTCGTTTGGTAAATCTTTTGGCGTGTAGAATGTGTACATTTACTTGTGCGATTAATTATATAAAAATCATCAAATTTTTACTCGTGTTGTGTCATGCCGTACTCGTGTCTGTGCCACGTGCCACAAAATAACGGCCCAACTTAACTCACCTATAAGGATCATGTTGTGTCATGTCTTGCTAGGGGCGGAGTCATGATTTTTACTGATAGTGGAATTAAGAATTTAGATGCCTTGTTCGTTTCTCTGTTTAATTTTAGTTTTAATTTTGATGACATCATCATTTCTCTCTCTATCTCCCTCCACTCATTACACATGTTGACATCATCAAAACTAAATTAAACTATTTAACCCAACACAGCCAGAGCAACTATAATATACTATTATGGTATGTATTTATCGGAAAAAAATTGTTTCGACAGTCGACACGCAATAGCACTATATATATATATATATATATATATATATATCTTTTTGTTTAGTTTTAGGGTTTGTAAGCTTGTAGTATTGTTTTGAGAAAACACAGAAAAACAGAGAGACACAATTGAGAGGAGGTTAGTGTCTGTAATCATTATTGATTATGGAGTAGTGGATTGATCTGACTCTTTCCTCGGTGGAGTAGATATGCAGTCTGTGTATCGATCCATGTAAATCTTGTGTTCGCATGTGATTGTTTCTTGCTTGTCTTACTCTTTTCAAGCAACCGCTTTGGGCTCCCACAATTTTGGCCAAATTAGGGGCCCCATATGTTTCAAACTCTTTATGTATAATTAAATCCCCCGTCTTTTAAACATACCAAGCCTTTGGTATTAGTGACATGAAAATTATCTTAACTTGTACAAAATCTAGTGTTTCAAGTCTTGGAGTGAGATTCCATTGCCTTTTATAAATTTTATTATTATTTTTTTCCTTTTTCCTCTTTTTTGGGACAACAACAACAACAATTGGAAAACAATCTCTAAGTGACCCTTATTGCAGTTGATTTAATTTTTTTGTTACAAGGATTAAAAATCAAATAGTCAAGTGAACGATCATAATTCTATAATTTTTTTAAAATGTAGTTAAGAAAAGGATTTTTTTTTTTCTTATAACTTCTTCCAAAGATATGGGTCTTGTGAGCATACTTTATTATTTTGAAATTTTGTCATTTGTTCACGTAAATCTTATGTTATAAATAGTTTTTGTTTCAAAAAATACTAAGGGCCCCAAGTTGGGAGTTCATTTTAGGCCCCCAAAAGTTTTGAACCGGCACTGTTTATCAAATAGTTGTGCCTTCCCATTATCACAACAATTTTGAATAAGAACATGTACAACAGAAACTAGGTAAAAGAACTAGTGAACAGTGTACAATTTTTATTTTTATTTTCGCAAGTCATACCTTGTCAATTGTCATTGCTGATCGAAGAAAAAGAGATGAACAAACAAGATGAATCTAACAAAAAATGAGTAGTACTCCCTCCGTTTCAAATTGCTTCACTCATACTATTTTGGAATGTTCTAAATTGTTTGTTCTGTTTGAAAAGGCAAAACAAAATTGATTCAATCTTTCAAAATAACCTCTTTACCAATAACAATCATTTTTTTCAAAAGTTGAAATATAAGGACATTGTTGAAAATTAATGAATTTGTTTAATGCGAATGAATTAAATGAATGCCCAAAAGTGACCAGTAATTTGAAACCGAGGGAGTATAAAAAAGCGAACTAGAGGAAATGAAAGGGCGAGAGTGAGAGGAGAGAGAAAGTGCAAGGGGTGGGACCAAAACTACTACTCCCTTCGTCTTGAAATTTTGTCTAGTCAGCAGAACAAGGATTTGAAAATCACACAAAAATTTCATGAAAAATTAAATATTTTTTTAACAAGTTACTAGATATCAATGAGTACTTTTAAATTTATGAAAAAACTTTTGAAAATTTTCTTTTAAAAGTCTTATTATTTTTAGATCCTCGTTTTACAGACCGGACAAATTTTTTTGGATAGAGGGAGTACTAAATTATACTCCATTCGTACAGAACAATCTCTCAAGGGACAATAAAATTTTGGATGCAAATAGGGTACCACGTGGACTATCTCCGAGGGACTGTTGGTGATGAGTTCCAATTGAGGCTGCTGGAGGTGCATATTTGTGTATCTCTAGAATAGCTAAAATGACTCTATGGGTTAGACGGATGCACATGCAACGGCCTTAACAAAATCAATATTTAGCTATTTTGACTTGGAAAAATCTCAAATCTCCCTGCACCAGCCTCAATATACCACTCAACATTTTACATCTAGCTACAGTACCTCTCCACACCTGAAGAGGCACTGCATGCTCAACACCTCGTCTTAATAGTGTTTCATCAACTAAAACTCTCTTCCTCAACCAGAGCATCTTCACACCAGGGCTTCAAGCAAAACCCTAAGTTGCAGAAAAAGTCCCAAGTACTGCTAGACACGGCCGCCAATATTTAACGAAAAAGCACTCTCTTGCCAATATGTAACAGAAATCACGTGCGCGTAGACTTATTTTTGGTGTGCAAATGTTGACACAAATGTATACAGAACAGTCAAATGAAATAATGAGAAATTCATGTGCATTGGACAATCCCAAACACATCTTTGCACGTAGTATGGCTCAATAATATTATTATTTATCTAAAAAGCATCTTTAAAAGTACCTACTAATCTTTAACTTTGGCATAGAATGTGATTCTTCTGTCTACTTTGTAATACTAATCTCAGAACCTAACTTTTTGTCACGAAGTTGGGTGTGGATAAAAAGAACATGACCTCTGCACTAAAAAATTCTAACTCCGTCAATGTGAATTTAACCATTTTCATTAGCTCTTTTCAAATCAAACCCTAACAAGAGAAACTTGCACTTCTCAAAAGACAACCATAACGCAACTGTAGATCCTTCCCGGAAGTATGGTGGTGAGACTCAGGCCCTATAGTTAGTTGATCCAGGATTCTAAAATTGGAAACAGAAACGGAATAGCAAGGACAGCAAACAAAAAACCAGAAATTTAAAGAACATGACGGCTCTTATGAATGATAGCTGGTGCAACTGTAGATCCTTCCCGGAAGTATGGTGGTGAGAATCAGGCCCTATAGTTTATCCAGGCTTCTAAAATTGGAAACAGAAATGAAATAGCAAGGACAGCAAACAAAAAACCAGCAATTTAAAGAACATGCCGGATCTTATGAATGATAGCTGGTGCAACAAAGCCTGCTATATTGGTTTTCTGTAAAGTCTGTACTATATTTCCGTTAGCTTGCGAACAGCAGTTAAATACTCGTTGCTTCACAACACATATGGTGCTACAGCCCACAATGCAGAAGCTCAAAAAGAACCAATGTACTATTATACACTTACTAAGTAGACTGGTTCTCCTTGAAATACTGCACCTCAATTCGTTTCTCGGGAAGTTACCAACTTAGGATTCATCTCCTTCTGAAGAAAATTCCACATTTTCATGCCACTGGCAACATAGACATCAGAGGCCTGCCACCTTTTTGGCTTTGACCTGCAAGTTGACTGGTGTATGTGTTATGGTTATCTTGACCACCTATAAACCTCAGCGTAACTTTCCACCACTGCTTCTATAGTCATATACATAACCGGAACAAAACTGTATGCATCCCATGTAGAGCATTTCGGAAAACTGCTTCTGGAATGGATCACCGATTATGACCAACAAAGGAGATGGAAAGTCAGGAGTCCACAGAGAAAAAATGACCACATTGGCTTGGAAGCTGCAAAAATAGAAAAGATGTTACGTCTTTTCCTGTCTAAATGTGGCCAATGCAAATTCAATAATTAAGAAGCAAGAGGCTATGGACTCTTTTTGGTATCACCCAGCCAGAGGCGATGGCGAACAACATCCTTTTGATAGAGCTAGGACTAATTTATCTGATAAATTTGTAACTTTATAGTTGTTTAGTAACTGTAAACTTCCTTCTATTAATTGAAGTCCTTTCTCTTTCTTAAAAAAAAAAAAAATACAGTTTTACTAACAAATTTACATTAAAGGAAGAACCTATAGAATTGTAGTAACACTGACTCTCTAGTCTAAAACTACCTTCTCTCATATGGAACATCAAGTGATTATTTTTTCACAACAAAAAAGAAGGTGCCTTGCTGAAGTAAACAAATAGAGAGAACTTTTTACACATTAGAAAAAGTGAGCAAATAGCAAGCCAACCGCACAGGAAGAAAGGCAACCAAAGTCTTATCATAGTATCTCAAAGCACTTAAATGGGGACGGAAGATATGATAAAAAAAAATTAAAAAAAAAGTGTAAGACGAAGTTGTTGCATTTAGTTCTTTTTTCCCCCTTCTTTTCTTTTCTTTTTTTAGAGGTAATTCTGCCCAAAATTTGAAAGAGCAAAAACAGGAAACAAGTACCATAGAGACATTTGGAATCAACTTTTAAGATCAGAAGAGAACATTGCAGCTATGAAGTAAAAACTTACATGATGGAGATGGAGAAATTGGGGGTGAGGCAAGTGGTGGAGACACCAACTGTTTTGGTGGGCGATTACGTACCCCTGAAGGTGCAGGAGAACGTGAACTATGCGGAGAAGAATGGTGGCTTGGGCGATGAGCAGAATCCTTTTTCTCTGGAGCTGGGGCTGGAGAAGGGGTTGGTGGTGTTGCAAGAATTGTTTGATTTAGGAAAGAAGATAAAGTGACTTCCTTAACTTCACCAAAAACAGTGTTATTAAGGCCAAGATTATTTGGAGAAGACCCTGTAATTATTTTAGCCAATTGCCTCAATCTCTGTGGCAGAAGGCTCCCCAGGTTAGATCTAACCGCTGCCTGAACTGTTACCGGAGGATCTCCTGTTGAGCCGTTTCCGTTGGTTAGTTGCACATACACATTCTGCATACAAAATTATGTAGTCAAAATCCCAGTATTAAATGCGCAATGTGTCAATGGTTCAGCCAAGATATGAGAGAAAATATTCTAGCAAGTTTTAGTTTGCATAGTTTCCTTATTTAGGAATTTAGTCGATGTAAGGTAATTCTTCTACTGCCATGGTTTCCTTCTATTATTTCTCAAGTTGTGGGATTTGATTATGTTCCCTTTCTATTTTATCCTAGAATCTTAGGAGAATTAAATTCTCTAGACAAGCTTTGGCTTGTAATCCTAATGTACTGCAGAATCAACAAAGATTTCTGGATATTCTATGATTAGATAAGGATTGTCAGTCCTATATTGTTCTAGAATCCATGGACCTATCCGCCATTAATCCTACAGCTTTCGCTAATTGAATGGGTGTCATGGTTAACCTGGAGACAAAATACTAAGTCTGTCACCATAGTGGCACAGTTTTGGCCTAAAAAACTAATCATAATTCTGGTGAACCTATCTAGAAAACTTGTACCCAGGTACCATTTGTAGAAGGAGATCAGAGGCAGAACAATACCTCGTTAGACCTCAGATGCAACCCCAACTTCAGCTGGTGCCTCAATTCAGCAAGATTTTTGTTCACTTCATAAATAGAATTGTTCAGAGTGAAGTTAAAGAGAACTTGTGAAATCTGCCAAATGGAACCAGACTCAGGGATAATGGTGATTCCCCCTGGATATTTCAAAATTTCAAGCGAAGAAACTTGCCCACAAGCTGAAGTTGTCAAAGTCAAATTGGACTGCTGGAGGAAAAGCTCTATTAAAGATGATCTCAGCACACTTAAGGACACTGGATTCATTGGAGCATCAATTGGATGAGGAAGAAAACCAAACACCACATTGGTCCACGTAGAGGCATCGGCTTGGTGCATGGATAGAATAGCAACCTGTTCCAAAAAAACTAGCTTTAGGTTGATTGTTTGTGTACTTTTAACATATAGCAAAGCAGAGTTTAAAACCAACCTTTGCAAAAGGGACACCAATTTCACTGTTGATATCATACTCTAAAATTCCAATGAGCGGAACAAGCACTGAGACTGGCTTTTGCAGTCTGAAGGATGCCTGAACGGTAGCTGAAGGGAAAAGAAAGGATAACAAAAAGAAATAAGGAAAGTCCACACATCAATTAAGAACCAAAGAAGCTGCTTTGGCATCTGTTTTAATAGTGACACCAATCCTATTTCACATCAAGAGTACCATATCTGAAAGTCCAAACTCCACACATATCCATACATATATGATACCTAATTGATCCAGTTTGATACTTTAATTTTCCGTCCCTATTTTTCCCCTAATGCATCTCTTCTTATTGCTCGGGTATATTGGTATTGACTATTGAATTCCTCTTTAATCCTCCAAGTTTCAATTGTGATCTAATATGAACATTTGAAACAGGTAGATTATAACAAAGGCTGATTGTGCCAAAAGGGGAAAACAAAAGCACAATAGATTCTTACTTTCTAAATGACAATGCAGGGTTTTAAACTTCCAACTGGCAACTCACTCTGGGGCAAAGCCGCTGCGAGTCAATCTAAGTGGGAAGACAAAGGGGCATGACAGGTCAAGCTTAGGCAAACACTGAACCGTATCAAACTAGGGGTGAAGACAAAGAACCGTAGCAAGTGAAGGTAGGTACGACAGGGAGGACAAAGAGACACAGACTTAGGCAAACATCGTCGCGGGTAGTTTGGTGTGAAGGAAAAGAGCCATAGCGGGTCAAGATAGGTGCAAAGACAAAAAGCAATAGCACATCAAGCTTAGGTGAACAATGAAGCAGGTCAGGCTAGTTTGGAGTACAAACTGCAGCAGCCGTTAAGCTAGGTGTGAAGACAAAGAACCATAACAAGTCAAGCTTATGCGAACACTGTAGCTGGACAAGCTAAGTGCCATAGCGTGTCTAGCTTAGGCAAACAACAGAGCAGGTCAAGCTTAGGCAAATACCAGAGCGGGTCAAGCTATATTGAAACACTAAGCCACATACCCATCTGCCATCAAAAACTCTATTTACTGACCACTCAGAAGTCCAACAATTGCAATAACACATGGCTATCTATTCGCAATTATATAACAATGATAACTCAAGTCAGAGCGAAATAGGAGATACCCCTTGGCCAACAACACCTGAAAATTTGAAATGAACAACAGCCATGCCAGCCGGTAAAAAAAAAAACTAGTAAAACCAATATATACCCTAATTACAACAAAAAGAAGCCCATTACAAACACTGTACTAAAAGATCAAAAAAGAACCTGATTATAGATCCACAACACGCAATAAGGCAGACATAGAGCTTTAATGACTCACAATCAAGTCAAAATAGCGCACAACCAATGATCAAAACGTCAGAAAAATTGAGATGCACTGCAGCAATGAAGGCAAATACAAACATAGATTAAGGTTTTACTCCCCATTTGATCAAATCATAAAAAAAAAAACCTAATTACAAAGAAAGATGGGGATAAATACCCCTCAACCCTAACCACTACAAGAAAACCCTATAAATTCAAACTAAAGCAAACCAAATTGAGCCTTAAGTCCCAATGAAATGGGGTCGGCTACATTAATCGTTTTTCTCCATTCTGCCAAGAGCTTTGTGTTCCGTGATATCCAACATTCCTAGATACTTTCAAACTAGTGAACTACTGCCTCTAAAGTCAATTTTGGTCAACCTATACTACTCTTTACCATAATTACTCATTGTAACTATTGCATCTACCAATCTAAAATAATTGACATAGAAAATACTTGAGATGGTGATAAATTACCCCTCAACCCCAAGTCCCCAATCACTAGAAGAACCCCTAATAACGAACACTAAACCAAACTAAGCGAAGTCCCAATGAAACTGGGTCAGATGAATCATGTTTCTCCATTCTACCAAGAGCATCGTATTCAGTGATATCCAACACACCTAGATCCTTTCAAAGTACCACCTCTACAGTCAATTACTCCTCGTAACTATTGCATCTACCAATCTATGATTATTGAAATCTACCAATCTATGATTATTGAAATAGAAAATAATTGGCCAAATGTTCAGAAAATCGACTGAAGACTGGCCAAAAAAATTGATATAGAAAACATCAAATATCCATTTTCTCAAATCATAACAAACCCTAAGTACAAATAGAGAGGTGACATACCCCGCTACTCAAATAATTACGACGAAGCCCTAATTGCAAACCAACACCACACTGAAGATAACAGGGGAAAAGGCTTACCACAGAGCTTGATTGCGTATTTCGCATCAAACCCAGATTCTATTGAATTAAACTCATGTTTTCCATGATATCCAACATACCTAGATCCTTCAGACTACCGCCTCTTATATTTATCACCTCTATGTTTTCCGAAATCATAGTACTCCCGTATCAATCGATCTGATCTTCATAATTGAATAAGAAAATAATTGGACAAAACATCAGGAAATCCACTGAAGACTGGCCAACAAAAATTCAAATAGGAAACACTAAACATCAATTTTCTCAAATCGCAAGAAACCCTAAGAACAAACATAGAGGTGATAAATACCCGTCTACAAAAATAACTAGTACAACAAAACCCTAATTAAAGGTCTTACCACGGAGCTTAGTTGCGCGTGTCGCATCAAACCCAGATACTTTTGAATGAAAAGGTATGACCCAAAAAACCGCCGACAAAAACACAGAGAGGCTGAAGATCAAAACAACGACGCATTTGAGATTGAACTCTCGACCGATTCTATACAGACCCATCGAACATCTCTGACACAGGAGGGATTGATTCCCCTGAATCTGCTGCTGCTGCTGCTGCAGTTGTAATTCCGATTTCCCCATTTCCAGAGCATCTGTTATTTAACTTCTCTCTCTCTCTCTCTCTCTCTCTCTCTCTGTGTATATATATATATATATATATCTATCTCCCTCTCTCTCTCCCTCCCTCTCTCTCTCTCTAGACGAGAGAAATCACAGCGGAGAAGTTGATGAGGAGGAGAGACAAGTGTTCATGGTGTACAAGTGTTGAAGATTTAACTCTCTCCTTCTCTCTCTCTCTCTCTCTCTCTCTTCTCTCTCTCTAGTCTTAAGCTGTAAGTTTGAGAGACATTTGTATTTTGTTTGGGTTGATTTGCAAATTTGGTGGATTACACTTAGGTACCTCAAGTTTGGAATGTTTCCCACATTCGTCTCCAAGTATTTTTCTTCTCCAATTTTTACTATCGAGCGGGTTTCCATGATTTTCCGTCGATATTGTTAGCAGAAATTGCCACACGGACTGCAAATTAATTAAGTTGTTCGCAAACTGTTCCACAATTGACTCGGTAAACAGTCATTCAAGTTTAACTTGTCAAGTAGATGAGTCGGACTTAAGCCTGATAGTATGACTACAATTGTGTTCACCCTCACTAAATAAACGAGGGTGAATAGTACCCTCACTCCTCTCTCTATATTAATATCAGGTTCAATTAGGCTAGCGAAGTTGGAGTGTTTTTGCATAAGGAGAATTTCATCTATAAACTAGAATAAATATAAACTTACATCTATAAACTAGAATAAATATAAACTTACATAACTTGTATACGTATAAAGTTATATGCATAGCTAAAAAAAAAAACTTATAATTTGCATATGTATATACTTTTATATATGTACTACAAAATTATATGCGAGTGACTTTTAATTATTTTATGAATACATAAACTTATATTATGTACATAATCGGAATTTCATTTGCAATTCTAAACTTATATGCAAGCAAAGTTAGAAGTTTCAAACATTAAGGCTCATAAAGAAAATCAAGCTCGACTAAAGCCAATGCCAGCTCGGCTCGTCAAATTTTCATTGAGTTCAAATTCTTTTAAAACTTAACAAACAAAAATTGAACATTTTAAAGCTCAACTTGTATCCAAGCTCTTTAATCCACCCCACAGAAGATGGAAACCGGGAATGTGGGGAGCAATGGGCCTCTCTGCGTTGTAAACTTTAAAACAACTATTATAAGTTTACTAGTATAATTTATGCCCCGCTATTAATTTCAACTCAAATCAATGTGGAGAGTTTTTTCGGTTTAGGACTGGGTTTAGATTCATTTCTTCAATTAAGTTGGCGAGTTAAGATATATGCAAAGATAGAGACGACACATATCACAATGTGATGCTCAACAATTGGGGCATGTCCAAAATAATTGGTTAGTAAAGGGCAAAGATTGATTAAAAAAAATACCAACGGAATGTCAAATCTTATGGGGTTTAAGTGTAATTTACTGTTTACTAAACCGGGTATCAACAACTAATGATTAGTATTAAATTCAAAATTAAAGTACTAATATTAATTGTTTGATGATGATTTGGCTACCCAACGTTGATGAGAAGCAAAGGTAAAAAGGAGAGCTAGAGAGAGAGAGAGAGAGAGAGAGAGAGAGAAAGTTGAAGAATAAGTATGATGAGGATAGTGGGTCGGACCAATTTGCTTAATGGGATAAACTGTTTGCGCCAATCACATTCAAAAAATTCAAATGCAAATCTCACCTTTACTTTTGTACTCCCTACGCAATTTATGTAATGATTTAAAGAGAAAAATCCCGAGCCCGACCCGAACCAGTGTCACCAGACGCTTAAAATAAATAGTAATATATTGGCTAAAACTCAATTTTTTTTTACTCGTAATAAAGTCAAAATACTTGAATTATTGGTCAATAATCCAAGTATTTCGGCTTTATTCAAAAAAATATTTGGTTTGACAATAAATTTATACTTGTTAGATTCGTCTCGTCGAGAGGAATTCAGAAACCACAAAATCTTGACGCGAAACTAACAAATGCAAAAAAATTTGAATAAAGATAAAATAAATAATCCAATAATCCATAATTCGGATTATTACCCAAAGAAGACCATGGTTCAATATGTATGTGTAATGTGTGAAAAGAATGATTCTTTTGTACCTTCGGTTATATGGCTGATGGCAGAAAACGGTCACTCATTTCGGTCGTTTAAAAGTATTTTTAATTATTGAGATTTGGTGAAACACTTTTTTCGAGAGAAGTGTTAAAGAAAAAGATTGACACAATTCTAGAAAACTATTCTTTACACAATAACAGAAAGGGAAGTAATATAATAATATTGGCACTCTCATTTTCTCTATTAACACTCTATTTTTTCCTTTATTAGGTAAAAATTACTATTGCGCTTTGTAAATAAAGACAAAAAAGAGAGTGACAATAGAGAAAAGGGGAGTGTCAATATCGATTCCCTAACAGAAATTACGGATTTACAGAAGTAGAAAAATAGATTACAGAAATAGAAACGAAATACACTAATGAATCGAGTCTTGTGAATCACGGTTTCTTTAAAACAAATTCGGCGACTACGGAGAGTACAGACGTTAGTGGCGTAGTCAGGAATGAGGACTACTGGGACACCACGAAAACACAGCTAAAAATTTTTTTGCGACAAAATGATATGCCAATATGAATGAACTTCATTAAAAACAGCAAAAAAGTAACATATGTATATATATTCTCACATTACAATTAACAACTCTTCCATAAAAAAATACAAACAAAACAATCATAGTCATGAACAAAAGTTACTACAGTTAAAGGCTTTACAATAGACCACGACGAGTTTTCATGTTTCGAAAGCTTTGTGTGATAATTTCATTGTCAACGCTTTCAAATATGTCTTTCTTTATATTTGCAATCATGCTTCTTTCATTTGCGCCATTGATTTTTCACATAATTCATAATTGAAAATGCCCTATCAATTGTAGCATTTGTTACATTCTAAAAAAAAATAATGTCAAAACTAAAAGCAACTAAACCAATACATAACAAAAAGGCACTTTTAATTTTCATTCCAAGGTAAAAGTCAAATTTTCAATAAAACAATTGGAAAATTGCAGTGTGGGCATGGGCCCACACTGGTCCCTTTACACATCCACCTCTGGTAGGCGTCTGTCTTCCAAGATAAAATAAACTAGAAACATAGGAGTAGTAATCGAAACACAGCTACGAATTGCTTTGGCGAAATGAACCTGCATATATGTATCTCTCTCACACAAAGGAAGAGTATCATAATATGTTGGATGTATACGGATTTCTAGTGTAGAACGCAAAAACGTGATGTCAACTACATAATCAAAGAAGGATACCCTCGAGTCCTTGACTTGCACTCCATGAATCAAAGCATGAAACTCCTGAAATGGATTGAGATATGGATCTCACATCAAGGAGGCATTAACCAGCAGCTCTATTGACTTCTCCATGTCCAGATCCGATGATGTAGGATGGTCCTTTCGAGTGTCTTGAGAGACCTTTTGAATGCCTCATTTTATTCCCTCAAAATTTAAAAAAATTCCAACCAACAGAATATACTCTTATCAAGAAGAATATCTTTTGAGTTCAAATCATTGATTTTTGAGATGGACTACTCAGCTGTGGAGGCTTCCCTACAGTCAAATTACAGAGAAATTGGGTCTATTTTTACAATATGTGAAGACATCATGATCAATGCTGGGAGAAAGATTCTCTAGGACTTCACATATTGGTGATTTCATGCCACCATTCCATGTCCGCTTTTGATGAAATGCCGGAATGATCTTTGGGAACCCACTTTGGGTCGGGGATAAGGCGTGTGTTTTTATAAATGTGCAATTTTATTTATTTATTTATTGTAATTTTAGACTGTCCAAATAAATTACATAAGGGAATCTTGGGATACATTTGATTTTATTAATCTACACCTCCATCTTTGTCAAAGTCATTTAGGATAAGAATAATTGTTCCATCATCAGCTAGTGACTGCGCATGTCACATAAGTTATTTCTAATATAATCCCCATAGAAAACAACATTTACGACTTTTGTCAGGGCAAAATAGTAAAATCACTCGAGTTCTACCACCGACATCTCCACTTGCCCACCCCATGTATTCACACACACACACACACGGAATGTGTAGCCAAGCTCATTCTATAGAAAGAGACAGGAACCTAGAATGTGGTCAGGTGACCTAATATTGCAATCAGAGTGATAAGTTTTGAAGTACCAACGACAGCGATAGTATGTGCAATGACAATAACATCCGATATATTTGAATGACATTATAATAATCAAACTTCAATTCCCCATTTCTCCTTGTTATAAGTGTATTTTCTAAGTTTTTGACCTAAAATATTTTGTAGAGATCTAGGGTTTCATTTTTCTCTAGCACAAGTTAAATAAAGCTACCACCAATTTCCATGTATTCCTTAAATCCAACCCTAACTAAATTGGTCAAGAGTCCCAACTGTAATTCAACCACTTGATCTAAAGCAAGATATCCATTCCCATATGGAAGCTAACATTTTCACAAGCAAACTTTTTAGAGTCATTTGATGGATGCATGTTCTCAGGATCTCAGTACAAAATACTCATGTCCATGTTTGGGTTTAAATTTTTGGAAAAATTTGGGATGGGAAAAAGAAATAGGAATAAGACGTTTGATGTCTTTAATTAAAATCAATATTGCCCTTTCTATTTAGTATAAAATTTTCACAATATTCATTATTTCATTATCCAAAAGTCCAAACATGACTTGAAGTCAGAGATGAAAAGAATATTATATGTCGCAATCAAACACCGACACCATATATGGAAAGATGCTCTTAGTCTTGTGTGATTTCCATATGCTTTTTTATAGACCATTTGACTAAAAGATTCTACTCCCTCCGTCCCATAAAGTTGTATCACTACGAAACTACGTGCAATTTTCAAGCTAAAAAATAACGTGCTTATGAAAATAATTTTTTAGTCAATATGGATCTTGTTTGATAGATCTCATTGAGAACTTTTATACAATGCAAAAAAAATTCAAAAATTATTTTTGTAAATACATTATTTTTTAGTTTGAAAATTGCACGTAGTTTCGTAGTGATACAACTTTATAGGACGGAGGTAGTATCAAATTTGCTTTTGTGTGCTTTATTTATAGGATATCGATCGTACTAATCGTCCATTTGTTTGAAGATCAGCAAAATCAAATTGTGGTTACAGTTTGACAAATTTTTACATTATATCATGGGATGCCCAATTTGTTGGGGAACAATACACATAGGTGGACTGCTGCAAAAAATTAATTTCCCAATATATAGCAAAATAGTCAATTTTGTCTGTGAAAGCATTGGATTTTTTCACCGACAAATAATTTTCACGGCCTATGACAATACGGAACAAATATTTTTGCATTGTTTCTTGAAAGACTTGTTCGCCCTTTCTATCACTTTTTTGGCAAACTAAAGGATAACTACTTACCGTCAACAAAACAGGCTGGGAAATATTTCGTTGCCAATTAGAGATAATCATGATATATATTCGATAGTATACATTACATGTTAAACTTTAGAATATAAATCTCTCAGAATGGCACATGCAATGAACATGTAATAAAATAAACAATTAATGCAAAATCACAAACGAAATTTGTTGGGATTCCACCCCGTGTGAGCCGGATGGGCTTAGGCACGGATGAGAGTGATTCCCTATTGTGTTTAGGATTTCCTATTGGGTTTAGGATATGTATCTCTATAAATACTCTTATTGTCTCTCTTTTTGTGAGTGTGGTAGCACAATGTAAGCGGGACAAGCTGAGAGTGTGAGAGGGGGGAGCCGGTTGTGGCATCCCTCCGCCGGAGTGGGAGCCAATTATTGCTCCCCGGAGAGGTTTTTTCATGTCTTTGTATATTTTTTGAATATATACGGTTGACGAAGTTTTTCCTCATATTCATTGTGCCTGGTTGTGTGCGTGCGTGACTCAGATTGCATAACAAATTGGTATCAGAGCTCGGGTGGAGCAAGAGGTCACCGGATTCGCACTTGAAACGCACGGATTCAAGAACAGGAAGAAAAACAAAGTCACACGGAAGTTTTGCTCACTGGGTTTTATTTGTCTCGACGAGACGAGTCCAATGGTGGGCTCGGGGTATTTTTTCGTCACCGGAGGAGGGCGTACGGGTAGTTTGAAGGGCAGCGGACGAAGCCAGACTCTTTTAACTCAAATCGGTCTCAGAAAACGTGATCGGAATTTTTTTTTGGAGTATGGGGTTTTGTTCCTCGTTTCGAGACGATCGCGAGGATCGGGGTAGCCCACACGCGCCGGTCAAAGTTTGGTCAAACGTGGAGTGGATTTGATGTTGGATATTTTTCACATGCCGCTATAATTTCCAGAGGAAGAAGACGATGATGTCAACGTGACATCATCATTGGCAGGTCAACAGTCAATGCCACGGAGGATGCCACATGGGTCAGTCAACTGTCATGTCAGTCGGTCAACTTTGACGCGGCACCACACCATTAGGGGTTCAGTTTAATGACCTAGTTGGCCTTTTTGGTCTGGGTCAGGGGTTAAAAGGGGCCAGGTGTCGGTTCAAAAGGGTGATGACGTCGCAGGTCAAAAAGGTCAAATTCTGGTCAAAGGGTTCAAGGGCCGGTCAACGAGTCAAATGGGCTGGTCAAAGGTTCTAGGAGGTCTAGATTGATCTCTTAAATGATGGTTCATTGGTTTTTTCGCATTGGTGGAGGATATACAGCTCCGTTTTTCGCATATGAGTAGTCAATTTGGATTGTCTCGACGTTTCAGATCCAACCATGCACTCTGTTTTTCATTTCAAGGCTCGAAAACAGGTGTTATTGCTGGATTGAGCCAATTTTGGGTGTTTGGAGGTGTTTTAGGTTGTGAAGAGGCTTGTTCCTAGCTAATTGGATGGTTCAGGATTCATTGGTGGGCTTGGATTTGGGTGATTCGAGCTGGATTTTGTAGTCCTAGACACATCCGGAGTGATTGAGGAGGATCCGACGTGGTTAGGTCAATCATATGGGATGTTGAGTCAGAGGCAGACCATGGGAGATCCAATGGGAGTCCTGGGGGTGCTAGGAGAGATGGGAGTGAACATGGATGAATTAGGAGGCAGGATGAGACCTAGGAAAAATGACAGAGAGTGGCGGGAGACCAGGATAGTGGCAGGAGTGGCGGATAAGTGAGGGATTGGTGATGGAAAAGGCGAGCAAAGTTGGAAGAGCTACACATCAAGAGTATTGGACAGGCTTTGTAGAGATTGGAGGTTGACCGGAGCAATCAGGTTTTTGAGGATTCGCGGCGGTTGAGCCGTGGTGATTAGTCGGAGAGCTAGTGAGCAAAGATACATTCTTTCGAGTGTTGTATCTCTGTTTGGTGGGTGCAGATACACTTGATTGGTTAATGACACAAACGCTTACTAGAGTGACAGGTCGGAGTTGGTTAGCAGTAACCAGAGGCAGTCTAGTTCAATCGAATTTGAAGACCTATCGTCAGGATTTTTAGTTGTGATTTGAGTTGCATTGGATTAGATGATGGGCCACCATACATGCTTGTGGGAGTGTAGTGGCAAATGGGTCAGGCATAGTTAGGCAATATGGGTGTTTTGTGACATGAGCAGGAGTGATGATAGTTGCGGATGCACATAGGATAACTGCAAGATTGTACCTAGGAGTCATGATCGGGATGCTACTGGATGCACTGGGAGTTGATCAAGAGTGTGTGGAATGCTAGCTAGAAAGGATAAGACGACTGGTTGCTGTGGATTGTTCACGGGAGCTCCGGACAGAAGGATTGAGATAGAGATTAGATGATGCATCCTGGTATTCCCTTTCTTCTGTGTTTTTATGGCGGATTATCTTTTCAGTTATGAGCACTCATGATGGTGTGGAGAGATTGAGTCACGGATTATGTCCTGTGATTGGGCATGAGCATCCAAGTTTGGATGCGGGCACTCCGATTAGGGGGTGCAGGATTGTGGTCAACCGCGGAAGATCTGGCTTGCGGGGATACATTCATTCGAGTGGTGTACCCAGTTGGGGTGCGAAGATGCTTGTTTGGGAATGACACAGGTGTCTGTCAGAGCGGTAGATCTGTTGAGCCACAGAGATATAGTAGGATTTGTTCACATCCCGAATTCGCGAGAAGTGTATCCTGGTTTGGGGGTGCAGAGGTACTCGGTGGGCGATGTGATGTCAGAGAAGGAGTCAGCCTCTTCACAGATGGTGTGTGAGATCATTTGGAGAAGTGAGCCTCTAGTATGAGCAGAGGGTAGCTGCATTCTCTTGACATGACATGATGCCAGAGTGGCGGAGTGTGGCTAGATGAAGCTACGAGCAGTCGATGAGGGGGTGCGGGGACTCGGTTATGGAGCGCATACACCTTGGCAGGAGGTGTGCAAGTGGAGGCATTCCTGTTGAGGGGGTGTAGTACTCAAATTTTTTGATCGGCTGCGGATTCTAGTTTTGTAAGGATACACTCTTTCGGGTTTTTGTACTCTGTTTGATGGTGCATGGATGCTCGACTGGTTAGTGACACAGACGCTTGCTAGAGGTAGCTGATTGGAGGTGGCGACATGGGGGTGTTACAGACAACTTTGCCCACTCGATGTGGAGGGGGTGATTTGTTGGGATTCCACCCCGTGTTGGCTCGATGGGCTTAGGCCCGGATGATAGTGATTTCCTATTGGGTTTAGGATATGTATCTCTATAAATATTCTTATTGTCTCTCTTTTTGTGTGTGTGGTAGCACAATGTGAGCGGGACAGGCTGAGAGTGTGAAAGGGAGGAGCCGGTTGTTGTCTCCCCCCGCCAGAGTGGGAGCCAATTATTGGTCCCCGGAGGGGTTTTTTTCATGTCTTTGTATATTTTGTGATTATATACAGTCGACGGAGTTTTTCCTCAAATTTATTGTGCGTGATTGTGTGGATGCGTGACCCGGATTGCACAACGAAATTTAAGACTGAGTATGTATTCATATGCTGGGATGAAAGGAGATGGATTCCCAGATTTGGATTGTCCTGTTCAAAACTTGAGCTGCAAATGATATGTACCCCTTACAAAAAGCTGGAGAAAGGGTTGCTGTTGTGCAGCCCATGCACAATAGGTATTCTTCATCATTCGGGCCGTCTGTTGCTCAGATAGACGACCCAAATTTCATCTTGCACACACGACAATGAACGATTCAGATGCAAAGGTGCTGAAGTGAAATCTGAGTCGTCCATCTGAGCAACGGACAACTCCGATGATGCACGACACCTGTTGTGCATGAGTTGCCCAACATCAACTCCATATCCGAAAATCCTACAATAAACTTAATTGGTATGGTAAAGATTGAGTTACTCATTCAAATAATCAGATTGAAATTTAAATTTGGCGATGGTTTTACAGAAATTGCTAATTTCGTGTCTTACTCATTCAAACAGTCAAAAAATTGTAAATTTATTGTTGTGGAAATTATACGGGATTATTATTGGCTAAGGAAGGTCATACAGAAATTATATGGGTTTTTACATCTTATTTCTTCATATCACGTCATCTGATACATCAACTCATCAACCAAAGAATAGTCGCTCGAATTTCTTCATTTTTTATTATTCGCTTCAGAGATTTGTTTTTGGTAGTCTTTAATTTAGGTTTTAAATTCACATACAGTTTATGTATAAAAATAAAGAAAAAAACAAAAACCATTAATGGGTTGGAAGATTTAGACGTACGTATCCAAATCTTAAGACTCCGTTCATTTGCCAAGAATGTTACGCGAGACAGTTAATTCTGAGAAAAGTGAAATGAAGTAAAGTAAAAGAAAGAAAAATTTATTTTCCTGTGAGTGTTCACTTGATAAAGGATTTTTCCAGAAAAATATAATTGGCAGGGGCAAATTTTCCCAGGAAACATAATTCCTTCATTTTTGCAGGATGTATTTTCAGGGAAAGTGAGTCCTAGTAGGAAAAATATTTTTGAGTGCCCCATTATTTTCCTGGTAATTGAACACCCCCAAAATTTATGGGACAATTTATTTTTTCGTCATTTCTCGTACTTTCTTGACAAATGAACGAGGCCAAGTTCTTATGGAAAACATAAACTTGACATGGTGAAGACTAAGGCTAAGTTTTCACTGCGGTATTTTTAGTATTTTTGGTATTCTCCTATAGTCATTCTCTTCACATACATCAATTGATTTGACTTCAATCAGATTAACACACACTTTTGGTTACGGTGGGAAGAAGGTATTTTTAGTAGAAACTCATGAGAATTTAAAATTCAAGTTCGGCCATGATTTGACAATTAAGTGCTAATTTCGTGAATGATCCCTTAGACTTCAAATTACACTAGTTAGATTATTGTCGTGAAACTCAGTACAAAATTATGTTCTATTTGCCAACATTTTTTAACTGGAAAATAAAAAAATGTTTTATAGTGATTGTAAATTCATAATAAACAGTTAATCCTTCCATCATTGATTAATGAGAGTATTGAAACATCTACTATTAGGTTTTTCTTCGGCTTTTTTTTTTACTTCTTTTTGTTGATGTATTGTAAGGGAATGACTTGTCTTGAAATTCAAAATACAATGGCTTTTATTAGTGGAACGGGGTGCATGGATTTTTTTTTAACGGCTTTCATATTCCCTTGGTTTTCTTCATAGCACGTCACCTTATACGTACATTGACCGACGTAGACGTAGTTGCTTTAAATTTATCATTTTGCACTCTTTGGTTCGACTTTTATCGGGTAGTCTTTATTTCAGATTTGTAAATTCACATTATTTTTTCAGTTAAAATATGCAATGCAAAATCATCAATGGAAGTTTGAGTATGTATTCAAATCATAAGTTATTGTGAAAAAAGTAAGAACCAGAGCCAGCTCTGGGACCAATCGAACCAGCCTTTTTTAAGCTCCTATTCCATTTTAATTTTGGATGGAAATAGAAAAAAGAGTTTAATGAAAAAAAAGAAGAAGATTCATGTAGCTGACTCCAATTGATTGAGACATAAAGCTCGGTTTGATTTAACTTGGCATAAAAATAGAAAAAAAACAACTTGTCCATTTCTTTTTCATTTTTTAACAACAGTTGTCCATTTCATAGTGACAACAGTTGTCCATTTCATAGTGACGGAAGGTTCGTTATTTCCACACCGAAGGGATAGACTAATTATTCCAGGGTCTTAACTCTTGAGGCACTATTATGTGGTGTCCTAACACTCTTATCCACTACACATTATACTAGATTTCGTAAAAATGTGTGGTGAATAAGGGTATTGAAGCTTTATGTACTTGTTTTCAAGACCATGGAATAATTACTCAAAAGCACATCTGATCATTGTTTGAAGATTTTCTGAAAGCTTTCTTCTTCTTTTTTTTGCGTGCACGTTGCTTTGCTTTTTTATTCTTGATTTTAAAAATAACTAGCTCATCAGTTGACTTTAGCGTGAGAGAATTTAGCATTGTCAAAATCTTTGACTCTCCTATATATATATATATATATATATATATATATATATATATATATATTTTGAAAGGAGTCATTTGCTACCATCAATTATTGCCTTTAAGAAATATTGATTTTATCATAAATATTGCTTCAATGATTTTATTTTTTATTTTTGGATTATCTATACTTTCAACTTCATTAAAAAACAAACGAAATAACAGAACTGAATCCAAAAAATAATCTCAGACAAGCTTAAGAAAAGATTTTTGAACGTATTTGGCTATGACAGCATTCTATTGTTAATTTTACTTTTTGCTTCTATATCTTAAGGCCATAAGGCTCGGTTTGGTTTGGTTGGTATTGGTAGTTTAAGATAATAACTCAATGCTGTATTAAGTTGCGTAGATAGCACGGGTCAAATGCTAATATAGTACAATCAGGAGAGGAAAAAAAAAAGAACAAAATACGGGAAAAGCGCAGAATTGCACAATATGGGTGTAATGTTATGAACAATTTCTAACAACCTTTGCCTATCAAAAAATTGAAGTCCACAATGAAACAGTTTCGACTTGGATGCAGTACCTATGGATGGATCTGGGTTCTGTGTGCTAATCATACGAGCCTCATCCCGAGCCCACAATAATGATAAACATAAAAAGTGCCTCTCCGAACCTTTCTTCGCATTCAACAAGATTATTACATCAGTGAATCTAAATCAGCTTCTTCTTCTGGAAAAATCGCTGCAAGTACCATATCTGGATAACTGAAACCGCAATGCAGATCCCCAAGGAAAATATACTGAACCACGCTACTCTAGCATTAGTTGTCTCGCTCACCACCCGCATTTCTGCTTCTCTGTGCAGTTGAAACCAAAGAAAGACAAAAAGGAAAAATAAGAACGCAAACAAAATGAGTTATTTCTGGGATAGTGCAGTATCGTAAGAATTAAAATTGTACGTATAATTACCTGCTCTTGAGATACAGTAAATTTTCATGGATAGCCTCCACTGCTCCTTCAAGCTTTCTCAACTCAAGCTCAACACCCTTGCAAGTAGAATTCAGTCAAGGAAAGAAATCTCTGTAAGATCCGGGAATTGTAAAATGTCCATAGGCCACGGACCAAAACGCTGCTGAGCTTCGTAAAATTGATTTTTCACCCTCATATGCGTTAGGTCCTCTCTCAATTTTAAAAAATGAAGAACCACGGAGCTAGAATAAAAGTAACTGAAATAATAGGAGTACTAATAAACCCAAGCTTTCAACAAATGGCGTTTTAGGTTTATGTTTGCACAACAAACAATCTAGAACAGTCCTTCGCTTCATGTTTTCTTTACCATAAAAAATAGTGTTCACTTATCATCCAAACATTGATTATAAAGTGTCAGAAGAAGTAACAGTTATCTATCAAAGAGGGTAGAAATGTCAATTACAGAATGATGTTTTCGTTAGAGATGGCAAATAGGCGGGTTTGGTATGGTTGAAATGGGACATGGGTTGACTATGAACGGTTGAATACGGAAGTGGGTGAATATGGGTCAAGTCATACCCAACCCCTTTTTTTTTTGTTGCTGGATGCCTGGATTGGTGGGGAAATTGAAAGTTTATGTGAAGTCATATATATAATCGTAGAAGGCCTAACAGATTTGAAAAAAAGAAGAAGAAGAAGACCAAGGCTCTGTTTGTTTCGACTGAAGAAATTTTACAACGTAAAATATTTTTCATTGAAAATAATTTTACAGAAAATGATGTCACTTTTATTTTTGGGTGTTTGGCTGACACTTCCAAAATTATTTCAATTGAAAAAGAACGCATACAATTATACAAACACACAAATGAATATGTGTGTATTCATTCATTCATAAATGCGTATATACACATGAAGGAGAGAGAGAGAGTGTGTTTGTGTGCGAACTTTGTAGTATAGCAGTTAGAGAGCGATACCATTGGTGGTGTTTGTGCAATTTTCTTTTGACATTGATCCCAAGGAGTGATGCACAAGAAATGTGCGCACGCGTGGATTAAGGTTGAAGGGGAACAATGGGATTTGATGAATTCTCTCACAGTGGCCTCCCAAAAATCGTTGGATCGGTTGTTCGTGATTGCAATCGGTGCAACGGCTTCTTTCTTTATTTTTGGTCCAACCCTTTCTTTTCCTTTAAAGTAGGGGTCCAACCCATTTTGAACCCATGTACATACGGGTTAATGTGGTTTACCCATAATATAGTATGGGCCTATTTGGGCAGGTTATAAGAGCGTGAATATTTGGATGGGTTCATGGGTCAGGTTGATAACTGCCACAATGCCACCCCTAGTTTTAATCTATTTGTTAAGATTTGATTGGGACGGATTCACAATTTAGTGAAGAAAATGAATTCATGAAGCCGACCCCAATTGGTTGGTAGTTTAATCTAATCATGAAGATTTGATTGGGACGGATTCACGTTTTAGTGAAGAAAATGAATTCATGTAGCCGACCCCAATTGGTTGGCACTTACGGCTCAGCTTGGTTTTGCTTTGGCTTGAAGATTTGATTGATGAAGTCATGTATTCCAACCTTTTTATATACAATTTTCAAGTAGTACAGCAGCAATGCTTACGTGTACACAGAGGGCTTTTGACTGTTTGAACATGAGAAAAAATCTGAACCGTGTAGTGTGATAGTGTTGGGCATTATACAAGAAACATGAGCAATGTGTAGACAACAGCAGCAGCATGCAATGATAGTTTATTACATGCATAACAATCATATCTATCATGGAAATTTTGGTTTTCATTCTTTGCCAGCAAGAAAAAGGAAGACCAGTGCAGCGAGAGAGGTAAAGAAGTTGAAGTACCCACCTCGATTTTCTCTTTTCTTGCAACTGATTCCCAATCCTTAGCTGCAATTCCAGTTTTCCATTCAAGACTGACACTTACATCTCCAGCCCCTTGATGATGGCCATCCAACCAAAAACATGCCAGATAGTTTCCAGCCTCCTTAGTTGTAAATGCAAACTGGCCATAAGTCACATTCTCCTGGTGGTGAAGATTGTTTCCATAAGGAGATGTTACCTACAGATGGAATACAAACCACTATTACCATTAGTTGCAGCAAAAATGGAATAGAGAATGTTTTAAGAAAAGAATTAGAGCAGCCTTTCGATAATCTGGTAAGTTGTTTGTGGTCACGTCATTGTAGAGTCGTCTTAACTGAAGAACCAAAAAATGAGAAAGGAACCAGAATAAGGTGAAAAACAACAAGTTGATGCAGACAAACACTCCACATGACCAAATTATCTGCTGCGAAATACAAGCACCCAGAGTCCCAAAGTGAAGGACTACAAGTTGATGCAGACAAACACTCTGCTACACCAAAAATTGTACAAAATACATCACCACGAGTCCCAGAGAAAAAATAACTTGCACCAGCCAGATATCCCTCCAGCATTAATACCAAAAACTGATCATCCTTCACATGCCCAAAATCACTCACAGATAGCTAAAATTCAGCCTGAACGAAATCCTTGAAACTACAGTGCCTAGGATAGATAAGGTAACAATTATCCTTCTCAAAAGGATAACCTAGGCCTTCATATCAACAGATCAGATATCAAGTATTCTACGAAAGTTGACAGCACTAAAGGGCTCCAAAATTAGAGGGCGATCAATGCGTTTCAGAAATTAAAACTTCCACATAATTCGGTCATAGATATGAATATTTAAAGCCCGTTTGAATGGAAGCCACAAAATACCAATGCGGAAGACAAAAGTTTCAGTCAATACTCCAATTACTGGTCTCGGACTTAGAAGAAAATCTATTTCTTTTTTTTTTCCCCTCTCTTTTTTGAATAACAAAAAGAAGAAAATCTATTTCAACTGTCATCCGTGGTTCCACAAGTCGGTGCTTTCAGGTTCTTGTGACCTCTTGTGGAACAGTGGAAGCATGTGGACTTGAAAGATGGTTTGATGATTATTTGGAAGGAAGTAATCGTCTTCTTGTGTGAGGAAATAAATGTGATTGTTTTGGCATACTTAGGTATGACTCTTTGCATGAATTTGCCATTTCCTATCGTATAGAAATACGATTAGATGATATAAAGGGTCATAGGGTAAACTGAGAAGGATCTCCTCAAACAAGAAGACCAATAAAAATGATGAAGCAGTAAAGGATAATCACAATAAGCTCCTCGAAGAACCCGAAGCGCCATCACTCCAGACACTCCTCAAGGGGATAAGTGAACCTTAGGATTCACAAGGATCGAGGATAATCACAATAAGCTCCTTGAAGAACCCAAGGGGATAAGTAAGCCTTAGGATTCATAAGGATCTACCTCTATGTCAGCCAACTTATCTACAATACATTGGTTTATATTGCACCATCCAGGAACACAATTGTAACCCTACCAGCACTTTCCAGCAAAGATAGACGTGCTGTCAGATCATGTATAGCCAGTGTAGGTACATAGGAAACAAGTCTTAAGGACTTCAGGCATCAGGCGTCTCTAGGAGCGAAGGTTGTCATTCAACTGCTAGGCTCCCGAGGCCCAGCTGAAGGGGCAATCCATCCCAGAATTTGGTGCACTCAACTGTTTCAAAATGGAAGGGTATCTATTGTAGCCATCTCAAATTGGATTAGTGTTAAAGTCTTCCCTACCGAAAAGTAGAAAAAAAATTCTACTGCTATTACCTTACATGATTGAAATCCAATTATTCATTTAACTGCATATCACCCATGGGCATCCCAACCGCAAAGAACCCATTCACTACCAATATTCAATTGTACTTCGCTACTCAACTGCTCTATGCTGAACCACGAGTGAACTATGGGAAGTTCTAAATAAATCATTATCCCAAAATTCTGTTTATCACTGACCTCCTAAAAGCCCATTAGTTGAATTTCCTCCAAGCCTACTTACAGAGGAACTGATATGATGCTGGTAGTCCGTGTGTAGCCCTCAGATATATGGCTAAAAAGCAAGTCATAGATTGCAAGGTTTGGTTGATGGCCTACTCAGGACTTCTTTGTTTGAAACAAATTTCTCAAGTGTAAGCTAATGTACATATGTCGAATGTATTTGATACTTGGATAGGTGAAGTGGTCAACAAAAGACACTAAATTGCTAGACAAGGGTAGTTTGGTAACCCCAGAGATCTTAATCAGGGACATCATCGGTCATTCAAGTATCGGTTATCGAAGGGTCATCATGAATCTAGTATTTGCATGAATATGCATTTAGACACATTAAACACATGTTGGAAGGTTCAATGTATGCAGTAAACACATTTTTTTAGTTCATTACATCAATAGGTCTGGTGCAACGTAAAGAATGATAGTCACTGGTGGCGCTACGTGTAAGTGACAATGGTCACTTGACAACCCCACAAAAACATAGTATATTACCTATAATACAGGTCAAAATTTTAGGTTATTCCTCTTTTGAACACCCAAGTCCCATTCGAAATATGAATGAACACCCAGTCCAAAATTAATGAACACTCACCCAAAAAATTAGCCCACAAAATGCAAATCAATCCTATTTGAACAACCCAATAACCCATAACAAAATAAAATAAGTAAATAGCCCAATAAGAGAAAAATTAAAGGCAGCAATAATATGTAAACAAATCAATTCAATAATACACCTGGCCCAAAAAACCAACACACAAATCAATCCAATGTAAATAACCCAATTAAAGGCAATAATTCACAATTAAACACCTACTATATAACTCGAAACAAAGTACACAATCTTAATGAGAAAAATTAAAAAGTATCTATTGGTATCGATATAATGCTTTGACTTCTCTCCGAACAACAATCAACTTTATATCTCCAAAAATAAGAACATATGTTAAAAAAAATATGTGTGAACCTATTAACTCGCCATACAATTTTGTACGATTAAACTAGTGAGTTCATGTGCTGGTTTAATTTTGCTTGGCCAAAAACATAAAATTCGCCAAGGTGACATCCTATGAATTTTCGTACTATTTGGTCTCATTATTCAGAGCACTATATAGATTTTTTTTTTTTTTTTGTTAATATTACTAGTTAATAGAGCTGGTAGAGTTTTTTTTTTTTTGGCTCAGCAATAGAGATAGTACACCATCGTTAAGGTAATTCTTGAACACCCTACCAAAAATTTCTAGAGCTGCCATTGGATAGTGTTAAAGCATCTAACTCAAAACCAATTGACAATAAGTGGAGAGGCCGCCTAGGCTCATATACTAGCTTTGGAGGTTATAACTATTCAATATGGGACAAGCTCTAACACTCCCCGCACGTGTGATCCCTGACTCGCATGTGATGAGGTAAACAAACGATTCAACAAATACAACAACAATCAACCATCAACAAAATAGAGTCTTATCCAAAAGACTCTGAAAGTCTAGCTTTGATACCACGCTAAAGCATCCAACTCAAAACCAATTGGCAATGAGCGGAGAGGCTGCCAAAGCTCATATACTAGCTTTGGAGGTTATAATTAACCAACGTGGGGCAAACTCTAACAGTCCCCCGCACATGCAACCCCTGACCCACAAGTGGAGAGATAAACAATTCAACACATACAACAACTACTAACCATCAACGACAAACCAAGGGGAACCAACCATCAATAACATAGTGTCTTGTCCAAAAGCCTCCGAAAGCCTAGCTTTGATACCATATTAAAGCATCCAATTCAAAACCAATTGGCAATCAATGGAGAGGCCGCCCAGGCTCATATACTAGCTTTGAAGGTTATAATTATTCAATGTGGGACAGGCTATAACAGATAGCATCTACTATTCTTGCAAATTCAGCATCGTAGGGTGCATCATCACCAATTCTAAAGGCAACGAATGACTTCTTATACTGTTGTTGTGTTGACAATGCATCCACTTTCTATCGCTTCTAAGCAAACCTACCGGCTAACGACCTTCAAAGTGAAACCACAGTATGTCTTTTCTGCACTAATGATATCCTCGATGTAATTAGAGTTGAAACTAAACTGTAGGTATGATTATCCCACAAATTAAAGAATTGTTTTGTCCCGAATAACAAGTAGAAGTAATTAATAGATATGTCAACCTATTATTTTTTCTCACTAAGTAAGCCAGGGGACTTCATATTAGTTGCTTTCCTCTTAGTGGGAGCTTTTGGAAATTCTTCCTTCACAGGTATTGAGATCCACTCATTTAGGTGCTTCAACTGGAAAAGTATAGATATGCCTTCAACTCAAATCTGTATCCCTTCATTCTAACAAAATGTTTTCCATTCCAAAATTATAAAGAGGTGAAAGTCAAGCTTGGCATCTTGTCCATGTTTTTTTGGTTCATTTAGTAAACGAGCCCAAAAATCAAGCTCGAGTTCGGCTCGATTACTAAATGAGCCCTAACAAGCCAAGCCTCGAGCTATTCGTTTGTAGTTCGGATAACTTTTGACTCAATAACAACAAAGTGGTTTGGAGGTTAGGTCAGTGAGATATTTTACCTTCAAATATTTTCACATAAAAATTTAGTGTACTATAGTCTATTTACTTTTAGGGTGATAGAACTTTAATCAGGATAATATCTCAAATAGAATTTCCATTCAGCCTCACCTCTAGTCCCCTAGGGTAAATCCATCACAACTCCTTTCACTCACCATACCCAGGAACCCAAAATACCTCAATCTTCTTCTTACAAAATAAAGAAGAAAAATTCACAACAATTTTGGAATAAATGAACATCAAGCCGTTCACTACATTCCTTTGTTACTTTGAATGTGGATCATTCCAATATGAGGAATGAGAACAGGACGTCGTACACTACGTGCCCTAAATTCTTGAACGATAGGAGTAGGCTTCTATAGCTTACAATCTAATGATGTTCTTATGAAAAAAAAAAATCCAAAGAAGGATTGTTTGTCTGTCATTCTTGTAAAGAACATTTCTCGAAGCATTATGAACTATTTTTCTTATATTTTTGCTAAAGCTCAAATATCTCGTGTTTATATGAGAAATTCTGGAATTGCTAAATTCACCGTAACATTGAACTATTCTAAAATCTAATTCACTAGGGTATTAGCGGTTTCTGGTAAAGAAATCCCTGTGCCCATAAAATTTCTCAGTAGAGTGCTAACCAAACTAATCGATTACCAGGGTGATCAAATTCCAAATAGCAACAGTTTACACAAAGAACATGGATTAAAATATGCACAGAACGAGACCAGAAAACATCGATACATATATGTAAAGAAATCAAAAAATGAAACGGAATGTTGATTAAACCCTAACGCTAACCTTGACAGAAATAAGGGGGGTAAGAAAGCGGGTAAATGAGTGTACCTTGACGGAAATGGTGGGGATGGGATGAGAGTGATCGTCGGTGATGACGACGTAATCGGACAAAACGACGACGTTGTTCTGGATTTCCTCCGACACGCACTTGGTTCCCGCCGAGGGCAGGGTCAACCATATGGCCTCACCCATTTGCACTAGCACACCACTCGTCAAGCACAACACGAAGAGTGGGAATAGCACGCCGCCGCGCAAGTTAGCACCCTTCCCCATCCTCCCCCCCTCTCTCTCTCTTCGATCAATAGTCCAGGTCTGCTCGCACTGAGATCAGAATGATCTCTCTCTCTCTCTCTCTCTCTCTCTCTACAGTGATCAGGGGTCTGTCTCAGCGACGAAGACGATCTCTCTCGCTCCTCTCTCGCTCTCTCTCTCTCTCTCTACAATCTGTGAATCGATCGAGTTCAGGTAGACGACGACTTGCAGATACCAGTGAAATTGACAGCACTGGCTATACGTCAGAAAATTGAGTGCTGACATAGGGGCCCGGGCAGTTCGGCAAAGGGCCTGTCGTGGGCCGGCCTACGTTTTCAATTAGTAAATGTTGGCCCAACGCCTAATTCCCTTGCAATTAGGGGGTGCAAATGAGTCGCTGTGTAGTATTCGAGCTCCGCTTGTTTAGTAAACGAGCTAAAAAACTGAGCTCGAATGTAAACAAGTTGATCCCTTAACGAGATGAACCAAGTTAATTTATGTAATGAGTCGAACTTTTTCGATCCTTAAGGTGTGAAATTCGGTTCGATTACTAAATAAGCCGAGCCGAGCCGAGCCATGAGTTGCGCAGGAGTATCTCGGTTCTTTTGCTGTTGTACTTCCTACGTAAGCTTTATTTTTTTTTTTTAATAAAAAAATTACCATTAGTTTTGCTTTATGTCTTCATTCGTAAAAACTGCCAACAAAAAAGAATTCCTTGTTAGTTTTTTTTGGGTAAATAATTCCTTGTTAGTTTTTAGATGAAAACAACCATTTTTCTAGGGAAACAAACAAACACAAAAACAATTTTTTTTAAATGAAAACACAAAAAGGATAATGTAAAAACAGGGAATTAGGACCAATTTCCTAAATACTAGGTCGACAATCATAATCTCTAAATGGGTTACACTACTCACGACCCAATTGTTTGGATTACTACAATTTTTTTTCTTTTTTTTTGATAATTTAGATGTCCAACCAGCTTACGCGTATGTTGATTAATTTTGGGAGACCAATCTCATCGTACACTAACGGGAGGCCAATTAAAGGTAGATCAAATTCATGTATAAATTGGTCTTGATAGAATTAATAATACTTAAGAAATTTCGAACTTGAAACTTAAGATAAAGCAAACTCCAAGGTCTCAGGCCTTGACCATATATAACTTCACAAATGAGATTTGTACCAAATAATGGTTGTGCAGATTTTTGTGCTCTAATTATTTGGTTTGAGATTCCCATTTTTTAGGATTGTCTACTGAATTCGATCTCGGTTTGCTTCACAGTATGCATTTATAAAGCACACAATCGAATTTGATCCAGGTTCTTTTCAATCTTTGTGATGAAATCTTTCTGCAAGAGCCATTATATATTTTTTGAACAACATTTTCATTAGAGAAATTTAATTAGCCATCCTACTTCAATATTATCCTTAGGATTCCACCTATGAGGTTTGAATCTTTATGATTCCATCCTGAAACATGAATATTGGCCAAAAATGCCCTCATTAATTGATTCATTACCAAATTTGCCAAATGATAAAATATATACATAAATAGTTTACAATTTGCATGCAAAATTTCCGGGATTAAAATTAATCTCCACTAATCACATCCCTATTTATGTGGGATGTGATTTATTTCATAGATTCCCCTAAAATCTCTCTCTCTCTCTCTCTCTCTCTCTCTCTCTCTCTCGCACGCGCGCGTACTTGTGCTACATCAATGGCTAAAGGGTTAGGGGCGTTATCCTCCTCATCATTATCTTCATGATTAACTTGGTAATTATCGAAGGAAGTTCCAATACAATCATTTACAAATTGAGTTTAAAGCATTGACCCGATTAGGAGTGGCAACACCAATAAGAGTTTTTGTGTTAATTTAATTAATCATGGTCTGTCATAAAATCTTTTAAATTTTCCCCCAGAAATTCATGGTAAATAGTGTCATCATGATAAGAGTTTTCATAACTTGTGTACTTTTTAATTTTTGGATAAAACCATGACATATTAATTTACCATGAAATTTAACTTTCAATTCGTTGTACAATTTTCCATAGAAATTCATGGTAAATAGTGTCACCATAATAAGAGTTTTCAAGACTTGTGTACTTTTAATTTTTGGATAAAAACCATGACATATTAATTTACCATGAAATTTAACTTTCGATTCATTATACAATTTTCCACAGAAATTCATGGTAAAATAGTGTCACCATGATAAGAGTTTTCATGACTTGTGTACTTTTAATTTTTGAATAAAAACCATGACATATTAATTTACATGAAATTTAACTTACGATTCGTTATACACTTCAACACATAATTCATGGTAAATAATTTTACCTTGTTTGTAACTTGCCAAATTTGCTTAGTATTTTAAACATGATAAAACAACATATGATTCAACCATGTTTTTCATATGATTTTATGGTGCACTAATCAACTATGTGTTAATCATGCGTTGATTTTAAACATGATAAGTCAAGACATAATTCAATGGGAATTGATAATGGCACTCCAAAAATTGATGGAGGGGCTCCAAGTTACAATGGTTTTCCAAAACTACCCTTTTGTAAGTTCTATAATTTACTTTAGGCACTCTAAAAAAAATTACTCTTCTCCTTTTCCTCATTTGTTAACGAGGGGTCTTTCAGTGCCGAGTGGGCACCATCTTACGTGGTGCCCAAGCGCATATCTCGACCATCCAAAACACTTTTTGGACGGTCTGGATTAAGAGAGAGAGAGAGAGAGAGAGAGAGAGAGAGAGAGAGATCTGGGTTGTATTTTACATTGTTAGCTTGTTGAGCAACTTTGCAATATCTTTCAGATAAAAGAATAAAGTACTTTCGTGGGAATTTTTTTTTCTTTTTCACCGAATTAAACTACTAATAGAGATCTTTAATTTGGTTCAAAAAAATTTTGAAAAAATGTATACGAAAGTATTTTACATTGTTAGTTTGTTGAGTTGGCTTTGCAATATCTTTCTGATAAAAAAATAAAGTAATTGCGCACATAATTTTTATTTATTTTTCATTGCTAAAAAAATTGAAAATTTTTGTACGAAATAATTTAAACCCAACAAGCCAGCAATGTAAAGTACTTTCGTATAATTTTTTTTAAATTTTTTCGAATCGAATTAAAAATCTCTTTTGTAGTTTATTTTGCTGCAAAAGAAAATAAAAAATTATGCGCAGATTTACTTTATTTTTTTATCCGAAAGATAGTACAAAGCCAACTCAATAAACCAACAATGTAAAATACTTTCGTATATAATTTTCTAAATTTTTGCGCATCAAAAGAAAGATCTCTACTAGAATTTTAATTTGGTGCAAACAAAAATAAAAAATTGTATGTGGAAATACTTTATTTTTTTGATCCAAAGGATATTGCAAAACCAAAAAAAAAAGAGCAATAATTGCGTTGAGTACTTAACAATGCCGTCAAGAGAGTTGGTGGGTTTAATGGAGGGCATTGTTAAGTACTAAGGACGTGAGATAGAGGTGTCAAACAGACAGCTTCAGACAGAGGATCCGCTGCCAACGGAGAGAGGCTTTGGTTCATATTTCCGTTAGGAGTGCCTCAAGCAAATGAGGAGATAATTTTGGGATGGAGTGTCCCCAGTAACTTTTATATTTTGAAAAGGGTAGTTTTGTAACTCCATTAAATTTTGGAGTGCTTGCATCAAAAAAGGGAGCCCCAAAATCAGCTCCCAATTCAATATAGGATTATGAAAACTAAGTGGGGTTATTTCATACAGTGAATATGACTTATTGGTTCACTATCTTTAGATGCCCTTTAAAAGATGGGAAATACTAACGTGTGCCCAATAGACACATTTAAGGTTGAAAAAGTGTATTAAAATGTGTGTAAATGTATAGGGATATGTGAAAGTATATTGAAAAGTGTAAAAGGTAAATTGGAGTGTGTGTTATTTTTGTTTGTTTGTGTGCTTATTGTGTGTCTATTGGGTACACGTTAGCAAGACCCTTCATATAATGAACATAGTTTATTGATTTACCATTTTGGTGATTTGATACAGTAAAAACGGTAAATCAATAAATCATGTTCACTGTATGAAATAAACAACACGTCAACATGGTTTATTTATTATTATTATTTTTTAAGATTTTAGGTGTGAGAAGATTAGGAGAGAGAATTATAACATTAGGAAATAGAGAGATTTTTCAAGATAGGAAAGAGAGAGAAATTTTAGGAAATTAGGAGAGAGAAATACTAGGAAAATTAGGAGAGTAATATTAGGAAAATTAGGAGAGAGAAATGGTATTTTGGGGTTTATTTGAATTTCAGGATGGAATCATAAGTATTCAAATCTCATAGGATGAAATTATAACGATATTTTTTTTGTACAGGATGTCTAATTAACTCTCCTTTTTTATTATGATAAAGAGAAAAAGAAAAAGAAAAAGAAAAAAGAAAAAAGAAAAAAGAAAAAAGAAACAAAAGACGCTTCACTCAATTCCGCTTTGCTTCAATGCATGCAATTGCTCCCTTGATCCTCATTTGGCTAGAGCTCAACGACCATCTAATTTTTAAACTTTTTCTTTGCTGATAAAAAAAAAACTTTGGCTTTTAGATTTTTTGAATTAATTTATATGCGGAGATTAACTTGAATTGTGACGCTCTTAGTCGAACGGGGCATAACTCTATTTGATGCATCATGAGTTTGTAGGGTGCTCTCCGCTTAGAAAAACTTGGGTGCAAATAGGATATAAGTGACGTGGTATCCGTGTAGTGCATCTAGGCCGTCCAAAAATAAATCCAATGGTCCAGATTAGAATGCACATTTTGTTTTGTTTTGTTTTGCACTTTCTTTTAAATTCGTACGACGCTTTTAATCCAGACCGTCAGTTACATTAATGGACGACTCGGATTTGCCGAGAGAGTACCAAGTGATACCCTCCCCGTACCCAAATTCTTCTCGCTCTCCGTCTGTTACCAGAAATATATGAAATTATGAGGGAATTGATAATCGCACTCCTAAAATTGATGGAGGGGCTCCAAGCTACAGTGATTTTCCAAAACTACCCTTTTACAAGTTCTATAATTCACTAAAGCACTCCCCAAAAAAATTACTCTTCTCCTTTTCCTCCTTTGTTAACGAGGGGTTTTTCAGTGCCGAGCGGGCACCATCCTACGTGGTGCCTGAGTGCACATCTCGGTCGTTCAAAACACTTTTTGGACAACTTGGATTAAGAGAGAGAAAGGAGAGAAAAAGAGGAGAGAGAGCGAGAGAGAGTGTGAGATAGATCTGGGCCGTATTTTACATTGTTAGCTTGTTGAGAAACTTTCCAATATCTTTTGGATAAAAAATAAAGTACTTTCGAGCAAAAAAAATTCTTTTCTTTTTCACCAAATTAAACTACTAATAGAGATCTTTAATTCGGTGCGAAAAAAATTTGAAAAAATGTATACGAAAGTATTTTACATTGTTGGCTTGCTGAGTTGTCTTTGCAAAATCTTTTGGATAAAAAATAAAGTAATTGCGCACATAATTTTTTATTTTTTTTCATTGCTAAAAAAATTGAAAATTTTTGTACGAAATAAATTAAATCCAGCAAGCCAGCAATGTAAAATACTTTCATATAATTTTTTTAAATTTTTTCGAATCGAATTAAAAATCTCTTTGATAGTTTATTTTGGTGCAAAAGAAAATAAAAAATTATGCGTGGATTTAGTTTATTTTTTTTACCCGAAGGATAGTATAAAGCCAACTCAATAAACCAACAATGTAAAATACTTTCGTATATAATTTTTAAAATTTTTGCTCATCAAAAGAAAGATCTCTACTAGAATTTTAATTTGGGGCAAACAAAAATAAAAAAATTGTATATGGAAATACTTTTTTTAATTTTTTATCCAAAGGATATTGCAAAACCAAAAAAGAAGAAGTAACAATTGCCTTGAGTTAACAATGCCATTAACAGAGTTGGTGGGTTTAATGGAGGGGAAATATGGGCGACATGGCAGAACTAAGAGCGTGGTACAGAGTGTCAAACAGACAGCTTCAGGCAGAGGATCCGCTGCCAACGGAGAGAGGCTTTGATTCATATTTCTGTTAGGACTGCTTCAAGTAAATGAGGAGATAATTTTGAAATGAAATGCCTCTAATAGCTTTTATATTTTGAAATTAGTAATTTTGTAAATTTATTAATTCTTAGAGTGCTTGTATAAAAAAAGAGAGCTACAAAATCAACTCCCAGTTATAAACTCAGATAAGAAGTGAAAATGTGATATGAGTCGAGGCAACATGTGAAAGGAAAAAGTTACTGTAGTATAAATGATAGTACACAGAATTCAAAAAAGGACATCAATTTGGCGGAAGGCTTTGATAGTTTGATTAAAGACACCACCCAATGGCCCACTCAGTCAACAAAAATCTAGATTTTAGTTATAAATTAAAAAAAGAAAGAAAGGGAAACAAAAGTTCTTATTACTCCTATTAACAAACAAATTCTTGAACGCAGCTAGGGGACCTGTATATGCATCGAAAATACACACCTCACCTTTGGGATCAACTTTTGGGTCCCATAGGAGTGATTCATTGTTCTTAAAAAAAATTTCTGAAGGGACTCACCAAAAATCAGCTCAATCGGACGGTTAAAAATACTTGAATCAAAATATTACCGTTTCAAAGCAAAAGTATGAGACCTAAAAGTGGATCCCCCGAGGCGGGGTGTGCGTTTTCGGTGCATATATATGGCTTTACATGTGGAACTTAGCGGTTCAATACCATGTTTTTTTGCTTTGATTGAGTTTTGACTAGCATGTGGTGGAAATCTTTTACAAGGGTTCCTCGCTGTTGGTATCTAAAGCAGATCTCCCTTGGCTGAGGTATTTATTTAGTTTTCTCTCTAATCTCTCGTGTACGTATTGCAATGGTAATATGTTGTTTACTACTCCCTCATTCCTAATTAATAGTCCCACTTTCTCTCTCTTGCTATTTTTCAAATCAAAAGATGAAAGTACTTCTGTGTATCATTTTTTGAATTTTTTCGCACCGAATTAAAGTACTCGTCAAGTACTTTAATTTGGTGCAAAAAAATTGAAAAATGATACACAGAACTTCATTTTTTTATTTGAAAAATGGCACAATTTTTCGTAATGGACTATTAATTTGGAACGGTGGGAGTACTATATTTTCCCCTCGCTCCATCCATTGTGATGCTTTCATTAGACGTTGATGGTGCCACTTGTGGCCTTTCTTTAAGGCTACATGAAACTGAATGTGTGTACTCTTTAGGACGAGAAAATAGATAATGAATCTTTAGTTATAACTAAATTTATTGAACAATATCTCTTAAATGTAGTTGGGCTTGATTAATTTTAGTTCTTAATGTTGCTAATGGCCAGGTCTCCAGAGGGGGAAAGTGGATTCGTTTGGAATTCTTTTACATGATTGTATATCTTTGTCATTTGAAATTCTGTCCGCTTTGGATATTGTTTTAGTTGGGAAGAAAGAAAAAACACAGCTAGATTCTTCTTTTAATGCCATGGTGCTGGAATTTATTTTTCAACTCTTTAATACTGTTAAAACATAGCAAGTTTTTGATTATCTGCGGTTGAATAAATGGAAAATGGAGATAAACATCATAGAGCAACAAGAGGAACACCTTTGGAAACTCTACTCATCTTGAGTCCAAAACATATGGAGGAGCTGATGCAGACTCCGGCCAAAAGGGAAGAGTTGGGACAATGTAAGTGTGATGTTCAGTTGAAACTTTGGAGGCATGAAGGTATCTTTTTCTTGCATTTCATTCTGATAGAAGACCAGTAAAGTTTGAGATGGTTTTTTTGTTCTTTCTTTTTTGGATCACAAAGAGAGAATAGTGAGACAACAAAGAGTGGGAAGCTTTTAGGATTTCATACCCAAGAATTGTTCAGAAGTGAGAAGCAGGGCCTGAGGCCTGTCTCTATAAGTATTTGAAATAATCATTTGAATGCCCGTTAAATTTAAAGAACTGCTTAGATCAACTTACGGCTAAGGAGACAAATAATGTTCTTTCTTGTGGTCTAGAGCCCTGTTTCTAAACTTCATGTGTCTGGCTCAACGGTTGGTAGTGGGAGAGGTGCTAAAGAATTACGGTATTTATTTTCTAAAGATGTATTCCGAGTTGGTGGTGTGGTATTGCCATAAAATAGAATGAACTCCGAGCTTGCCTCTGCAGTCATAATTCTTAAAGCTAGCTGTATGTGCGTAATTGTTTGCTTGTGATTCTTCAGTGTTGCTGTACATTTAGCTTTGCAAGTGAGTAAACTTGTATCACCTGGACTTTGACTAGAGAATAAATCAAATATTAGCCAGTATATTTTCTAAATCTTGAATGATGCTTGCAGTCTGTAGATTTGTACAATGCTATAATAGCAAATAAGACATGGAATACCAAATTATATTTGCAGTCTTCAATGAAGATATCAATTGAATTTTCAAGACAGAAGGTGTGTTGTTTCTTTTGAGAGCTAATACATGTTCCTTATATTTACTCTTCTGTCATCATGCACCATGTAGGGGTCCGGTAATACCGAGCACCTCACCCCATATGAAGAGACACCACTTTGTTATACTTTTAGAGGTTTACATTGAGGGACTCTTCGGATATTCAATTGGTATGAAGAAAACAATTAGGGTTTCGGTCCCTCGTCTCGGGTACATCCGAGGCGTCATCATATAGGGGTCCACAGCGAATGTTCAGAGTTAATGCTGGAGTTCTCGGTGATATCCGAAGGGTGACTTCTGGAAGCTTCATAGCACTGATGGTGCGCCGAGAGACTTGCTGCTGAGTCAGCAGTGCAGTTAATGCGGCACGTGCCCGTAACAAACTGCGATCATGACGGATGACGTCGCCCGAGCAGTTATGACACGTGTCAAGGCTTCATTGGTGGCATGCGTTCGTGACGCCTTTCCCGGGGTTCGTCACCGTGACGTCACCCGAACGGTTACCTCACGTGACGAGCACACCTTAGCTTGGGAATCAAGCCAGGAGTTCACCTATATAAGGTAACGATCATCTCCTTCAAGGGGGACGCGCGAAACACCCTCTGAAACCCTAAATCTACTTTACTTTCCATCTTTTTCCTTCACTTACTTGACCGTCGGAGTACCGTTCTGGACTCAACGGTCCAGTCCGGTGCTAACGGTTTGTTTGAGTGTGCAGGCCCAGGTGCTGTACAAGAACAAGCAACAATTCTGTCGTCCTTCACCGCCGTGAGGAGTAATCGGAGAAAGTAGGCTCCACACACCATTCTGCTCGCTTTTAAACAGAACATAGTATTCTGCAAAATAAAGTTATGGGTTGATTCTTTCTTGGCTTACTGTTTAGAGAGACGAGGAGCCTGACTATGGAAAATGTTGAGCTCAAAGTCCTGTTAGAAGTAAAGTAGCAACAAGCTGAATTGCGTGGTGGTAAGTTTCTGCAAACTTCAAGTATTTTTCAATAGAATTTGATTGTTTCTCCTTTGTCTTAAAGCTAAGAAAGATACTAATCAATTGTTTTGCTGGGAATGATGGTTATCTGAGTATATGAATAGACAGTTCGCTAAAAAGGACAGTTTTCTGGAACAAGGCCACATTATTTGCGTGCTTCAAATGTATTGTAAGAAAAATGATCTATAAGAAAAACTTCAGTAGTTAAATGGAAAATAAGAAAAAAAGTTGAGCAAAATTCCAAAGAAAAATTTAGTTATCCTAGCTGTTTGCTTAGTGATTCTTATGGGTTTATATTATTCCTGTTCTATAGCTACAGAATTGTGTAAGCCAGTTGTTTGCAGACGCTGTGGTGGAAGAAATCAAGATTAAGATGGGCACTTGTGCGTGGATGATTCCCTTTGTTGATGGGAGGCTTGACAACCTTATCCTGGGACAATTTGTGGCAGTGCTGGAACTTGATGTGTTTGATTGTGTATTTGTAGCTGTGTCGCCGGCACTAGAGCTGCAGGTGATAGTGTTTAATAATGAGAATGTGGAGAGAGAGTCTATGAGTGGATTTCGTATGTTCACCCAACCTAGAGGCAATGGTGTGACGGAGTATTTTACTTTTATAGCATCGTTTACTTACTGAACTGTTTCTCTATCTAAGCTTTGTCTACGGTATGAGTTATGGGGGGGTGCTTAGATTAATGGCCCCTTTTTTTTTTTGGCAACCTTTCGCGTTAAATTATGGTTAATGTATGGGCTGTGGTCTGGATAAGTTTCTCCTCTGGGCTGACTGAACTTGCATGTTGTAAAACTTTGGGAGTCATCATTGGTCATGCACTGAGTATTTACATCTAATTTAGCGTGTTGCATGTGGGAATGAAAGGCGGGTGGAATGCGCTGTTTGGTTGTGCATTTGGTGCTGCTCGTTCCAGAACAGTTTGCAGAGTTTACTCGTATCAATATGATTTTTCGTGGAAATGTGATTTCTCATATCTTGTTGTATGATCCAAATTTATATATTTTGATAGTCACGTCGATTGGGAGATTCGTGCAAAGTTAGGACTGATCGAACACCGGTGTCGATTGGATCAATGACTGTTTGGCTTAAATTTTGTAGGAAAATCCACCCCCAGTAATTTCTGTTGCTGTTCTATTTTTGCAAAAAAAATGCAGTTTCGAAGGACAGGAGCAGGAGGGTTATAGGATTCGCCAAGCAAATTTTAATTTTGACATTCTATCTGCTGAGCCTTTCTTCCTCTTCTTGGTCGGGTTGAGTCTTCGTCGTGGTCTATGTTGGAAACAGGTACAATTTTTTTGGACATAAATTTTTTTAAGTGTTTGGTTTGGCTCTATGTTTATGAGTGTATTAGTTTACCTGTATATGTGCAAAGCATTCTACAGTTGGGATTGGATTGCAATTGTGATTTGGGATGAACTTGTCAAAAGCTGACACTTAGCGTGCAAACGAATTGCGCGCGCGCGCACACACACACACATATATATATTTTTGGTCCTTCGCTCCTGTTTTTGTGAGGCGAGTGGGCTAGATATTTTTATTGTATGGGGGGAAATTTGAGGAGTGCCTGTACCGTGTCATTGAATTTTTTGAGCTCCCACAGATTATTGTTAGGATCGCACACAAAATCTGGGCAGTTCCCTTTCAGAACCTGCGCCTCCAGCCTTCAGTGTTTCGCTGGTTGCAGCTCTTGACTTGCAATATGCATATTACATTATGGTGGCGGTATCATCAGCCTTCGAGCTTCAGGTAGTGTGAAAATGAAGAGAGGTACTACGACTGGCTGAGAAATTAAGAGGAGATTATTTTGCACGCACTATGCAAGGAGGCCCATTTCAAATTCTGTTCTAAGTTTCCGATCTACGGGTGTCTCATTTTGTTGTGTAACAAGTTTAAGGTCTTGGTAGCTGAATTACGTAAACTTTGTTGGTGGCGTGTATGCTCTCGGTCACGTTGAAAAGTTTTGGATGCCTAAGCATCGATTGCCATTCTAAGCAACACACTAAAAATGTTTCAAACATATTCAATAAGCAATGCTACTGTCAACAGATGTGCAACATCAATTTGTGGATCACTCTTTCCAGCTGAAAATAAGTGCAAGAACACTAATACAGGCAAAACTGATTGATGGCCTCACTATTTTGGGATATCGGAACCATAGAGGATGTGGACAATAAGATTGATACTAAGTTTTTCAATATGCATTGAGGATGTGGACGCGACGCTCATGCATGTGCCACTTTTCAGCGGCAGCTATTAATGGAATTATAATGCCGTATTTCTTCAAAAGTTATTATAGTTAACAGGTTGACATTAGCGGGTTAACACGTACGTGCGTAGCACGCTGTTGCCACCTAGTTGTTATAGCTGATTCCACTTTGAATTTCTTTCTGGTGATATCGATTCCTTAAGAAAAAGTTGATTTAGTGGAAGTCTTTTCTTCTTTTTTTTTTAATAACAAGAAATTTCTTGAACTTAAGTAGATGGAGTAACAAACTAATTAAAGACGATAATGAGAAAACTAGGCAGTGGGCCCCCCAGTCCAAAACAACTGTAACTTATGAATGATCTAACCACCTGCTCTCACACCTAAAGTACCTAGAGTGCACATTTAACTACCCTCCCGTCTCTCTCTCGCTTAAAACAACCCACTTCTCTCTCACTTGCTCATCAAGATTCCCAAGAACTCAACAATAACAATGCCTCTCTCTCTCTCTCTCTCTCTCTCTCTCTCTCTCTCTCTCTCTCTCTCTCTCTCTCTCTCTCTCCTAGTCCTCCTCCTCTCTCTCCTCATCGCCGTCACCCCCACCACCTCCCTCCCCTCCTCCATTGGCGTCACCTACCGCCCCGTCTGCCCCACCAATCCCTCCCACGTTGCCTCCGCCCCCTAATCTCTCCACGTCTCCTCCGTCCACCTCCCCAACCCAAACCCCAACTCCATCCGCTCCTTCGCCTATTCCAACATCTCCCTCCTCCTCTCCATCCCTAACTCCCTCGTCCCTTACCTTGCCGAGAACCGCCTCAACACCGATTACTAGCTACACACCCACGTCATCCCCTTCTACCCCCACTCCCACATCTCGGCCATCTCTGTTGGCACCGACGCACTCCATTACCCCATCAATGTCTCTAACCTCATCCTCCCCGCCATAATAAACATATACCTCGGCATCACCAAGGTAGATGTTTACTATGGCGGGGAGGGTGAGCTTACACAACCTATCCATTTGGCATCTCGCTCCATGACTTCGGCATCACCGACATTGCCATCTCCACCACCTTCACCTCCCCGACAAATGAGGCCTTCCACCCTTTATATAGCCATCCACCTCCTCAATGGATGGCTAAGATCATTCTCATCCAATGATCCATATTCTTCATCTAGAATCCTCCTTGAAAATATCTTCTCATCCTCACACATCCACAACATTCTAGAACTCTCCACACAAGTCTAGCATGTAGTGGAGTCTTCCATAATTTTTTTGAATATTCTGGAACTCTCTTGGTTCCTCCACTTCTAAAATCTTCCAGAAATATCTAGAACATTCTAGATTTATCTAGATTATTCTTCGACTTTCTAGACAGTTCTCCATTATTCTAAAATTCTCTAGTCTATTATGGAGGATTATTGATCCATGGAGAGTTAGATGTTGACTCTCAACATATTTTCCGTTTCTTTTTCTGTTCCTTTCATCCCTTTTAGCATTTCACTGGTTGTGGATTCAGAGCTATTTCCTTGCTTTGTGCTTGATTGTGGCTTTTTTTCGATGTACCCTTTGTCGAGTGTTAATAAAATCTTGTTGCTGATAAAAAAAAAAATTTATGTGGCCAATATTGATTAGTTATTACTGAGTACTTTATATGGTTATTATTATTACTGAGTACTTTAAAAAAAGACTGGTGTTGGACATGATCGGACACAAGTCTCTGGGTATGAAGGAATCACTCGGAAGGGCTAGATGTTAGGAAAAGATTTCTTTCGTGAAAGCAAGATAATTAGAATTAGAAATAAATCTAAAAGGATGTAAGTGTTAGTGGTTCTTTTAATTCTTTATAACAAAATAATTGAGTGCGAGCGTGCCAGAAAGAGTTTCAATCTCCTCCCTCAGATTAACTTTGGAAAAAACCAAATATAATAAGGCGATTGTGTTTTAATGGTTCAATTACCTCAATTAAGAGGATTTTTCTTTCAAAAATGAAGAAATGCAAATCAATCTACTTAGGAAATTAAAGAACAAACAAAGAAACAAGATACTTCGATTAACAAATCAAAGGTAAACTTACTTCGAAATTGCCTTCAACTTCAAATACAAGGTACTGAGAACTTCGAATAGATGATTGTCAAGAACAACCGAAATTAATCCTAACTACTTCCTACACTACTTCGAACTGGGTTCGAAATCCTAAAACTACTTACCAATGAACAAATCAAGCATCATTTGTTTGATAGCTATTTGTTGAAGATTTGTCCGGGGGCTCTCACTCTTCAATTTCTTTGTATTTATAGATGCTGCTTGCAGTTTGAACTTCTCGCTCAATGGATTTGAACTTGTCTTGCTTCGAACTCTATCTTTGCACTTTGAATTGACAGTTTCTTCCCTCCATTTCGACTAATTTGACTCCCTTTAATCCTCTTCCAAAAGCTTTAGTTTGAATCTGTACAATTGCTCAAACTAACTCAAATGATTACACGTTAAGGAAGGAACTGTCTTTCGAGATGTTCTCCACGTGTTATAATTGCTAATTGCCTTGTTACACAAGTTTACACATGGAGTTCATGCTTTTAGCAGTTACAATTTTGGCTTCAAAGTTTGAGGAATAACTCGTAATTGCCAATAATTGCCTTGTAAAATTGAGAAACAATATGACATCGTATTTACTCAACTCTATTTTATTGATCCAGTGCATCTTCATTGACAGATTTTTGCCAACGTTTGGCATACTTAGTTATGTGTCAATTAATTATTTAATTTGTTAATTTTATATGTAAACAGTAAGTACAAATAATGGGGGATATCGAAATTTTGGTCCAATGGCATTTCGCAATTTTATTTTCTTCTCAAGCCAAAAATAGATAAGTGAGGTTTTAAGTTGAATTTTATAGCTTAAATAGCCATTTTTATGGTGTTTTAATAGTCTCATTCAACCATGATTGGAGACTAGATGAGTTATGTTATTACAATTGTTGTAATAGTCTTATCCAATAAAAATGATTCTTAACTTGAATTCTTGAAGTAGATTGTTTAGTACTAGATAAAATCCGAATTAGTCTGGATTGATGTCATTAACTCACAGGGTATAGAAAAATTATTGAACGACACCCGCATTCTAGTTTTTTCCTGGTCTGTTTACTAGCTATTTTGATGGGGTCAAATAACAAATGAATTTAAGCATTTATTCTATGTCCTACGATGTTTTTTGCAGTAAGAATAACTAATAACCATCACAAGTGGCAAGTTGTGTGAGGGTGAAACTCTCAAAGTACACGGTCACGTGTTCGGATTTCCTTTGTGGATAGTAGTCCTGATGAACTGGGCATTATCTATCCAACATGTACCTTAGTAGGGTTATGGTGACGAATTACCTTCCCATGGCCAGGTGTTACTCTGCAATGATGGTCCAGACTGTCCAGTGGGGCCATGTGCCCATGGCATGGTCGCTTTCTTGTACTCTCACCAATTACAACAGACTGAGGAGTGCTACATGCACAAAAAAATTACCCAGAAATTTGCCTGGAATTTGAAATCAATGGCTCAGATTCCCTTGAAACTCACCAACTGAATTTGAGCCATTGATTCCAAATTCAGGGTGAGTTTTTGGGTAAGTTTTATGGATGCTCAACATTAATGGAGTGAGTAGTACTCTCACCAAATGGTATAGCACCTCTCACCAAGTGCTGGTGTGGTCTCTTTATTGTACTCTCACCAAGTACTTACTGACTGAGTAGTAGCTGTTGGAAAATCCTGGGATATTGAAATGGAAAAGAAACACAAAAAATTGAATCGCAATGTTGCAAGGCATATTCTAGGAACGTTATCTTTTAGGCAATATTTTCCCCCTTCTAAATTGAACCACGAGTACACAACGGAGTAGTGAAAATTCTGCCTTCAGGATACAATGCAACCCAATAGATATTGTTTGGTTTAGATTATGTACGAACTGACCAAACCAAGAACACTAAATGTATTTAACTGATAATGCCACGGGAACGGAACAAATGGGAAAAGAAATAGCACTGGAACGGAAATTGTTTTTCTTATTCTGAACCCATGGGACTTGATTCCTTTAAATAACCGTAGAGTGGCTGTTACAAAAGTCACCATTGGTAACTCTTCCAAAAGGTCACAATGCATGAAGGGAGAGCATGACTTTAAATGGAACCATTTGGTGTGTTGCCCGATACATCATGTTGTATCAAAGCACCTATTGGCATAAACAAAGCCTCCAAATGCCGAACTGTTGCATACAACACCATTAGACGTATCCCCAATCTCAACAGTTACATTTCCAGACTCAACGGGTCCCTAAGAAAAACTAAAAACTAACTTACATATAATTTTATTTTGAAAATTATCCAACAATCCCCCACCATTTTCAAAATATACACGAAAAACGGAAGAGCAATCAAACTTCATTAGAAAGGATAGCTACGCAAAACTGTTGTAGTCCTTACAAGAAGGAGACACGTACATGGCATTATCACAAAATCTAGTATATAAATGAGAAGTGTCTTTCAGACTTGAAACTTTCACTTAGTGCAAACAATTCAAAGCTTTATCAAGGCGTTGTGGTGAACAGATCTTGAACTAAGGACCCTTAGAGATAAGCTAGAGTCATTGCACATACTAATTCCTGTGTAACAAAAGTGTTATGTAAGCATGCTTAATGGCCTTGTGCATATCCTAATTTTCATGAGTGCTCTAGGATCAGTCTAAAGTTCCATAGAAAGTGGCCACACTTTCAACACTCACATAGGTAAATCTACTTGGGCGATTCTGCGAGTCACCCTTATTTGATTTATTAATGAAATAATTTCAACCTCTCTCATGTAGAACCAACACTAGAATATAGGAATGGAACCTTTTAAAAGTATATCTAGTGTTCCACTAAACTAAACTTTAACTTGTTTGTACCACATTGAACTTTGCCTATATTTCAAAGCAGAAGTTAGGTTCCCATTAAAGTTAGTTGAATTATTTTATAGACCTAAGTCTCATTCCTTTTGAGGTGATATAGATCATGTCCCTAACAAGTCCTTTAGTTAGAGGATCTACTAAATTCTTGTTCGTTTCCACATAATTGACTGTGATTACTCCCCTTTTGAGTAATTGCCTTATCATATTATGTCTAAGACTAATGTGTCTTGACTTTCCATTGCAGGTTTTACTTGAAACCTTGTACAAAGTAGACTGACTATTGCAATTAATTGATCATAATAGCAGGAGTTGGCTTTTTCCACAATGGTATATCCATTATCAAATTTCTAAGCCACTCTGCTTCCTTACAAGCATCTGCTAGGGCTATAAATTCAGACTGCATAGTAGAGTTTGATATGCATGTTTGCTTCTTGGATCCCCAACAAATAGCAGCACCTCCTAGCACAAAAATCCATCCAGTAGTGGATTTGGATTTTGCTTCTATGTTGTTCCAACTTGAATCACTATATCCTTATAAAACAGATGGATATCCAACATAATGTAAGCCATAATGCAGAGTCCCCTTCAGGTATCTAAGCACTCTGGTCACTGTAGACCAATGCTCTTGTCTTGGATTACTTGTAAATCGACGCAACATACCCACTACGTATGCAATGTCAGGTCTTGTGCAATGCATTGCATACATAAGACTCCCAATTACACTGGCATATCTAAGTTGGTCTAAGCAACGCCCAATGTTTTTAATTAACTTGATACTAGGATCTATAGGAGTGGATATTAGTTTACATTCCAAATGATCATATTTTCTAAGAACCTTTTCTATATAGTGAGCCTGAGATAATGCAACTACATTATCTTTTTTCACTATTTTAATTCCAAGAATAACATCAGCTTCACCCATATTCTTCATATCAAATTTAGATGACAGAAACCATTTTGTTTCCTCAACACATTTGAGATCAGACCCAAATATTAGCATATCATCAACATATAAGCATATAATGACACCAACACTATTAGTGAATTTGCTATAAATACACTTGTTAGCCTCATTTACCTTAAAACCATGGGATTGAATTACTTGATCAAACTTCTCATGCCATTGCATAGGAGCTTGCTTCAGACCATAAAGAGATCTTACCAATTTGCAAACTTTCTTTTCTTGGCTTGGTAAAACAAAACCTTCCGGTTGATCCATGTAAATCTCTTCTTCTAACTCACCATTTAGAAAGGCTATTTTTACATCCATCTGGTGGATAACTAACGATGAATAGTAGCAAGAGAAATTAACAATCTTATTGAAGTAATTCGTGCCACTGGTGCATGAGTATCGAAGTAATCAATGCCATGTTTTTTAGTATAGTCCTTGGCCACTAATCTTGCCTTGAATTTATTAATAGAACCATCGGCATTTAACTTCTTCTTGAATATCCATTTCCACCTAATTGGTTTGGCTTCGGGAGGAAGATTTGTCAAAACCCAAGTTTGGTTTGACAAGATTGAATTCATTTCGTCACTAATTGTCTCCTTCTAGAATGGAGCATCTCGAGATGTTACCGCTTCATTAAATGTGGTCGATTCATCTTCTACATTAAGGACAAACTCGGTTCTATCCTTAGTCTCATTTCTATTTCCTTCAACTAAATAGATGAGAAAATTAGGTCCAAATGTTTTATCAGTTCTTTGTCTTTTACTCCTTCTAGGTTCAACATCCCCAGTTGACTCTAAAGATGTACTCGGGTGCCCGTCAACACTTGTGGGCGAAGGAGCCATTATCACCTTATTATTTTCTGAACCTTGTTCCAAAGAACTTGACTTTGTCAAATTCTCAAAAAATTGTACATCTACTGACTCTATAATTTCTTGAGTCTTTAAATTCAGAAATTTATAAGTACTACTATTCTTAGAGTATCCAATAAAAGCACATTTGTAAGTCCTATTTCCTAATTTTGGTCTCTTAGGTTTGAGTTTTCTTACATAAGCAAGACACCCCCACACTTTGAGACGCTTAAGGTTAGGCTTACATTTAAATCATAATTCATATGGAGTAACATCTTTGTTTTTCAAAGGAATCCTATCAAGAATATAACAAGCAGATAAAATTGCATCTCCCCACATCGACAAAGGTAAACCAGAACTGATCAACAGTGCACTAACCATATCTATCAAAGTCATATTTTTCCTTTCCGCGACTCCATTTTGTTGCAGCTTATAAGGCGCTATAACTTGATGTATTAAACCATGAGTATTGCAAAAATGTGAAAACTCGATTGGGTAATATTCACCACCCCTATCGGATCTTAGGACTTTGATTTTTCGATTCTGTTGAGCTTCAACTTTTGCCTTAAAAGACAAACAATTTCTAAATACTTCATCTTTACTTTTAAGCAAATATATATGTGCATATTTAGAGTAGTCGTCAATAAAGTTAGAAAATCTTTATTTCCTTCATGAGTGACATTACTTTTCGTATCACATACATCACTATGTATAAGATCAAGCATTTCAGAATTTCTTTCAACAGATGTAAAAGATTTTCTAACTATCTTCGCTTGAGCACAAATTTGACATTTATCATAGTTTTTTATGCTTCTAAAATTGACATGTCCTAATCTACAATGCCATAAAGTAATAAATCAACCATATAAGCATAATGTGAATCATTCATTAAATTAAACTTGATCATCGCATTACAAGAGTACCCTTTCCCAACAAACAGGCCATTCTTAGACAAGATAAACTTATCCGACTCTTACACTAGTTTGAAGCCCCTCTTATTGAGTTCGTCTCCAGATACAAGATTCTTGACCATGTCTGGAACATGAAATACATCAACCAAAGTCAGAACTTTTCCAGACAATAACTTCAATTGCACTGTGCCCTTTCCAAGAACTTTAGCAAGATGATTGTTCACCATTCTTACTTCTTTTCCATCACCAATCTCTTCATATGTCTTGTACGGAGAGCAGTCTTTGCAAATATGTATGGTTGCTCTGGTATCAAGCCACCATCCACTGTCAATGCCTACAGAATTTGCTTCACTCACTGTTCCAATAAGGTCTTCTGCCATATTTGCTTCTTTGGCCACACCTTTACTCTTGATTGTTTTCTTTTTGAGATGACATTCACGAGCATAGTGTCCTGGTTTGTCACAGTAGAAACATTTCCATTTCTTTGTCTTGTTTGGGTCATGTTTCTTGAAATTGGTGGTATTCTTAGGCTTAAGTTTGGTATTCTTGGGTTTTTTTTTTATCCTCAACCATGTTTGCCTTAGAATAGTCTTCAATTTTTTCATCCTTCTTGTCCTTTATCCGAATCTTCTTCGATACGAAGGTGACGAAAAAGGGATTCGATAGTGAATTTTTTCTCCTCGTGTTTGAGTTTCTTCTTGTATCCTTTCCATGCGGAGGAAAGTTTAGAAATTATCACAGATTTATCGTTGACCATCTTAAAATCCATAAAATTAGAAGTTAAGAACTTTCTGTTAGTTGCCTCTTCATTGCGGTACTTGTTCTCAAGTGCAGTCCAAAGGCCCTTTGCGGTTTCAATGTAGCGGTGGGCACCATATATTGGAAGAGACAACGCATTCAGAATATGTCCTTGGCACATGAATTCATCCTCCTTCCTCTTTGCACGCTTTTCCTTCAATTGATTGCTATCTTGTGGAGTGGGTTTCGGAATTGCTTCGAGATCATCATCAAGTATGTACGCGAGTTTTAGAGATATGAGAAAGAGTTTGACTCTCTCTTGCCAACGAGTGAAATTTTCTCCATCAAAATGTTCAAGACGAATCATGTCTTGATTCATCACTTGCAACGCTATCAATCCTTCCATTTCAATGTGAATTATATTGCCTAAAACTGTTGGAAAATCCTGGGATATTGAAATGGAAAAGAAACACAAAAAATCGAATCGCAATGCTGCAAGGCACGTTCTAGGAATGCTATCTTTTAGGTAATATTTCCCCCTTCTGGATTGAATCATGAGTACACAGCGGAATAGTGAAAATTCTACTTTCAGGATACAATGCAACCCAATCGATATTGTTCGGTTCAGATTATGTATGAATTGACCAAACCAAGAACACTAAATGTATTTAACTAATAATGCCACGGGAACGGAACAAATGGGAAAAGAAATAGCACTGGAACGGAAATTGTTTTTCTTATTCTGAACTCATGGGACTTGATTCCTTTAAATAGCCGTACAGTGGCTGTTACAAAAATCACCATTGGTGACTCTTCCAAAAGGTCACAATGCATGAAGGGAGAGCATGACTTTAAATGGCACCATTTGGTGTGTTGCCCGATACATCATGTTGTATCAAAGCACCTTTTGGCAAAAACAATGCCTCCAATCTCAACAGTTACATTCCCAGACTCAACGGGTCCCTAAGAAAAAAACTAAAAACTAACTTATATATAATTTTATTTTGAAAATTATCCAACAGTAGCTAGCTACGTAACTTTTGTATTCTCTAGCCGCCTACTTCCTGTGTGCTCATAATATGGTCTTCTATTCTCACTAGGGATGGCTATCTCAGCTGACCAACCCCTATCCAACCTGTCCCCTCCCCGAATGGGTAGGGGATTCGGGAATTTTTTCGGGGATCGGGTAAGGGATGGTATTGTTGGTCCCTTACCCGATCCCTGCCCCTCCCCGCATCCCCATTCACACACACACACACATATAGGTATAGTATATATTTATATCATAAGTTTATAAAATTTCTTTTCCTAGATAATAAGTTCATAACTTAAATTAGGGACTTTGGGTTACCACCACACTTCACACTTCACAGCCGCCCCTTTCGAAATTGGAATTCTGGGAAACTATGCAGAAAAGTGGTTTGGCGATATACCTAGTGTTGGAAACATACCTAGTGTTGCTAAAATATTGTTTATTGAATTAATAGATCAGTTTATTGAATTAACAAACCTTAGTGCTTGTAAATAACAATTTATTTCCTAAGTGCTTGTAAATGGCACTTTAATAGATCAATTTATTAGATCAGTTTAGTGCTTGTGAATGACATTGTATAGATCAGTTTATTTCCATGTCATGTGTCTATCAATTTTCTCATCTTAAATGTGCATTTTCCTTTTTGAACGCAGTATGCCACCGTCAATGCGGGAGAGTCAAATTAATGTCCCGTTCCCCTAGATTGAAAACCCTTGTAGTATATGGGGTTGGATTTCTATGTATTGTTGGTGCGCCAAATTAACGTCCCAACTAAAAAAATATGTACCTCTTTCATACATATGACTAGTGCATGGATTTTTGGATCCTCGATTCCTCGTGGGGATCCCCATTCCCCACATCGGGGCGGAGATGGAGGTTAAAATAAAATACCTGGTGGGGATCAGGGAGGGGATGAGGATTGATATAGGTTCGGGGATCGGGGATGGAGGTAGTGGTATCCACTCCCTACCCTCCCCATGCCCATCCCTAACTCTCACCAATTACTACTGATAGAGTAGTACATGCTTCTTTGGAAAGACGATCATTTTGGGATCACCTCAGTTTTTAAAATTGGGTATTATTTATTTTTGGGGCTGAACCTAGATATAAAATCTAGACTGCTACGTACCCATGGTTAGGGATCGAGCCAAACATAGTTCATGTTTATGTGTTTTTATTTTTGTTTTTGTTGAGTCTTTGTAGCTCAAAATTTGGTAATCTAGTGAATCTTGGAGATTCATTTATAAAATGAGGAATTGTGGCATCACTACAAGAAGAGTACATCCCAACTAGGTTGACACCTACTCCCTTACTTTTCATATGCAAATCCTAAATCATTTTTTACTTTGTGACTCCAACCATTTGAATGGGTTGCCTACGTATCCAAATTTGACTTAGAATTAAGTCCACACTGTTCCAATTTAGTGATTTCATCTTTAGCGAGCCTCTGCAGCTCATTTGATAGTTTGGTAAACTTTCAATGGTGAACTTAGGAATTGTGGTATCACTGTTACAAGAGCACATCCCAATGTTGGCACCCTCCCCTTTACCAATCATATGCTATTCCTTAATCTTTTTAATTTTGTGGATTTTTAGTGAACATTTTGGGGTTCTCAAAATTTGATTTCAGTAAACATTTAGGGTCCACAAAGTTTGTGACTGTATCCATTTGAATGGGTTACCTATGTATCCGAGTTTGACTCAGAATCAAGTCTAACGTAACTTGAAACTTGACGATTCCTTATCACTGTGAAAGCAATATGAATTTTGACAGTGTAGGGTTGCCAAAATTGACTTTTATAATCAACTGAATTAACAGTAGACGTCCCTCACTGCATTCCATGACCGATAGGGATGGGCATGGGGAGGGTAGGGGGGTGGATACCACTACCTTCATCCCCAATTTGCAAACCCATATGAATCTCCATCCCCTCCCCAATCTCCATTGGGGAATTTTTTTTCAATCTCCATCCCTACCCCAATGCGGGGAACGGAGATCCCTACGGGAAATCAGGGATCCAAAAGTTCACTCAAACTATTCAAGTGAATACCAAAAAGTTGTATTAAAATCCAAAGCTAATGAAAAAAGTGGTTCCAAATATAATTAAAACGTACGAAGTCACTCAAAAGTGCTACTTTTGTTCTTGTTTCTTTTTTTTGGTTTCTGAGTAGATTAAAATTTCACTCAAAAGTGCCACATAAAACAGAAGTAAAAGGGAAAACCTTCCTTATACAACCAATCAACGAAAACCTTCCTTATACAACCAACCAACAAGTTATATGTTATAACTTATAAACTTATATGAAAAAAAACGTGTATAAACTTATGACAAAACATACCTATATATGTGAATGGGGATGCGGGGAGGGGAGGGGAATGGGAAGGGACAGGGATGGGGGAGGGGACTGGCTATACCATCCCCTACCCGATCCTTGAATTTTTTTTAAAAAAAATCTCTATACCCTACCTGATCCCTGAAAAAATTCCCGAATATGGGGGCTTTGAAATTCATAGTTTTGGAGGTCTTCAATCGGCCGCAATGCTTGCCTTAGGTCAGGGTCAGCTCTGCTTGCTCCAAGTGGAACTTTAAATTGTGAGAAATGGAAACAAAACAAATTGTATAATTGTAGTTTCTCACCGAATCTTATAGAAAATGTTGAAATTTAGTGAAACAAAATGGATCGACTAAGATTAATGTTGCTTTATTTATTTCTTTCCCCTTTTATAATTTTCATCTCTTTTGGTTATCCAGGTAAAATCTTAAGCCTTAATAACTATTATTGGCCTTAATTTTATACTTCTTGAATTCATCTCTAATCCATAAACTACGAAAACTTAACACAAAATTAACAAATACAAAAAGAAAAATAAAGACAACCAAAAAACTAATTCAGTGCTTTTTTTGCCAAAGCACAAGACCTGCTCCACTAACTTTTGGTTTTTTTTTTTCTTAATCTTCTAATTAATATATGTAAGAAGAATGCCGATGCCCTAGTATAAAAAACGTAAAAACCCAAAAATCCCCTAGTGGAACAGCGCCTTATTACTCCCGTGTCCTAGGATTCCTATCAAACTCTACCTCTTTATCTCACTCCCCACAAGGGCCCAACAAAAGAAGAAGAGGAAGAAGGAAAAAAATGGAAGATCTCATCTCCCAATTCACCTTCCTCTCAGACCAAGCCCTCCAATCCAAGACCTTTGATCCTTCCACAATCCAAGACCTGATGAAACTCTTTGAACTCGATTCCTACAAGGCATGGGCAGCCATGGAACTCGACTGCGACAATGAGTTGCAAAAAGCAGAGGACTCCATTGAAGAGGCAGAGGACTATCTTGACTCTTGCTTGGAAAATGCCATGGAAGAGTTCCGGCGGTTCGAAGAGGAGCTTGACCGCGAGGTCAGGGATGAACTCCGCGGATTAGATCGGGTCGCTGAGTCTGTTTGGGAGATGGGAAAGTCCATGGAAAAAGAAGCTACTGCGGCTTCGAATAAGTATGTCGAGGAGGCCGTGAAATCGGCCGGTGGTTCGGTGAAATCGGGCTTGAAGGGGAATTCTTCTTCGAGTTCGAATAAGGTTCATCCTTCTTGAAGAATACTGTACTTGTTATGATCTTGTTGATGGACTGTCTGTTTGTATTATTGTGTATGTAGTTGTTTAAATTTGTAGCAGAACTTGAATGGGATCTTGTAATTGTTCCAATTTTTCAACAGCTGCTACCTACATACACAGAAAACACACAAGAATTTGAAAATTAATGACCCAAATTCATTTGGAGTGAATCTAGGTCGTTGATTTTCACTTTTGTGGTCAATTCTGGGTCCTCTTTTGGGGCACCCAGGCTTACTGGTTTTCAATGCCGGGTGAGAACCAGGTGGCACGTCGTGATGCTTGTTATGCTTGTTAGCTCAACCGGGCTGTCCATCCGTGTTTTGGACGGCCCAGATTTGTTGGGGGTTGTTTAGTGCCATTTTTGTAATTTTGAGGGGTAAATTTACCCCCAACAGATTTGGATAGTCCAAGACACAAATGGACCGTAAACGGCCTAGATGAGTTGACGCGCACCACGTGGCCTTGCCGCTTGGTGCCCACCTAGCACTAAAATATTTCTCCAATTTAAGGGTGGTGTTTGGTGTTGGAAAAAGGAAAGATCCTAAAGTCACATAACTCGCGAGAGCCTGTGCATGCCGGAGCACCAGCGCTTGTGTAAAAGTATTTTTAAATCACATCTTAAACAAGTAAAATCTGCGAGAGCAAGAACGGAGGGCAAGAATTGAAGGTCAGAGCACATGACATTTTGAATTATGTGACTAAAAGCTTAGGCCCATGAAATTGTTTGGGAAAAGCAGAATCCGCCTCTAAAAGATTTGGAGAACATTAGTCTGGGCAGAAAATCAGTGGCATAGATGATGAAATTTTGGATTCGGAAATTCTTTTTATTTTACTGTTTTGTTCGGACTTTTTGGGTCCTTTATTGCATCTGTTTTTTCAGGTCTATTGACTGCGCAATTTATATCTGATTTTATCATTAAGTTGCATTTTAGAAGAAAAAAAATTGTTGGAAATTCTTTGCTATGAATCAGTTCTCTACCATGCCTATGGATGATCATGATGGTCGTGGTTATTGGTTATTTTTTGAGTCTGATTTTGTTCATCCACATAATGAGTGGGTTAATGCTACCCACCTTTTTTTTTTTTTGGAATTGGGAAAGGACGGAAAGGGGCAACCATCGCAGTAACCCCTTTGGGCGTGATCATAGGGGTTCCAGATCGGCTGTTGAATGTCCAATTTGAGCCATAGCTACTACCTACAAAGCCGAGTCCGTCGCCATAGCATCTCCTAGGTATTAGAGGACATGGAGTTGCTGTTGTGCAGCCCATGCACAACAGGTGTTATGCAGCCCATGCACAACAGGTGTTATGCACCATCCGAATTGTCCGTTGCTTGAATGGACGGCCCAGGTTTCATCTCGGCACCTTTGCATCCGAATTGTTCATTGTTGTGCATGAAAGATAAAATCTGGGCCGTCCATCCGAGCAACGGACAACCCGAATGGTGCACAGTAGCAACCCCAAATCCGGTATTATATGTACAAAAGGTCATCCAGATCTAGTTCTGCGGGACTCAAACCTGGACGGGTTGTGTACATAAGGGAGGGAGAACTTATGAACCTGCAGTTGGTTGATCTTGATCCTATCTTATGAACCCTACTTTCTTTTAGCTATAAATAGAAATAAAGATAAAATCAAAGATACTTTAATGTAATTTGGGATCATTTTACCAGATTAAATCTGGAATCAAATCAAATATACTCCTTCCGTCCATGTTTGTTGGTCTATTTTCGGCATTTGTGTCATGTCTTCAATTGTCTATATCTTTCAATTTATAGTAAGTTTTATGATTTTAAAAAACTAGTATAATAGAACTAGTTGAGAGCTATCAAATAAGATCCATATTACATATTTTTAGAAATTCGTAGTGACAAATATGTGCATTTTTTTTAACGTGTTATGAATAGTAAAAGTGGACTAACAAACATGGACGGAGGGAGTATTAAGGAAAGCCGAGCAAAATTCCAACTCATGGTATAACAGAATGCCAAACGCCCATTACTTCTTTCCTTTCCACTTTATATGTAATGTTAGCTGAGCATTACATATAGAGTAGTTTTGTAGTGCTTAAAGAGTAAAACAATTAAACAACTCATAAATTAGTGAATCAGTTTTAGACTACCGGCTATTGTTGTTATTATTTTTTTTGGACTTTCGGTCAATTCTTTTGTAGAGCACTCACGGCCGTTCGTTCAGCAATCAACGGTCCTAATTCAAAACACACAAGGTAACATCAAACCACATACAAATAACATGGACTTGGGAATGCACAAAAATTGAATGGATTACAAAAGATAAAGTAAGAATATAAACCTGATTCAAGACCAAAAATAGAACATTGATGGACCAGTAGTTCGATCTTCAAAATTGGGATTCCTTCTAATCTTAGACGGAAATGTGGTGCTGTGCACAGCCATACTGTGTACTCTTCGGTTGTTGAATCGTGTTTTGAACGGGTCAGATGTGCTTTGGTTTTTTACTAGTAAAACTAAATTAAAATTTCTGAATGCATCTAGGCCGTCTAAAACACGATTGGATGGCTAAAACACGATCGAATGGCTAAAACACGATCGGATGGCTGAGGGGTCTACATAAGGATAACTCATTGCCCAAGTAAATCTCTATTTTATTTTTTTTATTTTTTAATTAACAGCTAACTATAATACTATATAGTTACTAACATTCATAAGGATTAAAAATAAAGTAATATAAGGTAACTTATCAACCAATAATGAGGTGGACTTTACCAAAAAATAATAATAATGAGGTGGACAACGTTGACCCTTTTTAGATGAGTGAACAAAATCGGACTCCTAGCAAAGCCGGGGAATCCAGATTAAATTGGAACTAGGACACAGCATGTTATGTTAAAGAAGGTAACGGTTGTAATAGAAACCCTATTTTCTCACCCACACACTCTCTCTATATAATCCTTATTTGCATTGAAAGTTATAGTTCTTGTTCAATTCCAAACAACAGCTTAAAAGTCAGATACACCGAGTTTCTTCATTCAACTTTTCACTTTCAAGAAACTAATTCATGTCTTCATGTATATAGCCATATACCTAGGTTTTAAAACAATGGTATCGGGAAACGCAAGTACGTAACGCTATCGGTAGTATAGCCATATAGTATTCGATATTGGACTTTATTGATACATATTGAGCGAACGTAAGTAAATAACATGGAAGGTCCAAAATCTCGTTGCGTAACGGCCGATATAATACCTAACACGTTTTATTTGAGCACAATGTTGATCCAACCTTTTAGAGCCTTCTCAATCCTCTCCATATGGCTAACGTAGGATCCAGTTTACTCCCATCTTCCGCGGTGGATAGCTAGGGTATAGTAAACACACCAGGCACATAATGTTAGAATTTTCGCAACCCTGCAACTCCCCTATGGATCTTGGAAATAATGAATCACAAAACAGAAAAACAATTAATCGTGCGTAATGAAAAAACGGGAAGAAAAAAAAATGCGAGACACAGATATACGTGGAAAACCTCAACGCGAGGAAAAACTACGGGAGCCACACCAATCCACTATGAAAACGAAATCAAGAGTATAAGTCTTCTCGCAATCTCTTTGAGATCTGTGTTTTCTGTCACCTCTCTCACTGTTTTCTCTGAAAACGTATTTACCTAATTACACACTAACAACGAAATAATTAGGTCGGGTTTATAGCCAAAATTACACACCGAGGTCCCTCAAATATTGTTCGCACTCCGGACCGCAGGACACTCGTGTCACTGGGGGCTCCTGCTTGCCCTCATACCCCTGATACTGCTGAAGGTTGTCTGCATACCAACACATAACATGTTATTCGTTACTTAGGGTTAAACAGTTTTCTTTTTTCTTTCTCGAAGACTCCAATTTTACAACAACTTTATATTGTAGAGAGAATACTATTACAACCTTTGAATTATTATTACAGGAAAGAAAAAAACTTGGGTGCTAGATGGGTACCACGTACGCTGCAGTACCCGCCACAATGACCGAATTTTATTTAAAATCCGGATCGTCCAAAACACTTTTGGACAACTGTTATGGGCGTTTCAGGTACCATGTAAGGCACCACGTGCAAGGTATCATATTTGCGCCCAAAATTTTCCCGCCAACAATGGATATTGAAATTGAACTGACAAGAACCCAGGAATTTTTTTTTTGAAAAAATAATTTACTCAGCGCATATTAATCCCGTAAAAGTGCAAAAGGATGTCCATGCCACAGAAGGGCGCAACAACGGTAAAAGAAACCAAACTAAGCAAGAGCAGCCAATGCAACGGCACAGCTGCCGCGAGCACCAGAGAGAAGAGAGGAAACTTGGTCGCCGGTCAAGGAAGGGATACCCCTTCCACCCTCTCTAAAATGCAGCCGCATCATCTAATCCAAAAAATCAGAAGATGCTAAGGAGACAAAGCCCGAAAAGTTTGGAGACATTGTTGATCAACTCATTGAAAGTAATCTATATGATCTGAGAAAAATGCGTCGATTGCCAATTTTTCAAGAGATATGTCCTGAATAGGAGAATTGTACAAGTATAAAACATTAAATTCAATGTTTTCTTTACTACGAGTAGAATGAAAACATTATTTGGTAAGTCGATTTCCCTCCTTGTCAGGGATGGAATATATCTTGCGCTGATGCGATTTCAATAAAATTCTGATCAATCTTGGCCCAATTATTTGGATCATAAATGTTTGCTGGTCCACATTCACAATTCAAATAATACAACATCCCGGAAGAGACAGAACCCCAAAACTTACAAAGCAAAAAATATAAGACATCCCCAAAAAAACAAAATACGACCAACAGCTGGAACAGACCACCACAAGATCACCAAAAAGGGACCAGCAGGAAAATAACTAACATAAATGAAGCCACAGTCCCGCTGATGAAACGTGCTTCCAAAAGATGCAATTTTGCTCATCTTAGGCGTAAAGCTTTGGTAAAATAACAACTATCAGTAGTGAGTTAACAATCAACAACTACATACCTCAAAGACTTCTCAATACTGCACGCGTATGATTTCAAGTCAAGTTTGCAGAAGTTGGACAAGTCGCAGACATAGCAATGAAACTTCATTGCACATAGGAGAAAAGCTTGATAAATATTCAATCTGATGACTTCCGATGAATTGATATTTGAATTGTAGAATATTGGATGGCACTTAGGTCGCAGATAATCGCACAACTTTGCCTTTAAATGACCACCTGGTTTACCCTGCCAGCAGACCGTAAGACTTGAACTTAAATGCGTGTTCAGATACCTGAACCAGGAAATAAGAACAATTCAGTGAAGTAGATAAGTTTGACAAACCAAACTCCACACTTGTTCTTTAATGACTTGCAGATCTGCTGTTTTGGATATATAAAGAAGCAATTAGAGCATATCACAATAACTCTAAGAGAGAGAGAGAGAGAGAGAGAGAGAGAGAGAGAGAGAGAGAGAGAGTCTTTACATATCACAATAACTCTAAAAGATTTAAAACAGAATGGTATTACACCAAATAAATATAAATCATGCTGGTATAGGACCCTTGGGCCCGTTTGAAATTGTGTTGTTCCGGAGGATCGGCAAGGCTCTATGTCATTCGCTGCCTCCAACATCAGGAGTTTGGGTTGGTGTGTGTGTAAAGGATCCATTTCACCTTTCCCTAGACAGCAATTGCCTAGGTGAGTGCGTGAGTGAAATTACCCTCTTGCACTCATTAAAAAAAAATAATCTAAATCATGCTAATCATAGAAATGTTTCCACAATTGCTCATCTATGTTTAGAAATACAATATGGAAGAAAATGGTTAGTCACCTTTCCAGAGCATTAAAACTGGATGAAAAAAATTGGCATACGCTTAGTTTTTCGAATTGATCAATTGCTACACACCGATAAGGATGTCACCTAAACTTGGGTTGTCAAATGGCACATTATCCTTTCATGGTACCTTTAACAGGAGCCAATAAGCAACATAATTCCTTCTGCGAATTCCGCTTAGAGTTCCTCTTCATAACGAACACAAATGGTTTTGAACAATGAAACAAGGACAAAGTCTTGATGGCAGAAGAACAGAGCAAAACTAACACTCCATCTAAGCAAGCAGAGAAAAACCATAAATTGCATATAACCGCTGGCATAATTACATCTATTTAGAAAACTAAAGTAACCTTGTGTAGTCCGCCTGAACTTCTAAAGTGCAACAGTTGATAAACAAGCCACTCCCCAACATACACTCGGTTTGATGCAAGTCCTGAGACTTGGTCAACATGAAAATTTAGTCCAAATTTTGCTTCATTCATGTAGCAGTTGTATTCTCTGAATACCCTTCGGAGCCTTAAGAAGAATCTTGTAGCCTGCTTCTTCGAGGTTGATATGAAAATGAAGTCATCGATAAATCTAAGTAGCATATATTTAGGGGACGGCAGAATAACTCCTGCCTAACTATTTTGAAGAGGATAAGCACGATTCCTATTCTCTTTCCCAGACAACTTGTCGTAACCAGGTTCTGCACTTTTGTACAGAAATGGAAGTATTACCTTGTTTTCTAGATGCCTGTAATAAAATGAACAAGGCAGAGAAGACAAAACACTTCCTTGGGGTATACCAACATCTTGCAAGTAAGTTAAAATAAAACCAAGCTTCCTCTGAAAGGCCTTGTTAGTTGAGGAAAAGACTATGTTCACAGCTATGTTACATGGAAGCGGGTGCGAGTATTAGGTGCAGGCGAGAGTCCAAGTGTGATCTTCCTAAACTTAAATTTTAGGATAGTGGGATATGTGTCCCCTAATTGGGCGTGGGTATGGGGACACGTCGTGAACACTTGTTTTTAGTGTATATTGCATAACTTTTTTTGATTATGTATCGTAAATTAAATTAAAAATGTATTTAAGCAAGAAGGGGGTAAGAATGCTATTTCATGTCCATGTAAAAGACTAGAAATAACGCTTTTCTAGTAAATTGATATTCCTTTTATGCAAAGAACATGACAATAGAGGATCCGAGTATCCAAATGGATACGCATGTCAGACACATCGACAAGGGTACTTCAGACAATGTGAAGGATCCACGTAACATAGGTTCACAGCATGGCTTAAAGTTTGAGAGAGTAATCTGCCTTAGTCAATGCGTTCATGTCTAAGCTAGGGTCCTTTACTCCATTCATATTTCTTTGCCGCTCCTTCATTGACTAATGTTGGAGCTTGTCCCATGTAAGTTAATAAACGCCTCCAAAACTACTATATGAGCATCGGTGGTCCCTCCATTCATTGCAACGAGTTTTGAATTAAGTGCTTTAACATGATATTAGAGCTAGGCTTTCAAAAGCTTCTGGCCAAGCCTATCCAGATTGATTTCCCCATTTGTTGGTGTCATCACTGCACTTCATGTCATTATGATTTCCCCATGGAGTACGCCATAATATCCGGGTAAGATATTGGCATGCTGTTAGTATGAGGATTTGTACTTGTGAGGGTACGACTCGGGTAGGCCTTGTTTTTTAATTTTATTTTCTCTCTTGATTTACTACATGCTTGATATCAATGACTGATGATTTTGCTTTTATTTTTCTTCCAATCTTATGATATAAATGTCTGTCTGTTCGTTTTTTAAAGTACTGGTACCAAGGTTTTACCAATACCAGTACAGCAGTACCCATAGGCCATTTTCAGCAACTTTCTCCAAACTTCGTGTTGACTTTGCACACTTCTAGGACTTCATTATGGACATGTTTACACTCGTTTGGCATGTCTAATTATGTTTTCATCATGTAATTATTTTAGGGAATTCGAGTGAGCATGTGGACCGAGGTGAGTGATTAATACACAAGCTATACAGTTTTAAATGTGTTTTGCTTCCAAATGTGAAAGTTATGCTTTATTAACGTGATTTGCTCAATAATATGGAAAACTTTAAAGTTAAACTCAAAGAGTGGAGGAGTGACATCCATGATTGAAGAAGACCATGCTCCTCTTTGAGTCAAGTTGCGCAAATTCTAAAAGAAAATAATTAGAGGAATTATGAGATTTAAACTCACTGCAAAATTGAGTGCCTCTCTGTAGTTATGCTGTTATGCAACTAAAATAAAAGGCTAGAAACAAGACGGGTTGCCTAATTAAATTGAGCAGATGAATTCAAATATAAAGCTAAGGAACATTTGTTCAGAACCTTTTGCAAAACGGATCAGTCCCTGACTAAGAGTAGTATATTAAAACAAAAATAATCTTTGCACAACCAAAAAAAAAAAAAAAAAAACAAACTTGACAGTACCCTTATTCTGTGTTTCTTTGATTTTGGCGTACACTAACATAGATGCACTGCATATTATTCTTTTGGGACACTAAATAAACAGCCAAACAGCAGTACAACGTCAACCACATCATTAGCAGCAAGAAGTCCAACAACTCAAGACGGAAAAAAAAAAGTTGGCTGCTACAATAAGTAAAACAAATATAGTACCTGATTAACAAGGATGCCCTGCAATGAACTGCTGGAGGCAAAAGATGCAAAGATAGTAGAGCCAATGCTGGTGACTCGGTCTGCTAGGATTAGGTTTTGATGAGCCCACAAAGATTTCTTTGCGCAAACAACTTGATGAGACTTCTTTATAAGATATTCATCACTCTGCATGATATCCTTCATTACACTGATCAACTTATCATGCTTAACAGAATCAAATGCTTTAGATACATCTGAGACAACAATGAATACTTCAGGCACCTTTGTCGATCCATTCTTCAGAGCTGATATGAAAGGGCATAGCTTTATGTGGACATCATTGTAATCAAATACTGACGAGCCCAAATTCTCTGGTTCTTTCAACTGTAAACCTTTTAGTACAGCATGAACATCACGAAGAACACTATTCACAGACATGAAATAGTCATATTTAACGTCCTTTGGATCCAATGATGGTTTTCCTACCAAGCCACTGGGTTTAACTTCAAACGAGAATTCTTTGCTTGGTATTCTTGAGGATGCTTTAAGATTTGCTAGCACCCTTACTCCGTTCTCCTTTGGACGAAGTCGGACCCTTGAGAAACCGAATGACCTTTTGCTCATAATGTTCCTAGCCGACGTATCATCTAATGAGTGATAGTTCCCATTTTCCAAGGAGATGATAGCTTTGTTCATTATCATTATATTCTCCCAGACTGCTTTCCGATAATAAAACAAATTTTGTTTCCCGCGCTCACTTTCTGTAACATAGAAGTTGGCTTGGACCAAGGGCACCATTAGACATGAAAAGAACCAAGATATCCAGTTCTGCACAATTTTATGTTTCACAGAGTGAGTACCATAATCTTCTTGGCTCTGCCTCCTATGCAAATCTGGGATCTGCCTTTTTCTACTCTTTAGCATATTAGCATTCAAGTAGCATGAAGTGCGTTTATCAGATAGAAAGGGGAACACAGATATTTTCAACATATGCATACACTGCTTTAAAGAGAACTTTTCAAATCTTCGAAGCCGAACAAATCTTGAGATACTCTTCCTTAGAATTCTCCAGTTAGAAGAAGTTCCAAGCAAATCTGGCGGAACTATACTCCTGCAAACAGCCCATAAAAATGATACCACATGCTTTTTTAGGCAATAGGACTGGCTTGGCTCAAATTGATGATTAGGGATGTCTGGAGTTTTCTCACAAATGTTAGTATCGATAGATAAATAATCAGGTGGCAAATTCCCATCCTGCTGAACCAAATCATGCCTTTTCCCCAGCAAATTTGTTTGGAACTCAATGCCCTGAGAATAAAATTTCACACACATTAGACTTCTAATAAAAAAAGAGAGGGGCAAATAGTAAAATAATGAAATAGCTCCATTGCTGCATTTAAATGAAAAGAAAAGGTAGGTGCCAATAAATGTGAATACAATATGTACGTACTGGCAAAGAAGAAAACACGAACGATAACTTCACATCCCTCCATTACTGTATTCACCATTCCATGAGAAACTTAAATATTTCAACTATTTAACGGAAGACTGGCAGCCACACTATGAATATGCCATCTCTTTCTCCATTGGCTGATTTGTGCATGTGAATCCGTCAGAAGAGAATATACAGAACCATTATTTTTGTTTCACTTAGGCTTCATTTTTCTGGAAAGTCAAACCTAGCAAGGGAGTTAGAATAGCCTGAAACATTGATACATATTTTTAAGAAGAAGAAAGCAAAAACAAAGGTTCCATTATCCCATGTAATTGGAGTCCCCTATCAGCTTAGCTGCAATATTTTGCAAATTAGTGACCTAGAGCAATGGAAAGTGATATCTGCTCCCAGCATTGTAGCACATCTTCCAGTCATATGAATCAGCCTACAACTAAAAGAAAACAAAACATGGGAGAAGGCAGCAACCATTGTTCTACCTCTACCAGACCCTGCTTTAAGCGGGGCTCTCAAGCATTGTGCTCCGTTTAGGACCTTCTTTTATAGCACTAATAATTAGACTACCCCATAGACTTGAATCCAACAATAAACAGTTAATGGAGACCGTATGATCATCATAGCAGCAGGAGTCAATAAAAAGGATAGACATCCCCATAGCAAAACCTGATCCATGATTCCTTGTAAAGCAGGACATACTAACAATATAGAAACAATGAACACTTGTATACGCAAAAACTGGGAGTAAAAGCTTCGTTATGGTAATGAATGACCGTCGTTAGTGTAGCAAAACCTGCTACACTAATGACATAAAAATGACCAACAAATGTATTACTTTATTAGCAAGAACAAAACAGAAAAAATAGAAATTTTTCAAGGGCATGCTATCCCAAGAAACAATGACAATAAAATAAAAGCCAAGCAATACTAACCTTGGATATGGAACCAGTTCCTCCTTCAGCATTTCGATCCAAATATGGTATCGGACAGTGCTTTTCTAATAACCTCAAATGCTGGCAGTGGTGAGCTTTGCGTATGAGATTTTTAAGCAACTTAACAAGAGAATGGTATCTAGAACGCAAAATGTGAAGAATTAGAGCCAAAAAAAAAATTCACCAGTAAACAATCCATGAAAGGAGAAACTTGAGCGAATCCTGCACGAAGAAATCTGTGATTTTAGTCGATCAATTAAATGGGATCATTTACCATATATCAGGACAACCAGTGTCCATCTTGATCTACCCTCGCCAGTTTACAACATCCAAAATAGAATTCTGTTCTCCTCAAAATTCTGACGTCAGTTATTTTAACTTCAGTTCTCCATTAAACTTCTACTTCACTTAAAATAGTAATTTGATAACATGAAGTCAAACAGCACCAACAGCCTGGCATCAACTTTTGATGCTCTATAGCCTGTCAATAAGTATACATGACAAGTGCATATCGCAACAGTGTCCCTCTTCTATCCAAAAGCTTTTATATAAAGACAAGTTCTACAGGTAAATGCTAACTAACCTAAAATAAGTTCCGGTCCTTAGTAGCAGGGAGCTCCTAAATTGGTGCCGTTCCCACCTTAGGAGCGCGCTCCTGCGATCCCAACTGAGGAGTTTGATGGGAGCTTTTGTTTGATCCTTGTATAGAAAAACAAGAATTTATCACTTGGCTTTATAAATTGGTCCTTGATTAACTCATAATCTAGCCCAAGTCATGACATCTTGGAAAGAAAACCATATATTGGAACACTAGCCCATTTATTACACTTATGGTGGACTTGGCTCATAATTTACTCCCTAAAATGATTGTACATATAAGGTGTATACTGTATATTATATGCTACATTATTTTCGTAATATATGTGCACGCTCCCAACCTTGGGAGCTTCTCTATTCCCTCACTCCTGCTCCCGCTTTTGCTCTCGTTCCCGCTTTGTGCAACTAAGTTCCGGTTGTTAGCACTCTGCAGCCCTACTAGTTGTCACTTGTCACAATAACAACCTCGTTTAAACTAGAGAGCGATATTTGTAGAGCAAATGCACAAAGTGATTTAAAATCCATTTAAACACCAAAAGACAAAAATGAAATGTGGTTATCTAAATTTGGAATCCCAATCCCCAACTCACATGATTTCTGGAAGAACTTTTCCAAAGCATGATAGAATGTGGACCTCATGAAGGGTCCTCAGCATAGTAATCTCAACTAGATTCGTCATTTTGTTCTCATTCATAAATTTTATTTGTAAAACTACGATGCTTGTGTACCCCAAAGTATGAATAAAGTGATTGTTTGAGCTTGTCCTACATAGTTAATTATACCCTCCAAAACTAGTATATGAGCTTGAGCGGCCTTTCCACTCATTGCTAATTGGTTTTGAATTCGATGCTTTAATATGGTATCAAAGCTAGGGTTTTGGACAAGATCTCCTAGGATTGATTTCTCGTTGTTTGTGCCTCAAGCGCACTTTGTTTTGTTATTTGTTGTGATCCCTGTGTTATGGATCGTCGTTTAGCTCTCCAAGTGCAAGTCTAGAGCTTGTCCCACATTGGTTGATTATAACCACCAAAACTAGGATATGAGTCTGGGCTGCCTTTCCACTCTTGCAAATTAGTTTTGAGTTGAATGCTTTAACAATGATTATTATATTACAAGACCTAAAACACTGATAATAGCGTTCCAGGGAAATTTTACTTGCTGACAAAATCAACATACTGGTACAGCCATGCATCAACCATATATCGAAGCTATTCCTCTACTTACATGCACTCATAGTCTGTGAGACAACAATTACTGTTGTGGTAGCATGGGCTTGATGGAAAAGTACAATTGCCATAAGATAAGCCAAATATATCTGCAAAAAGAACATTAGCACCAGAGGTATTGGACCTCAAAGAATTCAATACATCTGAAGAATGTTAAGGTTGTACATGACTCCTCTCCCTCAAAGGAAGAGTAAAATTTTCCGCCAATGTTAGACAATATCCAAAAGTTAAAATTCAGCCTTTATGTCCAGGGAATAAACCCTAGAAGTGAAATACCACAAAGGAAAAGAAGCTCTTCATCCCGCATATCAAAGATACATGATTCGCAATATCTCAACCACTAAAATTTTTCAAATTGCAATAAGGAATAGCAGGTCATGTACAGTGGAAATAACACAAGTGTAAAATGAAATAAAATCAGACAAAAAATATAAGATGATAATCCAGAGAGAGACAAGCTACATATACATGATGTAGGAACCAAGCGGTAGAGGAGGATATGTTTTCTAGGTAAAACTGATAAAGAACATTCCAACCTATAAAATATGGACTGCCTATAGATATGACCTTCTCTGCTATGAAACTGGAGTTTTTGCAGAAACAAACAGCAAGAGCACTGAAATGGCATCTGCAGAGAGACCAATGCAGAAATATTATTAGCATTTAAAGTGGGGTGAGGGTCAAATGATTTTTTCTTCTTTCTTTTTTTTTTTTCATAAAGTGCCCTTTTGCACTTTACAAGCCCTGGGAAAATATTACTCTTGTAATTTCATGTCAACATACTTTCCTCACTAGAAACATGGAAAGTACTTACTAAAACTGTACATAAAATCACTCTATTCCTGATTTGGCAGATATATGATTGGATTCCAAATTCATAGCATGAAATGTATGTACCATTCATTTTGGTGACTTCACATCAACCATCTATTCTCATTGAGGGAACACTAGAATAGATTGGACTAAAAATGTCGCCTTTAAAACATTTGGACTACGAACTGCAGATTTTTTAAATTTTTTTTCCGATCGGCAAAAAAAAAATTGCAGTTCACGTTGAAGAGAAATGAACTGCACATTAGGCAAACATAAAAAAGTCAATCCTTCTTTTCATGTTGAAGAGAAATGAACTGTTCTGACGAGCCATTTCACCTTCTCATTAGTCATAAGAATGTGACCTCTGCCACCATTCAAATCAAGCAGTACAAGTCTTTGGCCTCTCTAATCGGAAAATTATCACATCAACAAGTAAAATGCATGGCACAATCTTCGCAACTAGTAGCTGATCTGAGTGCTGCATCCAAAGTCTATTAGGTCCTCAATCATAAGAACCATTTACTAATCTCAACCTCCAACTAGTCATGGTTAAAAACTACCAAAAAAAAAAAAAAAAACATCCAACTCGTTCTGCAATATTAACACTATGGTCCGAGATAGGTCTGTTAACAGTAAGGAGTTTAGATTAATACTCCCTCCGTCCCTTTTTAAGTGATCCACTTTGGAAACGTGTATTTTTGCGGACGTTTAAAAATGCATTTTCGTATATCGTTTTTAAATTTTTTTTGCACCAAATTAAAGTACTCAATGAGCACTTTGATTTGGTATAAAACAAATTAAAAAGTTATATAGAGAAATATGTTTTTTAAAGGTTTGAAATTGCACGTATTCCCATATGGATCACTTAAAAAGGGACGGAGGGAGTATTCTGGAAGCCGGTGAGTTTCCTAGAATTTAACATGATACCACCATATGTCCTGCAGCGTTATCCACCTGATAATACACATGAATTAATTTGAACTGTTAGGGGGATGTGTATGATTTCAAATGGAAAAATCACTTATTATTTCAACAACTTTCCTCCAAGAAGCTAAATATGAAGATGTAAGCATTTTCAATGTTTATAAACTTGCCTCGTATGGAAACTAGAGCTGGAAATGGTATTGTAATGTTATGCCAAGAAAATGACGGGCACTGGATGGCTCATCCCACCATAGACAGGATGGGAGTGCAGAGGAGAGGATCACATAAGTAGTACATGAAGCAGAGAGTAAAATACTGTTTATTATCAGTGTCAACTATGCCTTATATTGGAGTCTTCCATAAGGGGAAAGTAAGCTCAATTTAGTGAAGATGTTGCTTCATCATTTGGTTCGTCAGAATGGAAGTTGACAAGGCGTCCTGCGTGAATTCTAAAATCAGAACTTGGAGTTTCCATCATAGACTCATGGAGTAGGTTCATATGACCTACGGGAGCTGGTATCATGGAGAACTGTTAAGTGGTAACATATGCTATCCCACTGAGGCGTTGGATGTTCACCTCACTCAATATGACCGGTTAAGGGGTGGGCACCCCACCCTTGGCCACCACACATTTTTATATGCAGAGCATCATCCCACTCAACTTCAACTCTCCTTTCGTGATGAAACATATCTAGTTCATCACTCAATAGATTCCTTTTTTATTCTGGCTAGCCAGCAAGTGAGAGCCCACAAGAATTCATAAGACATATGATTCGATGTCACATGACACCAAAGGGAGCACTGGATCTAAAAACATAGACTGGAGTAGCCACTTAGTTTTGGAAAAAACTGACGAATTCAAATCTAACTTCATAATATAGCCACTGATCTGTCATCACTAGAGATCTATCTCGGGCATTGAGATACAACGGGGGATGGTATTAAGAACGTCCTCACCAACTTTGATTTGCCTCTATTTATCACTTTTTGATTCTCTTTTCACTTTCTATTTATATACACATACTTGTTAATTAAACCCCTATTAGTGAAACCACATACGGTGTATCCTTAAACCATGCATTCCCCATTTAGAAGCTTTCCAAAATTGAACTTCTTTCCCAAACTAGAAACTAACCAATGCACCGATGGTATCGGGAGGCCAAGCCTCAGTTTGAATGATCTACAAGCCACCGAATAGGCTAGGCTCCTAATCTCCCAAATTCGTTGGCAAGCATCCCCGACAACGTATTTGCCACTTCTAGTTTACGATTCATCAATGACACGCACACAGCTTCAAATAGCAAACCAACAAGGAAATGCCCTTTTTTCGCAGTGAGACTTGCACTTGTGTTAAACCCAGACTGAGGCTTCTCATATGAGCTATCTCTATCACTTGCATTTCTTGCACATTGGATCAGAGATTGGGTTTCTTGAATGTCAAATTGCCATATATACGCTTCCTGTGGGGCTGCCAACTAAATGGTCTTTGACGCTTTCTATGCTTCACAATAAGCTTATTTGAGCTACCATGATGTTCCTCCTTTGGGCAAGAATAATTGTTCCATCATCGGCTAGGCTAGGCTCCTAATCTCCCAAATCAAAGTCGTTTAGGATAAGAATAATTGTTCCTTCATCGGCTAGTGACTGGGCATGTCACATAAGTTATTTCTAATATAATCCCCATAGAAAACCACATTTACAACTTTTGTTAGGGCAGAATAGTAAAATCACTCGAGTTCTACTACCGACATCTCCACTTGCCCACCCATGTATTCACACAGACACATGCGCGCGCGGAGTGCGTAGCCAACCTCATTCTATAGAAAGAGATAGGAACATATAATTTGGTCAGGTGACCTAATTTGCAGTCAGTGAGATAAGTTTTGAAGTACCAACGAAAGTGATAGTATGTGCAATGACAATAACATCCAATAGATTTGAATGGTATTATAAACTTGGTGGTTGGCTCATGTATGACATTTTTACCCTATTTGCTGGTGCGAATTTAATTTTTTTTCTTGGTTATCTATAATTTCACCACACATTAGTAACAAATTTTTGAATTTGAAATTTCTTTTGTTATCTCTCTTAATGAATGTGATTGAATCTCATTAAATTAAAAAATGTTTAAATCCCACTAAATTAGGAACTTATTGAATCCCACAAAATTAGGATGTTATTGAATCCCACAAAATTAGGAAAAAAAAAATATAATCTTGTATATGTTTGTATCATAGTAAAAGGGTAGAAAAAGTATTTCACAATGGAAAATGATGAAAACATAACTCCGTAAAACAAGGAGGATAAAAATCTAAATAGTGTCCAAAAAACGGATGATTATTTAATTACCTCAATATGGAATAGAATTCTTTATTGCATTGACTTAGCTTTTTGTATATTGTCTAAAGCCTTAACTAGAAAAATATTAACAAACATAAACTAATTAAGTTCTTCAAGCTTCATAGAAATTAAAAGATTTTCTTTAACCATTTAATGTGTAAAAAAATAAAAAAATCCCAGAAAATGCTGATTGATTCAGAAGCATACACTGGCGGAAAAAAAAAAAATTCGTTCCATCACAATGAGAACAGTAACATAAGCCAGAAAAATCTTATTTTTCTTAATATAGTTTCATAAAAATCAACATAAAATGAATAATTTCCACGCTTTCATTTTTATTCGATCATTTATCTGAGCTTTCATTGCCCGAAAGAGAGAAAGGGAGAAAGAGAAAAGTCTGTAAATGGTCAAACAACTAAAGGATGAATTACTGGGGGCACTGTTTCATGGGGTCTTGGATCCCCAATTGTCTAATCAAATACATACACGATGCACATTAGTTCACACTACGTATCAAATGAAGAATTTACCTCAATGTTTATCTTGTGTGAAAATATCTTTGGACTAGAGCTCTTAATGTAGTAGTATAAATAGGGATGCGTTCTATCCATTTTGTACCAAGCCAAATAAAAGTTTGAGTTCAAGGGTAATACAAATGGTCCCCACATTTGTCTTAAGTATTCTCCCTCTCCCAAAAATTTTGTCCAACTAAACATTGGAAACTCCTACTCATCCGACAAACGTATCATAATATACGCGTTGGATATCCCGATACGATCTATACAATGAAAAAATGATACACGATACGTATCCCGATTTGAAAACACTAGATGTCGCTATGAACTGCTTGGGAGAACACATACTACACAAATCTCGTATCCAAGTCTTCCAAGACTTGGATAAATGTCCAATTTGTTTGGGGCCCGTCGTTGTTCTGAATGATGGGACAGTGGATTACAAACCATTGGCACCTGAGGTGTATTCTTCTACTGCTTGTATATTAGTCCTTCAAATATTTGTAATTAGTGTATGCTATTTACCCCATTGTTAACTTTTTTTGTTTGCTGCAGGACATTATCAATGCTCAAGAAAACCTGTCTTGGTATTTTAAGAATACTCTTATACCAAAATACTCAAGCCACTCTGTTATTATGGATCTTTCTGGTAGAATGTTCAAGTTCTTCCTTGGGAAGAAAATTCTACTCGTCAATGTTCTCCATCCTGTCATTAAATCATTAAAAGTAGGTATCACAATTGTTTATTGATAGTAGTTAATATTATTTTATGATATTAATGTAATAGTCTTTTGTATTTAAGGATGTTTCTGATGAGTTTTACCTATTTCGACTTCTTCTCGAGTTCTTATACGAGGTGTGCTAGTTTGACGAAAATGTGACTATAAGTTGTTGTATGATTGTGGGTCAAGTTTCTGTAATAGTTATGTGAGTTGATCATTATTTTGGTGCAGCCCATTAATCTTAATGTTGTTTCTGTCACAATATGCAAGTTTGTTCAACCTGCTATTACATAATCCTCCAATCTGGGTGAAGGTGGGTATAACTTGGTTTTTTTTTTTTTTTGTCTTATTCTATTTTCCATTCTAATTTATCAATTTTCTATGAAATTTAGATTTTAGCTGGATATTGGACCATTTCTCGGATCGGATTGAAAATTGTTTTGGAGACACTCTTGGTTCGCAATTCAAACATTTGTCTATGGCTGACGTTCCACCAGAGGCTATCTGTCTCTTGGATGTTGGGAAGAAGCAATTAATTTTGAACAAGAAGAGTTCTACCATTAGGGCATTCAAGGGGCAAAGCCGATTATCCGGGGTAGAACTCTTATTGTTCAAAATTAACTGCTTCTTTCCAACATCCAAGAGACAGATAGCCTCTGGGGGAACATCAGCCATAGACAAATGTTTGAATTGCGAACCAAGATCGTCTCCAAAACAATCTTCAATCCAATTCGAGAAATGGTCCAATATCTGGCTAAAATCTAAATTTCATAGAAATTAATAAATTATAATGGAAATAGAATAAGACAAAAAAAAAAAAAAAAAACAAGTTATACACACCTTCGCCCAGGATCGAGGATTCTATAACAACAGCTTCAACGAACTTGCATATTGTGACAAAAACAACTTTGAGATTAATGGGTTGCACCAAAACAATGATCAAACAGGTGCTCACATAACTATTACAGAAACTTGACCCACAACCATACCGCAACTTACGATCACATTTTCGTCAAACAAGCACACCTCGTATAAGAACTCGGGAAGAAGTCAAAACAAGTAAGACTCATCAGAAGCATCCTTCAATACCAAAGACTGTTAAATTAATATCATAAAACAATATTAACTACCATCATTAAACATTTGTGATACCTACTTTTAATGACAGGATGGAGAACATTGAGGAGCAGAATTTTATTCCCAAGGAAGAACCTGCACAGTCTACCAGAAGGATCCATAATAACAGAGTGATAGTATTTCAGTGTAAGAGTATTCTTAAAATGCTCAGACAGGTTTTTGTGAGCATTGATAATGTCCTGCAGCAAACAAAAAAAGTTAACTATGGGGTAAATAGCATAAACTAATTACATATATTCAAGAGACTAATATACAAATAGTAGAAGAATACACCTCAGGTGCGAATGGTTTGTAATCCACTGTCCCATCATTCAGAACAACGACGGGCCCCAAAAAAATTGGACATTTATCCAAGTCTTGGAAGACTTGGATACGAGATCTGTGTAGTATGTGTTCTCCCAAGCAATTCATAGCAACATCTAGTGTTTTTAAATCGGGATACGTATCGTGTATCATTTTTTTATTGTATAGATTGTATCGGTATACCCATCGTGTATATTAAGATACGTTTGTCGGAAGAGTAGGAGTTTATAATGTTTAGTCGGACAAAATTTTTGGGAGAGGGAGAATACTTAAGACAAATGTGGGGAATGAGAGCATTTGTATTACCCTTGAACTCAAACTTTTATTTGGCTTGGTACAAAATGGATAGAACACATCTCTATTTATACTACTCCATTGAGAGCTCTAGTCCAAAGATATTTTCACACAAGATAAATGTTGAGGTAAATTCTAGAATCGCATGTGACTAATTCTCATAAAAAAAAAAACTCTAGATATTTCACAAAGATATTCTAGAGTTTCTAGAGCTAGATATTCTAGAGTTTCAAAAAACTAGATATTCATATCTCCTTCAATAATATCTTTCGTCTTTGGGCTTGTTTGGACTTTCCTCTCTTGTGCTAAAATACTGAATCTAGTTTATGCTTCGATAATGTTAATTAAAATTAATATACAATTAACAAGTAAATACACTTAATAATACCAACAAACTATGCTTACATTCAAAAAAATACTTTAAAATGCAAAAATTTCAATCTCTCAATTGGAGCCTATCACATTAAGGTTTTCAGCTGCCTATGTAAGGGAAAGAAAACAAGAGCAACTATATGATTCAAGCCAAAAACACAATCGAAGTATGGATCTTTCTTCTATACAAGCCCTACAATGGAGTTGAATTTCTATTTAATGGTTTGAAATATTCCATAGTAAGATCAAACAGCTTAAATTGATGCATTTGGAGTTCCGCTTCTTGAAATAAGGTCAAAATTTTTCCCAATTAATAATCGTAAGATATGTACGAAATTAGGATACGCGTAAAAATTGTAGGATACATGATCTTATCGTAGGATTTCTATACAAAAAGCATACAGCTTGTATACGTATCGTTTTCCAACGATACGAATTGTAGGATACGTATCCTGTATCGTAGGTTTTTAGCAACTATGGGGACAGCCATACAAGGCCGGCTCTGAGATTTAAGGGTCCTAAAGCGATTTTTTTCAAATTGGGCCCTTAACTCTTAATATATCATAGTTAAAACTTAAAACTACTAAGGAAAACAAAAAACTTTCATAAATAAGTCATTTGAAAGCATAACTACTACACAGACATATAAAATTGGAGGCCCCAAAAATTAGTCAAAATTTAGGGGCCTAAAGCGTTGGCTTTATGGGCTTTAGCCGAAAGCCGGCTCTGCAGCCATATCAACAATTTCTTCTTCAAACAACAAACAAACAAGGTTCTCTACATCCACAAGAATATCAACAAGTTGCAAAAATTGGATTAGACAAAAATCAACACAGCTTCAAAAAAACAATTGATAGAACAGATTAACAAAACTGGACACTGGCACTACAACAAATTTGGAAATTCCCAGTGTTTTTCAAACCCCGGGAAAGGTACCCCAAACGCTGGAAAAAGTCATTCCCGGCGTTTTAACAAGTGTGCCCGATACCCCTGTCGGGAATGGTTCCCGGCATTTATGAAATGCTGGGAATGGTTCCCGGTGTTTGGTAAAACCCCGGGATTGATTTTCCGGCGAACTAAAATCCGGCGCCGATGACCCCAATGCCGGCATTTGCAAACCCCAAGAATATTCCCATTGTTTTTAAAAACCCTGGGAATGGTTGTAATAAACGTAGGAAAATTTTAAATTTTGGACCCATTTCCCGGGTTTAACAAACGCCGGGAATATTACCATCGTTTAAAAACCCCGGGAATGGCTATAATTAACGCTGGAAATCTTAACAATGTTAATCCATTTCCAAGGTTTAACAAACGTTGGGAATATTATTGGGTTTAAAAAACCCCGAGGATGGCTATAACGAACGTTGGAAATCTTGACTATGTTATCCCATTCCCGGGGTTTAACAAACGCTAGGAATAGTTTTTCCCACTAGAAATTTTTTGTATTTTCCTTAATTTTTCTCCAATTTAGCCAACAATTTTTATCCAATACAATACAAATGGCATTAAAACATCTGAAATACATTCACATAAGTTCACAAATAGCCAAATACACTCCGACATATTCAATACCACCATAGAATCGAACATGAACCACATAACATAACATAATATCTCCAAATATATCCTATACATCAACTCATAAACAATTCTCAAAAGTCATGACAAATTGTGTAATTTTTCCAAAATGAAGCCAACTAAAATAAGATACAAACATAAAACCCTACGGCAAGTGCCAACTAGTTGCTACGGAGATCTTCAGCGTGAATAAACCTGAAATCATACATCACAACCAAATTTAGTGTACATCACGTATATTAAGAAGTTCAAAAGGTCTAAAATTTTATTCATACCTCTGATTGTGAACAATTACTTTGAATTAAGAAGCCCAATTAGATCCTTTCTGCACTTTTCTTTTCTTTTTTGAGATTGACTTAAATGAAGAGAAAACTTAAAATCAAGACAACTAATAACCATGTAACATATTGACAGGTTCTCCAAAAATATACATGGTAGTCATGAATACACAAGCACCAACAGTTCTAGAGGTTGCCGTGTCCACGTATCGGACACAGGGACACGTGTGTCCCATGCGGGGATACGTATTGGTGTCCGTGGCAACAGTTTAAGGCCTAAGGGAAATTGACATTTGCCAGCCACGTCTATTAAAATTAGAAAAACCATTTCTCACTTGATCAATCATATCCCCATCAACAGGACGTTGGCACCTTCCAATTTTCTTGCATGACCTCAACTATGTATTGTTCATTTCTAGATCTACCATGCTGTAAGTCTGGGCAACCTAAACATTAAAACCCTCCCCTTTACTTTTCCTTGAGCCTATCACAGCCTCTATCAAGCAACTTCAATGAACCCAATAACCTAAATATGCTATTTTTGTCCATGACTTGGTATAGGGAACTACGAAGATGCACCCTCACATGGTAGGGCATTAAACACAATTGCAGAGACACCGTACTATTTCTTATTCTCATTCTAAACAAAAGGCTTTGGTAGGAATGATTTCCAACCAAGAAAAATCGTTAACTTGCGTAGAACAACGGTTCATTCACGAACACCACAAATTCTTAATAAACTAGCTATGCTGCTTTGTGTTGTAGATCAAGATTCTGTGATGACTTATTATAAAAACATTAATATCAGCATATGTATCCATCTGTTTTCACAACTCGTGGATCATTCTTGGGGTGTAAACTCCTAAATGTCGTCATGTACAGTACCAACTCTTCTGACTCAAATTCCATCCCATAATATCCAGATACTATATGATACAACTGGAAGACTTAATATTTCACTAGTGCACCAAAAAGAAAAAAAAAAAAAAAAAAAAAAACCTGAGAGACAACCATGATTTTAAGGAATATATATATATATATATGGGGCCGGTTCCCCTCAAACTTAAAAAAACAAATAAAAAAATACAAGATTTTGTTCCGGGCCCCACTGTGATGTTCTGAACTCTTGATCTTGTTTAAATGAGTAAAATAGGGTTCCCTCAAAAATTCAACTTAATTGGATATCGCTAAGTGCTTGATCTAAATAGTTTTGCAAAAACTATGAGAGGAACTAGTGTTTTTAAAATCGTTTGAATCAAGCACTTACCGATATCAGATTGAGCTGAAATTTTGCAGGACCATTTACTTTACTCATTTAAACGAGATCAACCATTCAGAACATCACAAGGGGCCTAGAAGAGTATTGTGTTTTTTTTATGTGTTTTTTTAAGTGAAAGGGGAACCAGCCCCCATATATATATATATATATATATATATATATATATATATATATATATATATATATATATATATATATATATATACCGAAAATTTCTTATCCGAGACTCCCGGAAATAAGAAAAAACGTGTTTTTTTGGTGTTGCAAATTGTTTTTGGAAAATCCGAGCCGTCCAATGTTTTCAGAAAGTGATTTCAAGGGTCCACGCGAGAAATCTTCAAAAAAAAATACCGGGAAGGGCTTGATCCAAGCAGTTTTCGCAAAAAATGTAAATATATATATATATATATATATATATATATATATATATATATATATATATTCATTATTCTTATACACAATTATTTTAAATACCCAAATGATAACATTCCATGGACAAAGTACCCAAATGATATACCCATAGTTGCTTTTTTGTTGACCATCATATAGTATTTGGTATCATGGGATGTGAAGTCATTGCTTTTTTGACCAAGGAAACTGAACAACATTAAAGCCCAAAATGAACATACCTTGAATTTTTCTTCAAAAAAATCCTTTCAATCATAGAGTGATTAGATGGCATTAGGCTGTAGCTTGAGCCTTTCTTCCTCACATGAAGCGACTTTCACTTTTTTGACTAATCTCAACTTTGAGTAGTAGAACGCTATTAAGTTCATAGTAATCACATACTTCATAGCAATGTTTTTAAAACCGGGCCGGTAAGTGAACCGGAAAAGAGACCGGGCGGATGGGTTACCGATTTAACCGTAGTCGAACCGGAGTTGAACCGTGACGTGATAATTATAATTAAAATATATAAGAAATATATAATTTACTTAAATGAGCATATAAAAAAATATCTGGATGAAAAAGTTGAGAAATAAAAGGGGTTTTGTTTCACTTCTGCTCCTAGGGTGTTTTTCCCCTGTCCCACATCGGCTAGGAAACAAGCCCAACTTACGTTTTCTTTCTATAAAATGTTATGAAGCCTCGGGGTGCCTTGCAAGCTAATGAGATAGCATCGGTCCACCACGAACCCAATTCTCAGACGTCGTAGTGCGTGTATGCCATAGGCAGGAATTGCACAAATAGAGTTTAAGATTTCCGGTATGGGTATATTAACCTTGTTCCGTTTCCAATGAGTTGGTGGTTCAACCGTTATCTTGGAATGGTTTTTAATTTTAGGACAGGTTTCTGAAAAAGAATGATTTTTAGATTAAACCAAACCGGATTAATGTCCAGTCAACGAGCTAACCTGTTGAACCGGCCGGGCCGGTCCGGTTTTTAAAACACTGCTTTCATAGGCTAAAGAGGCAATTTATTGGTTCACACCATTTAAGTTGCAACATAAAACATACTATACTTACACATAAGTTGTCATGAGATTAACCACACACTATTCATAATACCCCCTAGTCTATCAAACAAAAGCAAATATTCACACACATGCCAACAAGTAAAACATGGAAAAAGGATCAAAAGAATTCTACCTCCATTCTTCTACTCCAATGACTCGTCAAAAAGTTCAACATTGCAATGACCAAGTCACCAAACTTCACCCATCTACCTCTCAAATACCTGCAAATAGATCGGAATCTCTGCATAAGACTCAGTAGCATCAGGATCGGAATTCTTGTCGCCTACCATGGGGCCACTTGGCCACCCGGTCTCCATCACCACAACGGGGATATTCTCGTGCCCAGCCACAGCCATCGCAATAATAAAGGCATCGACCATCTCATCGAACAAGTTCCGGTACCGGACCTCGGTGACCGTGTCATCATGAAAGTTAAACGGAGATTGTTGAAACAGTGCAAAGCCGATGGGGATCCGGGGATTGGCCTTGTAGACGTCGTAGGGGATTTTGATGAAGAAGGAGGAGTTGGTGTGTTGGAGGAAGTCAAGCAACTGGTTTATGATGAGGTCAGCGAAGGGGGCTTGGAATTTTGGCGAGGAAGGAGGGAAGGATTCGGTTAATACGGTGGAGGTGAAGGTGGTGGAGACGGCGATGTCGGTGATGCCGAGGTCGTGGAGCGAGAGGTAGATGTTTTGTATGGCGGGGAGGATGAGGTTAGAGACATTGATTGGGTAATGGCCGGAGTGCGTCGGTGCCGACCGAGATGGCAGAGATACGGGAGTGGAGGTAGAACGGGACCGCCAAGGCCGGCCCAAGCACTAAGCCTAAGAGGCCTGTGCCTTGGGCACTCCCCAAACCCAAAATTTTAGGACACTCTCATAATTTTGACATTAAGCTTGAATAGGGATCTTTTGGCCAATAAAAAAGCCCAAATTCAAACCTTATAACAGGGTTCACGTGGGATTGCATGTGAATGGGCACTGAAGTCTACATATGAGATTCTCTTCAAGAAATTATCTTAGAGTGCGTGGAACTTGAGGAAAATAGGAGAAAAAAAAAGGAAAGTTAAAATTTTTCTCTTCTCTTGTTTGATTTGGACAAAAAGAGGAGAGAAAATAAAAAATTTAAGTGTTATAAATAGTGCAATTTTCCTCCCACTTTTCTCTCACTTTCCTCTCATTTTATTTTCCCTTCTCTTCCTTTCTCTTCTACATGTTCCAAACAAACCCTAAAATCTTTCTATGTGGGACAAATGTTACTCCATATGGTGAAGTCTATATACGGTTAACTCCATTTCCCTTTACTCCATTTACTAGGCACACATTAACAAAAACCTCCAAGCTCCCAATTTTAATTTTTTTAATTTTTAATTTTTTTATCTTTTAAAATTTCCACCTGGAATATCTTCCATAAATTTAGCCCCCCACTTCCCATTCCTTTTTTATTTTCTTTTTTGAAATGACAATTCCCATTTTCCTCTTGCATCTTCCAACGTTGTCTTCACGAAAGTATGTAGTTACCAATCACCACAACAAAAGATTACATCTGAAAAATGACGTGAAAAAAATCCCACGTCTCCTCTCGGGTAAATTCTATTCCATTGGAAATTCGTATGATCGATGATCATTACGAAACACACATACATCATTTCATTGCACTTAGCTAAGTGGGGTTTTGGCTTGATTTTTTTGGCTTTCTCGTATTATTATGATTGTTGTTGAAAAAATTATTTAAGTGTTATATTCTTGAGGACACATTTTTAAATTAGGCCTAGGGCACTATAAACCCTTGGGCCGGCCTTGAGGGGATGACGTGGGTGTGTAAATAGTAATCAGTGTAGAGGCGGTTCTCAGCGAGGTAAGGGAGGAGGGAGTTAGGGATGGAGAGGAGGGAGATGTTGGAGTAGGCGAAGGAGCGGATGAAGTCAGGATCTGGGTTGGGGAGGTGGACGGAGGAGACGTGGAGAGATTGGAGGGCGGAGGCAACATGGGAGGGATTGGTGGGGCGGTAGGTGGCCTTGAAGGAGGAGGGAGGGAGGCGGTGGGGGGGGTGGTAGCTAAGCTGAGGAGAGGAGAGAGAGGAGGAGGACTAGGGGGGAGAGAGAGAGAGAGAGAGAGAGAGAGAGAGAGAGAGAGAGAGAGGCATTGTTGTTGAGTTCTTGGGAATCTTTATGAGCGAGTGAATGAAGTGGTTTGGTTGAGTTAGAGAGAAGTGTGTTGTTTTAAGCGAGTGAGAGAGAGAGAGAGAGAGAGAGAGAGAGAGGAGGGCGGTACTTTAGCTGCGAGAGCAAGTGGTTAGATCATTCATCAATCAATCACAGTTGTTTTGGCGGTTACAGGTTGGGGAGGGAGAAAGATAGCGTTGTGACGCAATTGGGTTTTGGACCGGGGGCACTGCCCAGTCTTCTCATTCTCCTCTTTAATTAGTTTGTTACTACATCTACTTAAGCTCAAGCAATTTCTTCTTCTTATTATAAAAAGAAGAAGAAGAAGAAGAAGAAGAAGAAGAAGAAGAAGAAGAAGAAGAAATGACTTCCACTAAATCAACTTTTTCTTAAGGAATCGATATCACCAGAAAGAAATTCAAAGTGGAAACATCTATAACAATATGTGATTCATGAGCAAACTGCTCTTCTAAAATGTAAAAAATCTTATAGTTCAGCACTTCGAGTATTTAGAAACATGCTATTTTTAGGTAAGGACAGTTTGAGGCCTCAAGTGAAAGCTTTAAATCAAATTTCACTACAAGAAAAATTACTATTCCCGGCATTAGAAAATCGCCGGAAAAAGTCTCAAAACCGCCGAGAAAAGTATTACCGGCGGTAAAAATGCAAAAAACCGCCCGCCGACAAAACGGCCGTCGGGAAAAGATAAACAGCGGTAATCTACCGCCGGTAATAGTAGTGGACTTTTGCCGGTGGTTTCATTACCGCCGGTAATGGTTATTTCCAAAAAATAATTTGTCCCACCAAGTTTCAAACCCGCAACCCTTTGTGTGAAGCCCCGATACCTAACCGCCCCGATACCTAACCGCCCAACCACCCAAGCTTTTCAGTTATACTTAGGAAATAAAAATATTTATATTAAATTTACATTTTTACCGGCGGTTTTTTGGGTTACCGCCAATAATAGTGGCATTACCAACGGTATATAATTACCGCCGGTAAAAGCGACTTTTACCGGCATAGTAAAACCGAGGGAAAAATTATTTTTGAGGCGGGGTGTGATTACCCTAGTAATAGCACCCGTTAACGGCGGTTTGGTTACCGCCGGTAAAAGCAATATTTGCCATAGTGTTTTTTTTATCCCTTTCGATGTTGCCATTATTTTTGGAGCATAAAACTAAATTGGTATCCTCAGCTTGTACTAAGATATCATATTTTCAGGCATTAGCAGATTAATTTGTGGCATTAGCATCACGAATTATCTATGTGGGAACAAAAACTTTAATATGGGAACTTAAACTTGAATCGAAATGGATCTATGTAAGATTCTGCGTCCAATTAGTTTTTTTTTTTGGGAGGGGGCGGGGGGTCTGATTTTCCCTCTGAAATAGAGAGTCACTTGACAAAAAATTTATCTGAGAAAACCTTGCTATGTATTAAATCGCATGTCAATATGCATATGAAAGAAGGGTGCCTTGTTTTGAAAACAACAATGTGCAACAATAGAAATGTAGAATATACTTACCTCGACGCGGTCAATGGGCTATCAAGAAAGCCCATGGGCCATGGCCTAGGTTTGCCTAAGGTCTACCTAAGTGGTGGGGCCTACGTCATAATTTGTGATAATGGGGGCTTGTGTTTACGCGGCCCTTATCATATTTAGTTGAAAGCATTTACGCCCTGTTTGGAAGGAGTATATAGGAGGGGGATATACATATCCAACTTGAACATATGTTGTGTTTGTTTGCATTTCCCCACCCGGATATGATTTGGTTGGGATATGTATATCCCTCAACAGAGGGATTATTTATAGGCACCCCCAAAACCCACTCTATATTATATCCGGCCCCCATTTACCAATTAACCCATGGCCCCACGCTGCCATATCTGACGCAGAAAGAGAAGGGTGAGGCCAAAGCCCAACTCTTCCACTGCCACATGCCCCAGCAGCCCTACACCTCACCAATTGCCATTTTTCTTTTCTTTTTTTATTTATTTACTTGGGACAAATTAAGAATTTTACATTATCCAACCTCTCATATCCCTCTTCTACAACAACAAAACAAACACAATAACTTTTAATCTCCCCTTCTAAAATAATACCCCTCCAAACATATTCACCCCTATATCCCCCTCTTATTATATCATCTTCCCCCCTCATATACATATCCCTCTAACAAACAAGGCGTTAGGTTCTTAATGTTTAACTACTGATCTATCGAATTACTCTGTTTTCTTTATGTTTTTGCAATTGAAATTAGCAAGTTACATTAACTCATTTGTGGTCAGTTAACATTTTTCTTTAGTAACTCAAGAGTGATTTTCGTTTAGAGTTCGTTGTCTTACAAAATTAGAACAACTTCTGGATTTGCACAAGTTTTTCAACCGAAATCGTTTCATATTTGAGGGGCTTCAACGTCGTTCCATAAAGAAAGAAGCAAGATATTATAATCACTTTCATTTTTTTGTTGTGATCTTTAGTGTGACCGAGTCTTGCATATGTAGGTATCATGAAATTGTGATGAGTTGTGATAATATATGATTTCAACAATATGGTATGAGTTCAAGACATGTAGTCTCTGAATAGAAAAATAGCTATAGAAATCCACATGTTACCTAAGTACTAACAGCTCTCTTGTTTTACCCCCAAAAGAAAATTCTCTAATGTCTTGTATTAAGTGAATCGAGGATTTGTGGACTTTAGCACAAACAATTTCTTTGATCAGATAAATATGCGTTAGTGACAAGTCTTCTCTGAAAGAAAGCAACAAGTATCACTATTAGAAAACGGTACTGGGTCACTCGAAATTTATCTGATCGTTAATTTTAAAGTCTCTTTGGTCAAGATGCAGTAGACTGTAGAAGCCACCCAGCCATTATTGTCATACTGGGGTGACTCTAGGATTTTCATGTCATACTGGGGTGACTCTAGGATTTTCATCCAGCGCTAACAAAAATACACAGCGTGTTTATGATGAAAAGTTGTATGGACAAAAAAAAACCCGCCTGATTCCCTTTAATTTTTTAATGTTTTCACATTGAATCAAATGTCGGACAACCATTATCCTTAAATATGTGTCATATATTGGGCTCTCATAGTTGGGCTATGCTTTTTTTGATTTGTTGGGTTATAACAATTTGATTCAAATTTATTTGGAAACATTTATTTTAATTTCATATAAGTAACCCAGCGTTGACAAATAAAAGCACATAATAAAGAACATTAACGATATCATATCTCAATCGAAACAAATAAAAGCCATTTTCTATATAGATAATATTGTGACTATTGTCACTCCTCATAAACCTCTTCAAACGAATTAGCTAAACCTAGGGATGGATTGATTTAATAGTTTTTTTTTTGTCTTTTAAAAAAAACAAAAATTCCCTTTATAGTTTGCCATCATTTTTTTTAAAATTATTTTATGGATTATAGCTTTGTCTCAACAAAATAAATATAGATATACAAATAGGGCTACAAACGAGCCTGTGCCGTGTAAGTTTGTTTATTAAATTTTTAGCTAGCTCGAGCTTAAAATATAGTGAAAAGTTAACGAACTAAGCACAAACCAAGCTAGTTGAAGCTTAACTCGAGCTCAAGCCTGTTCATGAGTCTGAATGAGCCAAAAACAATTACTCCCTCCATCCCTTTTTGTTTGTCATTTTTTGATAATCGCGTCAGTTTTCGATCGCTTATATTTTTAATATCGATTTCCAAATATATGCAATATGGATCTTGTTTGATCGTTCACAATTAATTCTATTATACAAATTTTTTAAATGGTGAAAAACATTATAGATTGAAAGATATAAGCAATTCAAGGCATATCAGAAAATGGAATAATTGACAAACAAATTGGGACGGAGGGAGTATATATTTATAGCAACATAGTAGTGGAAGTTATGATTGCGCATGTGCATGTGTCCTATATCTATACACGCTACAAGAAAAAGCATCTATTTTGAAATAGTGATACGATCCATAGTTTTTTGGTTTGTACATCAGCATATTTATTTTTGAATTATAAGAAATAATGTAATCTCATTTCGGTTAAAGGAAAACAAGCTTTATCAAGTCTGAGTCAAGGCAAGCATGCTAATGTTGATGCTTGTTTCTTAATTTCTTCGCGAACTCAAGCTCAAGCTCAATAAAAACTTAACAAGCCAGAGTTTTTGTACGAGGCATGGTACTATTGTACCACTACACCAATGGTACTGTTAAACGATTGTGTGATAAAAACTTAACGAACCTATGTTGGTACCAAGGCATGGTATAGAAATTTGACACAATTTTACATTATCCACTTTTTAATATCCCCTCTTTATTTTCCTCTTATATATCTCTTCTCTCCTGCTAAATTTTAACCTTTACCAAATGAGCCGTATAATTATCACTCTCCTCCCCTCCTAAATTTTAACTCTACAAAACGAGCTGCATATGAGGACAATTTTTTTATTTTTAAATGGGTCATTCTAATATTCAATAGAATTCTTTATTGCATTGACTTAGCTTTTTGTATATTGTCTAAAGCCTTAACTAGAAAAATATTACCAAATATAAACTAATTAAATTCTTCAAGCTTCATAGAAATTAAAAGATTTTCCTTGAACCATGTAACGTGTAAAAAAAAATCCCAGAAAAATGTTGATTGATTCAAAAGCATACACTGGCGGAAAAAAAATATTCCATCACAATGAGAACAGTAACATGAGCTAGAAAAATCTTAATATAGTTTCATAAAACTCAAGATAAAATGAATAATTTCCAGGCTTTAATTTCATTTTTATTCGATCATTTATCTAAGCTTTCATTGCCCGAAAGAGAGAAAGGGAGAAAGAGAAAAGTTTGTAAATGGTCAAACAACTAAAGGATGAATTACAGGGGGCACCGTGTCATGGGGTCTTGGATCCCCAACTGTCTAATCAAATACATATATGGCGCACATTAGTTGACACTACATATCGAATGAAGAATGAAGTACAGTATATATCAATTTTGGAGCAAGAATTTACATCCTAGGGTATAATACAACAAATATCGTCGGCAAAAATTGAACTTTAATTAACTAGGCGACTTGATGCAGAACTGAAATCAAAGAAAGATCATCACGGATAATCCAACAACAAAATTGCAAAAATCTACAAGTGACCTGAGTAATCAATAATCAGTAAATGGGGTGAAAATATTTTTGGTATTGCTCTAGCTGCTAACCCTATGTTCATGATAGCACCAAACATATAGAGGTAGATCATCACTTTATTAGAGAAAAAAGTGTTGAACAAACAGGTAGTTATTCATCACATTGGCACTCTGGTGAAGAAACCTAGACTCAAGCATGTCATTTACAAATTGGAACATCATAACACATAACCAAGCAGGCCAAAGGTTTATATACCTTGGCAAATAAACCTAGACTCAAGGATTGCAATTTCAGCAAATTGAAACATCAAATCAGCTAGGCCTATGAGATTAGATGGCACTTTACCGTCAGCTAGAAGTGCTGAATAAACTGCAATCACTGGAATTTTATCGTCTACCCCGGGATAGTCGTCTATTATTATGGATCCTTCTGGTAGAATGTGCATGTCACTTCTAGCTGAGGGTAAAGTGCCATCTAATCTCATAGGCCTAGCTGATTTGATGTTCGAATTTGCTGAAATTGCAATCCTTGAGTCTAGGTTTCTTTGCCAAGGTATATAAACCTTTGGCCTACTTGGTTATGTGCTATGATGTTCCAATTTGTAAATGACACGTTTGAGTCTAGGTTTCTTCACCAAAGTGCCAATGTGATGAATACTACATGTTTGTTCTACACCTTTTCTCTAATAAAGTGATGATCTACCTCTACATGTTTGGCGCTATCATGAACACAGGGTTAGCAACTAGAGCAATAGTAGAAATAGTCACCCCATTTACTAATTGCTAATTATTCAGGCCACTCGTAGATTTTTACAGTTTTGTTGTTGGATGATCTGTGATGATCTTTCTTTGATTTCAGTTCTGCAACAAGTAGCCTAGTTAATTGAGGTTCGTTTTTTGCTAACTATATTCGATGTATTATACCCTAGGACGTAAATTCTTGCTCCAAAATTGCTATGACAATGCCCTAATTGTAGAACTCTTCTTGTTCAAAGTTAACTACTTCTTCCTAACATCCAAGAGACAGATGACCTTTAGTAGAACGTCAGCCATAGACAGATGTTTGAATTGCAAACCAAGATCATCTCCAAAACAATCTTCAATCCGATCCGAGAAAATGGTCCAATATCCGGCTAAAATCTAAATTTCATAGAAATTAATAAATTAGAATGGAAAATAGAACAAGACAAAAAAACAAACCAAGTTATACACACCTTCACCCAAATCAGGCTTTCAGTGTAAGAGTATTCTTAAAATGCCAAGACAGGTTTTCGTGAGCATTGATAATGTCCTGCAGCAAACAACAAAAAGTTGACAATGGGGTAAATAGCATACACTAATTACAAATATTCGAGGGACTAATATACAAGCAGTAGAAGAATAAACCTCAGGTGCCGATGGTTTGTAATCCACTGTCCCATTCAGAACAACGACGTGCCCCAAACCAATTGGACATTTATCCAAGATACAAGATCTGTGTAGTATGTGTTCTCCCAAGTAGTTCATAGCGACATCTAGTGTTTTCAAATCGGGATATGTATCGTGTATCATTTTTTCATTATATAGATCGTATCGGGATATCCATCGCTTATATTATGATACATTTGTTGGAAGAGTAGGAATTTCCAATGTTTAGTCGGACAAAATTTTTGGGAGAGGGAGAATACTTGAGACAAATGTGGGGACCATTTGTATTACCCTTGAACTCAAACTTTTATTTGGCTTGGTACAAAATGGATAGAATGCATCCCTACTTATACTACTACATTAAGAGCTCTAGTCCAAAGATATTTTCACACAAGATAAACATTGAGGTAAATTCTAGAATCGCATGTGACTAATTCTCATAAAAAAAAACTCTAGATATTTCACAAAAATATTCTAGAGTTTCTAGAGGTAGATATTCTAGAGTTTCAAAAAACTAGATATTCATATCTCTTTCAATAATATCTTTTATCTTTGCTTTGTCAATTGGGCTTGTTTGGACTTTACTTTCTTGTGCTAAAATACTAAATCTAGTTTATGCTTCAACAATGTTAATTAAAATTAATATACAATTAACAAGTAAATACACTTAATAACACCAACAAACTATGCTTACATTCAAAAAAAATTAAGATGCAAAAATTTCAATCTCTCAATTGGAGCCTATCACAGTAAGGTTTTCTGCTGCCTTTGTAAGGGAAAGAAAACAAGAGCAACTATATGATTCAGGCCAAAAAACCCAATCAAGTATGGATGTTTCTTCTATACAAGCCCTACAATGGAGTTGGATTTCTATTTAATGGTTTGAAATATGCCATAATTAGATCAAACAGGTTAAATTAATGCATTTGGAGTTCCGCTTCTTGAAATAAGGTCAGAAATTTTCCCAATTAATAATCGTTGGATATGTACCGAATTAGGATACGCGTAAAAATCATAGGATACATGATCATACCGTAGGATTTTTATACAAAAAGGATACGGGTTGTATACGTATCATTTTCTGAAGGAGACGATACGAATTGTAGGATACGTATCCTGTATCGTAGGTTTTTAACAACTATGGCGACAGCCATATCAACAATTTCTTCTTCACACAACAAACAGACAAGGTTCTCTACATCCACAAGAATATCAACAGGCTGCAAAAATTGGATTAGGCAAAAATCAACACAGCTTCAAAAAAACAATTGACAGAATAGATTAACAAAACTAGTCACCGGGCACATTCATGCGCGTGCAAGTCAAATTGTGCATATTATGTCAAAGTTCGAGTAATATGTAGGAAGCTATTCTGCATATTTTGTCACGATTTGACTTGGACACTCATGAGTGGAAAAATTTATGGGAGTCATTAAGCCACAGGCAACGAAACAGAGAAGTTGTTCATATAGATTTTCTCGTACATAATATTAGTGTTAATTGCATATAAGTAAGTACTTAGTCGAACCACATTAATCTATACAAAAATTATATATTCGCATGGGTTATGAAAAAAATTTGATGTCCAAATGGATCACGTTCCTTTGCAATTAGTGCTAAAAATTACTACAAATCTTAGAGGTAACTTATGCAAAAAATTATAGAGAGATAGTGTTTGGAAATTGGAAAAACTTCATGGGATTCGAACCCTAGATTGAACTTATTGAAACCCATTATTGCCGAGTTATAAGTGTACCGATTAGACACTTAATGATATCCAATCAAGCTAAATTTTGGCTCACTTATTCTACTTGGCAAAAGCCAGAGCGGATCACAATTGCCTGAGATAGCAGACCCTGTCATTCCGATGGAGTCAGGGGAGGGTCAGTAAGGGCGGTTGCCCCTCCAAGAAAAAATAAACCCTCACTATTATATAGAAAAAAAAAATCCTACAACTTATATAGGCTCGTCACCTCTCTAGTACTTTGGGAAAAAAATTCTGCCTTGTGTAATGAAATTCTCGGGCTTCGTCTCTTCTTTCAAGACCTTTGATTTTGTTAAAGTTATTCGTATAAAAATATTTTTCTCCATACTTGGATCAAAAAGTGGTCCTAGCATGCCCGCTAAATTTTCAACGAACGGCGAAGATGTCGTTTCACTTTTTTGAAGGAAACAATATGGAAGTGCAAAAAGTCATCAAACAAACAAATGTACTTAACTTTACATACGTAAATGTATGTGCAACAAACTCAATAATGTGTTGTACAGTCACGGCCAGCTTTGGGGTAAGCCCACCAAGCCTCTGGGCTTAGGCAATTCCTCGGGCAAGGGCAATCAAAAAAAAAAATTTTGCTATTGTACATATAATATATATTAAATATTCCGAGTTTATCCTGTGTTGGATGCCGGCGCAGCGGGTGAGAATGCAAATTCAAAAGCAGACGGACTGGGTTCAAATTTTCGATTTGGGCACGCCGACTACTGATTTTTATTTTTATTTTCTGTTTGAACTATTAGAGATAAATAAGGGGACTGATTTTTACACTCCCCAAATTGATATTCACACCCTCTTTTTTGTCTTATAGTGAAATTGGTACATGTAAAAGTTCAACTAAAAAACAAAAAAGGGAGTATGAATATCAATTTGGAGACTGTGAATCAATTACCAAAATAAAACTTTTAAACAACTAGTGCTAAATTTTATTTATACTTCAGTGGTTTTAGAGGCCAATGTTCAAATGTATTTTTCACACCATAAATGTTTTTATAAGTGTTTTTTTCTCTCTTAGTTTATCTTAATTTTACTTTTAACTTTTCAAATTCAATTCAAAAATAAATAAAAATTCACAATTAATAAACCAAAATATTTTATTTCTACTCAACGGAGTTTAATATAAAAAGATTTAAAATAAATAATCTTAATTGTTAAAATAGTATTTTTGTTTACTATAGTAAACTTGATAACATAATTTGATAACATGATTAGTTAGAGAAAAGACAAGTATGAGCAAAATTTTGTTGTGTTTGATTCATTTTTCTGGTTGTATAAATTTTTATAAAATTTTATTTTGGTTAAATTACAAAAATTCAATACCTTGTATGATCAGCTTACTTTCTTGGATTTATTAAAAATCAAGAAAAATTTGCTTCAAAAAATACAAGGAAAAGTTGTTTTCTTTGAATCGCATTGTACCTATCATATCATAAAGGACTATAACCGGAATTACATTTTGATTTAATTTGTTGATTTAATTCAAATTAAAAGCACAATGTAACGTAGATATATATTTTTTATTCATATATATTTTTTAATGACTTAAAAATATTAGGTGGACAACCAAATTTTGGGTCGGGCTTGGACAACCCAAAAATCAGGGCTGACCCTGGTTGTACATAAAAAAAAAATCTTCCTCAGATAAATAAAGGGCAAGAGAATTGCAACTTTCGTTTAAAAACAGTATATCAAGTAGTCTTACATATTGCTCTTGGTAGAGAGAAATGCATTTGCCATGTTTTAGTTAGGGGTGGGAATTTATGACATGAAACTACAACACGGCACGAACACAACACGAAGTTAACGTGTTAGTGTTGAGTATTTCTGACAAGAAACACATATATGACACGACCTGAAAACACGATTAGTAAATTGGTAGGGTTCGGGTTGAACCCGCATAACCCGAAAATGACATGAATTGATATGTTCGTCTAATCGTGTTGACACGATAACCCGAATCCGACCTAGAAATGACACAAATAGTGGAGTTGCCCGTGGCAAGCTGCCCTAGTACTAGTGACTTCCGCCTAACCAGTCCTCTCAAATCCCTCAATGCCCTTCTTGCCTAACAACAGTAAAAACAAAATAGCAAATAAGTTTATAAGCTCTATCATTTTGCGTGTACAAAGTTAGCCTAGTTGCGGGCCACAAAAGAAATATTTTGGGTACTGTTGCGTGGTGGCCTACACCCTCTACCACTATATATTTATGTGGGATCAATATTTTTAGGTCTTGGTTCGACGTAAATGTGTGTGTGTGAAGAGAGTTAACGCACCACGTGGAGGGGCAGAGCCAAAACCAAATGTCAGTACTAGGGTCAAATTTTTAAAGCATAATAATTGGAAGAAAAAAAAATCCAAAATGCAAAATAGAAAGGAATTAAAGTAAATATCTAGTAATAACATATAATTTCATTTAAAATTGATCCCCCAAAGGATACACTTAAATGCCAAAGAAAAAGTAGCTAATTAGATATACAACCTATAATCGTGTCCGCAATCGACCACAAAAAGCTACACTTGAATGCCAACAAAAGTAGCTAAGCATATATCCATTTATAACCTATAACAAAGTTTACAAAGGACCCCGGTGATTATTCATGTTTTGACATCGTAGTATAATAGTCTCATTTGTGATACTATAAAAAATCTCCCTCTCAATATACACAATCAAGCTATCGTGCAACCATTGATCACTCATTCAGTTACAATATTCACTCATTCGTAGTATAATAGCATCACTATGTCGACCTCCGCATAGCCTACGCATGGTTTAGCTTTTATGACCAAGTAAAGGCTAAACATTTTGCCACAAAAAGACTAAAAGTTTCTCCTCATTGTGGCAAGTAATATCTATTCTAATATATAAAGGGGAGCAACACTTTGGTGCGGTCAAAATTTTCAGGCTAGCTCACATTTTGTTATTCCAAAATTGTCCATAAAAGTGAAACATTTTACCCTTGAAATTAACTGTTGCACTCAATAATAACTCTAAGGGCATTAATGGAAAACGAAATACTATAAGCACCACCCCCACGACATGTAGTTTTTTTTTTTTTTAATATTCCTTCCTCATCTGCAACTGCTTCAGTTTTATGATGAGTAAAGAATCAAAATCATGAACAGGAAATCCAAACACTCTCCCTTTCTACTAGTGTCCATGATCATGGGTGTCCTCTACGCTGCAAATTTAACAAAACTCTACTTCTGATAAAATGGGACAAAGAGAATCAGAGAATGAAAAGGGAAAGAAGTATTGATGAAAGCAACAGATTTGATAAGAAATTGAGACAGCCGCACAAGGAACATATGAGTTCTTATTATCTTTGTTTGGGAGGGGAGATAGACTCCCATTATTTCTTATCTGTAGCAAAAAAATATTGATTGCTTCGGTTTTAGTGAAATTTTAATTAATTGTTTCGACTATAAATCCATTTTTGAGGCTATGTTGATTTTTCATTATGAATGGAGTATCTTAGTTTTGGGGAAAATTCTCTCTTTTACGCAATAGAATTAATACAGTGGCCAAGCGGATGATGTACACTAATGTAGTTTTGTGTTTTATTCATCTATCCAATATTTGTACTTATTATAATTTGAGTGACGGCAATGTTAGTATGGTAATGTATTATTTTTTATTTGGCATAAAAAAGATAATGCAATGTACACGCAATCTTATGATAAGCCAAAAGTTTTTGTGTATGATTTTTTTATTATCAAAGTTCGACTTGCACACACATCGCGTATGCCCAGCCTCTAATTTTAAATTATGGCCCGAGAATAAGTGCTGAAAGATTAGAAATCAGCCTTATGAACATGACTCCAATGTGGTTGTCTAAACACAATTCCATGTGTTCAATCCACACACAAACTTTGTTTTGCTAGGAAATAGCCTGCTACGATTATAAGAGTGTCCGGAATTATTTTAGACTTGATTTCGAATTGAATTCGGATGCGTAGGTAATTGTTCAAATGGGTACATTCATAAGTATGATGAACCCGAAAAGTTCACTAAATCAAATCCATGTCTCGGAACTACGTTAGACTTGATTCCGAGTCAAACTTGGCAACATAGGCAACCCATTAAAATGGTTACAGTCACATGTACGGTGAACCCCAAAAGTGTTGAAGATATGCTTTGAATTCAAAACGTTCAAAGAAAGGTACAAAATTTGGTGTGAAAAGATGTTCGTAGCTTTGTTGGTTCGGGCCTTGGTGGCCGTTGGTCCGGACCTTGGGTTAATTAAGCTTTGGAAGGTTGCAACATCCTTGTTGTCGGTTGGTCTGGACGAAGGTATCCAAGGTCCAGACCTAAGGTGCTGAATGTGCGCGGCTGAGCGTTTTTAAGAGGGTTTTTAACCTAAGTTTTTGTACTTTCTTATAAATAGAGGCCTTGGGGGCTATTAGGGTTGGACTTCTTGAGTGAATCCCTTTGAGGGAGCCATCAGGTTCCCCGTAGTGTGTTAGGGTGTCTCAATTGTTCCATTGGTTTAATCTTGAGTTGGGATTTGGGATATCTAGGGTTTGTGTCTGTCTCGAAGGTTCACCAAACTTTCAAATGAGCCGCTTAGGCTCGGGAAAAATAAAATCACTAAACATGAACTATTTTTGGCTTGATCCCAAACCATGGGTGCGTAGGCAACCAAGATTTTATACCAAGGTTCAGCCACTAAAATAAATAAAAACCAATTCCCATTTTCTCTTATTATTATGAAAAGGAGGCCAAAGATTAAAAAATAATAATAGTTAGAATCAAATGGTTATCTTTTGAATGAAAGATGTAATTGAAAGATACTTTATAACTGGAATGGGTCCGAACCACTTAATAGAACTCAGTTTGAAATTCTCATGTAAGTGAGATTTTATTAAGTAAAATAGTCAATTTTTTGTCTAACAAAGCTAGAGCTTTGCACAATATGTTTGATCTATTAGGGTCTTACGTGTTATTCAATGGTAACATATGAGATTCTTATCATTTTTTATTTTTTATTTCTTGAATCATCTATATGTTTAAGTGACCTATGTATAGGTGGATCGTTTGATTCGATTACTCAGTTCCAAACAATGATATGATTCACCTGAGGAGTTGATGAATCTTTTGCTTTTATTTTTTTTGGAGTTTTGAGCATATTACTCAGCTATCCAATGGTTACTTTTATCCTAGGGTGACTGGGGAGGTATGATGTTAGCTTTTTCTTTCTCCCTTCTCCCTCTTATTTCCCCATATTAAGGCAAACACCAAACCTTTTTCATCTCTTCTCCAATTTGATCAAATTCCATCAAAAAATGTAAGTCTCCACTTCTCTCTTCTCTCAATGAAATCGAAGGCCATCAAACCCACACCCTAATTGATCAACAGAAAAATCTCTCCTCCAATATCGATTTCTCTCCTTTCCCTCCCCTTTGTCTGTGTTACGTGATCTCTGACTTCCCTCTATTCTCGATCTCCGAGCACCATACTCCATCTTAAAACAAGAGGTAATATTCTTCCGAAATCCAACTTCAATTTCTAGCCCCAAGCATTTTTTTTTTTTTTTGTATTGTGTTTATTCCAATCAATTAATTTTTGATTTCTAGGGTTTCACTAAAATTGGATATTATGATAAGTGGGTTTGCAGTTGTATATTGAAATAGCATTTGTTTACTGAATTATTTACAATATTCAGAAATTCTTTACCATATTTATGTAGTGTGATCCCTCCTCGATTTCTATTCTTTTCCCAGAGTTTGCTATGGATTTAATGAGTGGATGGGTGTTGGCATTCCACGGTCCACTTTGGTTGTGCTTGAATTAATGGAATCCATAGAAGCCATTTGAGATATGAGAAAAGGAGAAAGGGAGGAGAGAGATAATATAAGAAAGGAAGGAGAGAGAGGAGGTGAGAGAGAGATAAGAGCAGGGGAGAGAGGGAAGAGGATGAAGATAGACTTTGCCTAAACCTGGGTTTGGACGATTGTTATATGAAAGTGAGAGTTCAAGGAAATTTTCCCTCCAAAATTAGAGGGTATATACGTCTAAATATGTTGTAATCTATTTTCCATCCAAAAAATGGACAGAAATGACGCGAAGGGTGTGTCCCTGCTAACAGATCATAGATGAAGGGGTGTGAGTGCTGAGTTTTATAGATGAGGGGGTGTCCCAACAAAACAGTGATAGATGAGGGGGTATTTTTGCTATTTACCCTTTTTTTGGTACTTCAGAAATTCGTAGGTGGATCGTTTAATTCCATTACTGAGTTGCATACAACGATATGATTCAATAGAGGAGTTGATGAATATTTTACTTCTTCTTTTTTTTTTGTTAGCTTCTTCTTTATCCCTTCCCCCTCTTGTTTCAGCCCCAAACATGGGGATTTTTAGGGTGGTCGGGAAGGGGCGGTATTATATTCTTCTTCCTTTCTTCTCCCAATTCCAAATATGGGATTCCTAAGTTGGCCCGATACGAGTTTGTTAGCACGTACAAATGGTGTGGACCATTGTGATGCAGGGAAATGAATTGTGACCGTAGGATTATATTGCAATACAAACTATAATAATATAAATAAATAAATAAATAAAAAGAAGAAGAAGCAGATCGATACTCCAATTACTGTTTTTCGTATTTTAATACTAGTAATTATGTGGAGTATTTTATAATTGTATATTGTTGTCATACTTTTTCTAGTATTCTGTCGAGGTCTAGAATTAGTTGTTTGGGGTTAAGTTCCCCGCCATACCCATACCGCAGTCTCAGCCAAATTTTAAACCAAATTATACCTCAAAAGTAACTTTTCTATTTTAGGTACTCACTTAATTAAAAGTACAATTCAAACTCTCTTTTTCTAAATTATTTCATCAAACTACTCTTTCTTTATACTTGAACCTCAAGAGTTTTTTTTATTTATTTATTTTTAGAGACAGTAGCTTCATTTGATCATTGGATATATGTCATGCATGCTCTGATAATGTTATCGATGTACCGGAAAGATCTTCCGCGTTTAGCGCACTCACTCTAGGGCGTGCTTCTCCAATCGATTACTTTGTCAACGGGTATAATTACACAATGAGATATTATCTCGCTGATAGTATTTATCCACATTGGGCAACATTTGTGAAAACAATTCCATGTCCACAAGGAACAAGAAAAAAAATATCTTGATGTGGCCCAAGAAGCGTCTAACCTTCTGATATGCGAGTTATATGTTCCTAGCAAAGCTTTCGTCAACTCTTTTCAAATCCATGTCTCAGAACTACGTTAGACTTGATTCCGAGTCAAAATCGGATACGTAGGCAACCCATTGAAATGGGTAGAGTCACATATACGGTGAACCCCAAAAGTTCACTAAAACAAATCAAATTTTGTCAACCCCAAATGTTCCACTCAAAATCCATAAAATCAAAAAAATCATTTAGGATTGGTATATGAATGTGCCAACCTAGTTGGGATGTGCTCCTTTTATAGTGATGCTGCAATTCCTAATTCTACAAACGAATCTCTAAGATTCACCAAATGATCAAATGAGCTGCAAAAAAAGTTCACAAATAAATAAAGATTCGGGATTGGCATAGGAATGATAAGGGAGCGGGTCCAACTTAGTTGGGGATGTGCTCTATAGTGATGTCGCAATTCCTAATTTTATAAATGAATCTCGAAAGTTCACGAAACTTTCAAATGAGCTGCTTAGGCTTGGTAAAAACAAAATCACTAAACATGAACTACATTTGGCCTGTTTCCAAACCATGGGTACATAAGCAACCTAGATTTTATATCTAGGTTCTGCCACTAAAATAAATAAAAACCAATTCCCATTTTCTCTTATTATTATGAAAAGGAGGCCAACGATAAAAAATAGTTGGAATCAAATGGTTATCTTTTGAATGAAAGATGTAATTGAAAGATACTTTATATATGGAATGGGTCCGAACCACTTAATAAAACTCATTTGAAATTCTCATGCGAGTGAAATTTTATTAAGCAAAATAGTCATTTTTTTGTCCAACAAAGCGAGAGGTTTGCACAATATATGTGGTCTCTTAGGGTCTTATGTGTTATAAACTCATTTTATGCTACAAAAAGTTGTTTAAGATCTCTTAATGGAATAAAAAGGAAAAGTTAAATACTGATCGACAAAGAGGCTCTATTGGACTCACTAGGCCCTATTGAACTATAGGCTTGTTCTTTGGAGATTAATTGAGATAAGCGTAAATTGAGTTAAGCATAAATTGAGATAAGCGAAAATTGATCCAAAACTCGAGATAATACCCTATTGGATTCATTATCTGTACTATGAAATCTGATAGACTTTTTCCTAATAGTGGAGAAAATTAAAGAACTTTTTGGTTCATTTTGGAAAGTGGTTCCATTTTTAATTACTCGTATCTTTAAATTTGAATTAAAAAAAAATAAGCAATATAGATCTTATTTGACAAATCTCAATTAATTTTATGATCCAAAGTTCACAAAATCATAGAAATCATCATAAATTGAAATATATAAACGATAAAAAAATGGCACAAATTTAAAAAATGGACTAACAAAAGCCAACAGAGCGAGTACAAATCGAGAGGCTACAGAGGTGATGACTGAACAATTGAATCTTCCCAAAACCCAATAATAGTTCTTTTTTCTTTTTTTTTTTGGGTAAACAAGAAAATAAAAAAATAATGCTATTGTCATTATACATTCCACAACCCTCGTAGGGTTTTTAGTGTAGAATAAAAAGACAAAAAGCATGGGGAGAGCAGTAGTAGATGAGTTTTTTGACCTCTTATTTTGAACTTCTTTCATTTTGCTTAATATAAAGACTTGCAAAATTTATTCTGCTCATGTATCTTAAATATGAGTAATCTATTATGACCATAATACAAAAAGTAAAAAACAAAATGCAAAAACTACAACACCCCAAAATGAGAAAAATATTTTGGGTGTCGAGTGGGTACTGCCGCTTGGTACTGTTTACATCTAAAATCAACCAATCCAATGATTAATTGACACGTAATCAAGAGTGCCAAACGTTGGCAATTACTCGTTGATACAGACACACTGGATTAAAAGAACATATTTGAGTAAATACGATGTCGTAACGTGTTCAAATATAAAAACGGTTATTAGCAGTTACGAACCATCATTATTGGAAATAATTGACCTCAAAACTATGGGATCAACTGTTAAGTATATAAGTTCTACGTGTGAACTTGGGAAACAAGGCAAATTGGCAGTTATAACACGTGGAATACTTATAGAAAGGCAATTATTCATCTTAACGCTTAATCATTTGAGTTCGTTTGAACAACTGTACAGATTCAAAATCAAAGCTTTTAGAGGAAGATTTCAGAAGAATTCAAATTGGAGGCGTGGAGGAAGGAGCAACCGCCAACTCAGGGAGTGGAAGTTAGAGTTAGAAGCAGTGATATTCAAATTCATTGGCGGGGAAGTTGAATCACAAGCAAAGATCTATAAATAGAAGAATTCAAAGAGTAAAAGCTCGGGACAAATCTTCAACAAACAATTTTATCAAAAACCGATGCTTGGTTTGTTCATTGGCAAAAGTAGTTTAGGATTTCGAACTCAGTTCGAAGTAGATTAGGAAGTAGATTAGGATTTAGACTAGGATTTAACTCGATTGTTCTTATAACAATCACCCCTATCCCGATTGTTCTCGCAACAATCACCTGTTCGAAGTTCTGTATTTGAAGTTGGAGACAATTTCGAAGTAAGTTTATCTTTGATTTATTAATCAAAGTGTCTTGTTTCTTTGTTGTTCTTCGATTTCCTAAGTTTGTTGGTTTACATTTCTTCACTTGTTGAAAAAATCCTCTTAATTGAGGTAATTGAACCAATAAAACACAATCGTCTGATTAGATTTGGTTTTTTCCAAAGTTAATCTGAGGGAGGAGATTGAAACTCTCTCTGGCACGCTCGCACACAATTATTTTCAATTGCAAAGAAGTAAAAGAACCAAACAGGTACCCAAGCATGATCCGAGCCGTCCTAATCTGCTTTAGGGGGCCCAGATTGATTCATTCTCTCTTCTTTCACCCAAACACTCTCTCTCTTCTTTCTCTCCCTCTAAAATCTGGATCGTCGGATCATGTTGTGGATGGCTAAGATTGCCGAGTAAATACCACGTGAGTAATACTCACTCGGCACTGAAAAATTTCTCCAAAATGGGATAGGACGGCGTGGGATCATTTGGAAAAAGGAAAAGAACAAAGAGTCAACGAAACCCTAGGAAATCTCACCTCCACGTGAACCCAATATATAAAAAGCCCTAATAAGCCCTATTCTATACAGATAAGCTCCTGGTGGTGTTGCTTCCTAGGTATACACTTGCCAGCGTTGCTTCCTAGATAACTTGCAGGCGTTGCTGCTGTTCTTGACGGAAATCTCAACTCGACATATGAAGAGCGAGGAAGATGGAGAGGAAGAGGAAGAGGAATGTGAAATCAGCACCTATGTAAAATCCAAAAAATTGGATAATCGGATCAGTGATCTACCAGAAGGTTTGTTCGACGTGTAAACCATTAATCATCAAATTCACCTTTTCATTTCTCTATGTTGGAGTTTTATGTTGTTTTTTCATCACTCAATCATCTCTATCTACACCGATTCATTCGGGAAAAAAAAAAAAAAAAAGCTATCCTTGTAGATACGTATCATTTGATCTGATTTATCCACACACTGATATGATGTGCTAGAGTTGTTGATCTGAGCTTATCATTCATGGATCAGTTAGATGTAGAACATCCTTTAACTAGCTAACATGCTTAGGTTAATTTTCAGGAGGTGTTGTTCTCCTTGACAAAAATAGTTTATGGGAAAATGGGAAAGATTGTTGGAGAATCCACTGGTTTGTGTTTGATCACTCCAACAATGTTACAAAAATGTATCTTTTCTTTTTTTGGTAGGACAGTTAGGGTGTCAGCCAGCTAAGTTTGGTTTGATGAAACGATCCATTCCTATGAAAACTAGAAGAACAAGACAAAAAAACCTTATCTTTTGAGCAAATTTTTCTCATTTCTTCTCAATAAATCAATATCCATCGCAACTATAAGTGTTTTTGGCAGATTACTTGCCAGATTGTGAAGTATCAGCAACAGCTTGTTCTAGAATGCAAAATTGAAGCCAACAGTAGCAGGGGTAGAAATGACAATGAGATAAATAAAGAAGTCGGAGTTGCTTTATGTTACCTTATTACCAATAGATTTCTATTTTTATAAAAGGCTTTGAATCATAACCAATCCACTTCTGGTGTATTGTCTATTACTTATTGTAGTTTTTATTGTAGTTTTCGTTTTCAATGTCATTTTATCTACTTAAGGAAATACCATGAGTTTCCAAGAGACATCACAAAACTCCGGTAGCAATATTTTAAATCGATGGCTTTATTAATTCCCCTAGAAGCTATGTGATGTCTTGCTCTATTCTATATGAAATCTTAGTTTAAGGAAAATTTATTGAAGACATAACAAAAATCTTAGTTTGCCAAAAAGTCTTAGTTTATGGGAAAAAAATTCGTGGGTTTGGAAGATTGAAAATTTATCTAGTGTGGTGTCAATATTAAAATTGTTGGGGTCATTTATGAATATAGGGAAAAAATTAAGATAATTGTAGTGATTTATTTTTTTCCCATGGAGTCGCCAGACCCAAATCCCTACGCAATCGTGTTCCAATGTTTACAGCTACCGCGCTTGTTATAATGTCAGCCTATAGTTAGGTGACTGAATTACTCAAAGTAGAAAATTTTCATTTATGCACTTTCTAGTACCCTTTTCAGCAATCCCCCTTCTATTGTACTAATCTGACAATAAATGGTGCTCAATGTCATCACAATGTTCTATATGGCAGACCTGGACATCTTGCACGAGTTAAGTGAATGCAGCATCAATGAGAACAATATTGAAGGTTTAACTTCCTTGGATGTCGATGGAATGGATTATAGTTTGGGGATAGTGGATAACTGGCAAGAGCTAAGCGGGGTAGGGTCCAGTTTCCTCACCAATCAGACAACTAATGATAATGGTATGCCATTAGTTGCAGGAAATGTAGGATTTTTGGAGCTCAATGACCTCAATGAGCCATTGATCAACATTCCTACAGATGTTGTGGATCAGTTGTTGTCTCTACTGGAGGAAGGACACAATGGCCTTGGCGAACATTTTGATACGTCATAGGTGAGTTTTGATAGAGTTTCATTTCTTTCAAGTTTCATCTATTTATCGGTCAAAAAATTGCATTTTTTCTTGCCCAAACTTACTCTTGGACAAATTTTAAAAATTGCGATCATACTAGATGAATAGCGGTGGACTAGATGTTGTTGATCTGGAATATCCGTCGAGTTCTTATGATGATAATTTTTCAAGCATGCCATGTGCATTCAATAAATCAGTACATCAGAAAGTCTAAGTGCCCAGAATGAGTATCTAGAAAGTACCCAGAATTTGAAATTTAACAGTCCAGATTCACTTAAATTTCAAATTCTAGTTACTTTCTGGGTATATTTTCTAGGTATGAATCAATCAAGCGGAAGGATTTATTGTTTGGCATATCGACACCTTGTTCCATGCTTCTGTCAAAGCATCCTTCGGTATGTCTCACTTGGAAGATATTTAGTGAGTTTTCTTGCTAAGTACAAACGGTTAGTTAATTGCATGATCACGTACCTAATTATTTTATTTTTTTTGCATGCTTCTGATTGGACACCTAGTTATAATGAAAATAGATTGTGTTTTTTGGCCTAATAAGTCATTTTGACTTTCTTTTTTTTGTCTTCATTTGATTTTTTTCCGCTTTTGTTAGTTTTTAGTAGTCGAAGTCTTTAATTCATTAAATTTAGAGTCTGGGAAATTTAGAATTTGTATTTCCTATGCTTGGAGGGTTGTTCTCAGTTATCTATTTAAACATATCCAGTGAATGAAACAAGTAGAGAGTTGTGTGTTTGAGTTATAGATTTTGGCTTGTGAAGACTAGTTCTTCTTTTATGTGTATGTATATCTTTGGTGTATTCCATTGAGTGGTAAGCATTCCCTGACCCTATATCCCTTGCTAGGCACCTCGGGTGATGAATATCTATACCCCTTGGCATCTTATGTTGGGCAGTGAGCTTCTATGTTTTACCATTTGCATTTTTCTTCCATCTCATCCACAAAACCAGGCATCACTAGACGCCGTGATGGGAACTAGATTTCACTATCTTCTATGAGATGGATTGGAACTAGTTTCTCTAACTACAAATATTAGTGGACAATAAAACATCATACCTGCTGTTGTTGCTTTGTACCTTCTTTCTCGAATGAGTTTTACCATTTCTCATCACATTTCATTGGTTTTGTTTCTGTCATGGTTGTTGAGTTCATTTTAACTTTGAGTCCCTATGATCCCAAAGTTAAGCTATTTTTCACCACCTTCCACCTTTTTCCAATCCGCAGAACAAGCTGTGTAATGAGCGCAGTTAACATGATTACTTAATATAGGGGGATGAGGCTTCCTATTTACTGGAATACACAAGTCGCTCAATTACAGTTTGTGAAGTGACTGGACTCCAACAAAAGACATGTTGTGGATGAAAGCTGTGATGATGAACAGAGGACATGTTTGTAGCATCGGGCATGAAAGAGGTGGATCCCATTTGCTTTCAATAGTCATTGTTGTTGGTGACAAACTCAAGGGATTACCTGTCATATGGGCAGCAATAACTACCAGTTCAGATGAGCTTCTGGAAACTGGTTTGCTCGAGGGTTCCACCTACACCAGCCATTTCTCAAAAGCAAGTTGTCTTTTCGATAACGAATAGAGTGATTTGCTAGAAATAGCTATTTCAATTATTGTTTCAGTGAATTACCAAAGGTTTATGTGATCATTTGTCCATTTTTGTTTCCCTCAAACATGTACGATTTGTCATATTACGGTGGGATGGCCATGAGTATTTTTGTTTATCTTTCTTGCCTTACATTTTGGTAATGACTGGAAATTTAGGTATGTTACTGTATTTGTAATTCAACAATGGGCATGAGTATTTGGTAATTGTATTGTAGGCTCGGTGGACAAAAAGTAATACTCCTATGATCTAAGGAAATTCAATGTGGCAGATTTCAAACGATGTCTTCAAGGAATTAGGAAGCTGAAGGTTTGCAAGATGTCAGTATAAGATTGAATGATAACAAAAACCTGGAAAAGTTTCTGGCAATGTATTGATTTTAGAAATCAATTAGGTGCGGGTCAATTAGGTGCGGGTGTGTTTGTTTTGTTTCACACAATGTCTTGGTTTTAAAGATTCTGGGCTTGAGTTCTCCTCTTAGGTGGAAGGGGCTTTGATGCAGAAAAGTAGATTTTGTTTGCATAGTTAATTTCTGGTAACCTCTTTGTTTTGCTCATCTTGTAAGCCTGAACTTAGGCTCTTTTGGATCAATGGTTGGGGTCTTGCCAGCCTCTTTTTTTTTCCCCACTTCGGGTATAAGCTGTTAGCTTTAAACTTGGAATCAAGAAATACAAATAGCTAGAAGAGAATTAACAGCAGAAAAGCCTAGTTGCAGGCTGCAAAAGAAATATATTGGGCACCGCTGCATGTTGGCCTACACTCTACCACTATAAGCACGTGTAAAACGACAAAATTTCAATTATTTTGGATGCACTGAAGTTAATCTTGGTGCCGGTTCAAGATTATAATGTGATGGCACTATTATATGGTTGCCACATTTTTGTTTGCAGTCACCCATCATCTTCTGATTACATATTCATTTACTTGTTCGAATTCTACCAAACAAATTACCCACGTTCTTCTTTTTTTTTTTTTTTTTTTTTTTTTTGTCATTCCTAATCCATTAGTATATGGGAGAGGGGGCAATGAGACTCGGTCCCGGGAAGCAGTATGGGGCATCCAAGAGCTCTACTGCATGAGCTAGCCACCAGTAAGGAATTGCGGGATGTGGTTGCTCTCTCTATATAAGTAGAGCAAAGCATATGGGACAAGGAAAAAAAAATTCGGAGAAGAAGAGACAAACAGAGAAAAAAATATACGAAGAAGGAAAACGCAACAAGAATACAAGAGCTTTTATGCTACTGTGTGGGTTCCAATCTCTCTTTTTCTATCTTCCCTTCTTTCTATTTCTCAATCCAAAGTGTTAGTAGTTGAGAAATAAAACCAGTTCCCAAATATCCTCCGGTCACTAGAATTCTCTGCAATCCAAAATTCTGCTTCCTCTTGGAGTTTCTCATTCCAAAGATCACGCGAGAAAACAAAATTCAGTTCCAGTATTTGGATATGCTAAAGAGAAAACCATATCTAAAGCCGCAAAAGTCAAGTTCTGTTCACAATCAAAGGAGACGCAGAAATGCCGTTTATTTGGCCTGTAAAATACTCGTCCAATATACCCCTTGTGGTTATATTGTTGACAATATTTTATGGCCCAAAACACAGCAAAAGACTCCATCAGTTGAATCGAAAGAATGCAGTCAGATTACCACTTGTTTAGCCCATTAAATACTTGTTCATTACTCCTCATATGGACATATAATATTGTTAGGATTTTCGCAACCCCACAACACCCCTACAAATCTTGGAAACAATGAATCACAAAACAGAAAAACTAGTAATCATGCGTAATGAAAAATAGAAAAGAAAGCGAGACACAGATATGTGTGAAAAACCTCAACACGAGGAAAAACCACGAGAGCAGCACCAGTCCACTATAAAATCGAAATCAAGAGTATAAGTCTTCTCGCAATCTGTCTGAGATCTTCGTTTTCTCTCGTCTCTCTCACTCTGTTTTCTCAGAAAACGTATTACACTAATTACACACTAACAACGAAATAATTAGGTCGGGCCTATATGCGAAATTATACACCGAGGTCCCTCAAATATCGTTTTCTTGTGTCCTTGGGGGCTCCCGCCCCCATACCCCGGTACTGCTAAAAGTTGTCTGCACCCCAACAAATATTTATAGAGAATTTAACATTTGTAATCGTGAGCAGAAAATTAGGTGTCTGGTGTATGTGTGATGGATTGGTGATTGTTTTGGAGTTCTTTTTATTGAAACACTGGAGAAGAGGTGCAGTAGAAGGTTTGACAAGGGTTGATTTCCTTTTCGTGATGTTCATTAATGGTACTTTTTATTGCCGCCAAATTTCCTTTTTCTGATGGTAATTGGAGAGATCATTTAATCTTGTTGCGCATTTATAACAAGTGACATACTCAAAATATGTTTCATAATACGTGCATTGTATGGATTTTACGTAGTTCCACTGTCAACGCAGAGGACAAACCAAATGCATGGGAGATTCCTTTAATCTACTTGCTCATCTACAATAACTGAAGTACTAAAAAAAACGCTTCATATTACTAAAGTACTCAATTAAGGAATTGGCAACAGTGTGAGAGGTGACTATGTTTCAACTATCTGATATGTTACTTTTTGTATTTAAGATTTTGTTGTTTCTGTGATTGGCTTCTTGCCAATTCCTTAATTACTTGTACATTCAGTAGTCATCTCTTTTCAGGCTTAGAGTGCCAACCTAGTTGGGATGTTTTGGTCCGGTGATGCCGTTTTTCCTTTGTCCTTTCAATCTTTGTATATATTCCAAAGATTAATAAATTTATTTTTGCCAATAAAAAAATAAACTTCATATTTGGTGAATGACAATAGAGTTTATCTGTAGTTGCACCATAAACATAGCTAACATGGTCTATTGTCCGCAATTTAACTTGGAGAGTTAGGTGCTGTTTGATAAAACTGAAAGCTGAAAACTGAAAATTAAGTACTGAATGTTGAATTTTTTAATTTTATTAATGGTCATCATGTATTTGTGGTAGTGGTGGAGTGGTGATTGGGAGGTGATGAGAGTGGTGGCGAGGTGGCGATGGCATTGGAGTAATGATTGTGGTGGAATGATGGTGAGTTGTGGTGGTAGTAGAGTAATAGTGGTGCAATGTTGGTGGTGTAGCGGCGGTAGTGTGATGGTTATGGCGTGGTAGTGGTGGTGGTGNAAGGCTGGGTGGAATGCTAGTGGTGGTGGTGAAGTGATGGCGGTGGCATGGCAATAGCAGTGGTGGTATATGGGTAACGGTGATAGTGGTGGTGGCGATGTGGCAGAGGTGTTGGTGGTAGTTGTGGTGGTAGCAGCATGGCGACGGTGCAATGGTGGTGATCATGGTGGTAGCGGCATGGCCATGGCGGTGGCGGTGGCGGTGGTGCAATGGTGGTGGTTGTGGTTGTGGTGGCGGTGTGGCAGTGGTAGTGGTGGTAGTTGTGGTCGTAGCGGCAGTGGCAATGTAATGGTGGTGGTTGTGGTGGTAGCGGCATGACGGTAGTGCAATGGTGGTGGTTGTGGTGGTGGCGGCAGTGTGGCAGTGGTGGTGGTGGTGGTGGTGGTGGAGATTGTGGTAGTGGTGGTGGTGGTGGTGTAATGGTGGTGGTGGTGACAGCGGAGGCGGAGGTATGATGGTTGATTATAAGCACATAGGAATTCAGTCAAAAGCTACTTAATTTTTATCAATTTTTTAGTGTATATTTTAAGTGGAAATTATCTGTTAAGTAACATAAAATGTGGTTATCAAACCTACTTAATGACTTATTACTTAATTGATTAAGTTTTAAGTGATGAATCTGTGTTATCAAATAAGGCCAAATATGGTATTAAAGGCATGTGTCTACTATCTAATGTTTTTTTTTTAAAATCTTCCATTTCAAGTGATATTACTCTGGCCTAGTGAGGAGCATATTTTTTACGGTAGATGCATATTGATTATTTATTTTGAAAGCCATTTCTTGAAAGTATTGACAATTTCCCATATCTCAACCATCTCTCTCTTATAAGAAGCAACATAGTTTTCCATTTTTGTTGACCTCTTAGAAACCATCTATGTTGTTTCAAAGAGACGCAGGCAATCAATAAGAGAAGAAAACACTACTGATAATATATTAAAAAGTTGACTGATTGTGTGTCATTATTTTTACCAGATTGACAAACGTTTTGGACCAAGTGCGAATCTTTTCCTTTTACATGGAAAACACAGTTATATGGAAAATGCAGCATAGTAGATTTTAAGCTTTAGGATCTCAGGGTCGGCAACTAAATTGGTTATCTAGGCGCAGGAATTGCAAGGAAAGTTGGCAGAACCTTTCTTCAGGACCTTTAAAAGATATGTCAAGTTAAACAAGTTGTTAGGTTGGAAAATTGCGGTTCCATCAGAATAATTTCATCTTGTGCATTTAAGACTTATTATTGGAGTAATCAATGTTAGTATTCAATATGACTGCTTTGTAGTGTGCCAGTTTTTTTGTTTGAGTAATTCACTATTAGGAAAGGATTCCTCCTAAAGAATGTGATTGGCGATGTAAATGAGAGGAACCAAAGAGTGATGTGGTCGATATAAGATGCAACGATGAACAAAAGAGTGATGTGGTTGATGTATGCTGTGACAATGAACAGATCTAGGACATGTTTTGAGCATCTAGCATGTAAGAGGTGGATCCCATTTGCTTTGGATAGCCTTCACTGTTGGTGACACACTCAAGGGATTACCTGCCAGATGAGGAGCAATAGTGGCCTTCAATTGAAACAACAGTCGCAAAGAAGGCTACAAATTGGTGTAGGGGTGAAGTTAGAAAAGAAAACACCAACAAATATAAAGGGGAAGTGGTATTTTGAAAAGAACCCATTGAAGAAGATAATGCTGAAGAGGTGTTGAGAAATTAATGTAATAGGAAAGTTGCAAAAAAAAGAAATGGCGAAAAAGACGAAATTAAAAAGGTTTGCAACAATGTCGACTGTGCTTGTTGAAATTGGTGTGCTCAAGGGTTCATCCTACACTAGTCATGAGAACCAAGTTGCCCTTTTGATAAGGAATAGAGTTGTCTGCTATAAATAGTTTCTAAATCATTGTTTCAGTGAATTACCAAAATGTTTATGTGATCAATTCTCCATTTTCGTCGGCCTCGTGCTTTTTATTTTTTTTTATTTATTTCCGGAATCATCTATATGTTTGTGTCATAGGTGGATCGTTTAATTCAATTACTTAAACAATGATCGATATGATTCACTAGAGGAGTTGATGAATCTTTTACTTTTATTCTTTGAGGGATGCTACAATGCACACCCCCTATATGAGATTTTGTGGCTTTAAATCTGAGTTTCGTATGAGATTTTGTGGCTCCAAATATGATATGGCATATGGTATGCACCCCATACGGATGGACGGCCGAGATTGCGCCACGCATGACGTGTGGGGATTTGTGCCACCTTTGACCATTGACTATATGAGATTTTGTGACTCGAAATATAAGATTGTGGCACCAAATATGAGATTTTGTGACTCAAAAAATGAGATTTTTTGGCATCAAATATGAGATTTTGTGGCACCAAATATAAGATTTTGTGACTCGAAATATGAGATTTTTTGGCATCAAATATGAGATTTTTTGGCTCCAAAATATGAGATTTTGTGGCACCAAATATGAGATTTTGTGGCTCCAAATATGAGATTGTGGCACTGTAGCAGTTACTGAAGCAATCTGAATGTGTCCAAATATGACATTTTCTGGAAATATATGAGATTTTGTGACTATTCATATGAGTGTACATACCATATGCACTTCATATTTCCAGCCACAAAATCTCATATTTAGAGTCACAAAATCTCATATTGAGTAAGTGCACATTATAGCATGACTCTCATTCTTTTGGTTTTTTGAGGGTATCATTCAACTATCCAATGGTTACATTTATCCTAGGGTAACCGGAGAGGTATGGTGTTAGCGTCTTCTTTCTCACTTGTCCCTCTTCGGTCTCATTCACCATCAATCATGGGATTTTTAGGGTGGTCGGGTAGGGGTGGTGTTGGATTCTTCTTCCTTTCTTCTCCCACTTCCAAATATGGGATAGCTAGGCAAATTTTTTCTTTCCATTTCTTATAATATAAAGCAGGAATCAGAAAAAAAAGAAAGAAAGAGTATACTAGTAGTTTAAGGAAATTAAATATGGAGGGCTTCTATAAAACAGATTTATTGGGAACTTAGAGAAAGGAAAGGACAAGAAGAGAAAGTTTAAAAAAATTTCCATTTGCTTTGAATAGCCTTCGCCATTGGTGACACACTCAAGGGTCAAGTTAGAAAAGAGAACACCAAAAAATAAAAAGGTGAATAGGTGTTGAGAAATTAGTGTAATGGGAAAGTTACAAAAAAGAAATGTCGATCGCAAAAAAAATTTAATAACTCTAAAAGGAGGAATAGAGTTACCTCGGGTTTCACAACTGTTGACAATGGTGATCAACTTAGAGTAAACTTGATTAAAAGTCTCATACTCCTCCATTCTAATCATCTCAAACTCGGTAGTAAGTCTTTGTAGTTTGGACTGTTTGACCACATACGTTCCCTCATGGCATGTGACTAAAATATTCCAGGCATCCTTTGCAATTTCACTGTTGCCAATCTTTTGATGCTCAGACACATCAACGACACTAAACAAAATATCCAAGGCTCTATTATTAGCTTGTAGCTCTACTTTTTCTTCTTTTGTCAACTCTGAACTAGATTTATGAACTATTTTGCCATCCACTTTCTTAGAAGGATATTTATAGCCCTTAACACAGGAGTTCCAGATTTCTTCGTCTATTCACCTCATGATCGCTTTTATCCTAGATTTCCAATAATCAAAATTTTCACCGTCCAAAATCGGTATACGACTAGAAAGATGATTAATATTCAAATTTGTATTCATCGTAAATTAAAGGATCCACTCAAGAAAAAAAAAAAACTTTCTTAATCAGCAAAGCGACCTACTCTGATACCAATTGAAAATTCCTATTTTGCTAGCAATTGAATAATCAGACAATAATAGGAATTAAACAATCAAGTATGAACACGCGATATACGTGGAAAACCCCGAATAGAGTAAAAACCACGGGAAGGAATCAAACCACTAAAAACATCGTTGCGCGATTACAATCAACCTATACTTACAATTGAAAATCCTCTCAATTGACCCAAGAACCGATTGCCGAATCCACATTCATCTCACCAATGCCTTGAATCCTCACGCCTTTCAAGAATCTTTCAGAAATCCACTGAATGTTGAATCGTAAGAATGATGTAGGTTGTAGACAAGTTCTTGGACTTGATTGTGTGAGTCAATCCTTCATGATGTGTGAACTCCAAGAGCCAAAACCAAAGAGACGACTGCTCTCTTTTCTAATTAACATCAAAATAAAGGATGCTCAAGATTATTTAGTCCGGTATTTTTCAGTACCGGCCGATATTCCCAGTATTTTCCGGTACGGCCGGTACTGGCCGATATTGAACACGGTACGGTATTGAGGGTCCTTGGTACCATTTTTATAGAAAACCAGTACGTACCGCCGGTAACGATTGGTGTGGCACGGTATTGATAACCTTGATTGGGATTTATCCCCCAATCCCGAAATTACAGCCTAAGGTCCTTGAAATTTGAAAATAGTCCTATTTTCCCCGGCTCATACATATATATATATATATATATAGAAAGAGAGAGAGAGAGAGAGAGAGAGAGAGAGAGAGAGAGAGAGTCCCGATCTAGTCTGGGATCCCCAAGTCCGGGACTCATAGTTCTGGACCAAATTTTCATGATCCGAACAATCCAATATGTTTAAAACGTGTTTTCAAGGGTCTCCACGAGAAATCATCCAAAAAAAATACTGGGAAGGGCTTGATCCAAGTAGTTTTTCATAAAACTATATATGGACAATTTTATGAAAAACTGCTCGGATCAAGCCTTTCCCGGTCATTTTTTATTTATGATTTCTTGAGTGGACTATTAAAAACACGTTTTAAACACATTGGACGGTTCGGATTATGCAAAAACAATTTTTAAAACCTTCAAAACACCAAAAAATCTTCAATCCGGGATCCTTGACTGGATCACCGGTATATATATATATATATATATATATATATATATATATATATATATATATATATATATATATATACAGAACATATCCTATGAGGGCTCCCTCACAAAAAAAAAGTGTGGGAAAACAGTTGTGGGCCGTTGATCATATGCCCTTCACGCGATCCGACTAACTAGCTGTTTTCCCCACTTTTTTAATGAGGAGCCCTATAATAGGCCTTGTTCTTGAATGAATTTTATCTCATAAAATCTAGTTTTGATAAAATCTAAGATCCTCAATGGATTTTAACAAAATTAGAATTTATGAAAACTAGATTTTAGCTCAAAAAAGCTTTTGGAAAATACCTTTATCAAACCTAGATTTTATCCATTGAAAAAATGATGTGGGTTTTGTTCGGATACAAACTTGAACCAAACTTTTGGAAAGTCCAAAAACTTTTTTTCTTTTTTTTAGAAAGTCCAAAAACAACCGGGGCCAGTGGGCCCACTAAATATTCAACACTCTGAGAAATTGGTCAAAAAGAGAATGGTATCCTTACTCTGCGCTAGTGGGCCCACTTCTCTATTTGTTTCCAACCAAGGGAAAATAAAGGAAATTTGGGGTGAGGGGCTAGTGGGCACTGTTTTTGGCGATCAACAGTTAAAGAGGGAGAGAGAGGAAGAGGTGGGGTGGGGTGGGCCCAATTGTTTTTGGACTTTCCAAAAAAAAGAGAAACAAATTTGAACTTTCCAAAAGTTTGGTTCAAGTCTGCATCCGAACAAAGCCGTGATTTTATCACACTTTCAAACAAAATTAAATTTTACTATCTCATAAAAATTCATTCAAGAACAAGGCCTTAATGTGTTATTGAACTTGCAGAGAGAACAGGTGGCACTGATGTGCAGCCACTTGTCTATGCTGGAGCAGTGGGAATGATGACGGCAAAGGCAGTTCACGTAGTTCGGTTCCATCGTCGTAGGCACAAAGGCAAATGCAACACTCCTGTTTTCCAACAGGACTCATAGCAAGAGGTGTAAATTTAATCAGGGAAACTCTTTTTCTCATCAAGTAAATCTAACCTCTACTTCTATTCAGGCCGGTCCAAGGGTTTAGAGTGCCCTAGGCCTAATCCAAAATTTGTGTCCTTCAAATATAACACTTAAATAATTTTTTGAGTAACAATCACTATACGAGATCGAGCAAATGTCCAAACATTGTTACTTGTAAGAGAACTAGGCATAAAGGCCTCTAATTAGTGATTTCATATGCCAAACTTTAAAGGGAACTAGGAACTACCGAACTAGGAAGATCTATTAATCTATTATATATACACCCAATTTTAGAGGGCGCTTGCTACTTACTGGTTGTAAGGAAAGGACATCACGATGGAGATTCGACGGATGGATGGCTATGGACGCCGACGATCGGATTTCAGTTTAACCTTCTCCTTCTAGTCTTCTTCATTTCTTCCTCTTCTCTCTCAATATATGATCTCTCTCTTGCCGTATGATGAGAGAGAGGAGTTGTATACTTGTATCAGTGTATGTATCGTCGTTGCTTTTTCATTGTGATTTTCTTTTTCTTTTTCTTTTTCTTTTTTAATCAATTTTAGCCTTAGGGCCTTTTTTTTAATATTGGGTCATAATGGTTTTTGGGCCCTTTTTTAAGTATTGGGCCAGAATGGTTGGGCTCTTCTATAACTAATAATGATTTTTTTTTCTTTATTTGGGTTCAAAAAAAAGTGTTCTAGTCAAGCCCAATTGTACAAAATGGTGGAGTGCCCCAAATTTGAGTCATTTTTGGAGTCTGGGCCGACTCTGCTTCTATTTACGTGGCATGCAGATGAATGATCCATGACTCTACTACCAAACTAATCTACTCCCCGACCTCAAGGATATGAGCCTTGCAAGCCACCAGACTATTCTATTCTCCCGTCCTGAAGTTGTAGAATTGAAACGTACTCCCTCCGTTCCATATTATTGGTCCATTTTCACTATTTGACACCTTTCAAAAAATTGCCTGTAACTTTCAATCTATAGTTCTTTTTATATTTAATATGGATCTTATTTGATAAATCTCAATTTGTTTTATAAAACAAAATTTTTGCAATTATAAAGAACATTATAAATTGTAAAATATAGATAATTTGTTAAGTGGCACGATTGCCGAAAAGAGACCCATAATATGGAAAGGAGGCAGTAATAAATAAATAAAAGTACTCCCTCCGTCCCTTTTCAAGTGTATTACTTCGTAAATTCAACTTATTAAAGAAACATCATCATTACACCTTTTACATCAACTTTTTCCTCCGCTTAATACTTTTCACATCAATGTTTATCTTTACTTCCCAAAATTATTCTCCACTTTTACTTATTAATTCTTTACCCACTAACTTTTCAAAAGGGTAAAAAGATACTCCCTCCGTCCCATAAAATTTGGTCCCTACGAAACAACATGCAATTTTCAAGCTAAAAAATAACGTGCTTACGAAAATAATTTTTGAGTCAATATGGATCTTGTTTAATAGATCTCATCAAGAACTTTTATACGGTGCAAAAAAAATTCAAAAATTATTTTGGTAAATACATTATTTTTTAATTTGAAAATTACACGTAGTTTCGTAGGGACCAAACTTTATGGGACGGAGAGAGTAATTATACAAAAAAAAACAAGGATTAAATGTTCCCCTTTCCTATTAATATATGCAAATAGATTCAAACTCATTTATACATAATACTTGAGGGATGATCATAGAAATATCTATAGATCATACATGTGGACAACACGACAGTTAAAAGTACCATGCCTGCACTATAGTCTCAATTAACACACATGGGATTGATTTGCACTTCCCTGCTCTTGTTTTCGGTTGGAACGCTTAACAGAAACCTGTGCATAAATCAGAATTGTGCCGAAATTATACGAACTTTGTTCCATAATCATTTATCACTTGAAAACACAAGGTCCATCACTATGGCTCGTACTCGCAAGAATACCACTAAAGTTACCACATCATTTTAGGGCAAAAATTCTGTATAACAAAAAAATTTCATGTTGTTTTGTTATGAACTCTCAACAAAGCCTACACCTCCCATCATCTAGAAAATGACTGAGATTCTTCATTTGGGCAACAAGTCATTGCATGCCAAATATCTCCTAATATATCCAATACCAATGAAGTCAAATGAAATTACAATTTGAATTTTCTAACCGCCTCAACTGACCATGTCTACGAAAGTCATCCTTCTGGGGAACCTCGGGGGCAACCTCAAATACATAGCATCTTCTATCGCAATAGGCAAATGTGTCGCGACAATGACGATCCCGCCCTTCTTCCGGTGCTCTGCAATAATGTACTCCAGCAACTTCACCCCATCCGCATCCAATGCCACCGAAGGCTCATCAAGCAACCAAATTGGCCTATCAATGGCCAACAACCTTGCAAGCTGCAACCTCTTTCTTTGACCCATTGAGAGCATTCGTGATTTCTCGTTCGCCAATCTTCCAAGTCCCATTAACTCTAAAGCAGGAAGAGACCCCCCTTGTTTCCCTTCAAGCACTTCAAACCACTGGACATTATCGAGGACTGTGAACTTTTCATTGATGGCTTCTTTAAGTGATAACCAGTTGAGTTGAAGCTTGTATTGGTGGAAAATGCCTGATTGGGTTATGTCGTGACCGTTCCAAAGGACTTCTCCAGCTGAAGGCCTGTTGAATCCGGCTAACATGCGCAAGAAAGTGGATTTCCCTGAGCCGTTGGTGCCCATTAGCACCAGGGCACCACCATCGTGAAGGGAGACATTTACGTGGCGTAAGATTTGTTGGGTGTTTCTCATGCATGAGACGTTGTTGAGGAGGAGACGGGGGAGAGGTGGTCTACGAAGTGACATATTAGATTGTGAATGTGTTACAATGGTCAAATTTGAGTCTGCCAAAAAAATCAAATGTTTGGAGTCCAACACAATTTCGGGAAGCTAAAAGCCAACGCCCAGTCTGATTTGATTTGCAGATCAAAAAACAAAGAAGAGAGAGTCTGATTTGATTCAACAGCTGCAGTATTGAGCTGCCAGTTGACACCAAGAAAATCACAATTAGTATCTCATTCCAGGGTAAATTCAAACTAATGGAAATAGTTCAATCATAGATAAACAACGTAGCACAATTCAAATGTGCAAATTAAGCAATACTCCACTAGTTAGATAAGTTCAGTGCCCTCCTACATTTGAAGATTTCCAGGAGTCTACTGTTACACATGGAAATCATAACGTTGAGGGGTAAGGATTACCTACTCCAAGTTGAAATTTAATATTTCCCTCATACGACAATAACTGAACATGTGAAGAAAATAGCAAAATTAATGTGCAAGGGGACTTGATCTCTACAGTAACAACTTTAAATGGTTCTGTGAAAGCTAAGATGAAATAAGGCTTGGCATCAGGGTTGTGAATCCCATTCTGTACCGGCCGTTTTGGAGGGATTCCGGTACACTAGAGCACTGATTCCGTATCGTCAAACTTTTCGGCCTGTTCCGGCGGTTCCCGCCAGTGATGGCAGGTTCCCGCAAACTCGAAGGTTCCCGGCCATATGTACCAAGTTAGAGAGAGAGAGAGAGAGAGAGCAGATCGGAAAAAATGGCTGTCAAGTCACAGATCGGGAAAAAAAGAAAAGAAAAGAAGAGAGAAACAGAGAGAGAGAGCGGCGGGATGGAGAGAGGGAATGATCGAGAGACAGAGAGGGTGAGACCTGATGCCGATATCGGTGGAGTCTAGACCAGCAGAGCTCTGCTCTTCTTTTTTTCCGAATAAGATGGCTGCTCTGCAACGGCTGTTAACTTGTTCTGTAATAGGGTATACTTTAGGGTTATTGCCATACTTCTATATATAGATTGGGCCATCTTTTTTTTCTAGTTGGGCCATCTCTTGCTAATCCATTTGGCTCTAGTTCCTCAGGACCGTATTAGAAACTAGTGTTAGAATTGCTGTGCTCTGCACGTCATTTTTGCTCATTCCAACCATCGAAAACTTGTCCCAAAAAAAAAAAACCATCGAAAATTTGTCCAAAAAAATATAAGTACGAGATAATGTATGTGGTAACAATAATTCAAGGTAAAACATTATTTCAAAGAAAGCAACATTAATATTTTTTTATAATTCAGGTGTCCGGAACAACTTATATGTACCTCGACTAACCATAATAACCAGCATTAGGGCTGGAACCTCGACTAAACAAACTAACCAACATTAGGGCTGGTGTTACGTAATAACGTAAATACTAATTTGTAAGAAAAAATAAAATAAAATATGTTACCGAGTACAAAATAGTGCTTCCTCCTTCACATGTTATTATCGACTATTTCATTTTGGGTTGTCCCTTAATAAGTGTGTGTGTTTTGCTAACAAATGGAATCATTTATGTGGTAACGATGAGCTAAACAATGGTAATGCATAGGGCATTCTGGCCAATCAAAAAAAATGTATAGGGCATTCTAAAGTTAATTAAAGGGATTATTACCTCTAGGTCTAGAAAAGAGATATCTAATTACTACTAAGATAAGTCATTTTTTTTAATTACCACTAAGATAAGTCACTCGTTTTTGGAGTTTAAGTTTAGCGTGCACTTTCCTATTATACGATTTTAGTGGTTTATGCACTTTCATAGAATACTCTAGGATTTTAGGTACTTTCACAGGGTACCCTAGTCATAGGGGTACCCTGAAGTTTAGGTTTAGGGTGCACTTCCTAATATACGGTTTTAGTGGTTTGGACACTTTCATAGAGTACCCTAAGATTTTAGGCACTTTCATAGATACCCTAGTCATAGGGGTACCCTAGAGGTTTAGGCACTTTCATAGAGTACCCTAGGATTTTAGACACTTTCACAGGGTACCCTAGAGTTTAGGCTTAGGGTGCATTTTCCTATTCTAGGGTTTTCGTGATTTAGGCACTTTCATATGATATCGCTTTGACCTGATAGAAATTTTTTAGAGTCGGGTTTGACCATATGGTAATTATAGAATTCAAGGGAGCCCTGATGGTAAATGTCCCTTGATTAAAAGTGAACCAACATTAGTTAATTTAAAAAGTGAATGAATCCAATCATCGACATGGTTACATAGAAAAGCTCAAAAACAAATTGGAGAGGATTAGCATGAGCATTTTCATCCAATAGAAACATGGTGCATGAGTTCAGAAATTTTCACGTATTCAAATGAAGGTCAACTCGGTAATTTGATTCTTAACTGAAAAACCCAAATTCACTTGGATAATCACAACTCCCATAAAATTCAACTTTCATTTGTATAAACAATTTACCAAACACAGAAGCCTTGTCATAAAAACCCCAAAATTTATAGCCCTAGTCTCCTGTAATTGGGGAAACTCCAAAATAACCAAAAAAAAAATGAACTTCAAAACCATAAAACTCAATTAATTGCAAAACAAACAAGTTAGGAAGCTCGTGGAAGTAAAGGAACTTACCTCGTGATGAATAAACTCCAGCAAACGACGACAATAAAGGACTAAAGGTTTAGATCTACAAGTCATTCCACAAATTAATGGTCTTTGATTTCGAACAAGAAATCTTCGACGACAACACACGAACCTTCGTTAAGGATACCCCCATCTCTGGTCTCTCGCCTCTCTTCTCTCTCTAAACCAGTGAGTTCGAACACCCGTGAATGTGCTCCGCAGAAGAAGCCCTCGACATCTATTTATATATGGAGAGGGAATTTACTGTTTCGGCCTTGAACAGTTTCGTCACATGTGAAAAGTCACTTATGCCCTTAGTTTTTTAATTCTTTACAGTGGGATCTTCAATGAACCGAAGTAGGGGTGTCCAGTAGGGTTGGCAAAATGCCCCGACCCGACCTGCCCCGCCCCACCCCGATTAGGGCGGGTTTTTTATCATTTTTTCGGGTACCGGGGCGGTTAAGGGGGAAAAAAAAAACTCGGCCGGGTTCGGTTCGGGTTTCTATTGTCCCGCCCCATTACCCGCCCCGAAATATATTTATATATAAAATTATACTTTTATTTGAATCTAATTATCATTATACTAAAGATATTGGTTGTGTTCGGTTCATAGTTTTGAGGGAGTTTAGTTTAGTTTTGATGATGTAAGCAGGTATAATAAGTGGAGAGAGATAGAGAGAAAAGTGAGAAAAATGATGATGTCAGCAAAATCAAGAATGGCCCAAAACTGGGCCTATAGCTGCCAACCGAACAAGGCCATTATAATTTTATCCTAATTTTATTATCATTCTACTAAAAAAACTTTCATTCTTACCTTAATATGTTAACCATTAGCCTAAATATCACTTTATTTATAGGTTTTTATTTTTATTTTGCTTTTAGATTAACAAATTTTTAAAATTTCTTACAAAGCGGGGCAGGGCGGGTAAACCCGTTCCCCGATCGGGGCGGGAACGGGGGTACCCAAAAAATACCCGGTCGGGTCGGGTCGGGTCCATGGAGTAATTTTCGGGTCGGGGTCGGGTATGCCAAAAACCCGCCCCACCCCGTTGCCATCCCTAGTGTCCAGGGATCGGATCCGGATCCGATCTACTCAAAGCAGATTATGGTTTTTAAGATCTAGAACCGAACCAAACATTCACGGATCAGAACGGATCGGACAAATTTGACAGATTAAGAAGGATTACTGAGCGGATCGAGCGGATCCGATCCAAAAACCGCCAGATAAGAAATTCTTGATCCGGAACTTAATCGAATATTCACGGATAGGTCAACGAACAGATCAGATTTGACAAATTTGGCAGATTAAGCGGATCAGATGATCCGTTAGACAACCGTAAACCGAAGTACCAAATAGAAGTTGATCTTGGCTTGTCTTCAGGATACAAGAAATGTTGATCACTCATTTTGGATTGCCACGCAAAAGATCAAAGTCATTCAGGCTTTGTTCGGTTTGGGTTTTGAAGGAGGATTTTTGGGGTAATGAGTAAGGAGAGAGGGAAAGAAAATTTTATTGAGGACCATGTAGGGTGGGTTTTGAGACCCAAACCGAATAAGGTGTCCATTTGTTTAAAACATAATTTTAAGAATACTCATAAAAGATCAGCCCATTTGAAATATAGGTAAGGGTTTAATCAGTATTTGTCCTCAAATTTGATGGGATAAAAACTGAATGAATCGATCAAGCCGATCAAGCTATAACCGATATCCGAATGAATTCATTTTTTGAGGTACTCCATACTCTTAAAAACATGTTTTAAACATATTGAACGATTTCGATTATTAACGTGGGGCTCCAATCAATGTTGTGTTCCCAAAACCGCCCTCATATCAAGGTTTCTTAGTAATGAAATGTGTGTGTGTGTGTGTATAAAATTTTTTTAAAAAAAATTAACAACTATCAAGGTTTCTTGGTAAGGAGCTTCCTTTAGCAAGATAATGTCTTGGAATCGAGTCCTATCGTAGGGTCTCATTCTCTATCTCCTTAGATTAGGTCAAAGCAAATAGGTTTCTACAATGCAAAAAAAAAGAGAGAGAAAAGAAAATTCTATATTTTTTATTTATTTACATTAGTTGCTTTTCCTAAGAAAAATATTTGAATATTATTCTCGGCCCAAGTTCTCTGGTGATTAATGTAATTTTGATTTTTGGATGAGAGATTAGATACATTGTACTTTATAGGAGTAGTTTCTAAGTGTTGAACCTTATTTATTTGATCTCCTCATTGCCTTCTTCCGGTGAAAACAGAAGTCAAGTTAATGGTTATTAGGGCAAGTTTTTATAACTCATTGACATAATAATATATATAGATGTATAAGAAAGAAAGAAAAAAAGAAAAGAAAAACCTAAATAAGGGAACAAAATAACACAAACTCAAAATATGGAGTCTAACTCAGGCCTCTTTTGGCTAATAATCCAGATTATGAATTATTGGATTATTCATTTTGTCCTTATTTAAATTTTTTTTGCATTTGTTAGTTTTACATCAAGATTTTGTGGTTTCTGGACTCCTCTCGACGAGACAAATCTAACAAGTACAAAATTATAGTCAAAACTCAATTTTTTTAATAAAGCCAAAATACTTGGATTAAGTATTTTGGCTTTATTCAAAAAAATATTTGGTTTGACCATAATTTTGTACTTGTTAAATTCGTCTCGTCGAGAGGAATCCAGAAACCACAAAATCTTGATGTAAAACTAACAAATACAAAAAAAAAATTTGAATAAAGACAAAACGAATAATCCAATAATCCATAATCGGATTATTAGCCAAAATAGGCCTCAAAATCAAACTTAATATCTTTTAGCGAAGTCGATATTTTGATGTGTTCCTTTTCTTGTGTTAATGTAATTGGCAATTTCCAGATTACGACAAACCATTGGAGTATGTATTTTGTTTGGGTTTGGGCGTACAAGTCTAGGATTGTGTCTATATACTCTCTTTCGTGTGATGAAGCATTGAGGAAAAGATGGTATTCAAGCCGGTGCTTACTTTGATTATTGAAAAGTATAATTCATGCATTTAACATTGTCATTTAGTCTTTAATTTTTAACTAAATGCATGTTTTAAATAAGTTAAGCCCATTGTTTAATCCTTGCATTTTACTAGAAATATCTTTTTATTCTAAAGCATGTAGCAGGGACACCAGAGCGCATCATAGAAGCTTGACTTAGTTTGGCTTTGGTAGCGCCGACATGTGCTGTGTATGCGCCGCAGTGCTCCAAATCCTATCCCTTTCTTTGGCTAAGCTTAGTTAGCCTTGAGTAGCGCCGATGCGGACCCCAGATGCGCTGTATCACTCTAAACCTTGTTTGCACCTATATAAACATTTTTTTCTCTTCAATTAGGGTAACACAATCAGATTTTATACACGAGAGAGAGAGAGAGAAAAATTCATCTAGTCTTTTGTTCTTGAGTGTTCTTTCTTGTGAAAATTATTTAAACCTTGTGTTTGATCATTTTCTTTTGCAATCTAGATTAATCTTCTAATACTCCATGAATTATATCTAGATTGATTATTTTTTTCAAAAACCTTCACTAAAAATCAAGTATTTTATCTTTCATGGGTTCTTGATGCATTTTATGATTTAAACCTTGTGTTTGATCATTTATTTTGTCAATCTAGATTAATCTTCTAATACTCCATTGATTACATCTGGATTGATTGTTTTTCACAAAAATCTTCATTCTTTATCATTTCATTCATATGATAGATGTTGCCTTGGTTACTACATGAGCCGGTTGGACCGGTGCCGAGTTGACTCTGAGATCAGGACAGGTGTGCTTGTGGAGTCCATGGAATCAAAAAGGGGTAAGGGGTACTATATCAAGAATTGGAGCTACGTGTCACAAGGGGCTTGTTGGGTAATTTTCAGTCTTGTTAATTATTGTAAACCTTTTGATTTATGGAAACACATAAGTAGGATTAGGCCGTGGTTTTATGCTAAAGGTGTTTAGACCCTAAGTAGTTTCCGCGTAAATCTCCTTGTCTTGTCTCTTTACTGTAATTGCTTAATCATCGTATATCTTTTAGTGATTGTTAAAATGGAATTTGGGTAATTGCATGTACTAATTAGTGGTTATATTTTTTAGTTATAGTCCTATTCACCCCCCTAGGACTTTATTGTGCTCTAGATTATTTCATCTTGTATTCATTTATGTATGTTTTAATTATTGATGCTTTTGTGCGACGATGGAAATGTGAGTTTGGCTGTCAATTTCAGGTACCATCTTAACTTTCACCTTGCCTTTTTTTTATTAATTTCTCGTTCCCTTTTTTTGCTTACCTTTGACTTTGGATTGTTATATGAATCATGTGTTTTCATAGAAAGAATGTGAAGATTTCGTCTCAACTTCATTACTTCGTAATACCAAATTAGGGTGAGTTTTCCGTTTGATGAAATCTGTTAAAGCAAATGGCTTCCTCATTTGCTAAAAAATATTACTTTTACCATATTTTGTCAAATGAGAAACTCACTCTTACTATAAATGGACCTTACTCATAGACTATATGTCCTACATTCGCGGGCAAGGCCCACAGGCCCTTCACTAGTATTCCTAAAAGTAACAGTGTATGCCCTATAAAGGAAGGAGGGTGTATCAATATAATATTTCATAAAGCAAGGGAGGTTAGAGTATCTTTCAAAACTTGAGTGAAGGTCTTTACTAAAGCTGTAAATGAACCGAGCCATTTGTGAAATGTTTGAGGCTTGATTCGATAAAGGCTCGTTCGAATTTGATTTGGGTACTAAACAAATTGAACTTGAGCCTCAATTTTGGACTCGTTTAATAAATGAACCAAACCTAAACGTGATAGTATTCGGCTGGACTAGGCATCTTGTGAATCGGGAGTATATATGTATATCTCATAAAAATTTTACGCATAACCCTGAAAATGTATAAACTTTTACATGTATATAATGAAAATTTTATAATTTGTACATAAATAAATTTTTAAAAATACTATAAACTTACATATTTTAGTATGTTTTTATACTTTTATACTTGTATGAACTTATTTATGCCAAAATAAAGATTTTTATTTGAAGTTTTAGACTTGTAGGAGATCATAAATATCTAGCATTTTTTACTCATTAAGGCTCGTAAACAAGTTCAAGTTCAACTTAAACCTAGACAAGCTTGGCTCGTAAATTTTTTATTGAGTTTGAGCTCGACTCGAGTTTTTTTAAAAATTTAACAAACCAACCTGAATATTTTAAGGCTCAGCTCAATTTGACTTGTTTATAGCCTAACTAGGTACGAGGCCACGTGCTACGCACGAAGTTAATGCCCGTTATGGAAGCAACTGAAGTAGATCTTGATATTGATTTGTTGATTTTCGGTTCTGCTATTTATCACTGTAAATAGTTCAAGACTCTGATCTGAATTTTGACCTAATATCTAAACCAATGGCCAATGTAAGAATTGTAATAACTTTGGAAAAATTTGCCCATAAAATTAGCAAGACACTCGAGAGCATTCTCGAGCCTGAAAAAATTAACCATGCAAAATTTCTAATCAAAGTGTTTTTTACAATGGAAATTAGTAATCAACTAGTTACTTATATCACACCATGCACAGTATCAGTAGCCCAACAACTAAAATAACAAAAAAAAACAAAAATCATTGCTATATCAAAATGATCTCTATTGCCAGTTAGAGTTTTCAGGATACTCAAAGCATTCTTTTGCAACTCCACTTTGACCCAAATATTTGCAAATCTTGCATGTCAAAACAATTATTAGTAGCATGTAATTATAGCCATAGGTTATTGAAACGTCTTAAAATAAAAAATAGTATAACTTATGGAGCAATGACACGGACACATAATATGACATTGACACTCCGACACAAACTTCCACAAACTGGAGGACACGCTTTTCAAAGTGCCCTTTGAGTGTCCAAACTAAAAACACTTTGGATTTGAGTGTTAGACACATCTCCTATCAATAAGTGCAAGCCAAATGTCCAACCGTTAAGTGTTTGACACCTGGAAACTACTGATTTATTTTATCAAAAGGAAAATAAGAAACTTATGAAACAATAAAATGTACATGTCGAGACCCAGATTCTCATACCGATGCACCTATTTTGTACAATGAAGTTAATTTGCCTAATGAATGGGAGATTGAACATGGAAATCCTAGACCAAAATATTCACATTGAGCAAATTACAATCCAAAAATCTTTCTTCGATTGAGTTATTTCACAGGCTCTCACAGCCAATGTTCGTTCATTTTTAGCGACCATCAAACTAATACTCTATTGCCAAGCCAAAGAAGAAAAGAAAAGAAACTCTTGCACCCTATAAAGAACATAAGCTTAAGGGAGATTCCGACAATATCATGCCATCAATTTTGTCATTTGATTCATTACTTCACCGGCCTAACTATTTAATTAAACAATTTATTGTATTCTAATTATCCATTTCTAAGAGAAAAGATAGCAATCTTTCCACGAACACAAACTTGATCAAACAAAAGTAGACCAACCCACTCATTAGGATCATATATCCAACCAAACCAAACTAAACTAAGGCATATATGCATCAAATTGAGCATTAAAATGGAACGAAAAAAAGTAAAGAACAGAGCTTTAAAGCACACACACCAACACGGATACGGAAATTCTAAAAATATTGATACGGATACGGTATGGGACACATTAAAATAATTTAATTTAAGGGGGAGAGAGAGTGTGTGTGTGTGTGTGTGTGTGCGCGAGTGGGACAAACGTGTCCATGCCGTGTCCCCCCCTAAAAAATAATTTCATTTAAGGGACACGCCACGTAGCATGTCCAATACGTGATAAAACGTAATGAACACAAATTACCAATATTGGAAGTTCAAGAGTTGGCTTTGAAGTGATGCACTGATAATAATGAGACGTAGCAAGTTCTCGACCCAGGATTCTAATGTTTAATGGGAGGATTAGCATCTATATTCCTTAAACTTTAGGACACATTCCAAACTTAATGAAATAAGGACACATTCTAATGTTCCTATGCCCATTCCAAACTTGTATTCCTTAAACTTTAGGACACATGAGTCAATGAAGGAACTTTTTAATCTTTTTATCATACCCTTCCCCATCAGTGAAAATATATATGTTATAACTATTTTGGATGCCCTTAACCCTCCTATATCCTCACTCATTGTTTGCAGGGCATTCATTCGAACACCTAGTAGGCGCTATCTTCTTCACTTACCAATAGGGTTAAGCATCATATCTCAGTTTAACCAAAAAAGACATCAAAAGACAATTAGGACATGGAAGCGACAACACAACAGTTTTTGATATCATAAAAGTACCTCGAAACATGGGGCAGTGGGGTCAGTCGTGTATCCTGATCGACCAAGGTCAACCATTTGCAGTAGATGCATTGTGTATACAAAAATAGCACAATGGATGAAAGCCTTTTGTCAAAATATGCCCCCATATAATATATCTTAAACCTCATCCCAACCATGGATGGAAAAAACTAAAGTTTGATCATTTTTATTCTATTGGCTGTCGATCCCCACCACCATGGCTCTCTACACCCGGTGTCAAGTACAACACAAAATCATCAACACAAACGTAGGAAAGAGTAAATCACACCCAATGAAACAAATTGAAGACTAAACCACCCCTAAATCAAGAGGGTTCTTCAAAGGCTAAACAAATAAAAGATTAAAAAAGAAATTTACCAAAAAATGGGATATACATATACACAATCTATCTCTTCCTCCATCTCCATCTCTCTGTATATACGTAGTCACACATGCATATTATATCTACATATCTGTATTCAAATGCACTTGCAAATCACGAAAATCAAACCCTATTAAAACAAAGCCCAGCTGAAGTTTTGATTTCCCCCAAAAGCAAATCGATAAATCCATCTCAAGCGCCTCAAATCCTGATTGCTCACAGCAAACCCACATGTAGGTGGAAGAAATTAAATAGGAAACTCACGGTAAAAAATTCAAAATCTTACCGAAAATGCCTTTATGTGCCTTGTCGGTGACTTTTTGGAGGAGAAGTAACGGGCCAGCCTGGGGCTATAGAACGGGAAGACAGTAACTTCTTCACGGCGTCGACAAAGGTCCATTCGACGGAGAGAGATAGGGTTTGACGAAGGTCCGGTGGCGCCTCAAATCTCGATTGTTCTTCTGTATCGGCGGCGTTGGGGTTGGGGGTTTTGTGGGTTTCCGATCGGAGACCGGTGGCTCTCACAGTGGTTTTCTGATTACGTTTGAAGTCGACTGGAAATAGGGTGAACGGGAAGGATGACGTTGAACAGCTTAAGGTCGCAAGCGTGGGAGTGATCGCCACTTTCTCTCTCTATCGCTTGGAAGCTCTCTCTCTCTCTCTCTCTCTCTCTCTCTCTCTCTCTCGCGCGCGCGCGCTCGTAAAAAAATGATAAGGGACACAAAGGGAAATATGGGAAAAGTTTGGAAGGGGTATTAACAAATAGAAAAAGATCCTTGAGGACAACCAAATAAGCCAAAACTACGAAAATACCAACAAAGGGCAAATACAACATCATCCAAATTGGACCAATTGACCAAATAACTCAAATTGAAAAGCCTCTCTAATATACGGCCCTTCGGTTGTGGATATATGGTACACTCTATGAAACTTTATTAACCCTGTCTATTGATAAAGGAAAGTGTTAATTTCAACTTTAAAGGTAGAGAATAATATATAAAAAATGCATTGATATCTGAAGAAAATGTATTTTATTTATAAAAGTGTGTAAATATTTATAAAATATGTATTATTAAAATCCGAACTTATTTGACATAATTTACTAGGAGTACTTAAATGTCGGAAAACATAAGAGGACCGATGAGTTTGCACCGACCACGTACCGACGGCGCTGACAACGCTGTTGTGGGTCCCAAATGATCGATCCGAGCCGTTCATAATTCTCAAAATCGAATTCCAAGAATAAAATAGGGGTGATTTTGGATCGAGCTCATAAAGCCGTCCGATTGTCTAGATTCCCGCATAGGCTCACTCGAAATTCATTTTGAGAATGATGAACAGCTTGGATCGATCGCTTGAAACCCACAACGACATCGCCGGCGCTGTCGGTGCGTGATTGGTGCAAACTCATCGGTACATATAGAAGGGTTCCTTAAATGTTGGAAAATATACCTCACCCCATCCAATCCCACCCATGCACACCCTGCGAAAAAAAACCTGACACACACGAACACACACACACACACACACACACTTAAAAAATCCGTTCCAAACAAGACCTAACCCTAACCATAGCATTGTTTAGGCCACAGGAACTCAATTCCCTTGTAAGTTGTAACGTTGTTTATTGTTCAGCTTCAATTCCTCATCTCTCATCTTCATCCTCATCATCAAACCCCTTTGGCCGCACCACCAGAAAGATACCAAAACCCTAACCTCCAAATCTCCCTCTCTGCACAAAACAAGGGTTTCGATTCTGTCTAATGTAAAGATCTGCACGTACAGATCGCAATCATCGGACAGTTTTTCCTGAGGGTAAGTAAAAATAACTTTTTGAGCCAGACCCTGTTTGTTTTGACAGAAAATAAAGCTGGGAAAATCGCTTTTCCGGAGGCAATAATACTTAATTACCAATCGGATTTTTCTGGACGTAAGTAAAATTCCGTTTTCAGTCAGACCCTGTTTGTTTTGACGGAAAACAAAGCAGGGAGAATCCCTTTTTGCGTGGAAATATCATCTAGTTACCAAACAAAGGGATCCTAATAAATTTGTGCATTTTTTTGTAGGTGATATTGTTTGTGTTTTAGCATAATCATTTGTGGTGGTGGAGGTAGAGAGAGATGGCTCGGGATAGGGATTTGTCGAGGTCGCCTTCGTACAGGCGGAGGCATTCTCCGTCTCCTTATAGCCGGAGAAGCCGAAGAGATAGAAGCCGATCTCCATATTCTTATAGCAGGTGATACCAGATTACTTAATATATGCATCTTTATGTGTTTATTGGATTTATTGAAGGTAGATTTCTGATCTCGTGCTGCTTATCTCTTGACAATGAATAGCATATTCAGAATCTGCTTAGCTTAGATGTTATATAATTATATTAATATATTAATATGGGTAGGGTTTGTTATCCCTGTCGAATGTCGGTGATGAATCCACAGTGGGTACTAGGGGAGTGACGCACCCTGGAAATTTAAGAATCCTCATATATACCAGCAATACGTAAGAGAATCGCAGGAATTCGAGGTTTTACACAGCTAAATCATATGAGTTTGCATCATGGAAGTTGAATCAACTGGATCGCTTACACTTCAGAGCTCTTATGTATGTCTAGTTAGTCAAAGTGACAATCACGATTATTGGTGTTGGAGTTCACATGGCTTGAAATATTTATTTATGATTAACTTAATGCAAAGCGCAATGGTGAGATGATCGCATTTGGATACTGTCTCATGAGCTCATATGTAACCGCATATGGTATCTAGGTATGGTCACAATAGCATTGTTTCGAATGGATGCCAATCTGATCAGAAAGCAATTTTGTCCTTTCTTCTCATACGGCACTTTGCTGGATAGATGCATAAATTGCATACTTTTGTTTGTGGGCTGAGTTAAATGAAGAAACTGAATTGGGAATTTGGAAATGTAATTTATTTCCAACTTTTATTCTTTGGCTAGGGAACTGTGTAGGTGTAAGTAGTTTCTTACCTTTTTGCTTTCATTCGCTCTTCATATTCAAAATCAAGATCCAGACACTGCACAGTCTCTTGAGAGTTTAGAGCATTGGCATTATGCCATAGAAGACAGTGTAGAATTTTAGATTAAGAAGGTTTGTATCTATCTAAATTATTTGTTGAATTTGAGTATTCAAGCAAAGATTGGACTTGACATCGTTTGATGTTATTATTTTTTATCATGGCTGATCTTTTTATTGGCTTCTTCCCTTTATTTTACATAGCAGACCGGTTATGAATAGTTGTGTTCGCTTCGTATTGCTTATGACGTTGCTGCTCTGAGAGATTTCACCTTCCATGAGTATGCTTACAGATGATCGCCTTCGTACTTGTACAGAGTTTTCTCATCTTTGGTCAATCTGATGATTATCCTACTCAAGTTGCAAGCAGTAGTGGTTGAACTATCTGATCTTTGGGGACTTTGCTTTTGTAATGTGTCCTGGAAATATGTTAAAGAGATATTTGTAATGTAACATCAACTATATTAAACGAGTAAGATAGAATACATTTCTTTTTTCTGAGAAAATTTAAAGAGACGCAGTTGCCTCCCTTCAAATAGGAAGCGAGCAGGTGATGGTGGCTGATGGGTGTCTTTACGTTGTTCGATTCTTTAGCGGTTTCATAATGAGAAAAGAGGGAGCAACCAGTTTATTCTTATCAATGTTTGAGGTAACTGTACATGATTCTGTCCATATTGTGCTAGATGGTGCTGGGTCAGTGTGATGCTATGCATGTGTATATTCTATGATTTGCTCATCTCTATTTGTTGCCAATTAACTTAAATGCTATTACACAGACGAAGAAGTCGTTCAATTTCCCCTCGACGCCGCAAGAGTCCTTCACCATCTCCAAGACGGCGTAAAAGTCGCTCTCCCACACCAAGGCGCCATAAAAGACGAAGGACCTCAGTATCTCCTATAACTGTGTCTCGCAGCCCTAGTAGCGGGTCATTTGAGCAAAAAAATGCCAGTGAAAAATTGAGAAAAGAAGAAGAAGAGAAGAAACGGTATATCAACACTTTATGTACTTTTGTGATCAACTCTCTCTCTCTTTGTTTTCTTTCAGCTGTTTGCACCATCTTAGAGTATGATATGTTTGTTTCCATCTTTGTTCCTCTGTTGTGTGTGATTAAGTACTTAGGACACTTTAGTAATTAGGACACACTGTCACACTCATAGTAGCTTTTTACCAGAATGTATGGAAAAGTGAAGGGGATCTGCTTTTTGCTTGGTCTTGTACAATTGATAATATGCCCACATTTTATATCATTTCTTTGTTTTACATTTGACAAGAATAAATGGCAAAATAAGGGAAAATCTGCAGTATCAATGGACTTCTGTTGTTAAACATCTACTTTGGTGCAGGGGCCTCTATGGTGATCAGGCAAGAAGCTATTGGCCCATGTGTATTTTCTTTTTTGGTTGTCTACTAAATCAAACACAAAATCATGTAATTGCAGCTTGGCATGCTTTTAGCATTATTTTGTTCTTAGCTTTTTAAATACCAAATGCTGATGCATCTGAGGTTAAGAGTGACATGATATGAATTAAACTTCAGATGATCTACCCTCTGCTCTCTGAAGATGGGAGGATATTGTAGGTCCTCTTACTTAGAATTATGGGGCATTATAGTCAACCTCCTTATGTCATCGCTCATCACAACATTTTCTTGTTTAGGCTCAATTGATTGTGTTCCTCCCCATTTCCTTACTTTAGAGAATACCAGTGGCCTCATTATTCATCGACTCAGTCTCATAATCACTTTGTGAAATAGCCATGTTCTCTACAATGTAATTTTAGTTATGGGTTCTTATGCTCATGCAACATTTTTTGTGTTCACCTTTATTAAAGAATATGGGACAAATGAATCCAAGTCCATTTTTAGGCCCATTATCTGGCAGTGCTTTTTGATAATAATAAAAAATAAATAAAGGGTCCTAATTATTTTTCCGTGCTTGGAAATACTCAACCTTGCTGAAAGGAACTATCTGATTAGGTTGATTTTTTGGCATCTTTAGATTCAGTTTTATTAGTATGTGGAAATGTACAGAAGGAGATTAGTTGATTTGTTTGCGTCTGGAAAATGGGTTATATGATTAGGAATGTAAGCTTGTGGCAATATGCAGAAGGTGCTCTTGACATTTTCAAATGCATTTTTGTCTTCATTGGTGAGGGGGAAAAAGGTTTTTTACGTTGTGTTATTATTGTCCACTCTATAGGAAGTTGAGTTGACATGATATTCATTAGCCTGGAAAATCACAGGGTTAAAAGAACTGAGCTCGGTTTGGCAATGTGGGAAGGCACATTGCCCATAATTGTCAAACTCTAATCCCTTTTCTTTTTGGTACATGCCATGAAAATTAGAAAGGAAGGGAAGGGAGTAGATGGATTTAGCATCTCTAGCCAATGGATGTTCGGGTTCCCACGAAGTTGTTTGGTTGAGTGGAAGGTAAGGAGGAAGGAAGGAAGGAAATGGTTTAACTTCGTTTTTTTAAAAATATTCTCTTATGTTCTGTAGAAACTTGACCAACAATTGAGGGACAAGAAGGAGCCCTACTATCTTCTGCCAATGGATGAGGAGGATCATATTTTTGGGCTTCTTGGATTTCTTTTCCCATTCTATCCCTTATATCCTGTCATCCCTCCCACCAAACAAAGGAACATGCTTCTTTGCTAAACTTAGCACAATTCCGCATATTAACAATTTAGAATTCGGCTTTGACCTAACTATATGTAATGCAAGATTAAAGTTTATGGTGATTAGTTTTAAAACTGCGAATCGTTACTTGACATTCTTCTCCACAGGCTTTTTTGGAGGAAGATACTGCTATAGATCAACTTGTTAAATTTGATGATCAATTGGATGCCTCGTTTATCTACTATTCACCAGTTTTGAACTCATTTGTTTGGATCAGGAATCAGTTAGAGGTATGCCTTAAAAGCATGAACTTATTTTTTGTGCCTTTGTCGTCATGAAGGTTAGTTTGCCATTCAGTACGTTTAGTAAGAGAGGAAGGGGGAAAAAAAGGGAAGTTTACGATGGAAATTGTCATTCCCATCTTGCTGCTAACCGGCTTCAAAGGCGTGTCTGGAATACAAAAATGATGTGTTTCCTTCCTATTGTGGCCATTTCCTGCTTAACTCTCTTCTTGTTCTATCAGGCGTCAACAGGAGGCAGAACTGAAACTGGTAGAGGAAGAAACAGCAAAAAGAGTTGAAGAAGCAATTAGGAAGAAAGTCGAGGAGAGCTTGAACTCAGAGGAGATCAAGCTGGAGGTACAGAGGCGATTGGAGGAAGGTAAGAGGGAGCTTATTGATTTAGTTGCAGCTCAACTTGAGAAAGAGAAGGAATCTGCTGTTATTGAGGCGAGACAAAGAGAGGCAAGTATCTATTAGAAATTTCAAAGAAGCGCTTTACAGATTACTTTATTTTCCATATTTCAAAATTGAAACTCGTTGAAGATTTTCTAGAGTTACTCCTTTCTATCTCCTGTTTTGTTGGTAGCCTAACAGTCACCCGCCAAACGCTTAATTGGGATCTGGACAAGGGTTCTGGGAACAAAAGTTGTTTCTGATTCCTGTGTCATAACTTCCATTCCAAAAACATTAATTTGTGCATGGAATATGGTAAGCTGATGCATAGAGATGAGAGCCCCTTTGTAATCCTAATGTTTTATATTCCCATCCTATAAGAAGCATGATTCTATCATTCTACCCCTAGTTATTGTGGTTTGCTTTTGGTCAGTCACTGCTTGATAAAGGAACAAAAACAAGCACCCCATGGGCTATCCATCTTTGATCGTGGAGGATATTTTTATATTGTTTTAAAATCTTTGTGAAACTTCCCAGATTGTTTTGTTATAATTTTGAAGAACCTATTTAAAGGACTCTATGGATGGGGCTTTAAAATTATGTGCATATATTGTCAAAGGTTAAAACCGTCTCAAGTCCAACCGAGCCCATTCGATTTTCTGTCTTTATGCAGGAACAAGCTCAAAAAGAGAAGGAAGACCGGGAGAGGATGCTTGAAGAGAATAGGAGGAAGGTGGAAGAAGCTCAAAGAAGGGAAGCTTTAGAACAGCAAAGGAGGGAGGAGGAACGGTACAGAGAACTGGAAGAGCGTCAAAAACAGAAAGAGGAGGCCATGCGAAGGAAGAAACAGCAAGAGGAAGAAGAGCGTGCGAACCAGATCAAACTGTTGGGCAAGAACAAAGCCCGGCCAAAAGTCTCGTTTGCAATCGGTTTTAAGTAGTTATGATTGGGATTTGAATGTTCGTGTGTCGGTTACATTTGTCAAGTGGATAGATGCAATCTGAAGCAAGATATAACGGCTGCAACAGTGTTTCCTTTTTGCTGCTGTAGTATTTTGGTCCTTCAATCTTTCCGTTGTAATCCTCCATGAAGTTCACTGCTGTAGTAGTAAGTTTTAGTGTATCATGAACTCGAGACCTTGTTTATGGTTTCCTTGAATGCCAGTATATTTTGGTTCATCTTTTGTTTCTGGTATCCTTTGTCCTAGTAAAAGTAACTAAGAAGCCAATCAGATACAGTGAACCCTTTTCGATTAGAGAATCATTCACTGAAATAATTTTAAAAAACTCTTTTTTATTATTTTTAATTTTTGGGTTTGAAAAGCATTTAGAAACACCTGCAAAAGACTAAGGCTTTGTTTGGGAGTGACTTTCTGGTAAACTAGTTATTGCTTTGTGTTTGGTTTCACAATGAATATGGTTTCATGTTTTCTACTGGTTACATAACTCCAGTTTTTCTGTATTTTTGGGCTCAACATTCTAGGTACTCTGGCCGATTTCGTATCACAATTAAAAAGAGAGAATCTATCGAAAATAACTTCCCTCTTGTTTGATGTCAAAGAAGAGAGAGACTTTTTTTTTACGGAGGGTCCTGAAAGGGCCGGTTTACGGAAACCCAAAAGGGGTCCTACCGACGCTTCATAGCAGTAATCTGAATCAATCATGTGGGGCGCGCAGAGTCCGGATCATAGTTTTTTTGCACCAAAATTTAGTTTTTGACATACCTATTAATGCTAGGTCAAGCTAATTTTTGACATCTACACACTACTTTGCGTGCCCTACAAGATGACCGGTTCAGATTATTGCAATGAGTTGTCATTGGACCCCTTTTAGAGCTTCCGTAAACCGGCCCTTTTAGGACCCTCCGGGAATAAGGTTTTCTTGTCAAAGAAAAAGGAAGGGAAGTAATTAAAAGTAAATTGATGACAATGGAAAATCACGCAGAAGGAGAGAGATGAACTCTCTTTCTTTCTATAAGTACCAAGCTCCTATATCATGGGGAAAAAAAATATTTATTGAACTGTATGAATTGTCAACAAACAATTGAGAGGATTATCCACTCTGAAAAAATTAGTACAACACTCAACAGCCTTAATAACACTTAGAAAACGATGGAGAAAAGCATCGATGATAACTTATCCTGTCAACTGCAAAGGAACCGGCACAGTGAACTGCATGAATCTTATTGCCTCAGACTTTTTCTGATCACCCTCGGCTTGTTCACGAAATTTGAGCTCCCTAGCGCAGGAAAATCATCTTTCTCATCGAAAATGGACTTATTGCTCGCCTCTGCAGTAACAACTCTTGCAGGTTCGCGATAGGCAATTTTATCCTCTTCCTGTTGTTTTTGTTGTTGCACTGGCGACTTCATGATGGGAGAATAAACAAGTGGCTTTATTCCTGTGAGTTCTGGATCGGATGAAAACCTATATGGTTGTTTGGTGTCGTCCATTTTCCTGAATGTGATGGAAATTCTGCAGCAAAGTAAACCGAAATTATAAGATCAAAAAACGAGAGCCAAAGATTCAATTCTTTCTTCTATACATGACTGTTACAGGGAAAATCGATACAGAAAACAGATTCATGAAAGTACAACAAAAAACGGTCCTTACATACCTTTTTGCTGGCACGCCAGGAACACAATGCTTGGCAACATCAGCTCCATTACCATTCAGAATGAGCACTGATCTGCAATACATATATACAACAAATTTATATCGAAGGTGAATAATAATGAGATGTGCCAAATATGGAAGATTCTTACTTCTTAGAGAGTTATTTAGCAAGATTGTGATGTTGACGTACCCGACTGGTAAAGGTATAGAGACGGGCCCAGAAAACTCTCCGGCATCTACAACTTTCAGACTTGCACCAAAGAGAATATTGCACTCTGTCAAGAACGAGACGGTGCAAAAAGGCCTAAGGAAGTCGTGATGGTCGATGTGCGGTGGAATGCAATCCCCTGCTTCATAGATATTGACAATACAACTATTGGGGACACATGTCGGAGGCAAAACGTGCCACCTGACCATCCGCTTTATCATTTGCTTGAACAAGGGAGGTAGTGGATCAACATCCTCGTCTCGAACGATACCTGGGGGGTTCCCATTTTTATCCTGTGACAAGAAGAGAAACCAAGAAGAGTTTAATACAAATGGGGAATTTTATTGTAGAAAACCTCAAAAAAAAAAAAAGTCTTGAAGAGAAATATATTACCACTGCATAGTTGTAGCAACAACCAAACTGAATCGTTATACGCCCTTTACCTCGCATCCACCTCCTTGGTTCGGAGTATGTTCGTGCTGCAACATGTTTACAGATAAAAATGAGATAAACTCAACAAGGAAAATCTTCTAGGCCCGATACGCACTTACTAGCATGGCTAAGATTTGTTTTCAAATTGTGATATGTATCGTGTACCATTTTTTCACTGTATAAATTGTATTAGGATACATACATATCTTAAGATACCTTTGTTGGAAGAGTATGAATTTCTAATGTGTAGTTGGACAAGATTTTGGAAGAGGGAGAAATACTTAAGACAAGTGGAGAATGAGAGCATTTGTATTACACTTACTCAAACTTTTTTTGGTTTGATACAAAATGGCTAGAACTCATCCCTATTTATACTATATGGAAGTTTCTAGTTCAAAGATATTTTCATACAAAATAAATTTTGAGGTAGATTCTAGAACTACACATGTGATTAATTCTCACAAAAAAAAATCCAAACATTTCACAAGGATATTCTAGAGCTTTCTAATTTCTATAAACTAGATATTTATATCTCCTTCAATAATTTCTTCATCTTTGAGCTTTCTTGATCGGGTTTATTTGGACTTTGCTTTCTTGTGCTAAAATACTAAATCGAGTTTATGCTTCAACAACATTAATTATAAAAAAAAAAAATAGCTATACTATTACACCTAATAACAACAAAAAAACTATGCTTACATTTAAAAATATATATTTTAAGATGTAAAATTTCAAGTCTCTCAACCAGAGTCTATTACATTAAGGCTTCTGCTGCTTTAGTTATGGAAAGAAAATAAGAGCCCTTATATGATTCAGAAAAAACAGAATGGAAATATGGCTCTTTCTCCTATTCAACCTTACGTTAAGGTTGAATTTCTATCAAATGATTTGGATGTCGCCATAATTAGATTAGACGACTTAGATTAATGCGTTTGAGGTTCCACTTCTCAAAACAAGGTCCGACTTTTTCCCAAAAAGTAACACGTGATACGTACCAAATCAGATAGAGGGCATTTGGGCTTGAGACGTGCAGTAAATCAGAACAAAACTTGGATTAAAATCAGAGAAGGGCAGAAGGCATTAGTTCACATACCTCGAAGCTGACCGTTCTGTCCCTTGCGCTGCAAACTATAGACGCAGTCAACAATTTCCTTTTGCTCCTCTGGATTAAAAACCCCTGTGTGAAGCTCAAGTCCTTGAAGCACATTCGTCGCCCTTCCACCAACCCTCTCAATATGAGTAAAATCCTTCTTCCTTCTAATTTGCGCAAACCTAACACGCTCATGCTCCTCGGACAATCCATTTTGAGCAAGCGAGGGACCTCCACCGCGTCCATTACTTTGTGTTGTTTCAGACGAGCGATGGAATGCTGCTTGTTTGCTAGTCACTGGCGAAGGAGATGAATTAGCAAAACCTTTTGTGGGGGTTTGGATAGAGCTCCAAGATGTGGATTTGCTAGCAGATGTAGAACTCGTAACTGACAAAGCCAAGCTAGCTGAATTTGCAGACCAGAAATCCATGGAACTTTGATTCTCACTTGATTCTGATTGCTCATTAGATTTCTCTACAAAAATAGAAGAAACAGAAACTGTGATAAATACATGCCTCCCTGCCTCAACAATGCAAGTTTTGGTGAAAACATAGGTTGAGAATGCAATTATGACGTTAACTTGTTCGGTGAATGTGACACCCCGTCTCATATTGAAAGTCTGCATGGGTGATCTCGGATCTGTAACGCCCCAAAATCTTGCAAGAAAAATGATTGAACAAAATCTCCCCAAAAGAAAAGAACACAACATTTGCTTAAGGCTCAACCACAAAAGGTTGAGCACAAAAATATCAACTTCACAAATTTGTACAACCTAATCTAGTTTTATACTTATTAGCCAAATCGTTTTGACGTTATGGAACTTTATTGTCTACACCAAAGTTTCCCCATTTATTGTCTGGCCTTAGCTTTTTATGCTATATTCTTTCTCATCCATTCTCTCTCACACCATCTTTACTTCACAATTCATATTTGGGTCCCTGAAATTTTCAGAGCACGTGCACACTTTTGTCTACAGTTTTCTTGATGCATTCTTGTTGAGAATGAAGAAGAAGAAGAAGAAGAAGAAGAAGAAGAAGAAGAAGAAGAAGAAGAGATATCTTCTTTTGAACAGGAAATTTTGGTCATGTAAATCTTCTATTTCGCCGGAATTCCTTGATTGCTCCATACAAATTTACCATGGAAAAACTCTTGTTCATGATAAAATCACTGAAGGAAAGGTTGGTCATAAATTTGGAGAGTTTGCTTTTACAATAACACACACACACACACACACACACACACACACACAGAGGTTCATATATATAGCGGAAGCAGGTTGTGTACGAATGATACATGGTAACGGTTGCAATGCAACAGTGTTGGGAGATTCAAATGATACGTGGCAGTATAGGGGAAACGAATAAAAACTTGGGTAAAAACAAATACGCATCAGGAATGTACGCGTGCAAATTTCCGGTCTCTCTAGTATATCGGGATGTAACAATAAACGCAAGGGATGTGTAGCGGTCAATACGATATGCAGCTGCCTATATTTAAAACCACAAACAAATACCTCTGTATGTGTATTGTTAAAAAACAACACTTAAGAATCCTAAGGCCCCTTGGATTATTGGCTTTTTGGCTTTTTACGTTTTACGAAACAGATCATTCTCCACATTCTCCACCACATTCTCCACGACTAAATCAACTAAAAAACCCCCGAAAAGCAAAAAAAAACCAGTTTTGTGGAATCAGATTCACGAGCAGTACTCTGTCTCTGAAGTACCTAAACGATGACTTAAGTTGTATTCAACCCAAAAAATACTTTCTGCTGCATAACTAATCAAAACAAGTTTACACACACACACACATATCGTATATATAAACACACATGCACAGAGAGAGAAAGAGAGAGAGAGAGAGAGAGAGAGAGAGAGAGAGGTCTTACTATTGTCGATAACTTTTAGAAGACGAGTGAGCAACAGAGCTTGACAGTTTTGACAAAACCCTTCACCTTCCTCACTCAAAACTTCCAAAATCTCTTCTTTCTCCAATCCCTTCATCAGACCAATAAACCCATCACCGGAGCCGGCCTCCGGCGCCCTGTCGCCGGCAAAACACCCAGTCATTCCGCCAGAGTAACCCCAAAAAGCAGAGGAATCAAATAGGAAATCAATCAGATCTCGAAAAAAAAAAAAGCTTAATTCGGAAAATCCCACAAAATCTTTGAGATGTACGTATTTATATGGAGGAATTGAGTCTAGCGTCGAATGGGATTTGACTACAATTTGTTGAGAGAGCGAGAGAGAGAGAGAGAGAGAGAGGCAGCGGTGTTTTCTGTGTATGTTTCCAAAAAAAAGGGTAATAATTGGGTTTTTCGAGTTTGTTGCGAATTGCGATAGATACAGTAAATTTTTTTTTACAGCGGAAAATCTATTTGACTGTCCTCTGTCAGTAACTAGGTTTCAAATCACACGTGAAGGGTAGTTCTGGAAGCCGGAATTTTATTCGCCGTTTCTAGCTCATTCCCGTGTACCAATACCTTAGAATTCCTAGTTTTCGATACGGTGTTTTTGTACTATAAATTGTTAAATTAGTTGATGTATGTGAATAAAATAACTTGTTAATTTGACAACTTGTAATTCAATAATACCGAAAATACCCTACTGGAAACTCAGTATTAATCACCATATAAATTTGCCAAGTTCACAAATTAGGCTAGATTTTGCCTAATAAGTTAGTCAGCCTGTGTTTTTTTTGTTTTTTTTTTGTGTGGTCTTAATTCAATTTTTTTCATTTTTCGTTTCACATTAAATTCTTGAAGATTTTGCCTTCACTTAAAAATTTGAGTTTGGATAATATTTTTTAACTTTTTAATTTCTATCGTCGAGACGAATCAATATCTATAAAAAAAATTAAACACAACACTAAAACTGAGATTTTTTTAATAAAGAAAAAGGCCAACTAGTTTATTAATCCAAAGATGTGGCTTATAGTCCATTTCGTTGTGGACCGGGAAGTGTTGTGAACCCCTTACTCCCTTAGTTGTCTGATCATATTTTGGACGACCCAAATGCATTTGGTAATTTTTATTTAATTTTGACCTAATTTTACCGGTAAAAAATCAAAGCACATCCTGACTATCCAAAACATGATTAGACGGCCGAGGAGTACAAAGCACCAAGTTGCACAACACCCCACCCCACCCCCCAGCGATTCATCTGATTGTACTAGTTGCCTTCCAAGTAAGAAGTCTGGGGTTCAATATAGAGAGACATTAAACCCCCTCTAATTGTTGACCCACTAATCCTTGGTGTATATCGTATGAAAAAAAAAAATATTAATCCAAACTTGCCCTAAGTATATAAACTTAGGTGATTATGGCTTAATTAGGAATTTTGATGGACCACGGGGCTGCTTGTGCCCCAAGGCAAGTGATTTTCTAGCAATAATGGCTTATCCATTCATAGCTTACTGATCTAATCAAGTAATGTCGTCATGCATTGTATCTATTTTTCATGTATTGAAGAAAAATGAAATTTATTAATACTGAGTTTTAGATGTCTGATTAACTTAAATTTTTACGGGTCTCTTGTTTTGCATCTAAATCTACATAATGAACGTTTTAGATCATGTTTTTGACGGCCAGACAAAATCGGAACGAAGGCTCAGCAGGTCTCCCTTGTTTTGTTTTGTTAACTCATTGGATAATTACATGGGCGTATGTTTTAGCCTTCTTTTTGAGTAAAAAATCAAAAATTTTTTTTTTTAAATTATTTTGTCCTTATTCAATTTTTTTTTTTGCATTCATTAGTTTTACATCAAGATTTTGTGGTTATAATCCAACTATTTTAGCTTTATTCAAAAAAATATTTGGTTTGACCATAAATTTATACTTGTTAGATTCGTCTCGCCGAGAGGAATCCAGAAATCACAAAATCTTGACACAAAACTAACGAATGCAAAAAAAAAAAAATTGAATAAGGACAAAACTACACAAACTGGTTTTTTACCTAAAGGAGTTGTTCATATGAATCATGTTAGGCAACCTCAAGCAAGTATACAGAACATTAGACCTTGTTTAATAACATAGATTCAACATTTAAAACTGAATCAATTAAGTAGTAAGTCATTAAGTAGGTTTGATAATCACATTTCGTGTTACTTAACAAATTAAGTGTAACTTAAAATGTAGGCTAAAAAATTGATAAAAATTAAGTAGCTTTGAGCTACTTAATTATGGCTGAATTCCTATTCACTTACAATCAATCATCACACATTCGCCGCCGCCGCCGCCGCTCACCACCACCACCACTACCACAACCTCTACCACCACTGTCACGCTGCCGCCGCCACCACAACCACCACCATTGCACTACCACCACCGCCATGCCACTACCACCACAACCACCACTATTACACCACTGTCATGCCGCTACCACCACCACTATCACCGTTACCCATATACCACTATCACCACCGCCGCCAAGCCACAACCACCGGGCCACGCCATGCCGTTACCACCACAACCACCACCATTGCACCGCCACCATGTCGCTACCACCATAACTACCACCACTACCACACCGCCACCACCACCACCACTATCACCGTTACCCATACACCACCACTACTATTGTCGTGTCACCGCCATCACTTCACTACCACCACTAGCATTCCACCCAGCCCCCACCACTACCGCCATAACCATCACACTACCACCACTACACCACCAACATTGCACCACTATTACTCTATTGCCACCACAACTCACCATCATTCCACCACCACCATTACTCCACTGCCACCGCCACCTCACCACCTCCAAATCACCACTCCACCACTACCACAAATACATGATGACCATTAATAAAATTAAGAGACAATTAAAACCCTTTTTTTTAATTAAATGCTTAATTTATTTTATCAAACAGCTTTTCAGCTTAAAAAAATTTCAGCATTTAGTTTTCAGTTTTATCAAACAGCACCTTAGTCAAAGACTAATTTTAGAATAGGGAGAATTAATTAGAGGTCCTGTATAAAAAATATTATTATGATTCCATCTTATGAAATTTGAATATTTATGATTCTAGCCTGAAATTCAAATAAACCTCAAAACACCCTTTCTCTCTCCTGATTTTCCCAATATATTTTCTCTCTCCTAATCTTTTCTAATTTCTCTCTCTCTCTCTCTCTCTCTCTCTCTCTCTCTCTCTCAAATCTTCATTCTTTCCTAATTTTTGAATCTTCTCACTCCTAATTTCTCTCCTAAATCAGAAAAAATACGCAAAAAAAAAAAGAAAAAATCCTTAACAACGAAAAACATGATAAATTAATGAACCATATTAGATTGTGTAAAAAATATGATAAATTAATGAATCATATACCAGACTATGTAAAAAAACTTGATAAATTAATGAAGATAAATACAGAAAACATAATAAATTAATAAACCATGTTCAATGTACGAATCATTAACATGGTAAACAAATTAACCACTAATGAGAAATTGCTACAACCCAAAAAAAAAAAAGTTGGTAATTGCTATACCACAAACATGAAAAGTGGAAAAAAGTCGACACAACAGAATTACCACATAACAAAATATGGTAATTCTCACGACTCAGCAACCCACAAACATGGTAAAATAATTTTCCATGAATCTTGTATTGAATTATAACAAATCATGAGTAACTACACATCTACCAATACCACCATCACGTACACGATGTGATTGAATATATCATGTTTTCTAAAAAAATCCCATGACAAAAATAGACAAAGAATACCTTCAATGGCAAACTTTTTCATAAAAAAATGGATAAAAAGATATACAAATGAATGTAAAGAAAGCACTTTATGTGCTTTGTGTATTTATCATGGCCCTTTTTGCCATTGTAGCAATCATCACTGTTATTGGTGATGAAATCTTCGTTAGACTCGTTGTCACCAATAGCACCTCAATCATGAAATCTCCTACTACAAATGGGTTTGTCACAACAAATCTTTCCAAATATTTTTGAAATGCAGTGAGTAAATGAAAAACAGAAACGATACCAAACACGTAGGATTGATGGTTGTCGTTAGGATGTTTGTATCTAACGGTTGGGTTGGAGATCAGAGTCATCACTGGAGAAAGTGGTGGTGCACGGGACTGCGTTGTGTGCTATATGGCTGGATGGCAATGGTGGCCCGTGTTTTTTTTCCCCTTTTTGGAGTTGGTGGTTGGTGTTGAAAATGCACAAATCATATCATGGAGAGAGGGAAGATATAGAAATAGAATGAGTGATTTTAGGAATTTTAAGATGAGTGAATGAGGGAAGGAAATGAATGAATTAATAGATCCTAATTTTAAGGTAACTAATAAAGATTTAGTTTAACGAAAATATAACTGAAATAGATAATAGGGGCATAATGGTCCAATTTACATTTACAGAATGGAACCATAAAGATTCAAATCTCATAGGGTGGTATCCTAATTCCAAAGGATAATATTGTAATAGGATGTCTAATTAAAATTTCTTATAATATTCATACTTAAACAAATGTAAGACGAATGACAATTACCTCACTGACTTGATCCTCCCTCAATCCCTTAAATGGGCTAAACAGTCTTGTTTGGGCAATTTCAGAGCCTTTTTCGAGTAAATTTTGATGATCGGGGCCATTGATATTGTAAACCTTGTCAAGAATAAAAACATTTGACAACCCAAAATTCATGCTAATTGGATGTCGTTTAATATGTTCTCAAAATACATTTATCTCAATAAAAATGAGTTTTGAAAATATTGCAACCCTATAAAAAAAAAACCCATTTTTCCAGAGATGGAGCACCTCCGACCCTTACTCAAACTTGAGTAAAAATGAGTAAAAGCTTCATTTGGTATTGTGTACTCTAATAGGCAAACTCAAATTCATTTGAGTTTCATAAGCTATAAATACAAGAGCATCTCCTATCAATCTCTATATCTCCATTTTAGAGATTGGATGTAACATAATGAGGGGAGATTTTGTAACTTGTCTCATATTTTCTTCAAATTTATGTATTTTTTGGAGGGATTCATTGTCATTTTTAGAGATTTAGAGACCAAAATAGAGATGTGGGTCTCCAAAAGAATGATGTGTCTCTCAAATATTGTCTCAAAAGTTTTAAAAATTACAAAATCTCCTTCATCATGTCACATCCGGTTTTTCTAAAATGCAAATATAGATATTGATAGGAAATGCTCTAAGGATATGAAATTTGCCTTCAAAATTTTAAATAAGGATTTGATTCTACCTCAATTTGACTACAATTTAATTTGATGTAGATTTGAGTCAAGAATTTTTACTCAAATTTTGAGTTTATCCAAAAGAGAATAATCCATTAAACAACCAAGCATATCTCTATTACAACCTATAGATATGAAAAAATCCGAAAAATAAAAAGCAAAAAATACAGGAAACTACAATATATATATATATATATATGTATATAAGTAGAAGAAAGATTGCCGGAGTAGTTACGCCATCGTCACCACCACCGCCGCTGATGTTAGTAGTCCAGATCAGGAATTCCAAATCTGGCGACCTCTTGCCCAAAAATTGGGTTTCGGCAACAGAGATGATCTAATGTTCTGATAACACATTAAATGATTGATCCAATTAACATAAATTTTGCCGAGGTCTTCGAACCCGATCATATGAACCATTGGATCCCCGAAATCAATAAAGAAAGTTGTGTAACAGGAAAGGAAGTTCCGAAAATCTCCCGGAAAGGAAATTTACTGTTGTAATTCACTCGGTCTACTTATGTACTTATTTTCGGGAGGTTTCGGGGTTTCCTATGTACTAATCCTCGGAAATCAAACCTGATTTCATTTCTGGGAGCAACCCAGAAACAGAAAGGGAAGGGAAAATGGAGTTATCCTCCGTTCTTGCTCATCGATTTCCCACCATTTCCCTCTCCCATCATTTTTCGTTACCCATAACCTCTTCTCTCTCTCGCTCCCCGCCATTACCCACCACTACTACATACTCATTTGACAACGCACCATCCACCTCTTCCACTACTACTACTATTCACAGTGAACCCTTAAGAAAAAGACCCAAAAATGTTTATTACAGATCCCAAAAACCCATTTCGACTTCCCACAATGCAAGACAATCTGCTATTCTCGATATACAGCAGTCTTCTGATTTGGGCTTGGCCCTTTCGAGGTTTTTTTTCCTCCGAGAATCTTTGTTATGTTGCGCTAAATGTATTGCCTTCTATGTGTTTGATATGCGAAATTGAGCTAAAGTTGGATGGTGACCATGAGTTTTAAGCTGAAATTGTCTCAAAGGTTATCTAACTGGTGTGAGAAAATTGACCATGTGAGAATTGGAATTTATGCCTTTTGTTTTTGAGCCATCAACTGTTGTAGCCGTTGGTACTAATGGTGTAGCTTGCTAGGTGCTAAATGGTTACTGAGCGAAATTTCACCTGGGTATATAGGCATATAGCCAAAGGGCGATATTGAAGTTCTTTGTGTGAACTTATGTTTGAGGTTGTACACTTCTTACATGTGAACTTGTTCTTATTCATTCTCCCCGCTTAAAGAGGGGCAAGGATAGTTTGTTCTGTTGGTAGCTGAGATGACTTTACACTCTTTTATTTTGTCATTTTTTTGGGCTCAGTTTACTCACGTAGAATTGAAAAAATGTGGACTGGTAAAAACAAACTCAAAAAGCTTTTACGATGGTTAAAGCTGAGATTTGATATGGGAAGGCTTTTCTCCGGTCAGTGTGTGCACTGGACTGTGAACTTTTCATTTTCATATACCAAAGGAATAGATCCAATTAGGGGTGAAAATCGGTCGGTTCGGTTCGGTTTTCGGGGTGTCCCGGACCGAACCGATCAGTTCGGGGTGGTTTGGCCCGGAACCGATCCTGACCAAAAAAAACAATGGACCGATCGGTTCGGGGTGGTTCGGTTTTTTTCGGTTTTTTCGGTCTGGCGTTAAAATTGAGATGGACGGCTAGGATTTGTTATTTTTTGGGGGTTAAGATCATTTTTTTCGGTTTTCGGTCCAAATAGGGGTGGTTTCGGGGTATTTCAGTCCAAATTGGCATGGTTTCGGTTCGGTTCGGTTCGGTTCGGTCCAATTTCCAGGAAAACCGAGACCGAACCGATAATTTTTCTGTTTGGTTTCGGTTCGGTTCGGTCCGGTCCAATTTCCAGGAAACCGAGACCGAACCGATCGGTCAGTTTTTTTCGGTTTTTCTTTCACCCCTAGATCCAATGTTCGTAGCCACCTGATTTCATCACAGTTTTTCTTAGGAGAAAATGGTCTCAGTTTTTAGAATGTCGGGAACAACAAGATAAAAAATTATCCATCACATTCTACAACTCTGAGAATCAATTACATGCCTTCTTCCCACATGCAGACCCAATACCAAAAGAAGTAAGCAATACTGCGTTCTAAAACCATGTTCTCGTGATTTCAGTGACATAATGAAATGCTCAATCCTGAGCATATTCGTCCTGGGCATATTTGCACAAGCAGATGTAATCTTCCCATATTAGTTCTGCCATTAACATGCTGCCCTCTGGTTTGAATTTTGAAGGATATCTGAACGCCCAATCACAGAGCATATCCATAGCAGATGCATGTATTACGGTCCTGGTTATACGTGCCTCGTGCTACAGGAATATGTAACCTTCCTTTTCCTAATTAATTACTATCTATTTAAGCAAACACATCCTTTTGTCAGCCTTATGCCTAGAATCAAAAATCCGTTTCATATTAAAGTTGAAGTGATATTGCTTCGACTTGATATGGTCTGTTCTGAACTGTGTATTCTACTGTCATATCATGAAAAGGTTATGTTGATAGATATAAAAGATGAAAAACTGTCTCGCAACAAGTGACGGTGTTTGTTGTTTACAGGTCCGGTGGAATTTTGAAGGTGCAAGACTTGAATATCATTTTGCGTCATTTTGGGAACCGAAATAGGTGGCAGGAACTTTCTCAGGTGGCTGACTTGATGACATTTCTTGTTTGCTTTGCCGCTACATTTTCTCTTTTGTTGCTTATCATGACATCTCAATTGTCTTGGCCTCTCTGTTTTATTTGCATTGTTGGGCATACATTTTTATAGAAACAGTTAAGATTTATTTGCCGTTTTGTCCCGGTGAGTCTGCATCTTGATTTGCTGCCTTTGTTACTTTTCTATATATCCATCCAATCAGAAAAGTTACTTTTGAAGGCTTTTTATGAAAACTTGTCCCATGTTGCTTAATTATAACCAAACCAAACCAAGCCTTATGTCCCAATTAATTGGGGTTGGCTACATGAATCCTTTTTCTCCATTGAGCTCTGTCAAGTGCTGCTTCATCGCTTAAACCTACTATACTCAAATCTTTGCGTACTACCGCATCTAATGTCAATTTGGGTCTTCCCTTCCCTTGTGTATTTCTACCCAAAGCTATCCTATCCACTCTCTTAACTACTACATCTGCTGGTCTACGATAGACATGCATAAACCACCTTAGCCTATTTTCCCTTAACTTCTTCTCTATAGGTGCTACACCTACCATCTCGCAAACTGTTTCATTTCTAATCTTATCTCGTCTAGTCTTACCACACATCCACCTCAACATTCTCATTTTTGCTACACTTAACTTTTTCGCTTGCTGCTTCTTAATAGGCAAGCATTCTATCCCGTAAAACATCGCTGGTCTTATGGCAGTTCTATAAAATTTTCTTTTCAATTTTTTGGGTACCCTCTTGTCACACAGTACACCAGTAACGCTTCTCCACTTGAGTCATCCGACTTGGATCCTACGAGTCACATCAATTGCAATCTCTCCATCTTGACTAATAATAGAGCCTAAATACCTAAAGTGGTCCCTCTTTGGTATCTCCTGATCTTGGATCATCACTCTTTCCTCATACGCTCTTCTGGTATCACTAAACTTGCAAACCATATACTCAGTTTTACTCCTACTTATCCGAAAGCCCTTAGACTCTAATGCTTCCCGCCAAATTTCTAATTTAGTATTAACACCATTAGTCGTTTCATCTATAAGGACAATATCATCTGCAAACAACATACACCATGGGATATCCTCCTGAATCTGCCTAGTCAATTCATCCATAACTAACATGAACAGGTACGGGCTCAAGGCTGACTCTTGGTGCAATCCTATCGTGATGGGAAATTCACTCGTTTCTCCTGCTGGTGATCTAATGGCAGTGACTGCACCTTCATACATGTCTTTAACTACGTCAATGTAGCCTCTGTTCACTCCCTTTCTCTCCAGAACCCACCATATAATGTCTCTAGGCTCATAAGCCTTTTCCAGGTCTACGAAAATCATATGGAGATCCTTCTTCGTTGACCTGTGTCTTTCTACCAATCTCCTTAGTAGATAAATAGCTTCCATAGTTGATCTCTCAGGCATGAACCCAAACTGTTTCTCCGGCACCGTAGTCACCATCCTCAATTGATGCTCAGTAACTCTTTCCCACAACTTCATCATATGACTCATCAACTTAATACCTCTATAGTTGTTGCAACTTTGAATATCCCCTTCATTCTTGTAGATAGGTACTAAGGTACTCCTCCATTCGTCAGACATCCTCCTAGATAAAATAATCTTGTTGAACAATTTTGTTAACCAAGTCACCCCCAAGCCACCTAGGCTTCTCCACACTTCAATGGGGATACCATCTGGTCCTAAGGCCTTACCCGGTTTCATCCTCTTCAAAACCTTGGCCACTTCGGAATTTTGTATCCTCCGATAGAACTCGTATTCTATTTTCTCGCTAGGGACATCAACTTCCTCCTCACGAAAGCTACCTTCATGTTTCTCATTTGACAACTTCTTGAAATACATCTTCCATCTATCTTTGATCTCCTCGTCTTTCACCCACACCTCTGAATCACTACCTTTTATACACTTAACTTGAGAGAAGTCTCTAGCTTTTCTTTCTCTTAGCTTGGCGAGTTTATATATATTCTTAGCTTGGCGAGTTTATGTTGCTTAATTATCACCTCCCAAACTAATATATGAGTTTGGGTGGCCTCTCCATCCATTGAAAATTGGTTTTAAGTTAGATGCTTTAACATGGTAACATAGATAGGCTTTCAGATGTTTTTGGGTAGGACTCTCTTGATTAACTCTCCCATTGTTAATGCCTGAAGTGCACATTATATTGTTTCCCCTTGTTAGAAATCCTTCGTTTACCTCCCCACTCGAGAACTAGGGGTCTTAGAAATCCTTCGTTGACCTCCCCACTCGCGAATTAGGGGTCCCATGTGCTGTTAAAAGTTAACCCATAAATCCTATCATGACGAAACTTGTTGGTTAAATAGTTCAGTGCGATGGAAGAAGTTTCAAACTCTGTTTTAAAATAAATATAAAAAAAAAAAAAAAGCCATCTTAAAAATTTGGAAGAAGCACAGAAAAAGTTGTTGGTCAAATTTCGTGCTGTAAGTTTCAAAATATGTTGTTCAAATTCTTTTCCAATACGAGGGTTAAAACTCTTGTGGCAGGGATGTAAATTAACTATGGTGAGTTCTGAAAATTAATGCGAGGAAGATTGCTTTGTTCCTAAGCAAGTTGAATAAATTTAGCTTAAAAAAATAAGCAATATTGAAGCACACAAGTCCAGGAAACTCTATTTGTTGCAATTTCACCATACAATCACGTCATGTAGTCTTTTTGTGAAAATTAAGACTTGCTTGAACTACCAAGCTGTTTTGTGGGTAATCTTGGCTGGTGAGACCACAACACTATCTTGTGTTTATGGATAGTTTGATATGTTGTTGCAAAGAGACCTTGGGTCATTTACTAGCATATGGTGCTACTTAGAACTTGGAATATATAAATGGCAGCAAATTATGACTGAATCAGGTAAACCATATTTTGTTACACTTATAAAAGTGTGGTTTTGGTTTCCAAGATATTTTACTTTGTGTGTTTATGTGAAAATAATTTGTGGTTTCCAATTTCTGAAGTGTACTTCTCCTTGATGTGGCATGCGGAACATTCTAGGGTTTTTTTACCTGTGGTATCAAGATGTGAGTAGCTTAGAGCTATTGTAAATTTGTAATACAATGTTGTGGTGGAGAATGTCTCTGTTACTTTCTAATTTATCATATTATTTAGTAATTGTTCTTTCAGTTAGTTAACAAAAGCTTCTATTGAATTTTAACCTAAATGTCTCATGTCTGCAAATTTTCCTTTTCCAAATTTTGGTGATGATTATTCTTAACTAAGGTTCTTTGTGGTATTATCGCAGCTCTTTTATTGGATGCAAAACAATGATAGGATCAACTTCTCGTCTTATAGCAGTTACATAAAGTTCACGGGGAAGGGCCTTAATCCTGCAAAGGCACTGGAGATATATAATAACATAAAAGATGAGGCAATGAAGAATAATGTCTCCATCTGTAATTCTGTTCTTGGATGCTTGGTTCGGACTGGGAAGTTTGAGAGTAGCATCAAATTGTTTTGTCAAATGAAGCAAGATGGTCTCATGCCAGATGTTTTCACATATAGTACGGTATGTCACCTCTAATATTGTATACATTCCCACTCAGTTAAGAGTTGCCTTGCGGGGATGCACAATTGAGTAGCCAAACTTAGAAAAATGAGGAAGCCACCATATTTTAGGTTTGAGTTCATATAAGATCCTCATTTTAAATGCTTGAAAGAAAAATAGATTCTTTGGAGATATTATCGTGGATAAATTATGATTTACAATTTTAGAGTAAAAATTGTGCCTATTTGGTTATCAATTTTTATTATTTCGGACTTTGGAAAATCATCAAATTTCCATCTTATTATTTAGATTATTCTGAAAACTTCCTCTACAAGAACTATTGAGATCTATAGCTTGGTGGAACTGTTACTGAAAAATTATTTACGAAAATACATGATCTGTTGATCTGATTAAAGAGCAAGACTGCCGGAAAAGGACAAAAAATGGGACGCAAGTAGTAATCATGTAACAGTGTTGTACATTAGCGAACCTTCACCAATATTGTCTTCTGTTGTCCTTAGCTTCTTTCAGGCTGCACCAAAGTAAAAGATGGCTACTCCAAGGCTATAGAGCTGGTGCAGGAGCTGAAAACTAGCGGACTGCAAATGGATAGTGTTATCTATGGGACACTTCTAGCTGTTTGTGCTTCCAGTAATGAATGTGATGAAGCTGAGAACTACTTTTACCAGATGAAGGATGAAGGCAATTCCCCTAATCTATACCATTATAGCTCTTTGCTCAATGCTTACTCGGTAGATGGAAATTTTAAGAAGGCTGAAATGTTAGTTCAAGATATGAAATCTGCAGGGTTAGTACCAAATAAGGTTTGTTTTCATTTTTTCTTGCTGCTAAAAGTTTACATGTTCCTCCAGTTGTGCATCCACATTAGTATCTATCTCTATCTACATCGAAATATTGTTTTATTTTATGTATAGGTTGAAATTGCAATTTTAATCAAGAATTACTCATTGTTTAGTTACTTTGTTCACTTACTTTTTTTCCTTTCTGTCCCCAATGTGAAAATCTCTACAAAATCCAGGATCTCTTGCTGTAGCTCCTGCTCTGTCTCTCTTCTATTTGTCTTGGTCCCTTTGGAACTTCTATTTACTAGGTGTAATTTTCTCTAAGCTGTCAGGCTTTTACACACGGTTGAAATGGATACTCCATTTCATGGTTTCTCTCGCAGGTTATTTTGACAACTTTGTTAAAGGTCTCTGTTAGAGGTGGTTTGTTCGAAAAGTCAAAAGAATTGTTAACTGAGTTGCAAGCTTTGGGATATGCTGAAGACGAGGTACGCTTGATACCTTAGTCTTGAACATTACGGTGAAAAATCTGTTTCAACCATGTTGGAGGAAAATTATTGGAAAACTTCTTAGCATACCAGCAATGCGAACCAGAAAAAATTATCAAATAAGCTTTCTTGGAAGGGGTTTGTGACCATCATCTTATGAATTCCGTAAATTTGATTAAGAATGTAAATTATATCCTTCACAGATGCCATACTGTTTGTTGATGGATGGCTTTGCAAAGGCTGGACAGATACATGAAGCAAGATCAGTTTTTGAGGACATGAAGAACAAAGATGTGAGATCCGGTATATTTTCTTGACAATAGTATTAACCTTCTTGCTGGCCTCTCCGGAAATTTGTCTCCTTAATCTTTGATGATCCATGGTTAGCCAAAATGCATGTTCTATATTACCAGCCCAAGAATGTCACCTTTGGGACTAGATGGATAATAAATAGATTCAACTTTTTGGTATATGCCTTCAACCAGCTGAAATACCTTCACGCATAATCCTGGTTTTTTATTACATGGGTATTGTTTTATCTTTCTGTGTCAAAATGCATGCTCATATGTGGTGCCAAGCCAAGAATGTCACCTTTTGGTCTAAATGTGTAACATTTCATATCCTCAACTGGCCGAAATACTTTCCCTCATAATTATGGTTTCATGGTACAGGGGTCTTGTATTATTTTTCCTTTCATCTATTTCGTTTCCCCCATTTTTCTGTCTCTCTTCCTTTTTTTTCTCTCCAGTCATTTTTCGGGGTTCAGCATGGGTGTGCATAATTGTATTAAGTGGAGCTCAGGGAAATGGTCGTTCAGATATGCTTTTTACCATTATCCCAAGTACATGTTTCTTTTCAATGGAGATACATTACCTCCGTGATTATGATGACTAATTTTTACTAAGCTATATACTTTCTATTTCATTGTGTTTTAGCACTCTTGGAGAATATATGGACTTCATGTTGTGCATAATCTGGTATCTTTTCTGGAAATGCTCAATTTTCTTTTGTATTCCTCAGACGGCTATGCCCACAGTATTATGATATCTGCCTTTTGCCGAAGTGAGCTATTTGAAGAGGCAAAGCAATTGGCTTTTGATTTTGAAGCCACGTCTAACAAATATGACTTGGTTATTATGAATACAATGCTCTGTGCCTACTGCAGAACAGGAGAAATGGAGAGTGTTATGAAAATGATGAGGAAAATGGATGAATTAGCAATCAGTCCTGATCAGAATACCTTTCATATTCTGATCAAATATTTTTGTAAGGAGAAATTGTATCTTCTTGCTTATCGTACTTTGGAGGACATGCACAAGAAGGGCCACCAAGTAGCGGAGGTAGGCTTTACTACTTATCACTTGTTTTCTAATCCTGATTTGCCTTTATCTCAAGCCATAAAACTTGTGGTTGCCCTTCAGAGTCATTACTTGGTACCGATTTTGTTCTCATGGTATAATGGTACTACCCATTATCTTCTATTAAAACTAAGAGATTTTGACTTTAGGTGTCATTACTTTAGGAACTCTGATAATGGTACTACCCATTTTGTTCTCATAGTATAATTCCCACGGCAAAATTTATCTCCTATTGACAACTAAGATATTTTGACTTTAGTGGTCATTACTTTAGAACTCTGATAGTGGTACCATCAAGGTGTCTTTAGGAGAAATCTGCAAACTCGATTTAGCAATTCATGACTATGGACACTGCTTTGAAGTGTGATTAGTGAGAGCTCAAAGTATCAACGAGAGGAACTTCGAGGGTTTAGCTCCATAGGTCCTGAAATTCTTGTTTACCTGCAGGAACTTTGCTCCTCCTTAATTTTCCATCTTGGTAAAACTGGTGCCCAGTCAGAAGCATTTGCTGTGTACAATATGTTGAGATATAGCAAAAGAGCTATGTCGAAGGCCCTTCATGAAAAGATTTTGCATATCCTTATACAGGGACGACTGCTTAAAGATGCTTATTTTGTAGTCAAGGTATCCTATATCGAGTATTGACATCGACTATTGTTTAGGCCTTTTATTGAGAGTTAGTTTTATCTTGAACTTGTTATCTGGCAGGATAATGTAAATTTGATTTCTGGGCCTGCTAAAAAGAAGTTTGCAACTTCATTTCTGAAGTGGGGTAATATGAACTTGATGAATGATGTTATAAGAGCTATCCACAATTCCGGCTTCACGATTGATCAGGTAACAAAAATTGATATGTATTTACTAAGTCACTCAAAGATCTCATATCATATGTTAAACTTGTGCTCTTAGTATTTTGATGAGAGATGCTGCACTGTTATCACGGTGTTAGTCCGAACCCCATGGGCGCAATTATGAGACTATAAGGGTGATCAGATGAACGGTCTACCTAGACCGAATGAATGATCGGCTTGTCTTGGTTGAAAGAAAGATTCTGTGAAATGCACGAAGGGGATTCTTATTTCACTTAATTTCATACCCTGGGAGGACTAGACGCCCCTACTGAAGATTCAATGTGCAAGCGAGCTCACCAAGCAAAGTGAAGATGATTTTAGAGAAGAGGGTAAGCAATACCCTGACTCTTATTAGTGGAGGACGTGTGGGTCCTATCAAAAGTAGTCGCCCCTTCCCCAAGAAGAATATTGATCCCATGGCCGCCACACTCACACTGCCAATGAGAGTGAGGTATTATTCATCCTCTTTTGGTGAGGGTGAACAAAATCAGACTCGAGCAATGTGTGTTGCCTCACCTCATGCAGAAGTCTTGCCTTTTTGGACTTGGGTCCCCATGTTATGTGTAACTAAAAATAAAGATCTTTAAGTGATTTACTATTCTTCTAATTTAGAGAAGAGGGTAATTCTACTGGTGATCGGTGGTTTGTGACATCTGTTTCATATCGCAAGCTACCATCATTGGAGGGTCAGCTTATTGACCCCACTGGCCGCCAACCTCATGCCTTCACATTACCCACATCCAATTTCGGGTGTCTATCATAGAGTTTGGATTTGTTCACAATGGTTTCCGAAATTGTTAGAAGTGGTGGTTGGAGATGTGGAGATGCCAAGGTTAGTTAAATGGCCAGAGATGGTGGGCTTAATCTATACCTCTTTTCCTACTTGAAGTTGGTTCTAGGACTTGTTTTACCTATCTGGAGTGATAAGTTCCATGGATAACTTCTGCATTATCAATTATTTCCTTGCACATTAATCATGAGCATTACATTTGTAAGAACCTTGGTGGAACCTGTTATCAACTCTCAACTCTTTTTATTCCTTTTTATTTCTTATTTCAGGGACTGTTTCATGTGGCCATATCACGCTATATTGCGGAACCTGAAAAGAAGGATCTGCTTCTCCAGTTGCTACAATGGATGCCAGGTCAAGGCTACGTGGTTGATTCGTCAACAAGAAACTTAATCCTCAAGCACTCGGACTTATTTGGTCGCCAACTCATTGCTGAGATATTGGCCAAACAACATACAGTGTCAAAAGCATTAATATCCCCTGGGAAGGAAAGATAAATTTGAGAATGGAGATATTTCAGGTAAAATAAATATCCTTTCAATCCACAAAGAAACCTAATTTTCACCCTCTCTCCATTTGGGGGGTGGGGGGCTTGTAACTTTGGTGAGTCTAACTCTTCTTTATTATTTTTTATTTTTTTTTGCTTTCAGGTGGTGGTGATCAATAATAGACTGCCTTCTACCGTTATGACATTGCTATACATGACTGAGATCACTTGTGGTGTTATCTATTAACCAGTAACGTGCACTGACATAAATTAGTATATCAGATGACTGCAATAGAGTCCTTGCGCAAGACCTGGTTCCAAAGGCACCCCTATTCAGCAGGAGTACTTGCCAGCACCAAGGTAGCATCTTACTTTCTGATAATCATCGAATGTTACCCTGCAATACTGAAGATGTTTACATTTTTCCTGCTCTATTATTGAAACGAGTTACCTAGGATGACGGCCATGTGACTTGAGAGACTCGGGAGTCTGAATTTGTAATTAGTTGAGTGGAAATTATAGACTTTCCCTGAAACGCTCGCATCCATTCATATTGTAAAGACTTATTACCGGCGCTACTCTTCCATAACATACTCCACATTAGAAGGAAGTATGATAATGAGCACAAAAATTGATTTGGGTCTCTAAGTTCGCCCTCTCTTATGCCCTTTCGGGTTCGATTCGGGGGCATGATTCTGCAACAAAACATCATGTAGCTCCTTCGTTCTTGGAGGGTTTAGGGGGGCCACTGTCTCAGTAATATTTTGAGAACAACCACTTTGTGTATATTGCCACCCCCAATGATTGGGGACTAGATGGGTTTTGTTCTTATTGTTGTTGTACTCGAGCATTAAACTGTCCCTTGACGGATTCAACCTGGGATTGGTCTTCTGTTATTGCAGTCTCCTTGTTCTTTTTGTGATTCCATTCTAAGTCCCAATGTGTAAGAAGTATTTTTAGCCAACTAACAGATGATTAAAGAGTGGGGTGGTGCTTGTATTTTACCCGTGAGATTTTTATGCCTTCTTGTGTATTGTTCACTTGTGCCCTTTGTTTTATCCCTTTCCTCTCTCCCGTCCGTGGCGTTGTGGTGGTCGAGACTTCCATTCTCATGAGAGAATTTCTCCCGCTCAACCTATCATTTTTGGACGGCGGTGATCCAAATCTGATTTTTCATATTTGGGTGAGTTGGCCTTTGGATTCCAATCAATCTTGGCAATGCAGTGGTTCTCCAGTGGCAGCGGTGGCACTGGGCAGGAGTGACTGCGGTGGGACAAATGGACGATAAGCTGCAGTGCCAATACGATTCCTTCAACTTCTTTTAGCCACATTCCAGAGCAGATCAGTGGTCTCCAACATTGCGACTCTTATTTTGGCGGATTTTTATTTTATTGCTGTTTGTTTTTTTTAATTTTGTTCGGACTTTTTCGGTACTTTTTTTCAGTTTCTCAGCGCATTAAAAGACATTACGATTGTAACGCCCCGATTTTCGGAAGCATTATTTAGATTAATAAAAAGATTTATTCAAAAGAGTTTCATTTATAAAGCAACGGAAAATAACATAAGTATCTTAAGTCGATTACAAACAGAAATAGTTCTTTGCTGGGAAATTAAATTACATTGTTCCAACACAAAAATAAGAAGACTCGAGGCTTTTAGAGGTTCAGATTCAGATTCTCCTCCTCTACTTACTCAGCAGCAAACTCCTCTGTCTGGTAATACGGCTCCTCTTTTGTACCTTCAACACCTGGTGTAATATGCCAGGACCATAACAGCACTATGAGCGAATAATCACTCGATAGTAAACCCTACTTGAACCCATAACTTACAAATAACAGGATATAGCATGCAATCGAAGTAAAGAACAATTCAATTTAATTACCAGCCTTTACTTAGTGAATTCTAGAATCTCATCCGTTGAGAAACATCCTCCTGTATTAACCACTAAGTCTAGGTCATTCGTGATTCAACTCCCCTTTGCTTGCCCTGACTGGGAGCCCAGATGAATTGTCTAAGTTATCTACTTAGTTAGATTCATCAAACGCCTCAAAAGGCTGAATTCCCTAGGGACTGACTGTACCACTTAGACCACGAGGAACTGACTGGAACCTCGGGAGTATATAGTCGTGACTCGACTATAATACAAACCACCCTTATATCACCAACAATTTAATACGGAGTAATCATGTAATGCCATAACTTAGGGTTCCAGAACCCAATTAATCCACCAATCAGAATATCTCCTCTTTCCAAAAATCAACCAGCTGCGTGCGGTTCATAAATCTTCAACTCATCAACATCATTCAAAATCATCATTTCATTTATCCATTAACTTAACCGTCTAGGTGATTTCAAAATACGAGCACTAACCCGGAAACCTAGTTGTCCATTCTAAGTTATCAAGAAACAATGTACAATAACACTCAATCATTATAAATCATGAAATTGAAATTACATCTCTACAAAATAAATCTATCAAACATATTAGGCATATAACAAGAAGAGGCATTATAAACAATGTACACAATGTTAAGTGTCTAGACTAAACTTGCACATGACAATGATATTCAATACCTATTTCATAATAATAATAATAATAATAATAAGCAGAAGAAGAAGAAGAAGAAGAAGAATACAAATTGTTTGAACTGATAACTTTTTAGAAAATTTCACTGTTGACCATTACTAGTTAACTTAGTATCAACCTGAAGATTAGTTGGGTGTCAAAAGTAAACTTTCAACAACAGAAAAAATATATATCAATTGACTATATTAAGAAGCAACGGCATTTTCTTCATTTAGAGTACTTAACTTTTAAAACTTCATTACATCTAGTGGTGACTTATGCACGGCATTGTCACAGTAAAGGACAACTAGTGACCCCATAAACTATTTCACAAATTGTACCTATGCATTCATGTATAACTTGTCTTTTTCTCTTCTTTCTTTTCTTTTTTTTTTTTTATCGGAAACAGTAACATGGTAAAAGAAATCTAACCATTTAAATAGTACACTATATCTTCTAGTCCGGGAACCCGGGTTAGAAGATTTGGGGTGTTTTTTTTGTGTTGCCAATTGTTTTGGCAAAATCCGATCCGTCCAATGTGTTCAGAAGGTGTTTTCCAAGGTCCATGTGAGAAATCTTCAAAAAAAAATACCGGGAAGGACTTGATCCAAGCAGTTTTTAGCAAAAATTGTATATTTACAGTTTTGCGAAAAACTGCTTGGATCAAGCCCTTCCCGGTATTTTTTTTGAAGATTTCTCGCTTAGGCTCTTGAAAACACCTTTTAAACATATTGGACGGATCAGATCGTCAAAAAAATTCTCGGATCATGGAGGTCCAGCAGTTAAGATCCCGCCCTAGAAGGGGGTCCTATATATATAGGGTAAACTTCTAATCCGGACTTTTAATTTCCGGACTTTTTATACAAAATTTATTTTGACGATCCGATCCGTCCAATGTGTTCAGAATGTGTTTTCAAGGGCCCTCGTGAAAAATTTTCAAAAAAAAACACCGGGAAGGGCTTGATCCAAGCAGTTTTCGCAAAAATATATAAATACAGTTTTTGCGAAAACTGCTTAGATCAAGCCCTTCCCGGTATTTTTTTTTTAAGATTTCTCGCGTGGACCCTAGAAAACACCTTCTGAACGCATTGGACGGATTGGATTTTCCAAAAAAATTTGCAACACAAAAAAACCCCATTTTTTCCTTAAATCCGGGAGTGTGGACTAGAAAATCCACCTATATATATATATATATAGATAAAGTGGTCTGCTTTTTTTTCTTTTACTCAAAACCCCAATCTGAAAACTTATAACCATTCTATGCCGATCATTCTAATAAGAGATACCAGAAAATTCAAATTATAAATCATCCATAGGTAGTTCTATAGATAAACGAAAATTACAGTAGGAGGTTTGCTTTGCTTTGCTCGTTATTGGTCTAATGCGTACACTAATAATTTATAAGCCGATAACACGTATAACTTTATTCAAACTTCACATTAACAAATTATATACACACAAATAAATATATCTAGGGAGGTCGGTTTAACTACCTCTCCTCCGAAGACAAAGCGGTGGGCAATGGGTTTTGATGGAGGAGTTACGGGTTTGATTGAACGGTCTGCTCGGTGCTATCGGGTGGTTGTTTTGGAGTGAAACGCAGCGTGTTCGGGACTGATTTTTGGACAGTATTTGTAAGCTAAAAAGGCAGCAGGTTCTGAGAGAAGTTTTGGGGTGGTTTCGAGTTGGTTTCGGTCGGTTTAACAACTGAACCGGGACTGTTTTAGGGAGTTGAAATGGGACTGTTTTGCTGCTGGAAAGGAGCTGGTTTCTGGGAAGTTTTCTGAAGCTACGAGGGGCTGGAATTGGTGGTGGTCGGTAGGGAAAAAATAGGGTTATTCATGGTGTGGGAAGTGTTGACTTGGTGTAAACTAATACCTAAACTCTCTCTGTTTCACTTGGTCAAAAAAAAAAAAAAAAAGAGAAATGGGTTGACATTTGTGCTCTCTTCTCTCCGTTGTGTACTACTCCCTCTCTGTTTGTTTTTTTTTTTACCGAAAATGAGAATAAAACAAAGACAAAGCTTTGTCTTTTAAGGTATACTTTGGTTGGTAGGACAAAAGGGGTGGGGAAAGGACACGTACCGGAGAAAAAAGGAAAGGCTGGGAGGTTTTAACAAGTAAATAGGTTAGTTGGGCATCAGTCCTAGTGCTTAGGAGATCATTTCAATATTCCTAGGTTGTACTAATCAGGAGTAATTTGTATAGGCTGGGGTAGTTGGTTGGTGGGCATATGTACTTATATAAAAAAAAAACGTAAATAGGTACATAGGTAGCTGTAATGCGCACATAAGACTCACTCATGCACTCATACATATAGACGCATAAAATTTGGATAGAAGTTATATAAAATAAAATGTATAACTATATGAAATGAAAAATCTAAAATAAAATGGTATTAAAAATTTCGGACCATTACAACAATAAACTGGCACATAATTTAATAAGTTGAGAAGAAAGGAAAAAAAAAAAACTAGAATACATTTTTTGAGGTTTTTTTGCTCTGGAAATAGTTTAACATTGTACTTTCAAAGAATCAAAAAGGAAAGGAAAAGCCCTAGGGTACACCTAATTATTTTTGGTATGTATTTTACATACTTAAGTAACTAGCCACAAAAAAAAAAAAAAACTCACACCAACAAAATCCAAAACAAATAGCCACAAGATCTCACAATTATAATTTTAATAACTAGCGCCACAAAAATTCGCGACTAATATCTCAACATCTAATAAATTTCTATGACACACAAGCTTTCTCCAAACGAGAAACAAAGACCAAAATGATGCTATTCTTGTGCATTATAAAAAAATAAATGGAAAAATGCAAAATAAGAAATCACTTCCAAATGAGCTTTTTAAAATCTTATAGTAATACTTTGAAATTTTTATTTGCGAAATTCTAGTATACAGAAAAGTTTCAATACTTTCACAAACTCTAATTTCAGTCCAGAAATTTACGATATAAAAATTTCAAAATTAAGAATCTAAAAAAAAAAGTTTTGGCTCCCAAACATGTTCTTAAGAGTAATCCTTTTGAGCGGGATCTACCAAAAGAAGGATTGCACCACGGTGAGACTGAGGGGGTGAAGATTAAAAAAAAAAAAAGGTGTAAGGTTGAAAAATGTAACGCAACTCTATTTACATTCGTTCGATGCACGTGGAACCCCAAACATTGAATGCTTTTAAATAATTCGGTTGACGGTGGGAGTGCATATATTGTCTCGTACTGTCACACTATATCCATGAGAGATTTTTAATGCACTTGCCTCAGAACCGAAGCTAAGATCTCATCATGTATGGATGGTATTAAGAAAATATTTAGTCGCAATTAAAATCATGAAGGCTCAAACCTATGCTCTATCCAACCAAGTAAGGTTCAGTTTCTACTAAAAATATTTTTGTTATTTTCGGTATTCTCACACTCACATTCTAACTTGCGAAAATACCAAAAAAATTACTCCCTTCCTTTAGAAAGAGTATTGTATTCCATTTTGGGTTGTTACTAAATAAGTGTGATGTTGAAAAGTAAGTGAATAAAAATTAGTTAATTTTCTATTATGCCCTTAAAAGTAGATTTCTTTTTGAAAAAGTTAGTAGGTAAGATTTAAATGTTGATATCTCTATCAAGGGGCAATACTTGGAAGTGAATGTAAAAGTTAATATGAAATATGTAACGATGATGTTTTCTTAATAAATTGGAATTACAAAGCTACACACTCAAAAACGAACAGAGGGAGTAGTGAAAATCAAACCTGAAATTGCATTACAGAGGCCTAAACTCACTGGCTCGAACTTGAAATCAGTGATTGAAACTCCAAAAGGCAAATCAGTTCTTGTGAAAATCAAACCTGAAATTGCATCACAGGAGTATAAGTTTTGATTTACAATCTTACATGAAATTTGACATGCTTGTATTACAATGTTTTAGTAGGTCTATCGTGGAAACTGAATAACTTCTTTGCGGACCGTCCGCACACAAGGAGTTTGCACACAGAGCACATCAGCGTCGTCCTTTCTCAAATACAACAGCTCAGATAAACACGCGGATTTTTTTCCTTTTAATGACAAGAGAGAGTGCATTGATCTAGACAGTTGGATCTCGAAATGAACAGTGTGGATGCTAGGTGTGCAAACTCTTGTTTGCAGACAATCCGCAAAATGCTATGGAAAGTGACTGTAGAAGTTAATATGAAATATGTAATGATGATGTTTTCTTGATAAGTTGGAATTACAAGACCACACACTCAAAAACAAACAAAGGGAGTAGTGAAAATCGAACCTGAATTTGCATTACAGAGGCCTAAGCTCACTGGGTCGAACTTGAAATCAGTGATTGAAACTCCAAAAGGCAGATCGGTTCGTGTGAAAATCAAACCTGAAATTGCATCACAGGAGTATAAGTTTTGATTTACAATCTTATACTCCCTCTGTCCGGATTTGTTTGTCTGTCGTTCTATTGTAACCGGATAAAAAATTGGTAATATCTTTAAATTAGTAAGTAATTATATATCCAATATGGATCATGTTTGATAAATATTGATTAGTTCTACAAGACAATGTTTTTAAAATTACATAAAACATTGTAAATTACAAGATAAAATTATTTTAAAAATGGCACGAACTCCCAAAATGGACTAACAAATCCGGACGGAGGGAGTATGAAATTTGACATGCCATTAATGAGAATGAATCACAATGTTTTAGTAGGTCTATTGTGGAAACTCACTTAAAAGCTAAGTTTCCACTAAAGAGAATAACTTCTTTGCGGACCGTTCGCAAACAAGGAGTTTGCACACGAAGCACATCAGCGTCATCCATTCTTAGATACAACAACCCGGATAAACACGCTGATTTTTTTTCTTTTAATGAGAAGAGAGAGTGCATTGATCTAGACAGTTGGATCTTGAAATGAACGATGTGGATGCTCGGTGTACAAACTCTTGTTTGCAGACGGTCTACAAATGCCCACTTGTACACCCCAAATGCACATCACCCCGAGGTGGCAAATGAGGAGAGGCCGATTTTTTGGGTGAGCCCCACATTGAGCTTCTCCTCATTTGCCACCTCAGGATGGTGTGCATTTGGGGTGCACAAATAGTGTACCTATATCATTTTCCTAAGTTATTCTCTACACTAAAATATAGACACATGGTGGGTGTTGTTCAGATCACAGTCGTCCATGGTTGGCTATGCACGGCTCAAATCACATCTTGTCTAAACAAATTTGATCCATCCACTGCCGACCACGAACGGTCATGATTAGCCCAGCATCCATGTTGTCCTCGAAAGGACAACACCATCCCCATTCCCTAAAATATCATCTTCCCACTGTAGTAAAAAACTGTATATTGTTTTTGCTAAATATCAAATCAGGTGATACTCCCTCCGTTCCAAAATAAGTGTCTCTTACTCTCTCTCTTACCGTTTTTCAAATCAAAAAATTAAATACTTCTATGTATCGTGTTTTGAATTTTTTTGCACCGAATTAAAGTACTAAGGTGTAAAAAAGTTTGAAAAACAATAAACGAAAGTACTCAATTATTTTATTTGAAAAATTGCACGACTTTTCGTATGAGACACTTATTTTTGAAACGGAGGGAGTATATGTAAAGAGAAGGACAAAATCACAAAAATATCGCTGAAAATAATAAAAATATAAAAATACCAGAAAATACATCACGAAATCAACCTGAGAGGTGAGTCCCCAAACAAAGTTCTAATCATTAAACTCCAAGTCTTCAAAAAAAAAGTCTCCAAATCCATTTCGGATCACCAAGTTCCTCCCTCTCTCTCTCTCTCTCTCTCTCTCTCTCTCCAACGATGAACACCCCTTACCCAACACCCATTTCACCATCAACCCGCATAGGTGTTAAGAAATATTGTCTCACATTGCTTAGGAGTTGAATAGATGATCACTTAATATATGTTGGGATCTCTCTACTCATTGCCAATTGGTTTTGAGTTGGATATAAAGTTTCCACATGGTATTAGAGCGGTGTCTATTCCATTCCAAATTTAAAATAAAAAATTTCTCAATCCACGTCCCACGATGGCAGTCCAGCAAAAAGGCTGCATGATGATAGGACCCAAAAAATGGCCACACGTGACAGACCTCAAATGCGGCTGCACGTGAGGGGGGATGTTAAGAAATATTATCCCACAGTTATTTGCTGGGATGGTGGCTAATGGGGATGGGAAGCTTGGCACTCAAGGCCTTATTACTGTCATTCATTGAGAGGATGAATGCCAAGTGAGACTCTCCCTCTTATGTTTGTTGCATAATAATACTACAACCACATGCAAAACACACTCACAGTTACCTACACATGGGAGATCCACTGGCACCACACCCAGTAGTTTATGTGGGCTCTCAATACTGAGTGAGTGTTTGTATAAGTGTCTGCAGTCGTGGTGTTGAATTGTTATGGTTTTGTTCGGATGATTTTTTGGCCATTTTTCAAAAAGGTTTGGTGGGGTCTACCCTTATACGTTATCATTGCAAAAACTGAGTCATTTTCCAAAAAGTCACCGCACCCCTGCCACCCCTTGACTTTTTTTGGCCACACCCCCGCCCTTCCTCTCTCTTTCTCTCTCACAAAACTAGTACAATGGGCCCCACTACAAAACCGAACTCTACGGCTGAGAAGTGGCTGAGAAGTGTGACCATGGGTTCTAGACTTCTAGTACAGAACAACGTGGCTGAGAAGTGAAAGGATAGACCCCACAAAACCTTTTTGAAAAATGGCAAAAAAGTCATCCGAACAAGGCCTATATATCTAAGCAATAGTTCTAGGGCCCACAAGCCGAAACACGTATTTGGATTTTGGAAACATAAGATGGACAAACGGCAATGATAGTTGGAGGGATCTGCTTGTGAAAAGTCGCAAACACTCGTGCATTTTTTATTTGGTAGCTTTGAGAGGCATTGTTATTCATTTCATCTGAAATTCTCTAGCCATTAGAGCCATTGCCTGTGTAGTATTTGGTTTTAACCATTGAAATCAGTATGTTAAGCAATGGGAGAGAGGTGCCTTCCAGGATCCTTTTTCTCGTTGGCTGTACTGTACCTGTGTTGAGAATAAATGAAGGTATTGGGTGGAAGTTGAAGAAATGGAAAAACAAAATTGGCCTATTTATGCATTCTCAGTGTATGAAAACTCGTTCTGCATTTTTCATTATCTAGGCAAGAAAGCAAAAAAGAGCTCTGGAGGAGCTTTTCATTTCTACTTATCATTCTGGTTTTCTGCTCAAAAAAACTCTCCCATTCTACCCCGGTTCCATTTTTCTGAAAAACTTACCTTCTTCCCCTTTCCTGTTTTTGTGGGCCGAAATTGTTAAATTACTCGAGCCATGGGTGGTGAAAATCGAGCTTGGGTGAGGGTTTAAAGTCGGATTTGAGCTGTGTGGGGTTTGGAATCAAGGTTTTTGGGTGAAATGTGAGAGAAACAAGATTGGGGTGTGGGTTTTTCAGATTTAGAGGTGAAGTGGGTAAATTAGGGCTTGAAATTGAGGTTTTTTTATGTGATTTGGGTGTAGATTGGTCAATGAATCACAAGTTCTGGAGTTTGATTTGGGTGTAGAATGGTAAGGGTTGGATATTTCTTCGGACTGTGCATGACAATGAAGAAATGGGTTTTGGTTGTAAATGGCGAGGGGAAGAGAGAGAGAAAACAGATTTGTACCATATTGTCTTTTTCTTTTTCTTTTTTTCCCCGAATATCTATTTTAGGATCTCAAAATCCTAAATGTATCGCTCCAAATCCGGAGGACAACGGGGAGACTTCAATAACCCAAAAAAAAATATTTAAAAAAGGAGCAAATAATATTTTCTAACGAAAAAATTATGACACATTTTTAATTGCTGAGAATATTTCAACTTTAAAAAAAATTGTTAAAAAATATGCATACACATTTTTAATACCATAATAAAGAAACAAGGGCAAAATGGTAAAAAATCATTCCGTAATTCATTTTCATTATTATTCTCTCAAACACAACCCATGTTGTAAAATGTATTCTATACATTTCTCTCAACAATCTTACAAATTCAAAATACATTTTAACCATAATTTAAAAAAATAAAAATAAAGCTCTCAAACAACTTCTAAATGCAAAATCAATCGATAAATCCAAAGAGAATGACATGTACAAAAAAAATATACGGGAAAAGTCAACCCGGTATAAAAAATAAAAAATAAATAGCTAGCTCTGTCCATCCCCATCGCTTGAGGGGTTCTAATCACTGAACTCCAACTCCATTTTCAGATCAACCACTCTCTCTCTCTCTCTCTCTCTCTCTCTCCAACAATGAACACCCCCTACCCAACACCCATTTCACCATCCTCAACCCGCATAGGCTGGATAGGCATAGGCGTAATGGGCTCAGCCATGGCCTCCCGCCTCCTCTCAGCCGGCTACACTCTCACAATCTACGCCCGCACCCCTTCCAAATCCCTCCACCTCCAATCCCTAGGCGCCCACCTCGCCGATTCCCCCTCCTCCCTCGCCCGATCCTCCGATGTCGTTTTCACCATGCTCGGACACCCAGCAGATGTTCGACAAATTGTCCTAGACAACTCCACTGGGATTTTCGCAGGCTTGAACCCCGGTGGGGTTGTTATAGACCACACCAGCAGCCACCCGTCCCTCGCGAAAGATGTTTTCGCAGCTGCCCGCGAAAAGGATTGTTGGGCTGTGGATGCCCCGGTATCCGGTGGGGATACCGGGGCGAGAGACGGGAAGCTGGCTATATTTGCCGGTGGGGATAGTGATGTTATCAAGTGGCTGACGCCTTTGTTTGATGTGATGGGGAGGGTGAGTTATGTGGGCGGTGCGGGTATGGGGCAGAGATGTAAGATTGCGAACCAGATCACGGGTGGGGGGAGTTTGGTGGGGTTGAGTGAAGGGTTAGTGTTTGCTGAGAAAACGGGGTTGGACGTGAGGAAGTTTTTGGAGGCTGTGAGGGGAGGGGCGGCCGGATCGATGGTGATGGAGTTGTTTGGGGAGCGGATGGTTGAGAGGGACTTTAGGCCTGGTGGGTTTGCTGAGTACATGGTGAAGGATTTGGGGATGGGTGTGGATGTGGTGGAAGAAGGGGATGAGGATGTTGTAGTGTTGCCTGGCGCTGCATTGGCTAAACAGTTGTTTGCTGGGATGGTGGCTAATGGGGATGGGAAGCTTGGCATTCATGGCCTTATTACTGTCATTGAGAGGATGAATGGCAAGTGAGACTCCCTGTTATGTCTGTGGCATAATGATACAATCACAGTTACCTACATATGGGAGGTCCACAGGCACTACACACATCAGTTTGTGTGGGCATTCAGCACTGGGTGAGTGTTTGTACAAGTGTGTGGTTGAATTGTTATATATCTGCGCAATAGTTCTAAGGCCCAGAAACCGAAACACATATTTGGAAACATAAGACGGATAAACAGCAATGATAGTTGGAGGGATCTGCTTCTGAAAAGTTGCAAACACTCGTGCGTTTTTTATTAGCGGTTTCTACGTTTGCGAGGAACTAGTTATTTTTTGTGTCGTCTGATTTTATTTGGTAGCTTTGAGAGGCATTATTATGCATTTCATCTGAAATTCTCTAGCCATTAGAGCCATTGCCTGTGTAGTATTTGGTTTTAACCTTCAAAATCAATATGTCAAGGGAATGGGAGGGAGGTGCCTTCCGGGATCCCTTTTTTCGTTGGCTGTACCTGTGTTGATTAATGAAGGTAAAAAGTCTATGAACTTGTTTGTCCTCTTCCATGTGTTTTCAGACACTGTGAATGAAATGGGTTTTTTTTTAAGCAGTATATGTAAGAATGGCACTTCGGAATGGCGACGGGAAGGGTGGATTTGTCCATATCCCGATCCCGACCAAAAATCTAGCCCTGCCTCTGACCCTGCCCAAATCCCAACCGGGTAATGTATGGGTATCCTGCCCGCTCCTTCTTTTTTTTTGTCATCTATACTATCTAAAAGGAAAATGAAAAATAATTACAATGCATAATGTGATATTTTAGTTGTGAGGGTTAAAGCACAAGAGTAATACAAGACAGGTTCGGGGCGGATTTCGGGATGAAGTGATGTCTACCTGAACCCGACCCAAACCTAATCGAATTTCTTCGATTCTTCCCCGACCCCGATTCGATACCCGAAAACTTCACAAGAACACACCCCGATCGGGGAGGGGCGGATTGAATTGCCATCTCTAAATTGGCACTTGCACTTGTTATACATTAGTATTTTCTAACTGCGTATGGTGCATTACTCAAGCTCGGTTTGAAGACTTAACGAGCCGGACCAGAGTAAATTACTTATTGAGACTCCTTAAACAAGCCGAACCTATATAAACGGGCAGAGTTTTTGCGTGTTGAGCCAAGCCGAGCTTTATTGAGCTCATTTACTAAGCAAGCCTAAAACTAAAGCTCAAACTCGGCTCGATTATTAAATGAGCCGAGCCTTGCCTTAACGAGCCAAACCAAGCTCGCGAGCAGCTCGGTTCATTTGCAGCCCTAGGTGCAGTGTATAATATTTTTTTTAATTGGCGATTAATTTTTTTTATTGTCAAGTAACTAGAATTCCTACGTTCTCATATCCGATAATGCATGTCAATAAATTAGGTAATAAAAAAAAATTAAGGAGCAAGGTAAAACTGTACAAAGTGAGGGCAAAATTAGGCATTATTATTTGGAAGATTTTTCTTATTTTTTTATAACCGTGACAGTTTTACCAGTACACAAACCTCATTACCAGCTGCCTGTTCTGAAACTTGTTTCAATCGAAGCTGGATTTGTACTCGAGTCTTTAAGTTCCTATGCGTTTTTGACAAGGAAAAATGCCATTTCCTATTTTGGCTAGCCATCAAATAATGGCATCCTCCAACAGCCTAGGAATCATCTAATTTGTTTAGTACAATCATGACATCCGATGTTTTAGCCATGGAGGAGCAAAATGATAGTGCATCCTTGCTGCCAACTGAACCAGACTTCAACCTGTTGATTTCATCGGCAAAAGGCAGAGAGAGAGAGAGAGAGAGAGAGAGAGAGAGAGAGAGAGATGCCGCGGCTAAAGTGACTCACGAGGCATGGTGAGAAAATGAAGCAAAGGAGGAAATGCCGAGGTGGAAGGCAAGGCCGCGCTAGTAACCAGAAATCGGTAGTTAGCTCAGCAATTTGACCAAATTGTCTAAACCATTAAATCGTCTCATGGGCGAGAAAAAAAATATTTAAAAAAACTTGGGGGTGCCAAGGCCGACGGGCCATGGCTACCTCGCACCCAGGTCACTTCATAATACTTTTAAAAAATAAATAATCTGAGTAAAAGTTGTGACCGGAGACAAGCAAATTTGTAAAAATGCATGTTCTCCACATGTACAAAAAGATTCAAAGCATGTCATTCATATTTCTCACTGTATACTTCACAAATACTGTATCATTACAACAAACCAAATCCAGACACAACTCAATTGCGTTTATTTTTTGAGACGGTAGTGAAATTGCAAATAATACTGATGCAAATGAGAAGATGCTCCTCAACCAAAAAGTCTTAACCACTTGAACACCAAGATGACTATGATATACAATACTACAGATCCAACTGAACAACCTCCAAAGGCTGCATACCACTGGTTATAGGCTCCGTCGAAGAGATCAATGTGAATATTTATGCTCATGAAACCTATAGCCACCACAGCTAAAGTGACCATGAAACTTGCCGTAGAGATAAAGAGACCCATTCGTAGAAGCTGATTCTGCTTGTCATCCAAAACGATGTTGATGTAGTCCTCTGTGTCGTGGACATATTCCTGCAACTTTAAGACGAAAGGAGGCATTAGAACAACCACACCACGGATAATAGAAGAAACATTGGCCTATCTTTTTTTCTCTCATTTTTTGTTTCCTCTGTGAATGGCAAAAAAATAATGAGGAATTATGATGGAGTACAAAGAAACTGAAGTAAGTGAAACTGTTTTTCAATCCTTCTAAGTTAGTAAAAGATAGCAAGGTAAATACCGAAGGGGCTATTCTTTTCTTTTATTATTATGGTGAACTCATATTGAGGAGACTTGAGAAATTGAACCATACTATAATGACATTAAACAAGAACAAATACCGGAATAGTCCTTAATTTTTATATAGTAAAATGGAGACGTTACAGTCATATTTCCTAATCGTTTAGGATGAGGAGCAGTGACAAATTCCTTTCTCTTTCCAAACCCTTGAAATAACATTTCATGATGTTCTCAAATCATTGAGGCGATACAGGTACTTAAAGGAGACTTCAGATTTTAGAAGGGCTTCTTAGATCTTTGAAGAATCAGCTAAAACAATTGAGAACAATAACTTCATACATAAATGAGAGGATGGCTTCCTCTTTTTTAATGTTTCTATGTGAGTTTCCTTGGTTCGGGAGGAAAGAAAGGAAAAGGGAAAGAAAATTGGAGGGGAATAAGTCCAAATGAACACTTGTTTGCCATACTGTATTTGGTGAAACGAAGTGGCAAAGACGCTATGCTCTTCTATTTTTTATCTAAATTCTACGAGTCTCACACATTATGAAACTCTGCAATAATGTTAAGGAATCTCATCCACGGAATCGAAATAGCATAGCTTCATCTGAAATGAATAGCAAAAGAGAGAAAACATACAGTTGATAGTTTGTTTAAGATTCCCTCAATTTCCACAAAGTAGGCTCCCAATAGCATTTCCACCTCTTCCACGTTTGGCTTGAGATCTACGGTGCTGCTTTTGCTGCTCGTTTCCTCATTACTGAAAATGAAAAACCAAGAGGCTTGATGAACAACGTTGAATGAGAACTCAGTGAAAATTGATAAATATCTTCTTGACTTATTAAAGGCATATATGTACTTATGGCAACGATCAAACCCTCAGCAGCATTCAAATTTTGACTGGAATTTAAGCCATATCTGGCAAAAGCAAGATCCAAGATACACCAAATCAAGATGGTTTGATCACAAAACTCGAATTTCAACGAGTTTTTCCCAGTAAGCCTTCTGATGAGGTAATTTTTTTCTAAACCTGCGTAATCAACACTCGAACATGAGTGCTGATTATTAATAAAAAGAACAAAGATCTAAAATGGTAGTTCAGAATTTCTAAGAGAAGTACTGAAATGAAATGGTATTAGCATGCCTATAATGAGGAGGGTTAAGTTTCAAAGCCAACATTGGCGGTGAAGTTTTTGCAATAATATGTTGGAAAGTAATTACAAGAATCTGAAAGGAATTTGAACTTACATATGATCACCCGATAAAAATGTATATGCATCATCTATCTCATCCTCTGGTACCAAGCCTTCAGTTTGCAAGGTGGCAAGCTTGTCCGTTAAGTACATCTGAGCCATATCTGTGTCATCGTCCAGTAGATGTTCAAATTCATTCCTCACCTATGAACAATATGGCCCCATATTAGATAAATCAACCACTTCACCAAATGGTAACCTTTTATGGAAACAATTTTTTTTTTCAAGAATTAGTACCTTCAGTAAGGTCAAAATTAGGAAGGAGAAAAAATTACAGCAAGCTCATGCATCTTACAGCATCAGATGGATGAAAAAGGGTAGCAGCTATAAGTAAAGTTTCAAGTCAGGAAGACATTGTAGTATTAAAAGTTGGAGTTTTGGTAGATAGAGGTCGGTTTCAAGAGCCTAGGGAAACTAACAATTGGCTAATATTATCAAAAATATTGTAATTTACCAAAGCATTTGTAACTGTAAGTTGTGAAGTATCAATATGTAAACATAGGCAGTTTTTTCCATTAAACAAAATGATGAATAGAAGGAGACATAAATATACAATTGAAGATTTTTTTTTTTTCATTTTGGCTTATTGAAATGGCTCATATAATTACTAGCTAAAGACAACTTGTGGTAACTAATGGTAATATTCTGCCCCTGTTCCTGTTGAAGGAAAACCGTAGATGTGGACAGCTTCATGTTTTAGCTATTATCCATGAGCGGTTAATGTTTTTAATCACACAAAAAGGTATTGTGCATCAAATAAATCAATGAAATGATTCTTTACCTTCTGCACACGCCCAGTCAAAGCAACCAAGCGACCTTTAATGACTCTCACACGTTTGAGATTATTTGTTTTGGTTTTAGCTGATAACTGATCCAAAGCCGGATATGCCTCTTCCTCCAATGTGGAAGTCTGGAAAAAGATGCAAATATGGATAAACTCTAGAATTTCCGTCTCTAAACGAAAGTGAAATTAAACAATAGTGAATGACATAGTTAGCAGTTAAATAAGATAATTTCCGGTGTAAGCCTTCTTTGTAAAGTAATTCAAGGACCAAAAATAGTCAAATTCCTAAATTAACATTGATGAGAAACTAGGTTATTAACAATGTTATATCAACCATAAACTTCAACTAAGTTGATCTTTGGCTCTCTTACCAACTGTGATACAACTGTTTAAGTCCATGGCATAAAAAAAGCCTCATTATTGTTTCTCGTAGTCATACACGGTTCAACAATATCCAAGAAAAAGGTACATAGCCAACAACTACGTATATGACATTTATGCGTGATTCGCATTGTTTGCACCACTTATCAATTTTTCTATCTTTTGAAATGATATAGATAAGCAAACCAAGACAATCTGGGAAAGTTCAAGAAACATATGCACTGTGCTTAAAGGATGTTGTGATTTGAGGATATACAAGAGTTGCATAATTATAATGACATATAGGTTCATAAAAATAAAATTAAAAAATCCCATGACTGATTGAAGATAGCTTCAATGAACTGGTAGGTACCATTCTTGGTTCCCCAACCAGACAGACAAAAAGGAGAAGTGATTTGGATTTAGTACCGCAAAACCTTTGCAATAAAAAAAATCGAAGAACAGCACTTTTGAGTTCAAAGATAATGGGCTGGCGTTTCAAGGTGTTTGTTCCCTTTCCGTGAATCTTCCAACGTGGATGAACTTGATGGGTTTATGACTGGCAAGTATCTAGGCCCTTGACCAGCCAAACTAAATGACTCTTTTTTCGTGTGTGTGGATAAATTGAATGCAAGAAAGGTATGGAAGACTGAGGACCTAAAACGGTTTGTGTGCCATGTAGCTATGTTCTACTAAAGGATACCAACAAGGTTATGGGGTGGTCAATGATGCCAGACACTCATGCTATTCAGCTAATGAGAGGACGAATGTATATTTGACGCAAATATACTTAAATTCATATATATTGATGAAAGATTGACCAGCGATGCCAATTTACCTGAAAGTACAATGCTAGTATCGAAACACAATTCAATAAAAACAGAGCGCCCAATGTTAGAGGCACAGTAAAGATGCAGAAATACAAAGTAAAAACTCAAGTCCATGAATGCTAGTCATACCTCAGATTCAAGGCTCTTGCAGACAGATTCTAGGCAAATTTCGAGAGCACGAAACTCAAAAGGTAAAGGCTTTGGCTTCATCCTCTTTGACTCCCCATTTGATGCTTTACGTTTACTACCACTTGCTTCCGGTGGCATATAAGTTAGCGATTGCTCCATGGCTTTATCGCTTGTCATAGTAGCCTACATGCAGCGGCATAATCAAAGCGTGATATAACCCGAAAAAATGAAGTAAATGTAAAGGAAATGACTATTACTAAATCAATGTTATCCCGATTTATCGAGAATTTCACCAGGTTTGGATTGGTAATGGCCCAACCTTTTTCACCAGACAATCTATGTTTCATTGCCTGCAATCACACTACGAGTAAGCTTAAAATCCTAACAATTCACGAAGTAATAGTCATTCACCAGACAATCTATGTTTCATGGACTTGATGTTTTTTATTTTTGACTTTTGAGCATTTTGTCAATATTTTTTAGATTAATCATGCATCTCAACAAGAGGAATCAGAAAAGTATAAATCTAGATTAAAGTTGAAAAATGTATATATGACCTAAAGACAGCGCAAAAACTACTTTTTCTCTGAAATTTTTCTCTTCTAGTGAACCTTGCTGGGGCTTTTGATCGTATTTTTAATTTTTTTAATTCTGTTCAATTCCGTTCTCAAGGATGAATAAGTAATCCAAAAAAATTGACATGAATTGCAAAGCAAAAAATAAATAAATCTTGACACGAATATAACAAAACTTCTAGAACATGACCAGAAACTCAGTGATAATATATAAAGAAAATTTTTCCAAACTCCAAACACATACTAAGGTTATATTTGGTTTCACTAAAATGTCTGTATTTTTTCTAATCCTTCTCGGACTATTTTTTTAGCTTTTGATCAATTTTGTTACCTTTTATGTTTTGATAATGATTTTTGCACTCCACTTTCTCATAAATACACTCTAAAATGTGTCCCCCATGCTCAAAATTACACAAATTACCACCATTAAGAGATAAATTTTGGCGTCTATTTACAAAAAAGTGGAGTGCAAAAATCATTTTCAAAAAATGGGAGGCAATTTTGGAAAAAGTGCAGTACGGGTACAAAAGCTTACACCAAAATCAGAGAGCTTGGATTCAAGATCATAGACAAAGGAAGCCATGCGAGGGTCTCTAGGGTTCGGAACCAAAACTTCATTGGCGGTCACAATCGCCTTGATATGCTCCAAATTCACAACCACCGCGCTCTCTCTCCTAAGCACCGCAGACGGATACGACAGCTCGGGCTCAACCACCCTCAGATCGTGCGCCGTAATTCCACTCCGGCGCATTACCGTGTTCTTCCCCAATTCTTCGAAGCTAATTTTCCCTGACTTGGAAACCACGAGCCACGTCCTCGCACCGGCGCCCTTCCGCTTCGCCTGGCTCTGAGAAGGGAGGAGGGGGATGCAGATCCGACTGAGCTCGATCCGGTCCGCCATTTTTTGCGGGGATTCGAGCTGGAGTTAGGGTTTTGGAGGGTGGGTTTGGAAGAAGAAGATGCTTGATTTGCCATTGATTTTAAGAGTCAAATGGGTTTTTGGAGATTTGCGTAGAGGAGTGGTTATGCAGCCCAATCTTAACTGTTTTTTTTCAAAGTCAACTGGGGGCGGGAACTTGGGTTAGTTACGGTAGGTTCAGTGTGGCGCGGTTGGGTCCGCAGTATAGTTGCAGATCTCTCCCAGCAAGGATTGATCTGTACAAAAACCTCCTAGCTTTTCTCTCTAATGACTTGGAGAATTTATTTCGAGGACAACTATTATGGACCCTACATATGCGTACAGAGCGTAGTGTACAGAAATTTTTTTTTGATTAAAACGATGGGACTTTAGTTCGATCACTTTTCATTGTTCGATTGAAATTTTGTGAGCCCACTTGGAAAATTGTTTTAAGAAGAATGAATGGTGCGGATCACTCGTGTGGGACCCAAACGTGGGTCTCCGAGCACGATCTGTGCATTCTCTGTACCTATGGATCGGTAGCCATAGGTTTTCCAATTTCTTTATCAAATCATATTATTAGGGTTGTAAACGAGTCGAGTCGAGTTGAGTTTTGTAGTGTTTGAGCTCAGCTCGTTTCCTTAACGAGGCGGAGCTTAGCTCGGTCGTAAACGAGCTGAGCCAGATTAATTTATTTAATGAGTCTCTTTAAACAACCGAGACTATAAAACAAAAGAGAAAGATATGGAAATTTTGGAAGAAATTTTTTTGATGACTATGCAGCTACTGAAATCTTTTTTAACTAGAGACATACGCTCGGATAAAATGTTAAACGTTTATTGTCTTTAATGAAAAATCAAATCCATTAAGTATCATTATTGATGTAAAGTGGGTTGCGCCCACGTTCCTTGAGCGGTTGGACTTTACACGGCCCAAGCGACACAATTAAGTCACGCGGGTCCAACGTTGGCAAAATGGGCTAGAATCTGCGTTTGAAAGCAAAACGGGCTTCTACACATTTCTCATCGCTGTTTCGGCGATGATCAACGATGGATTTTGGCCGTTCGATGTCGTCTAGGCCTTCAAACGGACAATTTTGTTGTTTTAGTAAATAATAGATTTGTTAATAACTTTTATTGCCGTCTGTTTTGGCAACCTTTTATTTCTTTCTAGTTTTTAATTCTGCCACTTATTTCTGAATTTCTATTTTTGGTAATTTTCGTAATTTCTTTAATTTCGGCTTGATTAGCAAATCAAATCTTTTTGTTATTTGTTTCCTAGTTGGATTAGGGTTTCTTAACACTATAAGTATCATTGTAAGCCTATTAGCAGAATTTGGTTGTTTATGAATTAAGAAAATTGAGTTTTTACTCAATTTCGTTTGTTTAAAGATGGCTCAAACATTATTCATGTTTTCTACTTACAAATAATTTGGTGAAAGGAGGCTACTCTGCATCAATTATCTTCCTGAACAAAGCATAATTGTTACAAGATGACAATTCACTTGTCTTGTGAAGACTTTCAATGAATAAAAATTTTGGTAAAAGATTTGGATCATCAAGAGAGATCGCGTTAGATTTCGTTTTGCATCATCTAAGGGGATATCACATGACGGGATCTTGTGTCCGATACAAATTGAGATTGTTTAGGGTAAAGGACAAACAAAATTATTAGAGCCTCACAAATTTTTTGGAATCTTTTCCATGCCCTGCCAAATAAAAGCATCTCGGACAGAGGAGAGCTGCTATCCCCGGCAAGGGGCAGCACTTGCTGGGTGCTGTCTCCCCTTTTCAGGGAGTTCCAGTCTCATGTCGATGATTGGAAACATTCACGTCGAAGAGCTCACCGAGAAGAACAAGTATACCAAAAATTAGCTCAATTGGATATCATTTAGTACCTAATCGAAACATTTTTATCTTTAAAGAGAATGCATCCAAAACACTAGATCATACCCACTCAAACCCATTATTGTCGAGTTATATCTGTACCGATCAGGTATTAAATAGTATCCGATTGAGCTAATTTTTGATACACTTGTTCTACTCAGCGAGCTCTTCAACGTGAACGTTTTCAATCATCGACACAAAACCGGAACTCCCCAGAATCGCCGAGGACAGCAGCTCCCCTCTGTCCAAGTATCTCACAAACTACACCCTCCTTTTTAATTTACTTGAATGTTGGGTATCACTTTTCAATTGTCAAAGTTTTTATTGCTCAACCTTTCAAATTTTTCTATGGATCTTTCTACGGCGGACAATAAAAACATATTATGACCGATCATAATGTGTTTATGACCGGTCATAATATCTTTTTACATGTACAGGTAACCTGTAAAAATGCATTATGATCGGTCATAATATGTCTTATTGTCAGTCCATTAGGCGGATGGTAGATTTTGCTTTTTTCTATTATTTGTCGTCTTAAACTTTTTGTCTTTCGCAAGGGTTATCATTTGTTATTCCACCCTACTACTCCATGAGTATGAACAATCCCGTTGCGTAATTTGATGAACACGAAAAGTGAATAACTTCATTGCTAATCCCCATACACCGGTGGCTTACTGGAGTATGTTGAAAAGATATTACGAATCAATACATGAGAGTGATTAGGGACGAATCTAAGAATTCTTCAAGCGGGAACACCAATTTTTATTTAGCTTAAACATAAATTTACGGTACTTTTGGATGGAGAAATTTCAAAAGAAGATAGAAAAAACGGAAAAGAAAAAAAAGGTTATGATTTTTTAGATAAATCAAACATTTGGATTGAGTATTTCAATAAGAAATGGAGAAAAAAATATAAAACGTATATTTTTTTTTTCTGGCTCTTCCCCCTTCTCACCCAATCTCACTAAAACAGTAACTTGTGAGATTTGGTAAGAAAAAACTCTCATTTCTTATCTCATATTTTCTCACTATTCAAAGGGGATGTCAGTGCTTATGTTTGTTTTATGTGTAGATAGATGTGCAGCGTAAGCGCTTTTCCTTCTTTTTTATATATTTAAAAAAACAAAAACAAAACTGAGGGGCACATAACTCCACTTTGCCCGTTCAAATCCGTGACTCCACGTGCCCCATTCAAATCCGTCCCTGGGAGTGATGGTGTAGATTGGAGAAGGAGAACCAACATGTCATATATTTTAAACAAGAAAAATGAACAGCTTTTTTTTTTTTTCTCAAAACGCTTATATCATAATCAGTCTCGACCCATTTGCTTACACATATTTAAGTGAAAACTTGGGTCAAGAGGTTCATTTGGGTATATCATCTCCAATGATATGCACTCCTTTTTTCTTCTTTTTTTTACCCAATCTATTGTTCCTAAATTTTTTTCCCTATAAAATACGAGTCGAAATGATAGTACATTTGTAAATATAAAAAAAAAAATAGAAAGAGTATGGATTTGTCATTTGTCTCTCTCTAAATTTGAATGAAGTAAAATGGTAAAAGTCAAAATGAGTATGACAATGGAAATGAGTTGTTTTTAGTTTTTTTACTCAAATTGGGTTTGGATGGAAAAAAAAAGAAGTAAGGATTAGTGATGCTCTTACGCATTGAACACGTATGTATCTTGTCCCGGAGAGAGAATTTAAAAAACCAAATGGGGTGAGAGAGGCTCGAACTCTCGACCTCAGGATAACTCAGAAGCTATGAGACCTACGCGCTAGCCAACTGCGCCACCACCCCTTTGATGCTGGAGAGGTCAATTTTATAATATTGAACTTTTTTATAATGCCACTGCTTCAACTTAGTAGTCCATTTGATTGTCTTTGTAAAATCAGCAAAGATAATTGATGGTAAGTTAGAGGGTTGCAAATTTGTTGTCCTAAAAACCCTGTCCCAACTCTATGTCTTGTCCATCCAAGCAATCAAAGGCTCAAAGTCGCAAATGAACATATTTGGCTCAGATTTGTTTAGAGCAAGCTATTTTGCAACTTGTGTAGTGTCACGTAAGTTTGTGTAATTAGTGGTGTGGTGGAGTCGTGTGTTCTTACCATTATTGTTATTTCTGTGGGTCACTTTAACCTCACCCGGTTACTCAAGCAGATGAGTTACAGTCGCCTGCAAGCACACACAAGTGGGTCTCCGCTGACCTAAATTCTCTATCCTAACTCCCTGTCTCATTCATCCCAGTCGTTCATCCATGCAATCAATGACTTGGATTCCATCTCACCCCAAACAAATCTGAGCCAAACATGTTCATATGCAACTCCGAGCCTTTGATTGCTTGGATGGACGGGAAACAGAGTTAGGACAGGGTTTTCAAGACAGTTGATCTGCAATCCTCTCTCATTACCAATCGTGAAGTGTCACGTAGGCTTGTGTTGTTGGTGTGGTGCATCCCTAGCATTAGTCACCAAAAACTTCCTATTTTGTTTTCTTATAATTACCACACTTCCAATTTTGTTACAGCATATTTTTCACTTAAGAATATTCTGAACAATTCCAAAAACCCAGCTTATCTAAATGACTTTTTTCGTTTTCCATAATTTTTTGTTTAGTTTTCCAACTTCGAATAATTTTTTTGGATTAATCATTACTATCGACAAAAAGAATTAGAAGAGTATAAAAACATAGACCAAAGTTAAAAAGAAAAATCATATAAGACGACAAAAAGACAGCTATTTAGTACCTTTTTTTTGTTTTTAGTGAACTTTTTCTTCTTCTTCTTTTTTTTTAGTACCTTTTTTTGTTTTTAGTTTTCTACTACTTTTAGACTCTTCTCACCGAGATGGATAGTTAATTTTAAAAATATATCACGAATCTAACAAAAATTCAGGAAAGACGAACAAAACACAAAAAACCGAAAAAACAAAAGAATGGAGCCTCATTGATAGCAATTCCTTTTTTTGAACGGCAGTAGCAATTCCTTGCCTCCGATATCGATCCTCAACTAAAAGAGAAGCCAAAGTTGGTTCACAAACTGATCCAGATAAAACATTAAACAAAGTACTTGATATATACAAAAGGTGATCTGTATGCATTCTTGAAACGAATAACACATCATTTTGTTCGTGTACAAGTCATTTTGTTCGTGTACAAGGCTGAACCAAATTTCTGTTAGTGAGTAACATTCGCGTGAAGAAGTTCTTCTTATAGGAACAGAAGGCAATTTACTCATTAAAGAGATTCCTCCACAGGGACACTTGAGTAAGTGTGACTCTCCGCCTTTACTTCCTCCTTCCCTCTATATCTGGTCCAGGAAATTTTCCAAGTCTCCAGCAAACTTTGCCTGCATTAACATGTAACAACAAACGCACGCACACACGTGAGAGAGAGAGAGAGAGATGCAAATGCATCGCAACTGGCCTATAAACAGCAGAGTCAGAGGAAGACAACACAACAAGGAGATACAAAAGGAAAAGAAAACAGAAAGTACTTCAAAGTTTACTTTCCAGTAACGGAATGGAAATCTTCAATAAGATGATGTACCCAGAAAAGAATTTTAGAAGAATAAATGAATAATAGTGTTCCCTAATTTTTGAAACAACGGTGTGTTCACATCGTAGAAGTTATACGAGTATACAAGTCTTGAAAAATTGAAGTTTGGGACGATGGTAAAGGGGAGAAATACTCCAGGTCGTGTCAGGTTCGCATCCCTATCCACATTTCTAAGATAAAGCAATATTAACTGCTGAAAAAGGTATTATTGGCTCAATACTGCGTACAATTCCAAGGCAAGAGGAAAAAAAAATGATCCAAATGATATGAATGCGCAAGCAGCCTCCAACAGTAGGAAAACTTGTTGGAACGCCTCCATAGCTGTCTTTAAGAAGAGAAAGCTCTATTCCACCACAAATTTGTGTTTTCGACAATTGAAATGCAGAAAGACATGAAGACACTCTTGAAATGCCCCACCCAAGATATACAGGTTACACTCGATGCCAAGTGCAGATAGCAGGAAGTCAAACAGAGTAAAAGCAAAGGAAAAAAAATACCTTTCTGCTTCAATGCTCCTCTTTGCAAGCATAAGCGCCAAGAAGACTGGAACCATTGCAGCACACAAATGCTTAAGAGTGTGCCCACTGACAATATGATGAGTCCATTTATAAATCGGTTTATCTGCAGCTTCTTCCACCTTAGCTAAAAGATAAAAACCTGCGTATCATGGAGAAATGTTAGCTCAGAATGGAAGAAATAACTACCAAGATTAAGTGAATAGCATGATGATGATACCCACCTGCAGCCCAAAGCCAGTATGCGGAATGTGTGTACATTGGAGGCAACAAGATGGCCATTAATGGAATTGCAATGCAAGGAACAAACTGAATCAGAGCATATGGGACGGAGATCATGAAAAACCTGCAAATTAAAATGTTGTCAACAAACTTCTTCACAGAATTACCAGGTCATGCTCATGCAATTAGTAGGCCAAAAATTCAATACAGAAGTTAGACATTTTCAGCCTCGGGAGAAGTTCAAAACTCCAAAATAGTTGTAATATTTGTACTTAGTGCATACTCAAAAGACATTAAAAAAAATTTTTTTGAAAAACCCGAGGTCGCCGTTTGACTTCTGTATTGAATTTTCTCCCAAGCAGAGGTTTTTCACCAACCAAACCATATCCGTCTAAAACTCACCCTACTGCAACACGATCAAATTCTGATGAATTTTTGTGGCTAGAAACATATTGCTCCAATTAATCCCATAAACTAAAACAACAAGATCCACTTCCATATATAAAGGATTCACGTGCTTACCACCAGTAAATTATGCTTAAGACGCCTGCCAAGAGGAGGGGAATTATGGACAATGTTCCCTTTTGCTCGTTGATTCTTTCAATTATAAAGATTGCCATGATTGACGTGAATGCAATAGTCATCTGCACTATTTACTAATGTCAAAACAAAACAAATTAATGACAATAATAAATAGAGCCAGTATATGAAGAAGCTGACCGGCAAGCGATCCCACACGAGACGAGCATCATTTGGCTTGAGATGATAGTAAGATGATCCAACAGCAACAGCAGCAACACCAATGAAAAAAATTGACCAACCGCAAACCTCACCTTGCAGCCTTCACAAATATTTTACTGTTACTCTATAAACAAGTATTCATAAGCATAATAAGACATTGCTAATCATGTACTGCACCATACCTCAGCCTAAAGTAGTTCCTGTGAAAGCAAAGTATAAGCCCTACGAGACCAATTACAAGGAATGGGAAATTGGAAGCCACATTCAGTGTATTTGGTATACCTGAAAAGTTAAACAAGAATGTCACCTATGAGATAATAAATTAGATAGGAAGCTCCACATATTGCTCAAGCCTCAAGCTAAAAGATAAGTACAATTCGTCGAGCTATAACTACCGATAGAGTTCGAAACAAGTAAAGTAGGTAAAAATAAATAAAAAATAGAGATAGTAATGTTGGTCAATTACAGGCACCATTACCAGCAAATAAAAATGAAATTACCATGAATGAAAATGGTAATATTACAAGGAAGATGGATACAATAATCATACTCCATAACAAATTTTATATCAAGACTAGTATCAACATTTTCAGCAACTTATTCCAAGACACTCAGCCAATATAGGGATATACAGAAACAGACACTACAATGGGGCAACAAAAGGTATTGCCAATGTACATTGAAAACACAAGAAACACATAATTGTTAGAACAAGACTCATATAGTTATTTATTACCTCCAAACCTAGTACATAAGCATGGGCGATCTCTCCACTTAGTGGCAATTTGAAATGAGTTAGATGGGTTACACATGATATTAGAGCTAGACTTTTCAAAAAAAAATTAATTTTTTTATTTTTTGGGGGAAAACCATTCTCAGTTATTCCAACTTTGTCTGCGCCACAAATCCAGTTTGCTTGCTCGCAATCCTTTATCTTCTGGATCATTTGTTACCACTCCCAATGCGATCGCGTTCAAGAGAGTGTTACAGTTTGTCCAATACCATTTAATTATCACCTCCAAAATTGCTATACAATTTTGTACAGCCTCTCTAATCATTTTCAGTTGATTTTGACTTGGACGCTTTACCAATAATAACGAGACGAAAGGAAGATAAAAAACAAAAACAAAAACTTCATTCCACGAATAGGATGTGCAAAAGGCAGCATACCGTTTCCAGTTTGGCAACCAAACTTCAAGATCTCGTTCATCTTTGTAGTCAACTTTAAAAAGTTTCTAAGTCAAAACCAAAAACAAAATGCTTACCCCGTGTTGAATTTTGTTAAACCTAAAATATTCATGAATGAAAGGGTTACAACTCTAAAATGCACTAGTAGCTGCTACAGGCCAAATTTAAAAAGCTCAAGTGAACAATTATAACATTAGTAATCTCAGTCACCGCAGTATTCACATCACACTCATAAAATCCATTTACCGCATCCTATTTGCTTCGAATAATCTACAAAAATGATAAAATGGGAGAATCAAAATACAAGTCCTTACTTGGAATTGGAACCATGTCTCTACCCATTCCGGACACTATGGTCGTGACTTATTTTCCCAACCTTCCCCTTGCAGCCCACGCCACGTACATAGGAAAGGCTACTACTGTACACGTTACTAAATCGGTCATGTCGTACGACAATTCGTAACAACCTACACCACAATAACCCCACAAAAGCAAATATCATAACTAAATTCAAAGTCTCGCAAGTCATGACTTTTCTCGCCGCACAGCATGGTTATATAAAATAGGCTGTTCGTAACTTGTTTTTCACTTTTACCTGTCTGGGTCAGCTTACACGCAACTAATCCTATGACCAATCCCATTGTCGACTAGCGGGGCCCCAATTAAAGCTGGAGCTTTTGCTGGTAGACTTCTCATATGGTATACCCTTCGTAACTACAAGACAATGGTTGTAATTATCACAATATCAGCACAAAAACTCACAGACTGCTTATGGTACAGGCTGCGCATCATAAATCTCTACCAAGTACCAACGGACACCTTAAAATTGACTGATGGACTCCAAATTCAGCAAACAAAACAAATAAAACAGCATAAGAGAAAGTGCCCAATAACTCAATGTGAACAGGAATGGTTCAATGCAAACCCTAGGTGTGCATAAACTTCATGGATTGTGATTCTGATCCAAGAAGCAACAGACAAACGGAAGGAGATCGAAGAGTTGGAAATATTATAGCCGGAGAGAAAAGTACCCAAGAATTCGCGTTGGTCAGCAAAATCGTGATACTCTTCGGACTGAGGGATCGCCGGTGTTACGATCATGAGGACTACAAAGCACAGAATCGCCACTCCCCATGCGATCAGTGACCGTTTCTTCATCTGTTGATCGTATTAACCAGTTAGTGTACGAGAGAGAGAGAGAGAGAGAGGGTCTGCAGAAGGTAATGGACGCTGGAGGAGGGAGAAAATGGAACAAAAACGAAAGAAAGGGACCTTGCTTGGAATTTTTAAGATTACGAGGCTGGTTTCTACTGCGATATTTCGGATATTTTTTTGTATTTTTCCTATTTTTTACTACTTCATACGTTTTAACAGCATCCGGGGTGCATATTGTCCATTTGGGGGACAGAATGCATGTTGTCTAGTCTGGGTCATTTGTACTTGGCGATGAACGACTCGAATCACATCTTGTCAAAACACATTTGAAACGCCCGCTACCACACAAATCCGAGTCGTCTATTGCCGAACATAGATGATCCAGATTGGGGACAACATGAGAGGGACAGCACCCTCCCCAATTCGTTTTAACAACACAAGTCATTCTAATCATCACAAAAATACCATTCCTGGTATTTTTAGTGAGAACTACACTCGGGTAGTCACTTTTAACTACAACTTAATATCAAAAATTCCAAAAATATTATAGAAGAAATTCACCCGGAATGAAAAACTATTAATTTTAAAATTATAATTATAGTATGTAAATGTGTCTTGATAATAGATACTAGTACATGTTCGTGAGGGTAAGCATAACCACCAGAGACGGAGTCGGGATTTTTGTGTATTAGGACGAACTATGTATATGAAGGAGGGGCGGGGTGTTATAATTTCATGATGTATATATTTTTTTCATTTAATAGTAGTGCTTTTTCAAATTAGTGGATGGAGAACAATCTCTACTATACACCCTTGACTCTATCCATGATAATCACTAGTGACTAATCAGAATCCGGAAAGTTTCTCATTACTAGTTCAATTCCGCAACATAATCCATTTATTAGCATTAGCTCTCAAATAATACGAAAAATGCACAATAAAGAAACCTGATTCCTAAACAAGGCCTCTGTTATCAAGCAAGATGTTGGGGGTGGTTTGAAAATTACATTCAGCACTTGAAAATTAATGAATTTAATTATAAGTAAGTTTGATAACCACGCAGTACATTGCTCAAAAAATTGTATTTTGTAGATAATTAATTAATTTCGACTAAATTTGTTAGTGTTTGCATTCAACAATTTCCTCGTTCACTACTACGATCCACACATCCATCATTATCATTATTGTAACCACCACTGCTATTGTACACGCCACTATTACTCCGCCAATACCACCACTCTCATTCCCATCACTGTCACCACTTCCATCACCATTTCACCATTACCACAAATACTCTATTACCACCACCACCGACAATACCTCTGCCACTGCCACAATCACCACTCGACAAATCCATCCTCAAGCCTCCACAATCACTACTACCACAAATTTATGGTAACCATTAGTAAAAGTAAAAGATAATCACTAAAATTAATGGAACTAAAATTAATTCATCGTTTGTTTTAATTCGGTGCGTAATATATTTATCAAACAGTTTTTCAGTTTACAACTTCGAGCATTCAACTTTCTACACTTAGATGTCTTTTTAATTTTTTTATTTTGTGTTGTCTTTTTTCTGAATATTTGTTAGATTCACAATTCGCGCTACATATTTTTTGAATTAATCATCTATTTCGCCAAGAAAAGTTAAAAAGAAAAAAAAACGACCAAAAGAAAAAAATAATAATAAAAACATAAAAATACTAAACAAATGTCTTTTTTTTCCCCTAGAGTGTCGTCTATTTTGTCCAACTTTTTTCCCATGTTTTGATAATTTGCTAATTCCTCCTGTCAATATGAATGTTTAATAATAAAAAACGACGAAAGGTCCAAAATAAACCCCAAAAAAATTACCGGAAAAAATTTTGGTTGACGAAAAAGCTTTTAATTTTATCAAACAACATTGTGGCCCGTTTGGATGGAGTCTTAGTGGGGGCATAAATATGGGGGTCTTATTTATACGCGGGTCCACGGCTATGAAATGGTTTGCCAAAAATAAGTGTAGGATGTTATTTATCATCCGGGCTAAATGTCACCCTTGCAGGGGTGTTATTTATGGACACCACATGGGGTGTCCATATTTATGACTCCCTAATACCCCTGGGAAATGGCCATTGTACCCCTTTTAATACCTCCTCCCAAGATACCTCCTCCCAAGACATTGGCATGTGCTGTGTTTTCTTTTTTATTATTTGAAAATGTACTAAAAAATTAGGAGTATTATGTTAATGCTCGTAAACTAGATTGAAAACAAGAGATTCACTGCTTAATCTCACAACTTTAAAAAATAAAAAATAGCACCGCCACATTTTTTGTTCCTTCAATTGTCAACACCACCATTCTTTACCCAAAAAACTCGTCAGTTTTTTGACATACTTTTTGGAAACTCCTAAAAGATGATCCAATTCAATAATTCTTATAATAAAAAGTAAACATCTAAATTAATTTTTATAATAAAAAAATTAATATAAAAAATAATTACAATTAAATCTTATAGCTTAATTAGTTATTGAGTTTCAATAATAAATTAATTAATTATTGGATTTATCTAATTAAAAAATACATAACTAATACGAATATGCACACAAGGGCAAAAAAAGTATTTTAACAATTTTTAGATCATCCACCCAAACTTAATCCCCCTTCATACAAAATCATCCAAGCCAAGTACTACTTAATCCCCCAGAAATGTCACATGACTGGGGCCCACCCTCCATATATAATATCCCTAAAAATAATCCGAAATCCAATCGGGCCGTTGTAGACTGAGTTTTCACTAAGGTATTTTTAGTAATTTTTGTATTGTTTGACTATAATTTGATAAATTTGTAGTACAAGAATACCGAAAATAACAAAAAAACAGCTCTGCAAATTCATCCTCAATGAAAAAGGTATAAAAACTATGGGTTCATTTTACAATTCCATTGGTCGTGCGGGAAATAAGTAGAAATTTAGGGAGCCAAAGTCAATCCGTCTACTTTGAGACTTTCTTACAAGCGAAGTCTCTATGACATATGGAAACTTCGTCTAGAAGGAAGGGGAGAAAAAAAAAAAACAAAAAAAACAAATCCAGAGAGGCACGAAAAAACAAATTCATTTTAATTTTCTTAAATTTTTTGTCATATGACTTTTTCCTGTATTTTTATATTTTTAATTTTTTTTATTTGTTAACCGTTCGTATCGACGAGAGGAATAAAATAAATAAATATGTGCGAATGTTGGAAAAATTTATATAAGACAACACTTTTGAAAGGGAAAAAAAAAAACCCAGCTATTTTGTATTTAGCAATGTTTTTGCTTTAATTTATCTTGACTTTTTGTCATATTCAATAAAATATGAAAATATGTATTTTGGATGCATGCAGTGAGAAGGTTGGTTTTTTTTATTTTTTAAACAGTAAAAAGGGTGGGAAGGGACGATAATAATAATAATAAAGACAAAAAAAATACTAAACAAATGTCTTTTCTTCCCTAAAGTGTCGTCTATTTTTTTCCAACTTTTTCCCATGTTTTTATAATTTTCAGATTCCGCTAGTCCATACGAATGGTTAATGATAAAAAATGACGAAAGGTCCAAAAATTAAATTACCGGAAAAAAAATTCCGTAGACAAAAAAGTTTTTAATTTTATCAAACAACATTGTAGACTGAGTTTTCACTAAGGTATTTTTAGGGGTTGTTCCACTAACAAAAAATTATTTTTTCCAAAAATTGAGACTGGTCATTCTCTCACAATACATAACATAAAAAATCGTGAAAAACCAGTTTTTCAAAAAACTAACTTAGTGGAACACCCCCTTAATAATTTTTGTATTATTTGACTATAAGTTGTCAAATCAGTTTATATAGTATGTGAGAAAAATGACTTCTTTTTTTTTAATAAAAAAACTGCAAGAAGAATGACTTGTTAATTTGATAAATTTGTAATCCAAGAATTCCGAAAATAACAAAAAAAAAAAAAAACAGCACTGCAAATTCATCCTCAATGAAAAAGGAAACTATGGGTTCATTTTACAATTCCATTGGTCGTGCGGGAAATAAGTAGAAATTTAGGGAGCCAAAGTCAATCCGTCTACTTTGAGACTTTCTTACAAGCAAGTCTCTATGACAGATGGAAACTTTGTCTAGAGGGAAGGGGAGAAAAAAAAAAGAAGAGACAAATCCAGAGAGGCACGAAAAAACATATTCATTTTAATTTTCTTAATTTTTTTGTCATATTACTTTTTCCTGTATTTTTATATTTTTCATTTTTTTTTTTGTTAATCGTCCGTATCGACGAGAGGAATAAAATAAATAAATATGTGGGAATGTAGGAAAAATTCATATAAGACGACACTTTTGAAAGGGAAAAAAAACCAACTATTTTGTATTTAGCAATGTTTTTGCTTTAATTTATTTTGACTTTTTGTAATATTCAGTAAAATATGAAAATACGTATTTTGGATGCATGCAGTGAGAAGGTTAATTTTTTATTTTTTAAACAAAAAAAATGGTGGGAAGAGACAACCAATGTAACAACTCCCCCTGAATGTGACCACAGGGGCTCTCGAATCGCAGTGCAATGCATCCAAATTACATGTTTTTCATATTTGAGGTCGATTGAACGATAAATAAGACGAGGGTATTGATGAACTTCGAAATACTTTATTTATCTAATGTAGTGGTTGAGGGCCCCAGAGGCTCAATAGGTTCAGCTTGTGGTTCATACCCATCCATTGAACGAGTTGGCCTGAAATAACTAAGGGTCTGGGCCTACGTCGTGGGATCCGACCTAGTGCCAAAGGCCCTGAGAGAGGAGGACACTCGGCAGGACTATTCGTTCCAGCAAGCATTGCAACCGACTGTTTGAACCTTGGTGAAGCAACCTTCATCAAATGGATGGCCACATTACCCGCTTAGACGAAGACAAGGTTCCAACCGAAGTAACTATTTCGGCCGTCGGGCTCTTTGAAAGGAGAGCAATTGTTGATCTAGTCACGAAAACACCCGCAGAGGCGATAGGAATCGGTGGAACTCTGAGTGATACCAAATCATTGGGTCTATGATATCATGCTTTTGACGAGTTGGTGGGAGTCCCTCAGGTGCAATGTCCAAGGGCACAGGGTCTCTTGTGGAGCCGAACGATTAGGGCATTAGAATCTTTTGTCATGAAGGTCTTTGACTGATGTGACTAGTGACAGATGTGACTGAAGTGGTGTTAGGCGGCGTTGTAGACGGTGTGCCCATGGCGTTTGATAGACCGAGCAAGATTCCTAGAATTGTTGACTTATCGGACGTGTTAGAGCATGATGTCAGTCGAAGCAGTGGGGATGCTCGAGGCACTTGTGACATGCCCACATGTTGTGTCAAGTATGACCGACACACGCAAGGATCATGGGTGACTTAATGAGCAAGTCTTCCTTTGCCTATAAAAGGGAAACTCACTCACCTGATATATTATCCTTCTCTTTGCACTCTCTACCTATTCTCACACTATTTCTCTTTACATTTCCAATCACTTTTACCACTTCCAGTCACTCGCTAGACCGTCGGAGTGCCTTCTTGGACCACCACTGTCTGAGCTAGGCATTAACTTGGGTGCTACTCATGCAGGTCATCTTCTCATGCAATCTCACTAGGGTTCAGGCAAGGTCCAACTAATTCAAGCCCTTCATCCCATCCCAAAAAGGTCTAAATAAGTATCATCAAAGAAGCATTCTCCACATCTAATATATTGATTGACCCTTATAATAAGGAATAATTAGTCATAAATACACAATATTTTTGTCTATTTAAATAGAAGGACAATGAACTTTTGCAATCAAATATAAATACATTTTTTCTAATTATAATATAATAAGGTGGTTGCCTCGAGCTGTTGATTTTCTCTCTCTTCGTGTTTAATCCGTCGAATCATTTTGGATCCGCATTGTTTTCCATAGACATGGTCCACCTTTCACTTTTGAAATTGATAATTGGGGAACAAAATATTCTTTTGAGGGAGAACATCAACTAATGAAATCAATATTGGTTCTATTCTAGCTATGTAATGAAATATACACATCAACTAATTCAATTTTTTGAAACATTACTAAAATTTCACTAATTTTTTGTCACAAAAAATGGTCAGCCAGAGATGGGGTGGTGGTCGGTCAGGTGGAGAAGTGATTTTTTTTTTTTAATTTTATGTTCAAAATTCAAGTTTTTAAAAATTAGTAACATTTCACTAATTTTTTAGATCGTCGGAAGTGGTCGCCCCGATGTGGGGTGGTAGTCGGCCGGAGTTAGAGTGATATTTTTTTGAATTTTATTTATGAAATTTGAGTTTTTAAAAATTTGTAACATTTTATTTATGAATTTTCCTTTATCCATAGTGAGTTTAACTATTTAAATCTACGTCGTTGAATAAATTAATATTGCAAAAAAGTATAAACTTAAGCGAACAATAGGCAAGTGGTGGCTCATACAGCAGAGCTCTTAGATGTTTCATACTGCATCCCAAGATCGAGTCACATTCCCCTCTTTTCCATTTAATAAATTAGGAATGATGAATGACCCCCCCCAAAAAATAAAAAAATAAAAAAAAAAATGAACAATAGTTCCAATAATCAGTTTTTTTTTTTTTTTTTACTTATTCCAATTTCTTGCTTAATCCAACGGTTGGAAATATTCCACATCCCACACCCCTTTTCTTATGCGCGCAAGCTAATTCATTTACACAATCCTTGAGTCCACTTTTCCATAGTTCATTCACACAATCCTTGAAAATCAAACTTTGTTCACATCACATTTCTAAAAAAAAATTAAAAAAGATTCTTTTCCTATCTCTCGTCCTTCTAATCATTAATCATATTTCTCACTCTACTCACACCCTTCTATCCAATCATTATTTTCATTTCTCTCTACATCTCTCCAATTATTACACATCTCTTTAATTATTAATTTTTTAAAAAACTCATCCAAACAATATCTCAAAAATATTTCTCAAAAAATTCTTGTCAAAATTCTCAGCCAAACACACAATAGTCATTCTTTTCCACTCTCATTTCTCGCTTTGCAGTTTGCGTTCGTGCTCTCCATCTTCACTATCGTGAATGAATTTTATTTATTTATTTTCCAAGTTAGAATGTTTTTATTTATTTATAGAAAATTATCCTTATTAAAATACTATAAAGCACAAAACCCCCTCCTTTCCCTTTCCTTTGTACTATAAAGCACAAAACCCCTCCTTTTCCTTTCCTTCTTCCATAGGGTTTCTCTCTCCACCGCCTCCTCCCCCAACTGTGAGAGAAAAACCACAAGCAACTTATTTGTAGAGAGAGAGAGAGAGAGAGAGAGAGAGAGAGAGAGAGATTATGGCGCAGTCACTGGAGCTGCTGTTAATTCAGTTCTTGATGCCTGACAACGACGCACGGAGGCAAGCGGAGGACCAGATTAAGCGCCTGGCCAAGGATCCGCAGGTAATTCCGGCCCTCGTCCACCACCTGCGTACGGCCAAGACCCCCAATGTGCGGCAGCTCTCGGCGGTGCTCCTCCGTAAGAAGATCACCGGGCACTGGGCCAAGCTATCCCCTCAGCTACGGCAGCTAGTCAAGCAGTCCCTCATAGAAAGTATCACCTTGGAACACAGGTCTCTGATTTTTTCTCCTTCAAATTTTACTTGATTCGCTCGAATTTTCCCACAATCCACTTCTTTTGTACGCTTGATGCTTGATAAATGCAATGTTGGTTAAATGTTGAGAAATGCTACATGCCAGTTGCCACAGGGTTTTCTTGATCAATTTGTTTAGGTCTGAACTAAGTCATGTCACGAGGTACTGGAGCCGTTGAGGTCTAAGCTATCTTTCAAAAACATCCCAAACTTTATCACGTTGGTCGAACATTTGTTGGGTGGTTCAACATCTCATTTTCGGTTTTGCATTATTGAATTGTGGCTGGTTGGGAGTAAATTCCAGAATACATTGTTAATAATTCATTCTCTAAACTGAACAAAGAAGGCAAATTTGAGAATCTAAGAGTAACTTTTGCATTCACATTTATATTCTCATTTTGGTACATACAGAAAGGCTAAAGTACCCCAACATTCTCGTGAAATTACTTCACTTGCAATTATTGTCTGAGGACAATATTGTCAAATATTAACTTAGATAATGCCCTTGCCCCTTCCTTATCATCAGTAAGATAGGTTTTCGATATTTTCAGATTTTATCCCAAACACTACCCTGTTCTAAAATATAATCCAAGCACTTGCACATATTCATAGTCTATTCTGATTATAATCAAATATCTATAATTCACAATTTTGATTTCAAAATCTTGGAAAAATTTGGCTCTCGAACATCCATCATGCGCATTTGGGAGCTTCATTCTTGGATTCTGGATTATGTATTACTCAATTTTGGCTGTTTGAGAGCCATGGCCCACAATGAGTTCTTCTAGAATCCATTTCCAAAACCATACTCTAGAAACTAAATTGAGAAATGCTATATGCCAATCCGTCCATGTTTTGGTCTGAAAAAATATGCTAGCGATGTGTCCACTTAATACTTCTTGTTTGTTAGTTTACTATTGCTTATGGTCATTATCTGGTGATAAATGGTATGTGCTACTGGACTTCTGTCAATGTGGTGTGTCGCCACTTAGTTGGATGCTTGTAGCTGAGGTAATCATATGTTCTTGCAATGAAGTCATATATAGCATTTCTTCGATCACTGGGCTAGGGGCTGCAAACAAGGATCGGCTCGTTTAGTAATTGAGCCGAGCTCGAGTTTTAGGCTCGTGTAGTAAACGAGCCGAGCCGAGCACTCTGAAGCTTGGCTCTGCTCGAAGAAGTTTGGCTCTTTAAGTAAATTAACCGGGCTTGGCTAGTTAAACAAGCCGAGCTCTTACACTGCATAGCTCAGCTCGGCTTGTTTGCACCCCTGCCTAGGTCCTGGAGCTTTGGACTAGTTAGTTGATGTTTCCTCCTTTCATTGCCTTATGATTTCACAAAATTCTTGAAGTTGGAGGAAATTGGACCTATGCTCACTCTCATCTTAAGTTGAAACGAGAGGAAGAATGACTTATTGTAAAAAAAGAATGAATCAGGGGAGGATACAAAAATGGTTTTTTTTGTGGATGAGTTGGAAATATTTCCTCCAAGATTCCACTGTGTACTCACAAATGTTGGAGGAACGCTATGTTTGTTTGCTGTTTTAGTTTTTAAGAATCTTTTGTGCATACACTTTTCCAAACAACGTTCTGAAAGCTGGAACACACATCAATTTCTCATTAAACATGTACCTTATGTTTTCCAAAAAAAAAGAGCTTTTTGTTCAAGAAATTCTCGAGGGACCAAGTTTTGTAAAAGATCAGCCCCATAAATTAATTTGTCCAGAAAACAGAATCTGAAAATTGTAACCAATCAGTGTAGGGCCTTATTTCTCACCTATCATAATCTTGTATGCTGTGCAGGGGGTTGATTTTTAGTCATTTTAGTTTAATTGAATGTAAATCGAAGATAAAGTAGAAGCCTGGTATATACGCCTTTTCTTTGCTTTGTGGTGTGTTTAAGAATGCCATGAAGGCAAATTTAGAGTTCCACACAGATCTAATTAATTTGAGTTCAGAGCCATAGGATGAGCCAAATTGTCTTCCCATTTTCAAGTGAAAGCAATTGTTTGAGTCACTTGGGTTAGGTGCCTATTTAATCTTTGGGTTGATGCTGGGCATGCTTATGCAGATCAAACATTGTTCTACTTGTGTTACTGTCATTTTTTTGTTTGTTTTTGTGCTGCTACAAATTTTGATATTCTTTGATAGTACAGAGTTGGACAATAACTTAGACTGAGTAAACCTAATAATGTCATGTTAGTGATGGGTAATTGTTATAGTTGAGGCTTTTTGCTATCAAATTTTTTATTTTGATTCATTCTGGGCTCTGTACCATGGATTGTTTCAGATATAGGGGAAAGATTTACTAATTTATCCACCCGTAAGCCAAATCAAAACCTCCTTTTAATAATGTTTTTTATATGTTAAAATTCATTGGCAAGATGTCTGTTTCTAGGTTATGACCATTTTTGGTCACGGGCTTACCGCACAGAAAGATTGCTCGAAGGTGAGAGTTTACCTTTCCTCTTCTTTTGGATATTTACGATAAAGCAAAGGCAATCATAAATCTCATTTAAATAGTTTTTGGCATTGCATGTTATCATGTTGGACCACACACTCTTTGTAGTGTAAACAAAATCTAAACTGTATTAATTCGAACTTAACAATATTGTTAGTAGGCTTTTAGTCATCCATTTGCCATTATATAACGAATGGTCGTTAACAATAACAACCTGTATTATTGGTCAGGCACATTTTAATTCCACGTCAAAGTGCAAATGGTTTATTTTGTTCTTTCAGCTGTGAAGGTTATGTATTTCACATGTTGTTCATTGCTATTGTATGTATTTATTGATAAAGTTGATTTTTTCTTGGTAATGTACAGTAGAATGCTTGATTTTACTATTGGGTGTCCATGAGACTCAGAATTATCTGTTATGATATTTCTGTAGTCCACCAGTCAGGCGAGCGAGTGCAAATGTGGTGAGCATCATTGCAAAGTATGCTGTTCCAGCTGGAGACTGGCCCGATTTGCTGCCATTTTTATTCCAGTGCAGTCAGAGCCAACAAGAAGACCATAGAGAAGTAACTTAATTGCTCTTGAAAGCTTTTTTCATACATTTTTAAAGATGTTTTCTCCCCATGGCTATGGTTCTATTCATTAGAATGGTTATTGTAACCAGGGACGGACCCATGGGGGCACGTGCCCCCATGCGATTTTGTAAAATTGCATTAATGCACTTAAATATGTTAATATACCCAATAATTTATGATAACGTCCTAGCAAAATTACTCAATTTTCATTAATTGCTTGGATATTTGTCAGATCAACTTCTTAGAGTGCAAATTTTCGCATCATCTTTTTGTGCAAACACACCCCTTTCCATTAATTATGAGATGAAGTTACATATAGAGTAACCAGTAAGTTATTTTACTGGCAATAATGAATTTTTTTCAGGAATTATTGTCGTAGGGGTTTACTAATTTTGTGTACCCCCACTAACACATTTCTAGATCTGTCCCTGATTGTAACCATAAAATTATCTCAAACAGAAACGAAGTTTGCTACATCCCCTCGTCACAGAATATCCATCTCTATTTCATTTCTGATTATCAGATTTCTATAAGGGATGTTTTTGGTATGCGTCCTGCATGAAATGTCTACTTCCACATGTACATTTTTTGGGAGTTTTATTATGACGGTGAGGTACCATTACGTAGTGGTCTCTTTCCCTTTCCATATTTCCTTGATGATTTATGTTGGTCTGCTCCTGAGGATGTAATTGCTAACACCTGGTGTCTTGCTTTCTGTGATGAAAGGTGGCATTGATCCTTTTCAGCTCTTTAACCGAAACAATCGGAAATTCATTCCAGCCACATTTTGCAGACTTGCAAGCTCTTCTGCTCAAGTGCTTACAAGATGAGACCAGTGGCAGAGTTAGAGTTGCCGCACTGAAGTAAGCCTGTTTGAAATTGGGCCCAAAGTTCTTTTGCTTTTATGGTCTGAGATATCATCTTTGCATGCATGCTAACAAATTGCATATAATCATGTTTTCAGGGCAGTTGGCTCTTTCCTTGAGTTCACTAATGATGGGGCTGATGTGGTGAGTAATAAATTTTTGACTTTGTTGATACTTTGGATATTTGCCTAGAGATAATTTTATTATGCTTTCTGTCTCGAAAGAGGATGTGTTCAGTAATCGATCAAGTGTTGATCATTGGTTTTGGCGCACGAGTTGTAGCAGGAGTTAGATGGTGCATTAATTAACTTAAATAAAATTTCCTTGAGTCGCTCACAGTGTAGGAACTGGAGAAGTATGTAACTGAAAGAGACTTGTACAAGCTGTTGATAAGGATGTCAGTTTCCATTTCATTGAGCTATTGAAATGATTAAGGGATTGGTAACGAAACTTGGCATCTGCAGGTTGCAAGTCACTGTGTTGTTTTCAAATTATACCTATTAGAAACTAATAATGAACTTACAGTTGACTCTCTGGATATTCATCTTGTTACTGTAGTTTCCATATAGTTGATAATGGAATGCTCCATTACTTTGTTCCTTTCATTTTTCTTTTAAGGCCTTTGTCCTACTTTTAGTCCCAGTCCTCCAATTGATCAAAATAGGGATTTGGCTATGAAGCATGGATACGGATACGAGATACAAATACGATATGATACGGATATGAGGATACGTGATTTTTCAAAATGTCGGATATGATATGTTGGGGGATATGTTGAAGAAAAAATACGGAAATTTTCTTGTCCAAACCCTCCCGAGAATAAGAAAAAAGTGATTTTTTTGTGTTGGAAATTATTTTTGGAAAATCCGAGCCATCCAATGTGTTCAGAAGGTGTTTCCAAGGATCCACGCGGGAAATCTTAAAAAAAAAAATACCGAGAAGGGTTGATCTAAACAGTTTTCTCAAAAACTGTAAATATAAATTTTTTGCGAAAACTGCTTGGATCAAGCCCTTCCTGGTTTTTTTTTAAGATTTCTTGTGTGGACCCTTGAAAACACCTTCTGAACACATTAGACGGATCGGATTGTCAAAAAAATGCTCTGATCAAAGAGGTTTGGAAGTCCGGAGGAGAAGGAGCCCCTATATATATATATATATATATATATATATATATATATATATATATATATATATATATAGGATCATAATCTCCTAAGGGATCCCTTATTTAAAATTTGGTGCAGACCTAGCCTTTTTTCAACTTTCCGGATCAAATTTTGATGATTTGAACCGCTCAATGTTTTTAAAATGCGTTTTTAAGGGCCTACGTGAAGATTGTACAGTTTTACCGAAAACTGTTTGGATCAAGCCCTTCTAGGTATTTTTTTTTGCCGAAGCTTCACGTAGGCCCTTAAAAATGCATTTTAAAAACATTGAGCGGTTCAGATCGTCAAAATTTGGCTCAGAAAGGTGATGTCCGCTCCAAATTTTAATATGGGATCCCTTAGGTGATTGTTATCCTATATATATATGTGTGTGTGTGTGTGTGTGTGTATGAAGTTGTATATTTGTTTATGACAGCCAACAAGAAATCTGTTTATGAAGTTGTATATAAGTCCATTACCAATCGAAACAATTCACTGCCTCTTTAGGGCTCTTTGCTTTGCCAAGATGGACTTGAAAAATCCAGCACTACATCTTAATAAACCTGATATGCATTATAGCAGCCATTTGACAACAACAGCATGTCCAAAACTCGTTTTTCGTTTTACCGAGTATCTTTCTGTATGTCTTATTTGGGAGAAAACATATAACTAATTACACTTTTAGCCCACATATTTCAAGTAGTAATATATTTACCCCTGCGCGTATCCAAAACGTATCCGAATACCAAAAAATAAATTTAATATTCGGATACTTTAGAAAACACAGCAGATACATATCCGAGCATATCTGTATCCGATACGTGATACAAAGGCCAAAATAGAGTATCCGTGCTTCATAGGGATTTGGTATCAAAATACCGGTGGTTATGTGCTCTATCATATTCCAACTTTGACAAGTTCCTGTGTTCCTTCATCAATCAATTCTGTCATTGAAGGCATTCTGTGTTTTCTGTGCCAAACCTGTCTGAAACAATAGCCCTCACCATGTACTGATACTGCCATGTCGATTATTTTTTATGCAGTGAGGCTATTGGTGGGAATTTAGTTATTCATGCAGTATTTTCTTGCTTTCTTTTTCCTTCAGTGTTTGCCATAAATGCGCAGGTCAAGTTTCGAGAATTTATTCCTAGCATTTTAAATGTATCAAGACAATGCCTTGCCTCTGGTGAGGAGGATGTTGCTGTAATTGCATTTGAAATATTTGACGAGCTGATTGAATCCCCTGCACCTCTTCTTGGAGAATCAGTCAAAGCCATAGTGCATTTTGCTCTTGAAGTTTGCTCTAGTCAAAATTTGGAAACTAGCACACGGCATCAGGTTGGGATCATTAGCTGAATATCTTTGTTTTTTTTTTTTTTTTTTTTTTTTTTGTGATTACTACCTTACATTTGCCTACCACAAATATTGCTGTAAATGTTTGTTGTCTGTTTTCTTGATCTTTTTAATCAATCTGTTTGTGTACTGTGTCAGGCTATCCAAATTATTTCATGGCTTGCAAAGTACAAATCTAATACCCTTAAAAAGCACAAGCTTGTCATTCCAATCCTGCAAGTTATTTGTCCACTGCTTGCGGAAGCTTCTGAGAATGATAACGATGATGATCTTGCACCCGATCGTGCTGCTGCTGAAGTTATTGATACAATGGCTTTAAGTCTTTCAAAACATGTGTTCCTGCCCGTTTTTGAATTTGCTTCTTTGAGCATTCAGAGTGCTAATCCCAAGTTTCGGGAAGCTTCAGTTACAGCATTAGGTGTTATTTCAGAGGGTTGTTTGGAGTTGATGAAAAATAGATTGGAGCCAGTTCTTCAGATAGTTTTGGGGGCTCTCAGAGATCCTGAACAAATGGTAAGGGGAGCTGCTTCATTTGCACTGGGTCAATTTGCAGAGTATTTGCAGCCTGAGATTGTGTCTCACTATGAAAGTGTTCTTCCTTGCATTCTAAATGCTCTGGAGGATGCCTCTGATGAAGTAAAGGTACGCCTAGCTATTGGGTAAGACACTAATTTTGATATGGTCTGTGTGTTCTCCAAGTTATACAATGCAACTCATTGCTTCTGTGCAGGAAAAATCATACTATGCTCTGGCAGCATTTTGTGAGAACATGGGAGAAGAAATTCTTCCTTTTCTTGATCCTCTGATGGTAAAATTACTTGCAGCGCTCCAGAATAGCCCCCGTCATTTGCAGGAGACATGCATGGTAAAGATTTTTCATCAGAAAACTTGCCATGATGGATCTAAGTAATTTTTTATGCCTTTAAGTAAGCTTGTTACTAATGTTGAGTGCAGTCTGCAATCGGTTCAGTTGCATCTGCTGCAGAGCAAGCCTTCATTCCATATGCTGAAAGGGTTCTGGAGCTGATGAAAATATTCATGGTGCTAACAAAAGACGAGGACCTCCGGTCACGAGCAAGGGCAACTGAATTGGTTGGCATAATTGCAATGTCTGTGGGGAGAATGCGGATGGAACCAATTTTACCCCCTTACGTTGAAGCTTCCATATCTGTAATCAACTTTGGTTTTTCTTTTTTAAAATTATTATTATTATTGGAAGTACTTGAACTATTTTACAAACATTTAATATATGGCTTTGCAGGGATTTGGGTTGGAGTTCAGTGAGCTTCGGGAATACACTCATGGCTTCTTCAGCAATGTAGCAGAGATTTTGGATGATGGATTTGCACAGGTATGGATGGCTTCGATCATGCTAAGCTTGTGGTTCTCAGCTAGTTGTTTGAACACGCTTGTTAATTATGTGAAATTTTCTTCTGGTAAATAGTACCTTCCGCATGTAGTACCTCTAGCATTTTCCTCCTGCAATCTTGATGATGGATCTGCTGTGGATATTGATGAGTCTGAGGATGAGAATGTTAATGGATTTGATGGAGTTTCATCTGATGATGAAGCTCATGATGAACCAAGGGTTCGAAATATCAGCATAAGAACTGGAGTATTAGATGAAAAGGCTGCTGCAACTCAGGCCCTTGGCTTATTTGCTTTGCATACAAAGAGTTCCTTTGCACCGTATCCTTTGTGACGTTATTTTTTACTTTTGTTTTTTTCGGTAAATTATTATTTTTTACTTTTGTTTTATCCCTCAGAACTGTATTTGGGAAATATATTTATTTGATTGAATTTCTTGATCATCATAAGCTATTTGGAGGAGTCATTGAAGATTTTGGTTAGACACTCAACCTACTTTCATGAGGATGTTCGGCTTCAAGCTATTACTTCATTGAAACGTGAGTAACAGTTCAATTTAACAGAAAATATAAATTCCTCAGCATAGTTGTCAAAGGCGCCCCTAGGCGAGAGGCGCAGCGAGGGGCACCCTTTGCGCCTGGGGCACACCCAGGCGAGGTGACTGAAAAGAGGCGACGCAAAGGCGCGAAAAGGCGAGAGGCGCTAAAAAAGCGCGCTTCTTTCAATTTCAGAGGGGCTTTGTCTAATTTTAGGGGTAATAGATAAATTGCAGGGTTTTTTTAAAAAAATTTCTGGCATGCAAAGGTTGGAAACCCATTACGAAGTTTCAATTGCTCATTAATCAAAACAAAGAACAGAGTATAACTTAGGGCTTTACACACCTGTTGTGAAGGACAGAGTGTAACAATCAGACTCAAACGAAGAACAGAACTCTTTAGAGATTTAATGCACAGATCATCACTCCACCTTTGGACTGTAGAGCTACCAAAAATCTCTTCAACAGAGTTCTAGGTCGTCGATTACGAAGACTGAAGCTTCTTTCGTTGATCGAACTAACTGGTATTTCTTCGTCGTCTGATATTTCTTTGTCTTCATCATCTGCAACTTTCTTTATCGGTGGGTGTAATGCTGTGATAGTCTAGAGTATTTGATATCCATAGTGGAGTGTGAATGTATAATATATTCATGGTGGGGTCTTATATATAATATAATATTATAACCATTCCACTATCACTATGCTTTAACAGAGTATTATAATACTATACCACTGACGAAAGAGGAAAAAAAAGAGTATGAAGCCACTACTTTTTGTTCTCTTGTTAGTTAATTACTAGTCTGAATCCAGTACAATAGTACTCCGTATTATATTTAAACCACATAATCATCTATTTATCTTTTGAAACAGTACTTTTATTAATTCCAACTTGCAATTTACATTTTTTATTCATTTTAAAAAAATGACCGAATCGCTACATTAGTTAAAGTATTGTTATATGCTATTTTTTCTAATTTTTTTACATAGGTGCGCCTCGCTTCAAAAAGGCGCGCGCCTCACCTCTTGCCTCTCGCCTTAGTCCCCACAGGATTTTGCGCCTCGGTGCGCCTTTTGCCTTTGACAACTATGTTCCTCAGTCAGTCGCATTTTGAGATGCACGTTTATTTTTGTGGATGAGGTATTGTTTGTACATGAGGCACCAAGCATACACATTTCAAATCTGTCTAGTATGCTAAATTAGCTATAGCATATGCTTGTAATTGTTTTTCTCAAATATACCCCAAGACAATCCATAAGTAGTTTTGGTGGAGAGTGAGTAGAGCTCAAGGGATTTGGTGAAAAGAGATCTCTCACAGTTAGATCTAGCCTATCATGTTGGTAAGCCACAACAGCCTCCTAAGTCACCTTGATTTGGCGGAAAGTGATTAAATCGGTGGAAAAAAAAAATCTCTCACAGTTAGACCCAGCCTATCATGTTGTTAAGCCACAAGGCCCGCAACAGACTGCTACTAAGTCACTTTAATTCACATCTGCGTAGCAGTGCCAAAATATGTGTGCCTGCACCTTCTGTTCAGGTTTGCAGAAGATTATGTGTTTCAAATCTCCACCAGAATAGGCATAAAGCCATCTAAGGAAATCCACAAAATTGTTTGACCTTCCAAACATGCAAATATCTCATACAATAGTATCTCACAAGTTATTCCTCCCTGCCCTTAAATTTAGTCTGTCACTGACGTTTTCTTATTTCTAGCAACAACAAAATTGTGGGGAATCCCATCATTGCACCACCTACTCACCAAAAATCTGACATTAACACCTCTCTCCACCTTGAAGAGTATGCTTTTAACATTCATCCCACAACATACTAACTCCTTCCCAAACGCTCCGACGGTGGAGGCGTTCCACCTTCAGAGTCAACGAACCACTTGGCCATAGCCACCTATCCTTCTTGCGACTGTATCTCGAAGACACTTCCAAGGAAGGCTTCACTAAAATCGATGACCACCATCCTGAACTGAACAGCAGATCTTCCATCTGTCAGGCAGTATGTAGACTGCTCACAATCTCCATTCCAAAGAAAGTCCCGCTGCTTCTGAAGCTTTTTGGCCACCAACACCAGGATTGTATGGACGGACATGAAATAGGTAGGAAGACTGGACAACGTGTTTTTAAGTTTTAACAAGAGTGAGTCTGCCACCTTTGTAACTGAGCTGTTAGATAAGAGCATCCATCAAGAGAACCTTGGTATTGTCTAACATTATTTTAATTTCAGTTGGTAGTTAGTAATTTCTTGCATGCTGTGCCCTGTTCTGAAATACTATGTTGTCGTTATTTGGAAACTCTGCCCTGTACTTTATTCTGTCTTAATCTTGTTGGCTGCTATACCATGAAAGTATCAAGACAATGGTCCGTGCACCATGTGACAAACATAATTATAAAACACCTATGCTAGTTTTTGATTTATACATGAAATGACTTTGACAGCTTTGCGATGAAGTCAATTAGCTTGCCTACTAGGTAAAGGTCCTGCTGGGTCTAAACATAGCTTCAATGTTTTGATGTTTGTGTGTTGGTAGAACTGGTCCTTCTTTGTAGGTTTGCACTAAGTTATCTCCTCTTAACATTGCTGAAGTAAATCATCTACTAATCCAAAACTAGATACATCTTTATCCGTTGATTGCAGATATTTTGACAGCTGCCCAAGCCATATTCCAATCTCAACATGTAAGTCTGCATCAGCTCCTTTCTATTTCCTTTGCCTTTTAACATCGGATATATGGATTCGTGTGTCTTGGTTAAGCCCCATAACGCAACCATCACACTTATGGTAATGTTACTAATATGGTAAAAAATACCTTCTTGTCTCCTTGCAGGAAGGGGCAACGAAGGCAAGAGAAGTCTTAGGTAAAAGATTGATCCAGTATTGATAATTGCAACACTAGGGCATTTTCAAGGCAATGTCCATTTTTATAGAGGAGCTATAAATTTGTTTGTACAGATACTGTGATGAATATTTATATCAAGACGATGACTGAAGATGATGACAAGGAAGTCGTCGCTCAAGCTTGTATGAGCATAGCTGACATTGTCAAAGATATTGGATACATGGCGATTGAACCTTGTAAGTATGGAACCATTAATTTCATTCTTCTATCCATTGGAACAAAGTTCCAAACAGAAGATTATCTTCAAGCGTAATGTTCTTCCTCTGATTTGAAATCAGATATAGTCCGGCTTGTTGAAGCAACGTTGATATTGCTTAGAGAGGAATCAGCTTGTCAGGCGACAGAATCTGATGGTGAAATTGATGATGATGATACTGAACATGATGAAGTTCTTATGGATGCAGTTTCTGACCTCCTTCCTGCATTTGCGAAGTCCATGGGGTCCCAATTCGCCCCCATTTTTGAAAAGATGTTTGGTCCTTTAATGAAATTTGCGGTGGGTAAAAAATTGCTGCTGATATTGGATGTTCAAATCTTGTGCTATCAGTTCATAGTTTTAAACTCACTCAATTTGTAATTGGCAATTACAGAAAGCTTCTCGCCCACCACCGGATCGGACCATGGTGGTTGCATGCCTTGCAGAAGTTGCTCAGCATATGGGTGCTCCTATTGCAGGATATATCGATGTAGTTCCTCAGGAATCTAAGACTAGCTGCTTGATTGCTTCTTGTATATTTGTGGTTACTTCCTACATTTGCATTTAATTTGCAATAGATTTGGTTGTTTTCAGGCTGTAATGCCCTTGGTACTCAAAGAACTATTATCATTGGTGGCAACTAATAGGAGGAATGCTGCATTTTGTGTCGGTGAGCTGTGCAAAAATGGCGGCGACTCTGTTCTGAAGTACCCTTCCAATCACTAATATTTATATCTTATAATTTTAGCTTTTTGGTCTTTCTGTTATTTGCTACTTTTCCCATCATATGTATTGCCACTGTTATATTTGGGTGCATTTAATTTTTGTTGAATTCTTTTTGAAGATCAGTACCTTTCAATTAGGTTTGTATTCTGATTTTGCGCGAAACTTCATTTGCACTTTTAGAGCCTTTTCTTTTCATCTTTGCCAGATACTATGGCGATGTACTACGTTCACTTTATCCACTGTTTGGGGAGTCTGAACCAGATAATGCAGTAAGGGACAATGCAGCTGGAGCAGTGGCAAGGATGATAATGGTCCATCCTGAATCCATTCCTTTAAATCAGGTTTATAATTTGTTCACCTCTCATGTGCATCTATTTCTTGTTGCCTTCATTTCTTTCCGGGTGCTTTATATATTTTTGTTTCTTCTCTTAGGTGATTCCTGTTTTCTTGAAAGTTCTACCATTGAAAGAAGATCATGAGGAATCCACAGTTGTCTACAGTTGTGTGTGTAATCTTGTTCTTTCAGCTAATCCCCAGGTATTAATTCTTTCCCTCTTACTAAAACGAGACTGAGAGAACTTTGGAGCATGGACACGGGACATGGAATTCTTAAAAATGGGGACATGTTTTAGCAGGAGACATGGCTAAATATTTTTAGTTTGGTAGTCATATGAGTTGCAAATTTGTATCCATGACTAATATTTTATTTTGCAATTCTAACCTTTTACTACAGGGATATTGTTAGTGAGCCTCTGGAATATGTTTTAAATTTTTTATATGGACCCCGGCTGTGTTTAACTTGAGACACGCGTGTTAAGGAATGAAATGAACTTGCCTGGCATATACTTGTCCCCCTCGTGACTCAATATGCATACTGCAACCACTAAGGCATGTGCCGTGTGTCAACGCTTCACAATGCGCAACTATATTCTTGTTTATATGCTAGAAAGATGACATCCTTTGCTTTCTTGAAACTTGAATCTTCTTCCATTTGTTCTTTCTATCCTATATTCAACATTTTGTTCTACCTCTTTTCATTTCAGATACTGTCTCTAGTACCGGCTTTGGTAAATGTATTTGCCCAAGTTGCAGTATCACCTGATGAAACTTCCGAAGTCAAATCTAATATAGGGAGGGCTTTCTCGCACCTGATATCTCTGTATGGGCATCAGATGGAGCCCATTTTGAGCAGTCTTTCACCAACACATGCTAATGCCTTGGCTGCAATTGCTCCAAAAAGTTGACACCTCATCAAGCTGTTCTATTTTTTGGTGGATTTTTCTTTCAGTTATGAGTTTGGTTCTCAGGGATTGGCGTGTTTCATCTATTTGGAGTTAGATTCTTGAACAGGTATGCATGACTATTGTCGTAAATTACCAAACTAACTGTAAACACCGACACAACGAGATTTCCACTGTATTCTACTGTGAATACGGGCTTTTCCTAACATCTAGAGATCCTAAATCTGGTTCTCATGTTTAAAAGTTAGTGCTGCCTTCCTAAACCACCTCCAACCCAATGGAACTAATAATCTTGACTGCTCCGGATTTTCCCTTGGAATTTTATATGCCAATTAGCTCTGTTGTGACTTGTGCCATACTTTCCATCAAGCCACACTCCATATATCTTGTCATCATCTCAGCCTACATTATGTTATTGTCCTCCCTGTATTCCCTGTACCTGAATTTTTGCTTTTGTTGTCTCGTTGATGTTTTTCTGAACTTTGTTAACCAATTTGTTCTATTGTGAATTGTTCCGACTTTGTTAAAAACTGCCTCTTTCAGTCTCATTTTGTTTCCTACTGTTCCCTCTCATCTGTTTTGAAGCCCTCATATTTTGTTCATTTGGTGCAATAAGGATGCCAAGTTGTCAACTGTAACACTTAGGTTTGGGTCATGCCTGAGTTGTACCTTGTGCCACGAGACTGTTTTTATACATTTATACGTATTTATGCATTGCCGATATTTGTTGAAACATGTTCTTTGGCAATGTTTCTGCTATTACATCATTTACCATTAGCGACATTACAATTTCATTTTCTTGGTTTGTTCTTGCAGGTTTGGTTTGGCTTCCGGCTGTCTTCCAATTTTTTCCCGCTTGGAGAGACTGCCGACTGTTCTGGTAGTTATGTGTCTGATAGTATTCATCTATACATATATTATTTCTCTTGTGATTTATAATTATTTTTTAGGCTTGTGTGCGCTGTTAATTATATTAATATGTTTGGTGAGCTTAAGTGGCTGAGAAATTGTGTTGCGTGAAGATGTGTAAATTGGAACATACCATTGCCCCAACGACGACTGAGGATTTTACTTGTGAAATTTAAATATTTTTGTCTGAAATTGTGTACATTTAGTTATTGCCGGCTAATAAAGTGTGGCAGAGTGCACCCTGTCATTAGTACCTTAACATCAGAGTATCACGTTGGTGGTTGCCTTATACATGTAGATATGGTGGGTTGGGTTAGGTTGGGTTAAATGCGGGTTTAAGAAATTTCATCCGTATCCAAATTGGGAAGGCTGAATGCTAGTGGGCACTCCCTGTTGTGCGGCATCCGAACTATTGGATGTGTTTTCAACGGTCTTGATTTCATATCGGCCTTGGTATGCGACATCCAAGCTATCAAATGTGTTTTCAACGGTCTTGATTTCACATCGAGACTTTGCAGATCGGAGTTGTCCATTGCCAAGATGAAATCCGAGCCGTTGATTGGATGCGCACACCAGGACCGCACACCAGCACCCCTGGGTCTCCCAATTGATCCGTCAAAAATGTGTATCCATCCATCCAATCCAACCTGCTCCTGGTGCAAACCCTTGGGTTCTCCATCTAGCACGATGCACCGTATTTCTAGACAAACAATTCACAAGATTCCGCAAAGCCGTAGCTCTTAATAGTTTTTATAAGAGCCAGACTCACTTCTCGTGTACGTATAAGCTGCCGAAAAATAAAATTACAATCAAAATACGAAAAACCCATGCTTTCTTCTTTGTCTGAACCTGAAAATCAGCAAGTAAATGTGAACAATTAGAATTATTTATGCATTAAGCATAAGCCCATCACCATAAATCGGTCTATCTGGTATCACAGGAACCTCAAGATCTCCCTCCAACATTTTCAGAGCATCCAAAATTGTAGGCCTCAAAGCCACCATCACATGAGCACACAAAATCCCAACAAGCACATACCGTTCCATTACCTCCCTAGGAGTTCTCCTACTCACTAATTCCCCTTCCCCGATCAACGAATCATCGAAAACCTCTTCTACTCTCCCTGCTTTCACCAACGCCCAAGCCCAGTCGGTGATCAGAAAGGAACGAGGTGACCCTGAGGAAGACACATCAAGTGCCTTCCTCCCACTCATTGTTTCCAAAACTACGACTCCAAAGCTGTAAACGTCGCTCTTCTCTGTTAGTTGCCCGTACAACGCGTATTCTGGGGCCAGGTATCCGTGTGTCCCGGCCACTCTGGTTGTGAGATGGGAATTTCCTTCTGTGTTTTGCCTGACCAGTCCAAAATCAGCCACTCTAGCCCTCATATCTGAATCCAATAGTATATTTGTTGGCTTGATGTCTCTGTGGTAAATTGCAGGGTTCACTCCATAGTGCAAGTAAGCCAGAGCCTTTGCCACATCCAGAATGATGTTCTTCCTTTGAGGCCAAGTCAAGGCACAAGCTCCTCTGTCTCCAAAATTCTTGCCACCTTGTCTCAGCTGCACGATCGTGTCTTGAGATTCGATCGTCTGGTGAAAAAACAAACGGTCATTGAGGCTTCCGTTAGGCATGTAGTCGTAAACAAGGTATTTCCTCCCTCCATCTTTGTCTCTCCCAGTCACACAACACCCTCTAAGAGGCACAAGATTCCGGTGCTTTAGAGTGCTAATGATCTCAACTTCATTGTAGAACTCAGAACTTCCTTGAATTTCAGACTCTATCACCCTTTTAACAGCCACCATTGTTCCATCAGGCAAAACCCCTTTATGCACAACCCCATGTTGCCCTCTTCCAATCAAATTCTTCATCGAAAAATTATCGGTCGCCTTTTCTAAATCTTGAAGTTTGTACCAAATTGCTCCGGCCTTGGGCCGCCACGTCCGGCCACCGTAACCATCATTTAACCCTAAACCAAAACTCGAAAGTACTTTTGAAGAGCAAGAATTTATGTACCTCCACCAGAAATACAAGCCCAACAAGAAAGAAATGGCCAAAACAGCTCCACCAGCACCAGTGGTGCCATAAACAAGGACTTGTGAGCTTGCAGGAGTACTTGTACTTTCCCTCTCTAAATCATTCTGTAATCTCATTGGCAGCCCAAGGATGCACAGAAGAGCACCCATACTCTTTGGGCCCAGCTCATTCACAACACCAGCAGCATACAACACAGTGTAGTGAAAACAACCCTTCGTGTGAGATGAATTCCCATCAATGGAAACCAACCGGGAGTGGGTCTGGAACCCGGCGATCACGCACGTGTCGCACGAGGTAAGATCAGACACGTCGTTTCGACAGGCGGGGTCGAGGGGACTGGACGGTCCTATCAGGGCGGTAAAGTCCTCTTGGGTTTGGATGTTGGCACATATGTTGGTGGAGTTGGTGTAAGTTTGGGGTTGGAAACATGTGGAGGTGAGATTGTGGGGTAGAGAGAGAGAGCTGAGCTTGGATTGGAGGAGAGAGAGGCAAGAAGTGGAGGTGGGTAGGTCAGGGAGCCTAAAGAGAGAGGTGTCCTTAAGATATTGGGATAGGGCTACACCATAGAGGCTGAGGAGGGTTTGGCAACAGGTGCTGCTGGTGGTTTGGGAATCTGAAAGTAGTGCTTGGGTGCAAGCAGAGGAATCCCATGGGATTGTTAGGACGTAGTCTAGATCCATGGGGCATGTGGGTGATGAAAGTGAGGAGAGAGAGAGGGTGGAGAAGAGAGAGAGTATTGGCAGAATTGTCACTACGAAACTCATTATTTTCTGGTGGGTATTCTCCCAATTGTTTAAGAGGCAGTTGAGGAATTTTTTGGTTCTTGATACTGTTAAATAATTTAGCTCAAACAGACGCTTTGACAATTTTAAGGTGGGAAAAGGGGGTGAATCTGTTTCCCAGAAATCTCCTAGTGGGAAATAAAGTCGTTGGTTTGCTCCTTGTGGGTTGGAACTTGGAATTACATGTGGCACAGGAAAAACAGAGAGGAAAAAGAAGTCCCAAGGGATGGTGAAATTCAGGGGGGAAGAGAGAGAGAGAGAGAGAGAGAGAGAGAGAGAGAGAGAGAGAGAGAGGGAGGTGGCCTCAGCAGATCGAAGTCGTGACTTATGAAGAGTGTTCAATTTCTTCTCAAGTCGAGTGAAGATATTTTTGAAGATGGAATTGGAAGGTAGAAGAAAGAGGGGGTGCAATGTCTTTCGAAGAAGTCTCCTTGTGACTTGCTTGGCTAATGGAAAGAAACGACTATAAGGAGAGAGAGAGAGAGAGAGAGAGAGAGAGAGAGAGAGAGAGAGAGAGAGAGAGAGCAGCTACCACACAATAATGAATATGATGTTGACAATTTTGAGGGAATTCATTAGTTGGCTAGACTACATATGATCTGAGCCGTCCATGAACGATTGTGATTGCCCAATAACTGTTGTTCCCAAAGAGACAAAATCGTCCTCCGTTTCTTGGTTGTTTCTATTTCTGAGCAAAAAAAAAAGAGGGGGGGTTGGTTTTTACTATTGTTGGTTGGAGGAGAATCCTTTCATCCGTTTCACCGTCTAGTTTGTTTGTTTGTTTGTGGATCTTGATAGGGTCACTTTGATAATCAGACCGTTCATATTTTATAATTCGCCGAGAATATATGTTGTGCCAAAAAATTAAGTCGATGGGATATTTGATGATATAATTTATGCATTTGTCTTGAGATGAATGGGTTAAATAGGTTCTGATTTTTTGTTGTAATTTTGTTATTAAGTTCTAAGATTTGTTGTAATTTGTTATTAAGTTCTAAGATAAATATGTTCCAAAATCATAAACAACGATATCCCATCAATCTGATTTTTGCAACAAACTCCGAATTGTGACGTTTGTATTATAAAAGTGGACCCAGAAAGAACCCACAACAAGATAAACTCTTTTTCTTTTTCTTTTTTTTTGTGTGTTGTTACGTTGAATTTGCTCGTGTAGTTCCAAAAATAAAGTTTGTAATGGATAATCAATTTCTATCTGTAGTTTTGACCAGCAACATCGAAATAATTGTTCGTACTTGAGAGAATTCACATTAAGTTTTAGTTTTGTAATCTTTTTTATTTACTTTTCAAATCATGATATTAAAAATAAACTGTATTTTTCATTCCTCTTTTCCCCAACGTTTTTTTTTATCGCACAAGATCTGATCGCAAATAGGCATTTCTCTTTCTATTTAGGCGTTCATTTCATAGAAGAAATTTAAGTGAAAGTTAGAAAGTAGTAATTTAATTGGGTAGAACTTATAGAGATACAAGATCCTGCAAAATCTTACGTTTTGATATAATAATCCCAGTAAAAAAGAAAAGATGTGGTCCTACAAATTACCTGCTAAGCATATTAAAAACGTAGAAAAGTTTTAAAAAAAATAATCATACTACCTTCTTTTTTCGTGCAACTGAACTAAAGCCTCGATGGTAGGCCGGCCCTCAATGGTTGGCCTTAACCAATACGCAATTTCCATTTGGATGAGTCTATTTACAACTCTTTTTTGACTATATACAGCCCTTTTGCTAAATAAAACTCTGCTGATGTGACAGATTTTTATTTTTGCATCATATAACTCGGCACATTTTCCAAATTATCCCATGTTATTTTTCTCCCAAATTTCAACACTCAAAACTCTCAAAACCCTTTTCTCTTCCCTCCTCCCTCCATCTGACCTCGGTCATCGCCCTCTCCGTCGAATCGGTCGAAGAAATCGCCGCTATTTTACTCGTCTGGTTTTGACACATTTTGGATATTTACTCCCAAAACTAAATACATAATTCGGATAAAAACTACTGAATTATGGCCAATATTGCGGATATTAACTACTATCACCAATTTCAGGTATAAACTCCCGATTTTATAGGTAAATTTTGGGTATTAACTACCGAAATGTATTGTGATTTTCAGGACTGTGGTACTTACGAATAACGACTGAGAAATCGAAAAAACAATGGGTTACTCTTGGGTCGTTTTTTGCTCGAAAATCTCCACCTCCATGTTTTCCTCTAACTCCTCCGTGGTCTGTATTTGTGCATCCATTGGTGGATTTAGAGTAGTAAATTTCTTCAATACCCTTTGAAGCTCTTCTCCCAAATCTAGTGATGGAGAAGATCCTTCCATTGATTCAACAAGGTTCTCCATTGAGAGAGAGGAGAGATGAGGGGCAGGGGAAGACAATGGGGGTTAATGGCTGGAAGAGGAGGAGGGATTATTTTGACGTGAGAGGGAGAAAAGTGAGAAAACGAAGGAGTTGATAAAGGAAGGAGAAGATGCACTGGGTTGGTATTAGCAATTGAAAAAAAGTGGGGTGAGTTGGTATAAAGTAATTTGAGGGGCTAAATGGTCTTTTCGTGAGAAAAATTTTGGTATTTATTTTACATGGATTGGATTAAGGAAAAATAGGTTGGAAATAGAACCACCCTTTCCATTTATGATTGCTTGGCCATTTTGTCATAAGTTAGTACAATGTTCTTACGTAGCTGCCGACATCGACCCTTCGCTTGTGGGTTGGTTAGGTTCCTCGGACTCGTATGTTGTGTCGTTTTCGTCCCTTTTTAAGGACATTAAATATATCCTTTTTGCATATCAGAGTTGCTTATGCTTATCACAAATAGACGTGGTGAAAATAAAACAGGGAAAATTTCAGTTACACCCCTTATACTTGAATGATTTGGATTTACACCTCCTCTAATCATTTTTAAACACGCATCCCTGAACTTTGAACTAAGGGGATGTTCTGCTAAGGGTGTTTTTAGAATAAATTGATTTTTCACAGTTTTTTATGTGATGTATTATGAGAAAATATATGATCTGTCTTGATTTTTGGAAAAAAAATTGTTTTTGTTAGTGAAACACCCTCTAAATTGCTACTGTTAACAATTTCGTTTAACTAAATGGAAGAGTAAGAAATGGGAGGCCAAGCAGGAAACTCCTTCTTAAACAGAATAATCTTTCAATTGAAGTTGCTAATGTTTCCACGTAATTTTGATTTACCTCTATTTCGATGCCTTTTTTACTAGTAATAAATATGAGGATATTGAAAGACTATTTATTTTTTATTTTTTTTCCTAAAATAATTTTCTTGTTTACCCTCCTCATCTAGACCATTTATAGGATGTAAATGACTCATAGGGCAAAATGGTCTTATTATGTTTTAGAAGTGAAATTTTCTGACCTCTCATTTCTTCTTTTACTCCATATTTTAACGGAATTATTAATAGTCTCAATTTAGTTCAAAGTTCAGCGTGTATGTGTTTAAGTAGTGGGGTGTAGTTGCAACTCGCAATCAGTGAAAGTACAAGGAATGCAAGTGAAATTTACATAAACAAACACGAAAAAAGAAACGTGACAAACAAATTGCGAAAGCTAGATAAAATTGAAACCAATTTTGGATTTCAGATCAAGCTATTTTAAAAGAATATGGCAAAACTTATTTGGGGAAATTTGTATCTAGACGGAATTTTTTTAAAAGAAAACTCTCACTGTCCAAAGCACTGCAGAAAACATTTGCAAACTGTTGAAGACTTGTTTCTAAAGCAAATTAAATTAAAATAAATACCCAGAAAGACATGTCCCAACGTCAATTCGTTTTTGTACAAGCACATGGGGCCCAAAGCTTAGCCTACAGGTTGTGCTTGTTGGCAATACTTGGATAATTTATTCTATGTTCAAAAAATGCTCCTAGATCTCTCACATAAGTGTGTGGATTACGCTTCTAAACATGTGAATTATGCACACTTTTGATAGAGGAGGGAGTATTGTGCCTAAAGCACAAAATAATGGAAACAGGGGGCTGTGCAGCGTGCTATGCGGGCCTATTTCAGTGCTGTGTTGGCACCGTTCCGATAATCGGAGACGGCACCGCGTAGAGCTCATTGAGTACTATAAGTATACCAAAAATCAACTCAATCAGATATCATTAAATGACTCATCGGAATACAAATAAGTTGAAAAAATGGTTTCAATGGTTTTCATCTAGTGTTTCAAGACACGTGTGTTTCAGTTTTTTTCAACTTATTTTTGTTCCAATGAGGCATTTATTGATATCCGATCGAGTTGATTTTTAAATACATTTGTAGCACTCGATGAGCTCTACACGGTGGACATCTTCGATCGTCGAAACGGTGCCGGTGCGGTGCCGAAATAAACTGCACAGTACGCTGCTTGAAGTTTGGATTTCGATGGCCGTAACTCATCTTCCTTCACATAGACACAGAAAACCTCACTGCAATTTGCGGTTTTCAATGTAATTTTTTATACTTACACTGATACGTACTGTATTTGCTTCTTTAAATTCTTGGGCCATGTTCGGTTACCCATTTTGCTCCGGTTTTGGGGAGCTTTTGATTTTGCTGACATCATCATTTTTCTCACTATTCTCTCTATCTCTCTTCACTTATTACACCTGCTTACATCATCAAAAATAAACTAAACTAAACCAAAACCCCTAACCGAACATAGCCTTGATAACTTTACTTCAGCTTTCAAGGAAATTATATAAAATGATGGTGTGTTGTTTATCAATAATAATTTAACTCTCTGAGTTCAATTCTTTAATAGTAATTTTTTCTCTATGAATAATAAAAATGGGTTGATGATGTAAGGAGAAGAGGAGATGGAGTCACGGAGAAAGAAGTGGGTATGCTTGCTTTGTCATACTCTCTTGTTCTAGGAAGGTGGTTTTTTTTTAATAAATTGACTTGTCACGATTTTTAATGTGATATATTGTAAGAGAATGACCGGTTTTGATTTTTGAAAAAAATAGTTTATGGTTAGTGGAACACCAAGATTCTTCCTCCGCTTCCGGTTAAATTCTACGTTCTCGTTTTTAATCCTTATTCTCGTGAATTTTTATACTTTGTGATGTTTTTTGGAGAGATGCTTTCAACCCAATGCTAGCGGATTAAAGCATCTCTAACAAATCTCATCCCTTAAACGTTTACGCACAAAAATTAAAGACTTTAGTGGTTCTAATTTGTTTTTGGTAAAGATCTCAAATAAATACAAGAACTGAATACAAAGGAGTGTTTTTTTTTTTTTTTGTGGCATTTATCTTGAATAAATACAAGACCCGAATACAAAGTATGTTGTTGGCATTGATAACAAAAAAATACTCCTCTCGTCAGTGGCGGACGCAGAATCACCATTTTTGCCTAATTTGCGGGGGCCACTCTTTAGTAATTTTACAAAAAAATTTAAAAATATACTAAAAATATGTCAAAAATTAAAAAGAGTGCAGGGACCGAAAACCCCTAGCACCCCTTGTCTGCCCCTGCCTCTTGTAGTTTTGAAATGAAAATGCTCTGCTTCTCCTCCCCCTTTGGAAAGGGACACATTGTGCCATTGTTTCGGTGGGAATTTTTTTATCCACATCGTTTGGATTATATTTTATTGAACTCATCAGAAACGTAGGGTTTGCAGAAGAAAAAAAGTTTTAAAAAAAAAAAGTCTGATAGGACATCAATAGCAATGTTAGTTCAAGGTAAAATTTTCGTCTTCAACAATAACGTCAATATACCAACTGTTTGTTGCAGTAAAAATAAATAAATAATGATGTTGGTATTTTTTCGTCTACTCTGTATTTTTGTCATTTTTCTAATAAATGGTGTTGTTTTCACAAGGCAGGCAAGAAGTCACAAATACCATTTAAAAGATTTAAACAATAGTGTGAACTGACCATAACTAAACAAAAAAAAAATGGTAATTGATATTTACACCCCCTAAATTATTATTCACACTTTTTTTGTGTGGGTGAATTACTTATATATCCCTTCGACTTTATACGAAATATCATTTGGTCCTTCACGTTTCAATTTCGACAGAAAAACCCTTCAATTTATGATTTTATTTCAATGTGATCCAAATCTCGATCTCTTTTAGTTTTTTGGACGGAAAAATAACTTTGCAGGGGTATAATCGTCCATTCCCCTTCCTTATTTGAGCTTAGGTTCTTCATTCCTGCAAAACCAGCACTAACAAAGACCGGAAATTTCAATTGTATTTTTCTTCACACGACGACAACATAACAAGAATCATAGAAGTCTATTTCCCCATCGATGAACGTCAGCATCTTCATCGCCTCTGTTCTTTTGTTCTCTTCCAATTCTTTTCTCTGGGGCTCTGTTTCGGCCTCTTCCCGCTTAGATCGGATCTCCTCTCCACCACCACAACCTCCCCCAAGGGCCCCAACCAAATCAACAATCCATAGAAAAACAAAAACCCAACAAAAATAACCCCAAAAACTCCTCATTTCGCATAATTTTTGTTTACCTCAGAAAAAACACAGCAAAAAAAAAAAACCCAAAAATCACCTCTTTCACAACCCAAATCGCCACAGGTATTATCAATTGGTGAAGTTTGGTCGGCGTTAATGGGTAATGTGACGTTCGGGAACAAGATTGTACTCATTTGGGAACAAGATTGTGGAGGTCATCTGGGAGGTTCCCAATTTTAGAAACACCCATTTGGGAGGTTCACGATTTTGTACTCTCATGGAGGTCATCTACTGCATACGACTTGTTGAACTCGAGCACCGGCAACAAAGGCCATCTACTGCAACTCCCGCGCTGGTGACGACCATCGTCTTCATCGTTGTTGGCTTGCTGTTGATCAACATCGCCTTCCCCACCATCTGTATCGCTGAATCTGAAGGTTTTCATATCTCGTCTTCCTCTCAGTTTTAACACAATTATTCCGATTCTTTATCACTTTCGATTTTCCTAACCCGATTTGTTTTATCGAAAGCAAAAAAGCGAAACAACATCCGTGATTTCTCAACCAAGAATGGCCCGTGATGCCGATTTAGCCTTCAAATATCTGGTACACATCTCATTGTGCAAGACGCAGCGCTTTGTCTCGTCTCACGAAATATATATGCATATTGATGTGAGTTGGTTGGAGAGAGAGAGAGAGAGAGAGAGAGAAAGAGAGAGATAGAGAGAAAAGTGGAGGAGGGGAAGAGGAAGAAAGGGGAATGGACGATTATACCCCTGAAAAGTTGTTTTTCTGTCCAAAAAACTAATAGAAATTGAGATTTGGATCACATTGCAATGAAATCGCAAATTGAAGGGTTTTTATGTCGAAGTTGATACGTGAAGGACCAAAATGACATTTCGTGTAAAGTCGAAGGGATATATAGGTAATTCACCCTTTTTTTTGTCCTTCAGTGTGACATTTTTACACATGAAAATTTCACTAAAGGACAGAAAAGGTCGGGTGGATAACAATTTGGAGATGTGGAAATCACTCCCTAATTTTTTTTCAAAATAAATTAGCTAGTTTGACTTCAAAAAAAGATTTTAAGGATTTGTATCTTGCTCATAATGATGCTGACGCTTGATCAATATTTTTTTTTTTAAATCGAATGTCCAGGTTAGCTTGAATGCACTTCGACTAATTTTAAAGCTCTAGAGGCAATGACCGAAAATAATCCCCAGTGGCCTCAAGAATTTTCTGACAAGGGGATTTGAACTTAAAACGTTAGGTGAGAGTAAACCCCTAAATTTTTTTTAATTGCAAAACAAACCCTTAAATTTCAAAACAAGACCACCTTACCAACCTATTGCTGACCCGATTAACCTATTTTCACCTTTTTTGCAAGTACTATTATTACCTATTATTGTAACACAAATAAAGTAAACGATTTGGATCATTATTTTTAAGGCTGATGCAATACCCCGAATAGCATGGCAGGTAGAGCCGTAGGTGAACCAAGCTACTCGCGAGCAGCTCTTGGCTTGACTTGTTTAGTAATCGAGCCAAAATCGGGCTCGAGTTTTAGGCTCGTTTAATAAACAAGCTCACTAAATCTTGGCTTGTAGTGAGCTTGTTTGTATAGACTCGATTAATTTGAGGAGACTCATTAATTAAATTAACCTGACTCAATTTGTTAAGGGCTTGATTGGATGCCGGATTAGTTCTAGGTGGATTAAATATGAAGTCTAGGCTTTTGGCAGCCCAACTCACCCGACATAGTGGGCCCAGGACAATTTTTGGCCAATCCATGTTTTTGCGCAGCTGATCAAGCTCTAAAATTTTTGCTTGTTTATAAACAGATGAGCCAAACTCGAGCTTGAATTTTGTCTAACCTCGAGGCCCCGTTTGGATGGGGTTAAAACCTCCCTTCAAAAGTTATCAGGGGTGAAAACGGTGGGCCCCATGGCTTTGCTATGGTTTGGTAACCCAAAATCCTTCCCCCTTAGTTTTCAACCCCTTCTTAGTTTTTCATGGCTGAGGGGTGTTCTCCCCCATAACTTTTGGGCACCCCTTGGGCTACCCAAAAATTATCTCTCTGAAGAAGGCTATGATTTTTGACAATTGTAGTCTTTGTTATCCCCTTCACCAACCCGCAAACCGACACCACTTTACACAGTTAGTCACCAGAATTTGGATCTGATTGCATGGTGAGTTTGATAGGAAATCGCATGGAAGAAGCTTCGAGAGGGTTTGAGACTGTTGGAACGTTCACAGAGAGAAAGAGAAAGAGATGGTAGTCATACCCGTTCTATCTGCCATGGCTAATAGCTCCACGAAGTAACAGGAGATCAAAGGGAAATTGAAAGCTTCTAGTGAAAAAAAAAGGCTTTTATATAATGGAAACCCTAAAACAAGCTAATGACAATTACCCTTTTTGATATGGCAATTCGAATGGCTATGTTGTAACTTACGGTTAAGTTAATATTTAAAAAATAGAATTGACACCATACAATAGAGTGTAATACTATTATTAATAGAGTAATTTTTTTTTTGTCTTGTCTTGTTATTATGTTCGGGGTATTGGGTTTTTTTATTCTATTTCTTAGTTGAATATGACAAAAAATTTCAATACTCCTATGACTAATACTCTAGTTTAGTAATTTGTTTTTAAAAAAAACATGACAACCAACCATTCAAATGTATTTATTAAAAAAACATTTTTAAATAAAAAATTATTCAAAAAAATATTTTTTGAATTAAATAAATTTACATAGCTTGAAATTGTCCAAAATTTATTACTCCGTATATAGATTAAGTTTTGTAATTATATAATTAATTTAAAGCATAATCAAGTTGGGTATACCACAAAGACAAAAGAGTCATTTGATAATTTTTTCTATCATCCACCCCTTCTTATTAATAAAACATTTGAACTAAGTAAAAAATTATCCCCTCTTTAATCCATCCTTCAAACTATTTACTTTTTTTTATCTCTCTTTATAAATATTACATCAATATGGGACAATTTTTTAAAAATATTATGCCTTCTATAACTTATCACTCAAATTTTAGTACCATCTAATCGCTAATGGGGGCCGAACACCGTAGAATTCTGCTCCCCTCTTGCTCGTTTGTTGACGAGCAATGCCTGCCGCCGATAACCAAGTTTGACTCGTCTACTCTGTCTTTCCACTGCACTTTACCTTCCCATCAACTTTCAACAACTCCACTTTACCTTCTCTCTCTCTCCACAATCAATAACCCAAATCCAACCCAGAAAACCCCATTAATTTACACACACAAACATCGTACAAACATGAACACCATTCCCCTAATCCTTTGCCTCTCCCTCTCTCTCCTCCCCCTCACCTCCTCCACCAACACCATCTCATGCCCAATGGACCTCAACTACGTCCTCCAAATCCGCTGGCCAACCTCCGGCTGCAAAACCAACTCCGGCAACATCACCAACTGCTGCCAGACCCTACTCTCTCTCTACGGCATCGCCCTCGCTCAACACCTCAAAGAAACCTCACTTTTTCAACTCCCCGATTTACCCACCTCCGTATCTTGCCTCTCCGATTTCCAATCGAAGCTCGATTCCCTCTCCTTGCCCTCCTATTTGACCTCGCGCTGTTTTGACCCGCTTCAGTTCGTTATCACGCCCAATATCTGTGCTTCGATCGAGTCCACTGCCGATTGGGTGAAGAAGCTGGGACCCACCACGGCGCTGAATTCAGCATGCTCCTCCGACCTCACCGATTTGACGTCGTGCGACGCCTGCCTCGACGCTGGCTTCCAGGTTTGTTGCAAAACCCAGTACTTAACTATTTCATCTGTCAAGTTTGATAAAATTACATGTAATTTTCAAGTTAACCTTATAAAAATAATTTTTAAGTCTATATGAATCTTGTTTGTTTAATAGATCTCATCGACGAGAATTTTTATATGATACAAAAAATATTCAAAAATTATTTTAGTATATAAATTATTTTTTAGTTTAAAAATTACACTAGTTTAGAAGTTAGTTTAGAAGTGATTAAATTCTATGGAAGAGTATTTTTTAAGGAGCTAGCGCAACGTTTCGGTCCGGAATTTGCCAAACCCCAACCGAACCCGTAATTCGCAAAACCAAAACCGAACCTGAACCAAAATCCGACAATTTTTGCAATCATATAGACCGTCCCCGTACCGACGGCATAGGACTCGGTTCGGTTCGGTTTTTTCCCGAACCCGGCTCTTTATGTCTGTCATCAGACACACATGAGGATACATAAGAGCTTACGCCATCTGTAGAAATATGCGTATGTAAGAGCATATATGATAATAAAATTAAGGTTCGTGTTCGGGTAGTGTACTGCATAAAACTAATCAAACGGAACCCGCTGGTTTCTTCTACCGAACCGGCTGTAAAAAATCGGGTAATTTTCTGCCCAATCAGTCTGGAACAGTTTGGGTACCCATGGTTTAGGATGAGATCACCATCCCTAGCAAAGAAAACGTATGAGCCTAGAAGTGCACATATGTGTCTAGAAATGTCCGATGCATGTGGGCCCACATGATTGACGTGGAACCCATACTGTTGGCCCGATAGCAACACAAGAAGGGAGTTAATTGTGCATCTCAAAAAATAATGCGGAATTAAATAATTAAATGCAACACCCAACAAAATTAAATATTTTCAAGCACACAAACAATCATTGTATGGCATCAAATAAAGAGTAGAAAGGAGAGAGAAATCAAACACAGAGATTTATCGTGGTTCGGTCCGCAACTTCACGGCCTAGTCCACTCCCCAAGTGTCCAACTCGAGATTTGCTGCACTATCTCTAATAGTAACACTTTCTAGCTTTGCAGGTGTTAAAGAAACCTTTACAACGAGTAATATCCCCAATTGCTCCAACTATTTTTTACTCCGGTGTTAGTCACACCTAACCAACTAGTTTTGACTCCGGTGCTAGTCACACCTATCCGAGTAATTTTTTCTCACACAAAAATCACTCATAAAAGATAACTTCTCACAAGGGTGTACAACCCCTTTTACAATGATAGCTCAAATAGAACACTCAAATTAGTGTAAAATTTGCAAGATAAAGCTCGGAGTGGAATGACCAAGGTGACACACACATATTTTTCCCTTTGGAGTTTTCTATCCATATATTTGTCTTCATTGGCCTTATTTATAATCTTCTGCATTTGGACGTTGAATGCAAGCCTTGAACTTTGGAAACACCCATTAGATTAGGCCTTGATTGAACCAAAAGTAATACCATTAGCAGTTAGGACAAAATCCCTTGATTATCAAATTACGGATTTCCAATCCAATATTCCAATATTGCCTTTGGTGCAATACAGTAACTTCCAATTCTTCACTAGCTGTTTGAAATTGACTCCCTTGATTATCAAATTATGGATTTCCTTTGTCAAGCTTTGCCATTTGAATTTTGAGGAGCTTCCCAAAATAAGAGTTGGTCTATATTTCCATTTTCTTTGAATTTCCTCCAACATTTTCTTTGACATTTGGAGTGTTTGAGCCAATACAAAAATAAGAAAAAGATTTGTCCTCAAATCTTTTTCTTTCAATTAAGATCTTGACTATTGGAGTAGCGATTTGGTGTACAATCTCTCTTATATTTGCATCAACCAAATCCTACAAAATAAGCTATTATTTAAGTGAGTATCAAACATCACAATTTAATTATATTTCACTTGTAATTAAATATGTTTGTTATCATCAAAATCGATAATGTTTCTAAGAAAATATTTGAGCTAACACATACCAATAGAACGATTCCAGAAACACGCGTGTGTGTGTCTGTGCGCATTCATTAATGTCCATCCGTAGTTTATCTGCCTTCTTTATGGTTTCTCAATTTTATATTTTTGAGTTTTGGGTTTTTAATATGTTGATGAGAAAAGGATTTGGTAATTGGAAAGGATAGGTACAATAGAGAAATTTTTTTTCCCTAATATCGCATAGTGTTATTGAATGCCTTCAGTTTCCAGTTTTTTGTTCCCATGTTTTTGTTGTGGACATGCAAGAAGTGTTAGTTGTTAGTTGTAGGTTTTTCCCATTTTTGTTGTTTGACTTCGTAGTTTATTTGTTTGCCTGTTCTACTAGAAGAGTTGTTTCCTTATTTCCTAAGTTGTTACCTAGAAGCTATGAAGCATGGATTGGGATACGGAATAAGGATGCGCCAATATGCCAAAAAAGAGAGAGGATACAGTTGTACAGAAGTTGTCTGCTACATTTTAGAATCATGTTTCACACAAGTTCACAAATGTGTGGGATGATGAATCAGTTTAGGGAGTATGAATCGATTTAATAACCAATATCAAGTCTATATATAGTTATATACAAGTGTGGCTTTGGAAGGATTCTTCAACAAGAAAGGTATTGCTTTTAATCTTACTATTTTGTCCTTCTATAAAAAGTAACAATTGGTAAACCAATCTTTTATCTGTTGAGAAGCTATTTTTTTGCAATCCATCTTGACCTTGACTATCTTATTCTGTGATACAAAATATCAGAATTTCAGTTTTGAATGTTTGTGTGTCTAAGATAAGAGTATCAGAATGTCAGTTTTGAATGTTTGTGTGTCTAAGATAAGAGTATCAGAATGTCAGTTTTGAATGTTTGTGTGTCTAAGATAAGAGTATCAGCAAAGGATTTGATACTTCTACAACCGGAAGATAATTGATTTCAAATAGCACATGCTACATACCTCTGTGCAGAGTACCCAAAGAATAATGGTATCTGATACAGAGACTGTACAGATACAACTCTCTTATAGTAAGTATTCGTGTTACATAGCCTAGAAGTTTTATGCATGCTACTAATCTAAGCAAGATTGTCAGCCCCTAAAGCTAGGCTGTTGGTTTTAATTTATGACAAAGATACCTGTGAGAGCATCTCTCTATATTTTATTTGATTATAGAGGATCTCTAGTTCTTATTGTTGTGATTATATACTTGCTTCTTACACGCTTCCCTGCATCACAGGTCCAGAGAGAGCTCACCCGAATCGATGGTAACACATCTCACTCCATAGATTGTTTCTACTTTGCAGTAATATACGCTGCTGGAATTGTAAATCAGTTTGGGCCAGAAAGTAAAAGCGCAATTTCTTGCATTTTTGGCCTTACGACTGCTTCCCAGTCTACGTCAAGCAAGGCACATTCTGCCCTAGTGTTTGGACTCACTGGAGCTGGCGTAGCCGTTTTGGTCATGTCTGTTTTCATGGGTCTGTACATTTGGTGGGATAAGAAGCGGAGCAAGGAAAGGGACAGGTTTGATGGGGTAGATATTGAGGAATTGGGGTCGAGACCGCGGAATCCACGGCCGAATACGGGCTCAATATGGTTCAAGATTGATGAACTTGTGAAGGCAACTGATAATTTTTCGCAGAAGAATTTCATTGGGCGGGGTGGGTTTGGAATGGTATACAAGGGGAATTTATCTGATGGGACAGTTGTTGCCGTTAAGAGGGTGATAGAATCTGATATTGAGAGAAATGAGGAGTTCTGTAATGAAGTTGAGATCATTAGCAATTTGAAGCACCGGAATTTGGTTCCCCTTAGAGGGTGTTGTGTGATTGGCGAAGATGGTGGCAAGTATGACCAGAGAGAAAGCCAGAGGTACCTTGTTTATGACTACATGCCGAATGGGAATCTAGATGACCATTTGTTTTGTTGTAAGAATGGGGCTGGACTTGGGAAGCAACCATTGACGTGGCCTCAAAGGAAGAGCATAATTTTGGATGTGGCGAAGGGGCTAGCTTATCTTCACTACGGAGTGAAACCCGCAATATATCATAGAGATATCAAGGGGACAAATATACTGTTGGATGCAGATATGAGGGCTAGGGTTGCGGATTTTGGGTTGGCAAAGCAAAGTAGAGAAGGGCAGTCTCATCTCACGACTAGAGTGGCGGGTACACACGGATACTTAGCCCCAGAATACGCGCTTTATGGTCAATTGACTGAAAAGAGTGACGTTTATAGTTTTGGGGTGGTGGTTTTGGAAATCATGTGCGGAAGAAAGGCTCTTGATTTCTCTTCCTCAGAATCGCCATTTGCATTTCTAGTTACGGATTGGGCTTGGTCATTAGTGAAGTCGGGAAAAATTGAGGAGGTTTTGGATGCTTCTTTGTTGGGAGATGGGGATTCAGCGAATTCGAATCCGAAGGCTATAATGGAGAGATTTGTCCTTGTTGGGATTTTGTGTGCTCATGTGATGGTGGCTTTACGACCGACCATTTTGGATGCAGTGAAAATGTTAGAAGGAGATATTGAGGTTCCTGCTATTCCTGATAGGCCGACACCACTAGGGCATCCTTCATTTGCCTGGGATGGGAATACCTTTAGCATATCACCAGCATTGAGTGGACCAAAATTGCATACCGGAGACATGCTCAGGTAATTTTGAGGGAATTTATGATGTTTGTGATCTCTTCATAGGCTAAATGCATGAAGGGAGATTGAAAATCCTGAACCTATACTTTTTGAGTTGCTTCATGCAATTCTAATAGAGAGAGGAGATTCGGCATTAGAGTTAGACCCAGACTTGTATATATAGATATATGTATCAACCAATTGTAAGAATTGAAGATGAGTATCCGAAAAAATGGAATTTCTGCTACTTACATGCCCCGAGAACTGGATGGTGGTCTTCATTTGAACAGCTTGAAGGGAGGGGGAAATAATAGAAACTTGGAATCTTATAATTGTCTCACTTTTGCAAGATGCTTATCTTCACTGTTGTTTGTTAAATTTTCTCTCAGGAAACAAGGAGTCTGATTTCTCCATGGAATGAATACATTTTGGACTGGCTATATATTTAGAAGCTTGTAATTTTGGCATTTGTACATTAGTACATTTTCTTTTGTGTTTATTTGTCTTCATTAAGTTTTGGTTTAGCACCAATGGTAATTTTGCAATTTTTTTTAACAGCAATGGTTATTTTTGCTGAGATGCTAAATTACTTTGAAAATTTGCATTCTCCGCCTGTTTTAGTATCAATTTTACATTGTTTCTCTGTTTTCTTTTGTGTGTTGGAAGGAGTAGACTTGTGCCTGGGATTTTAGTAATCTGTGTTATCACAGTCAAAGGGAGCATGTTTTATCTCAAAAACATTTTTCGTTTTGAGGTTATAGAATTGCCAAATTCACTTATCATAGACGCAATGAAAAGAAGAGTCTAAAACCGCACACTTTGCACGTACGAGTGTGTGCATTTATGCGTTCAGAGCGTACGGGTGTGTGCGTTTATGTGTTCAGAGCGTGTGTGGTTGTAGGATGATTGATCTCAAACATTCGCCCCCCTAGGGAGAGATCAAAAAAGAAAAGAGAAGAAAAAAATCAGAGGAGGAAAAATGAAGGATTTTAGCTATAAGTTTGGTAGATAAAGAACATAAGTGGCACTGCAGGCATGGGATGTGGTCATAGGGAGTTGTTATTCTTTTGTTAACTCAGGTGTTTGAGCTATCTTATTGATATCCTGACTAATTTTGGAATTCAATCTTTGCTCACTAGTTGAGAGTCCAATTAAAATCGGAAAAAAGTTCCGTATCAGGTCACATGTATAGGACCAATCGGGTCACATGTATAAGACCAACTGGGGCATCGGTCATAGCCTAAAAGATATTTTAGAAGCTCATAAAGGTCCATTTACAGGCCATCTCTAGTCCATCTCGGCATGGAGAGAAGTAAAGACTAGGAACGCTGCTACGTGCATAGATGCACATGTACAGACGACGTACCAATGGCATCGCCGATGCCATCAATGCATTTGGTTTGGTGCGGAAAGAATTACTCAAAGACTAGTGGGTTGATCCGTGCCTATTTTTCAGTCTGAATCGAAATTGGAGGGATGCTACAATGTGCACCCTATTTTTGGCCAAAAAATGAGATTTTGTAACAACAAATATGAGATTTTGTGGGTCAAATATGAGATGTTGTGGCTGAAAATATGAAAGGGCATACCATAATGCACCTTTGACCCGATCGACGGACGAGATTGCGCCACATATGCAAAAAGTGACCCTTTTATACGGTCATCTTTCTCTCATACGGAGAGCCAAAAAAATCATAAAACCTCGGGTGATCTCTCATATAACGTTTTGGGTTTCAAAAATCTCATCTATGAAGCCACGAATGCTCATAAAATTTCCACAAAAATTCAAAAGAGCCACAAAATGTCATATTGGCAAAAGTCAACCTCATAAAACATGCCACGAAATCTCATATGATAGTTTTGGATTGTAGTGAAAATGTAATACATATTGTGTGTGTATATATATTTAGGTGACATGTCTCATATAAGGTGCCATAGAAATACATATTTTAGCCTACATTGTGTCATACCACTCAAAATCTCATATATATTTCGAATAAAACTCATATAAAAAGTCATTTGATATGAGAATTTTTGGTTAAAAAATGAGTACTTGTGGAGGAATATATGAGTTTTTTGTGGACCACTACAGTCCAAAAATATTATTGTGTATTGATAATGACATTTCTCATATACTTACCCACAAAAATAAATATAAACACGAAATATCATATACTCAGCCACACATTCTCATATAAAATTTATTAACAATTTTTGGACTATAGTGGACCACAAAAATCTCATATTTTCTTTCATAAACACTCATTTTGAAAGTCACAAAATCTCATATGGATTCTTTTTTTCAAGTGGTGGGCCCGGTGACAAACAAGTTGCCATTTTTTTGATTTTTTTATTCCAAAATTTTCTCATATGTATATGAGATTTGTGGTCCTTTTTATTGGGTTTTGGTGTTCCAATATTTATTTTTGTAATTTCCAATATGAGTGTTTACTTACGTCAATATGAGATTTTGTGGACTTATATGAGATTTTGTAGCTATATATACGAATTGCACACCATATGCCAAAAGGCATGGTGCACACTGTAGCATTACTCTCGAAATTGAGCGTAACTGCTGCTCATCCAAACTGGGATTTTTAGCGAAAGATCTTCTGCCCATAAAATAAAAGACTTTTCCCGTCTTACTGGGGACTAGAAGTCCGACCAACGTCGACTCATCTCAATCAACTGGACCAACTATTCTCATGCATATTGTGTAACTTATTTCTGATCAAACATTGATGCAGTTCTTAGTCGCATCTCTCCTCTCTCTCTATTTTTGGGTCTATCGCCAGCACTTTGTGGTGGATAGGGGGCTTCAGTGTCCGATGGATTCCTTGTTGGAACTTGTGGCTCATATAGAGAGTTACTAAGGGGTTCTAATGAAAGACCAGATGCCGGAGCGGAGCAAGGGGAGCGCAGCTCACAGAATTATTAGGGTTGAAATAGAGTAGAGCTATATATACTCTCCATTGTAAAACCCTAGCCGATTTGTACAGAATAATATGGACTTGCTCTTGCTCTTGCTCCCGTGGACGTACCCGATCTTTGGGAACCACGTAAATTCACGTGTTGATTTCCTTTACTGTTTTTGTATTCTGTTGTGTGCATGTGGTGATTAATCTAACATTCCTAGAGGCGATTGTGTTGGAGTTCCGGTAGTAGCGGTAGAGGCTTCGACGGCGTTGGCTGTGACAGTTGTGGTGATTTCGCATGAAGGAGATCTGATTCTTCGAAAAACAGTCTTTAGTGGACTCGTAGGTTTTCTATTACTTCTGCCATTTTTGTGGATTTTTTTTTCTTGTATTTTTAGAATGGTAGTATCCTTTGTATTTCTATTTAAAAAAAAAAAAATGTTCTTTGTACTTGTCTTTTTAATGAATCCTTCGTGTTCCTGATTCAAAAAACTTGCGATTTAGAAGCTTGAAGTTTGAGCTTATGGAATAATTTTGAACACCTATATATGAAATTAAAACTCAATTTGTTAACCCACTACTATCCCGCTGAGTGAAAAAAAAAAGAGGCGAAAATTAGATTAACAAAGAAAAAAATGGAATTCTGATATAAAAAAAAGGGGAAAAAGTTGACTTTAATATTTGTCCTTCAAACGAGAAAAAGTAATATATTTTTTTATGGAGAAAATACAGAGGCATCAACAATTTGCACCAGTGATTTACTTACTCTCTCATACGGGATACGTGGGACTTATTAGTACAATTGTTAGTGCCAGTAGCAAACCTCTTTTTTATATACTCATTTTGGTTGTCATGTTGTAAAATATCCAAACAAACATTTACCCCAAACTAGGCAGTCCTAATGCAACCAATCGTGCGAAGCCATGTCAACTAATTGACGTGGCACAAATGTAATTAATCTTGAGAATATACTGGTTTTGGTATCCATCCCGTATATGATCTTTGGTGAGGGAAAAAAAAAGAAAAACAGATCGAGGAAAATTAAGAGAGAAATTTTTAGTTAAAACAATTTATTTTAGTTATTTTTCCTCTCCTTTTCCTCTCAACCCAAACAAAGGAAGAGGAAAATCTTTTATTTTCCTTTTCTCTCATTTCTTTTCCTAGATATCAAATAGAGCGAATCCTTACCGGGGACTCGGGGAGGAATAACAAAGAATTATTAAACCAAAAAAAAAAACAAAGAATTACACAATAAATTAAATAAAAATAAGCCAAATTTGAAATTTATAAAAGAAATATGGAAACATCTTTTGCATTCTATTTATTTGTATAATCGCACTTCAAATTTTGTTTTCTAGTTTATTTGTTGTGCGTAATTTGAGGAATCACTAGAGTTGTGTTTGCTTTTGATTTTTCTAATGATTAGAGGAAAAAATAAATATAATAATTTGAAATATAAATTAATGATTAGAGAGAGAGAGACAAAAATGTGAATAATATTAAAAAATAGGAGTTATGATTGGATAATAATTTAGAAAACCAGGTATTGAAACTCAAAAAGAACAAGCCGCGCAGTTGAAAAAAGCTGAGTAAAAAAATTACACCCTAATAAATAAACAAACTTTGAATTGTCTTATTTTAAAGTATATTTTTTTTTATCACAAATAAAAATTTAGAGTATATTTTTTTTATCCTCAAATTAATATAAAGTGCTTTTTTTTAATCAAAAAGTAATCTACATAAGGAAAAATTAGTAAAAAATACAATTTTTTTTTACCCCTTTTAAAGATAGGACACACGTTTTTTTTCCAGATTGAACGGAAGGACACACTTATTTTCAGATTGAAGGGAAGGACATCAAAAAACTAGTGAGTACTCACTAGTTTTTTGTACATGGATCTAGTCGATATGAGGAGAAAGCAACAAAATTAACTGATAATAATGGAAACAGGTTAATCAAACTCAAAAAAGTATTTTCCCTTATGTTAAACTAATTTTATATTCACCGCATTTCATAAATTCCACGCGCTTAACAGTGTCTCTACTCCCCTGGACCTCTCAGAACGACTTGAGGCTCTTATAATGCGCCCAAGGCCTGACAAAAACCGATCGGATTGTGAGAGTGAGAGAGAGATCATATCGCCGTTGTCGACTGTGTAGTCGCCTTCTTCGATGTAGAGAGAGAGAGAGAGAGAGAGAGAGAGAGAACTTATTGGGGTTTGAATTTTTTTGTGCTTGGGGAGAGAGAAAGAGTCATAGAGATTAGAAGCAGATAGAAAATAGTAGGACTCGTCATCATTTATGATATATCGTATTAGACTTCTCTTTGTATTCTCTGAAAAGTAAACATGTGAATTTAAAAGGCAACAGTGGGTACAGCGGTAGGCCTGTAGTTGTGCATTGATATTGTATAAGTGCAGGTGAAAATGTGTACAGGTGTAGGTGAAAACGTGTACAGGTGAGGTGGTGATTTTTTTTTAATGTTCAAAATTAGGATTTTAAAAAAGTAGCGACATCTCACTAATTTTTTTGGATGCCGGAAGTGGTCGGTTAGAGGTGGGGAGGTGATATTTTTGAATTTTATGTTTGGAATTAGAATTTTTAAAAAGTAGTGATATCTCACTAATTTTTCTGGACATCGGAAGTGGTTGACTAGTGGTGGTGTGGTGATTTTTTTGAATTTTATGTTTGAAATTAGAATTTTTAAAAATTAGTGACATCTCACTATTTTTTTTGGACGCTGGAAGTAGTCAGCCAGTGGTGGAGTGATGGTCCGTCGGAAGTGGGATGATGATTTTTTTGAATTCTATGTTCGAAATTTAAATTTTAAAAAATTAGTGACATCTTACTAATTTTTTTGGTCACCAGAAGTGGTCGGCCAGAGGTAGGGTGGTGGTCGGCTAGAGGTGAGATGATGGTTTTTTTGAATTTTATGTTCGAAATTAGTTTTTTTTAAAATTAGTGCCATCTCATTATTTTTTTGGTTGCTTAAAGTGGTCGGCTGGAGTGGTGTTTGGCTGGAGGTGGGGTGGAATTTTTTTTTGAATTTTATCTTTAAAATTAGAATTTTTAAAAATTAATAACATCTCACTAATTTTTTTTTATCTTTCTATTCGATTGACTAACAAACTAAAAACCAGATTTTTAGATTTTTGGCTAGGCCTCTTTTGGCTAATAATCCGATTATGAATTATTAGATTATTCATTTTGTCTTGATTCAATTTTTTTTTGCATTTGTTAGTTTTGCGTCAAGATTTTGTAGTTTCTGAATTCCTCTCAACCAAACGAATCTAACAAATACAAAATTATGGTTAAACCAAATGTTTTTTTGAATAAAGTCGAAATACTTGGATTATTGGCCAATAATCCAAGTATTTTGGCTTTATTAAAAAAAATTGAGTTTTGAACATAATTTTGTATTTGTTAGATTCGTCTCATCGAGAGGAATTTAAAAACCACAAAATCTTGATGTAAAACTAATAAATACAAAAAAAATTAAATAAAAATAAAATAAATAATCAAATAATTCATAATCTAAATTATTAGCCAAGAGGGGTACGTAGCCTTGTACATCGTTACATTGACTGACGAACCAAAAATCAGAGTCTCGAGTCAAGACGATGGTAAAGTTGGAACCCTACCATTGCTGACGTTCCAGGGTTTCCACTCTCTTAAACTCTTACTGATTCCACATACCAATCCGGTCTTCGTCTACTTCACTTTCTTTGGCCATCGATCTCAATCCATTAACTATATGCGAGATTTTCACTCATCTTTGTTCAATGCCCCTCCTCTGATCCAGCTTTAATATTACAAAATCCAACCAGGTTTCCCAAATGGAAACCCATTTCAGATCTGGGTTTCGTGTACTGATCGCTTTCGTCGTGTTCTTGAGTCTTTCTGGGCATTTGGCATTGGTGGAGAGTCGTCAACCTAAGAATGTACAGGTCGCTCTTCGGGCCAAGTGGACCGGTACTCCTATACTTTTGGAAGCTGGGTATGTTTCTTCTTCACCATTATGATGCATGGATTTTGGATTTTATAATTCGAAATTGAATTAATTTCTACCTGAATCATTGCTTATGTCAGTGTATTTTTGTTGTGGTTTCATACAGTTTTGTTGATACATGGATTTTGAACGTTTTGTTTACAATTCTGTAATTCACTTATACTTGAATCTTTGCTTATGCCAGTGTATTTTTTGTGGGTTTTGTGTCATTTCTTATTTTTATTGGGAATTAGTTTGAGTTTATTGCTATACAGTTCTTTTCTATAAGATTTTATTCGTGAATTGAACTTGGGTTTTAGGCGATACAGTGGATATTTCTTCTCCTCCTTGTACTTTGGGAAACTAGGTAGTTATTTTCTGCGTTATGGTGCATGAACTCTGGATCATTACTGCTATATAGTTTCTATCTTTAATTCATTTTTACTCGAATCTGTGCTTGAGTGAATTTATTTTTGTTGTGAGTTGGTGCATAATTTCTTATTGTTCTGGGGCATTATTTTGAATTTATTGCAATACAGCTTATTTTAGTGAAATCTTTTATTTGCGAACTAAACTTGGGTTTCAAGGGATACAATGTTTTTTTTTTTCCTCCTTGTACTTTGGAAGCTGGGTAAGTTATTTTTTTGCGTTATGGTGCACGGACTCTTGATTTTTTTCACTAAATAATTTATATCTATAATTCATTCTTAAGCTTAAATGAGTGTATTTTTGTTCTGGGTTTTGCATAATTTCTTATTTTTTTCTTGGGCATTGGTTTGAATTTATTGCAATATATTTTATTTTGTTCGATCAACTGAACTTGGGTTTCAGGGGATACATTGTAATTTTCTCTTCTTGGTGCTTTCCCCCATATCTTTCATTGGTATTGATTTCTTATCAAACAGTGTATGGAGTTCCTTTTTCGGTCAAAATTATTTTGACCAAATGGCCGGTTAAATGGCAAAGATTCCACCGAGCCTGATAGGTTAAACTATTTTATTTTGTTAACCGTGAGTATTTTAACTTGGTAGAAATAATTGAAATTTACTCGATTAGCAATAATCTTTTGCCTGTTCTATAAGTACGGTTAATATATATAAAATTTTCTGCAACCAGGGCTGAGTGGTGATAATTGATTTGCATAAACGAAAATAATCAGTTTTTGTTCCAAAATAGTTGCCATTGGGATTTAAAAGTTGGATGCATTGGCTGAAATTCAACTTCCCTATGTGCATTCTTTGATTTCAAGAGCTCATTAACCTCATTCTGTTACTTGATAGTGAATTGCTGTCTAAAGAATGGAAAGACCTTTTCTGGGAGTTCATTGAAGTCTGGCATCACAAGGAGGGTGATGTTTCATATACAGCAAAAGATTGTTTGAAGAAAATTGTTGACTATGGACAATCTTTGTTAAATGAACATCTGGGATCACTTTTTGAGTTTTCTCTTACTCTGCGATCAGCATCCCCAAGACTAGTGTTGTACCGCCAATTGGCAGCAGAATCTCTTTCTTCTTTTCCCATCTATGACGATGTTAACACAAATTCTGTCGATGGAGGAACTGAAATTAATGAAAATACTGAAAGCAAGAAGGTTGAAACATTGCTTGTCAGCATGAACCCAAGAAGTCTTGGAGGGAAGTGTTGTTGGGTAGATACTGGCGGTGCACTTTTTTTTGATGTTTCAGAGTTGTTAACGTGGCTTCATATCCCTAAGGAATTGTAAGTTCTGCTATGCGTCAAATTTTGAATTCTTTTTTGCCCTAACTAAGTTGCTGCCTCTTTTTTTTCACCCTTAATTGTATCTGTTTTTTGCTGCCAGATCTGGGGATTCATTTCAGCAGCCAGAACTTTACGAATTTGATCATGTCCATATTGATTCCAGTGTTGGAAGTCCGGTGGCAATTTTGTATGGAGCTCTTGGTACTGAATGCTTTAGAAAATTTCATGACGCCTTAGTGCCAGCAGCGAAAGAGGTATACTACCTGATACTGAGCAGTGTTTTTTTTTTTTTTCAGGTTCTCAAAATTTGTATTCATATATTGGGCTGAAAATAGAATTTGATGTTGAGTCAAGTGCTTTCTTAACTTCCAGGGAAAAGTCAAGTATGTTGTTAGACCTGTATTACCTTCTGGCTGTCAATCGGAAAGTGGTCACTGTGCAGTTGTCGGTACAAGTGATCCTGTAAACTTGGGTGGTTATGGTGTAGAACTTGCTCTGAAGAATATGGAGTACAAGGCTATGGATGACAGTGCAATAAAAAAAGGTTACATTGCTTAACTCATGCACTGCTGTCAACTTAATGCTCCAACAGTTAAAGCTGTTCAAATATTTACTGTCTTTCGGTAGGATGACTCTATAGATGGTATTCTTGAAAGCTGTAACACATTTCATTCGGAGAATGTGAATTGTAATTGTTCTCTTAGTTGAAATTATGTGCCATCCTCATTGTTTTGATCACTCAATTCCACGTGACTGATTTATGGCATGAGTGTCCCAACAGTTCTTCCAATTTTTCTTCTTGTCCTGAATGACCAGTTCATTGGCATCGATTTTTGTTTCTGTTCTAAGGTGCTTCTTTTGCATTTGCCATGTAAACACCGCATTGCCGACTAGCACCAGCTATCTGATACAGAACATGGAGGGATGAGAAGGGGGGGAGAAGGGTAGTGCAAATAGGCCCTAACGCAAGGCCACCGTCTTAAAACTCAATTCTCATCAATTGGATCTCCCATAATACATCAAAGAAGCTCTTATTTATAGAACTAACATCCTAACAAAAACAAATTAGAATTGTAGTAAAACTAGATAACGTACTAGCAACAACACATATCATAAGTACTTATCATTATCTTATCCTATCTTATCATAACTGTATACTTATCAAGATATTATCCTACTAAATTATTATAATAGTGGTGGTGGTGGTGATGATGATGATAATAATAATAATAACAACAATAATTACGAAAACATTTTGTGGACCAAAATCTTCCTCCGGCGACTACGACATTAACATCCGGCATCACTATCTTTTTGCACATACCACAAAAACTTGTGTTTATCAAGTTGTTTCTTGTTCTCAGGAGGCTTGTCTGAGTTGATTATGTTGATAGATGCAATTTGGGAATGCTAACTATTGGTTTCCTTGTGGGTTATTAGTGGAATGCCAACTGAATAGGTCTAATGAGAGGTTTAGTAAGTTGTATCCTGTGAGTTGTTTGCTGCCTTGATAGATCCTGTATGTTTTGCATTTAAGTAGCCAAAGTCCTGTTTTCAAATTTGTGGACCTTTTTCTGGACTGGTTTGCCCATCTTTTAAGTGCCCAGCAATGACTGGCACTGTGAATGGTGAGTTGAGCTATCAAGTTAAAGAACCCAATCGCAGGGTTCATCAAATAAGAGCCATGTTGGATATGAAATTGAAAGTATATCAGAAACTAATAAATTTGTTCCCAATTGAGATTCTGCTGTTGTGCAGGAAAAAGTGTAATACCACAATTTTTTGAAAATGAAAAAATTTCTTGACATTGTGAACTTTTTAAAAAATTCTATTAACACCAATTAACACCCTTTTCGAATTTGAGATTTGGAAATCAATCAGGACCAGAAACAAGGTTCTAAAAGCCAATAGGAGCTAGTCGGCAACCGAGGACTGCGTAGCGCCTAGGCAGATAAATTGGGGATTAATAGGCGCCTAGAGATTAGTCGGATTTTCCATATATATATATATATATATATTTTAATTTTTAAAAATATTCCCCCTCCTCCTAAGCTTTGAGTAAGTAGATCAACATAAGGAGAACGAAACATTGATGTTTATAATAATTTATGATGTTTATAATGAATTTCTGAAACACAGAGATAGAGAGTGAGGCGATGAGTGACGAGAGGGGGAGATTGATTTGATATTGTTTTTGGACTCGATTAATTAGCCGATTTGGTATTTAGGTTATGAATTTGATTGTGCATACTGGACATGATATGTATGCTCTAGCAAAACTACACAAAAACCCTTATACTAATTGACACAACAGTTATACCCCTTAACTTTTCAAAATTATGCATTTAACCCCGATAAATCCTGCCTACCCGCCTAATCGTCCGATAAATCCCGCCCAGTGATTGATTAATTGGCCCAGCGCCTAGTTCAATGCCTAGACCATTAATCGAGGCAGCTAGGCACCTTCTAGCGCCTAGGCACCGCCTTATAGAATATTGACTAGAAACAATGGTTGCAAGCCAAAGTACGAAGGTTGAGGACTTGCATTGACGGGGCTGTGGGACAGCAGGGCTAGGACATGTCGTTGGTGGCGATCATAATGAATCAACTTGGTAGATATTGTTGTGGTTTGCTCTTGTCCTCCCAAAAGTCGGACTCTTTCAGATCATTATCATCATTTTCATGAATTGGCTGCCACTCCTCTTCCATAATCTGTGCTAGTAACCATTCGTGGAAATTCTGCTGTGGCTCCATACTGAAGTCACCTGCAGCTGCAACTGTGTCTCCTGGCCTATAATCTACCAATCCATCACAATAATTTGTCCGTCTTCTGAAAGTGAAAACATCTTTAAAGAGTTTTGTATTGTGGAAAAGCCCTTCTTGACCCTGACAAAAGACACCATTTCAGCCTCAGGCAACTACTCATAAGAAGAGATCTCCGGAATCCGTCATCCTTTGAAGGCACCGTCATTTGCTTGTGACGGAGCGAATGAAACAGAAGGATGCATCCTCTGTACAGAAGGGTCACTGGAAGGCGAGTGGAGTTTAGAGAATCTTTTGTGGACTAGGTCTAGTTTAAATGCACATACAAGACATCTGGCCTAATTCCTTTTTTTTTTTGTGTGATTGTGATTTGTGTTTTTTAAAGTCATCTATACTGTGCTTATCTTATAAGTACTTTAGTACTTCAACTATTTGCGCTTATCTTATAAGTACTTCAGTGCTTCAACTATTTGCTTCATTGAAGGGATAAATTAAACAGTCTGGTGTCTGAGGTGCAGGCGTAACTCTCGAAGATCCTCACACTGAAGATCTCAGCCAAGAAGTTAGAGGCTTCATATTCTCCAAAATTCTGGTTCGTTAATTGGATAAGTCATATTCGTTCCATGTTACAATTCTTTGGCCCTTAGTGTAGGTGCTTTATTGGCTGGCCTTTTCCCTAATCATGATCAAGATTTATTTCACAGATGTTATGAAACTCACGTGAGACCATTGTTGTTTGTTTTCTGCATTGGCTACTCTTTTTTTATTGAAAATCTCATCGGAATTAATCGAAGGCCACTGTTTCTATATTTTGTAATAATCTCGTACTTTGTTATTTATTTGGTCTAGGGAATTCCAATTTTATAATGATCAAATCACATAAACAAAATAGTCATTTTTTTGGGTCAACACTCAAACAGTCGTGCTTGCTTATACCAATGTCCTTTTATACTTCTATTTAGTCTAATTAACTATTCAATTGGGTTTCTCTTTTATTTGAAGAGTAATGAACCTAACAAATAGTTGAATGCTTTTGTGTATGATGGTCGCAGTTTCTAAGTTAGTAGGTATGAATAAAATTGGGCACTCACTAAACAAGATCCTTCTAGAAGGGTCATAATGTATATCCAAGAAAGAGTCCAACACATCAATCTTGTAGGTGTCAGTTCTGCCTAGACTGGATTTAACCCTTAGAGTTGTGGCATTGAGGGTTTCCAAACTATGTGGAGAAGTCTTATTGAACTTAGACAGTTTGATTACTGACCTTTAAGCTCTGAATAGTCTGGAATATCATAAGGGTTCAACAAAGTAAAAACTAAAGACGATTGAAGCCTATGGAAGGAGATTTCTTGATAGTCAGCTGGAGGATTGATTACTACTTATGTTTTCTTTGCTCTTAAGCAAGTTGATTACTTGGTGTATTATTTTTACTGTTATTTTAGATAATGTGGGAAAGTCTATGACCAATGATAAGCAAAATATATATGGGTTTGTATTTAATAGTAAACCTCAAAACTGAAACTGAAAGGAGAGTTATAATCTAAAAGCTGTGGGAAATAATGATTAGAAAATGAAGAATAGAATATACAATTTTTTTTGGCTAAGCATTTGTTGAGTGCCTTTCCTTGAGCGGTGAAGTTCTATTCCTATAACCTTGATTGTACTGCAACATTATGTTTTATAGCACGATTTCAAAGTGTGACTGTATAAGTAGAATATCTCCCAGCTTTGGCAGAGCTGATATTACCTGTCTTGGTTTCCTCACACAGGAACGAAAGCCTGAACTAACGTCTGAAGTAATGGCTTTTAGAGATTATCTGCTTTCATCTACTGTATCTGATACGCTTGACATTTGGGAATTGAAGGGTAATTACTATCATTGCCTATCCACAGATTAATGTTTTTGTGTTGTGTCTTTCCTTTTCCCTTCTTTCAATATACTTTCTCCTTTGCCTCTGAAATTTAGGCATATCATGTACCGTGTATAATGAGATCGGCTTGTTTTTCTGCTACAGATTTAGGGCACCAAACTGCCCAAAGGGTTATCCAAGCCTCTGATCCCTTGCAGGCTATGCAAGAAGTTAGTCAAAATTTCCCTAGTGTTGTCTCTTCATTATCACGTATGAAGGTAAAATTTTGCTGTTGCACATGCGTGCTGTTTTCATTCGAACTGAACTTAAGATTACAAGCGCCATCTTAGTAGGTGATAAACCTTTATGTATTTTAAACTTGAGCAGCTGAATGAGTCGATTAAAGAGGAAATAGTTTCAAACCAGCGAATGATTCCTCCTGGCAAGTCCCTAATGGCTCTGAATGGTGCTTTACTGAATATTGAAGATATTGACCTTTATCTGTAAGGCTTTCTGTCGCTCGGCCTTTTTACTTTACCTGCCTTTTCCCTTATTTTTTTTCTAGCCTTTTCCCTTATTTTTTTCTAGTCATACTTTCCGTTTTCGATATACTATTACATCTTAAAAAGCTTTTTTCCTAGATCTTCTCCTTCTAGTTGGAAAGCAAGAATATTTTAAGACAAGCATGGGGAAGTAGGAGATACCAACCTACTTGGAAATACAATAATTATGGGGGTGAAATAAGTGAAAATGTTTTGCTTGCCGTACATCTCTATCCATTAAATAGCACTAGGGGTGCAAACGAGCTGAGGCGAGCCAAGCGGAGCTTTGTAGTGCTTGAGCTCTGCTCGTTAACTAAACAAGCCTAAAATTTGAGCTCAAGAACGATCCTATATAAACAAACCAAGTATACAAACGAGCCCAGCTTTTTTCGAGCCAAACCCAGATTTAGAGTGCTCGTTTACTACGCAAGCCCTAAAATTTGAGCTTGAGCTTGGCTCAACCATGAAACGAGTTGAGTTGAGCCGAGCCTTAACTAGCCGAGCCTTGAGTTGCCAGCAACTCGTTTCGTTTGCAGACAATATGCCTTTTTGTTGTGGTGAAATTGATTTCTAAATGGAGGTCGTTTTGCAATCCCTATTTTCTATAAACAATCAGCTTACACAGGTTGGTCGGAGCTCACCCTCTACCTCTAATGTTTTTGATACATCAGTAATCTGAAGTGATGATTTTGTCTTCTTTTGACGTGGTTAGTTAACTTTAATTTTAGAGGTGCAACTATCTTCTTAGTTTAATACTTAACTGTTGGTGCGTACTGATGCTCTTTTGTAGGTTGGTTGACATGGTCCACCAGGAGATATCTTTGGCTGACCAATATCAGAGGTTGAAGGTAATTTTGGTTAATCTTTTCCAAGCTTGATCTAACATGGTATACCTTTGGATATTTTCCTTGGATCATTGTTTTTTACCTAACTTTATCCTTGCATTGATTGTTTCTTTGATGTTTCAACCTGTAATGTGGCACGATTTTTTCATCTTTGTTGTTCTTATGGTCTTTTTGAATTTGATTTTGATGGATTTCTGATCCTCTTTGAACTTTTGTTTGTAGTTTGCTTTTCTATTATAATTCTGCTGATACTATATGTATATGTATAGGTATAAATATATCTGTATTTTTCTTATTTTGTGCTAAAATTATTATGCTCTGACTATAATAAACGCACTGCATATATGTTTTTACACTTTATTACATTATTCGTGGAAGTTTTCGGACAAGCGTTTCGCCATTCACATGTTTCTTTTTAATATATCTACCATCATCTATCACAAAGAAGAAGTCTTTCTTAAGCTTTTACTGGAGTTTACTATTTCATTTTGCACCCTAACCTGTTCTCGGAGTGTTCAAAGCATGTGTTGAGGGTATCCTAGCGTGGCTCAACCATGTTTTAGAGTCTCCCCAGAGTGTTCAAATGGAAAAGAATAGAACAATTAAGATATGGTTGTTGGAAATGTTTCAAGGAGTGTTAGTGTCTGACACTAGTACATGGCCTCCAAAAAATTGTTCATGCTTTATAGGCAAAAGGAACTTGTAAATTTTTTATCCACTGGGTCATCCCACCTCATAGTTTCTTAATAGATATGTGAAAAAAATTTAGATGGTGTTAGACAATCTTGTTAGAACATGTGTGAATGTTAAGTCCCACATTGAAAAAATAGAAAAAGGGTTGGACCGTAATATACAATTGAGCGACTCACCACTTACGAGACTTAGCCTTTTAAGTGGATATTGGTCATTCAATATATATTGGGCCCAATGGATGCGGTGGACTTCGTTTACTTTCCAGGATATTGGGCCTTGTGCACACCATGGCAGGATCGATGCATTGTATTTACTCCCAACAAGTGGTATCAAAGCTGATGGTTGACAATCTATGGGTAGACTATCGGCACACCATGAATGGGCTTGTAAGGAGAACACTCTTGGAACGGGATAAATTCCAATAGTAACTCGCAGGGCAGCATGGTGCATGTGAATGGGCATGTTGACCATCAATGGAGTATGATGGATGGCTCCAAGTTGATGGAGTGGATATTGAGGTGACTTCCAATGAAGCAATGGTGGCTTGACATTGGAGTGTTGTAATGGATAGCTCTGAATCGATGAAGTGGGTGCGGAAGAAGCCTAATTCTGGAGATAGGGTTAGAGAGTTGTACATCAAAATTAAGGGGGAGTTTAGATGCAAAGAAAGAGAATATGGCTCAATGAACGGTTCACACACGAGGGGAAGATTTTTCGGAACATGTGTGAACTGTGAACACTGAGTCCAACATTGAAAAAATAGAAAAAGGATTGGACCTTAATTGTTAAGTTATGATAAGTTAGGACTCAGTTGTTATGTTTTCTATTCCTAAGGGTAGTTTGGTCATGTATAGTGTTATTCTTGTATATGTCTGTGTATAGACACATTTTTACATTAATGAGAAAACCTTTTGATCTCTCTTTCTCTCTCTACAAACTAACATGGTATCAGATCCATGGTCATGATCGATCTGGCCTTGTAGAGCTTTAGAGATTGTATTTCTCACTTGTTGATAACTGTTGATCGTCTTTTGACACTGTATTTCTCCCACGTTGTGAGTTATTGCTTGGGTTGAGATCAAATCCACTTGAGGACTTGATCAGACAACCAAGGGTGGTGTATCTCACTCGGTCGAGCTCGTCGTTGGTCACACGGTGGAGTTTGGTCGCCGGAATCGAGCTCACGGTCGATTTGAACACTGGCGAATGTAGGCGGCGAGTTTCTTGGCTATCGGACCAACGTAGGTTGATCGAAATTGATTTCTGAGCATAGGGTTTTGTTGCCCTTCAAGAGACGATCACCGTGGTAGTAGGCCGGATGCCGGAGAAGCCCACACGCGCCGGTTGAAGGCGGCGCGTGCAACGCGCGTCAGATCTAGACGCAGTCGTGAACTACACTCACCCGAGAGGTTGAAGGAGGTCAGTCTTTCGGTCAAACGAGTCGTGCGTGAGTCAAACAGGTCACGTTTTTGGTCAAAGGGCCTATTCCGCGAGTCAAAAGAGGTCTAGCGGGGGTCAGCGACTAGGAAAGGGTCCAAACAGGCTATCTGGAGGGTTCAGCGACCAGGAAAAGGTCCAAAAAGGCTATCTGGAGGGTTCAGCGACCAGAAAAAAGGTCCAAACAGGCTATCTGGAGGGTCCAAAACCCCTCTGGAGGGTTCAGAAAGGCTAAAGGAAGTGTTTTGACTGCTCCGGACCATTTTTTTGGGGGTCCGGCACTTGTTTCTGACTAATTTCGACGTTCTGGATCCATTCGCGGGGTCGGTTTGAGGTGGTTTGAAACGGAAATTGTTGGTACAATGGAGGCTCTCAACACTACACAAGTTGGTTCCCTTTTTTCTGAGGGGGAGTTACAAACTCTCAGGCGCCTATTGGCTAGGCTTGACACTCTATCTACCACTGCTCCTCCTACCACTGCTTCTACCACTTTCTTTGCTCACAAAGAGATACATGCTAATGCTTCTACTTCCACTTCCACTGCTTCTCGTCCTTGGATTATAGATTCGGGTGCCACGGATCATATGACGGGTTGTTCATCCTTTTTTGATTCCTACTCCACTTGTTCTGGTAAGGATAAAGTTAGAGTAGCCGATGGTTCTTTATCTGCTATTTCCGGGAAAGGTTCTATTCATTATTCTCCAACCATTTCTCTTTCCTGGTTCTCCATGTTCCCAATTTTTCTACTAACCTTTTATCCGTTAGTAGTCTTACCCCGCCCCTTAAATTGTTCCAGAACATTTTTTCCTACACATTGTGTCTTTTCGTGAACCGGATACGGGGGAGGATGATTGGCAAAGGGTAAAAGCTCATGAGGGCCTTTATTTCTTGGAGTCTAAACCTAATCCGGTTTGTCCACCTTTGTCATGTGGTCAAGCTCTTTGCGCAGCAGATCTGAAGTTCGGCTCTTTCCTTGTTACATCAATGGCATCGTAGATTGGGTCATCCTTCATTTGGGATTCTTGAGAAATTATTCCCTACTTTGGCTAAACAATGCTCTCTGAGTCGGGCCTTTGTGAAGCGCATAAACTGGCGTAAACATAAACGCCATTTTATGCTCCGGCCAATCAAAGAAGTGATTCACCATTTACGGTCATTGATTCCGATGTTTGGGGGTCCTTCTCCTGTCACATCTCTTTTCGTTACGTTACCGGGTTTGTCACCTTTATTGATTGTTATTCTCGTGTCACCCGGGTGTATTTGTTAAAGGCAAAAAAATGAGGTTTTTCATGCTTTAAATCCTTTCATCAAATGGTGTGCATTACTTTCGGTTTGATACTAACGCTAAAGTCCTCCGTAGTGATAATGGGACCGAAAGTACATCGATGGAGCTTTTCGGGCATACCTTAATGACTCGCATCCTTTTTCGTGACTTCTATGCGTTGGCACTCCACAACAAAATGGAGTTGCAGAGCGTAAGAATCGCCATCTTGCTGAGGTAGCCCGCTCTCTATTGTTCACAATGAAAGTCCCTAAACATTTTTGGGGCTTATTTGTCCCCTCATCGCGGGCTTTCCTTATCAACCGAATGCCTTCCAGTGTTCTTCAGTTCCAAACTCCTATTAAGTTCCTCCTTGGCTGTTCTCGGGTCTCCTCTCTCCCACCCAAAGTCTTTGGCTGTGTGTATTTTGTTCATGCTCATAAGCACCCAGGTGGTAAGCTAGATCCCAAAGCCTGCAAGTGTATTTTCCTTGGTTATTCTCCCACTCAGAAAGGTTATAAATGCTATGACCCGCACTCTCGAAAAATGTATGTCTCCATGGATGTCACCTTTTGGGAAACAGAATTCCTTTATCCTTTGTCCACTTCATCTCTTCAGGGGGAGAATGATAAACAGGAAGAGATGTTGACATTTCATACTCCTGAGTCGTGGTCTTATCCTTTACCTTGTCATGGTGAGGGGGAGAAAGAACCTTTACCTACAGAAGGAGCAAAGCATGATGATCGGGAAAGACTGGATAGGTCAAATCTGCAGACCTTTTCTCGAAGGAATAAAGGCAAGTCTGCATGTGCAGTGCCACTTTGCCAATCTCCATTACCTACTCCAGTTTCGGACTCTCCCGCTGATTCATTTGGTAATGCTTCTTTCCCTACTGTTGTTGATGATCTTGATGCTCCTATTGCTCATAGGAAAGGTGTTAGAACTTGTACCCAACATCCTATTTCTCAGTTTGTTTCATATTCCCGTTTATCCTCTTCGTATCGTGCTTTTGTCTCTTCTCTTTCTTCTATATCTATCCCACAGGATTGGAAAGAAGCCATCATAATACCTGAGTGGAAAGAAGCTATGGTAGAGGAGATGACAACATTGAAAAAGAATGGCACCTGGGAATTAGTAATTCTTCCAAAGGAAAAGAAACCAGTGGGATGCAAATGGGTGTTCACTGTAAAGCACAAGGCAGATGGGACAGTTGAGAGATACAAAGCCAGACTTGTTGCCAAAGGCTTTACTCAAACATATGGTATTCACTATGAGGAGACCTTTGCTCCTGTGGCCAAGAAGAATTCTGTTCGTACATTGCTTTCTTGTGCGGCCAATTTGGATTGGCCTCTTCACCAGTTTGATGTGAAGAATGCTTTCCTCCATGGCGAATTAGAGGAGGAAGTGTACATGGCCATTCCACCTGGTTTTGCTTCATCTCAGACCGCGGGAAAGGTGTGTCGATTGAAGAAGGCACTCTATGGCTTGAAGCAATCTCCTAGAGCTTGGTTTGACAGGTTTCTCAAAGCCATGTTGAGATTTGGATACAAGCAGAGTCATGCTGATCATACTATGTTCATCAAGAGAAGTAATGGTAAGATTGCCATTCTTATTGTTTATGTGGATGACATAATCATGACAGGTGATGATGTTAATGAGATTGCTAGCCTTAAAGCTCTTCTTGCTCAAGAGTTTGAGATTAAAGATTTGGGGTCTATGAAGTACTTCCTTGGAATGGAGGTGGCTAGATCTGACAGAGGCATTTTTATCTCTCAAAGGAAGTACATCCTTGATCTCTTGGAAGAAACTGGTATGTTGGGATGTAAGCTAGCTGATTCTCTCATTGAGGCCAACCATCATCTTGGTAGCAATGTGGGGGAGCTTACAGATAAGGAGAGATATCAGAGACTTGTGGGTCGCCTGATATACCTATCTCACACTAGACCAGATATCTCCTACGCTGTGGGGATTGTGAGCCAGTTCATGCATGAACCTCGTACGAGTCATCTTGATGCTGTTTATCGCATCTTGAGGTATCTTAAATCTGCCCCCGGTAAAGGAGTTCTGTTTTCTAATCATGGTCACTTGAGATTGGAAGCTTTCACTGATGCTGACTGGGCTGGTTCTATTGATGATCGGCGATCTTCTGGTTATTGCACCTTGGAGGGAATTTGATTACGTGGAGCAGTAAGAAGCAGTCCGTGGTGGCTAGATCCAGTGCAGAGGCCGAGTACAGAGCTATGGCTCATGGTGTTTGTGAGCTTTTATGGCTCCAAACCTTCTTGCGTGATTTGGGATTTCCTGATTGTAGTCCTATGAAGCTCTATTGTGATAACAAAGCGGCCATAAACATTGCTCACAATCCTGTTCAACATGATCGAACAAAGCATGTTGAGATTGATAGGCATTTCATCAAGGAGAAGCTGAGCAACGGTTTGATATGCATGCCTTTCGTGAGATCCGAAGACCAATTGGCCGATGTATTTACTAAGGGTCTTAGTACTAAAAGTTTTCATCCCATTGTATTCAAGTTGGGCTTGATAGATATCTTTGCACCAACTTGAGGGGGAGTGTTAAGTTATGATAAGTTAGGACTCAGTTGTTATGTTTTCTATTCCTAAGGGTAGTTTGGTCATGTATAGTGTTACTCTTGTATATGTCTGTGTATAGACACATTTTTACATTAATGAGAAAACCTTTTGATCTCTCTTTCTCTCTCTACAAACTAACATTAATGTACAATTGGATGACTCACTACTTACAAGGCTTGGCCTTTTAAGTGGATATGAGTCATTCTATGTATATTGGGCCCAACGGATGTGGTGGACTTCTAGCGTTTACTTTCAGGATATTGGGCCTTGTTCACACCGTGGCAGGATCGATGCATTGTATCTACTCCCAACAAATCTGATTTTGGTCAATTACCCAGATAAATCTGATATTGGTCAAGATGTTAGATTTTATTTTTATAATGAATCTCGAGGGCACGGAATTTGTTATTTTCACAGAGATTTTGATTTTTAACATGTAATTGAAATTGTGAAGATCTTTGTCCTTATAAGGGTGCTGTCGTCTCTTTGACATAAATATGCAGTTTCACTTTTCTGGAGTATTGTTGTTCAGTTGCGAAAATAAAGTTTGGGATAGGTCTGACGTTATATGTGCACAATCGCTGAACATTGTAAAAACATTGTAGATCATGCATATCGGGTTTATAAGTGAGGCTCCACCTCTACTTTCTGTTGTATAAGCTTTTGCTGCTTTCCAATCTTTAACAAGCTTTTTAGCGAAATAGTATGTGAACTCGATATTGTTAGCACTTATTGATTTTTTGGCAGTAGCTGTTGAATTAATTTGTAGACTGTCTGCTAACTACTGTTGCCAAAAGTTTAGATCCCTCCAAGTACTGTGCGGAAACTCCTATCAGCTCTACCTCCTTCCGAGTCTGGTACATTCCGTGTTGATTTTCGTTCAACACATGTCCATTACATTAATAACTTGGAGGAAGATGCTATGTACAAGAGATGGCGAAGCAATATTAATGAGGTACAGTTTCTTGTTGTGTTTGTTGGATAGCTTTATATACAATGTTGGGCCCATTTCCTAGCAGCTTAAGCTTTTAGGACTACTGATAACTTAACTTGGTATCAAAGCTCTGTTGCGAGAAGTTCAAGTCTCTCAATTTGCATTTGTTCTCCGTTTGCATTATGTTTTTCCCCTTCATATTCTGTTTTGCTCATCTCTGAAAATTTGCATCTTCACTGCAAAATGGGGTTGCACTGAGGGAGAGTGTTAGATAGCTTGATATGCATTGTTGGGCCCATTTCCTAACAGCTTAAGCTTTTAGGACTAGTGGCAACTTAACAATGTTATGACTATGTTTGTTGGCTTGCTTATTTCCTTATTCCATAAAGGTGGGTTGGTGGGGCTAGATTCTTTAATTGCTTATAACGAGAAGCAATGCAAGAATAGGCAAATAAGCAGTTGGTTTGCCAAACAAATTTGCTTATTCTGTGGCCTTATCTTACTTGGTTATATGTAAAGGAATAAGCAAGTGAACCAACATTTTGATGCCTGTGTAAAGCAATGGAGTTCCATAAAATTCATGATTTTTTATGTTGCTTCTGCAGATTTTGATGCCTGTCTTCCCTGGACAGCTACGTTACATCCGTAAAAACCTGTTCCATTCGGTGTTTGTTCTGGATCCTGGTTCAACTTGTGGGCTTGAGGCATGTCTTTGTTTTCTTTGGATCTAAGTTCCTTGTTGCATTTAATTTTTGCACGAATTACTCATGTAACTTCTTTCTTTCTTTTTGGATTTGTAGTCCATTGACATGATCATGTCATTGTATGAGAATAATCTTCCCATGAGATTTGGGGTGATATTTTTCTCTACAAATTTCATTAAGACAGTTGAAACGAATGGCGGTGAAATTCTATCAGTGTCCACGGAGAATCATCCTGATGTTGGGGAAGATATATCCATTTTGGTAATTCTTCTCTCTATCTAAATTAGTTGCTTGTTTATCACGTCTGTTAGCAAAAGTAGAATTATTTTTTGCAATTCAAATGGTTTTGTGGACATTATTGCCTTTATTAAAATGGAACCTGGAAATAATCCCTAATCTTGAACCATACTGAGGGGTCTTTGCCATGGTATAAGAGGTATTGCATCATTCTTGATAGAGGAAGTCTCATGAGTCCATTGTTTGGTACCGCTATCTTATTTAACAACGTTTGTTGCGACACTTGATGTTTCGTGGTCCTTACTATCAAAAATTCGTTTTAATCAGCCATTTTGTGCTCTGTTTTTGCTGATGATAATTGTTAATGCAACTCTGTTTTGCAGATCATACGCCTGTTTATATATATTGAGGAACAGCACGGGGCTCAGACAGCTTTCCAGTTTTTGAGCAGTGTATGACCTTGTAATTTTACATTCTTATTGGCATATCTGGGATGCAGTAAATCCTCTCCATCTATTATTGCTTACCTTTTTTTTTTTGTGTGTGTGTGTGTGTGTCTTTTTTCTTCATATTTTCTCTTGTTTTTTCTGTGAATATTGTCAACAATTACTGAGTTGTGGAGAATACAAGCAATGAGAAGCCTGTTATTTGATGGCCCAAAACTTATCTATGAGATGCTAATCGCATCTACCGTTGCGTGCCTTGCTATTTTCAATTCTCAATTTACCTGCATCCGATGTTTTTATGAATTCCAAACTCTAATTGCTCGGTTAAAAGGCAAACTTAACTGGTTTTAGGACTCTGAATTCTTCTTATTTTCAAATGGATTCTGAGTCTCTGAAGGCAAACTTGTCTGGGGGGTCTCATGAAGTACATGCTTGAGCATGATTATAAGAATAAGAGAAATTGCTATCATCAGCTACTCTGTTCTTATTAATCAAAATGTTAAGTCACACCTTAATGACCATGTTTCTGCCCTCTTGTCAAGTGGAGTAGCTAACTGCTACCAGGTCCAGATAAAGTGAGAGAATCAGCTCAATAAAGCTGTCTCAGAAGTTCTGACCCATGGCACCCAAAATGTGGTTCCAACTTGATTGAGTGGAATGGGATGTTGTACCAAATGTTCTGAATTTTGGTCCATAGGGATAGGCTTCTGCAGATTTCAGTATCAAAATTTACTTATTTCGAGCAATAAGCGCCCAATTATAAAACATTTAAGTTTCGAATTATTTATGCAACATGCATTTCTAGGAGTATAATGCCCATCTTTTTATGTTTGTCTCGACAAAACGCCCAACACTTTATATTTTTGGTTTTTATTTTTCTTCTGATAAGTAACAAATACATGTTTGATCAAGCATCAATCCACATACAAAAATAAAAATCTGAAGATGCATGTGGGACTCCTTAGGAAAATCTTGAGACTCCCTTTCCTCTTTTTCGTAGCTATGGCATGTTTTTCAGGGTTAATCTCATCCCCAAACTGCTCTAGATTGGTTATATTGTTTTCTTTTTTCCGATTGGGTGATAATAAAAATTATCTACGGTCTAGATTGATTATGATATTGTATGTTTATGGCAGATTAACAGATTACGGACCGAGTCAGCAGATCCCGAAGATGCTCCTGAAATGGACCATGTGGAAGGGGCATTTGTTGAAACTTTATTGTAAGCACTTACTTTTTCTTAGATAGAAAATTGACCTTGACATCATTGCATGTCTGAAAGAACAGTTCAATACATTTTGTGGGTAAATGCCATTTTTTTATATTAATCACTTTGCTTGCGTTTATAAGAGTGATAGGGATTGTTCGTGCTTGTCCACTTGAGTTAATGTATATTGTTTCAAATCCATTATGCTTTCCTTCTTGTAATCTATCCATACATTTTTCCTGTAGGCCAATGGTTAAATCTCCACCTCAAGATACTTTGCTAAAACTGGAAAAGGAGCAATCTTTCAATGAACTTTCCCAAGAGAGTTCCATGTTTGCTTTTAAGCTGGGTTTAACTAACCTGGAATGCTGTCTCTTGATGAATGGTCTTGTCATTGATGCTAATGAGGTACACTTGCTCGAATCTATTTTTGATTCAATCGTCCTTACATATTCCACTTCAGTTGTTTATGTTTCATGCCTGAGGTAAAATTTCATTTAAACTTGTTATGAGGTTTTTTCCTCTCAATAGTGGAGAGACAGGTTTTACGCTGGCTCCTTCCTGTTCTCCTGCGGCAGTTAGCACAAGAGTGACAGATGTCATATAAGAGTATATCCATCAGCTCTCTTAACACCCTATTTAAGTTAGCTCTCACAGGAGAGCCCGTTTAGTGCCATAGCCCTTTTAATACACCTTGACACACAGTTCAACATCTAGTGGGGCGCCATTCACTCTCTTGACTAACAATCCCTTAACACACATAATTGGGTCCCACTTTTATCACTTTTCAATTAACACACTTTGACAAAAATATTTAGCTACACCAATGATGATGGTTTCAGGTGAAGGTATTTATTCTTGTTTGTAATATTGCATATGGCTGGCTGCTTTCCTTCTCTTTTGTTAGTGGTCATAGAAGTTGAGTCTTTTTCCCCTTTATATTGTAAACATCCTTGTGTAAACAAATGTAGATTATGAGCCTTGACACTTGACCGTTTATCTCCGGTATACTCTGTACATAATCTTCAGTGACACTTTTTTTCCTGGGGGATTTACTGTCATCAGGATGCTCTTATGAATGCCATGAACGACGAGCTCCCAAGAATACAGGAACAAGTTTACTACGGCCATATAAACTCTCATACTGATGTGCTGGACAAATTTCTGTCAGAAAGTGGGGTTCCACGTTATAATCCGCAGGTATTGTGGATCTGGAGATTTATTTGGGATGTGCTATGAAATGTATGCTAGTTTTATTTCAACTTCATTCTTAACTTGGTAACTCTTCATGCTGTTTTTGCTTTTGTAGATTATAGCAGATGGCAAGGTGAAGCCAAAATTTGTTTCTCTCTCTAGAGCAATTTTTGGAAACGATTTTATCCAAAATGATGTCAGTTTTTTGCACTCTCCTGAAAGTAAGCTGCACTAGAGCTAAAGCCCTAGGCCTCCTATCTGAACTTTTGTAGAGTTGCTGAATCTGATTTTTTTTTCTTCTTCTGTATCATCTTCTTCCAGCTGTAGATGATTTGAAACCTGTGACCCATCTTCTTGCCATTGACGTTGCATCAAAAAAGGGGATCAAGTTGCTTCGTGAAGGGATACAGTACCTGGTAATAATTTTGCAAGAAAATACTCGATTTTCATCTCATATTTACAAGTCACACTTATTTCCATGATGATTGACATTTCTGCTGTTATTAATTTCACCATCGCTAATTCTAATGATTTTTTGTTACATATTTTTCACTACTAAGTACTAACTAACAATTACTATGTGTTGCAGATAGAAGGGTCTAAAAATGCTCGCTTAGGAATTCTGTTTAATGCCAATCCAAATGTGGGTTCTCCTAGTCTCCTTTTTGTGAAGGCGTATGAAGTTGCTGCATCATCATACAGGTATTCCAGTCCAAACTTGTCATAAATTTCCTTACAGTCCTCTAAATTGTTATGGTAAAAGATTTATTTTGTTGTATTCGTCTAATAACTTGATGCTTGTTTTTGTGGCGTCATGCAGTCATAAGAGAAAGGTGTTGGATTTTTTGGATCAAATGTGTGCATTTTATGAGCATGAATACATGCTTGCGTCTTCTGTAGTATCTGAAGGCAATCAAGCATTTATTGATAAGGTCTGTGATCTGGCTGATGCAAATGGTTTATCATCCAAGGGCTTGAGAACTGCTCTCTCAGAATTTTCGGTTGATGAGTTGAGAGGACATTTGAACAAGGTATATCACTAACAATCCTTTGGGCTTCTGGACCTCACATTCTAATACTTATAAGTTGACCAATTTTCTCTTCTAAATATTTCCTTTAATAGATAATGGTCTCTATTAATCAATAGCACTGACTTGTTAGGCTTCCTGTGTGTTTGTCATTTCCTCTTTTCCTAGTTCATTTGAAATATCAAGAATGTTACGGTTCTATGCCCTCGTGATTTATTCAGCTTAGTCCTTGTAGAACTGAAGTATTTATTCAGTCCTTCAAGTGAAACCATTAATGCTGCATCCACTTGACCATGCCATACTGATCAATGTCTGGAAGCCTGTATGTTGCAACAGAATAAAAAAGAAGAAGATAATACCTTAATAACAAGGAAGAAGGATTTAATTTGGACTCGTACTTGCCCATAACTTGGCTCAGCTACCAGACGAAACAAATTGTCTTTAATGAAAACTTCTGGTTTGAAGATCAGGTCGAAACTGCTACCAAAAAGGAGGTAATGAAATTGCTCCCTAGTGCCAACCACAAGCTCTACTGGGAAGACCCTTTTTCTTTTCCTTTTCCTTTTATAATTCCCTGCGACCATTGAGATACCTTTCCCTTGCTTAAGTTTTGTAAGTTTTCTTAATAGGGGAACTGTTGAAGAGTTGCATATCTCCTATGCCATTTTATTTTAACCAGTGACAATTGAATTCAAAATTTATGTGGTAAACTTAACCGTTCCAAATGTTTTGCAGGTGGGACAATTTTTATCCAGGCAACTTGGCCTTGAATCTGGCAGTAATGCAGTCATTACTAATGGGAGGGTGAGCTCAATATGTTTTGCTTCTGATTAGTTCATACTTCAAGTATAGTTAGATTGTACCTGTTTCTATTGACTATTGAGAAGTAAAATATTTGTTGTGTTCCAAGAACATTCCAGTTTCTCTGCTGTTGTTGTGGATAAGATATTGTTGTGTAACATTAAATTACATTTGGCTTGTGACAGGTCATCTGTGTTGACAAGGGGACATTTGTGAGTCATGATCTACATCTTCTAGAGTCTGTGGAGTTCAAGAACAGAATTAGGCACATTGTGGAGATCATTGAGGAAGTGAAATGGGAGGACATTGATCCTGACATGCTAACAAGGTTTGTTGATTGGACTCTTGGTTTGCTATCTGATTTCTCTTTCTCATTATCCATGTGAGCTCCTAGGATTGATGCATTCAGCTTTATCTGCGGCTGTGCCATACCATTCACAGGAGGTTGTTGTGAAAGGCAATACTAAGTTGACACATACATTGTAGAACAAGCAATCCTTTTTTTAATCCTTAATTGATTCAGGAATGAAGCTTAGCTGCCTCTCACACTACTATTACAAAATTTACTACTAGAGCTCACCGTTGTCAGAGGTTTTTTTTTTTTCTTTCTATTCCTCTCTTTCTGGTTCACTCTAATATCTGAAATCTTTCTTTGGATAATTCTTTTGCTGAGGTATAATTGTCGCTTTAATTTTTTCCCCTTCAGATGAATCTATAGAATGCAAAGTAGTGTCCAATTTCTCAATCACAATCTCATAAATACGGCTGCTTCGGAGAGGGAATCATTTAGAGTGGTATTCTATGATGTTTCAGAATGGAAACTATACTAGAGGAAAGCCATGCAAAGCATCCGAATTACATTTTGAATAACAGTGGTTACAAAGTGCCTTAGGGCATTTCATTTTTTCACAAACAGATTTTTTATTTTATTTTATTGGATAAACAGTGGTTACAAAGTGCCGTAGGGCCTTTCATGCATAATTAGGATTTAGGAGTTCCACACATAGTTCATGGTGCATTCGAATTACATAACATGCGCGCTAGATGAATGTCCAACTAAATATGTCAGACACTAATCCCTCACCCTTATCCAAGTGTTGTGGGTGACATCTCATAGATATTTTATACATTTTGAAGGATGTATCTAACATAGGGTAGGGGGAGAGAGTCAAGTTCTAGCGTTGTGGATGGTGCGGAAAGGAAACTTTGTAGGCCACTTTCGTAGCTATTTTCTAATTGGTGGTGGAAAGAAAGGCGTCGTTGCTTATTACTGTAGGTGTGAAAGAGTTGTGCCTTTCCGGGACAGTGCTTGGAGGGGAGGATGGTTGTTCAAGATTGGGAAATGGAACATCTTGTTCATGTGGTGGCATGGCAGAAAGAGAGGTAGATCTGAGGTAAAGTCTTATGCGGCATTGGTAGTCTAATGGAGGCAATTTTCCATCAAGATTAAAGTCTCTTTTTTTATAGATATTCTATAGTGTGGATCAATGTGTAGATTTTCTAGATTCCCTTCATAGTTTGTTGTGTGTACAGGCTCAGTGTCACTCATGTATATGGTTACAACTTACATCCCCTTTCCATACATTTACTTAAAACAAAAAAGAAAAAACTCTATCGGAGGGCCTTGTGTCTTGCTTAATAGCAGTGATGATTGTTGAATTCGAGTAAGAAGTGGGGAAGGATTTAAGGTTAGTTTGGCTTGATGCAAGGGTTTTGCAGCCAAAGTCAAGGCTGTTTTGTGGGGATTGAACGATCTGATAATTGATAAATTCTTCAATAGGTAGCCTCTCTCTCCGATGCACATACACTGTTAATCTGTGCTTTGGTATGTATCTATGCTGGAGTGACAAACCACTTTCTCATTTCAATAGATCTTACCATGCTATGCACCATTCCTTTCTCCATCTTTCACATCAGCTATATTGTCCTTTCTTTTGGAGTTCTTCGGCATCATTCCCTTGCACCTTTCTCTGTCATTATTTTGTTTCCCTAATACTTGGACAATTAATATTGTGGTGTATGTACGATTGTGGTGCATCATATTAGCTTCTTGTGATGATACTGTTATAAGGAATACTTGCTTCGCAAAATCTTTCTGCATTGGTAGTAGAATCTAACTTGTATTGTACTTGTCTCATGTTTGACATGTTTTATTTGTTATGCATTTTTACTACTCTTTTTCTTGTTCAATAAATAGGATGTTTGTTTTCTTATTTTCTTTGTTTGCACATTTGCTTCTTGCAGCAAATTCATCAGTGATATAATTATGTTTGTCTCATCTTCAATAGCTACGAGGGATCGAAGTTCTGAAAGTGCTCGTTTTGAGATTTTGAATGCAAAATACAGGTGCGGACTATTTTATTTTGACTCAGGGATTTTCTCCTGTACATCATATGTTTACTTCTTGATAAGTAGGTTATCGCTTGGATTGTTAATTATAACTGTTTTCGTCCCTTCTTCAGAGGTTTGTTACTAGGAGGGGAATAAAGGCGGTAGAAATTACCTCCATAAATAAGAATTTTTTGGAATTTTGATTTTATACATTGGAAAAATCCTTTTCTTAATCCAATCTCTTCCTTAACTGCTTATGGTATCTTATATAGTTAAAATGCTGATGCATTTGAGGAGATATATGTATATGAACAACAACAACAACAATAACATAACCCATTTAGTCCCCCAATAATTGGGGGTATGGGCAGGGGATGGATAAGAGACAAACCTAACTTTTGACAATAAATGCATAAGTGGCTGCTCCCAGAATACCACTGAAACAGATGGATTTGAGATAGACCTAACCTTTGGCAATAAATGCACAAAGTGGTTGCTCACAGAATACCACTGAAACAGTGGTCCCCCTATACCGTCGAGTTTACTGCGGAATCATGCCCTCAAATCAAAGCCAAAAGGCATCAGAGAGGGCAGACCCAAGAATCATTTTGATTTATGTGCACATTACCATGCTTCTTTCATTCAGCATCCAGAGCATTGGCATTGCACTATAGATATATGTATATGAACATAAAAGAAATGTTGAAAGGATACACAAATTTTTAGAATGTTTATATACGTTGTGGAATTGTCTGAGTGAGACAAATATTTAGGAAAAAATAGGTACTATGTTAAATTCCTATGTTACTAGCTTGTCATTTTTCATTGGTTAAGTCAAGCTTATTAGCCTGATTAGTTTGACCAATTTCTGTGCCCCATCTAGTTTTAGCTTAGCCCTATCTTGTAATCAGTCCCATCTAACGCGTCCCCAAGCGACAGGGGCACCTTGATTTGAAGACTGCATTTTATACTATAAATGTTCCTTTCAGACATTTAGTGTGAACTAATTATCCTCTAAATCAAGGTTCATACAAACTAAAGTTTGGTCAACATCCTAGGTTAGCCAAAAAAAAAAAGTATCATCGATTTCCTGGACTTGTTCCTCAATAGAATGAACATGTTTTTGATTTGGACGAAAAGGTCAAATATCTGGAGAGGTCTTGTTCAAAAAGGAATGTTGCTGTTGAAAAATTGAGTTTGGCTACCGTTTCTGAAAAAAGTTAATTTGATTTTATGTATCACCCGAGGATGAGATGTTCTGTCGCGGCGTTTATATCTCCATGGATATGTCAGAATCTTGATTGACATGTTTAGTTGTTAATGAATTTGATTGAGTTATCTAGACCTTCTACCCATTTTTCTCTTTAGTGCTAGGCTTACCAATACCGCGTCTTATTTGTAGTTTCCAAATTTAAAATTTGGGTCTTGCTGTTGACGAGACAAACAAAATGCTGAAACAAGTCAAACAACAATCTTCTCTATGCACATTTTGTACATTTAAGTACACTTCACGCAACTTTTTACAGTTTCATATATTGGAAATACACTTTTTCAACCTTTACAACAGCCCGATGGACCGTTTTAAGCATTTTTCTAAAACAAATTATCCATCAGGCAAAGGCTGCCTTTGTTGGCATATTAGGTTTTCAGCCTTCTCCCATCTCTTAACATATTTGAGCTTCTCAGCTATCATGCTGACATTGGTTTCGATTCAGAAGTGCACCAAAGCCAAAACCGCAAGTTTATTGTTCTTTGTATTGGATATGGTTTTGTTGAGATTGAGGTGGAATCATGACATTTTTTTCAGTAGAAGATAACTTTCTGGCAAAACAAAAGAAATTGTAGGAGTATTTTGGTGTGTCGTGTCTCTCACATCTAGCATTTCTCTGTTTAGCTTTTCCCTACGTTTTGTCTAGGTGATCTTATTAAGTTGCTGTAAGGAAGCATAATGTCTTGTTTGTCGGTTTTTAACTGACATGTTGGAACCAATTTTACTCCTGAGTTTCATGTATTTGTAGCGTGTTCAGCTAGTCACTGTTGTCGAAGTTTATTTGTAGCATGTTCAGCTAGTCACTGTTGTCCTTCGACGCTTCTCTCACAGTGTCATTCATCAAGTACTTTTATCATTTGCTTGCATGTTTCTTAGTCATTTGGGGCCCAGAATTTACAATTCCCGTAAATTGATTTCCTTTTATTTTTGTTGGTTGTGTGCAGTGCAGTTATTCTTGAAAATGAAAATAGTACCATTCATATTGATGCTGTCATTGACCCTTTGAGCCCTTCCGTCAAAAAGTTGTCTTCGCTTCTTAAAATTCTGTGGAAATCCGTTCAACCAAGCATGCGGCTTGTACTTAATCCACTGGTGAGTTGTCCTCATTAGTCAATATTGGAAACCTATGAAGAAACCTGTCTACTTCTTGCACTGTGATGCTATGCACTCGCTGAGAGTAACAAACAACAGATTATTTGCGATTGATATGTTGTATAATATAGTTGAAACTTCAAACAATTCGATGATCAAGTATAGCTTCTTTGATTGTTCTTGTTCTTGCATTTTTCGTTTGACGATTTTGACTCTCTCTCTCTCTATCTCTCTCTCTCTCTCTCTCTCTCTCTCTCTCTCTCTCTCTCTCTCTCTCTCTCGTTCTTATTTCTTATTATCCACCTTTTCCCTTATTTTCTCTAATAAAAATGGGAGATATACAGCCATCACCTAACTGGGACACAAACCCTGTAGGCTGTAGCATATCATTCGAGGGTGGCAGGACATATTAAAGTGAGCTGCTGGTGCTCCATTTTCACCTCTTATCTCCATTATCCTTGTGCAGTGCAGCAATAGCGGTTGATTTCCTGTTTCTTAAATGACTCGTGAACCTTCTAAACAATCCCCGTAGTGTAAACTATTTGAAACAGTCTGACTTGGCAAACTATTTAAAACAATTTCAAATTATTTCTTGCAAACTCTTTTTAAGTCTTTTAAGCCTCGTAAACTAACTTATTTGCTTCATGCAAACGCTAATCCTTGACTTAAATGTGTTAAAGAATGATACCTTTTGTGTCACTTCTGTTCATGAGTTCCGAAGACAAGTAGGAAAGACAGAGGGTTGGTTATTGGGTGGGTTCCAAAGTAGACAATTCAAGTTCGGATGAATATTCGGTTGGTCTGGTTTATGTTTGTGATGTCTTAATGAGGTGCTTGAAGTTGCTTCATTCTTAATGGTTGACGCCATGCGAATATGAAGANGCGAAACTCATTTGCAGAGTTATTGTCTCCTGTTATATGTTCCTTTCTCCCTATGTGAATGCAAAACTGGATTTCTAATCCGTTCTGCTTGATGTCTTGAAAACAAGAAAAAAGAAATAGCCAAAGAAAGAGAATAAAGAAAAAAGGAAAAAAAAAAAATTGCAGTTAGGCGCTAAGCTGGCTTGATTGCAAACTTGCAGCTACAATTTTATTTCTGTTATATCTTTTCAGATGTGAAAGGTGTGTTTGTAGTTATTTCTATAGGGCTTTACCCTTTACAAGTGTCTAAAATGTTGCGCTGGGAGACAATCCAACTTACTTGAACCAAATGGCATTCTTCCACCAACACAACACCCCATGCGGGATGGTCAATACTGGTTCCCTGTTGTAACTTCTGATCATGAGATTACTGGTGTAGTAATATTTATGAATATTGATTTTATGGTTGTTGGCTAGATTGGTCAATTAGAGTTCTTTTGTTTATCTTGGAATTTATAGTGGGTTGATGACAAATTACAGAACATTCTCAATTTTTTTATGGCAACTCGGATGAGATCTGATCTCTATGTCAACAATTCTTGAGGACATTCGCCTTGTTAGCTGCTTTCTGCTGTCAAAATAGGAACTAGAACAGTGCATTTATTGGATGATTTATACACACACATGCATATAAAAGCATACATGCTGCTCAAAATAAGACTACACCAGTACTACTAAACTGTTGATTTGTATTCACCTATTATACAAGAGAAATCAATTTCATTTTTTTCTTGATGGGTTTCTTTTGTTTGTTTGTTATATGCAAGTAAAAATAGAGACAAAGCTGGAGTAACGCGTGAATCATAGTGAACCAAAGTGGATCAGAATTGTATCACAAGATTCCCTTAATTTCCAATTCAAATCAAGATTCAAATTGAAGTGGTTGAAACTCGTATGGAATTGTAGAGTTGATAGCGAATGACATGAATCTTGTAACCATGGCTGCTTTGTTCTTCTATACTTTTCTGCTATTTTATCACTTAGGTGCTTTTGCCTTCTATACTTTAAAAAGTTCATTCTCAAGTGTCTTTAGAATGGCTGATTTATTGTTGTAGATGACAAAAAGTGTTTTGATGAGCTAATATAGACTGCTGCTTTTCTGGCAGAGTTCCCTGGTTGACCTTCCCCTGAAGAATTACTACAGATATGTAGTACCAACGATGGTAAAACTAATGCATTTAGATATTGTCAACACCTTTATTTGACTTCCGTTACTTGGTGCCTCAGTTTTGTCATGGTATTGCAGGATGACTTCAGCAGTACTGATTACACGGTATATGGCCCCAAAGCCTTTTTTGCCAATATGCCATTATCAAAAACCCTTACCATGAATCTTGATGTTCCTGAACCTTGGCTTGTTGAGCCTGTTATTGCTGTGTAAGCAACTGTTGCGAATATTTGAGCTTGATATCATTCTACACTACAAAAACTTTTGAAATCATATTTTTAGTGGCATACATGTATCTTTGTTGTCTTTAGTTTATTGTATTTCATTTGTTTTTGTTTTAAATGTTTCAGTCATGACTTGGACAATATATTGCTTGAGAATCTTGGCGAGCAAAGGACACTGCAAGCAGTGTTCGAACTTGAAGCTCTTGTTCTTACAGGTAGATTTATAAACCTTCTGGAACAGTAAGTATGGGGCTGATTACCAAATACAAGTAGGGTGGCTGCTTTGGTAATCGGTAAAAGAAGGAAACATTTATACACAATCTATTGTACAGGAAAGCAAGCAAGAATATACAATTGTGATTAGTGCATTTTTGTCGATTTGGCCACCTCTGTGATGATCTTCATAAATGACTTAATCAATTTCTTTGATTAACTATTATTACAGGTCATTGTGCGGAGAAAGACCACGAACCTCCCCAAGGTCTTCAACTGATCCTTGGAACTAAAAGTACGCCACACTTGGTTGATACCATTGTGATGGCCAATTTGGGTTATTGGCAAATGAAAGTTTCTCCTGGGGTTTGGTATCTCCAACTTGCTCCAGGTAGAAGTTCTGAGCTCTATGATATGAAAGAAGATGGTAATGGAAGTCAGGGCCTGCATTCCTCAAAACGTATCACCATAAATGATTTGCGGGGTAAATTAGTTCACCTTGAAGTGGTAAAGAAAAAGGGAAAGGAGCATGAGAAACTGCTTGCCCCTTCTAATGATGAGTACAGTTCGCAAGGGAAGAACAAGGTGAGCACTTGTTATTAGTGAATTAAGTGAATAGATGATTTCCAAGATGTTAGGCCCTTATTAACCTTTTTAATATTTGTACAGGGTAATCAGGATGGCTGGAACTCTAATTTATTGAAATGGGCTTCTGGTTTTCTTGGTGGCAGTGAGCTGTCAAAGAAGAGTGGGAGCACTACGGTGGGGGAATTCCTCTTCTTGTGGTTTAACTTTAAGTCACTGCCCCTCCTCCCCTCTCACTATCTCCCCTTCTAAATACATATTTATATACAATACATAAGCGTGATATTGTTTCATTTTAGGAGCATGAAAATGGCCTGAGACGTGGGAAAAGAATTAATATATTTTCAATTGCGTCTGGACACTTGTAAGCTTCTTTTCCCGTTCTCCATTCATATTTTTTCCTGTTTTTCTGTCTTGAGGTTATCATTTAAAAGGTGGCTCAAGGATAATAAATCTTTTTCAAATAATCTTTTTTAAACTATTTGCATTTCGTTAAGAGTCCAATAATAATGAAGGATATGGAGATTTAATATCCATGTAGAGTGAATATGTTGGATGTAGTGAATTGGGGGTATTTGTGTCATTTTGGCACCCTCTACTTTTACTAGGGTTCTTGAATCTGTAAATAGGTGGTAGGTATCTTGTTTTGTACTTCTTTTTTTTTTTGTCAGTTTAAAGGAGAGATTAGAGCTTACGCTCATTGTATTCCCTTTGAGGGGATTTCTCTTTCTTAATGAATCTATCTTTTGAATTGGTTGCATCTCTCTCTCTCTCTCTCTCTCTCTCTCTCTCTCTCTCTCTCTCTCAAACTGATTAGACCATAAACTTTCGCTAGATTATTTTTTGTCTAGTTGAGTGTCTAGAAATTATGTTATAGATTCACTTCGATTTTGCTAGGTATGTGCTACTGGAAAAGAGTAAGAGAATATTATCTTTCAGTCGAGAGAGTGCAAGATCTTGTCAGATATAGCACTTTATTCTGTCAAAGAGTTGGTAACAAGTAACAGCTAACAATGATCTAGAGTGTCGGAATTTTGTCCACTCTAGTGAAGAGGTTGTTTGGGCTTTTGGTTGAGTGCATCTAATCCTTTTTGTGGGTCATGAAATGTATTTTTCTTTCTTTTGCCAAGACCATTTGGCCATTCTTTTTTCCTCACATTCAAGAAATCATTTCTTCTTTGGCAACTTGATTAGGTTTTGAGTTATTGTCATAGCTCCCAGAGTCAAATACCTGTATGCTTGCACATTTTAATGGCCTTTCCTTTTCTTTTTTTCTTTCTTTTCTGCAGATATGAACGTTTTCTGAAAATCATGATCCTTAGTGTTCTGAAGAACACTCGTCGACCAGTAAAGTTTTGGTTCATAAAGAACTATCTCTCTCCCCAATTCAAGGTTCTATTACTTTAATTCACCCTACTTTTGTTGTTCTTAACTTTAGATTTACTTTATTGCCAATGGCAGGCTACACTTAGACGGTCTAACATGAACGATCTTTTGTTCATGACTTCTTATGCAGGACGTAATTCCTCACATGGCACAAGAATATGGTTTTGAATATGAATTGGTTACATACAAATGGCCTACTTGGTTGAACAAACAGAAAGAAAAGCAGCGAATCATCTGGGCCTATAAAATCCTGTTCCTTGATGTTATTTTCCCCATTTCTTTAGAGAAGGTTCGTCTCCAAACTGCATAAAAATGACACTGCGGCCTTGTTGCTCATTATCTTCAAATGTCCGCTTGCCTATCATACATGTCTGTAGTTTTACATGTGTTACTTTTGTTTTGTAGGTTATATTTGTTGATGCAGATCAGATAGTCCGGGCAGACATGGGAGAACTCTATGACATGGATATAAAAGGACGGCCCTTGGCTTATACTCCATTCTGTGACAATAATAAGGACATGGATGGCTATCGATTTTGGAGACAAGTAAATGTTTTTGTTTTTTGTTACCGTTTTGGCTTCTCATTATTCCTTGTGCAGCCAGGATTTGTTTGTTGCAGCTTCATAGACCAAGTTTTAAACTTTTCTTCTTCTTTTTTTAAATCAAAATCTGTCAGCTTTTTTGGTGCGCTTTTGCTTTCACTTATGGGTCAAAAACAACTTAAGTGGGAAATAAAGCTGATAGTCGGCAAGCTCCATTTTTATGGTTTTTGCTTCCCTGTTTGCAAAACATGTTTTATCATGATTTAAGCTGCAGCAAATACCAACTTGGACACGAAGTGCTGACTTGCTGTTTTATTTTACCTATTACTGAAGACTTTGTGCAACTCCTGCTTAAATTTCTGTGGCTTCTGTTGATTAGGGTTTCTGGAAGGAACATTTAAGAGGAAGGCCCTATCATATAAGGTATGGACATGCTTTTATCATAGAATTGCTGATCATATATTTTTTTTATGCATGGGCTGCAAATTTAATTTGTATTGCACAACTTGCAGTGCATTATATGTCGTTGATTTGGTCAAATTCCGGGAAACTGCGGCTGGAGATAACCTGAGAGTATTCTATGAAAACCTTAGCAAGGATCCCAACAGTCTTTCCAATCTAGATCAGGCAAGTATCTCGTCCAGATTGCAGCTCTTACTCCTGTGTTCCAAGTTTTAATTTTCACCTATGGTGAATCCTGTACTTTGTCGTCCTAGTTACAATGCATCTGCATTCCCATACAACTGAACAGTTGATCTTTTGTTTTTCTTTCTTTCTAATGCATAGTTCTTCCCGCAAAATGATTTTTGTTTCGGAAGAAGGGGCCTTCACCATAATGATCCTTCTTTTTACTTGAATTGTAACATGTTCTCTGAGTTGATTCTGTACATGCAAAAAAAAGAAATAGTTTTAAATTCTTTGAATGAAAAGTTGTTCTAATATTATGCAAAAACACATACAAGAGCCATTCAGATAGTACATCCATTATTCCTCTGGTTGATATTTATGTTCTATTGTTCTGCAACCCATATTTTTTGCCTAAGAAGCCCATCATATTTGTGGAAAATGCTGACAGACATTTATCAGTTTTAGAGCTGTTCTTCAGTTGAGTTTACTATATATCGTGGATGCTTTTGAGTTTAATCCAACTGCTGATGGTTTTGTCCGGTTGAGTGCATATTCTCTAATGATACTGGTTTAGAAAACAAACTGATTAATGTTTATTATCCATAAGACTTATTCGTGGAAACAATCTCACTCACCTGCATGTTCTGTGAGTTGAAGAAAACAAAAGGACCGTCAAGACCAGACTTCCACTTTTGTTTAACAAATCCATCTCTATTCAGGATCTTCCAAACTATGCTCAGCAAACGGTGCCTATCTTCTCACTTCCACAAGAATGGCTATGGTGCGAGTCTTGGTGCGGTAATGCCACAAAATCTAAGGCAAAAACCATTGATCTCTGCAACAACCCCATGACAAAGGAGCCCAAGCTGCAGGTAAATATGAATTTCTCAGCATCCTTCTACGAACCCTACACAATGTGAACCATTGTTATGATTACTGATTTATCTCCTGTCACTTTGTTCATTTCCTTGTATTCTTGAAGGGTGCTCGAAGAATTGTTGCAGAGTGGCCAGATCTCGACTTTGAAGCAAGGAGCTTCACCTCAAAAATCTTAGGTGAAGAAGTTGATACCCAAGAGCGGGTAGTACCTCCTATTGAAACACAAACTTCAGATAGCGATCTTGAATCTGAAGACAAGTCAGAGTTGTGAATACAATTTTCCATAAGCGTATAGCTGGTATTAATTACCTACTATGGAGTGGACGGACTATGGAATCATCCTATCGCCATAGAAAATTTCGACTCTAGAGAATAGAAGGCAGTATAATCGACTTTTTTCAATGTCACATCAGTCAAGTGAAAAACTCTGGAAAATTTTCTCCTAGAGGAAATGATCTTCTCTTTTCCAGAATCAAACTTTTGCTCTGTATTTTGTTAATTGGCAGAGACGGGGGCAAATGGTTGCTACCATTTAGAGAGAGCAAGACTGTTGGGAGATACTAGACTTTTGCACGAATGGTTGCTACCATTTAGAGAGAGCAAGACTGTTAGGAGATTGTAGACTTTTGCACGGCGTCAGTATGATAGCCTAATTGTATCTTCATCAGGAACATTGTTCATGAACCAAAGGAAATTGATATATTATTTCCAATTGGAATTTCTTGTGCACGGTCAATGGAAATTATCTGGAAAGTAGCTTGGAAACTTTCAATGATTTGCCCATATGGTACTTCAATTTGTTTTGCCTGTCTGACCTATTTTTAGTTCTATTCAGCAAGGCCTTTTCATATTTCCCTCTTGGGGGTTTGCTTCAATTTTCAGAATCAATATAAACTACAACGACTTGGATGCTTCTATTCAAGTCATTTTACACCACGTAAAGTTAGTCTTTAAATAGTGTACATAGGCTTTAAATAGTGTATAGTCTTTAAATAGTATACATAGTCTTTAAATAGTGTACATGTTTTCCCGATTGAAAATGCAAGACATAAAGGCTCTTCAATAAAGATACTCCCCATCAGTGGCGGACACATGATTGTTACTGCGGGAGATCACTCTATAGCAAATATACAGAAAAATTGAAAATGTACTATTACTAGTAAGAAACTTGGTGGGTTTGCAGGGACCAAAACCCTTCCTAGCACCCCCCCGGTGGACTCCCCATTCTCCACGTAAAATTAGAGTATTTCATTTTGAACATGTCTTGTAGTAAGTGTATTTTAAAAAGTTAATGGGTAAAATTTGTAATATAATTATTTCGCCCTTTTGAAAAGTTAATGGGTAAAGAATAAGTGGGTAAAAATGAAAAATAATTTCGGAAAAAGGGGCAGAGGGTGTAAAAAAATCTATTTTTCCAGATTGAAAATGTCTATTTGATTGATTCCCCTAGAACTGAAATCCTAACTCTTACCGGCGTATAAAAGAATCTCTTTTTCTAGATTGAAAATGTCTTTTTTGATTGATTCCCTCGAACCAAAATCCTAACTCTTGCCCTGCTTGGCACATAGGAGTACCTGATAAGCTGCAGGTGCAGAAACCCAACGGCAATCAGAACAGGTGCTGTTGAGAAAACTGAGAGCATAAGAGAACACATCCACTTTTTTGCTGCAACATTGAAGCGCAAATGGATTCACCGTGTGCTGAGGATGATAAACACCCCAGTTTTACAAATGCATTCGCAGTGTGTAGAGGACGAAAAACAGCCCAGTTTTAAAACCTCACTCACCGGCCACAAACACAAATTGTACGAAATAACAGCAGCAAAAAAATGAACCAAATCAAACTCCCAACGAAACACGTGAAGTGCAAAATAGTTCTCATATAAGCTAACGCTGATGATAAATTACAGAATTTTCCCTCTTCACAAGACATGTATTCTCGATAGCAAATCCATTGATCTTAAGTAAATGAACAAACATATGAAGGGAAGAAAAAAGAAAAAAAAAATTGCGATCTTTATAAATCACCAAACAATCTATCAAGGGCACCAGATAGAACACTGGCCAAAGAAGATTCAGGGTTTTCACGCTCCCGTATCAAATGCCAATATATTTACTGAGATTTCCAAAAGATATGAACGCTCCAAGAGAACTTCTCCCAACCACCATAATTGGCAACGAAACACATCGATGCGGACATAATTTGCTTAAGGCAAGTGATCTAGAGCTGCGAAATCGAGTGCAAAAATACCAGAACTGATAAGTGAAGAGCACTTGCTACCGTGTGTCCAGCCCAATGTAGATTTTCATTCGTCGAGCCCAGGGAGTGCAAACTGAGTCGCAAAATTTTCAACTCGAGTTCGAACCTCAACGATATCTTTGTTGTTCTGAAGACCCTTGAGGAAAGCTTTCTGCAACTTCCCATGTTCTTTCTGGACTGTACTAGTAATCTGTACAACTCTGAGGAGAAAGTCAGCCATTGTCTCAAAATCAGCCTCTAGACAACCTCTTGATGTCATGGCAGGGGTACCTGAGGGCCCAAAAAAACATGTGTAAAGCCATTATAAAAGCAAAAAACCATATAAAGAGCAAAAGAAGAACATAAGAAATTGGAGATCATTTATCACTTACCTAACCTTACACCTCCGGGCGTTATAGTGCCGTTGTCATCGAATATTGCGATTTTATTAAGAGTAATGTGGCACATCTCGCAGACCTTTTCAAAGTTCTTACCTACGAGGGAGAGAGGAGATAAGGATATTGTCAGATAACAAAGCATCAGATAAATGAACAAATCTGATACTAAATTACTAATCTCAACCCGTTCACAGTTTGATCAAATATAAGCACGTAAGACAACACCAAAAGCAGGCAGTAAAGATGAGTTTTTGGGTGGCCAATCAGTAGGAGTAATTTCCAACATAATGAAAATCCCATTAAACTGGACATTTGAAATTATTCATACCACATAACAGAAGTCATCTATACAAGCCCAAAAACCACACGTCATCCACTTAAGGGGGTGTTCCACTAAGGTAGTTTTTTGAAAAAACTAGTTTTTCACGGTTTTTTATGTGATGTATTGTGAGAGAATGACCTGTCTCGGTTTTTGGAAAAAACAGTTTTTTGTTAGTGGAACACCCCCTAAGTACAACTTAAGAAAAACTCAAGAAACAACCCCAGTAATTCGACAGAAATAATCAAATCTTGCAGTTGCAAGGATCAAAACCAGACACCTAACCTCCCAATTAGGAATGTCGAGGCCCAAGTAGTCACCATCTGGTCAAAAGCCCAGTTGCTTAATAGGGACAGAACGATAGATGCCAATCGATGTATAAAGCTAGGGCAGCAAAGAAAGCAGTTTATGTATAATGTGAAGGAAACGAGGATTAGAAGAACCTAATTTTGTTTTAGTTCAACATGATTCAAGAAACAAGTTTTAGCTAGCATACTATAATAAATTTTGTATCTGATGAGTTGTTTTGTGGCTTAAGGTGTCCTTTGAAGGTGGAATACTAAAAAGGCAGCAATATCAATGTCATGCATTAGCTTTGGAGCAATTCCAAATTTACAAGATCAAATTGTATTGAGGTATCTTGGTCGTACCAAAGAAATTTGGACCGAGTGGGTAAAGGAAGGCCTAGTTAGGTCCTGATAAAAAAAGTGAAAACCAATACAACTTCTCCAAATGAAAATTTATCCAGAGGCTAATTTCAACACCATATGACATACAGTGTACTTCGAAACAAGATTCTCAAAGCCATTGCCATGGAAGTAAGGACATATTCGAAAGTGTAAAGCATTACATTTCATAGTAGCACTCAGAAGTTGTAGTTGGGGGGTTGATCAAGCACCTAATGGCTCTCTACTGGGGATTTCCACAAAGCAATTAAGAAAAAAGTGGTAACCAAAAACCAACCCAAATTCATTTGCAAGTTGCCTGAACTCAGCATGAACACTACAACAGATTTGCAATTGGAAAGCTCTACACTAGATAAGTGATAACTAATACACACATCCGCAAAAATGAGCATCATGCACATGCCAGTAAATATATGCATTTCTAGTAGGATATGTACAGCCTACAGGGGTAAAAAGAAAAAGCACACATTCTCTTTTTCATATAGAAGTTCTGTCTGCCACTGTATGTGCATGCCAAATAGAGAGTAGTAAAGTAGCCCCAACTAGAAAGGACCAATCACTAATCTGGAAGTGCAAAGTGATCCACCAAGCGACTCAAGTTCTTGTCCGCCATAAACTGATCACAAACCCACTTTTCCCTAATACTTAACTATAAAGACCAGGAGACTTAAAGAAGGAAACAAGCTCAAGTTAGAAAATGAAATTCTAATTTCCCAAACTTCACAATGAATTCTGACATTCTGTCAATTGCAATCTTGCAAGTTGATCTTATTCATCAAACTTTGCGATAAACTCTGCACTAGTTAAGCGTGTGAAAAATATCATCAAGAAGGAAAACTAACATATATGAAGTCCAGAAGTACGGACTTTTAGCAAGATGCCGAGTTCATATGGAACACATGATAGACAGTTAGACACCAATGCCCATTTTCATTCCTTTCTGAGGAGGAGTTTTGATCACAGCATTCCTAGATTATGCCTAAAATCCATTCACTATGCAATGGAGAAAGTCCAAAAAATCAAAAGATAAAAAAACACCACAAACAAATAAATGAGAGTAGGGGCCAGACTCGCCAAAAGAGAGAGATTTGATCCTCTGTAAAGATGAAGATGAAGGGGATGATATATAATACCTGTTAGTCCAAGAGGCCGTAGATCCCAAAGTAACATATGGTTGTCAGTTCCTCCTGTTATCAACTTGCAATTTCTCCTTAACAAAGCAGATCCTAGAGCCTGAGCATTTCTCTTCACCTGTTGCATATATGCCGTGTACTCAGGAGTAGCTACTTGTTTCAAGGCTACAGCAAGGGCTGCAATGTGGTTATTGTGTGGTCCACCTTGCAAGGCTGGGAAAACAGCAAAGTTAATCTTGTCCTCAAAGTCATATCTGTCAGAACCATCACCCTTAGTCAAAAGAATGCCTCTCTTCCTAGGCTTCGAGCCCTTTCTATAGAAAATAATACCTCCCCTAGGGCCTCGAAGACTCTTATGAGTTGTCGAGGTAACAATATCACAGTAATCAAAGGGGTTTACACATTCCTGCAGAAAATCAACCACAAGATATTAGATGGAATAAATTTTTGAAAGAAAAGTAAGGAACCATTCTTATGAATAAGATAACAAAAAAGGTGGAAAGAGGTAGAGGAAGTTAGAATGGTGGATCAAATCCAAAAAACGCAATGAGGGAAAAACTAAATCTAAGACCAAAACTAGAATATTTGAAAACAATATCTGCCAGTAACACGCTTTAACTTAACACCAAGAAGGTGGAATGTGTATTGCGTAATAACTTCCTCTCATGGTATATCATCCAATAGCTAACAGTTAACACTAAAATGCACTATGATGCCGAACAATGGGGTGTTCTTCCCCTTAACTCACCCCAAGCATATGCTGCTTTTTGCATGGATTCATGAACATATCATGCTTGTGAGGGATGTAATACACAATATACACATAGATATCCCATAAGAAGAAGGATAGCGAACCATTAGCAAAAAACTCAGTTATCATCTTTTCGTAAACAAGGAAAAAGTTATGGCAAAGTCATGCTGTTAGTATGCATCAATTCAATCGTGTAGTGGTACGATACATGGGCAAGTTTAACAAAAGACAATAATTAGAAAGGTTGCTTCCCCAGTACTTTAATGATTCAAGTGCCTTCCCGTTCCAGACTCTACTATTCATATAGCATTGGCAATTACTTCTTTTGAAGGGAAAGAAACTGTATATACATACATGAGAGCAAATTCGCTCTGTCAGCAACATACCCAATCCATAACTTTCTCCTAAATTTGGTCCTTATCCAAAGAATTAGGAAAGAGAGCAAGTAAACTGTTGTGCACCCTGATCTCAATATATTATCTGAAGCATATGGAATCTGTCACAAAATTGCAAGAACTTCTAAATTTCAAATTCTGCAGGTTAACGGAATTTGTTTTTCCGAAGAACAAGAACTAACCTATTCAACACGCCTGTCAGTAAAGGTGTTGGGATATTAGCTATATTATCCTCAACATATAATAGGAGAATATTTCCGATTGACCAAAAAAAAAATAATAATAATAGGAGAAAGGGAAATCCCAAAATTTGCAAAGTCAACAATATATCAGCCTCATAGCCAAGCCCAACAGAAAGGATTCTGTTCTCCCAGCAAAGACCAAATGCGTTCTTACCCCAAATCGATTATGACCATTTAAGAACATTCACCAATATGAATAACCAAAACCCTTATACCCAAGACTGATTCTTTCATTTATCTTCTGCTCACATAATTGTTATTATGTAATCAAGAAAGTAAAGGCCCAACTCTAATGTGCAAACTACGAACCGAAACCAAAAAGCCAAAAACAAAGAAACAGAAACGTTCGAGCTAAAGCAACAGTCAAGTACATTAGGAAGAAACTTCAATTGCCAGAAACTAATCAACATTAACAAAACCATCACCTTAGCTGCAATAAGACCGCTAATTTGAGCCATGTCACACATTAAGACTGCTCCACATTTATCAGCAATCTGTCTAAACCTTGAGTAATCCCACTCCCGAGGATACGAGCTCCCACCACAAATAAGTATCTTGGGGCGAAAATCAAGCGCCCTCTCCTCAAGTTTATCATAATCAACATAACCCGTATGCGGGTTAATCTTATACGGAAGGCTTTCAAAGAAAATCGAAGCCCCAGAAACTTTCCTTCCATTAGGAGTATAATACCCATGGCTGGTGTTTCCACCAGAAGGGGTATCCAATCCCATTATCCGATCACCAGGTAACAACAATCCCGTGTAAACAGCGAAATTGGCCGATGTACAGGAATAAGGTTGAACATTGACACCCCAATTATCCGAATCTAAACCAAAAGCAGTTAAAGCACGTTCACAGCATAAGGTTTCAATCTCATCTATGAACTGATTACCACCGTAATACCTCGCGCCAGGCATCCCTTCCGAGTACTTGTTCGTCAAGTGGCTCCCTAAAGCTTCCATTACAGCCCTGCACACGAAATTCTCCGAAGCAATCAGTTCAATCCCCTTGAACTGCCTCTGCTTCTCCTTTTCCATCATTCCGAAAACATCAGGGTCTGCAACGCAGAGTGGTTGATTTCCCCAACCCCTAACCGCGTTACGCCGTGATTCAAGCCCTATTACCGGCTCAATCGAAGCCCGTTTCGATGAATACGAAGACGATGATACCGAAGATTCCCCGTCCCTCCTCCTCTTTAAACACATGGAATGCCCTAGAATCCGAAACTCCTCTACTTCTTCTTCTTCATCATCTCTCTCCTCGTCATCACTCTCTCTCTCCTCTTTCCCTATCTCCTCCTTGGTCTGCTGATCCATCAGTTGCAGCGGAATCGGCGGCGCATCGCGCGAGGCCGAATCGATCTGGAACGAGAAAGGTTTGTCGTCGTCGGCGATTCGTTGACGGCGGGGGGTAGGGTTCGTTGAGGAGTGAGAGAGAAACCCTATAGAGAGATTCGATTGCGTGTGTGTCAAATCCATAACCCTAAATTCAAACAACTACCAACCAAAAAGACCCAAAATAGTGTGCTCTGATATTCTAGGCTCCGATCTAATCACACGACCGTCGTGCGTGTGCGAGAGCACGAGCGTAAAAGTGTCCTTCAAGGCGAGGATTATAGAGCTTTTTCAAAAACCTCTCAAATTACTGAAATTCGAACGCGAGCGAGGATCGAGGGCAAGGATTATGTGACTAGAGGTTCAGAGCAACAACAACAGAAACAGTGACAGCGGCGTCGGAAGCAGTTACAGTAGCAGCACCGGAAAATGGATTGGCCGGAGGCGGTTGACGATGATTCCATGGGAATTCGGTATCACCCTCGAAGCTCCCCCAACAACTGCTACTCCAGCTATAGATACATGTGCTGTGCGGGAAAATTTCTAGAGAGAGAGAGAGAGAGAGAGAGAGAGGGGGGTGGCGATGCGTAGGTTTGACGAAGAGGATGGGATTCGTTTCTTCTGAAGGGGGAAGGGGGGGATGCACCTGGACGATTTGTGGTAACGATTTTTTCCGGTCACCGGCCGTCACTTTAGCTTTGCCCAAGCGTTTGGGTTCGTAGCAAACTTGAAATATTCAACCTATGACAAAACAAGTAGTACTGATAATGGAGGAAGAGTTGCAGTTTTACCTTCAGACTTCTGTAAAATTTCAATTTGGTCCTTTATGTTTCGGTGTTGACAAATCTCAGCATCATAGTTTGAGCGAATTTCAATGGTTGTGTTTGGTTAGATAGTTTAGTTTAGTTTTGATGATATCAGCAACTATAATGAGTGGAAAGAGATAGAGAGAGAAATAAGGAAAATGATGATGTCATCAAAACTAAAACTAAAACTAAACAGGGAAATGACCAAGGCCGTGATTGACAACTAAATGCTTTCTACGAATCGTGGGTGATCTTGAGTCCTTGACGGTGTAAAACAAGAGGCGTGTGTTGCTAGAAAAGAAGCTGAATGTATCGGTTTTCAATTGGAAAGTAGAGGCAAGCGAATCCAATGGATTGCAGGTCAGAGACGAATGCCACTTGTGGTTTGTTGATCAAGGGTTGGTTAATGGTTTTGTTAGAGGTTGTATTGGTTTTTTGTTGTTTTTGTTTTTTATTTCGGTTTTAGTAATTTTGGTTTTTGGGTTTTAAGTTATTGTTGGTTGGTTCTTGTTTTTCTCTACGTTTATAGAGTTTGTTGTTCTCTGCTTGGAACTTTTTCTACCATTTATGCGTATGTTTCAAGTTGTGGGTATGGTGAGATGCACCTAGTGGATTTCCTCCCTATCCATATGGATAACCCAATAGTTGTGGACTATTTTTTCTAACGGATGGCTCCATTTTGGAGTTTGTAACCCTTTGGGTAGATTGTGAGTTATCCAAAAAAAAGATTTGAACAAGAAATTCTCTCAAAGTGCATACGCACCGCACACCCAGGCGCGCACTGAGGCCGGGGAACTTGAGCTTATGTCAGTCTATAATTGGTATGGACAATTGAGGCATTAGTTGTTTATTGGTTGAACTGCAAAATTAGTAATTGGCCACCAAGAGAGTGTCCCACATGTTGTGAGTTGGACTTGCATGATTTGTTTTTCCCCTTATGGCAACTAGTCAACTAGATTCATGAGTTGTGTTTGTCTGTCTTGTTTCTACTATAACTAGTGCTATGAGGCTGATGGTTTAAATCTCAGGTTTTTCCAAGCATAGAAAACTCATCGAACAACAAAAAGATGTTTCTCTTTCATTCTCTTTCAGTCCTCCTAAGATCTCTAAGTTAAAATTTTCTATCTCTAGGTCGTGTTTCTACAAGTGAGAGTGCTACTTTATTCAGTTTGCCATACAATTTTAGTTTGGTGCAATTTCAATTTTTCAACCATTGTATTTTGGGAGATGAACACCCACAAAAACCTTGAACACCCCAGTGAGGCAGCGAATCTATTTAAGAAAACTGTGTGATACACGGACCTCGGTTTGTTTTTTCTAAATTCTGTTTTCTAATTCGAATTTACATATTATATTAATCCACATTTGTTTCCAATAACCGAAGTATTATTTTTCTAACAACATTTGCTTCCCATTTATCGGTCTAAGACAATCCATGATACGATCCACACAACGTTTTTGCGGAGAAAGAAAATGGTGTCAATTTTACTCAATTTATCTTTAAAATATTCCAAGTCAAAGTTATAGTTAAATGGCTTCTTTGAATAACCAGTAAATGATTTCGAAAAAAAATAAAAACCAGTAACAATGTCCTAACGTAAAGATCGGATAAAAATAGTAATAATATATGGAGAGAGGAAGCAATAGAATTTAGTTCTAAAATAAATACACACTCAAACGATTGGGTATTTATTGGTGACTATTCTATTCAAACACAATCTTTACTTCTATGAATCTGTTCTGCTTTTGATAATAAAATCTTTACAACTATGAATCTGTACACAATTCCAGAATTTTCTAGCTAGTCTACTTTCTCAGCCTTATTGATGGGTAAATCTTTTGTTTCTATGAATGGAAGACTTAAAGCAGGCAAAGATTCAGGATCGCGTAACTGAAATTAAAGATCGTGCAAACTTTTCGCACATCATCCTTCTGGACACGGGGGAGGTGCTGCACAGTTGCTACTGTGCAGCAGCAGCACGTTGTGCATCGAAACGACACAGTTTTGATGCTTTTTAGGATCACCAAAATCTGCTGGGAAGGGCTCTACTTGGAAAACCCATGTTTTCTGCTGATGCTGACTTGGTATTGTTTGCATTTTATATGTTCGTAATAGCTCCAAGCAAGGGCGGGCAGGATATTAATTTACCCTGGGCTAGCCTAAAATGTAAAAAGCTATATATATTTGGGCCGGTTCTAAGGACACAAAAAAACATAATTTGTTTTGGGGTCCCACGCTAATAATCTGAGCCGTTCAACTTGTTTAAAACATGTTTTCAAGGAGACCCGTAAAATTTTAACTCATTTGAATATCGGTAAATGCTCAATCCAAACCGTTTTGAGAACACCAGTTCCTGTCAAGTTTTTTGAAAAACGGTTTGGTTCAAGCTCTTATCGATTTGGGTTGATTTGAGTGTTTTGGGTTGGGTTATGTTTGATTGGAAGCAATTGTTGGATTGGACTACAAATAAATATGGGTTGGGCTAAAAACATTTGGACTAATATTTACCTATAGATTTTTCTTTGTTTTGGGATGTCACCTGGGCTAGAGCCCACCACAGCCCAGCCGTGGCTCCACCTTTGGCTCCAAGCATCACGATATAGCTTCTGTTGGAGGATGTTGTGACCCAGATGTGGAAAACGTAGAAATTGGTGACCTGTTTTTTATGCAAAACTCTTGAAAATTGGGAGCTTCAAGTGAACGGGAAAAAATAGGTTTTCCGGGGTCCAAACAAAGCCCTCCCCAGCAGATTTTGGTGACCCTAAAAAATAGGGGTGTCCACGGATCGGATTCGACCGGTTTGGATACCGATCCGGTCCGCGCAGATTTGGGTTTTTAAGATCCGGGAACCATCCGTAGATGACATACGGATGGATTGGATAGGTTCTGGATCAATTTGGCAGTTTGGGCTTTAAAACGAGCCAATTTGCTTGGGCCAATTTAGAAAAAAAATTTCAACCATTTTTCCTGCCCATTTTCCAGTCCAATCATTTTCAACCCAATTTTGTCCAACCCAATCAATTTTCAACTCAATTTTGATTCTGCAAACAAAAGTTAGTTAACATTAATCAACATGAAAATTCAGATTACACCAGAACAATTAGGATTCGGAGAAAACCCAATTGTTTCCTTACGATCGAAACAACACAACAAACATAATGAATACAAAAATCGAGTCACATCGCGATTAGAGAAGGCGCCACCACCCTAGCCAACTGGAATGGTGCTCGCCGGCTAAGGAGAAGGCCGCCATTAAGGGAGTCTACGGCGGCCACGATGTGGCCACAATCTAAGAGAGAGAGAGAGAGAGGGGTACCAAATTGTGGGAGTGGAGGTTGAGAGGTGTCGGAGGAGGAAAGGGAAGGAGTGAGAGATCGATTTGGATTTTACAATGAGATGTTTGCTGGGTGTGGAGGCTGAGAGGCGAAGAGAATGAGGAGTCTGAAGATTAGGGTTAGAAAGTAAAAAAGAAACTAAGAAAGAAAAGAAATTCGTACTACTTTGGTAAGGTGTGATGTAACCATATAGCCACACGTATTACTTTTATTGTTTTTGGCCGAAATGGCCAAGGTAGTGGGGTGGTTAGTGTTGTATTGCACTACTGTTGTGTGTTTTTTTTTTTCAGAGGCGGATTGAATTTATTTGGATCCGATCTGGAACCGATAACTTTAGTGTTTTACGATTTGCAACCCATCTGTACATACCTCGGATGGATCAACGGATGGTTTAGATTGGTTGGATTGGCGAATCGGATGATCTGCTGGACAACCCTACTAAAAAAGCATTGAAACTGCGTCGTTTTGATGCAAAGCGTGCTGCGCAGCACCTCCACCGCTCCTTCTACTCATCTAGCCCATTTTATGGCTTTTTACTTTTTTCATGTGTAATTCTTGGATCAACTCCACTTGTGACGTTCTTAAAGCCTTATTTTTGGATCTCAGCCAATCCCAAGCCCCGATAAAGAAGGAGGGTTGTGCGTTAGGTAGCTGACAGCCAGCACATAAAAAGACCCGTCAAAACCTTATGACATGAACCTTAATCATACAATGAGACATGCTAGGGCGTTCCTTTTAAGTGACGCATTGTGCCTACCTTTGGGAGCTTCGAAAAATGGGCAAAGGGCACCACATCAGCGCTCGGGTGTGGTGATAAGTGAACAAGGGTTCCCGCGCGTGCTTGGATGAGCGTTGGTAAAGAAGCTAGCCCAAGATTATAGGATCCGCTTAGCAACTTAGAATATAAGGACTTTAATGGGCAAGACTAGGGAGCTAGTTGATACCATGATTAGGAGGAGAATTAGTATAGCTTGCCTTCAAGAGACTGAGTGGGTAGGGGAGAAGGCTAGAGAGATAGAAGACACTGGGTATAAACTTTATTATACGGGTAAGGATAGGCATAGAAATGGGGTAGGCATCATAGTAGATAAACACCTTAAGGACTCGGTAGTCACAGTCATGAGGAAAGGAGATTGGAATATTTTAGTTAAGCTTGTGATTGGAGAGAGCATAGTGAATATTATTAGTGCTTATGTGCCCCAAGCAGGCTTAGATGATCTCACTAAAGAGCAATTTTGGGAACAGATGGATGATGTGGTTCAAGAGATACCTTGTGGAGAGAAGCTTTTTTATAAGAGGAGATTTCAATGGTCATGTGGGAGTGCAGAGGCAAGGGTATGAGAAGGTACATGGTGGATTTGGATTTGGTGACCTAAATGAAGGTGGAAGGAGGATTTTGAATTTTGCGGTAGCTGGCTACCTGATAGTTGGGAATACTCTCTATAAGAAGCGTGAGAAACAATTAATTACCTTTCAGAGCAGAGCCAATAGAAGCCAGATCGACTACTTTCTTGCTAGAGGCACAGATCGCTTGTTATGTAAGGATTGTAAGGTCATTCCCGGAGAGTGTCTAGTGGCACAAGATAAACTTTTGGTGTTAAATATTGGTCTCAAGGGGAAGAATAGACCGAAAAAAGAAACTAGAAGCCCACGAACTAGATGGTGGTTCTTACGAGGAGATAAACTAGAGGTGTTCAAAGAGCGTATGGGCCAAGAGATGGAGTGGAGAGGAGAAGGTGATAGTGATAGTATGTGGAATACAATGGCTGATAGGATTAGAAGAATATCAAAAGAAGTTCTTGGGGAGTCAAAGGGGAAAGGTCCAAGCTCTTAAGAGACATGGTGGTGGAACGACGAGGTTCAAACCATGGTAAAAGCCAAGAAGGATTGCTTTAAAAAGTGGCAAAAAGGACCGAATGTGAAATTTTTTTAGAGGTACAAGCAGGCTAATAGGGAAGCTAAGAAGGCCATTAGTGAGCTTAAGTTGAGAGCCTACGATGATTTTTATGCTAGGTTGATAGTAAGGATGGAGAAAAGAATATATATAAACTCGCCTAGCTAAGAGAAAGGAAAGCTAAAGACTTCTCTCAAGTTAAGTGTATAAAAGATAATGATTCGGAGGTGTTGGTGAAAGATGAGGAGATCAAGGATAGATGGAAGATGTATTTCGAGAAGTTGTTAAATGAGAAACATAAAGGAAGCTTTGGTGAGGAGGAAGTTGATGTCCCTAGCGAGAAAATAGAATACGAGTTCGATCGGAGGATACAAAAGTTTGAAGTGGCCAAGGCTTTGAAGAGGATGAAACCAGGTAAGGCCTTAGGACCCGATAGTATCCCCATTGAAGTGTGGAGAAGCCTAGGTGACTTGGGGGTGACTTGGTTGACAAAATTGTTCAACAAGATCATTTTATCTAGGAGGATGCCCGACGAATGGAGGATGAGTACCTTAGTACCTATCTACAAGAATAAAAGAGATATTCAAAATTGCAACAACTATAAAAGGTCTTAAGTTGATGAGTCATACAATAAAGTTGTGGGAAAGAGTTATTGAGAATGGATTGAGGATGGTGACTACGATGTCGGAGAAATAGTTTGGGTTTATGCCTGAGAGATCAACTATGGAAGCTATTTACCTACTAGGAGATTGGTAGAAAGACACAGGTCAACAAAGAAGGATCTCCATATGATTTTCATAGACTTAGAAAAGGCTTATGATAGGGTGCCTAGAAACATTATATGGTGTGTTCTGTAGAGAAATGGAGTGACTAGAGGCTATATTGACGTGGTCAAAGACATGTATGAAGGTGCAGTCACTGCCATTAGATCACCAATAGGAGAAACGAGTAAATTTCCCATCACAGTAAGATTGCACCAAGGGTCAGCGTTGACCCCGTACCTTTTCGCGTTAGTTATGGATAAATTGACTAGGCAGATTCAGGAGGATATCCCATGGTGTATGTTGTTTGCAGATGATATTGTCCTTGTAGATGAAATGGCTAGTGGTGTTAATATTAAATTAGAAATTTGGCGGGAAGCATTAGAGTCTAAGGGCTTTCGGATAAGTAGGAGTAAAACTGAGTATATGGTCTACAAGTTTAATGATACCAGAAGTGCATATGAGGAAAGAGTGATGATCAAAGATCATGAGATACCAAAGAGGGACCATTTTAGGTATTTAGGCTTTATTATTAGTCAAGATGGAGAGATTGCAGATGATGTGACTCATAGGATCCAAGTGAGGTGGCTCAAGTGGAGAATCGTTACTGGTGTACTGTGTGACAAGAGGGTACCAACAAAATTGAAAGGAAAATTTTATAGAACTGCCATTAGACCAGCGATGCTTTACGGGACAGAATGTTGGCCTATTAAAAAGCAACAAGTGAACAAGATAAGTGTAGCAGAAATGAGAATGTTAAGGTGAATGTGTGGTAAGACTAGACGAGATAGGATTATAAATGAAACAATTCGCGAGGTGGTAGGTGTAACACCTATAGAGGAGAAGTTAAAGGAAAATAGGCTAAGGTGGTTTGAGCATGTCTATTGTAGGCTAGCAGATGCAGTAGTTAAGAGAGTGGATAGGATAACTTTGAGTAGAAAAGCACAAGGGAGGGGAAGACCCAAATTGACATTAGATGCAGTAGTACGCAAAGATTTGAGTATACTAGATTTAAGCGATTAAACAGAACTTGACAGAGCTCAATGGAGAAAAAAAGATTCATGTAGCCGACCCCAATTGATTGGGACATAAGGCTTGGTTTGATTTGGTTTGGTTTGGTTTGGTATGTGTAATTCTTAGCAATTTCATATTTGCTAGCGGACTTGATTTTAAGATTTCCCTACCAAAAAGCTATTATATAGAAAATGTTTGATTTTATGGCTTACCAGATTTTGGCTTATTACGCCAATTTTATCCCTCCAATTGGTAGTCTGCATTGAGGTACTTTGGCGATTGTTGGTTTTGGACAAGGGCCTTTTGGTCATTTGATGGTTTTAGACGTAATAACTATATTGCCTTCCTAGAGCGTACAAAAATTTCCATCCATGTCCTAACTTTCCATTGTACTCTCTCCATCCCAAAAATATACTCCCTCATTCCATTCTAATCAGATAAAAAATCAATTATATCTTTCAATCAATAATACATTTTATATGCAATATGGATCTTATTAGATAGATCTCAATTAAATCTAAAATACAAAGCTTTTAAAATCACCTCAAACATTATAGATTATAAGGAGAAGATTTTGGGTGCGGGTAGGGCACCACGTGGTGCCCGTGCATTGCATCCGAGCTGTCCAAAAATGCAACGGACGGCTCGGATTAAAAGTGCCGGACGGATTTTTAAAAAAAAGCAAAACAAAATTAAAAAATGGGTTTCAATCCGAGCCGTCCGTTGCATTTTTGGACGGCTCGGATGCACTGGCAGGGTACCACGTGTACCCTGCCCGCAGACTCAACATCTTACATTGAAAAGTAGCACGAACTCCCAAAATGAACTATATTTGTAGGACAGAGGGAGTATTTTGTTTGTTTTTGTGAGGCTGGGTTGGTATTTTCGCTTGCCTTCTCTTTACTTTCACGCATTTTCACCCCGTTCTGTCCTTGTCCTCGCGTACAAAGCAGAGAGATCTTGGCTGTGTTCGATACATAGTTTTGGGACTGATTTTGGTACTATTTAATTTTGCTTACATCATCATTTTTCTCATTTCTCTCTCTATCTCTCTCCACTTATTACACCTGCTTACATCATCAAAACAAAACAAAACAAAACTTGTTAACTGAACACAACCCTTACATCTGCCTCTCTCTTCTCTCTTGGTTTGGGTGAATTCAAAAAACTAGTTTTTTGGTTTTTTTAATTTCGTCCTTATTCAATTTTTTTTTTTTGCATTTGTTAGTTTTTAGTCGATTTTTTGTGATTTCTTGGTTTGTCTCAACGAGAGGAATCTAAAAAGTATAAAATTATTAGCCAACCTTAAAATTTTGTGAATAAAAACGAAAAATAATTCAAAAAACCGATTTTTTGGTTCATTTTTTTGTCTTTATTCACCAAACTTTAAGTTTGGCTAAGAATTTTATACTTTTTAGATTCCTTTAGTCGAGACAAGCCAAGAAACCACAAAAAATTGACCGAAAACTAACAAATGCAAAAAAAATTTGAATAAAGACAACCAAAATACTAGTTTTTTGAATTCACCCAAACCAATAGTACTTGCACTAACGGCATTTTATTTTATAAAAGAGCCAATGCGGTAGGATCTTAAGAGCACTTGTAAAACTATGAACAGATTACACATTTCACTGGTTTATTCCAAAACACCCTCCTCCTCATAAATTGTTCCTAACCTATTTATGTTTGATTATTGACGACAACGGGCATACAATACCAAGTATTAACCTCGTGCTTAGCACATAGCATCGTACCTAGTTATTGTAAATGAAGAAGATTAGAATAGGAGGAGGAGATGCTCAAAGTAAAACTAGTTGAGGAGGTCTTGTTGTTGGCGAAATTAGTTTATGGAGTGTCCAAGAAAAAGACGTCTAGTTTAGAGGGTCTCCAGGTAAATAACCCTTTCCCAAGACATGGCAAGCAGCTAAACTGGTACTCAATTCCAGATTTGAGGACCTTGTACTAACCCAAGTCACTATATTCCCGTAGTGACCGCAAAACCGTTCAATCTGTCGAAAATGTTGAGTAGATAATTCATGTAAAAAAAAAAAATCAAATTAATTAGATATTGGTAATCGTATGATCCATACCATTTATTTGTCTCAATTCTGTGTTTACCATTCATTCTCAAATGATTATAATTTTCGTACCCATAATGTGCTCAACATTCTTGAAAAAACAAATGGTTCCGATTTCAAATGAAAATTTAAGAAGACTCACAATTGAAGTCACTATAGGGTACTACAGTGAACCCCATGTCCATCCATTCCACAGGCTGGGCTTAGCTCTCCAAAGAGTATAGGAAAATAAAATGTAACACTGAAAACAACCAAAACACAATAACGCACATGGAGAGAGGACGAGAAAAGGGTCCATTTGCACAATAAACTTTCATCTTTTATATTTACACCACCAACTGCAATCATAAGCACTCAAGTCATAAGACACACAAGCACATCAAGCTTTACAGTAAGAGTTCTGTATTTGACTATGTAAGCTATTTCTACAAATGTAACAGAACTATGTCGATGCAAGTAATTTTTACAAATGTAACAGAACCATAATCACAGTGCAATCCCGAAATTCCAACTATTCGGTCTGCCTTATAAACAAAACACTCTTGAAACTGTGAAACTGTGCAGTTCACAGTTTAGGCTAGTCACTGTCGGAAGGCAGCCAAGCGCCTCACACGAATGTGAAGTATGAGTCTGTGGACCAGACCAACAGCTAATAGGAGGATTACAATAGCAAAAGCCGAATATTGAAAGACTCTTATGGCCCCCAGTCTCCCTGAAGATTACAGAGAAATCAGTAAGGTTGACGAAATAAAAAGTTAAACGAGATGGGAGTCACACGAAAGAGGCGAAATCAGAATCAAGGGCCTTAAGTGGACAAGAGGCAAATATGCAGTTGGATTCCAATTGGTCTGGAAGGATTGCAGGTCTGTAGAACTAATCCTTTCAGAAGGCTATATATATACTATGTGCAGGATGTGGTACTAATCCCCTCGGTATGGATAGTTGTGAGAGCACCGGATAACAAATTCTTCACTACCCGGCCAATGAAACCTGGCCTTGGGGGATAGCCAGTCATAGAAAAAAGAATCCTGATCCCATGATAATGGTTGGCGATTTAGTTCAAATTCAACCGGTCATCTTACTGTTCTTATATGTATATGCTTGGCAAAAACATTATGAAAAGTCAAAGACCATTAAATTAACATGTCATTTCTAATCACTTGCAATCCACATGAACAATAAACTGTTCACTTATTACGGGTTTGAACTGATGCAAAGTTGAAGCAAAATACCTGTCGGAAGGAAGTCAAACCCACATAACTCATAGAAAATGGCCAGCAACAACTGTAAAGACGAAATATAATTAAAATCTGCCAGAAGAAAATTCACGAGGCCGACTTTTGGGATAACCAACAGTTTGCAAACTAACTGACACTAAAAAAATCCATATGGTGGATTGCAAGGGGTGAAAAGATAAATAACGTTCATTACTGCTTCTTTCCTTTCAGAACACAAAATGCACTGTTAATTACTTGGTGGGAGTATAATCCAAATATCAAATATTGCATCCATCTATAATTAGCACAGGGGTTCAGTAATTTCTTACACACATAACCACCATTTATTGTTGGGCTCTGCATTTAGCAGCTACTCCCTTCGTTCCTTAATGTTGGTTCCTTTTAGGAGTTCCCACTTCTTAGGAAATGCACATCTCCTTAGCAAGTTAGATTTGGTTTCCAGCATAACGATTTTGTTAAAACATCCAACTCAAAACCAATTTGGCAATGAGTGGAAAGGCCACCAGGCTCATATACTAGTTTTGCAGGGTATAATTAATCAATGTGGGACAAGCTCCAACGCTCCCCCACACATGCGACCCTCGACCCGCACGTGGAGAGATAAACAACAGATCCATAATATAGGGATCACAACAAACAATAGAAAAAATGTGCACTTAAGGCACAGGAGAGCCTTGTCCAAAAGCCCCTGAAACCCTAGGTCTGATAGCATCGAGCATCCAACTAAAAACAAATTGACAATGAGAGGACAGGCCTCCCAGACACATAAACTACTTTAGAGGTTATAATTAATCAATGTGGGACAAGCTCTAACATATTAGATTGTTAACCACCAACTCATCTAAGTGCTTAAGTTGTTAGAGAGTGAGCAACTTTATTATTCATATTGTCAATGTGTCTCCTCAGGTGTAGTCAAACTCTCCTCCAAGTGTAAGTTGTTATACAAGTGTAAGTTTTAATCATTAGGTAGGCGGAGACGTTCGAACAAATGATCTATTGCCTCCTCTGATACTATATTAGATTGTTAACCACCAATCATCAAAAAAACTTGAGTAGTTAGAGAGAGGAGAAACTTTAATATTTATATATTCACAACAGACTTAATCCTCACTCTTACACTATGCTTGGAACCTAGAGAAAGTGAGAGGAAAGAAAAGAAGAGAAAACATGCCCGGGCGATGAGAATGAAAATGGGAGACACAAAATTTGAATTTGTTATTTTCTCCCTCTACACCAAACAATGGGAAAGAAAGATATCTAATTTTCCTTTCCTTTCCTTTCCCTTCTTTTCCACAAGTTTCACAAACCCAAATGTACTTTAATCATTTAGGAGGGTTCATTTTGAAAATCAACAATATTTTGGAACATCCCAAAATAGAATAGAGGACCAACATTAAGTGGCGGAGAGAGTATATACCATAACTAACACCTTTAACCCCAAGGGATTGGCAAAGTGGACATGAGAAAGCAACAAGTGCTTGACCATGAGGTCGCATGGTCGAATCCCACCGAAGCCAACCATCTCAAATCTTGGGGCCACTAGGTTATCTAAAATCCCGGAATTAGTCGAGGTGCGCGCAAGCTGGTCCCGACATTCGGTTATTTTTCCCTTTTCAATGAGTAAACAATTCATATATACAGAAAAAGAATCCCAGAGGCATAACACAACAAAAGAAGAGAAATGAGCACGAAACACTACTGTCGTAGAAAGTTAAAACACTACAATACTCCAAAGAGAGGAGCATAAGGGTGTCTGTACCATAGCTAAGGTGGTAATGGCACTGATGCCCCATGAATCCGAACCAAAATGTGAGAAAAAAGACCAAGGATAGGACCCCCAAAATAGGGGCCTACGCAGCGACAAAGTCCAGATAAAACTGCACCACCTTAATGAAGGACAAAAGATATAACACAGAAGCTAAAAATGTTGCCAACTTGCAAGCAGGGGAAGAAAGAAAAAGAAAGATCAGCAACTAAAGGTGACAGAGACAGGCTCCAACCAGAGTCACGCAGTCTGAATCCCTTGTTTCACAAAAAAGAGAGCTTAAAACCAAAGCAGCTCCACTCGCTCATCAATACACTCATCTGGTTCCGACCCGAGTCTCCCAACGTCTGCATCCCTTGTTTGACAAGAACGAGAGGCTAGCAGTTATGGACAACCAGGGAAACTGTCCATAGCCTCACAAGCAAACACAAACCAACTCAAAAGTTATGGATCAACGAAATAGAAACCCATGGGACATCAGCAGACGAACAGAAGCCAAAACCAGAACCAAGCAGCTCCCTCCCTCCTCCAAACACACACCCTGCTTCATCCCAACTCTATATAGGTCTGAAACCCTTGTTTGATACTTTGACGAAACATAAGCCTAGCAAACGGACGAAACAAACCAAACCAATCTACATAAATCAACCAGAAAGAAATCACCAGTATAACAGTAGTTGAGCATAAACCGGAAACCAAACCCAGAACCAATAATGTCCCCTTCTCAAAAAACTCACACCTCAAAACAGCCCCACCCTCAAGTGCCTCAACAAAACAGCACTGACTTGAGAGCCCACAAGAACCGCCACCCTAATTCGAAATAACTACCTCAAGGCAAAAACAAACAGAGAACTCGAAATAACTCCCTCAAGGCAAAAACAAACTCTCATTAACCAACATCCGCTAAAAAAATAATCTAGGGGACCCAACCACAGCCCTCATCTCACCAAGCAAGAATCTAGGGCCTGAGAATCTGAATTACATCTCATTTTAAGCTGATTAAGGATTCATTGTGCATCAAAGATGAGATGAACGAAGGAAAAGTCAATTCACTTTCCTAATTATGGGCACAAAATAAAGTAGAAAATCAAAAAAATTAGCATGCATAATACCTCCAATTCCATATAACTTCTACTATAGTTACACCCATTATTCCCAGTCAGCAAGTTAGTTATCATCTCTTCTCCACCAAAATCAATTGCACGTACTTTTGAAACTCTTCTACCTTTTCCTTCCTCTCCATTAGTCAATCCTTCAAAATCCTTTTGAGCATCAATCTATCCCTCATACAAACAGGGACATATATAGGTATATAAGGTAATGTTTTTCAACAAACTGTGCTGTAAATGAAGCTCAAAACAAAAAGTTCCACAAGTGAACACTCTGTAATGGCAATAAGTGTAAGATACACCTACATGCTACAAATAACCAACATGTAATTGGGTCTCTATATCTAAAGCAATAAATAAAGCTGGAATTTAACAACCATTCTACCACTCACAAATATGATAGCAGAGTCTCAAAAGCAAACTCAACTTAGCACATCTAGAGAACATTTGTAAGGTGACAAGTGTAACAGTATTACCAACTAAAATAAAATAACCAGGAAATAGTTGAGCGAAATACATTGTGTTGTAGGATGAACTTACAGCAATGAGCCGTGCCATATAATAGTTAAATCTCAATCTACTAGGATCAATCATTTCTCCAAAACATCTCCTTAATAGCAGTGGTAGCTCGTGGACTTTCTGTAGGAAGCAAAAACTTTGTATGAGATCACAGAATGCCAAATATGTTCACGCCAGGTGCTTAACAACTACCTGAGAACAATGAATCAAACAGCATGAATGATATTTCATGCAAGAAGCAAACCTACCATATTTTACAATATTAAAACTGAGCTCCATTTGCCAGAGTGTAATTGGCAAAGACACTATGTGTTGTTGAAGTTTTCACCATATCTACTGCCAAACTACATGAAAGATCTCAAGGAATTTGTGAATCAACCGTCATTTTTTCAATTAAAAATAGTATTAGACAATGGGTAAACCTATGCCAACACAACAAGGATGGACACCATCTAACACAGATCGCAAATGTCTACCATAGTTTGCAAGGAATCCGTAAATATTATGGATTTTTACCATAATGAGAAATTAACAGGCTAAATAATAGAGAAAGAAAGTCTAAACAATGAGTTTGATCAGATAGTTACAAAACACTTTCTACAAACATATCAACATACCATCATGAGGCCACGGGCACCACCTACATAGAGGCGATTATACCTCTCAACCTTCTTCAAAGCCTCGACAACTTCCTCTTCCCGCATAAGGGATAGTGATGCCTCTGGTGTCAACTTACTAATGCGACATGTACAAATGGGGCACTTGCAACTCTGAAGTGCCCTACCATAGTTCCATAACATCAAAATGCATCTGGCTGTACAAAGTATAGCAAAACTTTTGATGGTCAAAGTGGCAAATAATACAACTGACTTCAATTACAATGACATGCCATAAAATTACAAATTGTTTATAACAAGAGATCACAACATGTATTCACATTTCGCATCCAGAATATAGTTCCTCAGAATCCAAACTTCATTCTTTCGCTGCAAAGCCCGCAATGTAACAAATTGGAAGACATCATGTCTCCAAAATAAGATTACTTGCTCAAAGAAGTCTTTTTAGTTCATTTTTTTCGGCTAGTACTCCAAGAAGATTACTAACAGTAACTCATAATTTGAGAGATCAATCTCAAAGGAAGATGAAGCTCTTTTTCAGACGACATATGCTATTTAAGTCTTCATGTCAGAAGACACTGCCCAAAATAATGTGTTTTTTGGCAACAAATTTCTTTCTGAAGAATATTGAAGTGAGATCATCAAGATTCACCAACAAAACAGTAAAAAAAGAAAGAAAAAAAAACTGAAATACATGGAGGGTGAAACGAAATAAATAGGCAGATCGATACTAACATAAACTTTTTCTCTAAACCGATCCATGATCCAACCAACCCTAAATAACATCTCCAATTGAAGGCCATCAAAATCTAACGGTACATGGATCTCAGTTTAATTCCGGCATTGGGATCAATATCTACCTCGAGCCTCTAACAACTATATAACCTAGGCAGTGTAGGTCATTCCCTTGCAACACTCGTTCCAGCATTTGGCTCGCTAAGAAAAGTAAAAAACATTGTATACGCAACAAATGGAGTCGTGATTTGTCAATGCAAGTAAATGATCATTCCATTGGGAGGCCAAAGCATTGCTTAACTACAATGTTTACTTGTTTTCAAGGAAAATTGAAGAATTAAAAATTAAAGAAGTACAACACACAAGTGGTCTAATTCTTTTCAGGGAAAAGAGAACTAGAGAAGGAATAGAAAGAAGAAATAAAAAAATAAAAAATAAAAATCCTTAGCCAAATCTACCCTCTCTGTTTTCTCTAAGTTATTGGTTTTGTCATGCTTTCAAACTAGGCCAAACAGATCAGAAACTTCTTGCTCTCTTGGATTCCAAACAATTAAAAACCTGAACCTCATAAACCAGTTTTCTTAGCATCTAGCTCACTTGCACATCGACCAAACAGAGATTTAGGGTTTCACAGTCTTGATCAGATGTCTACAATTCAAAATTAAGTCTTTTTTCTTACTACTTTGTTTGTCGGGAATTGAGAGAGTGCATCCCCACACTGGGCAGCGGATCCTCTGTCCTACAATCACATCCCACCTCCCTGTCCCACCCTTAATCTGCTGCCACCTCGCCCAAATCTCCCTCCCCTTCCAACTCCCTAACTCTGTTACTTGACACCCCAATTCTATTACCTTTAACCCCACTTTCATTATATAATAATGATCCAAAGGCAAAAACTTCCATTTCACATTTGTTCTTTTCTGGCACCAAAATTTGTGGAGACCAAATGTCTCTTTTTGTTTCTCTAGGGTTTATTTACCCAACACTTTTATATTGAGAGAGAAAAATACAAAGCAGTGGAGAAACAAGAGAAAAAAAAAACATAGGCGATCAAAAAAAGAAGAAGAAGAGAGAGACAAAGCTTGAAAAAACAGAGCATGGAGATTGAAATCAATGCCTCTTCCTCTCCAATCTCATGTGAGGTAAGTCATATTTTTTTACTGGTACCAGATTTTCGGGAGACCGAACAATACTATGTTGCTGAAATGCTCTTGAAAGGGCCATTAAATCAAAAAGAGCTCCGGTGAGGTCATTCTCAAATAATATGAACAACATGAAAAATCCCGTTCAACAAAGTGAAATACATCCTTCTTCATGTTTCAGTCAGGTAGAATTTAGTTTTTATTTGCTAGGATGCTGAATGTTTATAAAATAGTATATGATCAATTTTAAGTATAGTTCCACCCCATGTGCAGGCTCCATTATCACAACCAATAGATGTCCACCTTTGGTTCAATACCTTTGAGTATGGAGTTCAACCAAAGGAGTAATCCAATTGAAGTATGACACGGGGATACTTTCTTCAACTAAGAGGTGTCAAGATTAGTACACGTGATTTTAGAATCTCCTGTATGCCTAAGACCAGAAAAAGTGATTTTGAGTATGCTATGTGGAAGTGATTCCTTGAATGCTTTTTCGAAATTTTGGATTTTTGAGAGGGGGTGGTCTGTCATTCGAGTTTTTTTTTTTATGGTGGTTATAGTACGTAGAAGCAGATGCCTTCTTTGAAGACAAGAAAATGAATCTGGCACCTCTTTGCTTTTAGCAGTATCTGTATCTCGAAAAAATGGAAGCTGGTTGCTTCTTTGTTTACAGAAAAGTGCTACTACTGCTGCAACACATGTAACACATTGATGCCAATGTGTAACACGTTGTGCTTCTTTGTTCTTTGTCCATTCTTGACATGTAACACATTTTTAGAGTTTACATTGCTTTATATCTTTCTTTTGTTTGGCCTTTTTTTTTCCTTCTTTTCCCCGACCATTGATTCCTAATCAACAAAACCAGTATTACTTACCAAACAAAACAAAAAGAATAAGAAGAAGAAAAGATCAGACATCAAAACAAATGGAAGAAACAGAAAGGTAATGCAATAGGATCTCACCACAAAACCAGTGACCACAATTAGTCTTGCAAGGAATTTCAAAGTCCCCAAAGCAGATAGAACAACAATCATCATCAGGAGGGGTTTCCTTACTCCTAGGGTTTTCCACCTCCCCATTCATCTTCCTTTCTCTACCCTCATTGTCACCATTTCTACTCTCTTGTACCCCTGTGTCACAGACCCCCATTTCTCCTTTCCTCTCCCTACCATCTCTAGGGTTTTCTTGAATTCCTGTTTCTCCAACTATGTTAGGGGCCTCTGCTTCTCTCTTCGTCTCTATGCCATTTCTAGGGCTTCTTACCTCCCCCATTGTCGTCTTCCTGACGAAATCATCAGGCAATATTGTATCCTCTATACCAAGAAGACTAGGGCTTCCAATGCCTTTGCTTCGCTTGAGAACCAAAGAATCAACCTTTTCCATTTCTTTATTCTCACATCTAATCGCATTAGAATATTGTTCTCTTCAAACTCATCGGCGGCAATTTCCACCTCTGTGTGTGTGTGTGTGTGTGTCTCTCTCTCTCTCTCTCTCTCTCTCTCTAATTCTGACGGTGGAAGATCAAGAGGAAAATTATCAGGCGAAAGCGGCAAATTCCCGGAAAGTCACATGACACGCCGTCGTTTTCATAGAAATTACCGTGAAAATCTTAGATTTTATCGTTTCAAGTAAATATATACTTTCTGATAATAATAAAAAAGAAAAAAGAAGAAGTAAATATATTATAGTATATATACTTTCTTTAACCGAAAAAAAGAGTAGTCTTTTACAAGTATTAGACAACAATGCCATACTTAAAAAAAAAAAAACTCAAATTTTGGCATTTAGATACTTCAAAAAGACTTACAATAATATTTGGATAAATACTTAAAGTTAACAATATTTTATATACATACATATATATATATATATTCAAATTTTGGTATTTGGATACTCAAAACTACCAATTTTTTCCTAATAATCAAATTTGGATATTCAAAACTATCAACATTGTTTTCTCTTTTGATTATGAACAAAAATGAACCATTGTAGAGTTTCACATTGTTAATTTTAGAAACTGATTAAATGAATACTCAAAGGGTGATGTGGCAACATTTGAGTATGTCATTAATGATGCTCTTATATTTACATTTTTTAGCGACATTATATCTACATGAAACGCTTTTTAAAGCCTTGTTTTCCATTTGATTTTATAGAAATCATTTACTAAAATTAACCCATTTTAACCAATGAAAATATGTTGATTTTAGCAAATGGTACCATTTGATTTTATGTGAATCCCATAAAATCAAATGGGAAAACAAGGAATAAGTTTTTTTTTTTTTTTGGGGGGAATTCTAAAATTAGCTCACTGGACCATCTTTAAAGTTTTTAAAAAGTATATTGAAATGTTTTTTTTAAGTAAAATTCTAAATTAGCTCATTGGACTTTTGTTAAAAAAAAAATCTTTTTTTAAATTTTTTTTTCTTGACTTATTATCAATACAGTCGACTGACAATAGAAAATTTTTAAAGTTATGGAAGAGATATGGGAAAAGTTACAATCCTGTGGGTTGTCTTTTTTTTTTTGGTACACTTGTGGTTTGTCCATTCTGAAACATAGGGACCTTGTTTGGTTTCAGGAAATGATTGGTGAGAAAAATTAGGATAATGATTGAAAATAAAGAATATTAATTGAAGAGAGGTAGAGAGAGAAATAAAAATAAAAATAAAAATAAAAATAATAATAAAAATAATAATGATAATAATTAAGAAAGCCAGTCTCAAAACCCAAAATGAAGAAAGTCAAATGCTTGGGCCTTTCACAAATACTTACAGCTTTTCTGTTGGACATCAATCCAACGTATACATTCTATATACATTTTGCTAGCAAATTTTTTTCCAACGTATACATATGCATATTACTAATATTTAATAAATTAAAATCATTCAAATGATATTTATAGTACTTTTAAGGGATGCGAATTTTAATTTGTCATCCTATTACAATATTATCCTTGGGATTTCATCTTATAAGATTTGAATCTTTATGGTTCCATTCTGTAAATGTAAATTGGACCATTGTGCCCTTATTAATAGATGAGTAAATCTTATAATTATCTAATCCATTTATCATTGGGATTCTGTTATATATAGGAATGTCTATGTAGGAACATATATAGGAAAGTATATATTTAACTTAGATATGGTAAAGGAAAATTTCTTTTTTTCCAGCCTTAAAACAATGAAAGGCATCTTTTGTTAGTGATTTGATCCCCACCACTTCCCAAATCATTTCAATTTTCAAACCAAAAATTACTTCTACAAAGGGCATATCTTCTCATTCTCTCTCTCTCTCTCTCTCTCTCTCTCTCTCTCTCTCTCTCTCTCTCTCTCTCTCTCTCTCTCTCTCTCTCTCTCTCTCTCTCTCTCTCTCTCACACACACACACACACACACATATTACTTCTTCTTTTTTCGATCAGCAAAATCATGAAGAATTAAGGCAGTGACCATGGGTATTTCTTGAAGATTTAGCATCCATTAAACACCATTATTTACTGATCCAAATGAAGAATAAAGCAATCCAAAAGTAGGAGTAGACCCTCCATCACCATTGATTTCACAACCGGATGGTCGCAGCCGGGGAGATGGTGAACCAGTGGCGCACGATAAATCGAGCGCTCAACAGATTAGGTCACACGGTGCGCCATCCCCGAACTTGAAATCGATCTATATCGGCGGCGATGAAAAAATCCAATGAGTAACCTCGATCGATCTCGCAATCTTATTTGATTACTTTCCTTTGTTTTGTTTTGTTTTGTATGGTGGTGGTGGATTTCAAATCTTGTTAATTGCGATATTTTTTTTTTTGATTTAATGGTGAATTTTTTTTCCCGATTCAAGGCGAGTGTTCTTTTTCGACGCAGTAATAATGGTAAATAAAAAAAATCATATTCACATGTGCTTTAAAAGATGGTTATTTTATACATCGAATATGGTTTATTAATGAGCTTATTACCATTAAGGTCATAAAACAAATATTTATTACCATTAAGGTCAATCACTCTTTTTACTTACCATTAAGGTCAATCACTCTTTTTTGGGGTTTATGTTTAGGGTGCACTTTCCTGTTATAGTGTGTTTAGTAGTTTAGACATTTTTATAGGATACCCTAGGATTTTAGACACTTTCATAGAATATACATTTAGAATTTAGAATGTACATTTTAGAATTTAGACTGTACATTTAGAATTTAGACTGTATAGTTTGAATTTAGACTATACATATAGAATTTAGACCATACATTTAGAATGTAAATTTATTATTTAGACCATACATTTCTCAATTAACTAAATTTGTAACACACAAATTCGTGTCCTGAAATAAAGACAAGAAAATGATGCACAAAATAATATTTTTTTATTGATTTGAATTAAAATGGGTACAATCCTTTAATGAGTGCTCTTTACAGAAAAAGAGGGAGGTATCCTCTGATTCGATCTCCAGAGTTGAAGGTGCAACCTAACAGCTATAGAAGCTTGTCGTAGGCTTGAACCCGTTGGTAGTTCTTTCAAATCTTCAAGTTGAGAAGCTTGATCGAGGGCTTGAACAATTTTATCTCAAACAAACGCTGAATTTGAGGAGCGATCTTCACTAGTTAACGTGTAGATCTCTGATTGAAGTTGCAAACCAACGGCTGTAGAAGCTTGTTGTGGGATTGAAACTGTTGTTGATTTCTTCAACTTCTTGAGTCGAAAAGCTTGAAAGAGTGAAGCTTGATCGAGGCTTGAACGGCTTTATCTCGAACAAACAATGAATTTGAGACGCGATCTTTGCTAGCTGATGTGTAGACCGTTGCTATTGTAGATGAACCGACACGTGGCTTTGGGCGCTTATTGATTCTCCACAAGAGCTTGAGGGATTTGAGAAGAACTTGAGAAGCCTTGAGAAATGTTTGAGAACGCTCTCGAGTTTCCTTGCTTGAAGATGCCGTCTTGCTTTTTTATGAGAGCCTCTATTTATAGGCTTAAGGAGAAGGGTCTTTAATTTATAAGGTCTCATTTGATTGATTTTATTTCCAAATAAGAGTAAATTGGCCTCTTAATATGAAAATAAATCAGGTCAAATATATACATATATATTGGCTTTGATTGATTCTTTCCATAGGAGTAAATTGACCTCTTATTATGGAAATAAATCAGGTCAAATATATACATATATATTATTCTTGATTGATTATTTCCATAAGAGTAAATTGGCTTCTCTTTATGAAAATAAATTGTGTCAAGATATATATTTATATATATGTATATAAAAACATATATTTATAAATATTTGTCTGGCCCCAGGATAATTTGGTTGGGCCTGCGTTCATGGGTTGGCCCAATTTGATGGTTCGTCTGGCCAATTGAGTGAGCCCACCTTTTTTTGGGTTTGGCTCACATCTTTTAAACTCACACTTTGCCAAGCCCAATAATTATTTGCAGGCTTTTGACCAATTTTGACTTTGATTAACTAAGATGATTCATTTCATCTTAATTAATTGGACGGCGATTAAGCCATGATGAAATTTTAGTGTCTACAGACTCTATGGATACTCCCCAATGGATTGGGCCGATGCGTGCATGGAAAGAACCTCAAATGGATCAGACTCCCAACCAAGTGGTATCAGAGCCGATGGCTCACAATTTATGGGCGGACTCTCCTGAAAGCATCAGTGGTTGTGGGCTTGCACGGAGACTCTCAGAGGAGCAGGAAAAATCCATTGTAACTCTCAATGGAGCAAGAAAATTCCTGGTGTGTGCGGTAGGTGGTCGACAACAAGGTGGCTCTTAGTGGAGTGGGTACTCTCGATGGAGAAGAAAAAATTCCTAGTGCATGCGGCACCTAGCTGTCAAGCAAGGTGGCTCTCGTAGAGTATGGTGGCTCTCGATGAAGTAGGTGCAATAAATAAGCCCGGGTTCGAACACGGTGTTGGAGAGATAGATCAAGAATTAAGGGGGAGTCAAGTGGATCAAATCGAGGGGAAGCTAGGCCCAATGCATGGTTCAAACATGAGGGGGGAGGTTGTTGAGAACTGGTAAGTCATCCAATTGTATATTAAGGTCAACCTCTTTTTCTGTTTATCCAATGTGAGACAATCTTTCACACATGTTCTCAACGAATGGGAAACACCCATTTGTCAACTTCTTCAAAGAATGTACTTAGTGATACACCCACTACTAAAGAAACAAAGGCAGTATCTACTAACTAACTTAGAGATGAGGGAATCGTCTTATAAAACAGAGTAAATCTACACAACATCCGTATGTTTCACAATCACCTTTTAAGGTACAAAATATGGCAAAGGAAAAGTAGAATATATTGGATTATCTTCTCCGGAGACCGAACAAACTCATGAAAGAGTAAGGATGCTATTCATGCTTCATTTTCACATTAATATGTTATTAATAACTAACATCTTGCCTAATATCCGTTGCTCATAAGTTATTTGATACATTTGTTCTAGTGAGGTGTGTATTCAAATGAAATCAATAAAATGGCCTTTGACTTTCAGCAATGTTTATGAGTCATTCCGCCAAAAGGGACTTGTGTCCAACACGGTAATTACTTACCACCTTGTTATGATTATGTTATATTCCTATATTACCAAGCCAAAATTATTGAATGTCTATCACTTAATGAATCATTGTACTATGCATGCAAGTTTTTGATTCAGTGAGGGATTGGCTCATACTCAAGGAAATGAAGGAGATATAGAAAGGAGAGTCACATCCCAGGCGTCACATTTTCCCAACGCATTTTGTGGTACGATCTCACTACCAATAGGTGCATTATATTTTTCATTCCTCTCGCACTATGATGTGAACTTGTAAAAAATTTCCCTTCTTTTGTAGAGGAATCTAGTTGAAGCTAGCTACCCGTAAAAAGACCAGGGTTCCCTATGTTTTGAGGGATCAAGTTGATACTAAGAAAGTTGGGTATGATGTGGCCAAATGCAACCACGTACGTTAATTTTCACTTATACTACTACATTGGTTTTGTATAGCCATATCCATTGTCGATATGCGTCTTGATGTGTTAGACTCACTCAAGCCAAATGACTTACATTATCGATTGTCCATGGTCAAGACAATTGTAATACCACCCCCAAAATTTCTTTCATTTAATGTTATCAGATTTAATTTAAGTTCCCAATAACAAATGTTGTTACTAATTACATGTATGTGTTTACCATATGACTTGTAGCGGGATAACCTGTTCCGACTATTTGCTGCGTGTGAAGTAAAGGTCACACATACTTGTGAGGAGAATGCAATTGACTTTGTGCATATTCCAAAAGATTAGGAAAACATTATAGCATAACATGCTCAAATATGTTGTACAAGAATTTCCAAAAACAGGTATAGATATTCGTAATTTCAAGAACAGTACAATGACTAACTACGATAGATAGAAACCTAGTTGAAATGTTCATAAACATCCACATTACATAAGGAGGGTACAAACATGTTCCCCAATAATATAAACCAAGCAGTTAAATAAAAAACACTTCCTAACAAGAGAGAGAGAGAGAGAGCCTTAACCTGCAACAAGCAAAGTATGCTTCATCCCGGTATCGCGGACTTGCATGTGCTATAGTTGTGTCCCGGTTCATGGCAATGGCTACAATGCACTTTGTCTTTCTCTTGTGTCTGCGGCTTAATCCTTCTCTTCTTTAGTCATTCGGAACTTGTTTTTGTTGAGGGGGGATTTATTATATGAGCATTCAATTGATCGAAATCTTCATGGGAATAGCTAAAAACAATAAAAACTAAAATCTGATAATATTGCCACCAAGGAATAAGCTCTCCATGCAAATAATGACAATCTGCGAGAACAAATTCCACATTCTTCACATACTTCATGACAATGTAAATACTAGTGTCCCAGGCCATTCATGATATTACCCAAAAAAAAAAACATATTTAAAAAGCTTCAATCATCGACCTAACTACGCCAAACAGTTAAACTGAAATCCATAAATCCAAACGCAACCTTAAATCTGAACTTCAAAGTTAAAAATAGCATTACATAAAACAACGATTGTCTAATGCAAACAACATCCCCAAACCTCTTCCCAAACGAAATTACAAATTTTACAGTTCTTAATTTCTTATTCAAGCCCACATCCTTTATCCTTAGCATTGAACTGATTTACACAACCATGAAACCATATGGACGCCAACAAATTTGAAAATAAGATCGACTTAATATCAAGTAGCAATGAATAAAATTAATCCTTAGGTGAGATGAACTCTCCACTTGCATGTACTTCCTTAACCGTCTTTTCGTACTCGTCTTCTCCATCTTCTTCCTCCTTTTCTACTTCTTCCTCCTCCTTTCCTTCTTCTTCTTCTTCCCCTCCCCACCCAAAACCACCAATTGACCGTGAAGCTGGAGCAGGAGTTCTAGCCTCTTCTACTATTTTCATGATGTCCTCCACAGTTTGGAGGGAAAAGCTAGGGTTTTCTCTCCTGTAATAAATGGCTTGAGCTGCTTCAGTTAGTTCCCTTGGCAAGTTCTTCAGAAACCAAGGATGGCTTTTGATTTCCATAATGGTTATCCTCTGCCAAAACAAAACCAAAAAAAATTAGGACTGTAATAGCCGGATTGGAGCTCTCGTTTTGAAACGAAACAATACATGTTAGGCCAAGCAGAACACTTCATAATCATGCCGAGAGTCAGAATTCATCTATTAGGAACATGGGTCATGGCCAAACTTTTGTACAAAAAGTGTTTAGTCATCACCGACTCTATAGAAGTCTCTGAATTTGTTGGAGGCTTCCGGGTTTCTCTGGAAACTTCCAGAACTCTTTCCAGAAAGTGTTGTTCTAGAATTGTCCTATTCTAGAAAGTTCCTTGGCTCCCTATAAATAGGAGATGGGAGCTCATTTGTAAGAGTGTGTCAGTGAGAGACACCAAGTGGGTGTGCAAGTGAGACACTCAAGTGAGATTGAGTGTGAGAGTGAAGTGTAGGCACCAAATCTAGGGTGAGAGTGAGGTGTCCTCAAGTCGTGTTGTGTCTATTCTAGAGTACTTGTGTAAAGTGAAAGTAACCATAAAAGTGTATTGTTTGGGGTATCCAAACACAAAGAAAGATCCTCCTATTTCCAAACACAATGAAAAGATCCTCCTATTGATCTTTGGAAAGATAGTGAAAAGCATAACAATATCACTACAAAGAAAAAAATTTTTTTCCCTCAAGAAAACAAACATCCCTAAAAGCATTTTTCCCAGTGCGACTCAGGACAACCAAGTGAAAATTCCCCTTTCTGGTAGAAAATTCATTGATAAGGTAAGTTAAGGAAACATAACTAAAACGCAAAACATTGAAAACGTAAGGGAAAAATTTATAAAAGGAGATGTCCTAATATTGTTTTCCTTCATAAAAAACACCAACCTCTAATGGTTATCCGAATGCAAGAGAAATGCTACATGCCTTTTCTCGAAATATTTCACCTAGGGACATAACATGACTAGAAAATCTTGACCATGTACTGCGATGTGATTATTAGCAATGACTTTGAGTCTATAACACCCCATGTTTGTGCCAGAAGGGAAAAGGGAAAAAAAGAAAAGAGGATGTACCCAGTTGCATTTAGTTCTCAAGCATGCAACAAAATTAGCAGAATGAGATGTGGTAGAGACACGCATACCCTGGCCGAATTAGCAACAAATATACGAGCAAGGAGGTGTTTACAATCTTGGGATATATGCACATAGTCAGGGATCTTGTAATTGACAGCCATTATTCGCTGGAGAAAACAAGAAGAAAAACTCAGCATCGATAAAAGAATCATAAACGAATATTAATAAACAAAAAAAAAAAGGCAGGAAACTTACTTGGATAGTTTTCCTGAAATTCTTGGGGTCTTCTTGATCTTCAAAAGGGTATGCTCCAACCAGCATTACATACAGAGTCACCCCACATGACCATACATCAGCTAACTGAAAAAACGAAGAGAGAAATTTATCAATGCCAACAGAGTGGACCAATCATCTGCTGAAAACACCCTCATCTGGACACACATGCTCCCAGACAGGGGGGCGGTTGTGTGAATTTCTTTTCATGCGTGCGAGTGAATGACTAAGCAACAGAAAGGGAGAGAAGAGAACTGCGTAGTAGTTTCTTACTTTTCCCAATACTACCGAGTCTTAAGCAGGAATAGAATTGTAATGCAACCTTTTTTCTAAGAACATTCCACAGAAAGGGGACTTACGTTAAGAAACAAAAAAGATTGGTAACAAAATTGGTTTTCCCAATTCCACCAATGTTCAAATTTTCATTCATTATTGTTGCAAAAAAAAAGGGGGACATTACGAAAGCTTTGGAGAAAAAAAAAAGGAGTTATTTATTGCAAAACGGGTACATGAAAAAGAACAACATAAGGTTAAACAAGAGCTTTATGGTTAATGAAGGACTGAGATAGAAAAAGGAAATCAAGAACCAAAGGAGATGGTAGAAGAACTAAATAGATCCCAGACTACTTGCTAAAAGGGAGAGAAATGGGAAAAAACACTCAAATGATCAATTGTGGAATGCATAGAGAAGTGGGTTGGAGATGCTCAAATTGCATCTATACTCTATCAGCTTACTTTTCCCCACTTGGTGCAATACAGCAATGTATGATTACGACTGCCCTAATTTGTTATTCTTACACTATATCAAATTATCAATGTATTGCTTGTCCTTAGTTGATTGGACACAGTGAAAAACGGTATATAAACTACAAACGTGAAAAATAACAAACAGCCAAGATATTAATGTAAAGCAAAGAATGTTTCCAAATCGTATTCGACAGGATCGGTATTCCACTATCTAGTACGACCAACCAAGTGTAAACACTAGTGCTAAGCAAGGCAAGATTTCAAAACTATTTTCTACACAACCGATCTACATTTTGTTGAAAGTAGAACCGAATCAAGCTTTTAATCAACCATGAATTTAAAAGATTCAAGCATAGATTTCAAAGGCAATTAAATCCATCTCAATCCAGAATGCTAATTGCTAAAGGACTCTCTAGTTGATGTATCTAGTTCTAACCTACATTTGCATTGCCCTACCCTACCCATCGTATTACCACTGCCACCACATCTGTTGTGAATGGCAAAGTCAAATCCCCCTCGTTTCAATCCTTCAACAAAATCAACCATAAAGGAGTAAGGCTCTGTTTGGAACATGAAGAAGGAAAGGAAAAGGGAAGGAAAATAAAATGAGAAGAAAGTAAGAGGAAAGTGGGAGGAAAATTTCATTATTCACAAAATTTAATTTTTTATATTCTCTCCTCTTTCTCTCCAAACCAAACAAGAAGAGGGAAAAAATTCTATTTTCCTTCCCTTTTCCTTTCTTTCCTCATGTTCCAAACAGAGCCTAAAGATATGTGTGGTGGAGTATAAAACACACAAACAGACACATAATACATGCCACAATACAATCAATTATAAAGCTGAATAATCAAGCAATCAAAGAAACTGAAACAGTTCAGAATGTGTATATATATCAATGGAAACTTCTGACCCAACATGTAGACCACAAAAGATTGCAAGATTTTCGACAAACTACAGTGCATGTTCGAACAAAACAAACGTTCTAGCATATGTACCTTGCCATCATATTCTCTCCTAGAGAGAACCTCGGGTGCAATATATGCTGGGGTGCCGACTGTTGATTTTGGCCTTGAGTGCAGCAGAGACGACTACACAAGAAAAGTTTAAAAAACCAATTACAAGATGTACTTCTGGTGGGTAAACCAGTCAGTCTTGAATAGTTGAGTTGACAGAGGAATGTAAACCTTTGAGTATCCGAAATCACAAATTTTCAGTCGTGGGGCAGGGCTTCCATCCAACAGGGTATTCTCCAGCTTCAGATCTCTATGACATATTTGCTGCAAAATAGGAAATATTCAAGGCAAGGTTAGTGCAGGAAAACAATACCGTCAGACAACCAAGAAATAAACAAATAACTACATATGTTTTACTAGTTCTGCTATACATTTCCATTACCATGGAGTGACAATAGCTGACCCCAGAAATAAGCTGCTGGAAGAAGTATCGAGCCTGAAAATTTTGGAGGAGAAGATGCCATCACAGTGAGATACACATATTTTCCAAACACACTATAGAGAATATTTTATTTTATTCTTTTGGCTCGGCAAAAGTTAGTATTGTTAGTAAAAGTTAGTGAGGTTTGAATCCCAATCAAATGCACGGGAGTGGTGCCTACCACTAGGCTACCACTCCACTTGCATAGAGAATCTGAATTCGGAAACTAAAAATTCCCATTTAGCTAAGAACAACAAGAAAACCTCGTCTTCACTGAATCTTCCAGCACTGACAATTCGCTCGAAAAGCTCACCACCTGCTGCATACTCCATGACAATAGCAAGATGGGTAGGAGTCAAAACCACCTGTGCAACATATACAAAGTTATCAGAACATCTCCACTTTGCCAGGCAAATTGGCCTGTGAGGGAAAATAGTCACCGACTCTCTTTTCACAACTCCAATGGGCTAGGCATTTTCTTGTCAATTTGACTTGCTAATGGAACACAAGGCAAATTCAGTTAGCCAATGAAGGCGTGTGACATCATCACCCGCATCACCAGCCAATCACAAACCCGGGTAAGGAAGTTCCAATTAATGGCTACTCCCTCTGTCCCAAATTGTTGACCTTTTTGCAAATCCGTGCATTTTGCACACAAAAAAATAAGGTATGAGCATTTTTTTCTTTTCAAAAAATTTTACACCAATTTAAAGATCTCATTGAGTACAACAAATTGGTGTAATTTTTTTTGAAAAATAATTTCCGTAAACACTTTTTTTTTTTTTGCATGCAAAATGCACGCTTCCCCAAAAGGGGGAAGCAATTTGGGACAGAGGGAGTAAAACGGGCAGTGTGGTTGGACTAGTTATACTATAAAAGAGCGCAGCAAAATCAAAGTCATGCTTTTTATGCACCTTGACTAAACAAAATGCCCAATAGGGCTGCAATCTCTTTCTCATAATCTAGACTAGCTTCATAAAAAAATATTGGTAGGCGATATTGACAGCATGCTATTTTGTATACTTTGACTAGGACTATAATATGTTGTGCATAACCTATTCATCACAACAAGAGCGAAAAAAAAAAAGTACTAACTTCTTTGAATCGGATAATGTTTGGATGCCGGAGCGATCTGTGGTTTATAATCTCCCTCGCCACGTTCTCATCAATCTGCCGCATCAAATTATCAACAAATTACCAAAATCTACTGCAATGAATGACAATTGGATCAATTTTGAGTAATTTAACAATTCAATTCCAAAACAAACCTTTTGCCCCCTATCGATGTACTTCATGGCGACGAGTTCTTTCGTCTCCTTATTCCTCATAAGCCTCGCCACGCCGAAATTCCCAGCTCCTATATCCTTCACAAGCTCGTACTTCTCCATCTCCTCACTCCTGTACACAAAACCCTAAAAATCGAAACTCCAAACTCCTCAAATCAAGTTTCAATTCATGCCCTCAGCTCAACAAACCCAAATCTTTCCTCAATTTACTTCCTTAGAGCGGAATCTTGCCAAGGGACAGTTGAATCTGGTGAATTTGGTCGAAATTTAGGGTTTTGAAGTGGGGAAAACGAAAAGGGCAGTAGGTGAATGAATTTTGAAGGAATTGAGAATGAGAAGGAACTTTGTAGTGAGGAAAAAGTTGCTGAATTTGGACAGATCCAAAGGAAAGCGAAGGAACGTGCGATTGGAGCTAAAAGTGGAGAGTGTTGCGTCTTATAGAGACAGGTTCGTAAAGAAGACGGTGGTCATACACATGGAGGATCTGTACACACGGATGAGAGAGAGAGGGAGAGAGAGAGAGAGGGGGGTGGTAGTTCATCCAGTTTGGTTTATATAGGCTTGGATTGGAATTCCAATTGTGATCGGAACGCTATAAAACTTTCTAAAGGGTCAGTGGAAAAAATAATTCAAATGAGTTTTGCATCAATTTTTTATTAATTATTGATTCATTTCGAACGGAGGAATTTTAGTTTAGTTGGATTTTTTTATTATTAAATTATTTTTTATGAATAACTGAATTATTTTCATTTTTATTCACAAAAATTTCAATTTGGTTGATAATTTTTTACTCTTATTCCTCGATGAAAATTCACAAAAAAAATCAACGCAAAACTAACAAATACAATTTTTACAATAAAGACAAAAAATAATATATTTAAATTATTTTTACGAAAGGACCCCTAAGAAATATAACACGGAAAACATATTTATCGAATACTAATCAATGCATGGTGCCCATTAGATCGGATCGGACCTCTAAAAAATGATTTCACAGAAGCCGAGGATAGATTTGGGAATATTTTAGGAGGAATGATGCTAACCAACACGTTGGCGGCATTGTATTATTATGCAATAGATGAGATGTCATTTGATATTACAAAGTGATAAAGATATCATGGTGTGTACATTGTTGTATTTTTATTTTTATTTTTTGCCAAGAGAGAGAAAATTTCATTAAACCAATTACAGAGTGATAAAGTGAAACATTATCATGGTTTGTATACCGTTGTGTAAAGTGTTGCATTTTAAATATTTTTTTGCCAAGAGATAAACAAAATTCATTAAACAAACGGTGATGCCGCCTGTACATGGAAAAGGGTGTCGGCGACAGGCGAAATTCAAACGAAGTTAAACTGTCACGACTAAGCTTCAAGCTTATGAAAACATAGCACAGTGACAGTTTTACAAGAATAAAAGGCATATATAAAACCTAATTGGAAGGGGAACAGAACAAAAGAGTAAAACAAACAAGCAACACCTACTTCCAATAAACTATACAATGCACATGTATATTGTATAGGCTGTGATAAAAAGAATATATACATTATTCGAAGTGTTCTGTTAATTGGTTTTCACATTTTTTTTAGACCAAGTGTACAAGACAAGCTAAACATCTGTTTTTTGCTATTTTACCTCACAAATCACAAAAATTGTGCTAAACCAGACAAGCCAAAAGGGAAGGTAAAATACCTTTGGGGGCTTGGGCTCGGTATCAATAGCCATGCACTGTTGAGGAACAATTGTATAATTAAAACATTCTTTATTCCCCCCACCCCCCCTGTCATCTTCTATAATCTATCTCCTCTCTATTTCCTTCTCTTCTCTCTCATTATTAGCTTGCATTATTTTATTAGGATACCTTTACGTTTAGAGAGGATTGGTGTAGTAGGAAAGCCAAGTCAGGATAGGAAAAATATAAATTTGCACTGTTGAGGAGCATTTGTAGCTATCTGCTGGTGCACTTGCTCTTAGGGCATCTCTTCAGCTCCCCTACTTTACCTTTTAAGCTAAAGTAGAGAGTCAATACCCTAAAAACCCACCAAAATCAGTTTCTCTACTTTCCCTCGCCAAATTATTTTTGCTACAGTACCGCACCAAATTTAGTGTGACAATGTTTACACACTTCTTGTTTTTTTATTGTTTATTGTGTGTTGTTTGATGGGGACGGGATAGACGAGATAGCGAGGGCAACAGATGGGTGACACGTACTTACCCAATTTACTTCCCGAATAGCTACAATACACCTTCACTGGCACAAAATGAAACTCCCAAAGTGGGAGCATACCTTTTTAGGGGAAATAATTTAATATAGTAAAGTTAAATAGAGAGTCTGATTTTGTGAATTTTTTTGATAAAGTGACTTACTAATTTATAAAAGGTATTTTTGAGGTTAAATTGGGTGAAATTTTTGGGTGGGTTGATAAGGATGCTCTCAGAGAGCTAAATTCGATAACGGGCCACTTGTCTCGTCGGTTTGGGCTTGTTCAAAAGCATGGTCCCATTACTCTTATTCAAGCCCAATCTGTTAGGGTATGTCCCGGTTATTGGCTAATCAGAATTCAGACGGAGATTTGTGGTGTAGACTTTTATGTGGGTTTCAGTTAAGTTGACTTTGGACATCAATTTTTTATTTTTGTGAGTTTTCCTTTGAATGCAGTATATTTTTTAAATTTAATTTCAAAAGCTTTTAGCCAAAATTTGTGCAATAGTGTGCTAAAATACGGAATGACCTATACAATAGTATTTACCTTTCATGGAAAATGAACACCATTTCTTTCTTATTTGGAGGTTTAAAGTGGCCGCATCTCTAACTTTACTCGAGACCAGCCTTTACTCCCCCTTTGGATGGAGGGTTTTCGAGAGAAGAAAGGAATTTGAGAGAAAAGAGATTCTTTCCCTCGTTTGGATGGCACCAGAGGTGAGAGAGGGAATGAGAGGGTGAGATTAAAGATCCATTCAAAGCCTTATTTTGTTTCTTTCCAAAAGTGGTGCGATTTCGTGAGAAAAAAGGAGGATGAATGGACCGTCATTGACTTTCGGCAGAACGTGCGGTCCACCCCCTCGTCGGATCGTTGTTGTACTTGCGTTGTTGTCATTGTCTTATCAAGGCGAAGCTACTACTGTAATCAAAATTCGGCTTTGAACCTTTGATTTGGTTGCTGGAAAGTTGCTAAAGAGAGTTTGGTCAACAGAATGGGAGGGAGAAAATTTGATTTCTCACGGTTATTTGGATGAAATAGCGAGAAACCACACCTCTTTATTTTCTTTTCATACTAATAAGGGAGATCACACTCCTTTATTTTCTACATCATCTCACTAGCTAAAGCGGCTGTTAGTGATGGGATGATCATCCTTTACGAGTCCCTTGCTCGGTCATGCATAATTTCGAACATGTATTTGTCCAAGTAAATTAGGTCTGGTCACGTCGGTCCTTGGCTATCACAAACCAAACTTCAACCAACTCACAAGAAAGAAAGTCTCAAGGCTTCATTTGGAACCTGTGAAAATAATAATAATAAAGAGGGAGAAAAAAATATTAAGTTTTTCTCTCTCCATTGTTTTGTTTGCAGGGAAATATGATAGAAAAATAACAAATTTTAATTTTGTGTATAATAAAAATTGGATCATGCTAATGGGTGTCATAGTGCTATAAAAAATATACTTTTATGAGCCCCACTTGTATAAGAAAGTGCAATTTAAAAATACGCTTGCACTTTAAAGTACATCTTACTCTTAACGGGTGCACTATGACACCCGTTAACATTTCCCATAAAAGTCTTCTCCCATTTTCCTCAATTATCCTTCCAATTTTATCTTCTTCTCTTTTTCCACTTACTTCCACTAAGCTCATTTAGGCTATATTGGGAAAGGAAGAGAAAGCGAGAGTAAATTTAAAAATTTTCCCTTCCATTGTTTGGTTCTACAAAAATAGGTAGGAAAATATTTCAATTCTTACCTATTTAACTTTTCTCCCATTTTCTCTTTAATTTTTCTTCTAATTTTCTTCCTAATTATTTTTTATTTTTTTATTTTCCTTACTTCCAAACACATCCTTGGTAATTTAACAAATCACCTCACCTCACCTCGCAGTTCGGTTCATTTGCACCCGAATGACGTTACGCCATTGAACATTATATTTCTATTGTTTCACACTTTAACTAAAGCTAAAGTAACAGGGCTCGTATTTTCTCCGCCCTAACAGAAGTCGCAAATCTCCAAATTAAGACAGTGTATACTTTTTGACGAAGCATAATGAACACAAAAACGTCTGACCTCTCTCTCTCCTCCCCAGTCTCCACCGTCAGATCCACACCTCCTCCGCGTGCGATCCCAATGCGGTCCACCGTCCGATCCTTCTCCTTCTTCGCCTTCATCGCCTTCCTCGTCCTCTCGCCGGCGTTCGCCTCCGAGTCAGACCACAGAGTACGATCCGTTTATGCATATCAAAAAACCCTAATTTATCAACATTTGAAGTAGCAGATCTTGTTGATTGCGTATTACTTTTTTGCACCCTACTCAGATCCATTTGCGTAAGCGTTACAGTCTGTACGATTCTCGTGTAGAGCTGTGAAATTGTTGCGTTTATCGCGTCATTGCTGGTCAAGCAATCTTTTTATTTTTGATTCAGTAACGTAGATTGTTTTCTTTTTGGTAGGATATTTTGCGTTATGGTCATGGTTCGGGTGGGTTTAGATCTCATCCTTTCGTGTGTATGTGCGTAGATAAATATAGGGTAGTGTGCGTAGCTTAGATATATACTGCGCAGTGTCGTGGCTATGCATTTATCAGAGATTGTGCGGTAATCGGTGCAATGAGAATTCTTTTAGATGTCCTCCACCATCTCGCTGAACCTTTTGGAGTAGAACCTCAATGAGTGAGTCGCGAGGAATGGAAATTGGAATTTGAACCAAGTCCTGAGTCTTGACCTCTGAGGTAGCCCTAAATGGTTTACAGCGTGTCAATTGGGTCATGGATTATTCTGCTATATGTGTCGGCAGAGGTTAGGTGGTTGCTATGGCTTGCGGTGATAGTCGAATCATGGATGCTTGAATAATTGGTTACTTTGGCGTTTGTAAGGGTTATGATGGATGCTGCTGGAGTGGTGGGGTAGTTTGGTGTTAGAATGGTGTGGGTCATGAGATGTTTTTGTTAAGACACATCTAATTATTAATTGATGAAAATTGGCCGGAAAAGTTGAAAATGCGGGAATGAAACATCTTTTAATTATGTTCGAAGAGTGTAGGTTGCTGTTGCTATTGTGAGCTTGAAACCCTAAGCTTAATGAGAGATTCTCGCTGGTTTGTCTTTTTGGGTTGTTGTATGATTGATTGATTATTCCATCATTAGTTGTTAGTAATTTTTTTATAGTTTTTAAATTTGCTTCAGCTTGGCTGTTTTATCACAATCTCTTCTAAAATCTAAAGTGCAAACTTATTTGTATATCTTTGTTTGTTTCATGTATTTATAGGTAAATGTTTTTATGCAAGGCTTTGCATCCTTTTTTTGCATGCAAGTGTGCTTGGGTGCCAAGAAGCTTAGATTTACCCTACCTTCTAGTCTTGCTTGAAAATCTTTGGTTCAAATGTGTGTATTGTCTTTTCATGGCTAGTGAGTAGTGGCTTATAAAGCCTTAACCTTCATTTTGGCAGTTTGGGAGAGAATGAAAGGAGTTTTGATTGATAAGGATGAACGGGCGGTATTTTTTTTTTTTTCACCAACAAGAAGAAAGGGTGGAGTTAAATACTTGGGTTGTCCATCATGTTTGAGATGTCTAGATGGCAAAAAATTGAAGAAATCTAATCATTTTGTTTGGTTTGATGGAAAAAAGAGATAAGCCAAGAAGCTATATATGAATATCTTATAACAGTGGAACAAAAATTAGACCAACACAGACTAGGCATTGCATGGATGCTTCAAATACCCCGAGGAATACACAAGGCAGGCACATGAAAAGGGATAGATATCGTTTTTTGGATAGAACCTCAGTATCCTCTTTCACTCTCAGTAGTGGAGTGAAATTCACTACATAGTTCTTCTGATAAGCATTCCTATTTAAATCAACCATGTGATGCCCCTGGTGTTTTCTCATAACATTGCAATTTGCAATTGTATTTTTCTCCTTGCACTCTTATTATACCTGGCGGATTCTGTTCCTATTTAAATCAACCACGTGATGCCCCTGGTGTTTTCTCATAACATTGCAATTTGCTATTGTATTTTTCTCCTTGCACTCTTATTATACCTGGCGGATTCTGGCATCCAAGCAAGGAATACTGTGGGAATTATATGATATAGTGTTAATTAAGGATGAAAGATGTACGGGTTTTAAAGCAGTAAAGGAAGTTCTATTCGAAATTGCATGAAGCTATAAGGGCCCCTCAAAGTTATTGTAGAACTCATATAGTTTAGCTGGTTTATGAGGTGCCCTTTCAAGTTACAGTTGAACAGAGCTTTGGTATATGCTGTGACATTGCTTCATTAGGGATGGCGTTCCGGCGATTGAAATTGAACCCGTTAGCAACCTCAATAGGAGACCTAGATTGTATCCCATAACCACACCAATCTCAATAACATCTTCATTATGGGATCAACGCCAATCAGAAATTTCCTTGCAAATAAAACATCTTACCAAATTAGCTGTAATTTTATCGTAGTCTATGGAATACTTAATTACTGACGTGAATTTTGCACAAAATGGAAGGGTTAACTATGTAAACTTTCGAGTTGGAATCATATGGAAATTGCAAGTTTAACAGAAGAGTTTTGCTAACTTGCTGGTTAAGTAAAATTTGAGTGCACAGTGATGTATAACCAATCTAAGGAAAAAGCCCTTTACCCTACATCCAGCAATACACTTGCTGCCCGTGGTGGTAAAAATTACTCTTAACTGGTTAGAGTTGGTTTCAAAATGGTATTAGCCATGGCTTTGAAATGATTTTTTGACCTCTATAGTTCAAGTAATTTGCTTATTCAGTATAATTTATTTTTGTAAAACATCAACAATGACCTACATGGCTGCATCTTTATCCTTGTGTCTCCGATTTGAGTTGCTACCAACCATATGGACTGACACTGATACCTATTGAACTTCTCTAAACAGTAAACGCTGATTTGAATCTTCCATCTCTCATATTCTTGTGAATACCATTATACCCCCAACTCCAGCTCACAAGGGATATTACCTCCCTACTCCAGCTATGTTAATGGCTTACCTCCTTTTATCTACATAACGCCATTACATCAGACCTTCACCTGTCCTACCTGTGTCAATTACTCCAACGATTACTCAAGTAACTTGCTTACAGGGTTAAGGATTTTTATTACCAGTTACCACAAATGGAGTCCAACTCCTCTCGATTCCCTTCAGATGGATTAAGGAGAACAACTCGGGCTCTAATTTTTTTCAAGTTCATTAGACATAATTTGATGATATGATTTTGGAACACATTTGGAATACATTTATCTTGCAAAAAATAAGATTGCAACATTAGAACAAAACCCATTTCTACTATTTTTTGCAATATAAATGTGTTTCAAAATCATATCAAACAATCATCGATCAACTTGATTTCTGGCTTGCTTGATGCTCTTAGTGATTTCATAAATATGAACAATTCTGATCATTGAAGTGGGACAGGGAAATTTTTTCCCGGGCCAAAATTGGTGAGATTGTTCTCTCTAATCCAGTTGAAGGGATTGGAGAGGAGCTGGACTCCCACAAAAATATATTGTAATTTGTGTTGCAAATTTACTTCATGGGGTGTTGTCGTGTGAGCATCCTAGTCGGAATACCCATTCAATTCTCATGTAATGTACATCAGGGACGTATCTCTTATGTGTTTTTTCGTGTAGCTCTTAGTTTTTCATAATTTTGGTAAGATGTCCCATTCCTGCTGAGATTTAGTTTGAATACTGATCTGTACCCTGATCTTGCATTCAACAAGTTTCTTGAGTTTTGGAGGAGCTAATTAAAAGGCTATTTTTATGTGCATTTAGAATGCCACTTCTTTTCCTTTTGAGCAATGAAATATCTAGTAACGTGTGTCACCATTTCGTTAGTAGCCTTCAGTGATGTTGTAAGTAACCTCTGACAAGTGCCACTCTGCCAAACCAAGACGTGCACAATTTATTCAAGGGCATCCCATAGAGTGCTCTATTTTGTGTGCATTGTGCAACTATCCTTTCTTATTAGACTCCTTTGTAACAATACTCCTGAGATTTCAGAAGTTTAGGGTTTTACAAATCAATATTTCTTTTATTCTCTTTCTCCCCTACTTCCCATTTCACTCACTTTAGCATCTGTCACATTCTATGTAGTCCAGTTTTGTTACCTAAGAGAACAATTTTAAGGTGGTTTTAAGCTAGAAAGGACGGTGTCTTTAGTGCAAAGAAATATTTCATCACATCTGAGTTCTCATATAACATTTTTGTTGTTTAATCAATTTTGCCTTTTGTACGTTGTTAGGAACATCTTACATGCTGCTGACCGGCTGATATGTGCATTAGTACATAGTAGCTCAAGAACAAATAAAATAGTGCTTAATTCAGCTAAATTGATCTTTTGTTTTTACTTTTCTACAGATCTGGTAGCTACTTATTCTTTTTGACAACTATTCTTTTTTTCTTCATGTAGTACCAAAAGGATGACCCTGTTACCCTCTGGGTAAATAAGGTTGGGCCTTACAACAATCCACAAGAAACATACAATTATTACAGCCTTCCATTTTGTCATCCAGCTGGAAACTTGAACCACAAATGGGGTGGTCTTGGGGAGGTTCTCGGTGGAAATGAACTTATTGACAGTCAGATTGAAATGAAGTTCCAAAGTATGTATATCTTCCTTTATCTTCTGTATAGTTCCTTAATTGTGGTTGAGTGATAACACTTGCAGACTCTTTTTGGCAGAAAATGTGGATAAAGGCACCATTTGCGACATCGAATTAGATGAATCTAAGGCGAAACAATTCAAGGATGCTGTTGAAAGTAGTTATTGGTTTGAATTCTTCGTGGGTACGTTGTGAACGATAAATTTTTAATACAAATTGGATGTAAAATGAATGGATTACTATTGAAATATAATTATTACAATTCACAACATATTGATGCACAAGAGGGTTGTAGTATCCTCATTCAGATCACTCCAAAAAGTTTGTCGATGTAATTCTTATCCCATAACTTTCCTATTTCAGTAGCTAGAATGCTACTTAGGAGTTAAAAGTATCATAATGTTAATGGGATGAGATTTTTGCATCTTTGAACTAGTGTGATGGAGTGTGAGTTGTTCAACTCTTGTGGTTTTGGGGTCTTTAAATGCAGTAGCAGGCTTGGCATCACTGATGTTTTTGCTTTAGATAAGGAGTATATAAGCTGTTCGCTTAACAGAATCTCACTTATATGAAGTTTAATTATGTAAGTTGGACCCATTCAAGATGAATTTATCTTTTAATTTCATACGTTGGTTTCAGGGAACACCCTTTGATTCCAGATATTTATAACCAGTAGTCTCATTCTGTTAGAATGAGAAAGGGGAATTAATTTTTATTTATTTTAGGCGATGGACCTAGATTACTCATCAAGGCTGCCTCTGCCTATACATTGATTGAGAAACATGGTTATGGGGCTGCTGTCTTGTTTGTATCGTTTATTTGCTGAGTTCCAAGGTTCATTTTGCTTAATTTTGCTTGTTGGAGCACTTTTTTGGACTCTTTCTAACATTGTTTTTCTTTCTCCGACATGCTAACACATATTCAGACGATCTGCCTCTATGGGGTAAGTATTGAACTTATTTCAAGTTTCTAGGTTGTTCAGATGATAAATATAAACCTGATATGCTCGTGTACCATGTTGTCAATGTCATAGGTTTTGTTGGCGAGGTGCATCCTGATAAGAACAGTGATAACATTAAGCATGTTCTTTACACACATAAGAGCATCAGTGTTAAGTACAACAAGGATCAGGTACATGGGTTTTTAGCGTTATGTTTTAAAACAAGACTCTTGGTTTTGGTGGTGGTTGTTAATTGTTCTTTTCATGCAGATTATTCATGTTAATCTCTCTCAAGAGAGCCCTAAACCATTGGAAGTGGGGACAACACTGCACATGACATATTCTGTTAAATGGACCCCTATAAATGTCTCCTTTGCACACCGCTTTGATGTTTACCTGGATTACCCCTTCTTTGAGCATCAGGTAAATGGGTCCTTTTTAGGTGATATAATTTCCTTTCTGTAAAAATGCAACTCAGTATGTATATTTGAGTTTGAATGCAGCCAGTCTTTTAGGGGGCTTTATTGATGTAGTTTTTTAGATGATACATTTGAATCTTGCTTGAAATTCACTAAGGGAATGAATATTTGTGATGCAGATCCATTGGTTCTCTATTTTTAATTCATTCATGATGGTTATCTTCCTCACTGGCCTGGTGTCAATGATACTAATGCGAACTCTTAGAAATGACTATGCAAAATATGCTCGGGAAGATGATGATCTCGAGACCTTGGTAATGCTCTAAAACAATTATGTGCCTTGGCGGCTGCACATGCATGCACTTCTCTCATTTGTTAAATTTCATTTGCTGGTCCAAGTATTTATTTATTTTTTCTTTTAATCTAAAAATAGAGATGTTATTATTTTGTTGTAATCCACATTTGACTGGTGGTTTGATGACATTCAGGAAAGAGACGTGAGTGAAGAGTCTGGCTGGAAACTTGTCCATGGTGATGTTTTTCGCCCTCCTCGCTCTTTAGCTCTACTTTCAGCTGTTGTTGGGACAGGAGCTCAGCTGGCATTGCTTGTTCTGCTTGTTATCTTGTTAGCAATTGTTGGAATGCTGTACATCGGGTATGTTGAGAACCAATTAAGAAGTTTTCAACCTGTCCATGTCTATCATCAAGCAGTAATTAGGATTCACTGGTTCTGATTCTTGACCGTATTTTGTTCATGTATCATAGGAGTATGGAACTATATATTGCCATTTCAAGTGACCTATCTAATTAATCTAACAAATAGTGTTACTGCACATTATAGCTTGTTAGTTTAATCTTTCCAGCCATTTTGCTTCCTTTGTGATTTTGTTGGGTAACTTTGTCCTCTAAATCTTTTTGTCCTACTATTTGATCCGATTTTGAGTTACATGTTAGGTAAAACCTGTCTGCCATTTCCATTTTGATTATTTTTTTTCTATTTTGGCTTAGCATTTGCTTCAAGTTATTAATTCTGATTTGCTTATGTGCCTCAGGAGAGGAGCAATAGTCACAACTTTCATCGTATGTTATGCTTTCACATCGTTCATTTCGGGTTATGTGAGTGGTGGGATGTACTCACGCCATGGGGGTATGTTCAATACTTTGTGGTGCTTTATTGTCTCCACGTAGGTTTGCTAAATTACGTTTGCCCATCTTCTCAGGTAAAAACTGGATAAAGTCTATGATCCTCACAGCATCTCTTTTCCCATTTTTGTGCTTTGGGATTGGTTTTGTTTTGAACACAATAGCTATATTCTATGGGTCGTTAGCTGCTATTCCTTTTGGCACGATGGTGGTTGTATTCATTATTTGGGCTTTCATCTCTTTCCCTCTGGCACTTCTGGGTACGGTCGTTGGAAGAAACTGGAGTGGTGCTCCAAACAATCCATGCCGTGTGAAGACCATTCCCCGCCCAATCCCAGAGAAGAAATGGTACCTCACACCATCTGTTGTTTCTATGATGGGAGGACTGCTGCCCTTTGGCAGTATATTCATCGAGATGTATTTTGTCTTCACATCCTTTTGGAATTACAAGGTAAATGTCACAGCCCTATAGCAATGCTTTTAGTGGATTTAAATGCAATCACTTCTGTTTTATTTTTATGGGAAAGCAAATCAAGGGAGAAAATTCTCGGCAATCTGGTCATTGTCATGATTAATATTTTTTCTACTATTGCAATTTTTGTTTTTACTTTTGACTTGTGGAATCAAGAAGTCGTGATGAGCAGTGATGTATAAATGTTATAGACTTAGGGAAAAGGGGCACTTGTTACAGTGAAGTATTTCATTTGATGTTAGTTTCCAATGCGGGCTGTAAAGTCACTTCACAACTATAGTAATCACGGTAGTTTGAACTACGATTTATATCTAGGTTTTGCTTGGAATGATTTATGGTACATAGTGGCTGATCATGTCAACAGTGAACAGCCCCACCAACCCTTCAATTAGTTGCCTCTATCCAGCACTTTTCCAATTGGTTAAGGTCTGGTTGGTCTGTTCCTTGGTGTCTTATTGTGTACTTGTGTGTGGACTACGGAATATTTTTTCTTTTTGTATTCCTTGTAGCTTTTGTAGAAACTTGTTGAAAAGGCACTACGAGGATGACTAAAAATAATGATGACGGTGTTAAATTCGTACACGGAACGTATTATTTGTGTGGTATCCATGGGGAGTTCGTAAAACTCTTTTCCTCTTCTATTTGTTTTTTGCAAGAACAGAAGTCCCCCTCTTTTCGTCCTCTTTTTGTTTAATCAAGTTTTCATAATACTATAGTAAATGTACAGAGCTTACAGATGGATGTTTTAAAGTAAAAGCTTATTGATTTATTCTTGCTCTTTGTGCTTGGCAGGTGTACTATGTTTATGGCTTTATGCTGCTGGTTTTTCTGATTCTTGTTATAGTTACGGTTTGCGTTACGATTGTGGGAACATATTTCTTGCTCAATGCCGAGAACTATCACTGGCAGTGGACTTCATTCTTTTCTGCTGCCTCAACTGCTGTCTATGTGTACTTGTATTCAATATATTACTTTTATGTGAAGACGAAGATGTCAGGCTTCTTCCAGACCAGCTTCTATTTCGGATATACTTTGATGTTTTGCCTCGGTTTAGGCATTCTATGTGGTGAGTTCCATCTTTTATTGCTGTCTTGCGCCATTGTTTCCTCTTCATTCATTTATGAAATTTATTTTCTAGTCCCCTAGATTTTCCACTTTTGAGCACGGATAATCTTGTTAGGGACTTTTAGATGTTATCCATTTTCAGTTTTCTATCCCTTCGAAACTCAGTGAATGTTTCTGTTACGTGTCTAAAATTTGTTGAATTAGTGCTAGTGGCGACTCCAGGAATTTGAAAGCTTGGGGTCATTTATAAACATCAGTATTACCAACCGTAAATCAAAGAAAACATCACAATAATGGCAACTAAAAATCTTGTTCCAACAAAAATCACGTTTAAAGCTCAACCTAATAAACAAAAATATCATCAAAAGGCATAAAACAGTATTCTCTATTCTTGAGTTTTGACTAGGGAAAAAAAAAAGAAAAAAAAAGTAGCTACATTAGCTTCTACAATTGCATTTGATGTGGATTCAAACAAGATCGATACTATCATACTTTCTTAACAAGACAAATCAACCTCTTCTTATCAAAAGAACAAAACAAGTGACTAGGATTCAAACAAACCACACAAAGAGGGGAGGTTGAAAGTTGGGAAATTATCTAGTGGCGTCACCCCTAAATTTATGGCGGTTCATTTATGAATTTTCGAAAATTTTTTCATATAATAGCAGTAATTTTATTTTTTCCTGTGGGGTCGGTTGACCCCACTCCTATCCCTTTGGTGTTGCCATTGATTTAGTGCCAATGAAGACTATTGACGTTCGGCTAGTGTTTTGATTTGCTTGGTTTTGGACTTTAGAGCTTGAATTATCTGCAATTATTCTAAAACCTTAGACTTTGATCTTTTCATGTTCCATGGCCGTGATATACCTTTTCTTGAGTGAGATTTGAAGGTTTGACATTCAACAAAAATTAAGGTTTGACATTCAATAAAAATTACTCTTTATAATTTCAGGAGCTGTTGGTTATCTTGGCTCTAATTTGTTCGTAAGGAGGATCTACCGAAACATCAAGTGTGATTAGGGTTCTCTCAAGAAACAATGGACTGTTGGTACTTCCCTGAGCTTTTGGTTTCTGTTTTTTGGGAATGAATGCGACAAAGCCTCTGTTCATGTATGGCTGATGCAGTTGACATCTACATATGGGAATCACATAGTTTGAGGGTGGCATGTATTCTTCTAGATACGAGGAAGCCCCAAGATTCACATTTTTTTCCTCGGCTGTAAGTGAGCCTTTTGTTTTGTTTTTGTTACTAAAACTTAATTTAGAATCTAGAGACTGTTCTTGGAATCTAGAAGTAAAATTATTTAGTTTATGTATGGCTGATGCAGTCGACATCTCTCCCTTCTGCAGTTGATATACCATCTAGTTTTCCTCTTCTATTTTTGATTTTGTATCGAATTTGACAGAAGAAACTTAGGGAAGGATGTTGAAGGTACCATGTGTTAAAATATTTTTGTTAGCTACCATGTGTATTTCAGAAATTATTTGTCTACAACTGCGTATATGCTGTTGGGGATTCTTCAAAAGTTTGGAATTGGACTCTCTCTCGCTCTCTCTCAGCACAACTACCGACACTATTGGTACTGGGTAGAATTGATTTGTATTTTGCAATTTGTGCTGGGTTAAATGAGATCAGTTGTAACTGGTGGTTAAAGTTTTTGTTTTCGAAGGAGAAAATGTACATTATTGCGATAAAAAAAGAAAGAATCAGCAGAAACCCAGAACAGCCCTTCATCTTCCGCGCACCTGGGCTTCCATTCTCTCTCTAAAATAGTTTTCCAGCTCCACTTTCTCGAGTTTTCCCGGAGACTTCCAACTTCGATCAAGCCCACACAAGGAAGTACTCTTGTTATTGAAGTGAAACCTGATGTTGGTTCCCCACCAATTGAACAACAATTCGTTCACTTTTTTCAATGGTTAACACAACTATGTTGTGGTATTTGAGGGATCCGGGGACCCTGTATGCACTTAATGCTCAGACGGTGCAATGCAAAGATTTCACCATCTAAAAAGTGTTTTTCTGCGGTTCGATTTAACAAAAGAAAAAAACTCTTTTAAGAAAGAAAAGACTCTTTCAGGGAAGGGTTTTATTTAAATCCCTACTATTAAAAGCACTTTTGCGGTTTAGATATGTGCTGCACTAGCTCAGCTTCCTTGTGTAAGAGCTAGCCTATTGTAACTTATACAGCTTATTCGTATGTACCCATTAGGCATCTTCAACCCACAAATACCCATTTCTCCATTTTGGAGGATCAAAATATAATTTTATATCCAAAAAGTGAATTTGAAGTATTTCACTATTCATGTGAGCTCCAACCCAATAATCTTCATTCCTCCATTTATCAAACATATTGGTTTTATCATTAAAGGGTGAGGACAAAAAAAGACATGAGAGGAATTTGGAAAGATGAATAGTGAAATGGAGGTGATCCTCCATAATTTTTTGAGCCTCCATATTTGGAGGGTGAAAAACTATTCTCCAAAATAGAGGATGGGTTGGGAAGAGGTTTTCCTCCAAAATGGAGGAATAGAGGTAAAAATGGAGTTATGGAAGGTGGGTTGAAGATGCCCTTCGGAAAATAATACACTTACTTCTTTTGAAAATTTGAGAAGTACCTATCCAATTTCATCCCAAACCACAAAAGTAAAAATGGTGTTATGGAAGGTGGGTTGAAGAGAGAAATTTGTTTCGTTTCTGTCCGTGAAGGAAATATTCAAAACCTCAACGTTAGTCTCGGCTCCATTGGGAATTTAAAGGGTCAACAGAAAATAAATCAATTAAGGTTCTACTGTTCCTTCTTTATACTCTCTTTCGTCTCATATTGTTTGTCTTTTATATCAAAAAATAAATCAACTATGTGCATAATTTCCCAAAATATCTTTCCGTACTGATTTGAAGGTCTCACTAATTTTTTAAATCAGATAAAAAAACTAACTTTTTAAATTGGACATAAACAATATGGAATGGAGATAGTGTGTATTCTCTTTACTATTTTACTACGAGGGGAATTTTCCAAATCGGCTTAGAGCATCTCTAAGAGGCTTGCTATTTGCACTTTGTTGGCTACTATGTCTAGCTAGGGTTGTAAACGAGACAAATCGAAATGGAACTTTTAAAATGTTCGCGCTCGTTTCATTAAGTTTTAAACTAACTCGAAATGAGCTTGAACTCGGTGAAAATTTGACGAAGCCGAAGTTCGGTAGCAGCTTTGCCGAGGTTCGAGTTTTAACTCTAACTTGTTTCACGAAAGCCTTAGCGAGTAAAAAACACCAGATATTTATGCTTTCATGCAAGTCTAGAACTGCAAACAAATCTTTTATTTTGTACATAAATAAGCCTATCCATATATAAAAATTATAAGAACATACTAAAATTTAAGTTTACAATACATTTATAAGTTTATACATGTACAAGTTACAAAACTTTCATTATGTAAATGTGAAAGTTATACATATTCAAGGTTATATATGAAATTCTTATGAGATATACGTATATATTCTAAGTTCGCGAGTCTAATGGAGTTGAATATTGTCAAATTCAAGTTTGGCTTGTTTATTAAACGAGTCTAAAATTGATTCGGCCAGACTCGCTAGTTTAATCAATCGAAACTCAACGCAGCCTTTATCGAGTCGTAGTCTCAAATAGTTAACTACTACCATTTTTACAAATTTTATGCCTAAATTCAAACCAAAAATCATGTTTCAATAGACTTGCTATTTGGCTATCTACTCTAGCTTTGTTCCTTTTGGCTTGCTACTACTAGTAGCAAGGCTTTTGCCTCTCTACTATACTTTTTTTCTCATTTTTCTTCTTTACTTTCCTTCATTGCACTCCACTTCTGCCCTAAAAGTAGAGAGTGAAGAACAAAAATAGAGAGTGGTATTGAAACCAATGGTTAAAATGTGCCTAGGCAAAATAGAAGTGTACCTTATTTTGTACTTTTGGCTAGTTGAAGTGTCTAGTAGTATTGGAGATGCTTAAGAGCATTCTTATCAGGCTCTCTATATTTTGCACCAAATTTAAGTTTAAAAACACCTTTATTTAGGACATTACTTTTTAAAAAATTCGCAAAATTCGGTTCATTATTCCCACTTTACTGTATTAAATTATTTTTTCTTTCTACTTTTACTTTTCTATTTCAATATCTTTCTTAATATTTTCTTTCTTATATTTTACTCCATCCGTCTCTTTTAAGTGATCCACTTTAAAACGCGTGTATTTTTGCGGATGTTTTAAAATATACTTTCGTATATCCTTTTTGAATTTTTTTTGACACCAAATTAAAGTACTCAATGAGCACTAAAAACAAATTAAAAATTTATATAGAGAAATATATTTTTTAGGGGTTTGAAATTACACGTATTGTTGTATGGATCACTTAAAAAGGGACAGAGGAAGTACTACTTTAAAGCCAAAAAAATTTTAATACTCTACAAATTTTAATACTTTACAAATAAATTTAGTCGGGAGGAACTCAAACATCAAAACTTCCAATGATTTTTTTGTTGGGTTTTCATAGTGATGAAAGTTTCTTTTGAATAGCCTTTTAAAAAATCATCTAAAAGAGTAAAATTAAAGTAGAGAGAAAACTCCTCTAAAACCTCTAAAATCAAACCAAACTCACCAAACGAACTCACCAATTTGAAGATTTTATAACTTTGATACAGTAACTTAACAAATTTGGTAACCTACTATTCACTCACCAAAAGAGGAGGAGGGAGGGAAGAGTAAAAATTTGAATAGAGAGTATGATTCTGTGAGTTTTTGATAAAATGACTTGCTATAGTTTGAATAGAGAATCTAATTTTGTGAATTTTTTGAAAAGTGACTTGCTAAATTATAAAAGTTGTTATTGAGGTTAAATTTGGCGTTTTTTTTTTGGTGTGTCAAATAAGGATGCCCTTAGCGCATCATCATCAGCTTGTCTATTTTAACTTTAAAGTTATAGTAGAGAGTAAACTCCTCTAAAACCTCAAAAATTAGCATCACCAAACAAACTCACCAATTTGAAGATTTTTTAACTTTGATATAGTAACTTAAAAATTTAGTGACCTACTGTTCACTTCATCGAAAGACGAGATTTTTTAAGTTTGAATAGAGAGTTTGATTTTGTGAATTTTTTGAAAAGTGACTTGCTAAATTATAAAAGGTGTTTTTGAGGTTAAATTTGATATTTTTTTTAGTGTGCCAAATAAAGATGCTAACTACTTTTAACATTTGCGCTAAAAACGAGAAACTGTTCTTTAATACTAACTGGACAAGGAAAAATGAAATACGTTTTTTTTTTTTTTTCTAGTCTTCCGAAAACGAAACTATTTTTTTTGGGTAATTCAAACAAAACTATTGTTCTTTCGTCTACTCACACGGATCCATCCATCCAGAGACAAATGAAAGGTCCTTATATTAAAATTACCAAACGGTCAAACAAGTGACCGCATAGCGCAGTTGATTAGCGCGTCTGAGTTCGACTCCCACTGTGGTCGCTCATCCTTCTTATCCTCTTTTCTTTTTGGACCTTCAAATTAGGGTTTTAGGCACTGCTTACCCCACCCTCTCTCCCTCTCGCTGGTTTCAGATTAGCTGTTGGAGACGGCAAGAATCCAAGTTTGGGTTTTGCCATTGTAATCTTCTCTCTTTTTCTCTGTGCGCGCGCGGACTCTGCATTTGAAGGTAAATTAAAACTCAGATTCTCTCAATTCAAGTAAACCCTCTTATTGCTTCCATTTCCTTTATGTTTCGTTTGTTTTTGATTGGAAATTCGTAGCCGCTTTGGTTTCTTAAAAACTCAAGTTTGAAATTTGTTTCTTGGCAGCTGGAGAAGTGATATAACTGAAGAATCAATAAGTATTCTGGTTTCGTTTGAAGAGTTACAGAGAATGGCTTCAACAGGACAACCCCAATCATCTCTGAAGCGACGCGATTCATCAACCGGAACAAGGGAAGGGGATCAACTGATTATAACCCCTTTAGGTGCTGGCAATGAAGTTGGTCGCTCCTGCGTTTACATGTCTTACAAAGGCAAAACTGTTATGGTATATTGCAGTTAACTCATCTGCATTACTCCCTCCGTTTCTAAATAATAGCCTCCACTTTCTCTTTCTTGCAATTTTTCAAATCAAAAGACCAAGTACATTCTTGTATCATTTTTCGAATTTTTTCGCACCGAATTAAAGTACACGTCGAGTTCTTTTATTCGGTGCAAAAAAATTCGAAAAATGATACATGAAAGTACTTTATTTTTTTATTTGAAAAATGACACGATTTTTCGTAGTGGACTATTAATTTGGAACACAGGGAGTACATTTTTACGTTTGGGTTTTTTTAGTTTCATCATTGTTGAGACCTAAGTCACATTATGTGCATTCGCGAGTGTGAAAGGTTCTTTCAAAAACATCTCAAACTACTAAAAGTCGGTAGGGCAAGGATTGGGAGCGGGGATGGAGGGTCCAACCGAAGGATTATGTGACCTAGGTTGAAACCATCTCCGGACCTTGCTTAAACTTTTAGCGCTCTGAAGGGAAAATTAAAATCAGAGCATAAACTTGAGTAAAAGTTTCATTAATGGGATAGTTTCAAATTTGAAATACAGGAAACGAACTTCGAAAATTTAAGCAGAGATTTGAGTCTCCCTTGATTTGAATAAAAGTTTAAGGAGAGATTTGAGTAAGGAGTGGAGGAGTTCAAAAGGATTAGTGAAATGTCATTGACTATTATGTGTATTTCCATGTATCTTTATTATTATTTGTTTTCTCGCCTCCAACAGTTTGACTGTGGAATTCATCCTGCTTACTCAGGGATGGCTGCTTTGCCGTACTTTGACGAAATTGATCCTGGTACCATTGATGTGCTTCTCGTTACCCAGTATGTACTCTGGTTCTTGTTCTTTTATAGTCTAATTTAACATTGTGTGATAGATGTGATCTCCTTGCGTCTAATTGTTTGGTTACTGTGCATTTAGTATCAAATCAGCTAATTTCATGCTGAACTGATTTACCTTTCAGATTGTTCTTCCTGCTTTTCTTGGAAATGAAATTTCTGTCTATGCTTGGGTTGTGTACTCATTTAACGTTTGATTAGTAAGTTGCTACTGCGATTTATTCTCGGAAATAGGGTTTGTCGAGCTGAGCTTATCAGCATGATTAGTATTTAGTTTTAAAATCACAATGCAGTACAAAAAGGTATCTATCTTCTCCACCAGCTGAAAGTTTGCAATGAGTCAAAGTTGTTCATTTTTTTACACATACAGAAGTTTTTGGTTGCCTTTTCTAAATGTCAGTTCTTCTTTAGGGAATGGAGTTGTTCTCTTCTAAAATTCATTACTTTGGCTAGTTTCTATGGTGCTGTTTCAGTGTACTTTCTAAGTAACTTTTGTATGTCTTTGTGTTGCCTTCAGTTTTATGACATCAATCAATCTCTTTCACCATCACTTTTGACATTCTTAATTGGTACGATGCTTCTTTTCGTTTTGTTTTTTCCTCTTTTATTGGACGGTTATGCAATATGGGGCAATTTTTTTGGTTGCAGCTTTCACTTGGATCATGCTGCTTCCCTTCCATACTTTTTGGAGAAGGTTTGTCTCTTTCTTTATTACACTTTTACTCGAGTAGTGCTCTTCCGTTTCTTGTAGATGCTAAAACCTATATGTTTGCTTTGTAGACGACATTCAAAGGGAGAGTGTTTATGACCCATGCAACAAAGGCTATCTATAAGTTGCTCTTGTCTGACTATGCGAAAGTGAGCAAAGTTTCTGTTGAAGATATGCTTTATGATGAACAAGATATTCTTCGTTCTATGGACAAAATTGAGGTATGTTTATTTATTGTTGAAGTTGCTTGATATCTTCCTTTTCTGGATCTTTTTCCCAGTAATGCTGTTTTTACTTTTGTCTTGGCTTCATAATTTGAATAACAAGTCTTGTGCTAGATGTATACGATGTCGGATTGAAATGGCGATCATTATTAAGGAATTTAGTTTAGAAAATTTGTTCTGTTGTCTCGTAATGAGTAAAAAGTATCAGCAATCAGTGTATTGTGTTTGTATTTCTTTTCTTATATTCCATCTGGATGAATGTGCTTCTGTTATTGTGTTATAATTGCAAATTTTCTTTTGAAAGTAAGAAACTGATTCCTCCAGAGAACAGATTGCATTTCTTCTTCTTCGTACTATATTGCTTGGTTGATTTATTTTGAGCTCCAGCAGTACATTTTTATTACTCAATTGGAACTTACTTTGTAGTATTGAATGGTTTTTTCAGATGGAAAATAGCGTCAAGCCAAATGCATTACACATTTACCAACTCTAATTCAGAAAATTTACCGATATTGTTCTTCTTGAATAGGACTTCTTATTGCGTTGGTTCAATTTATCCAATTTTTGCATGATAACGACGATTACTTGTTACAGGAAAATGCTGATGATGAACTATATACGTGTAGAATATCTTGAAGATTAATTGATCTTGTATCTACCCTAACTATTTTGACATCTTCAATTAGGTTGTTTCATTCTTTTATGAGGTCAGAACTACTTTTTTGAAGCTTGAAAGTTTAGATATGTTAAACTACACCTTCAGCTGTTGCAAGTCCAGCTCCTTTTGTTCTATTCTACAAAGGCCACTCACTATAGCTTTCACAATTTTGGTTGGGAGTTTTATTTAACTCTAAAACTCGTCACAGCAGTTATAGCCTTCTCTGAATCACGGGACGACCAATCATTTTTTTCCCAACTGGTCTCAAGTGCTGTTTTTGTTGAACTATTGTTTGTTTGGAATTTTGGTTTCCTGAAATCTAAATTTATTATCCACCTGGAACTTAATTATCAATGCTTCATAGTTGACACAATATCCTGCCTTGCAGGTTATAGACTTTCATCAGACCTTAGAGGTTAACGGTATCCGTTTCTGGTGTTACACTGCTGGCCATGTCCTTGGTGCTGCCATGTTTATGGTAGACATTGCTGGTGTCGAGTCCTCTACACCGAGACTACTTCATGCTGAAGAGGATCGTCATCTCCGTGCTGCCGAGATGCCGCAATTTTCACCAGACATTTGCATCATTGAATCCACATACGGCGTTCAGCTCCACCAATCGCGACATATCAGAGAGAAACGATTCACCGATGTTATCCACTCCACCATTTCCCAAGGTGGTCGTGTCCTAATTCCTGCATTTGCTCTTGGCCGTGCCCAAGAACTTCTATTGATCCTCGACGAGTATTGGTCGAATCATCCTGAGCTCCACAACATTCCTATCTATTATGCCTCCCCACTGGCGAAAAGATGTATGGCGGTTTACCAGACCTACATTAATGCCATGAACGAGAGGATCCGGAACCAATTTGCCAATTCAAACCCGTTTGATTTCAAGCACATATTACCTTTGAAGAGCATTGAGAATTTTAACGACGTGGGACCGTCAGTGGTGATGGCAAGTCCAAACGGGCTCCAGAGTGGGCTATCTCGACAGCTGTTTGATAAGTGGTGTGCGGATAAGAAAAACGCTTGTGTTATACCTGGATATGTTGTCGAGGGAACTTTAGCGAAAACCATTATCAATGAACCCAAAGAAGTTACCCTGATGAACGGTCTGACGGCTCCTTTGAACATGCAAGTTCATTACATTTCCTTCTCAGCTCACGCGGATTATGCCCAGACGAGTGCATTCTTGAAAGAACTCATGCCTCCTAATATAATTCTTGTTCATGGACAAGCGAATGAGATGGGTAGGCTCAAGCAGAAGCTTATTACCTTGTTTGCCGACGGAAACACCAAAATTATTTCCCCTAAGAACTGCCAATCTGTTGAAATGTACTTCAACTCGGAGAAAATGGCGAAAACGATTGGAAAACTTGCGGAAAAGGTCCCGGAAGTTGGTGAATCTGTCAGCGGCTTATTGGTAAAGAAGGGTTTCACTTATCAGATCATGGGGCCCGATGAACTCCACGTCTTCTCTCAGCTATCCACCGCGAATGTCATTCAGAGGATTACCATCCCTTACTCCGGTGCGTTCGGTGTGATCAAATACAGACTTAAGCAGATATACGAGAGCATAGAGTCTTCGACGGATGAGGAGTCTGGGGTTTTAACTCTGCGAGTGCACGATAGAGTCACAGTGAAGCAAGAGTCGGAGAAGCACATCTCTGTGCATTGGAATGCAGACCCCATTAGTGACATGGTGTCTGACTCGATTGTTGCTTTGGTGTTGAATGTGAGCCGGGAGATGCCTAAAATAGTTGAAGAGCCGGAACCTGCAATAAACGAGGAAGAAAATAAGAAGAAGTTGGAAAAGATATGCCGTGCTTTGCTTGTTTCGCTTTTTGGGGACGTGAAGCAGGGAGAGAATGGTAAATTGGTGATAAGCGTCGATGGGAATGTGGCGTATCTTGATAAACAGAGTGGGGACGTCGAGAGCGAAAATGACGGTCTTAGGGAAAGAGTAAGGACGGCGTTTCGAAGGATCCAAAGTGCTGTGAAGCCAATCCCTCTTTCTGCTGCTTCTTAAACAGTTCTGTTTTTCCTGGTTTCCTTTCCATCCTTAGAAGTGTTTCCAGTTTCTTGTACCATTTTAAGCAAGTACTATATGGATACTGAACTTTTCCACCGAGGTGGGCCTTGAAAACACTAATTGATGGATTGGTGTAGCAGGTCGGGTGATACATGATAGTTTCTTGCGAGAAAAACTTTGGTTCCGGCTCAGTACCACATGGTGGTACCGAGCACACATCTCGGCCATCCAAAAGTGTTTTGAATGGTCTGGATTTTAGAGAGAGAGAGAGAGAGAGAGAGGAGAGAGGGAGGGAGAAATCTGGGTCGTCCAAAATACTTTTAGATGACCTAGATGTGTGCTTGGCCACCACGTCAGCCTTATCCTATTTGCACCATAGTTTTTCTTGTTTCTTACTTATTTTTCACTGATGAACCAATTTTGGGGTATGTTTTTTGGGTACTTCTGGGAATTTTGTTCTGTTTTCTGATGAAGTTTTGACCAGGCTCTGGTCCAGTCTTTAATCATCTAGTTTGGGTCCTTCCTTGGTGATCCTGTTGCGGGTGGCTGTGCCCACAAAAACAGCCTTTGTCCGAAGCCCAGAAATATAAACCTCTGTTCACAATGTAATGGTTGACAAGTATAACAAAATTGTAAAACAAAATCAAGTCGGTTAGATATCGGTAATTTAGTTAACAAAACCACATTTGTCCATAATACTACATTTTTTCGAACATTTGTAACTGCCCAAAAGGTTTGTTCACTTCGTTCTAGGTATCCGATTGGCTTAATTTTTTGTGTGTGTCACATGCATCAGGTTATACTTAATGAACTGTTTATATCGCATTTTTTGGATTTGGGACGATGCCCGTTTAGTGGGCACAGCCAAATTTGGTGGTGGGGAATTTGACGACGGTATGCCTGGTGGTGATAGATACAAGATCAAAGAGGACAGAGAGCTCAACTTTTTCCCTGAGAAAATGGAGGGAAGTCAACGGCGGGTGCCGAATTTAAAATTTTAACGCAACCTCATGTATCAAGTTGAAATATTACGAAATTTAGGTATATATAAGGCATTTGAGTGATGATATTTTCGAAAATTTTATTAAAAAAATGAGCAACGTTGGGGATGCATCTACGTTAAATTTTACATCATCCCTTGGAGGTGACGGTAAGATATACAATAGTATTAAGTGGATGTAAACAGTGGTGGAGTCAGGATTTTTGCTCGAGTAGGGCTGACTTAATAGACATTTCTTTATCCAAAAGTATAATTATGATACAGATTTGCTTTTCAATATAATTTACTTGTGTATTGCAAATATTCTAGTCTAATGTATTAAAAATACCTGAATCGTTTTGTTTTATTTGTTTAGGCTACAACACTACTCATATGCTTGTTTTTCAAGTTATGAAAGGAATTGGACTCTCTCTCTCTCTCTCTCTCTCGCAGCACAATTACCGACACTATTGGTACTGGGTAGAATTGATTTGTATTTTGCAATTTGTGCTGGGTTAAATGAGATCAGTTGTAACTGGTGGTTAAAGTTTTTGTTTTCAAAGGAGAAAATGTACATTATTGCGATAAAAAAAGAAAGGGACATTTACTATCAGGTCACCCTTTAATCCCATAATTACCATCAGGTCAAGCCTAATTCTGAAAAATTCTCATCAACTCCTCAACCCGTATAAAAATGCATAAATCATAGGTTACCCTATGAAAGTGCATAAAATTCTCAGGTACCCTATAAAAATGCCTAAACCACTAAACCTTATAATAAGAAAGTGCACCCTAAACCTAAACTCTAGGGTACCCTAAGATTAGGGTACCTTATGAAAGTGCCTAAAATCCTAGGGTACCTTATGAAAGTGCCTAAAATTCTAGGGTTACCCTACGACTAGGGTTACCCTATGAAAGTGCTTAAAATCCTAGGGTATCCTACGACTAGGATACCCGTGAAAATGCCTAAAATCCTAGGGTCCTCTATGAAAGTTCCTAAACCACTAAAATCCTATAATAGGAAAGTGCACCTTAAATCTAAACTCTACGGTACCCTTATGACAAGGGTACCCTACGATTAGGGTACCCTATGAAAGTGCCTAAAATCCTAGGGTATTTTAAATCCTAGGGTACTTCATGAAAGTGCCTAAACCACTAAAACCCTATAATAGGAAAGTGCACCCTAAACCTAAACTTAAAAAAAGAGTGACTTACCTTCGTGGTAATTAAAAAAAATGACTTACCTTATTGGTAATTAGACATCTCTTTTCTAGACCTAGAGATAATAATCCCAAAAAGAAAACGAGAATCAGCAGAAACCCAAAACAGCCCTTCATCTTCCGCGCACCTGGGCTTCCATTCTCTCTCTAAAATAGTTTTCCTGCTCCACTTTCTCGAGTTTTCCCGGAGACTTCCAACTTCGATCAAGCCCACACAAGGAAGTACTCTTGTTATTGAAGTGAAACCTGATGTTGGTTCCCCACCAATTGAACAACAATTCGTTCACTTTTTTCAATGTTTAACACAACTATGTTGTGGTATTTGCGGGATCCGGGGACCCTGTGGCGTACTTAATGCTCTGTACGGTGCAATGCAGCATTTCAGTCATCTAAAAGTGTTCTTTGCGGTTCCGATTTAACAAAAGAAAAAAACTCTTTCAAGAAAGAAAAGACTCTTTCAGGGAAGGGTTTTATTTAAATCCCTACTATTAAAAGCACTTTTGCGGTTTAGATATGTGCTGCACTAGCTCAGCTTCCTTGTGTAAGAGCTAGCCTATTGTAACTTATACAGCTTATTCGTATGTACCCATTAGGCATCTTCAACCCACAAATACCCATTTCTCCATTTTGGAGGATCAAAATATAATTTTATATCCAAAAAGTGAATTTGAAGTATTTCACTATTCATGTGAGCTCCAATCCAATAATCTTTATTCCTCCATTTCTCAAACATATTGGTTGTATCATTAAAGGGTGAGGACAAAAAAAGACATGAGAGGAATTTGGAAAGATGAATAGTGAAATGGAGGTGATCCTCCATAATTTTTTGAGCCTCCATATTTGGAGGGTGAAAAACCATTCTCCAAAATAGAGGATGGGTTGGGAAGAGGTTTTCTTCCAAAATGGAGGAATAGAGGTAAAAATGGAGCTTTGGAAGGTGGGTTGAAGATGCCCTTAGGAAAATAATACACTTACTTCTTTTGAAAATTTGAGAAGTACCTATCCAACTTCATCTCAAACCACAAAAGTAAAAATGGTGTTATGGAAGGTAGGTTGAAGAGAGAAATTTGTTTCGTTTCTGTCCGTGAAGGAAATATTCAAAACCTCAACGTTAGTCTCGGCTCCATTGGGAATTTAAAGGGTCAACAGAAAATAAATCAATTAAGGTTCTACTGTTCCTTCTTTAAGCTCTCTTTCGTCTCATATTGTTTGTCTTTTACATCAAAAAATAAATCAACTATGTGCATAATTTCCCAAAATATCTTTCCGTACTGATTTGAAGGTCTCACTAATTTTTTAAATCAGATAAAAAAAACTAACTTTTTAAATTGGACATAAACAATATGGAATGGAGATAGTATGTATTCTCTTTACTATTTTACTACGAGGGGAATTTTCCAAATCGGCTTAGAGCATCTCTAAGAGGCTTGCTATTTGCACTTTGTTGGCTACTATGTCTAGCTAGGGCTGTAAACGAGCCAAATCGAGCCGAGCTTTAAAATATTCAGGTTCGTTCATTAAGTTTTTAAACGAACTCGAGCGGAGCTCGAACTCGGTGAAAATTTGACGAGCTGAGTTCGAGCCGAGCTTGCCGAGGTTTGAGTCGAACTCGAACTTGTTCACGAGCCTTAGCGAGTAAAAAACACTAGATATTTATGCTTTCATGCAAGTCTAGAACTGCAAACAAATCTTTTTATTTTGTACATAAAGAAGCCTATCCATATATAAAAATTATAAGAACATACTAAAATTTAAGTTTACAATACATTTATAAGTTTATACATGTACAAGTTACAAAACTTTCATTATGTACATGTGAAAGTTATACATATTCAAGGTTATATATGAAATTCTTATGAGATATACGTATATATTCTAAGTTCGCGAGTCTAATCGAGCCGAATATTGTCAAATTCAAATTTGGCTCGTTTATTAAACGAGTCTAAAATTGAGGTTCAGGTTCAGTTCGTTTAGTAACCAAATCGAACTCGAACGAGCCTTTACCGAGTCGAGTTTCAAATAGTTTACGAACGGCTCAGTTCATTTACAGCCTTATGCCTAGCCAAACCAAAAAATCATGTTTCAATAGACTTGCTGCTTGGCTATCTACTCTAGCTTTGTTCCTTTTGGCTTGCTACTACTAGTAGCAAGGCTTTTGCCTCTCTACTCTACTTTTTTCTCATTTTTCTTCTTTACTTTCCTTCATTGCCCTCCACTTTTGCCCTAAAAGTAGAGAGTGAAGAACAAAAATAGAGAGTGGTATTTAAACCAATGGTTAAAATGTGCCTAGGCAAAATAGAAGTGTACCTTATTTTGTAATTTTGGCTAGTTGAAGTGTCTAATAGTATTGGAGATGCTTAAGAGCATCCTTGTTAGGCTCTCTATATTTTGCACCAAATTTAAGTTTAAAAACACCTCTATTTAGCACATTACTTTTTCAAAAATTCGCAGAATTCGGTTCATTATTCCCACTTTACTGTATTAAATTATTTTTTCTTTCTACTTTTACTTTTCTATTTCAATATCTTTCTTAATATTTTCTTTCTTATATTTTACTCCATCCGTCCCCTTTTAAGTGATCCACTTGGAAAACGTGTATTTTTGCGGATGTTTTAAAATATACTTTCGTATATCCTTTTTGAATTTTTTTTGACACCAAATTAAAGTACTCAATGAGCACTAAAAACAAATTAAAAATTTATAAAGAGAAATATATTTTTTAGGAGTTTGAAATTACACGTATTGCTGTATGGATCACTTAAAAAGGGACGGAGGAAGTACTACTTTAAAGCCAAAAAAAATTTAATACTCTGCAAATTTTAATACTTTACAAATAAATTTAGTCGGGAGGAACTCAAACATCAAAACTTCCAATGATTTTTTTGTTGGGTTTTCATAGTGATGAAAGTTTCTTTTGAATAGCCTTTTAAAAAATCATCTAAAAGAGTAAAATTAAAGTAGAGAGAAAACTCCTCTAAAACCTCTAAAATCAAACTGAACTCACAAATTTGAAGATTTTATAACTTTGATACAGTAACTTAACAAATTTGGTAACCTACTGTTCACTCACCAAAAGAGGAGGAGGGAGGGAAGAGTAAAAATTTGAATAGAGAGTATGATTCTGCGAGTTTTTGATAAAATGACTTGCTAAAATTTGAATAGAAAATCTGATTTTGTGAATTTTTTGAAAAGTGACTTGCTAAATTATAAAAGTTGTTATTGAGGTTAAATTTGGCGTTTTTTTTGTGTGTCAAATAAGGATGCCCTTAGCGCATCATCATCAACTTGTCTATTTTAACTTTAAAGTTATAGTAGAGAGCAAACTCCTCCAAAACCTCAAAAATTAGCATCACCAAACAAACTCACCAATTTGAAGATTTTTTAACTTTGACCTACTGTTCACTTCATTGAAAGAGGAGGAGAGAGGGAAAAATAAAAGTTTGAATCGAGAGTCTGATTCTACAAACTTTTGATAAATTGACTTGGTAAAGTTTGAATAGAGAGTCTGATTTTGTGAATTTTTTGAAAAGTGACTTGCTAAATTATAATAGGTGTTTTTGAGGTTAAATTTGATGTTTTTTTTAGTGTGCCATATAAAGATGCTAACTACTTTTAACATTTGCGCTAAAAACGAGAAACTGTTCTTATACTAACTGGACAAGGAAAAATGAAATACGTAGGCTCCGTTCAATTGTCAGGAACGTTATACAGGAAAGTCAGTCACAGGTAAAGTAGATTGAAGTGAAGTAAAGGAAAAGAAAATCTACTTTCCTGTGAGTGTTCAGTAGACAAAGAAATTATGTAGGAAAATTAAATTTAGTTGTTCATTTTCCAAGAAAAAAAATACTTACATGAAAATTATTTTATCTCTATTCAGTAGTTATTTCAAATAAAATTAATTTTAGGAGCTATTCATCCAAGCAAAAAATTAATACACACGAATTGTTACCTTTGAATCATCAGTCAAGTCAAAAATCAGTCATAAGAAAAGAAAAAAAGTTAAGTTTGGTTTGGCTTAATAAGCCATTTGACTTTTTTTGTATGTTCCTATTCAATTTTTCATATCTATATATTTCACGTCAAATTTTTGTGAATTATTAGTACGTCTCGACGAGAAGAATCGGAAAAATAAAAAATAATGATTGAAAATCAAATTTTTTTAATAGAGACAAAAATAAATCAAAAAGTTTTTTTGTGCTTTTTTTTTTTGTCTTTATTCAAAGAATTTTGAATTTTGAACATAATTTTTACTTTTTCAATGTTTCTCGTTTAGATGAACAAATAATCGATAAAAAATTAATGCAAACTAACAAATGCAATAAAAAATTGAATAAAAAAAGCCAAGTAGCTAGCTTATTTAGATGCTTAAAAGATAAATACATAAGATAAAATAAAACCAATATTAACCAACGGTGATTAATTGATTGGTACAAACAAAGCAAAAGACTAATAACAATATTAAAATCACACATATGTAAAACCAACATATTGACTACATTGCCTACATTTATAAAAGAAAACAAAGAAAAAATGGAGAATTGTACGAAATATGGGAAATAAAGGAGTAAGGGAGAACATTGGCGGAAAAAACTTGAGAATGGAGAAAAGATAGAACTTTCCCGTGATGCTAAATTCCATATATTTTGCAAGACTAGTTTTACAAGAAAGTGAGTCCTGGTGGGAAAACTATTTTCTACGATCCTTTCATTTTCTTGGTAACTGAACATTCCAAAACATGTGGGAAAACTAACTTTTCCTTCCTTTCTCATCCTTTCTTGACAACTGAACGGGGCGTGTGTTTTTTTCTTCTTCTAGTCTTCTGAAAACGAAACTATTTTTTTTGGGTAATTCAAACAAAACTATTGTTCTTTCGTCTGCTCACACGGATCCATCCATCCAGAGACAAATGAAAGGTCCTTATATTAAAATTACCAAACGATCAAACAAGTGACCGCATAGCGCAGTGGATTAGCGCGTCTGACTTCGGATCAGAAGGTCGTGGGTTCGACTCCCACTGTGGTCGCTCATCCTTCTTATACTCTTTTCCTTTTGGACCTTCAAATTAGGGTTTTAGGCACTGCTTACCCCACCCTCTCTCCCTCTCCCTCTCGCTGGTTTCAGATTAGCTGTTGGAGACGGCAAGAATCCAAGTTTGGGTTTTGCCATTGTAATCTTCTCTCTCTTTTTCTCTGTGTGCGCGCGGACTCTGCATTTGAAGGTAAATTAAAACTCAGATTCTCTCAATTCAAGTAAACCCTCTTATTGCTTCCATTTCCTTTATGTTTCGTTTGTTTTTGATTGGAAATTCGTAGCCGCTTTGGTTTCTTAAAAACCCAAGTTTGAAATTTGTTTCTTGGCAGCTGGAGAAGTGATATAACTGAAGAATCAATAAGTATTCTGGTTTCGTTTGAAGAGTTACAGAGAATGGCTTCAACAGGACAACCCCAATCATCTCTGAAGCGACGCGATTCATCAACCGGAACAAGGGAAGGGGATCAACTGATTATAACCCCTTTAGGTGCTGGCAATGAAGTTGGTCGCTCCTGCGTTTACATGTCTTACAAAGGCAAAACTGTTATGGTATATTGCAGTTAACTCATCTGCATTACTCCCTCCGTTTCTAAATAATAGCCTCCACTTTCTCTTTCTTGCAATTTTTCAAATCAAAAGACCAAGTACATTCTTGTATCATTTTTTGAATGCCAAGACCGAATTAAAGTACACGCCGAAGTTCTTTTTATTCGTGCAAAAAATTCGAAAAATGATACATGAAAGTACTTTATTTTTTTATTTGAAAAATGACACGATTTTTCGTAGTGGACTATTAATTTGGAACACAGGGAGTACATTTTTACGTTTGGGTTTTTTAGTTTCATCATTGTTGAGACCTAAGTCACATTATGTGCATTCGCGAGTGTGAAAGGTTCTTTCAAAAACATCTCAAACTACTAAAAGTCGGTAGGGCAAGGATTGGGAGCGGGGATGGAGGGTCCAACCAAAGGATTATGTGACCTAGGTTGAAACCATCTCCGGACCTTGCTTAAACTTTTAGTGCTCTGAAGGGAAAATTAAAATCAGAGCATAAACTTGAGTAAAAGTTTCATTAATGGGATAGTTTCAAATTTGAAAGACAGGAAACGACCTTCGAAAATTTAAGCAGAGATTTGAGTCTCCCTTGATTTGAATAAAAGTTAAGTTTTGAGTAAGGAGTGGAGGAGTTCAAAAGGATTAGTGAAATGTCATTGACTATTATGTGTATTTCCATGTATCTTTATTATTATTTGTTTTCTCGCCTTCAACAGTTTGACTGTGGAATTCATCCTGCTTACTCGGGGATGGCTGCTTTGCCGTACTTTGACGAAATTGATCCTGGTACCATTGATGTGCTTCTCGTTACCCAGTATGTACTCTGGTTCTTGTTCTTTTATAGTCTAATTTAACATTGTGTGATAGATGTGATCTCCTTGCGTCTAATTGTTTGGTTACTGTGCATTTAGTATCAAATCAGCTAATTTCGTGCTGAACTGATTTACCTTTCGGATTGTTCTTCCTGCTTTTCTTGGAAACGAAATTTCTGTCTATGCTTGGGTTGTGTACTCATTTAACGTTTGATTAGTAAGTTGCTACTGCGATTTATTCTCGGAAATAGGGTTTGTCGAGCTGAGCTTATCAGCATGATTAGTATTTAGTTTTAAAATCACAATGCAGTACAAAAAGGTATCTATCTGCTTGAACGCTTGTTGAGCTGCTGCCAAGCTAGTGCAGTTAAGACACAATTAAGCTTAGTCTCTCCAAAGAAGAGTTCTTATGCTTTATATGTTAACGTCAACAATGTTGAAAAGCAACCCACTGGGGTAGCCAGGCAGTCCAAGGTTATCTCTGACACACCTCGACTTAACAGATACATGTGGCTTGTTGGTAGTTGTTGGTATCCAGAGTTTATCTGGCATGAGTGTGTCCAAAGTTGCCCTTCATTGTGGGGTTTCTCAAAAGCAAAAACTACTACTGTGAAATAAAAATATTGAGTTTAAAGATCTAGGTTCGTACAAGCTTGCCCTTCACTCATCTACTTCCAATTAAAACACTGCGATGGATGGAATTTTTGCAAGAGTTCAAGGGGCATTAAATAGTTAGTGTCTCACTCTCACCCTTTGCTGGTATTGGACTGCAGAATTGTTACTTGTAAGCATGTCCGGGGAATTTGTTGCATCTTCTCCACCAGCTGAAAGTTTCCAATGAGTCAAAGTTGTTCATTTTTTTACACATACAGAAGTTTTTGGTTGCCTTTTCTAAATGTCAGTTCTTCTTTAGGGAATGGAGTTGTTCTCTTCTAAATTTCATTACTTTGGCTAGTTTCCATGGTGCTGTTTCAGTGTACTTTCTAAGTAACTTTTGTATGTCTTTGTGTTGCCTTCAGTTTTATGACATCAATCAATCTCTTTCACCATCACTTTTGACATTCTTAATTGGTACGATGCTTCTTTTCGTTTTGTTTTTTCCTCTTTTATTGGACGGTTATGCAATATGGGGCAATTTTTTTGGTTGCAGCTTTCACTTGGATCATGCTGCTTCCCTTCCATACTTTTTGGAGAAGGTTTGTCTCTTTCTTAATTACACTTTTACTCAAGTAGTGCTCTTCCGTTTCTTGTAGATGCTAAAGCCTATATGTTTGTTTTGTAGACAACATTCAAAGGGAGAGTGTTTATGACCCATGCAACAAAGGCTATCTATAAGTTGCTCTTGTCTGACTATGTGAAAGTGAGCAAAGTTTCTGTTGAAGATATGCTGTATGATGAACAAGATATTCTTCGTTCTATGGACAAAATTGAGGTATGTTTATTTATTGTTGATGTTGCTTGATATCTTCCTTTTCTGGATCTTTTTCCCAGTAATGCTGTTTTTTTTTACTTTCGTCTTGGCTTCATAATTTGAATAACAAGTCTTGTGCTAGATGTATACGATGTCGGATTGAAATGGTGATCATTATTAAGGAATTTAGTTTAGAAAATTTGTTCTGTTGTCTAGTAAGGAGTAAAAAGGATCAGCAATCAGTGTATTGTGTTTGTATTTCTTTTCTTATATTCCATCTGGATGAATGTGCTTCTGTTATTGTGTTATAATTGCAAATTTTCTTTTGAAAATAAGAAACTGATTCCTCCAGAGAACAGATTGCATTTCTTCTTCTTTGTACTATATTGCTTGGTTGATTTAATTTGAGCTCCAGCAGTACATTTTTATTACTCAATTGGAACTTTGTAGTATTGAATGGTTTTTTCAGATGGAAAATAGCGTCAAGCCAAATGCATTACACATTTACTAACTCTAATTCAGAAAATTTACCGATATTGTTCTTCTTGAATAGGACTTCTTATTGCGTTGGTTCAATTTATCCAATTTTTGCATGATAACGACGATTACTTGTTACAGGAAAATGCTGATGATGAACTATATACGTGTAGAATATCTTGTAGATTAATTGATCTTGTATCTACCCTAACTATTTTGACATCTTCAATTAGGTTGTTTCATTCTTTTATGAGGTCAGAACTACTTTTTTGAAGCTTGAAAGTTTAGATATGTTAAACTACACCTTCAGCTGTTGCAAGTCCAGCTCCTTTTGTTCTATTCTACAAAGGCCACTCACTATAGCTTTCACAATTTTGGTTGGGAGTTTTATTTAACTCTAAAACTCGTCACAGCAGTTATAGCCTTCTCTGAATCACGGGACGACCAATCATTTTTTTCCCAACTGGTCTCAAGTGCTGTTTTTGTTGAACTATTGTTTGTTTGGAATTTTGGTTTCCTGAAATCTAAATTTATTATCCACCTGGAACTTAATTATCAATGCTTCATAGTTGACACAATATCCTGCCTTGCAGGTTATAGACTTTCATCAGACCTTAGAGGTTAACGGTATCCGTTTCTGGTGTTACACTGCTGGCCATGTCCTTGGTGCTGCCATGTTTATGGTAGACATTGCTGGTGTCCGAGTCCTCTACACCGGAGACTACTCGCGCGAAGAGGATCGTCATCTCCGTGCTGCCGAGATGCCGCAATTTTCACCAGACATTTGCATCATTGAATCCACATACGGCGTTCAGCTCCACCAATCGCGACATATCAGAGAGAAACGATTCACCGATGTTATCCACTCCACCATTTCCCAAGGTGGTCGTGTCCTAATTCCTGCATTTGCTCTTGGCCGTGCCCAAGAACTTCTATTGATCCTCGACGAGTATTGGTCGAATCATCCTGAGCTCCACAACATTCCTATCTATTATGCCTCCCCACTGGCGAAAAGATGTATGGCGGTTTACCAGACCTACATTAATGCCATGAACGAGAGGATCCGGAACCAATTTGCCAATTCAAACCCGTTTGATTTCAAGCACATATTACCTTTGAAGAGCATTGAGAATTTTAACGACGTGGGACCGTCAGTGGTGATGGCAAGTCCAAGCGGGCTCCAGAGTGGGCTATCTCGACAGCTGTTTGATAAGTGGTGTGCGGATAAGAAAAACGCTTGTGTTATACCTGGATATGTTGTCGAGGGAACTTTAGCGAAAACCATTATCAATGAACCCAAAGAAGTTACCCTGATGAACGGTCTGACGGCTCCTTTGAACATGCAAGTTCATTACATTTCCTTCTCAGCTCATGCGGATTATGCCCAGACGAGTGCATTCTTGAAAGAACTCATGCCTCCTAATATAATTCTTGTTCATGGAGAAGCCAATGAGATGGGTAGGCTCAAGCAGAAGCTTATTACCTTGTTTGCCGACGGAAACACCAAAATTATTTCCCCTAAGAACTGCCAATCTGTTGAAATGTACTTCAACTCGGAGAAAATGGCGAAAACGATTGGAAAACTTGCGGAAAAGGTCCCGGAAGTTGGTGAATCTGTCAGCGGCTTATTGGTAAAGAAGGGTTTCACTTATCAGATCATGGGGCCCGATGACCTCCACATCTTCTCTCAGCTATCCACCGCGAATGTCATCCAGAGGATTACCATCCCTTACTCTGGTGCGTTCGGTGTGATCAAATACAGACTTAAGCAGATATATGAGAGCGTAGAGTCTTCGACGGATGAGGAGTCTGGGGTTTTAACTCTGCGAGTGCACGATAGAGTCACAGTGAAGCAAGAGTCGGAGAAGCACATCTCTGTGCATTGGAATGCGGACCCCATTAGCGACATGGTGTCTGACTCGATTGTTGCTTTGGTGTTGAATGTGAGCCGGGAGATGCCTAAAATAGTTGAAGAGCCGGAACCTGCAATAAACGAGGAAGAAAATAAGAAGAAGTTGGAAAAGATATGCCGTGCTTTGCTTGTTTCGCTTTTTGGGGACGTGAAGCAGGGAGAGAATGGTAAATTGGTGATAAGCGTCGATGGGAATGTGGCGCATCTTGATAAACAGAGTGGGGACGTCGAGAGCGAAAATGAAGGTCTTAGGGAAAGAGTGAGGACGGCGTTTCGAAGGATCCAAAGTGCTGTGAAGCCAATCCCTCTTTCTGATGCTATTTAAACAGTTCTGTTTTTCCTGGTTTCCTTTCCATCCTTGGAAGTGTTTCCAGTTTCTTGTACCATTTTAAGCAAGCACTATATGGATACTGAACTTTTCCACCGAGGTGGGCCTTGAAAACACTAATTGATGGATTGTTGTAGCAGGTCGGGTGATACATGGTAGTTTCTTGAGAGAAAAACTTTGGTTCCGGCTCAGTACCACACATAAGCAGATCGGAAGACTTATATCGGCCATCCAAAGTTTTTTTGAATGGCCCGGATTTTAGAGAGAAAAGAGAGAGAGAGAGAGAGAGAGAGAGAGGAGAGAGGGAGGGAGAAATCTGGGTCGTCCAAAATACTTTTAGATGACCTAGATGTGTGCTCGGCACCACGTCAGCCTTATCCTATTTGCACCCTAGTTTTTCTCGTTTCTTACATTTTTTTCACTGATGAAGTTTTAACCAGGCTCTGGTCCAGTCTTTAATCATCTAGTTTGGGCCAGTTTTGGTCCTTCCGTGGTGATCCTGTTGCGGGTGGCTGTGCCCACAAAAACAGCCTTTGTCCGAAGCTCAGAAATATAAACCTCCGTTCACAATGTAATGGTTGAAAAGTATAACAAAATTGTAAAACAAAATCAAGTCAGTCAGATATCGGTAATTTAGTTAACAAAACCACATTTGTCCATAATACTACAATTTTTCGAACATTTGTAACTGCCCAAAAGGTTGGACTTTGCTCACGATGCAGAGGGTTTTGGCATGAAAAATGTCTTGAGCCCTCTTAGAGATTCAATTTTGTGTCAGCCCACACGAAAGAATGGATTCATTTGTTCTTAGAACATTTTTCCAAAGGGCCCCATAAAATTTCAGCTCAATCGGACGGTTATAAGTGCTTGAACCAAAGTCCCACCGTTTCAAACAAAAAAATTTCGATTGAAACAGTGATACTTTGGTTCAAGCACTTCTAACCGTCTGATTGAGCTAAAATTTTGTGGGGCCCTTCGGAAAAATGTTCTAAGAACAATGAACGATTCAAATCACTCGTGTGGGACCCAAAAGTGGGTCCCCGAGAGGGCTCGGTACATTTTCTGTACCCAGCCCTCTGTATCCGTAGGTTTATCCCAAAAGGTTTGTTCACTTCGTTTTAGATATCCTATTGACTTAATTTTTTGCGTGTGTGTGACATGCATCAAGTTATACTTAATGAGCTGTTTACATCGCATTTTTGTATTTGGGACGATGCCCGTTTAGTGGGCACAGCCAAATTTGGTGGTGGGGAATTTGATGACGGTATGCCTGGTGGTGATAGATACAAGATCAAAGAGGACAGAGAGCTCAACTTTTTCCCTGAGAAAATGGAGGGAAGTTAACGGCGGGTGCCGAATTTAAAATTTTAACGCAACCTCATGTATCAAGTTGAAATATTACGAAATTTAGGTATATATAAGGCATTTGAGTGATGATATTTTTGAAAATTTTATTAAAAAAATGAGCAACGTTGGGGATGCATCTAGTTAAATTTTACGTCATCCCTTGGAGGTGATGGTAAGACATACAATAGTATTAAGTGGATGTAAACAGTGGTGGAGTCAAGATTTTTGTTCGAGTAGGGCTGACTTAATAGACATTTTTTTGTCCAAATGTATAATTATGATACGGATTTGCTTTTCAATATAATCTACTTGTGCATTGCAAATATTCTAGCCTAATGTATTAAAAATACCTGAATCGTTTTGTTTTATTTCTTTAGGCTACAACACTACTCATATGCTTGTTTTTCAAGTTATGAAAGGAAGAAAGGCAAATGATTTCCACACCCCTTTTTTGATACACACACCCAATTTTTTGTTTTAGTAGAATTTCCATTTGAAAATTCAATAAAAGACAAAAGGAGGAGTTTATAAAAAAAGGGTGTAAAGATCATTGATGATGAATTTACCCAAAAAAGATCATTGATGAAGATATAAAATTTCCTATCTTTTTAATAAATATAACCAAAATTATTACAATAATAGTGTCAATTAATTCAACAAGATTAGCATTAAAATAATTACTTTTTCAAAACCCAGGGGAGCTGAGGCACCCCCAACCCCCATATGCCTCCGCCCCTGGATGTAAACTTGCAATAATAGCCTAGCATTTTTATAACGATAAAGCTAAGGGTGTTGAAGCTGTTGGGTACCAAAAATATACAATGGCATGCGGGGCCTATTTTTGGGTCTCAGACAAATAATTTAAACCCTTCATTAATTTTGAAATAGTTTTGGAAATGTCCTTACCAAAATTCAGGTTAATTGAATATGCGTAAGTTGGTGTATTTCAATTTCTCATTCAAAATTTAGGATCCTGAATTTTGAATGAAAACTTGAAATTTGAATCAACCACTTACTCATATCCAATAGCCATTTTCTGCCAAGACATTCAAAAATTATTTTAAAATAAACAAACGGTTTGGATTATTCTGGCATGTGGGGGCAAATAATGAACTCCACATACCGTTTTTTTAATTTTCAATCAGCAACTCCACATACTGTTGCACATTTTCAGCACCCATTTATAGTCGGGTACTTTTTGTGACGGTATTGCTAATCACAACCAACTAGCCTAGGCAGTGGATGCCCAAAAATGTACAATAAAGGATTTTTTTTTGTGTGTCAAAGAACCAGTACATCAAGAGGACACTCCATCCCTTGATAAGGGATGAAGAAGCCAAAAAGAGGGGGGGAATTCCAAAGACCATACCCCATCCCATGTAAACCCTTACTAGCCAAAGTATGAGCAACATTATTAGCAGCTCTTCGTACAAAGGAAAAAACACAAGAATGAAAACTTCTAGACAAAATTTGTATATCTCTAATGATAGTTCCCACTTCTTGGCTGACCTCCATTTGGTTGTTGATCATGTTGATGACTACTTGTGAATCCCCTTCCACCATCACACCATTCAAACCCAGTTGCATGCCCAATTGTAATCCCCACCAAACCACCATAGTCTCAGCAATAGTAGAGCTCGTGCACCAAGGTAAAGATCCATTTGCAGCAGCGATGAAATCCCCCCATTGTTTTGGACGACTAAACCATATGCCTCCCTACCAGAATCCTTCTTCCACGCCCCATCCACATTGACCTTGAAGAAACCACTACAATGTAGTTTCCAAAGATCAGCAAATGCAACCTCACGTACTAACACATCACCCTCATTAGCTTGATTTGCTTCCTGAAATTCCCTAGACATTCAACCGCTCGATTACTAACCACTTTTGGGGATAAAATCTTTTGCTTGAAGACCGCACCATTTCGACACTTCCAAATATACCACATCATAGCTGCAATTAAGGAATATTATTAGCAGTCCCTATTTCCTCTAGTTTGCCACCTCAATTCCAAATTATCCCACAAATCAATAAAGGAATTAGAGTGAGAATTTCCAAAGTCCAAATGCAAAGGAGAAGCCGACCAAACCTGTTGTGCAAGGAATAGTGATAGAACCACACTTTCAACCACACACAACCACACACCCTCTCACATGTGGTGGGGCCCACATGTGAGAGGGTGTGTGGTTGAAAGTATGTGGCTTTAGCATTTTTGTTGTGCAAGGGGGCAAGTGCAGAACAGGTGGACAATTCATCAACAAAATTCCATGAAAGCATTTCCACAAAAAGATTTGAATCTTCCTTGGAATTTGAAGCTTCCACAAATGTCGCCATCGTTTCTCAACATATTCCTCCTCACTAGTGCTTCCCTCTGCCCGCTTCAACGACCCATGTTCTCTAAGCTCCATAGCGACCATGTACCCCAAACTAGCGTTATAGGACCTTGTTTGATAGAAATGCCAACACTAGTGAATCGAGAACATTTGTGCAGGATATTGGGATTCCCAGGATACACTGTGCATGCTCACTCTCATACATACTATTGATAGTGTCAACCTTCCATGTTCTCGAATCCGGATTAATGAGTTGCCCCACTGTCATATCTCTATCCACAGGTCCAATTGGCCGCGGTGTGAACTCCCCCACCTTTGGAATCCAAGGATCTCCAATACACACCGCGTTTCCTTCTCCAATAGACCAGCGCATCTCGGCCTTTAACACCTTTTTGCCTTCCCAAATGCTCCTCCAAACCCATGATGGATTGTTCTTTAATTGAGCATCCAAAAAACTGTCATCCCTAAAATATTTACTTTTTAACACCCTAGCTATAAGACATTTGGGCGCCACCGTAATCCGCCACCACTGTTTAGCCAAAAGAGCAAGGTTGTAATTGCTGAGATTTTGAAAACCCAGCCCTCCTTTGAATTTCTCCTTGCATAAACGACTCCATTTCAAGCAATGAATTTTCCTTTCATTCCTGGAATGTCCCCACCAAAAACCAGCCATAGCAGCTTCAAGCTGATGACATAAACCTTCCGGTAATCTGAAACACGACATATCGTAAGTTTTTAAAGCAAACGCCACAGATTTTAGCAACACTTCTTTACCCACCTGATTGATTAGTTTCTCTTTCCAACCAGCCAACTTCTACAAAACTCTTTCTTTAATATAGCTAAACATATCAGTCTTGGACTTTGCCGAGGTTTCAAGGCACCTTTTCTTATAATAACTATGAGACACAATCAACCACATGTGATAAAGGAGGCTTAGTTCTTGAAAATATATGCTAATGCACTTTCACAAGTAATTATACACTTTTGCATGTTCACAGGCAACCACTACACATTGGCTGACTTTCGTAAGCTTATGCTTCTTCGTCCTACAATAAGTTTCGTAGTTGTTTTTCCATGTAAAGATGATGGTTGGAAATTTATACTAAAAGTCTAAATCAATTTTATCTATTTGATGAGAAATGTTTTATGGACAATGTTTGGATGATATTATTGAGTGTTGTGCATGTGTTTTTTTATTCTACATAATAGATGATCTGGTGTATAGCGTATAGTTTACACACGGAAGATCGGTTCTTGTGTGATATAAGTTTTGATTCATAGTCTTAGATGGAATTCAACATGCCATTAGTAAGATTGTAGCACAGTGTTTTAGTAGGTATGTCTTGACTATGGAAAATAATTCAAGTTCCAACTCATTGTGCTAGTACATTTAGTGTATTGGACATGACCACCTTAAGGTAATTGTCTTAATACTGACACTATAAGACAATTAGAACCTTATAGTTATTGTGAATACCTATGCTTTTAATCTAAAGATGATTAATAGATGTTTATACATTTAATGGGGTTGACTTTGATTCATTATGAGCCAAGTACATGCCAATCCAAAAGGCACAACTTAATACCAAGTCCAACACCCAAAAATTTTACATGCCCAACGATCAAACCAAAGATTTTTTTTCCAAAATTACCCTTGAAGCGCAAAACAGCCGTGCTTCTACTAAAACATTTCTTGTTTTATTATTCTGCTTCGGAAAGGGAGGTAGGGTGGAATAAAGAGGTTTTGGTCGATGAGTTCGGACTAGGGGCGGTGGTGGGCTAGGGTTTCGCTGAGGGAGGAAGAGGTGGGTGATGAAGAAGCGAAAGGAAGGGGTGGCAATGGACGTACAATGTTGGGATTGATTGTTGTTAGTCGGTGTTGGTGATGGTGGATTGGTTGTTTTTTATTGGAAGGGTTGGCGGGTCATTGTTTGGGAAATGGTATAGTAGGGAGGGTTAATTCCTTGGAGACGGTTGTCAGAGTTTTAAAGGAGAACAGAGATGCGATCAAATAGGGTGCACAAGAAAACCGATATAACCACGAAATTGATCCGGTCTATTTGATTAGGGTCTATGGTTTATTGGTCTGATTATGGTTCTAAAAATCTAAGAACCAGTAATTATGGTTCAATTACTAGTTCTCAATTTAAAAACCACGGTTAGAACCGAATCGGACCGTATAATATAAATATATGTATGCATATATATTAAATATACTTATACATGTATAAAATTATGAATCTTATAAAATCCCATAATTAATTATTTATTTTATGAGTTATTTTGGTGCTCTAAATTCTAAATAATCTTTGGGAATTGATATGACACTCCCTTTTTTGTCTTTATTTACAATGCTTACTAAAGACAAAAAAAAGGAGTAGTGTAGCGGCCGGTTCTGGGGTCCAAAGGGACCTCTCGAACCCAAGCAGTTTAAAGAGGCTGGGACCTCCCATGGGAGGGCCGCATCCGCCGGAGGGGGATTTTCCTCAGCAACATGTTTGGTTCTTTTACTTCTTTGCAATGGAAAATAATTTTGTGCGAGCATGCCAGAGAGAGTTTCAATCTCCTCCCTCAGATTAACTTTGGAAAAACCAAATCTAATCAGGCGATTGTGTTTTATTGGTTCAATTACCTCAATTAAGAGGATTTTTTCAACAAGTGAAGAAATGTAAACCAACAAATTTAGGAAATCGAAGAACAACAAAGAAACAAGACACTTCGATTAATGAATCAAAGATAAACTTACTTCGAAATTGTCTCCAACTTCAAATACAAGAACTTCGAACGGTTGATTGCTACAGGAACAATCGAGATAGGGGTGATTGTTACAGGAACAATCGAAATTAATCCTAACTACTTCCTAATCTACTTCCTAATCTACTTCGAACTGTGTTCGAGATCCTAAACTAATTTGCCAATGAACAAACCAAGCATTTTTTTTTGATAGCTTTTTTGTTGAAGATTTGTCCAGGGGGGTTTTCACTCTTTGATTTCTTCTATTTATAGATGCCGCTTGCAATTGAACTTCAGCTCAATGAATTTGAACATCGGCTTGCTTGAACTCTAACTTCCAATCTTGAGTTGGCGGTTGCTCCTTCCTCCACGCGTCGAAGTTTGAATTCTTCTAAATCTTCCTCTAAAAGCTTTGATTTTGAATCTGTACAGTTGTTTAAACAAACTCAAATGATTAAGCGTTAAGATGAATAACTGCCTTTCTATAAGTATTCCACGTGTTATAACTGCCAATTTGCCTTGCTTCCCAAGTTCACACGTAGAACTTATATATTTAGCAGTTAATCCCATAGCTTTGAGGTCAATTCTTTCCAATAATGATAGTTCGTAACTGCCAATAACCGTTTTTATATTTGAACACGATACGACATCGTATTCACTCAAATATGTTCTTTTAATCCAGTGTGTCTGTATTGACGAGTAGTTGCCAACGTTTGACACTCTTGATTACGTGTCAATTAATCATTGGATTGTTTAATTTTAGATGTAAACACAACACTGACCGAGTCTGGGGCACCTCTCCTCGGCGATCCAAATGCCCTGGATGCGCCGGCTCGGGAACCTGATCCAGGAGGTTCCTTCGGTCGCGCCTCGAAAACTCGGTTCCGAGCCCTCTTCAAGGGCCGAGTCGATTGACCTCAATGCCCGGGGGTCGCGACAGCTGGTGGGGGCTCAATCGAGGCACCTCTGACAGTCTGAGCAACGCATTAATGAGTTCAACCACCCCACCTGCATCGCATTTATGGCGAGCCACCAACTCTGCAGCCTACGCCTGCAGGGAGGAAGGTGGGGGATTTGATTGATGGGAATATCTGTGTTAGGTGACGACTCTGGGAGACGGCCGAGGATCCACTTGACAGATGTATGTCAGTCCATGCATTCAATGTGGTGATAGAGACGTGGCGCGTGAGGTTCCTGAGGGATGTGCGAGATACGGGCCCCTTCGCCTATAAGTATGTCCCTCACTACCTCCAGAAGGGGACACCCGAAACGCTCTCACTCTCCCTGTAATAAATATTTAACTGCACTCTCTCTGTAGAACTCACCTTCACACTCCCCCTCAGTCACTGACTTTACCATCGGAGTGCCTTCCCGGACCACCACCGTCCGGGCTAGGCACTAACGTGGTTGTTCCCATGTGCAGGTTGTCCTTCCGGCGTGCACCAGCAGCACCAACCCTCTACTCTGACGGTTCCCCAGGACCCCAGTGAGGTTCATCCTGGTTCCCCCATCACTGCACAGTCCCAGGCGGCCAGAGAGGTCATCCCAGAGAAGCGCTCCCCACAAGTAGCAATAGAGAAAAAGGGAGGGCCAATATCACTTTCCATAATCTTTTGAACTCATGTGTTGTGATAAAGTCTTCCTTAATCGGATAGAACTAGAACCGAACCAAAACCGGTCCGATCTTGCGGTTTGGATTTGAACACGTTCTTCATGTATATTGGTTAGGTTTTGGTTCTTAATTTTTTAGAACCGGTCAAAATGGTCCGGTTACTAGATTTGTAGAATACCTGTCCAATCCGGACCGTGTGCACCCCTACGATCAATTATTTCTTTGAATCGTTACTTTTGGACTTTGATGAGATGTTAATTTTCTTTCCTTTTTTTTTTTTTTTCTTCTGAAGTGTGTAGTTGAGCGAAAATTTCTCAAATCCCAAAAAATGTCTATAAATTTTGGACCTTTTTTTTGTGTGGAAATGAGAGAAATCTCAATCGGTCTTAATGCAGTAGTGTTGGTAGTCGTGATTGTGAGGTGGTGATTTGTTTTTTGAAAATTGAGATAATTTTCCATCTTTTTCTTTCTTTTAAGAGTTGGAGTAATTTACGTAAACACCCCCTGAACTATACCTCTTTTTGGGCAACACCTTATACACCAATTTCGCATACACCGAGACCCCCTAAACTTTCAAGAGTCTCCTTCTTACCCTCCTCTTCCTCCCCTTCACCACCACTTCCTCATCTTCCGACCCCCATCAGTTACTACCACTATTACCAATACTACTTGTTTGCATCTATAATGCTACACCTGTTTCACCTTATCTCCATTCTCCACCGTTGTGTATGTATGTATGTATGTATGTATGTACACACATACACGTTATATTAAAATTACTTAAATCATAAAAACAAAACAAAGAAAAATAAAGCAAAAGAAGGTGGAACTGGGAAAATCTCACTAACCTCGCTTGCTTTCATCGCTTGAGAGAGTGCAATGGGCTCTTAGGTGAGACAGAGAACCAAAGTGAGAGAAAGGGAGTTTTCATGATTTGTATTTGATTCGATTAAGTTTTTCCTCTTCATATTTGTGTGTGACTCCTTTAAAGCACCAAAAATGGTATCATAATGAATTTTTGAGGGTTGAGTTGCTGGAAAAATATGGTTTGAGTTATCTGCTATGTTTCGGCTGGATTTCAAAAAATGGTTGAAAATTATTTTTGATCATAGGGTTGTGTTTTGTATGAAGGAGACGATCACAATAGTATCATTCGAACCTTCGAAGTCCATTGGAAAAGCACTCACACGCTATTTGAACTCGGTGCGTTGTTGGCGAGTGAGATCTACTCTCATGGTATAGTACGCATGTTTGCAGGAGGAAGAAGGTGAGTGGGTCTAACAGCGTGTGTCTGATACTAAGGATGGGTTCTGTTTGAAGTGGGTCAACCGCTTGTGTTGGCAATATTCCTTTTTTTGGATTAGAAGTGTCAAAGATGAGTGAAGATTGGAGGGGTGAAGAAGGGGGGAGGGAGAGAGAGGGGTTGAGTGTGGTGTAGGAGGGCAATGTTGGGAAAAAAAAAACATTTGGGACAACTTCCGTTAGATTATTAACAAGATTTTGCAGAATGCTAACAGAAGGGGTGTATGAGAAAGATTTAGAAAGATGATGGGGTCTTGGTGTATGCAAAATTAGTTTAGGGGGTGTCCCATGAAAATAGACATAATTAAAGGGGGTGTCCAGGTAAATTACTATTCTTTTAACATAGAAAACTATTGTTTTTATTTTTATTTTTTGAAATGAGAGAATTCTAAAGTAGTGAAATTCACGAGCTTGGAGCCAATGAAATTTCACGAGCTCATAGTCAATGGAAATCACGAGCTCAAATCCAATAGAATTCATAAGCTTAGAGCTAGTGAAAATTCACGAGATCAGTGAAAATCACAAGCTCAAATCTGGTAAAATTCATGAGCTCAAAGCTAGTGAAATTCACGAGATCAAACCCAATGAAATTTCATGAGCTTAAACCCACAAGCTGAATTACACAAGCTAAATTTCAGGAGATTGAACCTCGTGAAATTTTGCCTGCCAGGAAAGTCGCCATTTGGAAGAAGATGTTGGGTGGAGGTGAAAAGTAGGAGGTGGGCAGAGAGCAAGTGTAAATTACTGGTTAAAGAGTAAGAGGGTAATCAATGTGACTCTGTTAGACTTACAAATAATTAAGTTTTCCTTTTGTACTTAGCATGAATTAAGGAATCCAAAGCTAGACTTAGATGTAATTTTTCAATTCATTAAAGAGTGAGATCCTCTTAGGGTTAATATCATTTGTCAGTTGGGTCATGCTATTATATGTATGATAGATAATAATTATTAATGGAATTCACGTTCCTGTAGGGATTGAGGATACTCCTTGAGTAAGCTTATAAGTTTCTACTATGTTAAACCCTGCAAATGAATATTTATATCTGTTGTTACATTGAATAAGTTAAGTGGAAGGTGTCAAGGTATTTATAAGATGTTGATTAAATATAATTGTCAGTAATTTAATTTAATCACAATTATATGTAATTTTAACATGGGGAGATATTTAAGTATTTAATAACGCAGAGCTCGAAACATAATGAGATAAGGACGAGAGTTCAATTATAATTCTGTAGTGATGTGAATTATAATTTGTGACATAAGAAATATAATACTGGTAGGATTAAGGTTTAATATGTGCATAAGGAGCCCAACCCTATTTTTCCTTAGGTCCCTACCCTAACCTTATGAATATAGTATTGTGTTCTCTTAGGTCTCATACTCATTCAAAAATACTAGAAGAGAGGCCTCCACCCTAGGCTGCGTAATCGAGGTTAAGGAAATACGACAAAAGATCGTGAGGTACTATCGAGCGGAGTTTATAGGGTACAATAATTGGGTCGGGTTCGTCAACTAGTGTTCGTATCGCAGGAGTTGAGATAAATCCTATTTTCTTCTTGTAGCTTGTAGCGTTTGGGATTCGGGGTTCTCGTAGTGACACAAGTCACTACACCCCCGTAATGTCTCAATTGTGAGCTTTCTATAATCTGTATTTCGAATTGGAACCGTTCAATTTGTCCATAATGTTGAATAGATCATTTATGTAAAAAAAAGAAATTAATTGGATATTGGTAGCCATATGATCCGATACCATTTATTTTATGAAAATGGAAGGCCAATATCATTTAGAGAATAAGTTGTAAGACAAATTTGTCTTAATTGCATGTCTACCAATTTTCGATAATCATAAATTTTTGTACCCATACTATACCCAATATCACTAAAAAATTGAGTCCTAATGAAGATTTCACATAGCTCATAATTTAAGTCAATGTGAGAGTGTAGTAACTTGGGGTCATAACCGGTGTAGTGAGGTTTTTTTTGTTATTTAATCTATACACAAATTCTTGGTTACGAGATTTGGCTTTCTACTTTAACTTTAAAGTTTTTAAAGTTAAAGTAGAGAGCAAAGTCTCCAAAAATCTTAAAAATCAGGCTCCTCAAATGCCTTTCTAATTTGCTACATTTTGTAACTTTGCTACAGTAACCCCAAATTTAAGGAGGCACTGTTTACGCACCAAAAGATGAGAAGGAGGGAAGAATAAAAATTTGAATAGAGAGTGATTTTGTGAGTTTTTTATAAAGTGACTTGCTAAAGTTTGAATAGAGAGTCTAATTTTGTGAATTTTTTTAAAAATAACTTGTTAAATTATAAAAAGTGTTTTTGATGTTAAATTTGGTGTTTTTTTTTGCGTGTGAGATATGGAAACTGCTCCCACTACTCTCTCACTATCAGGTTAATGTAAACGTCAATGTCTATATAACTAGAAAATTTTGCTGCTACATATAGTACTATAAAATCCCCTGCACATGACTACATGAGCTGTTCTGTAAGCAAATACTCTTTTGCGTCACCCAGTAAGTTTGGCCGTCGTTTTCTCAAGCAAAGCCTCACATAAACCTGCACAGCTTAGGCCTGAGAGGCTGAATAAAAAACTGCTCCCACTACTCCCTCCCTACCAGGTCACACTCCGAGAAGGCGTTCATGGAAGAAGTTGAACATCCGGATCAAGTACTAGGCGACAAAATTCGCAAATTCAACCATTATATTTTGATCCTCCAATGGTTGACACAAATACTACTGATTTCTTGGGCGAGAAAGTCAACACCTCTAACGTTTTTAGAGAGAGAGGGAGAGTAATTTCACCCCCATAACCAAGGAGAGGGATATGGGGAAGAAGGGGTCAAAGGGGTCAACCTCCTTCCGCAGTGCGGGTGGCCGCCGCAAGCTGAAGAGGCCGGCCGAGGGGGCGGGAATGTCGCCGAATAGCGGCCTTGAGGCAGCGGCCACGGCGGATAAATCGATAGCGGCTATGGGTTCGACGAGCAAGTCGGTGAAGAAGAAGGTTGGAGGAGGGGCGAGGCTGTGGATGAGGTTTGATAGGTTTGGGCAATCGGAGGTGGTCGAGTGTGAGAAGAGCACCATTATCAAGCGGGCTTCTCTTCCGGCTAGGGATTTGAGGATTCTTGGCCCTGTTTTCTCTCAAACCTCCAATATCCTTGGTAAATTTATTTATTTTTTGATCTGTCCTTGGTAATTTTTGAATGTTTCTATTTTTTATCAATGTCTATTTTGTGAGTATTGCTCTTCCTTGGCAGAAATACACAAATACACACCTTTCAACCGCACCCCTCGTGGTTGGAGGTGTGGTCGGTTGGTGTGTATGTAGCATTGCTCGATAGAGAGACAAGGCTAAAAAGTGTATATATATAAAAAGAATACTAGCAATCCTACTGGCACTGGTTTTCGTGCCATTTTATCAAAATTCAAAACAAGACCATTGGATTAAACTTATATCATTTTTCTATGCAAATCAAATGGCTTGGATGATATGACACATTTGGCAATTGTCAAATTTTATGCCAAATTTGGTACCAAGAATGGCATTACCAAAAGTTAATTGAATTTGGCATCAGCGTGGAAAGGATTTTGCTATCCTTGATGCTTACTTTTGTATGGAATTTGGCACTTGGGTGGACCTTGATATTGTATAGATAGATAGATAGATAGATTGATAGATAGATATCTGCTTATTTTTTAATTTGAAAATTTTAACTTGTTTTGGTAGAATTTTCGATCTGATGAGAAAAATTGGAGAAAATATGGATCAAACTTAAAATTTCTAAAGATGAAAAAAAATTAAAATGTTTTCTATCTAACTTTAATATCATTTTTGGTTGTAATTTTTTATACATTCCAGTTGAACGAGAAAGGTAAATATTTTTTATACTAAATCAATTTGAGTTGAAAAGGAAGAAGTTGATTTGTTAAAGTTAAGGCATACAAATATTGTGTTTCCATTTCATTATAAATTGATTTTTTCGACGTGCTAAGCACACTGTATGAATTACTCCCTCCGTCCCAATTTTATAGTCCCTTATGGGAGTTCGTACCACTTTTCAAAGTGTTATATCTTATAATCTATAATGTTTTAGGTGATTTTGAACACTTTGTTTATTAGATTAAATCAAGATCTATCAAACAAGATCCATATTGCATATAAAATGTATTACCGATTGAAAAATATAATCGTTTTTTTATCCGGTTAGGATAGAACGAGGGACTATAAAATTGGGACGGAGGTAGTATCTTTTTTTGAAGGGAATGGAACACTTAATAATCACAATAATAGAACCAGAAACTCAACATCTTTTATGGTTATATCTAAGGTACAACTTTCAGGTGCGGGTGGGGGAGCCCCCTCCCTGACTGCTAATGAGGGAAAGAAAAATATACCTAAGGTACAACTTATGGGTTGGTATGATGCAACATATATGATGCAACATACTTAATCTTACTGACTAGCAGTGGTCTGCACTAGGCAACATCAGCACCATCATTATTAGCACTATGCAACATTAGCACCATCATTATTAGCTTGCCAACCGTTAAACTACTTACAATTCAAGTATCATAATATTATTTTGTCTTCTTTTGTGGGCCTTAACTTGTTTTAGCAACTTGATTTGTGGTGAACGATATTCTAGCTTGGTTAATGTTTTCTAACTTTAGAACTTTACATCCTCTCCCTATGTGTGAAAATTGGTAATACTCCCTCCGTCCCATTTTGGTAGTCCTTTATTCTCCCTTATTCCATTTTGAGATGTCCCAAAGTGGATGTCCATTTTCCAAAAATATCAAATAGAAACTTGTGCCCTTGTTTTGAGCAATCATTACGCTCCCTTAAAAAATTGATATCCCCAAAAGGGGCTATGAAAATGGGACTGAGGGAGTATGAAGTAACAATGTAGGTGTAGCAAAATTTTTTCTGATACATTGCTATTGTACTAAGATGACAAAGGGTATGAAGTGTTTTTATTGAAAGCAAAGCCCAAGAAGTTTAGTATACTTCATGTGAAACTGCGTCCTGGACCTGGTATGCCAGTTTTTAAGTTGTGAGACATATGATTATCACATTTGTTTAGTATTTAATTGTAAACTATTCGAAACACTAAGTTCAATATGAAGATCATTATATTGAACTGTATTTACAAGGAAGTGTCTTCCACCGGTGCCACATCTAGTAGTTATCCATGATACACCCATTGGTAATACAATTACATTTCTCCTCTGATCTGCATATGTAATTTTTGGTTGTTATGAGAGAGTGACTTTTGAGTTTTCCCCCCCCTCTGCAGCCAGGGAAAAAGCAATGGTTGTCAACTTAGAGTTCATAAAGGCTATAGTTACAGCTGAAGAAGTGTTGTTGCTCGATCCTCTTCGGCAGGAGGTTCTTCCATTTGTGGATCAGCTGCGGCAGCAACTTCCTGAAAGAAGCCGGGTCAAATCTCAAGGAGGGGCCCAAACGGCTATACAAGATGATGAACTGGATTCAACGACAGGGGGAAAATGGTTACCAGCGACTGAAGCGACTGAAGGTTTGCCGGCTGAACTCCCCTTTGAATTTCAAGTTCTCGAGATTGCATTGGAGGTTGTCTGTACGTATTTGGACTCGAATGTGGCAGACCTTGAGAGAGATGCTTACCCTGTGTTGGATGAGCTAGCAAGAAAAGTCAGCACTAAGAATCTTGAGCGCGTACGGAGTTTGAAAAGCAATCTGACCCGTTTACTTGCGCGGGTACAAAAGGTATCCTATACCTTTTGTCTATTGCTTTTTTCTACTAGATTATGCAGACCACTTCTTCGTGTTGGGCAAATTAAACTTACAACTCCTGTACTTACTTTAAACTTACCTCAGCTACAAAAGTGGCCAACCGCACCCCCTAAACTATCAACAAAAGTGGGGTATTGGATTCTGTTAACAGAAGCGTCAGAAAGACACATACCCCTTCGTATTTTACCCATTCGTTCACTTTTACGAACTCACTCTCTATGACGTCTCTGCTGTGGAAACTATTACATCTTCATTCTTTCAAATGAACAGATTAATTTCAAAATCCCCCCAATTAAGTACTCTTACATTCGTTATGGTGCCACTGTGCCAGAATGCTTCCAATTAAGTACTTTTACATTCATAATGGTGTCAGAGAATCAAATTTAACAGATCATATCCAAACCAGTGATTTATCTGACAGAAAAAAATGGGGAAAAAAAATTCCAATTTTGAATGACACCAATGAAGGAATTTAAACAACACAATAAAATGTCAATTACAGAAATTGCAATTTATTTCATCGGATAACTAGTAACTACTGTAGAAGACTAAAATCATGAGAAAGCAGCAAAAATATATTCATGTGAATCATGTCCTTGCATGTAGTAATTTATAGAGTATATGTTTATACGTCAAGTATAAAATATATAAAGAATAGATTTCTAGGATATAGGTAGACTATCCTCTTTACCTCATAACTTATGTATGAATAATAGAAATTGACATTGTGCACAAATTCTTTCTCCCGAACTTTTATATGAGTTTCCTTCTCCAATGAAAGAATATGTGAACCGAAACGCTCATATCTTTCTCCTCCTCCAGAATCTGTTTCTTTCTTTCTCCCTCTTTTCTCTGCTTTCTGAGCTCCAGTCTATTCATTTCTTTTCTTCCTTTTACTTGTTTCCCTGTTCTCTTTGTTCATTGTAATTGCGCACAACACTTTTACGAACAAAAGTAAGAGATGGTCCAATCGGGATTTCTTGTTTGCTATTCTTTATCTCATTTACAGCCCAAACAATCCTATATACTCTTTTTTTGATGAGTAATAAATGTATTACAAAGGCACCAAGGGAATGTCACAAATTGGTGTAAATATATAGTGAGGATAACAAGGGAACCCAATTTGCTAACAAGCAGCGAAGCATGCATGGACTTCAACTAATTCTGTCTTCCCCTATAGTCTAAGTAATGGCAATTCAATCTCTTCTTGGTAATGCATGAAATATATGGTTTGGGTCTCAATAAGGAGTGAGGAGAGGGAAGGAGCCATGGAATGCTTGGGAGGTATCACAAGTTGCAGAATGTGGGCCTATAATTGCATTTTAATAGCTTTAAAAGGCTATGTTAGGCATTAAGAACACTTGCTATTTGGGAAAACTAGATTTAAGTGGCCAAACTAACTTTTTCATTATTACTGACAGAAATGCTGATGAGTTCGCACTTTAGTTTATAGTTTCGGGCTGCAGGTATAAATCAACTTTTTGTAGAACGGGTGTCATTGAAAAGAGGAAAATATGTTCCAACAGCAGTTTGTTTGAAACAGGTAGCATTGCATGAAGGTTAAATTGAAAAACCCATGTTGGAATATAGGTATTTGTCAGCATTTGCCCTTCATTGCTTAACTGTCAATTTGAAATCAGTATAGGTGCCTGGAGAAGTTCTGTCAGTAATAATGAGCAATGATGAGTTTGCGTGGTTTTGGAGTTTTTATGGGTGATGTGACATGTGATAGTTTGTCCCACATTGGTTAATAATTATATCCTCCAAAGCTAGTATATGAGCCTGGGAGACCTCTCCACTCATTACCGATTGGTTTTGAGTTGGATGCTTTAACATGGTATCAGAGCTAGGATTTCGGAGGATTTTGGACAAGACTCTCTTGGTTATTGCCCCGTTGTTTGTGCCATAAGTGCACCATGTTTTGTTATGATCCCAATGTTGTGGATCCGTTGTTTACCTCTCCACACGCGTCTCAGGGGTTGCACGTGCGGGGGAGTGTGAGAGTTTGTCCCACATTGGTTAATAATTATAACCTCCAAAGCTAGTATATGAGTCGGAAGGCCTCTTCACTCATAGTCAATTGGTCTTGAGTTTGATGCTTTAACATGACATAACACTAGTTAGTGTTTATGTTCTTTTTTGGGGTTGTTTATGTGCACATTGACGAAGAAAGGAGTAAAATGTTTAGGCTAAGGGGATAGGATGCATGGATACAAATGACCCGAGTTGTTTGTGAACAGCTCGGCCTGATTAGTAAAAGAGCCGAGGCCAAGTGCTTGGCTGAATACACTTTCTATATTGGGTGATGGATGTGATATTTTGTTAAGTTATGGGTGTAAATGTGTAATTAGATTGTATTTGTCTACTTTTGCTATTAAGTTAATTGTTTAGGTTCATAGTGTAATTTATCTTTTGTACTCTTGTATAAGTACTACGTAATGAGAACAAAACCCTACTTTTTGCCTCTCAATTGTTTTGTCTAATTTTACATGGTATCAGAGCTTTCGATCTAATCGCTACACGATCGTGTGTGAGTATTCTCCACCATTGTTTTGAGTTGAGTGAGTATTCTCATCAACAACAAAACCCATCAATCATCACTATCACCATCAACGAAACCCACGACCAGAAAACCCTAAAACCGACAACGGTTCATCGAAGTACTATTGTGTAATCTTTGTTCATCGCGCTCTTGTTCATCGAAAGTAATCGCTTCATCGCGGTTCTTGTTCATCAATCATTGTGGCACTTTCGAGATTGTGCGCGGTGCTTTCGTGATTTGCTTTCCACGAGACAACTTGGTAACATCAGATTCCCCTCGTTTTGTTCTTTGTTTGAATTGTTTCGGCCTTATTTATTGTTCTTAGTTTGATTTCGATATGTCTGGCGATTCAAAAACTATTGAGACTTCTGGCGTTAAGGATGTGTCAGGCCAATTTGAAAGAAAATTGGAGAATGTTCCTTTGGATATTTGTCTAGTTAAATTGGATGGTACAAACTATTTGCTTTGGTTCAAGACCTTCACTTTGGCTATTGAAGCCAAAGAGATGTCGAGAATTCATAGAGGGTCCTATCACTCAACCTACTGGAGAGGTCTGCTGTCCCTAAAAGAAATTTAAGTCTCAAAGATCTTTGGTCATGACACGGTTGTTCAACTCTATGAAATTTGAAATTGGTCATAACTTTCTGCTCCTTGATACTCCACACAAGATTTGGACTACTGCGGCTCAAACCTATTCTCAGCAGGGTAATGAGGCACAATGTTTTGAGTTGAGGAAGCGACTCCGTAATTTAGATCAACACCATCGGTCCGTAGGTAGTATTTTTGCGGAGTTAGTGGGAATTTATGGCGGGGAATTTGATTTTTATCGAGGGGATTTCGGTACATTTTGCTTGAGGAGGCTACTAATTGGTTGAAGAGGTTAGAGAAAAGCGTATTTATGACTTCTTGGCGGCCTTGACATGGAGTATGATCAATTAGAGTGCAAGTGCTAGGTAGGTGTTCCTTTTAAGTCTGCGGGTGAAGCTTATGCTATTGTTGGCAAGAGGGGAGAGTAGGAGGGAGCTATGGTGCATGCTCTATTTACGTCGTTACGCTTTGGTTACCGACCACCGGGGTCGGTTTGGTTCTAGTAGAGGGTTTACTCTACTTCCGCAGTGGTAAGTCCGCGATCGGTGTTAGCAATGGGTCTCTTGATTCGTGAGTCACCGGTGTGATTATTGCCATAACACCGGTCATACTAGGGATTTTTGCTTGAAGTTACATGGCCGGCCCCCTCGTGGGTGGACGGGGTGGTCGTGGTCATGGTACAATACGTTCTCAGGCACAGGCTCATGTCTCTGAATCTGCAGTTGCTACCTCGTTTGACTCTGGATTTAGTATTGGGGCTTAGGTGATTTCAGATCATACTGGTGGTTTTTCTTAGGGGGAGATGCAAGCTCTAGGTGCCTTATGGCTTGGGCTGATTCTTCATCTACCACCGCTTCTTAACTTCTTCCCTGGCTGACTCCCACTTCATCCTATTTTGCTCACGGGTATCTCATCAAATCGTTCCTTTGCCTCTACTATTCCTTGGATTATCGATTCTGGTGTTTCGGATCATATGACAGGTTGTTCCTCTGTATTTGATTCTTACTCTACTTGTTCGGGTAAGGATAAGGTCGGAGAATAAGCCGGACGGTCGATTCTCTCGCTATCGAGGAAAGGTTCCATTCACTATTCTCCTTCTATTTCTCTTTCTTGAGTTCTACATATTCCAAATTTTGCCACTAATCTTACGTACATTTAGTAGTCTCACTCATTCTGCAAACTGTTCTGTGACATTTTTTCCTACTCATTGTATCTTTCAGGAACTGGGAACGGGGAAAGTGATTGGCAGTGGTAGAGCACATGGTGGCCTCTATTTCTTGGAATCTACACCTCAACCATCTTTGTCATGTGGTCTAGCTTTGCAAGCAGATATGAGTTCAGCCTTTTTTATGTTACATCAGTGGCACCGTAGATTAGGTCATCCCTCCTTTGGGATTTTAGAAAAACTTTTCCCTAGTTTAGTTAAACATTGATCTAGGAGTCAGTTTTTTTGTGAAGCCTGTGAGCTTGGTAAACATCAACGTTCTTTTTATGCACCTATCAATAAAAGGAGTGATTCTCCGTTTATTGTTATTCATTCTGATGTTTGGGGTCCTTCCCCTGTTCCATCTCTTAAAGGTTTTCGGTGGTTTGTCACTTTCATTGACTGTTATTCTCGTGCTACTTGGTTGTATTTACTTAAGTCGAAAAGTGAAGTGTTTTCTTGTTTTAAATCTTTTCATTCTTTGGTTTACTTTTCGGTTTGATATGAGTATTAAAATTCTTAGGAGTGATAATGGGCGAGTATATAGATAAGAGTTTTCGGGCTTATTTAGATGAAAATGGTATTCTTTTCCAGACGACTTGTGTTGACACTCCACAACAAAATGGAGTTGCTGAATGCAAAAATCGTCATCTGGCTGAGGTAGCTCGCTCTCTGTTATTCACCATGAATGTTCCTAAATATTTGTGGGGAGATGCCATTTTGACTGCAACATATCTTATTAACCGCATGCCATCCAGTGTTCTTAACTTTAAAACTCCCCTTGAATGCCTTCCTAGCGTTTTTCGTGCCACAACTCTTCCCCCACGTGTTTTTGGTTGTGTGTGTTTTGTTCATACTCCTCATCCCTCAGGTGGCAAGCTAGGTCCTAAAGCCCATAAATGTGTTTTCATTGGATACTCTCCTACTCAGAAGGGCTACAAATGTTATGATTCTCATTCTAGGAAATTTTTTGTGTCTATGGATGTCTTTTTTTGGGAAACAGAGTCTTTTTTTTCTCCTCCACTCCATCTCTTGGGAGCATAGGCGGGGAGGAAGAGATGTTTTATGGTGAGGGGGAGCAACTGTTGTATAATCATGGGGAGGGGGAGAAAGAAAAGTCTAGAGATGAACAAATATCTGCCGAAAGGACAACTCATGACATAGGTGGTGATGATGAGGAATATAAACACCGGCTGCAACGGTCTAATCTCAAGACCTACAGCAGAAAACATGGGAAGTCCACTTGTGTGATACCACATTGTCAACTACAGTCTCCTGCTCCAATTCCAGATTCCTCAGCTGACTCATCTGGTAATGACTCGTCTCTCATTGAATCTCCTCTTGATAATTCTGATGATCTACCTATTGCTCTTCGGAAGGGTGTTAGATCATGTACTCAACATCCCATCTCCCAGTTTGTCTCTTATGATCGTTTATCTCCTTCATACCATGCCTTTGTTTCGTCTCTTTCTTCTATATCTATTCCACGTAATTGGCGGGGATGCATTTGTGATACCTAAGTGGAAAGGAGCTATGGTAGAGGAGATGGCAAAATTGAAAAAGAATGGCACTTGGGATCTAGTATCACTTCCGGAAGGAAAGAAACCAGTGGGATGTAAATGGATTTTCACTGTTAAGCAAAATGCTGATGGTACAGTTGAGCGATACAAAGCGAGACTTGCTGCCAAGGGTTTCACTCAAACATATGGTATTGACTACGAGGAAACATTTGCACCAGTAGCAAAGATGAACTCTGTGCGAGCTCTACTCTCGTGTGCTGCCAATTTAAATTGGCCTCTCCAACAGTTTGATGTGAAGAATGCATTCCTCCATGGTGAGTTAAAAGAGGAGGTATATATGGCTATCCCACCTGGTTTTTCTTCATCTCAGACTGAGGGAAAGGTGTGTCGATTGAAAAAGGCTCTTTATGGGTTGAATCAGTCACCTAGAGCCTGGTTTGGCAGATTTTCGAAGGCTATGTTGAGATTTGGATACAAACAAAGTCATGCAGATCATACTATGTTCATCAAGAAAGGTATTGGTAAGATTGCTGTCCTTATTGTTTATGTTGATGATATAATAATGACAGGCAATGATGTGGATGAGATCCTTAATCTCAAGTCTAGTTTGGTTCGAGAGTTTGAGATTAAAGATTTAGGATCACTACGATACTTTCTTGGAATGGAGGTGGCAAGGTCTGATAGAGGGATTTTTATCTCCCAACGGAAGTATATAATTGATTTATTGGAAGAAACAGGTATGTTGGGTTGTAGACCGACAGATTCTCCTATTGAGGCAAATAATTAGCTTAATGGAGACTCAGGGGAGTGCACGGATAAGGAGAGATATCAGCGACTAATTGGTCGATTGATATACTTAGCCCACACGAGACCAGATGTCACTTATGCAGTGGGCGTTGTTAGTCAATTTATGCATAATCCTCGTACCTCACACCTGGATGCAGTTTATCGTATTTTGAGGTATCTCAAATCAACTCTAGGAAAATGAATTCTATTCTCTAATCACGGTCACCTGCGTTTGGAGGCATTTACTGATGCTGATTGGGCTGGTTCTGTGGATGATAGACGCTCTACTTCTGGCTATTGCATTTTTCTTGGGGGTAATTTGGTTACTTGGCATAGTAAGAAGCAATTAGTAGTTGCCAGGTCAAGCGCGGAAGCAGAGTATAGAGCTATGGCTCATGGTGTTTGTGAGCTCTTGTGGCTCCAAACTTTGTTACATGATTTGAGAATTTTTGATAATGGTCCTATGAAACTCTACTGTGATAACAAAGTTGCTATAAACATTGCCCACAATCCTGTTCAACATGACAGAACGAAGCATATAGAGGTTGACAGACACTTCATCAAGGAGAAGTTGAGCGAGGGGTTGATATGTATGCCTTTTGTGCGATCTGAGAATCAATTAGCTGATATTTTCACAAAAGGACTTGGCAGCAAAAGTTTTCACCCCATTGTGTTCAAGTTGGGCTTGATTGATATCTTCGCACCAACTTGAGGGGGAGTGTTAAGTTATGGGTGTAAATGTGTAATTAGATTGTATTTGTCTACTTTTGCTATTAAGTTAATTGTTTAGATTCATAGTGTAATTTATCTCTTGTACTCTTGTATAAGTACTACGTAATGAGAACAAAACCCTACTTTTTGCCTCTCAATTGTTTTGTCTAATTTTACATATTTTTATTCTATCTACTCAAGCTTTGCTCTCAGCTCGGTTTACTTTACTGTATTGGTTTATATGTATACAATATTTGTAGTTTGTCCCCTACAATATTTGTAGTTCATCCCAGCCTGAACATAATTTGGAAGTAGTACCGTAAATCTTCAAAATTTTATAATATAATCCTCAATGATGATAATAGAATTTTTTATTTGCTAGAATATAGAATTTCCCTTGTAACTTTTGACCTGTATGCAAGCTTAAATGTCCAATTTCTTTGGCTTGTTAAGGCTCGTGAACTAGCTCTCGATCCTGCAGACTTACATGTAATCCTTACCTGCAATAAGTTGAATTTTGAATCAGGAAATGAAAATGTTGACTTGAAAACTCTTGTAACCTAATTAAGTGACTTTATTTCTTAAAGTTCTACTTAGACCTGTACCATGATTCAGGGTCCTGATCGTGTTGCATATAAATGACGTTATTCCTTCTTATCTATGTGTCGTATGTTTTTTGACGTGGAGCAAATAATGCTTGGATGTTAGGTGCGTGATGAAATTGAACATCTTTTAGATGACAATGAAGATATGGCTCAGTTATACCTAACTAGGAAATGGATTCAGAGTCAGCAATCTGAGGCTTTGTTAGCAGCTGCAGCTTCAAGTAGCATTGTGAGTGCTGGCCCTCAACCTCGCCATGGTAGTTCTCGCAGGAGCGGTAGTATATTGTCAAGCATCCATAGGCATGAACAGGACGTGGAAGATCTCGAGATGTTACTTGAGGCTTATTTCATGCAGCTGGATGGGACTCTTAACAAGATACTATCTGTAAGTATCAATCTTCTTGAATAGCATAAGCTGATATCACTATACCATCTCATAGAGTTTTTCTTGGATCGAATCATCGATGATACATTTTTGGTTGCATTTTTTTTAAGGATGGCAAGGTATTTTTTAGACTTGTGCACTTTGAGAAGGTGACTTACGGCAACTCAAGACAGAGAACCTCTCTCAATTTTTCCATGCCCATGACTTCTACTTGTAACCTTGATCGCGTCGTTCCGTATAAAAAATAATTAATAAAACTGAACAATTACTACTACTCTAACGAATAGTGGTAAATATTCCGAGTATCGCTCCACAGGGATTATAAAGCCGAGTTACAGCAGTTTCAATTAATTTCTACTTCAATTCGAGAAAAAGGGAGTTTGATTTGGTTTCCTAAAATTATTGAAGCGCAAGTAAAACAAAGCAATTAAAAAGTAGAGAAGATTTATGGGAGAAAGGTCTAGGGTTTCGAATCCACTCTTCACCTTGTAACTTAAATATGTTTCAATTTTAGGCCTACTGTTCGAATCAACCCGAATACCGTAGGATTGCCAGCCCTAGCGATATCTCCTAATGATAATTTATGAATCACCAATCGGCATGGACTATCTCCACCTAGCACGAATCGTCTTACTAGTACGAACTGTCTCAAATCGGCACGACTCGTCTCATCGGCACGACTCGTCTTACGTAGTATAATCCATCCAACCAGTTATCACAAAACAATTATGAACCGTTGTATGAAGGTGCACAAAACCTAGGAATTTGTACACAAGATTTGGTTGAAAGAATTAAGCATATAATTAAATCCTTAAAAGTCATACAACCATGCTTCGAATAATAAAACCATAAATCAAAACATAAATAATGTTACTCAGGGTTCGAGCTTCATCTACACCCTAAAGGTGGTTTAGCTGGCCATGACTAGGAGCGAAGCAAAATTCCACGTTGATCAAAAACCCTCGCCCAAAAGCTGCTGCCCAATTCCGAAAACTAATCCCCCGCTCAAGGCCTCTACCTTTGCTTTTTATAATAATCTATACCAACCCCGTAGGTTGTTTTCCGAGTCTGTTCGTGTAGTGGAGCCCTAAGCCAACCTTCTGTGTTTGTTGTAATTAGGCTGCCGATTATGGCATTAGGAAGCCCATTGTCTTCTTTGGTCCAACTGATCAAAATAAAGTCATGAATAATTGATTTGGCCCACCAATGCATGTACATATTGTGGTGTCTTCCACAGCTTGCTATAATCCACGTGGGCAGTAAGTTATAAGCCCCAATGCTAGCATGGTTCATTACTTGATTTTATTCGACCACGGGGATCACTTCGACACCGAGTAAAATTGGTCTTTGCTCTTTTTTATCCAAACCTCCAAATACCTACAAAAACACGCAAACAAAGTATTATACTCCAAATAACAAAATAAATAGACTTAGCAAGGGTAAATTAGGGGCGCTCATGTGTACATTTTGTGCGCCTATCAAACATCGAGTCAAAGTTACATTAATGAGCCATGACCTCGACAACACCTTTTAAATCTTGATTTTATCCGGTAATCATAATCTTCTACAATTGTAGATTATGGGAATATCGTTCGATGATGGAAAGATCATTGTTGATGTTAGCCAGGTGGCGCTAATACATCGAGTGGACTTAAAGCTGATGATTTGTGGTGGTTAAAAACCTAGTCTTGTGCTCGTATTAGAAGTTTGGAATGATCGTACAAACTTTATTCCAGTTTGAGGCATTTTCTACTCTAGTACTATGCGGGTAGGATCAATTTTAGGTGTTATTTGAGGGTTTATGACATTGATTCGATCCTATTGAACCTGCCAAAATTACCTAAATTTGGCTTTATTTGAATCAAATTTGTATTTGAAGAAGATTAAAGAACCTCTCCTTCCTACTCCCCCCGTTCTCCTGTGGACGGGGGACCTGGAATTCATTATCTCCCCTCCTGTCTTTGTACTTCTCTTATTTTCTTGTCCACCAGGTATTATTCTGCTTTTAGATAACTTTTTGCAATTGTGTGTTTGAATCAATTCTTGTATGATTCTGGTAAATCAAGTACCAAAAGTAATGGGGTAAAATATAAAGTTCCATTACAAATGGTCCACCTACTCGTCTTTTCCGAACAGAAAAAGTATTTTTTTTTATCTACTTACCTACTCGTGAGTAGAACAGAAACTTACCTCTTGAGAATTACCAATGCCTTTATCAAATCAGTCAATGGTGAGAACCTATGTGCAAATAACATCTTAGACGAGGAAGCTAATGTAAGGGGACATCAGTGCTTCAAGTTCTCATTATTGTTAGGGGACATCGTTCCCCTCTCGATTTTGCTCCTTTCTTATTCCCAAACCGCTGGATTTTCTTCGGGAATCACTACTTCCTGTTGATTGAAGACATTTATCTGCCTGCTCTATGAGCATCAACCTAATTTTGTCCTTGTTTTTGTATATGTACTACCCATGGCCCTCTGTTCTTTCATGAAGAAAATTGTTCAACAATCTGAGATCGTTTTTTTTTCCCCTCCTTTTTTGCTTAGGGTAATCTAACATCGTTTACTACTTTACATTCTTCTTTGCTATGTAAATAATAGTTGAAAATCTTCTCAAATTTGCCAACATGATTTCCATTGACCACATTCACCAATTTGGTCCAAGATGCTTGTGGTCGGAGTTCGAAAGGAAGGTCAACCTCCTACTGTATTGCTGACCTGGAAAAGTTATCATTGGCATTTGAACTTGGCGGCCAGAGCTTCTGGAATGGCCCTGTAAAGATAAATTTCTATTGAGTAGGTTCTTTTCCACGTTGCTGATTCTTTAGGAAGAACAATGTCCATTATCTTTCATATTGGAAAGGTGTACATGGATATGGAAACTTTTTGCTATAAAAGAATGCTTGTGTTGCAGTATTTATTTTTGACATCTATCGCTATCCTTCAAGAATCCTTTTTGGTCGTTTTCTTGAGCCACAAGAAGGGTGAACTTGGCATTGAATCCTCTGTAGATGTTTTGGTAGCTTACACATGAAAGTTCTATTGCATTTTCTGTTTTTCATCCTAAAAAACATGCCAATTTTTACCTCATATGTGCGCTGCAAAAGCGTTATGCTTTGCCCATTTCTATAGCCACAAAACCTAGGAAATGAGCGACTTCAACTGCCAGACTTCCAAGTTTGCTCGCTACAAGTTGGAGAGTGTTCCCTGCACTTGTCCTGTATCATTCACATACTGATATGGGAGGATATCAGCTAAAATTGTTATAAGTTTGCTGTATATATTCTCTTAGGCTTCTGGGAGGCATCCTGAGTAGCTTGTTTTGTTTGGCAGCTTTGGATCTTTTAATTTTTTTAAAAAAATTAAAGCTTTATATTTTATTTTGTACAATGCCTTGATGTTGCCCACTCGAAGACCATGTCTGAGAATAACGATTCCATCCCTCTCTGTGGAATTTGCAGGTTCGCGAGTATATTGATGACACGGAGGATTACGTGAATATCCAACTCGACAACCTGCGGAATGAACTTATTCAATTCCACTTGACATTGACCATCGGATCTTTTGCCGTCACGATAGAGACTATGTTTGCTGCGGCGTTTGGTATGAACATACCTTGTCCATGGTACAACATCAATGGCATATTTTGGCTCTTTGTTGGAGTTGTCACTGCCTTCTCGATACTAATCTTCCTGATTGTTATGGGATACGCGAGGTGGAAGAAGCTGATCGGAACGTGAACCCTCTCTGTAACTGCTTTGTGACTGAACAGTGAACACTGTATACGGATTGAGAAGTTTCGCGAGACTTGTTATACCTTTCTTCATTGGACAGTTTTCCTTGATTACAAACTGCAGTATCAGGCCAGTATCAAAGTGCCTTTTGTCTTGTAAAAGAACTTTAAAGATGACAATGTTACACGGAGATGTAGCAAAATCTGCTTGTATCATTAGTCTCTTCTTTATCTCTGCTTCATAAAAGAAAAGAAATTAAATGTGCTTGTTTTCTGTTCTGCCTTCAAAATTCTATTTGATACTGCAGTTTCAAGTCACTGTGAATTCATGATGGATTTTGTTTCGCCAAGAATGTTTGTTGTTGGACTTTGCTTGGATTGTGGAGATGGGTTTCCTTTGAGAATCATCGGGGCTATGGAGGGAGAAATTAACGGCAAAATGATTTTACAGATGGGTAAGTTCTTTTAATTTTGTAGTAACTGCTTATTTGGATTGAACTGGAAATCATGCGTACAGTCAAGCTAACAATGGGGTGATTCCTCATAAATTGACAAGAAATCGAAGTTGTTGGGATTTGGGTTAGGTCCGGGACCAAATCGGGTCACCCATGTGGGCATGACCCAGTGATTCATTTATTATAGAGTCCTATATTATGTTGCAGATAAGAATGAGAAGTTGACTTCTAGATGCTTACTCTATATAATACCTACAGCATATTCATAATATATGCATACAAGATTATCAGTTTTTGAGTTCTACAGAACTCTCTTCCTAGTTTTCTCTCTCTGGCATTAAAGAGCGATTTGAAGCTTTTACACTGTGGAATAGAGGGTGATACTCGAATCTGAACCACCCATTTCCGCATTTGCTATTGAAGTTTAACTCCACTTATTTTGTTCTTTTACACTTTTGTTTTGGTTTCCATTCGTCAAACTAGTTATTTCAAAAATTCGAAGGTAAAAAGTGAAGTGAGAAAAGAATTTTTGGCTAAATTTAGAAGAAGGATCAAAGATGCAAACTAAACGAGAAAGTTGTCAAACTAATTAAGAAATAAAGAAAGGAGATAAGGAAACGAGAAAGTTTTGTTCTTGTTGCGGGCTTGCGGCCGATGGACGTTGATCGTTCATTTAGGAGCAGGAGGTGCATGTGCAATGCCTCACGGCCTCAATGCTATTCTGATAAAAGGCATATGTAACTAATAGCTAGTGACGGACGCAGGATTATCAATTTGGCTTGATTTACAGGAACTAGTCTTCCATAATTTTACGAAGAAATCCAAAAGTGTACTACAAAGAGGAGAAAAATTGGAGAGAGTGTAGAGGCCAAACACCCCCATGTGCCCTGGGTCCCCCACTGCTAGTGCTCCCCTCAGCTGTGCATTGTGGCAGCTTGGGACGTTGTCCGATTATGGAGTGAGAAAAACTTGGGTACCAGCTGAGTATGACGTCCACGTGGGGGTACTCAGCACGCATCTTAACCGTCCAAAATTTTCTCCTGAGTACGAGATGGACGAACATCAATTTGGTAACTTCCTTAGAGATCCAAACGCTTTGACGATCTCACGTGTTGTCTTTTTGGCTTCATTCTCCTAAGGTTGTATTTTTAGTATTTTTAGTTCTGAGCTTTTGCTCCATTCTCTTTGTATTTGTTCTGAGCTTTTGCTCCATTCTCTTTGTATTTTTAGTTCTTCATGTTATGTTCGTCTTTTCTGAATTTTTGTTACATTCGCGTTGTAAATTTTTAGACTTACCTATCTCTAGGAAAGGAGTCTAAAAGTTAAAAATAATGATTGAATGCCCAAAAAAAAAAAAAAGAAGTTCACTAAAGACGGAAAAAGTACAACACAATTGTCTCTGTCTTAAGTGTCGTGTTATATGAACTTTTTTCAACTTTGGTCCATATTTTTATATTTTTCCGATTTCTCTCGTCGATAAGAATGGCTCATTCCAAAAATTACAATGAAAAGCTACACAAAAAATTACGAAAATTAAAAGTAGGAGAAAAAATCATTTAGACAAAAAGTTAGGAGAATGAAGCCTAGTCAAAATACTTTAAACTTTATCATGAAAGATAGTAGCTTAGATTGCAAGGGTGAGTGAGCTTAAATGCTCACTCCCTCTTGTACACGATCCGTTTAGATTCAAGTCAGCGGTGTAACACACGAATTCAAGTCATGCAATAAAGAACACAAAAAAGATGCAAAAAATATATTTTATTGATTTGATTTGAATAAATGGGTTTAACCTCTATTATATTTTTTAGAATAAAGAATGATTTCTTTGATTTGATTTCCGGAGTTGAAGGTGCAACCTAATGACTATAGAAGCTTGTCGTAAGATTGAATCGGTTGATAGTTCTTTCAAATCTTCGTGTTGAGAAGCTTGAAGAACGAAGCTTAATCGAGGGCTTGAACAGCTTTATCTTGAACAAACGTTGAATTTGAAAGCAATCTTCGGTAGATTTGACGCGTAGACCGTTGTCGTTGTAGATCAACCGACATGTAACTTGGGTGCTTGTTGATTCTCCACAAGAGCTTAAGACAGATTTGAGAGAAGCCTTGAGAAATGTTTGACAGTGCTCTGGAATTTCCTTGGTTGAAGATGTTCCATTTTTTCTTAATGAGAGCCTCTATTTATAGGCTTAAGGAGAGGGACCTCTAATTTGAAAATTCTATTTTGATTGATTTGCTTTCCAAATAAGAGTAAATTAGCCTCTACTTATGGAGGTAAATTAGGTCAAGATATATATATTTTGACGATCTGAACTGTTCAATGTGTTTAAAAGGTGTTTTTAAAGGTACTCGCGAGAAATAAAAAAAAAAACCGGGTAGGGCTTGATCCGAGCAGTTTTTCATAAAAACAAATATATACAATTTTTATGAAAAATTGCTTGGATCAAGCCCTTTCTGGTTTTTTTTTTGTTGATTTCTCATGGGGATTGTTAAAAACACTTTTTAAGCACATTGGACAGTATGGATCGTCGAAATTCGATCGGGATCTATCAGCCTCTCATTATATGTATATATGTGTGTGTGTCTCTATTGATTGGTTTTTTTTCCAAATAAGAGTAAATCAACCTCTCATTATGGAAGCAAATTAGGTCAAATATATACATGTATATATTGTCCTTGATTGATTTTCTTTCCATAAGAGTAAATTGACATCTCATTATGAAAATAAATCAGGTCAAACATATACATGTATATATATTAATTGTCCTTGATTAATTTTCTTTCCATAACAATAAATTGATATATATATATATATATATATATATATATATATATATACAGTTTTGTGAAAAATGGCTCGGATCAAACCCTTCTAGGTATTTTTTTTTTGATGATTTCTCATAGAGACCCTTGAAAATACCTTTTAAACACATTGGACGGTTCGGATCGTCGAAATAAGATCGGGATCAATGAAGTGTGGATTTTTTTTAAAATCCGAGATCTTGGATTGGAAGTGTGGTGTGTATATATATGTTCATTTCCTATTTGGACCCCAGACTTCAGTGATCTGAGTATTATTTTGACGATCGAAACCGTCCAATGTGTTTAGAAGATATTTTTAAGGGTCCATGGGGTAAATCTTCAAAAAAAAAAAAAAACGGGAAAGTGCTTGATCTAAGCAGTTTTTTGCAAAACAGTAACTATCTTTTGAAAACATTGGACGGTTCGGATTTCCCAAAAACAATTTTTAATGTGAAAAAAATTACATTTTACCTTATTTGCGGGAGGTCCTTACTAGAAAATTTGCCAATATATATATATATTCTAGACACTAAAATTTCGTCATGGCTTAATTGTCGTCCGATTAATCGAGATGAATAACTAATCTTAATTAAGTAAAGTCAAAGTTGGTAAAAAAAGCCTGCAAATAATTATTGGGCTTGATGAAGGATGAGTTCGAAAGATGTGGGTTCGACCAAAAGAAGATAGGCCTACTCAATTGGCCAAATGGACCATGAAATTAGGTTAATCCAATGAATCCATGAATGCAGACCCAACCAAATTTTCCTAGGTTCAAATGTCCAAAAGAACAATCATCACTAGGGATGGCCATCTTGGTTGACCCTTCCTGATCCAACCCGTCCTCTTCCCGAATGGGTAGGGGATTCTGGGATTTTTTCGGGGATCGGGTAGGGTATGGGGATCTTTTTAAGAAAATTTCGGGGACCAAGTAGGGGATGGTATAGTCGATCACCTCCCCGTTCCCCTTCCCACCCCACCCCTCCCCGCTGCCCCGCACCTCATTCACATATATAGGTATATTATATTATAAGTTTATAAGTAAGGTTTTTTCCCCAGATAAGTTTATAAGTTGTAAATTATAACTTCTTGTTGGTTGTATAAGGAATGTTTTCTTCTTTACTTCTGTTTTATGCATCACTTTTAAGTGAAATTTTAATCTATTTAGAAACCAAAAACAAAAAAAGAAAAAGAACAAGAACAACAGTAGCACTTTTGAGTAACTTGATACGTTTTAATTATTGTTGGAAACCATTTTTGTCATTAGCTTTGTATTTTAATAAAACTTCTTTGGTATTCACTTGAATAGTTTGAGTAAACTTTTAGATCCCCGATTCCCCGTGGATCCCCGATGATGTAGGTTTACAAAAAATCCCCAGTGGAGATTGGGGAGGAGATGAGGATTGAAATGAGTTTGGAGATTGAGAATGGAGGTAGCGGTATTCACCCTCTACCCTTCCCTAATCATCACCAATATGCCAAGCGGAAATGATGAAGAAAGATGAAGGTTAAGATTATTTATTCTTTTGGACCTAGGATAATTTGGTTGGGTCTGCGTACATGGATTGATCCAATTTCATGGCCCGTTTGGCCAATTGAGTAGGCTCATCTTCTTTTGGTCTACCCCACATCTTTTAAACCCATACGTTGACGAGTCCAATAATTATTTGCAGGCTTAACCAACTTTGACTTTAATTAATTAAAATTATTTATTCATCTCGATTAATCGGACAACAATTAAATGACGAAATTATAGTGTTTACATGCCGGAGTTGCGGAGTACCCTTTGTCTATCTAATACGTAGGTGGTGTTGTGGTGACGATTTACCTTTCTGGATAGTAGTTATAGCTCTAAAAAAATTTGAAAATTTTCATTACAAGAAATACAAAATATTAAAAAAAAACACAACAAAACAAAACAAAACAACCCAAAAAATCTAAAAGGGACATTTACAGTTGTTTTTTGTTTTTTTGTTTTAAAAATCTTTGTACGGTAGTGCAGAACTCTTTTTGGTGCAAGAAAAACACCGCTGGTAGACTCTGTCAATCCTTTTGCCTCAACGCGAGTCGTCAACGAAGAGAGAGAGAGAGAGAGAGAGAGAGAGAGAGCAGGTATATATCGAAAGAGGGAGGGGTTTCGAACGACAAACCTAGGATAGAGAAACTGATATTCGCTCATTCGATCACATTGCACTCGAAGATCCTCCATCATCATTCACATAAAGGTAAGCGTTTTAGTTTATGCAGATTTGTTTGCAATTCTGTATTTCATCTGTGATTTCTCTTTCCTTGAACCGATCTGTTTTGTTGCTGGAAATATTTAGAACGGAGATTAGAATATGTTGCCTATTAAATTTGTGAATCTTGGATCGTCGTTTGAAAAAAAAAGAAAAGAAAATAATCTTGGTGGCCGTTTTTTCGATTTTAATCGTTCTTCAAATTCAGATTCTAATTGGGCGTTTTTGATGGAAATTACTTGCCCACATTTGTTCGGTTATTTTAATCTGGGAGCAACTTTTACTGGGAAGATAGTTTTAAACGTGGTTACAGAATTCTAAACACTAAAGGTTGAATTGTTATAACAATAAATTGCCCTGGTTAGTTATATGTATGACTAATTATATGTTGAATCGCCCTGCTAATGTGAATTTAGATGAGGATTCCAGTAGAAGCACAGAAAGGATGTTTAACTGTTTATATGAGTAGATGGGCTATGGAAATCTAATAATGGACGCATTTAGTTAGTGTATTGAATTAGGGTTCCTTACAATCACAATAAAATGGCCCTTTAATGGCCTTAACTTTTATGTAGCTTTGTTGTTTATAAATTTTAATACATCATTTATTCCCATCGGACTATATGGTTACAGTTTTATCATGTATGACTTAAAAGATGTTTGATTATTTTGGGTTATACAATTGTAGTGCTTTATATGACTGGGTATGTTGTGCTATACATTTTCAAGGGACTGCTTGCACTTGAATTATGGCGAATGTCAAGCGGTCATCAAACATCAGAAGTACGATGTACAATGGAAAGCACTCTTTACTTCCTCCTAAATGTCCATTTCCTAGCATTTCGCCATCATATGCTGATTATGTCCCTAGTCCTGCTGTTGGACCTAAGGATATTGCGAAGCCCAGAGAGGTGAATTCACACCATCAACGTACTTCCTCGGAGAGCTTCCTGATGGAGGAGCAACCTTCATGGCTTGATGAACTCCTCAATGAGCCTGAAACTCCTGCACGGAAAGGAGGTCATCGGCGTTCATCAAGTGACTCCTTTGCATATACTGATGGAGCAAATGCTTCTATGACGGACTATGTAACTCAGGATGAGTACAGATTTAAGAATATGACCTCTGTGCCTTCATGGGGTTCACAGGACTTTGAATACTACAAAGATGTGCGGCAGGTTTCTTTTGGAAAACCAAGAAATCTGGTGCGGGGTTCATCTTTGAATTCAGTGGCACATCAAAGTGGTCTTTCAGCTAAAGACAATTTCTTTATTGAAAGCTCAGGATTATCTTGTCTTCCACTAGACACAGATGGGTTTCAATCTACAGCCACTGAAAAGCAGGATTCAGTTGAATCTTGTCCACATGATCCAAATGCTGCTTTTGAAGGGAAGGATTCTTCTCATGCAAAGTCATATGCGTCAGAAACAGATACAAAACGTGCTAAGCAGTATGTCTAGTCCCTTCTTTAATAAATGCCATTTTTAGCTTGCTTGGTTTTATTACCTGATATTACCTTTAAAACCACACTGTTTTTGGTTTTTGACTATCAGAATCTGTTTAATTTTTGGTGTCTATTTGGTGCCCTGGTTTGCTACAGAGATTAGCCATTTATGCCATTATTCTCTCCTTATGTTATATGGTATAGTGGTCTAGTGTTATAGCGTTTGAGGGCCTTAATTGCACCATTAGGACATTGTTCGCTGATAAAAGTTGTCATACTTACATAGTTACATGTGTTTTAGTTTGTGATATACTGTACTTCTCTTAGATTGCTTCATGGAAAATCCGAACATTTTGCAACTCTCTAAGGTTTATCATTGTCCTCTTCTGATATTATGGTACATTTCTAATGAAACTGTACATTTGATAGGGAAAATATACGAGTCATCCCTGATGTTTCATGTTTGTGTCAATATGTCCTTGTACTTTCAACTTTTAAACACATTTAAATTGGCACTCTGTCAAAATAGGTCCAATTGGCAATGGGCATCAAAAGTCCGGATGTAAAATGATCACCTGCAGCTTGAGTGACCATTTTGAAGGGGAAAATGGACAATCAATGCATTATATCTATCCTCGAATAAGAACCATTAAATTAAAGTCCAACTGATATATCTTAGTTTGTCCTTGAGAGTAGTGAGGGCTCTTCCTTGATAGAAGACGAAGATTGCTATGGACAAGCACCAAATCTTTTGCTCATTGATGGATCAATTTTTCCTTTTTACTGAGTGAACAAAGGAGTAATAATCCAATTCCTCTTAGAAAAAGATGAGAAGGCCGCTTGTCCAAGTATACTCTAGGCAACTTTTTGAAGAGTTGGTGCAAATGCACCACCAAGTGTAAGGCTCCATATGATATCTATTATGAATGGAGTCATAGTTGGCAAACAAACCACTACTTCGGTACTTCCTGTTAATTATGGGTGTCCGATATAAGAGCCCTAACCTTAAATCCTTTTATCATTGCACATAGTGCAGTTTAAAAGTTTTGAGTTATTACAGTTTCACCACATAGTTATGCAGTTTCACCACATGTTAAATGTTATTCATAATTGCATTTTTACCCCCAAAATGTCCCTAAAGTGTCTTGTTGGTGTCAGTGTCCGGAAAGTGCTCGGCACCGTTACGTTGTTTCTGGTGAAGTGCCGATGCTACATAGGGTTAGAAAGAGGGGATAATCGATTGATGTTAATATGTTGCCAAGGAGGAACTAGAGGGGATTGAAAGAGAGGATGGATTTGGTGTGCTCAAGCACATGTGGTCCATTGAGATGCGTGGGTCTGACTTGTTTACAGAGAGATATTGTGATTTCTCTTTTTTGCAAATTAAAATTGGTAACTTGTTTTGCATTTTCGTAGTTTTCTGTCAAAAATGGTTTTGGAAGGTAACTATTGGATCTATCAATATATGTGGAAGGTAACTATTGGATCTATTTATGTCTTAAAAAGGAAAATGTGTTAATTACTCAGTAGAGGAGAGTGATTATAACTTTTTCCAAGATGTAGAAAGGTAGTAAATGTCCCTAGGATATACGAACTTTATTTCAAAGGCTGACCTCCATATGAAGGCTCCCAACGGTTTGAGTCCAGTTGAAGAGCTGTTAAAAAAAATGTAAAAAACTATCTGGTTTCGGAGCTCTTAGTTGCAGGAAAGAGTCCTTGGGAATAGGTATGTGTGCTACATGTACATGAAAGTATTGTTGAAAATTTCTTTTTTGCTTGGTCAAATATGTAAATCACATGATGTACAAATATTGGATCCAAAGAAATATCATCCCTTTCAAATCGAAGCTAAGGATTCCTGTTCAATAAAATCGTTGAGCAAGTTGTGAGGAACAGGGTCAGTTGTTGTTTAGAAGGGGATAGCCTTCTAGCATTGCCTGGAAATTGTCCTTGTAGAGTCAGTTGCCTGGAAATTATTCACCAGGATTTTGAAAATTATAGGCTTAGAAGGGGATAGCCTTTGGGTTAACTCTAGGGCTATCTGTTCATTCTGTTCGTGTTTTGGCGTTCTTTGTTGTTTGCTGTGTTTTCTTTTGCTCGAGCCTTTTGTTTTTGTATTTGTTTGGAGCTCAAGGGTCTGTTTGTGGTTGGTCCTTTGTAATTACTGTTTTCCTAGTAATGAACTTAAACTTAAGGGGGAAAAAAATCAATAAAAGTGATGGCAAGTGTAAATTTTTTTGATAAGTAAATAACTATAATAAAGAGAAAAAGTGATGGCAAGTGTATAATATGGGTACAAAGCTCTGTTATCAATTTGAGTTATTTTCATTTCCAATAAGCTGATGCCTACAATAAATTTTCTCTTGCATTATTTAGGAGTTTGGATTCATATGTTTGAGATGTTCCCTCGTATTATATGAGAGAACATAGTCATATTTATGTGAGCAGGTTCTGAGTTTCTGACAAATTTCTTTCAAATGCAGAATAGAGGTTCTGCGTATTTGTCACCCACTCACCCCCAATAGTAGGTTTCTGCAACTAAGGTCACAGTTGTTGTGTGATAAGGAGTTTTTGTAGTTTTTATCCAGCTGTTGAACTCTTATACTTCCCTGATGATTCAGGGAATTGTCAGAACTTCTGAAGCTTTTTTGAGATTGTGTGAAGCAATTCTAACTTCTTAGATGTTTTCCTCCGCTTCATTATGTTTCTTTGCTTTTACATTGTAACACTTCAGCTTCAGATCTACTTGAAGCCTTTTCCTAACCCAACTCAGAAACCCCAATTTCTTGCCAACCACAACCAGACAGCCATACTAGAGAACTCGATGCATAATCTGTTCCTTTTCTTAGGCGCCGTTCATAGCAACCAAAATAGTCTTAAGTTTTTGTTTGTTTGTTTTTTTTGGTGGGTAAGTGAGAAATTCATTGAAAAGATCTTATCACCATATCATTCTATGTTCAAGTGAGGCATACCTTCCTGCTAACAAGATTGGAAACCAAGAAACAAAGATGAAAAAAAAGAAGTAGCAAGGATTATAGAACATCCTACAGCCTACTAGGAATTGCCATGACTTGCAAATCTGCATATTAAGGGAAAACACTTTAACCAAAGAAAACTGAAACCCTTAATCCTAACATTAAAGTGGAGTTGATGCAAAGCAGAGGCAACAGGTTTCTTGATTTTCCTGAAAATCCCGTGGTTTTTTTTTATTGCCGAACGAGATAGACCATGGCCGACAGAGCAATCTTTCTAATGGAGTTATGAAAGGACTTCCTACTTAGCTTGCCAATTAGCCAAGAGATTTTGTTTACTCTATTGAATGTTGAGGCTTGGAGAAACCACAATGATTACAAACTCGGAACCAAATCAGTCTAGAAAGTGGACAGAAGAAATGATCCATGGATTCATATTCTTGCTGGGTGATGGCATAAGAGGCAAATAGCTGAGACCACAACCCCCAAATCTGTTAGTCAATCCCTAGGACACTACTTTCCTTTAATAGACACCCAAACTATGAAGCTGTGTCTAGGAATTCAATTAGGGCATCTCCAGTAATGTAACTACTGTAAGAAATAGTGTGAGGTTTAGGACAGTTAACTAACATTTTTCATTTTTTGGTTCCCAATAGTGTAGTTTGTGTAAGAGATTTAGTGTTAGCTGCCATCTCAACTGTTTTTGTACGACTAATTATCCAAGAGAGGAGAGAGAGAGAAGGAGAGAAAAGAGGGAAAGTGGCAGGATGGCAGTGTTGGGAAGTGGAGAGAGAGAGAGAGAGAGAGAGAGAGAGAGAGAGAGAGAGAGAGAGAGAGAGAGAGAGAGAGAGAGAGAGAGAGAGAGAGAGAGAGAGAGAGAGAGAGAGAGAGAGAGAGAGAGAGAGAGAGAGAGAGCTAGGCCCACTTATATCTATATATATATATATATATATATATATATATATATATGTCTGTGTGTACTTTTCTACACTTTAACAACACTCTAACAACACAATTGCAACACTCCTTACCTTAACAACACATTTTGTCATAACACCACAAAAATGGGACCCACTTTTTACACTTTTGTGTCATATAATGCCACATTTTTGTCATAACGACTGGAAATGCCCTTAGGAAGCCATAAGAGTTTGTGCCAAATGAATGTAGTAGAATGCAATCTATAGCATTCCATGTAATAGCAGCGTTAAAAGTGGAGGTGGGAGAAATGGCCCACAAACTTTGTCAGCTCAAAAGCTGGGAGCCTAGGATGAAAAGAGGGCATCAAAGGAGGAGGAAAAGGTCAAGTCCACTGTTCATTATAGATAATATTTGAAACTTTGGCGGTGCAGGAAATACCTGATTCCACCATTAAGGATACAAAGGTTCCTAGTTGGAATTTGCAATGACTGGCAAATCTGCACATTAAGGGATGACACTTTAACAGAATAAAACTGGGACCCTTATCCTAACATCAGAGCGGATTTGATGCTAAACAGAGGAATAACCGACCAAGCAATATTTGCTAGTAGCTTTCCCCAGCACGCAACTTTCCTTCAATAGCCATCCAAATGATGAAGCTATGTCTAGGAGTGCACCAAGGGAAGCGTAAGAGTTTGTGCCAAATGACAGTTGGAGAATGCGGTGTAATAGCATTCCATTAGTAGCAGCATTAAAAGTGGAGGTGGGAGCACTGGTCTGCAAAATCTTTCTCTGCTCTATAACTAGTATGAAAAGAGGGCATCAAGAGACGAGGAAAAGGCCACCATTGCCCTTTAGAGCATCTCCAACCATACTTCATTTCTTCATTTTCATTCTCCATATCATCAAAATGAAGAATGCAGCCCCTCCAACCATGCTTCAATTCCATCCTTCAAAATGAAGAACCAAATTTGATTCTTATATATGGAGGCTCCTTCAAAATTTGAAGAATGTTCTCCTTATATTTTTCCACAATAAATGATGCATAACTTTTAACATTATAGTCAAATATTGGTAAAATTAGATATCAACAATATTTTCAAAATAAGACCAATCTTGAATTTATTTGATAAATGTTAAGATATTGATATTTAAAATTTTGGAGGGAAAATGAGGTCGATTTGAGTTCCGAGTGTGCTTTTTGAAAAATGAAGATACAAATGGAGAAGTGTGGTTGGAGTACAAGTGAATAGTGACATTCTTCAACTTCACTTTTTGAATAAAGAATGATATTTTGATCCTTCAAAATGAAGAATTGGTTGGAGATGCTCTTACAGATGATAGTTGAAACTTTGGTTGTAAGGGAGTACCTGATTTGGATCCTGAAGTTTAATTTGTACTTGCTTGCAAAGCTCTCCTTGTATTTCCCTCTAGAAACCTAAGAGACTTTGTATTTTTGTCCGTTTTGGGCTAGAACCTACCCGTCATTAGCAGGTGGGGATGTCAGCTTACGTATAGGTAAGAAACTTCTCTCACAAATAAAAAACTTGAAGCAATTCTCTCATGTTTTACACAATATTACACTTAATTCTGCACAGCATTTTTCCCCCACTGGTGAGACTATGGAGTTGGCTCCCATAATGCATGGTCCACCCATCACAGGGCACCCAGTGTAGCGTTGACATTATGACCTAGATATTTTATGCTGAGGTATGGGCTCACGAATTCGAAATGCGTCATTGTGAGGAAGGAATGCAAACTAATTGTGTAGCCTGAAAACCTTTCCTACCTCGCTGATGCATGAAGAAATATTCCAAATACATTTTGTTATACTATGCTGAACTCATGGGATCATTTGCCACATTAATATTGGAAATGAAGTAATTTACATTATTCCTTCATACTTAAAAATTAAAGGCTGCAAAGTCTACATGCATATACAGATCTCCTGATCTCCTATGAATTGATTGAAAAGACATAAAAGAGAAAGGACTATCCTCTCTGAACTGAGAAAAATGGGTGAGGTTTTTAGATTGCACAAAGATAATTCACATGCTCAACAGATCGGTTTTTGCATTCCACAATATGCTGTAGACTCCTCCTGTCTGCAAATTCTGGTTCAAATTTCTTGGGTCTCAATTACCCTACTACCTAGTAACTCCCCCCCCCTGGATCTGCCATTATACTTGCAGTATGATGCCATTATACTTGAGATCAGAGCCCACTCGGGCTGAAGCTTCAAACCTTTTTGTTTGGTTGGACCTTTATCTGTAAAATTTGCTGGTAATCGTGTCCACCCATGAACTCCACTCTAACTGCTCTCCCATTTGTCCGGCCCAGCAACCACATTATACTATAACTAAGGGGGACCATGGGTCACCTTGCCCATACATGGTTTTTTCGATGTTAGGATGATGATGCCAGTTGTCACCAATCCTGTAAAACCTAGGTTTATCTTTAATGGTAGATTGATGATTAAATTGGGATGGGGTTTTCACATAAAAAATGAAATGCTAGCACTCCTTAAAAAGAGATCGTTTCAATTTGGTATTTTAGATTGATGATGAATTTGGCACAAGTTATTTGTGTAGTATCTGAAATGCTATAATGCAGGCAATTTGCTCAGCGCTCCCGTGTTCGGAAACTTCAATACATTGCTGAGCTTGAAAGAAATGTGCAAGTTTTACAGGCAAGTAACATAAATACCATGAAACTTTGAGATCAGATAATTGTGGAAAGTTAAAGACTTTATTTTATTACAATGTGCTGATGTTGCTCCCATAACCATTGCAGGCAGAAGGATCTGAAGTTTCAGCTGAGCTTGAATTTGTCAACCAGCAGAATCTTATTCTTAGCATGGAGAACAATTCCCTGAAGCAACGTCTGGAAAGCATAGCCCAGGAGCAGCTTATTAAGTATAGTAAGTGTTTTATTTTAAGTCCCAACTTATATGCTTTTACTGCCCGAGAGTGAGAGAACTAATCATAATTTGTTATCCTGTTCGGTTTGTATCACGGGTGCTAGTTTAGTAGATTTAGTGTAGGTAGAACTGTTAGATCACCAATTGTCCCAACAGATTAAGCTGTTAGGAACTGATCCCAATAACTTATATCAAGCCTACAACCTTGCAACTTTGTCTTGCACGCGGATATGCAAACATACATACATAGAGCGAAACAAAAATGCAAAAGGGAACTAGTGGAATGCCACTAGAAGACAAATGCAATCAGAGAGACTTGAATCGAAGACCTCTCAAAATTCAAAACTCAGTCAAAATTTTAAGCTGTTAGGAAATGAACTTAACGTGATAGATGAAGCTACCTAACAAGAATAATAAGCTGAATTTGTAGCATTGTTTTAAGTTTTTGAAGTGGAACAATAGGCAGCATTGGAAGTGAAAATGTGACCGGGGAAATAGGGGAATATTGCTAATGTATGCAGCTTTTGGGTAGTTGGGAAATCGTTATTGCTAAATGGCAATTGAATAAAAACTGTATGACACTGGCATGATTGGATGAGGTACAAAACCATAGCATGGAGAAATTGGCATGATTGGACGAGTACAAAAACATAGCATGGAGACATTGGCATGATTGGACGAGTACAAAAACATAACATGGAGACATTGGCATGATTGGACTAGGTATGAAAGCATAGCATGAAGAATCCCTAAAAAGAGAAACGAGCAAGGACACAACACATGGAGATAGAAGACATACGTATAATCTGAATCTTGTTTCATATATCATGCTACATTTTGCCGTAGTACTGTTGATGCCCTTTATTTATCACGTTTTAAACTATTAACTTATTTGTGCTTTTTTATTTTTATTTTTCACTTTACATTTGTTTTTGGCATAATATCCAAGTCCATTAGAATCCATCAAAATGAAGGTACTTTATTCCACATTTTGCTAGTGATGGCCTCATGTATGAGGGAAAGTGAACAGGGAAGATGAAAAAGTATAGAAAAGGTGGGATTCACTAAGTGTATTTATTGTTTCGGTTTATAATTGTTATCATGTTATGTTATTTCCTAGTGTTGAACACAGCTCCAAGCAAGGAACAGGTTAGGGATGTCAGGTGGGGGTCTCTTTTTTAGGAACCGGCACCCCAAATGTCTTATTAAAATATAGGTTCCCCTACAAAATACACAATTACGCCACATGTAAAGTGTTCGGATGGGGCACTCAATTTCTTTGCATGGTCCCCTATAATATAGGCAAGGAATCTGTCTTCCAAATTCCAGTAAGTTATGGACATCTATTAGGGGACCCCCGCGCCCGATAATCAGTTTCGTGCTGTCCTTAGGTTATTTGGTTCCCCTTGGGATATTGGCTTTCCCTTCCATGTTCGATAAAAGTCAAATTTGCTTATCACAAATAGTAGATGATCAGAATTCATTGAAAGAATGAAAGACAAACGTATCCTGAATTTGACTGCTAAGGGTACAGCTGGAAATTCTTTTCCTTTTAGTCTGAAACTAACACTATTACGGTATTGTGCAGTGGAACATGAAGTATTGGAGAGAGAAATTGCAAGGCTGCGAGCCTTGTATCAGCAGCAACAGCAGCAGCAACAGCCTTCTAACAGCCATCGTCGCACCAAAAGTAGAGACCTTGATTCACAATTCGCGAACCTTTCTTTAAAACAAAAGGACTCCAGTTCCGGGTGCGATCCTATTTCTGGCCCACTTCACTGACTGTACGATGTAGGTGTGAGATATGTGCCTTGCCTTGCCATGAGAAGAAAAACTTGCAGTTTCCATTGACCTGGATTAAGCTATAGGCTCTTCAAGTCTTGGTTTGCTCTTTCCAGCAGGTTTGCTTGTTTTACATTTTGCCTTTTGTTTTTACTTCACTTTCTACTTTATTAGCCTGTTTCTTTCTTCTTCTTCTTTTTTTTTATGTGCACCTGGTAGTCGTGCCAAGGACTTGTGTTCTGGGCAGTGACTCACCGGAGGTGGTGACCAGAAACTTGATTGACACCCATCTTCTCTTTAGTTTTTTTCCCCCTGACGAATTTAATTGTAGTATGGTGAAATCCAATTTAAGGGAACAAATGTTTGGGGGCTTTACTTCTAATGTATTCTGCGAAGAACTGTTGTACAATGACTTAAATTTGTAATAAAAGCTATGCTTTCTCATGCTATGCCGTGTTGGATATCATTTCTTTGTTTTTTGTCTACCGTCTGAAAGGGTCGTTTATATCAAGTTAGTTACGCCCAATGTAATAAAGCTTTGCTTTGTCTAATGTATTTTGATAATTGTGGCTGTTTCTAAGGTTATGTTTATTTGATGGATTTGTGGAGGCATTTATCAAATGAAAGGAAAATAATACTCCCTCCGTTCCAAAATAAGTGTCCCTTTTGGGATTGTGTGCATTTTCAATAGCTTATATTTTTTAACGTGAAGTTCAAAAAATATGCATTATGGATCTTGTTTGATAGATCATAATTAATTTTATTATACAAAATTTTCAAAATCATAAAAACTATTATAAATTAAAAGATATAAGCCGTTGAAAATGCACGCAATCCCAAAAGGGACACTTATTTTGGAACGGAGGGAGTAGGAAAATCAAAGCAACACTTCCTAATGAGGGATTGATAATTCTTTACAGGATATTTCATTGTTCGGTCACGATTATAGGATCCAAACACTGCCTAATGAAGCGATAAATTTTGGTATTTTTTGTTCAGTGTTGTCTGCAAAGATGATTTCTAGAAATTTGAATCTTCATTCTCAAATAGATACTGTAGAAACACCAAAAAATAATGGGAAGTAGATACACCAAAAAATCCTTACACTAACCTACAATCATGCTCAAGTCAGCTAAACATACGAATTTAATAAGTTGGTAGTCTAACAGAGCCTTTAGAAACTTTCATGTGTTCTGAATTACATAAATTAAGGGTGAGTTTCTATAACGGTATTTCTGATATTTTGTGATGGAAAAAAAAGAGAGAAGATTTCTTTGGCTGTTCAAATCAATTGGCATGTTATATACGTCTGCATACATATACGATGAGTGTATTGGCCGTATAAATTGGTGACAATTTATTTGCTTGCTTGTTGTAGTAAATTTAGATGTTACAAAAAGTTAGAGGAACATAAAGAGAATTATTTGCAGTTTTATGAATTGGGAAAATGATGATTTCCCGGTTATATAGTTTTTGAAAGTTGATGAGCATTCTATGTGATAAAGTTCGATATTGTCACAAGAATTTTCTTTTTGTTATGTATGTGTGAAAGCTATTGTGCAATGCCAATGCTCTGGATGCTAAATGAAAGAAGTATGATAATGTGCATATAAATCAAAATGATTCTTGGGTCTGTCCTTTTTGATGCCTTTTGGCTTTGATTTGAGGGCATGATTCTGCAGCAAACGCGACGGTATAGGGGGACCATTGTTCCAGTGGTATTCTGTGAGCAGCCATTTTGTGCATTTATTGCCGAAGGTTAGGTCTGTCTCCAATCCATCTGTTTCAGTGGTATTCTCTGGGAGCTGCCACTTTATGCATTATTGCCATAGGTTAGGTCTGCCACCTATCCATCCCCGCCCATACCCCCAATTATTGGGGACTAAATGGCTTATGTTCTTGTTGTTGATGTATGTGTGAAAGCATGTACATATATGGAAAATATTTACTGTTTTAGACGTGGTTTTGATAATGGGAATACCTGTGATGGTAATGTCTACATGAAACTGTTGGTGTTCCAACAGAGGATTTTATTGAAACATTGTGAGAGGTCAATAGAGGTGGCGGTGGTAGAAGTTATTCTACCTTAAACGAATTAAACCTTGCGAGGTTCTTGACAGAGGCAAGCCTGCTAAGTGATAAAGACTTCTCTTCAATATGTTGGAAGAAGCACTGAAGCGTAGATTTGTGCCTGTGGGGGCCAAAGCCTTCCTCTAGCTTCGTATAAATGTGGGGTTTCTTGAAAAGGTAGTTGAATCTACAACTAAGTAGGTGAGAATAGGCCTAGAGACAGTTGATTGTGTGCGCACAATAGCAACTTGTGGCTGATACGTCTATGACAAGGACTTTTGTGGATGTGAATCTCCACTTATCCAAGAATGTGGGGGAAGACATGTCTCCATTAAGAGTATTCTTAGATAATTGGATGATTGGAAGCCTAATAGACTTGATGAGTTGTACAAGGTCGGACATAGTCTATTCAGTAAGCAGATTGAGTAGAAACACGAATAATTCAAGGGATGACCACTGGAAGGCAATAGTAAGAGTGCTACGTTGCTTGAGATATACTCGTGAGTTGGGATCGCACCATACCAAATGTTCAACAATATTAGAGGAATACTATGATCTAAACTGGATATCAAATATGAGAGATTTGAAATCCATGATTGGATATGTCTTCATACTTGGTAGTGCAACTATCTCTTGGAAAGTTTCTGAAGCAGACATGCGCTAGACAACGGCTCTCGTATAAAGGTTGTAACTGTTGACTGTGTGAAGTCAAAGGGCAACATTGTGGATCTGCTAACCAAATGGTTAAAAAGAGAGCTAGTTGAATGTTAAAGCCAATTATGTTAATAGTTACCATGGGGGTTGTAACACACAAATTCGAGTCCTGCAATAAAGAACAAGAAAAAGATGCACAAAATACAATTTTATTGATTTTTGAATTAAATGCAAGGGGTACAATCTCTAATAAATGCTCTTTCAACAAAGCTAAAGAACAAAATCCTCTGTTTCGATCTCCGGAATTGATGGCTCTCCAACGGCTTGAATGCTTGTTGTTGAATCGCGCAAACAATGACTTTCTTTGAATCTTCGAGTTGAATGAACTGAAGAACAAAGCTTGAACAATGGTTTGAACTTGAAAGAACTCCAAAGAAATCCTTCGAAAAGAGATTGGTCTTTGAAAACTTTCAAGAGTTTTGGTTTGTTGTATGATTTTAGGTAGAAACTTGCGAAGAAATCGGCACGTATTTTGAGTGCTTGATGATTCTTTGCAAGTTGTTGAGTGTGGGATTTTTGTTTTTGGGAAGAACTTTGAGAGAGAATGACTTGTGAATTGCTTGGATTCTTGAGAGTGCTTGAGAGCTTTTGTAGAATGCCAGCAAAAGGGTCTTATTCCTCATCACAAGAGCCTCTATTTATAGGCTCAATGAAAGAGATCTTAATTTGGAAAGTTTTCCTTGATTGATTTTCTTTCCAAATAAGAATTAATCTTAGGTCAATATTAAAGAAATCATAATATATATATATATATATATATATATATATATATATATATATATATATTAAAATTATTCTTTTGACTTAAGGAAAATTTGATTGGGCCCGTATCTTTGGGTTGGCCCAAATCTATGACCCATTTCATAGGCTAAATTGGTCCATTTTCTTTTTGGCCCTGCCCAAGATTGAGCTCATACTTTCATGAGCCCATTTGGCTAAATTAAATTAGCCCTGCTTATTTTGGTCTTTACCGTAGCTCAAATGGATTGAGTCCATAATTTTGGCGGGCCCAAATTTATTTGAAGGCTTTGACCAGCTTTGACTTTAATTAATCCAAACAATTTTGTTTGTCCTAATTAATTTGGACAGCGATTAAATCGCATCAAAATTTTAGTGTCTACAAATTGCCCCCACTTCGAGACTCAGGCAGATGCTTGCTTGCTAGCATTGTAAGTGAGGCTTGAAGTAATATTTTTCTTGGTACTTGGCTTAGTGCCTTTTTTTTTTTGGTTTAAGGATGGATCTTTGATTACCAAAGATAGATTTCGGCTTCCTGCCAAGGAAATCCGTTGACTCGTGATTTTCAAATTGCTATTTCCCATAAGTAAACACGATTCCCTTGTCAAAATTTTGGACTTTTGTCTATGTATGGGAGTGTCCCATTGTAGAAATAAGATTGTTGGTTTCCTTGGATGGAAATATATTAGCCAGGGACTTGCTTGCTAAAATCGCTCCATCCACGGGTTTAGGAAAAGGAAAATTTTCCCAGCTCCTCTTCTCTTTCCCGGTGCATGACGGAAGACCTTCCTTAAACAAAATTATAGGTCCACGAGAGATCAATCTCCCAACCATTAGAAAATTTGATTTCCAAAATCAGGGGTGGTCTATTAACACCACATATATATATTTTTTCCTTTGGTGGACTTCCACTTCATGCAGATGCACACGTGCACTTGTGAAAATACCCAAATCCTCCATATTCCTTTATCAAGAATGGGTACTCTTTTCTTAATTTATTATTTTCTCTCAATCAAATTCGTTCCTTTTTTTTTTTAAAGGATGGTCGAAGGAAAGAAAGCCGATTGCAAATCCTTGTATGGCACGTTGCACATAATCCCATCATCCCCAAACAGCGATTCTTGGAAATCTATTATTCACTTTCCATAACAGTGATTTCGAGCAATTTCCTAAGCAAAAACTTGCTCCCTTTTCGCTATAAATTGTGGTCATGCGACATGAAAGAATTCACCCCTTTGATTACTAACTCGGCTGACCCCTTGTATCCGTTGTTGCTAGTCCCGTCCAGAAGATTAAAAGACCAAGAAGTTTGGGTTTTGTCAACAGCTTTTTGGGTAAACCTCCTCACTACCTCTTCACTTATGTCCAATATTTTTTTACTATTTCTCTTGCTTTTCCTGTACCATTGGCAATGCCCCTCTCGTGAGTTGTGACGGTAAAAACTGGACCGGCTTGTCCCGAGATAATTGGAATGTCCATGTTAACAACTTCGAAAATTGTTTTCTTGAAACAAACTCTGTCGATGACTTGAATAGGCGGGTTCTCATCATGAATACAACACACATACTCTTTTTTTTTTTTTGCATACTTATTTTGTTCTTTCATTATTTCCGAACGGAGCACTCAAAAATTTGTGCAACACTTAATCAACCAAACTGATGTTGTCTTTTCTTGTTGTGGATGTATGCCCCCATTGCACTGGATCACTTCTTTCTCAATATTAGAAAGAGCAGTCTGACCAACTTAATTCATAAGAGGTTCCCTTTTTTTTTTTTTTATGTCAATGAAATGATTGCTTTAACTTAACCAGCAAGTTAGCAACTGCTTTCTATTCCAGAATCAGAATGGTTTGACGTACAGTAAGCAAAGGCTTCTAGTACCTTTTTTGTGTGTGTGTGCGCGCGCGCTGTTACTTGGCCTAATATTTTTATTTGCTGCTCTTCTTTGTTTGAACAGGAAAGCTCTTCCAGGCCACCACTGCATTTCTTTTTTACTTCTTACCCCGTTACCGAAGAACTGAGGTATTTATTTATTTTGATTTAAGCAAAAGTTGGCCTTTTCTTCGATGGTTTCGCGTTACCTTACTTTCTTGCATGTGTGACTTCTTGGAGAATGCGCCTAGAGGGCCGGTCTCTGACTGGATATCTAGACACTTCTCCGCACCCACAGACCATAGGTGGTTTAGATTGACTGTATTGGAGAATGCGCCTAGAGGGCCGGTCTCTGACTGGATATCTAGACACTTCTCCGCACCCATAGTCCGTAGGTGGTTTTGATTGACTTTCTTGGAGAATGCGCCTAGAGGGCCGGTCTCTGACTAGATATCTAGACACTTCTCCTCACCCACAGACCATAGGTGGTTTAGATTGACTGTCTTGGAGAATGCGCCTAGAGGGCCGGTCTCTGACTGGATATCTAGACACTTCTCCTCACCCACAACCATAGGTGGTTTAGATTGACTGTCTTGGAGAATGCGCCTAGAGGGCCGGTCTCTGACTGGATATCTAGACACTTCTCCTCACCCACAACCATCGGTGATTTAGATTGACTTTCTTGGAGAATGCGCCTAGAGGGCTGGTCTTTGACTGGATATCTAGACACTTCTCCTCACCCACAGTCCGTAGGTGGTTTAGATTGACTTCCTTGGAGAATGCGCCTAGAGGGCTGGTCTCTGACTGGATATCTAGACACTTCTCCTCACCCACAGACCATAGGTGATTTAGATTGACTTTTCGTGGAGAATGCGCTGGGTAGGTTTGGTCTTTTGATTTGGATATCTAGACACTTCTCCTCACCCACAGTCCGTAGGTGGTTTAGATTGACTTCCTTGGAGAATGCGCCTAGAGGGCTGGTCTTTGACTGGATATCTAGACACTTCTCTAGACACTTCTCCTCACCCACAGTCCGTAGGTGGTTTAGATTGACTTCCTTGGAGAATGCCTAGAGGGGCTGGTCTCCGGATTTGGATATCTAGACATTTCTCCTCACCCACAGACCATAGGTGGTTTAGATTGACTGTCTTGGAGAATGCGCCTAGAGGGCCGGTCTCTGACTGGATATCTAGACACTTCTCCTCACCCACAGACCATAGGTCGATCACACCCCTTCGATTTTAGCGATCTTATTTGTGTATGGAAAACCTCCCCCTTTTTTTTTTGGTCCTTTCTTGAATTTGTCCTATATGGCAGGTATGACTTGCTTCAAGAGTTTCAAGGATGGGTTTGTCACTATCCTTGATAATTCTGCTGACAATGTGGAAGATGGGACTTCTTTGGTAGTGCGGCCATCTTTCATCGGTGAGTGGGCTTTGCAGTACGAGCCAATTGGTGACACTTTTCATCTACCGCAGTGGGCTATCGAGACAAAGTGTAAAATTATCGGAGGCCAGGCAGACTCTGAAGTGTTGCTTTTACAGTCATCTCTTCATGATAAAGAAGGAGATCAATCTACTCCGTTTCTCCATCCCTTGGCGCCCCAAAGTCCCAAGGCGAAAAAAGCTACTTGGAGCAATTTTTTCAAAGCCATCCACAGAGCCTTCCTATTGCAAAGGGGTATTGGGAGTGGCTAGAAGATATATTGGGCCGACATGAAGAAATGTTGCGAAAGAAGAAGATTTATGATGCAATCTATCGCCCTTATTTTCATATGATCGGCTTGCAAGTGTTATGCGGTATTTACAAGCGAAGTTTTGGAGTCCGTCTACCAATACCTTGCACACTTCTCAGAGGCTTAGAGGTCAATCTCTCTTTGGGATTTGAGCAGGCTTGGTGGACTTCCTATCCGTGGCTTGATGTATGATGAAGTTGTCCCAAGTGCAGAAGAGATGACTGGCGTTGACAAGGACTCCATGTTGTACCTCCCAGCGAATTGTCGTTACCTTTTCTTTGCCTATCATCGTCTCCTAGCAGAGTCAAAGAAAGGTGAAGTGAGGGTTGATGCTTGGGTGAACTTTTGGTTTAGGGGAGAGATTTCTTATCACAAGTCAACCAAGAAGACCGCACGGAATAAGACTCAACGACCCGCCAAAAACAACAACCCTACGGTGTCATTAGTCCCGTCCAATTGCGAGCGGTACCGAAAGCAAAAAGCGTGTCTTTACTATTTTGGGGGTTAAGGGGACACAAAAGGAACTTGTGTATTTGGCAGCCTTTCCGCTTGTTGGTTGTGCAAGTTTGTTTTGCCAATCGAATTTGGAAGTGATTAGACATGGGGTCTTCAAGGTGGCCTCTATGATGGCTCGAGGCGAAAGATTCAGTCTTGCCATCCCGGTACTTGCCAGCATTTACAGAGGATTAAACGAAATTGCAAATTCACCTGAGCCTTGGAAGTGTGACAATGTCTTTCCTGTCCACTATGTTTATGCATGGCTAGGAGAGTATTTCAAAACACATTTTGCTAGTGACCCAAAAATCTCCTCAAAAGCCGAGGATGGTAAGATATCTTTGGTGAGAGGGTTGCTAAGTATCTTGATGAATCTGAAGCTCTCGACCTGTTTCAAAGGTGCGATAATTTGGCTATGGATCACTTCGCTCAACGAAACGGTGAACACACTGAATTGATTGATGATGGTGAACTTGGCGGTTGGCAAATCGAATATCTCATTAGTATTCGACCGGGTTTTGACTTTCTTGAAGTGGTTCCACTCGAAGTCATTGAACCTTATAGCCCTCATAGATTTAGCCCACAATTTGGTTATTTTCAGGACATACCAGGAAAGCTTAAAATCAACATTCGTTCTGGCAATTTGATGAGTATTGTGAGGCATTGGGAATCTCTTGTTCGTGAGAATACGCAGAGCAAGTTAAAATTGCCGAAGCGTGCTAATTGTCGGTCTATTCCTGTTACCGAGGCATACCAAGGATGGTGGGCGAAGGTGCATACAAATACCTTTTCTGGGAGTGCGAGTGGCTCAAAAAGGAAAAATCGTCTTGCTTCTCCTAAGGATGATGCTCCAAAGGTCCTGAGGTGCAAGCCTAACCCAAAAGTCTCAGGTACTTCACACATTTTTTTTAAATGCACAGTAGCCATTTAATTAATTTATTTATTTATTTTTGTCTGCTCTCATCATTATTCGATCTCAAATATTCTTGTTTTCCAGGTGCCCGCCATCGCCCTCGACCCATAGAGATATCTTTGGAAGAGGATGGGATCGAGGATCAATTGAGCAATCGAAAAGAAATAGTGATCGTTGTTGGAAGCATGTTGCAAGTGATAGGGCTAAGAATTTGCACCCCGTCGCTCCTTTTACTGCTCAAGTCAATGCAGGGACTTTCTTTGATGGTGTTCTTAGTTCTTCTCGATCTTTTCCCCGTGAGGTGGGTTAAGCATCCAACTTTTACATGTTTGTCTTGTTTTCGAACTCCTCCTATGTCCCCCTATTTACATGTTGTAATTTATTTTCAGATACGGAGTTGTTCGCATTTTGAGGCTTTGAACAATGTGGAGGAACCTCAAGGTAGTAGTGATTCTATCCAAGGGCCAGACAGCTTTGATTTGGCAGCTAGATCAAGTCAGCAAGCAAATGTGAATGAAGTTGCATCTACCGTTCCGCAATTGACTAATAGTAATAAGAGCTCTCATCCTTCGCTTTCTGTTGACAAAGGTGCCTTGCTTCCTCTTTTGGGAGGTCAATTGAAGATCTCTCCTAATGTTGACAAGGTTGTAGATATTGGGGTGTCGAAATTTGATACCTCCATTGCGATTCGTGATGTTCGTCGTCAAGCAGCCATCATGCTGGCTGACAATATTTTTACTTTGCTCGATCGAGCCTCTTTTGAGAAACTTCCGTCACTACAAGCAAAATTTGAAGAGCTTTACAAGGAGTTTGCTTTACTTGGGGTAGACTACTCTCCTTTGCAGAAGCGTATTGAATCATATATGGGGAGTGCCGCCAAGTATATTTCTATACGGGCAGAGTATAGTAAATCTATGACTTCCGCGTCCCAATCAGAGCGCTTAACAAGCATCTCTCACCAAATTTCTCAAGAATCTGGTTTTATGGAAAAAGATGTGGAAAGTGTGCAGGTCATGCGACGTGAGCGGAATAGTATTGATGCCAAATGTATTCAACTTAGAAGAGAGTTGGGTAATTTGGAGGCATGTTCAGTGCAGCTAGGGACATCAATTGAAGAGATTGAGGCGCAAGCATCGCAGAGGCAGGCCACTATTGATCATCTTGTGAAGGAACGGGTAGCCATAGAACAAGCTCAGTTGGTTACAGAGGGGGAGCTTCAAGTGGCGAGCAGATTGCAAAGCATGTTGGAGCAAGAACGCGAAGAAATCAAGCGAACCCCTTGGATTTAGAGATTTTCTTTGCTCTTTTTGTCACTTTTAGTTGTTGTCTCCATTCATGGACTTATTTTATTTGCTTAATGAATGTTAATTTCATTTTTTTGTTGTTGTTTTTTTTTTTTTTTATAGCAAAACCATGTTAATAAAGTATAAGAACTTTATCATATGACAGCGCTTTTCTTATTGCTTTAGCCGTTCACAGTTTATCCTCTTGCGGGCCAGGAGTAATGTAACTTTGGTTGAGTGTTTTTTTTTTTTTTTTTTGATGGATGGACTGAACTCAAGAAAAATTCTCAAGCTGCCTACGTACCCTTTAAAAGGGATCAAGTCAAAACGTAGTTCGATGGTACGAACATTTTTTTTTTTTGGGCCGTGCACAGTTTTAGCTCATGCAGGCCAGGAGCATCATGCAGTTTAGGCTCATGCGATTAGGAGTTAGTAGTCTCATGGGTAGTAGCGTTTCAAGAACTTTCCATTGATTGGGCCAATTCTAAAACCTTTTTCATCAGCTATCTTGTATGCTCCACCAGTGTAGACTTCTACCACCACATACGGACCATCCCATTTTGAGGTAAATTTGTTGCCGACTCGAGATTTGGATGTAATGATAGGCCTTCGAAGTGCAAGCACTAAGTCTACAAATTTGAAGGAGCGAGGCTTAACCTTTTTGTCGAAGGCTTTAGAGATCGGAGCCTGGTAACACTCCAATTGTTGTTGAGCTTCCAGCCTCTTTTCATCCAATGCTTCTAACTCTGCAAGGCGGAGTTTTGCATTTTCCTCATCAGTTAAACCTTCTTGGATGGCTATCCTCGATGATGGAATTTGTCGCCTAATGGAAGGAAACGGCTTCAACACCATAGACAAGGGAATAAGGCGTTGTTTTGAGTAGGAGTTCTATGCGTCGTTCGGTACGCCCAAAGAGCTTCTTCAATTCTTTCATGCCAATCTCGCTTGGACTTTGCTACCACTTTCTTCAAGAGGTTCCCCAGTGTTTTGTTAAATGCTTCTGCAAGCCCATTAGCTGGTGCATTATACATCGAGGAAGTTCGTTGCATGAAGTCAAACTTTTCGCAAAGCTTATCCATTAGCTTATTGACAAAGGGCGTTCCATTTATGCGGTGATGATGTGATGCGGCACTCCATACCGATAAATGATATGTGACTTGATGAAGTCGACAACGGTTTCTTTTTTCACTTCCCTTGATGGGATAGCTTCAGCCCATTTTGAGAAGTAGTCGATTCAAAGCCTTTAATGTGCAAATGGCCAGCGGAGGACTTGGTAAGCGGTCCAACAGCATCTAACCCCCATGCGTGAAACGGCCATGAGGCGACTGTAGGGTGCAAAGGTTCTGGTGGCTGGTGGATGAAGTTTGCGTGGAATTGGCAAGCTTGACACCTCTTCGCATAATCCATGCAATCTTTGACCATAGTGGGCCAGTAGTATCCCATCCTTTTCACTCGAAAATGAAGTTTTGGACCAGATTGATGAGCTCCACAAATTTCGAATGGGATTCCTCCATTGCTTGTTTGGACTCCTCTTTTCCGAGACAGCGGAGAAAGACATCTTCGAATGAACGTCGATAGAGGGTATCATTGAAGAAGATGAAACGAGGAGCTCGTCGTCTTATTTCTGCCCTATGTCGGCGGTCATCTGGAAGCTTTCCATGTTGGAGGTAGTTGATCAAAGGCACCCTCCAATCTTCATCTTTGATCTGGCAAGATTGTAATTGCATTCGCTTCTTCATGGCAGCAATCCAACAATTGGGGTAATACCCATCGCTCGCACACAGGGACCTTGATACTCTCTCCTTCCTGTAATGCTAGAGTTGTTGCGAGGTTAGCTAGTGCATCTGCCATGCGATTCTCCTCTCGTGGCACATGCTTGAGTGTTACTCCTTCAAAAGTTTTCAGCAAGTGACTTGCATATTGGAAATATGGGATCAAGTCGTCTTTCTTCACTTCATAGTCTCCGCAAAGCTGATTTATTATTAGCTTGGAATCTCCAAAGACCTCGAAATCTTGAATCTTCATCTCAGCCGCAATTTGGAGACCAAGAATGAGAGCTTGATACTCAGCGACATTGTTTGAACATTTCTCGCTAAGTGTAAATGCATAAGGCAGAATTTGCCTTTGTGGAGAGACAAAGATGACACCAGCTCCAACCCCTTCCAATCTAGCAGCCCCGTCAAAGAACATCATCCAAGGTTGAAGAATTTCAACAAACAAAACATCTTCATCAGGAAAGTCTTCGCATATTTCCCAATCGGCTGGGATAGGATGATCCGCCAAGAAGTCTGCTAATGCTTGTCCTTTTACTGCCTTTTGCGAGACATATATGATCTCAAATTCATTGAAGAGGAGAGACCATCTTGCTAAGCGTCCTGATAGGATAGGTTTGGACATGACATACTTGACTGGGTCTGCTTTTGCCACGAGATGAATTGTGTGGGATTGAAAGTAATGCCTTAACTTTTGAGAGGAAAAGACAAGTGCCAAACACATTTTCTCAACAGGGGAATATTTGAACTCATTTTCAGTCAGCCTTCGACTCAAGTAGTAAAGTGCTTGCTCTTTGCCCTCTTCATTGTTTTGTGCAAGCATTGCCCCCAGAGATTCTTTTTGAGCAGCTATGTAAAGAATCAATGGTTTTCTAGGAATAGGAGCCCCCAAAACTGGAGAATTGAGCAAGTATCTTTTGATGCTTTCAAAGGCGTTTTGACAAGCTTCATCCCAGGCAAAGGGTACGTCTTTCTTCATCAGTCGACTAAAAAGGTTGGCGCCGGGCCCCACCCGGGTTTGAAATAAATCGACGGATGTAAGCTAGATGACCTTGCAAACTTCTAAGCTCCTATAGGTTTTTCGGGGCCGGCATCTTCTGTATGGCGTCAATTTTGGATTGATCAACCTCGATGCCTCGATGTCGGAATGATGAAACCAAGGAACTTTCCCCGATGTAACTCCAAAGGCACATTTGAGAGGATTCATTTTCAAGTCAAACTTCCTAAGTTGATTGAAGACCGCGACGGAGGTCCCAGAGGGTGATCCTCTTCGCTTGGTTTTGACAACCAAATCATCCACGTAGCACTCAACTACCTTATGAAGCATGTCATCAAAAATCTTTTGCATGGCGTTGGTAAGTGGCACCAAAGATTTTTGAGACCAAAAGGCATTACTTTGTAACAAAGATATTCCTTTTTGTCGCGGCGGAAGGCCGTTCTTCTTCATCTTGGGAGCCATCCTTATTTGGTTATATCAGGAACATCCATCCATGAAAGACAATGCCTCATGGCCAGTGGTCGCGTCTATCATCAACTCCATGATAGGAAGAGGAAAATCATCCTTGGGACAAGCATCATTCAGATTTCGAAAATCGACGCATATCCGAATCTTTCCATTCTTCTTCACTACCGGAACCATGCTTGAGATCCACCTTGGGTATTTTACTTCGCGGATGAACCCAGCTTCAATTAGTTTGTTGACTTCTTCTTCGATTACCAAGACTCTCTCTGGTCGGATGTAACGAAAGGCTTGCTTTATAGGACGAACACCGTGTCGAATTCCCAAGTGGTGAACTGCAATTCTTGGGCTTAGACCTGTCATTTCTTTGTAAGTCCAAGCAAAGACGTCCCGATATTCCATCAACAGGTCAAAGTATGCTTTTTCCTCTTCCGAGCTTAGAAGTGCACTTACGAAGATGGGTCGAGGCTCGTCAGGGGTTCCAAGGTTGAGTTCTTTGAGATTGTCAATCGTTGGTTGCCCCCCATCTTCCAGTTGAGGAGGAGCCTCAGGAAAATCGTCGTTTTCGGAGTCTGAACTTGAGTGCTCCTCAACCTCGACATGGTAAGATGTAGTGCACTCCACTTCTTCTTTTTCTTCGACTTTTGCATGGCCCTTAGGTTGCCCGGTAAGTACGATGGTGCGTCGTTTAACTTTGAGCGGACCTTCAACATTGACTTCAAGTGATGTTATCCGCTTCATACGAGACGGAATCAAGCTTCGAGCCTCTTCATCTCCTTTGGAAGAGTCTATCTCAATGCTTCTGCCTTTTCCTTTGATGTTTTCTCCCTTTGATGAAGTGCTTCTATTTCCAATCCGAGAAAAGATTGATTTCTTTGTTTGCAAAGTGCTTTCCTTGCGTGCCTTTTTAGTAACACCGAGCTTGTCAAAGACTGAACTTCGAGTCACTGGAGGCTCAATGCGATCAAATACGGAGACTCGCGGAGAACTTTTTTGATCATCATCCTCGTCCACCTCTTCTATCGTGATATGCTGCACATTTGCATTCTTGCCCTTGCTCTTAGCAGATATGCGGATAGGTCGTGGAGGTGCTTGAACCCAAGACCGATCTTTGGAGCGCTAACTTTGTGTCCTTGTCGCCTCAGTTCTTCCTGAGCTTTACTAAGGCCATGAACTTTTTCACCAATGATTTCAGGGTTCAATTCTCCAAGGGGCGCAGGATTGTTGAAGTCATAACCCGAGTTAGCCAAGAGCTTGTAAGCTTTTGGATCAAAACCGTCAGTCCTCTTTTCGGGAAGAAAGCCATGCTGAAGAGAGCCTTGTGTAGACTTGACAATCCCTTTTAACGGAGGCTTGGAAGAGTTAGGTTGTCCCAAGGCTGGAAGAGGCATTGTTAGGTCTCCCTTTAGCACTTGAACATCTTCCGTGGTCAATGCTTGAGGACACTTTACTTTATCTTTAACAATGGTGATGACCTCTTCAAATGGTGATTGCCCTTCTTTCCGTCGAGATTTTGGGATGTATCTAAAGCGCTTTTCTGCAACCTGCACTCCAGAAGATGAAGATTCTTTTTGAGGTGGGTCCAATTTTGGTGGTTTTGCGGGGATGCTTGCATCCTCTTGCGGATGCAATGTTGTGATTTGCTTATCTATCTTCAACTTCCCTTGCCCCATGGAAGGAATTTCGGTCGGGATGATTTGAGGAAGGACATCAGACTCCATGTAAAATTTTGCATCCGCGAAGTGAGAGTCTTGCGGAATGGCTTTTCATCTGCTGCCATGGTTTTTATCCCGTCTTGATAGAATTTGAAGCATTGATGGAGTGTGGATGGAACTACTCCATTTACATGGACCCAAGGTCTCCCAAGCAGTAGGTTGTATGAGGTCTTATCATCGATGACATGAAATAGCGTACTTTCGCCGCGGAGTTCATTGATGGTAAGGTTGAGGCTTAATCATTCCAATTGCACGTTGTCCTCCTTGGTTGAAGCCTTGAATGACCAAACGACTATTGGCCAACTCATCGACCGGGATCCCCAACTTCTTCATGGTGAACTTTGGCATGATGTTTACCGCCGAGCCTCCATCAATGAGAATACGACCAATCTTTTGTTCCTTGATGTATCCTGATACAAACAATGGTCGACATTATGCAACTTCAACCTAAGCGCAAGTCTTCATCAAGAAAAGTGAGAGCCGCACAACAAGAAGCGCAAGTGGTGGAGTCTTCCTTGGCACCACCAACTTTATTGATAATGGCCTCGCATCTACGCGGGGTTTGCTAAAACTTGGATAAGTGCGAGTCTGGCTGATTGAGGGAGTTGCGATGCTTCTCGAAGACTAAACCGTGGAGGTGCTTCTTTCAAAGTTGTAAGAAGGCTGACTTCTTTGTTTGTAACTGCCTTCTCTGCGTAGTTTTGTTCCTCATCCTCTGCAATCTCTTCATTTATTGAAACCATGTAGATAGCTTCAACTTCGTCATCCTTGAAGTAGCCAGTTGGAAAAAAATCTCGCAGAGTGATTGGTGCAAGAGGATTTTGTTCGACAAATTCGTGGACTTTTAATGCATTCTTCTTAGCCTTCATCTTTCTTCCTCCTTTCCTCTTGGCATACTGGTGATGATTTTTCTTTCCGTGGCCTTTTCCAAAATGCGTCGGGTTGACCTTGGGCTTGTTCCTCCGTGACTTCCTTCGTGTCACGAGAATCCATCCATCATCAACTTCTGTGCTTGGACTTTTGTCTGCACAATAAAAAGCGGATACATCTTGGATTTGGACTTAAATGATCACAGGCTCAAGCGAACCAAATTGGATGGGTTTTGTGACTGTGCCTGCTGTGACTGTGCCTGCTTTCTGATCAAAATTTGGGGAACTTTGTGATCCCACAATGATGGTGGTATGGTTGGATTCTGCAGCTTCGTCGAGGTCTAGAAGGATCTTGTTCTGGCTTGCCAGATCCACAAGCAGTTCCTTCAATACGAAGCATTTTTCAGTTGGGTGGCTCACGATCCTATGGTATTGACAATACTTTGGATCGTTCACGCGACCTATCTCCTCAGGACGTTTGCTCTCAGGAAGTTGAATGACCTTCTTTTCAAGTAAGTCTTCTAGCATACCGGGCACGTCAGAGTCGGGAAATGGGTACTTCTTTGCTTGCAATTCCTTTAGAGTTAGACGCTTGTCTTTCTCCACAGGGCGGAATTCCTTTTTAACTTCTCTTTTCTTATCTTTTGCCGTGATCTTAACCGGGGCAGTGGTCACCATCATGGAATCTTTCATGGTGCCTTTAGAGAATTTGTCTCCTTTCTTCACGTCTCTCTTGTCACTCAACTTCTCCAAAATTGGGGGATTCTTTCCACCGTGGTTGGCAATGCTGATTTCCATGTCATGCGCACGTGTGGCCAACTCTTCGAAGGTCTTTGGTTTTATCCCTTGAAGAATGTAAAGAAGTCCCCAATGCATACCATTCATGCACATCTCGACAGCGGAGAGTTCAGAGAGTCGATCTTTGCAGTCCAGACTTATGGCCCGCCAACGGTTGATGTAGTCGACCACAGGCTCATCTTTCCATTGCTTAGTATTGGTTAACTCCGTCATGCTTACAAAGGCGGGCGGGTGCTATAAAAGCGTTCGTAAACTCTCAAGGCTCCATCTGCTCCCAACCGTCAATCAACTCTGGCTCTAGGTCTGTGTACCATTCGAAAGCGTTTCCCTTGAGAGAACGAACGAACTGTTTGACGAGAAGATCCCCTTCCGTCCCAGCATTGTTGCATGTTTCGACGAAGTGGGCAATGTGTTGCTTTGGGTTTCCCTTTCCATCAAATTGTTGAAACTTGGGGGGTTGGTAACCAACAGGCATTCTGAAGTGGTCGATACGCTTTGTGTACGGTTTCGAATACATGTAGCTACTGTGTGATGGTCCACCATATTGTGCTCGGATCGTATTTGCTATCATGTCTTGGAGTTGTTGGACAGACAATGAAGCGATAGAGGCGGGTTGGGCAGTTTCTCCAATTCTTAGTGCTGTAGAAGTTGCATGATTGAACTTAGCATCACCTCCCGGATTTGTGAAGAGGCACGATTTGTTTCAACTTGCCGCTTGAGCTTTATGCCTTGATCGCTCATTATAAGTTTTCCATTTTGATCGCCAATTATGACTCTTTGCGATGTGAAGCCTGGTGGATGTGAAGCATCTTGGCTAGTATCTCCCACATTTTGGGCTTCAAGTTTGTTCATAAGTGACGCAATCTGGAGATCTTTCTCTTCCACTGTCTTGGTGAGCTTTTCAATGGCGCGCGCCATTGTTGCCAACTGTTCCTCCACTGTCGCAGCGCTAGTTGTCATGGCTTGCATAGCTACAGAGTAAGATGATTCTGAATGACTTGGCGAATCTGAGTGCTTTGGTGAAGAAGGCGAGGATCCGTAATTTTAAACACGTGCTAGAGTTTGTATCGTAAACCCCGGGATGGGCGGGGTGACAAACTCCCCTAAGACGTAATTTTCACCATTGGAAGGCAACTTTTTGGGAGCCCTCTTCATCCTTTTTCTTTTTGTCGAAATGTGGTATTACAGGGTTGGTAGTTGCCCGACAAAGACTTTTGGTACAACCCCTTTACTTGCTGGAACGGTTGTTGCCTTTACCTTGCTGCGCGTCATCGGGCCAGTGGAGGAACTGTTGCTGTTTGTGGCAACAATGACGTTCTTGGTGGCCTTGTTGTTGATCGAAGCAGTCTGAATCTTTTTCGGCGCCATTTGTGTAAAACTTGACTTTAGGAGAAAGAGATGAGAGGTAGAGTGGTCCCACTGGGCGTGCCAAATTTGTAACACACAAATTCGAGTCCTGCAATAAAGAACAAGAAAAAGATGCACAAAATACAATTTTATTGATTTTTGAATTAAATGCAAGGGGTACAATCTCTAATAAATGCTCTTTCAACAAAGCTAAAGAACAAAATCCCTCGATTCGATCTCCGAATTGATGGCTCTCCAACGCTTGAATGCTTGTTGTTGAATCACAAGAAACAATGACTTTCTTTGAATCTTCGAGTTGAATGAACTGAAGAACAAAGCTTGAACAATGGTTTGAACTTGAAAGAACTCCAAAGAAATCCTTCGAAAAGAGATTGGTCTTTGAAAACTTTCAAGAGTTTTGGTTTGTTGTATGATTTTAGGTAGAAACTTGCGAAGAAATCGGCACGTATTTTGAGTGCTTGATGATTCTTTGCAAGTTGTTGAGTGTGGGATTTTTGTTTTTGGGAAGAACTTTGAGAGAGAATGACTTGTGAATTGCTTGGATTCTTGAGAGTGCTTGAGAGCTTTTGTAGAATGCCAGCAAAAGGGTCTTATTCCTCATCACAAGAGCCTCTATTTATAGGCTCAATGAAAGAGATCTTAATTTGGAAAGTTTTCCTTGATTGATTTTCTTTCCAAATAAGAATTAATCTTAGGTCAATATTAAAGAAATCATAATATATATATATTAAAATTATTCTTTTGACTTAAGGAAAATTTGATTGGGCCCGTATCTTTGGGTTGGCCCAAATCTATGACCCATTTCATAGGCTAAATTGGTCCATTTTCTTTTTGGCCCTGCCCAAGATTGAGCTCATACTTTCATGAGCCCATTTGGCTAAATTAAATTAGCCCAGCTTATTTTGGTCTTTACCGTAGCTCAAATGGATTGAGTCCATAATTTTGGCGGGCCCAAATTTATTTGAAGGCTTTGACCAGCTTTGACTTTAATTAATCCAAACAATTTTGTTTGTCCTAATTAATTTGGACAGCGATTAAATCGCATCAAAATTTTAGTGTCTACAGGGGTACCAACCTAGCTGACTGAAGATCCCAAGATCTAGGTTCTATGAGACTATCTTTTGTGAGTAGTTGAGAACGATCACTGAGGAGCTTTGATTTCCTACCCATTCATATGATGTGAAACAGTGGTACCTGTAAAGGAAATTAGGTTAAACGTTGCTTTTAATGACTCTTATGCATAAGGTTATTGAGTGGGGGTAGGATACCTTTTATAAGAAGGTCACCTATGTGAGTATGAAGTGGGGCCGTCTTTGTGAGAATTTTGACAAAATTCTAGAGAAAATACTTGCAGAGCCAGGAAGAGTGTTCACGGCCAAAACAAACGCAATAGTGAGAACAAAATTGTGTCGTGATGTTTTGTGTGATTCTTATTGTCTTGGTTTACACAAACGGCAGAACAGTTCAGAGCGGGACTGCACATTGGTTAGCCAATAAACCCAATAGTTCTTCACAATGGAAGGTTCAAGGCCAAAAACTACATATCCTATGCGGAATTGATTTGTTATACTCTCTCTCTTTCTCTCTCTCCGAGTATTCTGTATCAGTTTCCTGTCAGTTTCATTCATGTGGGAGATTGTTGGAAAATGGAAGTATTATTATAATATTTAGGTGAGCCTAACCACGAATCAATCCATTTTATCGATGAATGAGAATTGTCTCATTACAGAGATTGGAAAAGCCAAGTCAAGCTAAGGGAGGCGCGCGCTTGCCTTCACCAAACATCTGAATGAGGCCAGGGCTGGGACTCGGGATTCGTAGGCCTACTACCTGTGGTCTAGTCTGGGTTAGTTTGGACTTCAGAATTGGGCTTTCTAGATAATTTTGTAAAGGGTAATGAAAGGTATTGGGACCCTTTATATTTTACCATTACAAGAGTTAAATCTAGAATTATGTCTCCATATTTTTTTGCATTAATGGCTGCATTGATTGCTAGAATTCATGGCCGAATTCAATAGCAATAAACACAAAGATCTTCCCGTTGTTGTATAAATTGGTTCCTTCGTTGTATGATTTTAGAGACACAAAAACATAAACCAGCTACATTGAATGTACTTATTTTTCAGTGGGAGAGAGAACATACACTTGTTCGTTCAACAGGGCGATCCGGTAGGTGTTACCGATTGATCATTTTTAGCTGCTGTATCTTAGAAGCAGACGCTGATCAAAACCTCAAACGACCGTGGTGAGGCGATGAATTTGCTTTAAGGAAACTGTGTGAAACACGGATCTTGGCTTGGTTATTTCTATCCTTTACATCTTCATTATTGTTTAATTTCGATATTCAGTAATTTTGTGTTCTCTTTTTTTAGAAATTAAATTGTTGATTACTGATTTTCTGTACCTAGTTTCCAATACCATGTGGTGGAGCAGGTGGTAGATCCCAAGATCCACTGCGACCTAGACATCCTCTCTCTTATGGAAGTTGCGGGAGCAATGACACATTGCGCAGATGAACACTTCTGGAGTCAAGTCTTCCCTAGCCTCTATAAACTCTATGCACCCATCGAGGATGTGGTGGCCTCTTAGGCATGAGTGGTTACGATGGCGCTCATGGTAGATTAGAATCGTAGTCCACCGTTTGCTGTTGGCATTGGTATTGGTATTGTTATTTGCCATGCAGAGAGTGAGTGATAGAGGGAGAGAGCAAGGTTATGAATATCGTGCTGTACCAACCGGTATGTACCGATTTTGTATAAAAACAGTACCAAGGACCCTCAATATCGTATCGTGTTCAATACCGGGCGGTACTAGCAGGATACCGGCCATACCGGGAATACTGGCCAGTACCGGAAAATACCGAGCAAATACCGGACAGAACAAAACTTTCACCGTATTTCGGCCATAACTTTTTACTCCGAACTCTGATCAAGGCAAATTATATATCAAAATTTAAGAGAATTTCAAGATCTACAACATTTTAGTTACACATTTTTTCTAATTTGGTATCGGTATTACCTAAAAACTATGATTTCTGAATAGGGAGATTATAAATAAAACTGGGTATGTTTTTTAAAAAGGATTTGTGATGCATGAGTTTAACTTCTATCACTACCAAACATCAAATACAACAAGTATGTACTAAATATACATAGATTAAGTGGGTTTAAGGGGGGTACCTTGGTTTTTAAGAAAATGAGATTGAAAATGTCATATTCTATGAAAATTTTTGTCTCTTGAACCCCCTCGCTCAACATATATATATAGTTGTGGCAAATCCGATACGGTACCCAGTATTAACCGGTATTGGTACTGTACCGTACCAATAGAAAAACCGGTACTCGTACCGGTACAGTATTCAGAACCTTGGGAGAGAGTGAGAGAAAAGTGTACATAGTCTTGGTCTATATTTACAAGGGGGAGAGAGAGTGGGGTTGTTGGTACCATTTGTTTTGATGCAAATAGAACCATGCATTGTGGAATCCAATTTCAGATGTTAAGACGAAAATACATCATTACTATTTGGCCTTTCATTCTTCAAAGACATACTTTGGATTTCAAAAACCGACCATAAACGCAAAAAGGAAAAAAAAATAGTAATGTACTCGGTCCCTTTTCAAATATGTTGCTTCGTAAATTCAGCTTATTAAAAAAACATAATCATTTCTTTTTTCATCCTTCCTTTAGTATTTGTTTTTGTCGCCGGATTACTCACCGGAGTAGGCCAGAACTTGCTGGATCCAACTGGTATTGCAGAGCTGTGGGGATAGGGATGTTATTCGACCACTCTCATCCCCCATGACTAAACACAAGCACCCTCCCCCCTCCTTATATTTAGTCCGAGTTCTCTCGGATTATTTAGCTGGCGGCTATTTAGTCGGGGTGTGCATTTTACATCCAAAGCATGGACTAAACATTAAATCACCCCCTTATCCCCCAGATTGCTTCATCCCTCCCCCATAAACGGCATCCAAACGACGCCTTAGGGTTTATGGCACTAAACGCCGTGTAAAATTCAAAAGGACAAGCCTTGGAAACTGCATACACAAATTTGATGTTAACAGGGATGATGACAGAGGTAATGACGGTTACAAAATTAAAATATGAATTGCAACTCCAACCACGAATTCTGGGGAATTCGCACACTTTCAACTACACATAACCACACACCCTCTCACATGTGGTGGGGCTGACATTTTATTCTTCAAATTCATATTTGGATTTTAAAAAAGTACTTCAAGAACACAAAAAGGAAAAAGTACTAACGTTATTTACTTCTCTATAGTACATGCGGAAGTACTAATGAAAGTATTCCGAAGCATGCACCAAAAAAAAAAGAAAGTACTAATGAAACATTAGTACAAGTAAATTGCGATGAGGAAAAAATTCAATAAATCTTTGATAAGACAGAAATGAGTGAAAAGTAATTTTCGACAACCATTTAGTTAGAAAAGCAAATAATATTTACGCACAATCTTGTCAAGGACTTGTTTTCACTATGCTGTAGTACGGTAAATGATAAAATTCGACTGATACCGAATATATGCTAGATTTGTGGGTAACTATTTTTCATATTCCTAATTTTTTTAGTTGACTATTAATTCTGCCATGCTTTAATCATTATTCTGATCATCCACCCGCAGAATATAATTAAAATTTGTCTTTACGATCATGAAAATAATTTCTTTTTTGAGACAGTAACTCAGATCTTTCGTAGTTATGTGCCAAAAGAAATCCTAATTCTTTCAACTCTGCTGGTTAAATTTTCAATTTTACCATTATCTATGAAACTATTATGGATATCTATCTATTTATATGTTTGCACTGGGTGAAAATATAGTACCATTAATACTGAACGACACAAGAAATACTCTAGATTTGTCGGTAATTATGTTCCAATTGCCTAATCTGTGATTTATCTTTATTTTTTAGATTATGACTATTCTATATTATGGATATGTATGTGTGTGTATGTATGTATGTGTTTGCACTGGGCGATAATATATAGATTAAATTTAAAAGGATAATTATACAATTTTCCTACTCACCGAGGTGCCATGAAAGTAATGTACTTACAATGGGACGTTTTGTTACGTGAGATGTCGCGCCTTCGAAAATTTAAAAGGATAATTTATAAAGAAAATTCTACGTGGATGGTCAATAAGTCCACGAGCCTCGTCAAATTCCACGTAAGACATAAAAATATAATAATCAACAGGTTTCAGTAATCTAAGGGTACCCGCAAACCCCAATATGCAAATACATAAGTTTCAATTGTGTTTTCAATCCAATGTCAAAAGAGAAAATTTGATTAAGTTACAAAATCACCTTAACAAAATATAAGTTCTAAGATGACTAAGTAACTCCTCCATTTAGCTTTCTAAACCAATGTATGTATGCACTCCTAGTACTTCATGTCATGCTCTTTGATGGGTACTTGAAAATTGATAGGTTGAGCTATACTAGCCGAGTAGAAAAATCATTCTACTAACACTAGGTGTATAAAGATGATAAGTGCACATGAAATGAGCATGAGACAAACACGGTGATTCAACAAATACGATGTTTCATGTTGAAAAGTGATGACTCATGAATGATATACGAATCAAGTTAAATGTTCATGTGTTAAACATTTATAAACTTGTCATCTTCGGTTATGAAAACTTCTTTTATTAAATCTTGAGTGTTTCATACGTGCTAAGTATTTAAACTCCATTCTTCACTTTAACTCCTCTATGAACTCTATCTATACATATATCGGGAAGTTTCAGGTCTGATAACCCATACTAGGGTGTATACTTCCCAAATACTCTTATCCAGCCTGTAAGAATAGTATATTTCATGTTTCACAACTACATTGGTAATAATAGTATATTTTATGTTTCATAGGCCATGTTCACCATGCCCAGCTACGCTGGTAATAATAATATATTCCATGTTTCACAAGCCACGTTCACTATACCTAGCTACGTAGGTAACAATAGACCAACGTTATTATAACGTGTCTTTTTCTATCTTAAAACATATGCGCTCATCAACCAAACACACTCATCCTAAATTTGTAACTTCTCATCTATTCTATACCATCCCGCCTTCTCTTATTTTTACAAACCATAGTGCAATCCTCCATTTCCTCCAACAAGGATCCATGTGTCCAAGGAAATGCCGGTATGTTCGAAAAAAGCCTAAATGTCTATCAAAAGCCCAAGTACTCACCAAATTCTCAATAGCGTATACCAAAAGCCATTTTTGCTAAGAACATCAAGGTTAGTCAAAAAATGTGTCCAAGTATTCTAAGGAATATTCACGTATCCAAGAACGTATCCAAGTGTCAAAATTAATACCCAAATATTCAAAAAACGTATCAAAGTATCCAATTATTCCAAAATGCCATCTCTTTCATGAAATATTCCATTTCCAAAAACTTCTCAAAATATCCATTTATTTTTAATAGAGAATTAATCTCTCTACTGGATTTCGTGGGCTCCATTCACTCATGGCTAGAGACACACTTAATGGTGACCCTAGTATTCACATTTATCCATAAGACACTTTTGATTCAAACCCATTTCAAAACTTCACATTTTGTCCCATCGTTATCATTTGCATCAAAATGTCAAACCAACTCCTTACATTACCCAAATGTAGCCAAAATAAAGTTGGAGGGATGTATGATGTGTCAAATATTCAAGGGGAGGATAAAGAATGAAAATATAATATTTTAGCATTTCCCAACTAGTCGAAGGTTTTTGCCCAACTAGTTGGGTCAAGAAAGAGACAAGAATAATTTTTCAGAAAAGCCCAACCGGTTGGAGGTTTTTGCACGACTAGTTGGGGAAACCCAGATTTCCTATGAATTTTTCTCAAAGCATGAAATTTCATCCCAAGTCATATTTTGATGTTTTAGGCCAAAAATTGGAAGTGTCAAGCAACTAATGGGCATGGAGAGAGGGTAAAACAACAATCAATTGAATCAATCAACTACCAAATCCTTAGATCAAAAACCCAAACTCAACACAACCCCCTTCTAGGAGAAAACATGATTTTTATGGAGATTGAGGCCAAGAATCAAGTATGTGCAGCCAATCACAAGTATACAACTAGAGGGAGTAGAATTTGTTCCCTTACCTCAAGGATTGAACTCCAAATGAGAACGAAATGAAAATCCTAAGTTGTTCTTACAAACCCAACTGAGATGTGCTAGCTCCAAGCAAAACCGTGGAGTCCCAGACTTCAAAACATGCGTAGATTACAGATATGAGGTTGAATCTTGAGTTTCGGGAGTGAGAGGGGTGAATTTTGGTGAAGATTTTGGAGGAAATTTGAGAGGAGGAGAAAAGAAGGAGAGAGGGCTGATTTTTAGAGAGAGGAAGGAGTGTATATTTTGATAAAAAATCAGCTATATACACTTATATATACACCACCTTATATGCGCTTACACTCCTTTAGTTTCTAATGTGTTACAAATGAACCCAAGTGCAATTGCCACACTTACATTGGCCCCACATTAATTCATTTTCAATTTCTCACATTTTCGCAACATTATTTTAGAAAAAAATCATATAAAAACATGAGTCATTACATGAGAGTTGTCAGAGATCATTACCGATGAGCGTTATAATAATTTTCTATGCAATGATATTTGATATATAGAAATGGGTCTGAAGCCTATGGCAATCCGTTACGCCTCATTGAGTCATTAACTATTTTGTATGTTAGCAGTTGTTATTACTTTTGCGATGCTAATGGAAAGGGTGTACTAGTGTAAGGATCTTATTATTATTATTTTTTTTATCTTTGTGATAATTAATTTTTTTTATCTTTCCAATTTTTTTTTTTTTTTTGATGATGAAAGTGTTGGCTAGATTGAATCAGCGTAACGACTTGATCCATGATCTACATGGGAAGTCACATGACCTAGAATGTTTGGACTTAAGCCAAAATAGCAGTCACCATCGAGTAATCTTAAGTGTAGACACCCCAATTTTGACCTTCCAAATATCCTTAATCCTTGGCCGGATGGCTCCCCATAGATGAAATGAATCGAAACGTGCCTCGAAAGTTTTGAACCATGCTTTTTGTACTCAAAACTCGAAGTAAACCTTTTCAAAATAAGCCCTAGCTTACACCATTTTCTAGTACATTCAAAATCCTTTTTATCGATATAATATATCCCAATCCAAATTAAAACGAGGGAGATATGAGGATTTTACCAAAATGGCTTCTTTCCCAACCACCTGAGGGTAAAAAGGTTATAGATTTTGATGTAAAAATTATTTTGAGTCCAAACCACTTTGGTTAGAAAGTAGACTTAACAAGCTTTCCAACATTTCAAACCATGCATGAAACGGAGTTTAGTAGCACCCGGGCAAACCCTGAGAAGTTTGGCTTGTTGAGCAGTCTGCTTAGTTCCGTATGGCAGTAAAAGGCTTCCACTGCCTTGTTTGACCACTTAAACCACCATACGGTGGTATCCCAAGGTTTTACGGTATCCCTAATGCCGTATGGTACTTCTTTCATGCCGTACGACAGTAAAAAATTACCTTGTTGATCAAGTTTTCTTGCTCCCAAAGAAAATCTGACTGCCAGGCCGACTTCCTTCCTTCTTTGACCACCTTGGCTTGATCCCTAAGGATGAATCGCTTGCAGTTGGCGTTGTTATTTTCCATGGAGAGATTCAGTGAGAGGGGAGAATGTGAGGGCAAAGTGTACATAGTCTTGGTATATATTTATAGGGGTAGAGAAGGGTGGTGGTTATTATTTGGCTCGATGCCAATGGAACCGGCCATTGGGGAATCCCATTTAAGATGTTTAGACAAATCATACATCATTACTATTTGGCATTTCATTTTTCAAATTCATAATTGGATTTAAAAAATGTACCAAAAAAACGTAAAAAGAAAAAAACTTCTAATACGGTCTTGTTAACTGGTGCAACATTGCACCGTTAAGGGTATAAAAATATATACTTGTTGGGTACGTACTTCTCCATGATAAATGTGAAAGTACTAATGAAACATTAGTTCGAGTACTAATTATGATGAGGAAAAAATCCAATAAAGATTTTAGTAGACAAAATAAATTAAAGGTTGTGTTCAATGACCAATTAGTTAGAGAAGGAAATAACACTAATATTTAGAGACACGATTCAGAGCAATCTTGTCAATTAAGAATTTTTTTTTTTTGCAAGGCAATTAAGAAACTTTTTAATGGGCTATTAACTTTTTTTTGATCCTCAAAGTATTGACGGTGTCACGGTATGTTGGATTGCTATTATGTATGTAGCCTTTGGAAATCAAATAGTTCTGTAAATCCTGGAAATTTGTGGCATCCCTCAAAATATTTGAACAATGAATAACTTGTTAGTTGGCGCTCATTTAATTGCTAGTGATCCGTAAAACCTTGTCTCATCCATTTATGTTTTCCCACTTATGGCTCTATAAACCAACAATTAATAACCATACACGATGCACATTTAATTTTTAATTTAATTTTTTTGTCTCGAACTTGAGCAGTTTACCCATCGGTCATGAAGCCTTCGAATATTGCAGTTGATGAAGCCGCATTGACACCTTTGTTAGTAATTTATTTATTTATATAAGGAGAGTAATTTTCGCATCCCCTAAATTGTTAACTTCAACCTCCTAGGGGTGCGAAAATCAATTTAATTAGAGTGATTTTTGCATTTCCTAAATTGATTTTCGCACTCTCCAAATTGTTAATTTTGGAGGGTGCGATAATCAATTTGGGAGGTATGAAAATCACTCAGAATTGATTTTCACACCCCGTGGGGAGTGCGGTTAGTAATTTGGAGGGTGTGAAAATTATTTCCCTCAATATATTAGTCACTGATCAAGGCCTTCCAAAAAGAAAAAAAGAAAAAAGAACTTACTATTTTCTTGTCACATTACTTTATGATATGGCACACCCATTTTGATTTGTGCGACAAGTTGCATATGTCATGCATGTGGGCCACATTGTAAGCGAAAGCCCCGTACACACAAAATAAGAATACGAAAAAATAGTAAAGAAATCAACAAAAAATTTACATGCTTCCTGCAAATCGAGTACCTACATGGAAGCGGGAGTGAGTCTTTGTTATTTCCTTGGTCGCTTCACTTTTCTAGCTTTGCTCCGTATCTGGTCTTGCCTAGAATTTCTTGGTACCTTTCAACATTAGCCACAAATTTTAACACACAGAGATAAAACAAATTTGGTTAAGAAAATGTAACTACCTTTTTTTGGAACAACTAAATTAGACAAAGTTTTCCTACTAACGAGGTGTCATGAAATTAATGTATAATGGGACCTAGTACCTAGCATTATGTGAGAGCTAATATGGGGAGTATTATTTTCAAGGGTTGAATAATTTTCTACGTAATCATATTTTAATATTTGAACCGGGGTAATTAATTCATGATGCCTCATTAAGTCTTTACTTCCTCTGTCCCAAATTGCTTGTCCCTTTTGGGGAATTCAATTTTTTAAGGAGTAGGGATGACAATTTTTCCAAACCCGATGGATACCCGCCCCACCTCCGGCTATTTGGAAGCGGATATTATTTGATTTTTCGTCCAATAAGAGCGAGTATGGTATAACTTAAAGAATTCCCGGTTGAAAATGGAGCAGGTATGTTTTGTGATACTTGTCTCCGAATACCCGTACCCGCCCCCGTTTCAAATTGTATACATATTTTTATGAATGTATATGCGGGCATATAGTAGTATATAAATGTATATGTATGTGTGTGTATATATAAGTATGCATATTGGTATAATTTATGTATATTGGTCTGAATTAAAACTATATATGGTTTAAGTGTTAAAAAAAGTTTAATGATGGTAGTTTTAAAAATTATATATAATATTGGTAGACTATTATTGCTTCGCAACTTTCTATTCTATTTTGTTTTAAATGGTTGTTTTTGTTAGTGTAGAACACATAAATTAGATCTTATCATCTTTTTTTTCCCACCTAGTTTGGATATGGATTTACCCGAATATATCCAATCCCCAATAAGAGGCGGGTATGGTGAATTGCCCACTATCCCTTCTGGGTATGGAGGTGGGGATGGAGAAGAATTTCACAATTGGGGATTGGGGATAGAATAGGGTCCTCCGATTCATACCCTAACCGTTGCCATTCCTATTACGGAGGCAAAATTATTGTCTTCGAGTTCCAAAATTATCTTTCAAAACTGGGAAGTTTATTAAATGGTTTTAAATTATTTATATTTTTCAATATGGATCTCAAAAATTTGCAATATGGATTTTGTTTTATAGATCTCGTTTTATAGATCTCAATTAATTGTTTTATATGAAGTTTTAACATTGATAAAAAACATTATATACTAAAAGATATATACAATTTAGAAATGACACGAATTTCAAAAATTGTGAAATAAAATTGGGAGGGAAAGAGTATTTTTAAGAGTAAAATAGGAAGTTATTTTGAGATATCCCAAACTAAAAAGGAGGACCTGCAATTTGGGATGGAGGGAGTAACTTTTTTATATAGTTCATGGTTTTTCTTTTGCTAATGAAAAGGGTGCGCTTAATTAACCAGCATAGCAACTTGATCCCCGATCCATCGGAGAACTAGTTGACTGTGAATGATCGGCCTTACTACCAAATTTGACAGTCACCTCGTGGAGAGCTTGGTCGCTAGGTCCCCATGAAGTGTAAGGCAAGTTGGTGCCCCCATGCATCCTAATCATCTGGTGCTTAGGTTAGATTTCAAGTTCAGTCGAGAGAGGAGAAACCTTAAGTCAGCTGCTCTAGCCCTAGACATTGATATTGTTGGTTTGTGTGAGGGAGAGATTGAATTCACACAACTTAGAACCATTAAAAGATACATATGATCGATACTTCACGAATTCACTTACAACCACTCAAAGAATAGAATGAACCCCCATTCGTTTTAAATATCGGTTTTGCGACACGTAACGGTAACAGTTTTGGTGTAACAGTTTCGGTAGTATCGAACGTTACGTAACAGGAATCGGGTGTAACGGTCGTGAATTTGCTAAAATCATTAGCAATGCCTATAAATCTCAATGATACACATGGTTTTGTCTGATTGACTTATTTATAAAATATTAGCCATTATTAAGACAATTAATAACACATTTTTCTCGTTTTAACTTTTATGCAAGCACTAAATTTCATAAATTTAATTTCATGTCACGAGTCTGGACAATTTAATACTCCCTCTGTCTCAATTTGTTTGCTCATTACGAAATTATGTGCAATTTTCAAACTAAAAAAATAATGTATTTATCAAAATAATTTTTAATATTTTTTGCACCGTATTAAAGTTCTCAATGAGATTCATTAAACAAGATCTATATTGATTAGAAAATTATTTTTGTAAGTACATTATTTTTTAGTTTGAAAATTGTACGTAATTTCATATTGAGCAAATAAATTAGAATGGAGAGAGTACTGGTATTCAATATTTCCTATACTTACATATAGACCAAGATATCACACTAGGCATGGTACCGTTTTTGTCATTGTTACGGTATGTACTGGTACCGATATAGTACCGAGTACCGTTTTAAATTGCTTATTAAAAATTAATATTTACCAAAATATAAATATAGTTTGCATACAAACATGTTTTTATTACTCCAAACCTAATTCCACAGTGGGCAGATAGTTCATAACTGCACGAGGAATCAAACCAAAGATCACCAATCTATTTTTGTTTTCATCCGCAGAAAATCATCGTAGACCACCGAACCAGTTTGAACTGGTCAGTATCGGATCAGAAAATCTGTTACACTCCGTTACGTACTGGAAACCGGCCGGTTCACTTGCGAGTTCAATACCACACCGGTATACCAGCCTGCATCCGAACCGGTCGTTCCAAATCCCGTTATGAACCGGCGATACGGTACTATTTAAATCCTAACCCTACCCCGACAATAAAAAAAAGAAAAAAGAAAAAAGAAAAAAGCAGATCAGAAAAGAAATAAAAAAAAAAACCTCTAAAAGGCTCTTTCAGGCATGCAAATACCAATGCATCACTCGCTGGCTTCCCACATAACCCCGCCCAACATTCCCCGTAGCCCCTGCTCTAATCGCCTCGGATCGAGCCCAATCAGCCCTCTCTCTTCTTCTCGGCTGCACGACCTCTGCCTCCTCCACCACCACACCATCACCGAGGTTTTCTTCCGCCCGTGGAGGCTGAGGGACTATTACATCTTGGGGTACGTGGGCTGCGAGGAGCGGGACTAGTGGCGGCGGAGCTGGGGCAGCTGCCATGAGGTGTAGCAGGTGAAAGATTCCAGGATCCACTGCGACCCAGACCTCCTCTCTCCTGTGGAAGTTGCGAGGGCAACGGCACGCTGCGCAGATGAAAGCTTCTGGAGTCAAGTCCTCCCCAGCCTTTATAAACTCGTTGCAAACATCGACGATGTGGTGGCCTCTGTGGCGTGAGTGGTTGTGATGGCACTCGCGATAGGTTACAATCGTAGCCGAGCGCCTGCCATTAGCATTGGCATTGTTATTTGCCATGTTGAGAGTGTGATAGAGGGAGAGGGTGAGAGAAATTTTTGTAGTCCTGGTTATATAGGCGGAAGAGAGTGGTTGTTGGTTCTATTTAAGATGTTAAGACAAAATAATATCATTACTGGATCAACTTCTAATGACGGGTCTCTCATTTTAAATAAAATGAATATCAAACAATTTTTTCACTTTCTGAACGGAATTTTGACGATTCGAACTGTCAGATGTGTTTAAAATGTGTTTCTAAGGCCCGGCGCGAGAATTCGTCCAAAAAAAATACCCGTAAAAGATTCATCCGATCAATTTTTGTAGTCCTGGTTATATAGGGGGAAGAGAGTGGTTGTTGGTTCTATTTAAGATGTGAAGACAAAATAATATCATTACTATTTGAAATTTCATTCATCACATTTATATTTAGATTTCAAAAAGGTACAAAAAAACGAAAAAATAAAATAAAATAAAAGCTAAGGTAATACGTAAGTACTTCTATATGAAACGTTATATAGTACAAGTAAGTTTCGACGAGGAAAAAAACTTATAAATATTTAATAAGACAAAATAATTAAAGGTCATTTTCAAAGACCAATTAGTTAGAAAGGGAAATAATATTTCGACATAATACTACGCGCAATATTGTCAAGGAAGGCTATAGTACCGTTCGTGGTAAATTTGATTGATACCAAATATGTGCTAGGGCACCTATTATTCATTTCCCTATTCGGTGTTTCTTTAGTTGGAAGTTAATTCTGTCATCCTGTAATCATCATTCATTCCGGTCATCTACTAGCAGAATATAATTAAAATTTGTGTTTGCGATCATGAAAATAATTTCTGGTTCAAAAAGTTAGTAACACAAATCTTTCGTAGTTTTGGGCCAAAATTCTTTTAACTCCGGTAGTTAATTTGTCAATTTTACCATTATATTTTAAACTATGGAACTATATATGTATACACACAATGAACTTCTAATTAGAGAGTTTCCCTGCGGACCTAGGGGTACTTTTGACTTTTTGGAGCAAATTTCAAAGATCTGAACTACTCAATGTTTTTAAAATGTGTTTTGATGGCCTCCGCAAGGGATTTCCAAACACAAAATACCCTAAAGGGCTTGATCTGATTAGTTTTTGATAAACTGTACATATATTATTTTTATCGAAAACTGATCGGATCAAAGCCCTTCCGAGTATTTTTTTTGGAGATTCCTCGTGGGGGCCCTTAAAAATACATTTTAAAAACATTGAGTGGTTCATATAGTCGAATTTTTGTCCAAAAAGTCAAAAATACCCTTAGATCTGCACGGAAACTTAAATTAGGGTCCCTTATTAGAAGAGGCTCCTATATATCTAGGAAAAGCATGCATCAAAAGCCACCGCAGACCCAAAAGGGAAATAACAAGTGTTAACAAGTAGTCAACGAAAATGACTCCAAAGAGATCTAGACATAACCAAACCCAAAAACAAGACCACCAACCCCAATAAGGTCAGACACCGGCAACTAAGTTCTTTTTTCACAAATGATAAAGTACCATGCATGCAGTTATCAATTTTCTAGACATTTCTCACCAGCGAAAATCTATAATTGGATTCACCAATGAAATGATAGATTTCATACTAAGAGATGAAACTAAAAACAAAAAAAGAAAAAAAGAGGTTAGAGATTTTGTCGACCTACCTTATCATATATTTCAAGATCAGGACGTTGGCGCTTTTCGATTTTCTAGCCCCCAATCGTTTAGCCAATGGCAAATGTTGCACACCATATGTTGATTTCACATTCTGTGTGATACAGCAATGAAATCATAACAACCCCCAAATTAAACAAGTTTTTTGGAAATTTTGAAGCATAAAGTTATGTAACTCATCTCTTTTTAATATCTGATCCATACTGTCTTCTGGAAGTTTAAACTCTATAGCTGCAGACCAAAATATGTTCCTTCAGCCTTCTGCTACTCTCTGCTTCAAAAAAACAAAAAACAAAAAACAAACATAGATCTGGAATTAGACTTACTTGAATTTTATATTCAGAAAATCATTCCTTGATTTTTCCACCATAGTATTGGTTAATTAAAATTGGTAATTTATATATTGTTAGTCTAGTGTTTAATTCTTCGTCGTCTTCTTTTTTTGGGGGGTACTTTTTAGTCATTTTGAAGAAATAGTTTTTCAAAAAGCAACCTACTTAATTTAATTTACAACCACCCCAAACCGCACTTAAATGAAAGTCTCAACTTTCTCTCTCCAGGAGCAGTTAAATGAAAGTCTAAAACACTTTGTAAATATTAGGCAGTTGAAAATTTTGTGGTTAAAATGCAATCTAAGTTGAATATGCTCCTGCCGCAGATAACTATGAAATAATTTTTCACGGTTGTGATCAAAAGAGTGCCTGATCACTACGTTAAATTTTTTGGTCCAACTCGCATATCAATGAAATGCACATACCTCGACGAAAAGGTTTTCGTAACAATTTAGCGGAATCCTGAACATTTCATCTGAAACTCCCTCTATTGCCCCAGGTGGTTGTAATCCCGTATCGGGCTTTGAACACGGTTGAAAAAAAAATAGTGCAAGATTAAAATTGATGAAAAGTAATCAATAAGTATTTTGGCTGAATTAATAAGGTTTTGATTGACTGGATTCATTACGATAAGTACGTAGTAAGTATGTAATCAAACATCCCCCAGGGCCAGTGAAAAAACAACAAAGAGAAATCTTACTTAATTTAATGTCTCCAAGGGAAAATCAAGGTGACAAAAAAGATTTGGAAAAGGCTTCCGACATGATGCTACGAAGGTCTAACGTGCATCATATAGGACCCACGTATATCAGATATTGATTCAAACACATATGTGTTTAGATTTGTTTGTTAATATTTGTATCTGTAGCATTGTTCGAGTTTTTTTAATCTTTTTTTTTTTTTTGAAAAGCAACAAAATTTAATTAATCAATGTAAGGATTACAAATAATAAAGGGAGAACAGATGAGAATGGCATCACAACGAGAAACAAGCATTCCAATAAAGTTGGCACCTAAGCTCCTCGACAATCATATGCCACATCCGACCCAAACAAGTTGATGAGAAATCAACGCCACGAAATCAATTACAAGCTGTTCAATAATCCATCTAGTAGCACCTAGAAGCAACATTTTTATCACTATTAGCTTCTATCTCTATTGCATGAATCCTTGATATCTACTCCACTTGGTTGCTAGCACTTTGTCCAAATGAAGATGGAAGATGCATCAGCAAAACTCTCCAAAATAGCAGAAAACCTCCAATTTTGCGTCACAAACAGCAGCAGTAGCAAACATAGCTCACCTTTCTTTTGCATCTCAAAGTCGCAAGCAGTAGCAACAAATAAAGACCCAATTCAAAATATTATAAAATAGTTTTAAGTATTGGAAGATGGGTAACTGCGTAATATTGTTTGGTGTTGGACCAATTTGTAACACACAAGTGAGTTGAAGGGGGGTGAGCATTATTGCACTATATAAAGGGAGGGAGGGAGAGAGAGAGAGAGAGAGAGAGAGAGAGAGAGAGAGAGAGAGAGAGAGAGAGAGAGAGAGAGAGAGATATGCAATCTGGAGAGAAACAGAGACATACAATTTGGGGACAAACAGAGATAGGGGATTTGTACTACTACTTAGGGTTTCGAATGGTGAGTGGGAGAGATATGCTACTAGGTAAGAGAGAGAGAAATGCGAAAACAAAGTTTTGATTAACCTATTCAGGCTCTGATACCATGTGACATTGTAAAAGAAAGAAGACAAACAACGTAACAAAATAATGTTGATGCATTAGAAAGCTTGAGAGATTACAAGACTAATCAATAGGGTTATTTATGCTAACCCTAATAAGCCTAGCAAAACCCTAATAACTAGGGGTGTACATGGTCCGGTTTGGACCGGTTTTGTTGAAATCCGGGAACCAAACCATATCTAATGGTTCCAAAGAATTTAGAACCATAACCAGACCGTTATACATATAAAACCAAACCACACCAAACCATTAGACTGGTCCGGTTTGGTTCGGTTTCCGATTCTAAACCATGTTAGCATTCAAAATTTGCCAAAAAAAAAATTGTCCACAAAATTTTTGCAAATCCTTCATAAAACTACTACCATTAAACCAAAGCACAAATAGATTAAGGAGTCCATCAGAAACTAAAGTAACTATTAAAATATCACTATTGATATAGATGGCAGATGCAACATTAAAACTTGAAACTAACAAAATTATTAACATGTGTTGGTATATAGGAGTGTATATATTATATTATATTGTATAACGGACCGGTTTGATTCAAACCACGGTTCCTAATTTTGAAACCAGGGACCGAACCAAAATATCCGGTTTTCATTTTTTTAGAACCAAAACCAATCCATTAAACCATAGAACCAATCCAAATAGACCGGTTTGATTTGGTCGGTCCGGTTTCACGGTTTTTTCGGTTTTCTTGTACACCCCTACTAATAACATAAATGACTAAACTACCTCAAACATAAAAGATAAATAACAATTAACTAAAACCCTAATAATTTAACTAAAACCCTAACAATTAACTAAAATCTCAAATTATACTTCCCAAACACAACTAGCATATAGAACGACAACTATTATAGGAAACAAATTTAGTAACTAAAAAATCTAGCATATTTACTTGTGTCATATTGTTCCACCGGTAAACTAATGCAAAAATAAATGCACGTTTGGTAAAAATAGAAAATAAATTTGTAGAGATCATAAAAATAAACTAGAAATATTCTTTAATTGATACATAACAAAAATATCGTGACTCATAGACAAAACGAGGAGAAAAGGAAAATGTTAATGACAATCATCGACAAAATAATGATGAGAAAAAGAAATAACACTTAGTTAATAACATATCTTTATTTGTCGGAAAAAGAAACGACAAATTTTGACTTGACGATTAAGACAAATAAGAGATTTTGTTTCACAGATAACAATGAAAGGATAATAAGATTGAGACCAATTATATATAGAACGACAACTAGTAAAGGGAACAAAGTTAGTATTTGACTGACAAATTGCGCGTTCTGTGTCAAAACGGAATATCATTTTTGGTTCACCCTCTCTATCTCTCTGAAACAATCCATCTCCATACTTTTCTTCACCTACAGATTCTTTCTTAGAGAAGGTGGCGTTGGAAAACGAATCCTATATATAACCCAGTAATAACGAGTACAAATTAAACAAAAAAAAAAACTCTAGAAGGCAAAAATAGGGTTACCTCTCCTTCGTAGACATGACTGCATGGTGGATTTGTTTCTTTTTGTCTAAATCCAATTGCAGCGAGAACAAAGGTTGACCGAAATTTATGATCTTTTTCCATATTCCCTTATACCTTGAATCTTGTACCCAATTGTGAACTGCAATGAGATCTGTCTATCTGTCTGTCTGTTTGTCTCTCCCCCATAGCCTATTTTTATTGTTCTCTCAAAAAATGTGTGACACATAGAGAAGAAGAAGAGTTATTTAATGGGATAGGGCAGAAACCACATGAGAAATAAATCTGGGCTCCTTGTGTAAATAAGAAACCCTAATCCCACCGGGTTTCTATTTCTTATTTTACAAATTAGGATTCATATAACTAAAGATTTATAATTACACTTCCATTGTTATCTCAATTACATTTTGAACTCCACGTAATTAAATACATACTAATTTCCCCAAGTTAAGGTTACAGATGCATGTTGATTAAATGCATGTCGAATAGCGATAGTGTAAAGACCCATAACTTTAAAGAATTTTTTTGCAATAAACTGGGGGAATATTATAAAATAGTTTTAAGTATTGGAAGATGGGTAAGTGCGTAATATTGTTTGGTGTTGGACCAATTTGTAACACACAAGTGAGTTGAAGGAGTGTGAGCATTATTGCACGATATAAAGGTAGTGAGCAGGAGAGAGAGAGAGAGAGAGAGAGAGAGAGAGAGAGAGAGAGAGAGAGAGAGAGAGAGAGAGAGATGTAATCTAGAGAGAGAGAGAGATGTGCAATTTGGTGAGAAACAGAGATGTGCGATCTGTAGTACTACTTATGGTTTCGAATGGTGAGTGGGAGATATGCTATCTAGGTATGGGATAGAGAAATACGAAAACAAAATTTTGAATAACCTATTGAGGCTTTGATACCATGTGACATTGTAAAAGAGAGAAGACAAACAACGTAACAAAATAATGTTGATGCGTTAGAAAGTTTGAGAGATTACAAGACTATTTAAAGGGTTATTTACGCTAACCCTAATAAGCCTAGCAAAACCCTAATAACGTAAAAGGACTAAACTACCTCAAACATAGAAGATAAATAACATTTAACTAAAACCCTAACAATTTAACCCTAATAATTTAACTGAAATCGTAACAATTGACTAAAATCTCAAATTGTACTTCATAGACACAACTTGCACATAGAACGACAACTAGTATAGGAAACAAATATAGTAACTAAAAAATCTAGCATATTTTACTTGTGTCATATTGTTCCACCGGTAAACTAATGAAAAATAAATGCACATTCGGTCAAAACAGAAAATTAATTTGTCGAGATCATAAAAACAAACTAGAAATATTCTTTTATTGATATATAACAAAAATATCGCGACTCATAGAAAAAACGAGGAGAAAAGGAAAATGTTAATGACAATCATCGACAAAATAATGATGAGAAAAAGAAATAACATTTAGTTAATAACAAATCTTTATTTGTCAGAAAAAGAAACGACAAATTTTGACTTGACGATTAAGACAAATAAGAGATTTTGTTTTCACAGATAAGAATGAAAGGATAATAAGGTTGAGGCCAGTTATATGTAGAACGACAACTAGTAAAGGGAACAAAGTTAGTATTCGACTGACAAATCGTGTGTTCTGTGTCGTATAGTTCTAACGGTAAATAAATGAAACATTTCATACTTGGCGAATAAGTCAAAACGGAATATCATTTTTGGTTCACCCTCTCTCTCTCTCTCTCTAAAACTCTCCATCTCCATACTTTTCTTCGCCTACGGATTCTTTCTTAAAGAAGGTGGTGTTGGAAAACGAATCCTATATATAACCCAGTAATAATGAGTACAAATTAAACACCAAAAAATAAACATGAACCCTACAAGGCAGAAATAGGGTTACCTCTCCTTCGTAGACATGACTGAATGGTGGACTTGTTTCTTTTCGTCTAAATCCAATTGCAGCATGAACAAAGCTCGATTGAAATTTATGATCTTTTGCCATATTCCGTTATATCTCGAATCTTGTACCCAATTGTGAACTCCAACGAGATCTGTCTCTGTCTCTCTCTCCCATAGCCTATTTTTATTGTTCTCACAAAATATGTGTGACACATAGAGAAGAAGAAGAGTTATTTATTGGGATAGGGTAGGGACCACATGAGAAATAAATATGGTCTCCTTGTGTAAATAAGAAACCCTAATTCCACCAGGTTTCTATTTCTTATTTTACAAACTATGATTCATACTACTAAAGATTTATAATTACACTTCCATTGTTATCTCAATTACATTTTGAACTCCACGTTATTAAATAGATACTAATTTCCCCAAGTTAAGGATACAGATGCACGTTGATTAAATGCATGTCGAATAGTGATAGTGTAAAGACCCGTAACTTTAAAGAATTTTTTTGCAATGAATTGGGGGAATATTATAAAATAGTTTTAAGTATTGGAAGATGGGTAAGTGCGTAATATTGTTTGGTGTTGGACCAATTTGTAACATACAAGTGAGTTGAAGGGGTGTGAGCATTATTGCACTATATAAAGGGGGAGAGAGAGAGAGAGAGAGAGAGAGAGAGAGAGAGAGAGATATGTAATCTAGAGTGAAACAGAGATGTGCAATTTGGTGAGAAACAGAGATGTGTGATCTATAGTACTACTTAGGGTTTCGAATGGTGAGTGGGAGATATGCTATCTAGGCACGAGAGAGAGAAATGTGAAAACAAAATTTTGATTAACCTATTGAGGCTCTGATACCATGTGACATTGTAAAAGAGAGAAGACAAACAACGTAACAAAATAATGTTGATGCATTAGAAAGTTTGAGAGATTACAAGACTAGTCAAAGGGTTATTTACGCTAACCCTAATAAGCCTAGCAAAACCCTAATAACATAAAAAAGGACTAAACTACCTCAAACATAGAAGATAAATAACATTTAACTAAAATCCCAACATTTAACCCTAATAATTTAACTGAAATCGTAACAATTAACTGAAATCCCAAATTATACTTCATAGACACAATTTGCATACATAACAACAACTAGTATAGGAAATAAATTTAGTAACTAAAAAATCTAGCATATTTTACTTGTGTCATATTGTTCCACCGGTAAACTAATGAAAAGATAAATGCAAATTCGGTCAAAACCGAAAATTAATTTGTCGAGATCATAAAAACAAACTAGAAATATTCTCTTATTGATATATAACAAAAATATCGCGAGTCGTCGACAAAACGAGGAGAAAAGGAAAATGTTAATGACAATCATCGACAAAATAATGATGAGAAAAAGAAATAACACTTAGTTAATAACAAATCTTTATTTGTCGGAAAAAGAAAATGACAAATTTTGACTTGACGATTAAGACAAATAAGAGATTTTGTTTCAAAGATAAAAATCAAAGGATAATAAGGTTGAGGCCCGTTATACCATAGAACGACAGCTAGAAAAGGGAACAAAGTTAGTAATTGATTGCAGAATAAGTTATAACAGTAAATAAATGAAACATTTCATACATGTAGAATAAGTCAAAACGGAATATAATTTTTGGTTTACCCTCTCCGTTTGACTGACCGGGTGACTTAAAATAAAGACGCGTCCCAAGTGTAGGACTCTTGACTGATGTAGCATAATATCCGGAAGTACCGGAGTTGAACCACAGAGACGGACGAACGTGTGTAGGACTCAAAGATGACAGCTTCATAGTTTATCTTGGCTCTTAGGTAGCCACCCCTTGTTTAATGAGGTTAATTTACTAATTAAATGAATGAAATTAATTAACTAAGGATTTAAAAGGAGAGTACAGCCGTGGGAACCCAACATCTGCTACTAGTCTAACAATTGTTTACTCGGCCCACAATTATTCATTTTATTGATTTTAGAATAAGAAAAAGGATCCGTAACAAATGCGCACCACCTGTCATCAGATTCCGTGCGCATTCGAATTCCGGCGATGCCTGGGTTTTGTTTGTTAGAAGAGTTTCCATCTTCTAAAATTGCTCAAAAATTAAATTAATTCGATCCCGAGGTAAGAACATTAATCAAACTAGCCACGGAGAGCCTTCGCCCCGCAGCCGCACTCTACAAAATTACTCACTCATGACTGAAATAAATGCAACAAACATGTTAAACCTAGATCTAAACATGCTTTAAACAATTGAAATAAATAAAGCACGATACCAAATATTTGCAGCGAGAGAACGGATGCGAAGAATAAGAAATCAAAACTGGAAATCCTAAAGAACTTGAATTAAACTTGAATCTGGAAATAATCCTGAAAACAACAGCCAAAGTTAAGCAACTAAAACGTAAAGTATGAATATGGAACCCTAATTTCGAGTCATAACGGGGTATTTATACAGAACCCCCGCTAATTACAAATAAAAATCCAGAAAAACGAGATTAACTTCACGTGAAACCACAAAACGCCACCGTTTTTGGCTCTTTGTAACACCCTTGGTAGCGCTCCCGAACCCTTTAACTGCCCCTTGACTGTTGACCTGCCTCGACCGTTGACCTCTTAGTCCCGCGGTAGCACTACACCACTTTTGGTGTAGCGCTCGCGGACCTTCTGTTCACTTTGTGTGTCATTATATACCCTTTTTGAGCGCTCCATAGAAATAGAGTAGTGCTCCCGATGCCATTACTTCGTATCCTCGCGAAATTCCCTTGAACACTTAGCCTCCTCATCTTGCCTCCTCGTGGTCCTCATGCATATCACGGCCTTCAAGTCTCTGCAATCCAATCTTGGCGCTAAAACAGCTTATTTTCCTGAAAATTAATAAAAACACAAAAACATACCAAAGCAATGCATCAAGTGAAAAATAGGGAATAAATTAGATAACAACGTGTTAAGACTACCCTATTTAGGCAATTATATCTACGATATTGCATTCCTATCACTCTCCCTCTTTCTCTCTCTCTCCCTCGATCTCTCTCTCTAAAACTCTTCATCTCCATACTTTTCTTCGCCTACGGATTCTTTCTTCAGAGAAGGTAGTGTTGGAAAACATATCCTAAAACCCAGTAATAACGACTACAAATTAAACAACAAAAATAAACATGAACCCTACAAGACATAATTAGGGTTACCTCTTTGTCGTAGAAATGACTCCACTGTTGACTTGTTTCTTTTCGAGTAAACCCGATTGTAGCACGAATGAAGCTCGACCGTAATTTACGATCTTTTTTCCCTATTCCCTTATACCTCGAATCTTGTACCCAATTGTGAACTCCAACGAGATCTGTCTCTTTCTCTCTCTCTCACACACAACCTATTTTTATTGTTCTCTCAAAAAATGGTGACACATATAGAGAACAAGATGAGATATTTATAGGGATAGGGCAAAGACCACATGAGAAATAAATCTGGGCTCCTTGTATAAATAGGAAACCGTAATCCCACCAGGATTATATTTCTTATTTTACAAATTATGATTCATACTACTAAAGATTTATAATTGCACTTCAGTTGTTATCTCAATTATATTTCAAACCCCACGTTATTAAATACCTATTAATTTCCCCAAGTTAAGGTTACAGATACATGTTGATTAGATGCATGTCAAATACTGATAGTGTAACGACTCGTAACTTTTAAAGAATTTTTTCGCAATAAAACTGTGGGATGATAGGCGCGTGATGTCGTAGATATAAGCGCCTAAGTAGGGCGGATTAGCGCGTTAGAGGCGCGATTTTATTCCATTTCCCACTTGATGCGGTGTGTTTTTGGTTTTTTGTGAGTTTGATTGTTTTGTAGGGAACAGGTTGCAAAAGTGCACGTGAGGAGGACACATGGCGGTCAGGAACGCAAGGAACCAGCGGGGCCCAAGTGGGGACGGCCAAACAAGCCTGGAAGGCACTTTAGAAGACTCGATATCGATACAGGACTTCTCTTGTATCGATACAGTTTGCATCATATGGGAACAGAAGGCATGGGTATCGATACAGGACTTCTCCTGTATCAATACCGAGGGTCACTTAGCTGGCTGTTTGACTTGGGTTCGGACTTTGACTTTATTAGGTATTATAAATACCCCGTTTTTGGGGTTAATTAGGGTCCACAAATTGTACTTAGGGTTGAACTTTTTGGAGTATTTTCGGCTACAGATCTCAGTTCTTATTTCAGCTACATTTACAGTTTAATTTTCCAGCATTGCAGTACTCAGATTGATTCGCAGATTGGTAATTCAATTTAGTTTTTCCTTTGGAATTCATAGTTTTATTTCTTTATCGCTCTTATATTTTATTCGTCAAGCATGCATAGTTCTAGGTTTTCGTCAATTATTGCAAGCTTAATAAACATGAGTGAGTAGTCGCATCGAGTGCAGCTGCGGGGCGAAGGTGCCCGCATCTAGGCTAGTCGATATCTCACCTCGGGGCCGAATTAAATCATTTTTCAAGCAATTTTCGGAACTGGGAACTTTCTAACGAACAAACCCAGGCATTACCGGAATTCGAATGCGCACGGAATCTGGTGACAGGCGGTGCACATTCGTTAGGAAACCTTTCTCAGATTCTAAAATCAGTTAAAGGATTCATTGTGGCCCGAGTGATTATTGGCTAGGCTAGGTGTGGACGCTGGGTCCCCACAGTCGCGCTCTCTTAATCATAACACATTTAATCAGTTAAATTAGACCAGTAGTTAATTATTTAATTCCAAAAAAAAAGGGTGACTACCTAAGAGCCAGTTCAAACTACCCTCCGCACTTCTAAGTTAAGCACTCCATCGTCTCTGTGGTTTGACTCCGGTACTTCCGGAATTATTGTGTTGCACTGGTCAAGAGTCCTACGCTTGGGACGCGTCTTCATTAGTCTTTTTGTTAAGTCACCTGGTCGGTCAAGTATGGGAATATTATAAAATAGTTTTAAGTATTGGAAGATGGGTAAGGGCGTAATATTGTTTGGCGTTGGACCGATTTGTAACTAGGTATGAGAGAGAGAAATGTGAAAACTGAGTTTTGATTAACCTATTCAGTCTTTGATACCATGTGACATTGTAAAAGAGATAAGACAAACAACATAACAAAATAATGTTGATGCATTCGAAGGATTGAGAGATTACAAGACTAATCTAAGGGTTATTTGCGCTAACCCTAATAAGCTTAGTAAAACCTTAATAACATATAAGGACTATACTACCTCAAACATAAAAAGATAAATTACAATTAACTAAAACCCTAACAATTTAACCCTAATAACTTAATTGAAACCCTAAAAACTAACTAAAGTCCCAAATTATACTTGACAGACCCAACTTGCATGTAGAACGACAACTAGTATAGGAAACAAATTTAGTAACTAAAAAATCTAGCATATTTACTTGTGTCATATTGTTCCAATGGTAAACTAATGAAAAAATAAATGCACATTCGGTCAAAATAGAAAATTAATTTGTCGAGATCATAAAAACAAACTAGAAATATTCTTTTATTGACATATAATAAAAGTATCTCAAGTCGCAGAAAAAAAAGGAGAAATGGAAAAAGTTTATGACAGTCATCAACAAAAAATGAAGAGAAAAAGAAATAACAATTAGTTAATAACAAATCTTTATTTGTCGGAAAAAGAAAACGACAAATCTTGACTTGACGATTAAGACATGCAAATAAGAGATTTTGTTTCACAGATAACAATGAAAGGATAATAAGGTTGAGGCCAATCATATATAGAACGACAGCTAGTAAAGGGAACAAAGTTCGTATTTGACTGACAAATAGCGTGTTCTGTTTCGTATAGTTCTAATTGTAAATAAATGAAACATCCCATATATGCAAAATACGTCAAAACGGAATATCATTTTTGGTTCACCCTCTCTCTCTCTCTCTCAAACTCTCCATCTCCATACTTCTCTTCACCAACGGATTCTTTCTTAGAGAAGGTGGTGTTGGAAAACAAATCCCAGAACCCAGTAATAACGAGTACAAATCTCCAACTCTTTTCGTCTAAACCCGATCGAAGCACGAACAAAGCTCGACCATAATTTATGATATTTTGCCATATTCCCTTAAACCTCGAATCTCGTACCCAACTGTGAACTCCAACGAGATCTGTTTTTCTCTCTCACAGCCCATTTTTTTGTTCTCTCAAAAAATGTGACACATACAGAACGAGACAAGATATTTATAGGGATAGGACAGGGACCACATGAGAAATAAATCTAGACTCCTTGTGTAAATAAGAAACCCTAAGCCTACCAGGATTCTATTTCTTATTTTACAAATTATGATTCATACTAGTAAAGATTTATAATTACACTTCCATTGTTATCCCAATTATATTTTGAACTCCACGTTATTATATACTTATTAATTTCCCCAAGTTAAGGTTATAGATACATGTCGTTTAATTGCATGTCGAATACTGATAGTGTAAAGACCCGTAACTTTAAAGAATTTTCTAGGGGAATATTATAAAATAGTTTTAAGTGCTGGAAGATGGGTAAGTGCATAATATTGTTTAGTGTTGGACCAATTTGTAACACACAAGTGAGTTGAAGGGGTGTGAGTGTTGTTGCAATTAGGAGAGAAACAGAGATATGCAATCTATACTATACTACATATATGCACTGAAACATATACACATCCCCTTCCTATCCAAATTCTAAAAATGTGGATTCCACCCACACCTCATAGATCCCGATAAAATTTTCAAGATCCAAACTGTTCAATTTGTTTAAATGGTGTTTTTAAGTGTTCACACGAAAAATTACAAAAAAAAGGATCGGGAAGGGTTTTTGATCTAATCAGTTTGTCATAAAACTATATTCATCGTGGGGATACTTAAAAACATGTTTTAATGCATAGAACAATTCAAATCATCAAAATTTAATCAGTAGCTAAAAGGAAAATATGGAATCTCATACCGGAGAGACTGATATATGTAAAGGCAACATAACCACTTGTTTTGGCTGTTGTCTTTTTTATTGTTTTTCTTGGCATTTTTTGGTTTGCTGATAGTGGGTCTCTTTGGCTTCTATCTCTCTCCTTCTCGCTTTGGGATTTTTTTGTATTATTTTATCCCTTATTGATCAATATATTTCTTTCTTTGCCGATAACCATTGCTATGGGCTGCAGTTTGATGTCTTCATAAACTCAAACTTTAGACTTCCCCCTTGAAAGTGGAGGAATACTAAGGGGGTGTTCTACTAACAAAAAATTATTTTTCAAAAACCAAGATAGGTCATTCGCTCACAATACATTACAGAAAAAACCTTAAAAAATCAGTTTTTTTCAAAAAACTACCTTAGTGGGCCCCCATAAAAGTCTATAAGATTTACTCCTACATTGGCCTTATTAAGAAAGGGAATCCCATCATTTATAACTTTAATGAATTAGCGAAAAGGATAGACTTCTAGTAAGGACCCTTATATGAGGACCTCAGGCTTCCCAACCAAATTTCGATGATCCGAACCGTTAGATGTGTTTAAAATGTGTTTTTGAGATCCACCACGAGGATTTGTCCAAGAAAAATATCCGGAAGGGCTTCATATTGTTTTTAACAAAAACTCATCAGATGAAGCTCTTCTAGGTATTTTTTTGGACGAAACCTCGCAATGGACCTTAAAAACACATTTTAAACACATCTAACGGTTCGGATCGTTGAAATTCAGTTCGAAAAGTGAAAAAATTGTTTGGTCCTCACTTTATTTAAAATGAGAGATCCCTTATTGGAACCATAGATTAACAAAATATGGATAAAAGTAGATTAACAAAATTCGACAAAAGGGTCAAAATAAAAAATTTGAATTTGGATTATTTTTTGTTTTCCGAACGCTTGTAAGCTCGGGTCAAATTCATTTACATTATTATCTATTTTATCTTCACTAGAGAAATTAAAAAAGTAAAGTAAATAACCAAGATCTACCAAAAATTCAATAAAGACAAAATAGAAGTGTTTTTAGGTTTATTTCTTCTTTTCTAATTTTTTTTATTTTACTTTTTAAATTTCTCCCATCGCAACGAACACCAAAAAATAAATTTTCTAACCAAAGGCCAAAATCTTTTACTCACAAAGAAAATAAACCAATGAGAAAAAAAATAAAAATCAAAAAGTGCCTCACAAATTATCCCAAAAGTGAAATCAACGGTTCAAAAATTTATTCGAGTGAATCTAAGACATTGATTTCACTTTTGTACTAATTTTCTGGGTACATAGCATTGCTGCGTGTTGGACACCTCTAGACAGGATTTCTCTCTTGGTTGTTAGTCCAAAGATACCAACGCTATCTCTGAGAAAGAGAAAAACTTGCTCTCATGAATGACGTGGGGGAAGTCGTGAGGATACAACAAAGAACCTATAGGGATTAGTTGACACAAAGACACTAACTGGAGTGAGTGTAGTGCTTTAAAGCACCACCCCCACCTGCATTCCGTTTCACATCTTCTCTCTCTGCCCCTCTCTCATGGCAACAACCAACGGCGCTGGTGGGCATCCGGTGCTCAAGATAGTCAGGTTCGTGGAGCGCCACCGAAAAATGGCCTCAATCCGCGGTATCAATGTTGTCGAAGTCTGCCTTGCATTCAAGAAGAGTGGGCCCTTTGACACCCCCGAGGCCATGGTCTGCTCCACCTGCGGTCGCAACCTGCGTTTCCACTGCAAGCCGGAGCAGCTGCCTCAGGGCATTGAACTACCCACCACCGAAGAGACCACCCCACTCAACCGCCATGCTGCGGCTGCCTCCGGTGCTCCCCTTCCACCTCGTCCACCGCAGCAGAGAGCGGCAGCTGCCACACCACCACCAACTGGGCTGAATAATAATACTGGATCAGAGGTTTCCGGTGTTTGGCGGAAAGTTGGAGATGGGATCATGCCGCCAAAGAAGAGGAGAGTGAATATGAGGAAAGGAGAAGCGTCAGCGGAATCGAGCACTATTGCTTGATCAGAAGGAAAAGCAAAAGGGGTTTCGAAAATAATCAACATTAACTTTTGGGTTTTTTCCTTGTGTGTTTCCGTTTTTTTCTTTGTTGTCTCATCTGCCCTTTTTTTTTTTTTCTTTGTTTTGTTGGTTCCCTTATGGTTGTTTGTCAGTAAAGTTTCACAGCTTTTGTAATGGCTACCTTCTGGTTGTAAGTTCTTTGTTCTTATGTAATGCAGTTATGTAAATTGGCTTGCATGTCTCTCTCTCTCTCTCTCTCTCTCTCTCTGTGTGTGTGGATGTCGGAATCTCTGCCTAGGTTAACATGGAACGGGGCTTCAAAATGTTAGGAGCTTTAATCTCTGGAATTAGGGTTGGTTTGGGTGAATTGAAAAAACTAATTTTTTGGTTTTGTTCTTATTCAATTTTTTTTTTGCATTTATTGGTTTTTAGTCGATTTTTTTGTGATTTCTTGGCTTGTCTTGACGATAGGAATCTAAAAAATATAAAATTATTAGCCAAACTTAAAGTTTTGTGAATAAAGACAAAAAATAATCCAAAAAATCTACAAAAAATCGATCGAAAACTAACAAATGCAATTTTTTTTTTGAATAAGGACAAAAATAAAAAAACCAAAAAAGTAATTTTCCTAATTCACCTAAACCAACCCTTAGTAGTGGTTAAAATATGGTTTTTCAAAGGAAACCATTAGGCTAAAAGATTGTTATCCTAAGGTAAAATGCTATATTATGATATATAGTTAACAATCTCATGGACCTTTAAAATATGAGTGGCGTCTGGTCATTAGAGTAGGGTCCAGAAAAGAGACAAAGATGGCAAAACTAATGCCCTAAAGATACAGATCGATAAGCTGAGATTGACAAAAAAACGCTCTAAAGATACAGATCGATAAGCTGAGATTAGGATACAAGCGATTTCAGGGATTTGGATGCAAAAAAATCAAAACGCCCGAAGGACGCAGATAAGGTAAACTAAATGCAATGTAACACCACCTAGAAAGTTGTAAAGGAATCTGGGGACAATACAAAGGGTGTAGTGTGTCATCCAACCCATCTAAAAATAATTTAACGGTCCATATGTATTAAAAGTATTGTGTAGGTAAGATATATCTCAAATGTAATACGATATAATTTGGAATTCGGACCATTTATTGTAGAGTTAAACGGCACAAATCGCGCACTGCAATCCCTGTAGTGCAAGAGTTCACCACAAGATTCCATGGTCTGTGTTTTTTTTATCAAATGGACGAAGATTATCAAGAGTTCACCACAAGATTCCATGGTCCGGTCAATAGCCACTACAAACCCTCATTCTTGTGGTGTAGTCTGTGTAAGGGTTACCCCTTGCTAATTTCAGGTTGTAGGAAAGTTATTCGAAATGGTAAGACAACCTTGTTTTGGACAGATAATTGGTTGGGCAATGGTGCCTTCTATACTATGATTGATGGGCCCTTAAATCATATGGATTTGTCCCTTGAAGTTAGTGATGTGTGGATTTACAATTAATGGGATTTTAATGTGTTATCTTTTGTGCTCCCTAGCCCCATTATTTACCTTATTAGAGGCACTTCTTTTTCGTGGTTTAGCGAGGAAAATGATTTTTACATTTGGAATTCCAACTCCGGTGTGTTCTGCCCTAAAGTTGCGTACAATCTAGTCACCCTTCCTTCTTTCACTGAACCTATTTCCAACTGTTCTTGGGTTTGGAAAATAAATGCTCATACTCAAGTTGTCTACTTCTTTTGGTTAGCTCTCCAAAACCGTATTGCCTCTAAGGAGTTCTTGTTCTTGCGTCATATTACACCAGACCAAACTTGTTCTCATTGTCAAAATTCTATGGAAAATTCCATGCATATCCTCCGGTTCTGTCCGCTAGCTCAGTTGTTCTGGGAGGAAATTGGTGTGTGTCCTGGTTTCTTTGATTCAAATCATAGTTTCACAGAGTGGGTGTATCGGTTTTGCCGCGATAAGAAGATCCACTTATTAGGCCATCCTTGGAGCACTATTTTTCCAATGGTATGCTGGTGCAATGGTATCCACTCTTGTTTCTGTTAATGAATGTCTTCACCGCATATTGGAATGGGAGTTGTTTGGAAACAACTTTAGTAGTCGGCGTCGTGTTCCTTTCACAATGAATGTGGGTTGGGTTCCTCCACATATAAACTGCCTCAAATTAAATGTGGATGGAGCAAGAGCAAACGGTGGTATTGCAACCACTGGGGGGTTGTTAGGAGTTGTCCACGGCAACTGGGTGAAAGGGTTTCAAAGGAAAATTGGTCGAACTTCAGCCTTAGGAGCCGAACTCTGGGCTCTGAGAGATGGTTTAAAAATGGCAGCAGATCTTGGCATTACGGGATTTGAAGTGGAAATGGATGCTTTGCAAGCTGTGTCCTTAATTTCTAACCAATCCACCAATCATCCTTTTAGTTATATTATCTGTGATTGCAGGCAACTTCTAGAGTGTAGCGGATCCACTCTCCGCCATGTTAGAAGAGAAGCAAACCAGGGTGCTGACATACTTACGAAGAACTCGTTTGGTTTATGTAATTTTAATTATGTTACCTTAGCAGAACCTTCTGCTTTTCTGTTGCAACAATTGGTTGATGACTCTGTAGGGGTTAAATACCCCATGACTGTTTATGCTTAGTTTATAATATCGCCATTTTAGCAAAAAAAAAAAAAAACCCAGTCTAGCGGTACTTACATAATGGAGATCATAACAAAATCTTGGACGAAGCCATACTAATCATCTAACGAATGTAAAACGAGAAAATTACTAGGTAATCGATGTCTTTCATCAACCAGTTGTAGTCTGACGCAAATAGCGGCACCCACAATCTGCCAAAATTCATACCTAGCTAGAATTAGCAACCTTAAAAGAGATAAAGTGCTAGCCAAATATAGGAGACAACAAACACCTTAATGATCAAATGGGCTCCAACCATATATGAACTTGTAGAGTTAAAGCATCGTTTTTTTTTTTAAAAAAAAAAAAAAAACGGCAACAAAATATAATTAAGCTCGACAATGGGTACATCGAAAAAAAAAAACAGGGAATAGAGTTGAAACTTCAACCAAGAGTTGAATCAACAAAAGAGAAATAGAAAAGGCAGCAAAAACAAAACTTCTAAGCACATTAGCAACTCCTAAATGGACTAAGGCCTTCAGTTTTAAAGAGATAGCACCCTTTCTTATCCTTGAATTTGCACACCACTGAGTAGCTCATTCAAATTTACCAACTGGACTTCTTCCCATGAGTAAAGAGGTCTTCTGAACCTTAGATTCCAAGTCCCAGAGTTCTGAGCATCCACAATTTTAGAGATGTATGCCTCTTGTTGTTCTGAGATTGTATACAAGCTTTAATAGGATTGTTCCAGAGTTTCCTCTCCCACCCATAGATGCTGCCAAAATTTCACATTTTCACCAGAGTGAACTTTGATCTTCAGACCTTTTAGAATGCATTCTCCCATTAGAGTTCCATCACTGGCAATTGAGCATAAGTCCCTCCAAACTAATGATGATTTGCCCCTGCTAGGTACTTGAGGATACCAACATCTTTCATTGAGATTGTATTTCCTGCTACCCACTTTATTCCACAAGGCATCCTTTTCATTGTAGAATCTCCACTACCATTTGGCCAAAAGGGATAAATTGTGTTAAATTGTGTTCCAACCGTCTCTTTTATTTTAAAGCAACATCATCTAAAAGAACCTAACTTGTAGACTAAATATTCGTCCGAAGAAACTAACAACTTAATATTGTGAGGCTGCCACATGTATATCACACACGATTTTTTATTTTCTACATTGGCTGTTAATAGGAAAATTGTTTAAAATGATAACTCCTTCCTCAGATTGAAAATATCTGATATGTGTTATAATATTAAAAATGGATGGATATTTATCAACGAGCTTTTCGATACCATTGTAGCCAACAAAAGAAGTGGATGTTCAATTCCAGGAAAGTGATGAGGTAACAAAGAAGTGGATATGGAGTGCAATTAAAAAAAGATTTTATTAGCAATCTCATGAAATCTAAAAAACCAGATTTTGTCCTAATTCAATAATCAAATTTAGACCAACTTGAGATATTCAAGGCTCAAAAGCTGTGGTTTGACTCTGAAATCTTCGATACATCCAATGAAGAAACCTAATACAATAACATCGTGGGCCACTGGATTTTTAGTCTCTTTTGTCTATACTCTTGCGGATCCCAATTTGCGGACCCCAATTGTAATTATGTTAAGGTTTAAGTACGTAATGACTGTATTCTATTGAAATGATACTTCAGAGCTTTTTGATCACTGTCACTTGATTCCTTAGAACTTTCACCACCACACATTCACCTGGAATCTATATTTAGTGAGCCCTGGTTAAATACGTGCACCATGTATCGGTAATTCTAGAGCACAGGATAATTTTTCATTAGCTGCATGCTGCCAAATTACCCCGTTGTTGCTTAGTCTCGCAACACTCACGCAAGAAGCACACCTCTCTCTCTCTCTCTCTCTCTCTCTCTCTCCTCTACAAATTCACGCTAGGACGAACTTACTCCCTCACAAACTTAGCAACTCTCTCTCTCTTTCTCTTTCTCTCTCTCTCTCTCTCTCTCTCTCTCTCTCTCAGTCTCATACACACAAAATGGCAAACAACAATGCAAATGCCAATGAGAGGAGGTGGGCATCGATCGTAACGTATGGCCAGTGCGGCAGGAACTTCTCCACCCGACGAGGACGCTACATTACCGACGGGTGTATGGAGTTTCTAAGGTCCGGAGAGGGTCCAGAGGGCCTTTTCTGTGCCGCCTGTCACTGCCATAGAAACTACCACCAGACGGAGGAGGTCTCCATTCAGGTCGATCTCGCGATGCTGGACATGCTGCATCAAATGGCTACCAATCCTCAACCTCCTCCGCATGTGCCAGTCCTCGGGGCGTATCCTGCTAACATCCCTCCGCCTCCACCCGCGGAGGAACAAACCGGTGACGGAGAGATAGTGGAACAAGCGCCAGAGCCCGCAGAGCCGAGGAGGACCAGGAGGCAGCCGACTAGGCGTGCATGAGGGCATTCAGGCTGGTGGTTTTCTCTAGTAGGGTTTTCAAGTTTCAAAGCTTAACTGGGGTTTGGTACTTTCTGCAGAAATGAGATCTGCGAAATTTCAGTTATTTGCCATGTCTCTTTAGTTTTCTTTCTTGTTTGGTCTACTTTTTTTTCCCTTTTTTGTTCTTCTTTTTTCCTTTCCCTGTTTGTCAATGAATAATCATAAGTTTTAATGTACTCCAGTTAAATAAATGGCCTCTCTCTCTCTCTCTCTCTCTCTCTCTCTCTCTCTCTCTCTCTCTCTCTCTCTCTCTTACTGATGATTTTAAACTGAGGCCCTCCTAAATTTTATGTGATATTAACCTGCTAGGGTAGTGGTTAAAAAATTGATAGGGTTGAAGTCAAATCAGTAGGGTAAAAGATCGCCCTTGCTGAGAGAAAAACAAAAGAAAATTTGATTGTTATCCTTATTTTAAGATTGCGAAATTTATTGAGTAGTGGTACCCATCAATACTTGTTTTTTGATAGGCAAAGAAATTTTTTATATGAACTCGATCAAGATTTTATATAAACTCGATACCCATCAATATGTAGTTGAATTCATATTTTTTTCGCGGCAAAGTTGTACGCACGCATAGATATTCATAACGATTCAATACATATTAAATTCATAACACCAATCTCGACTCCATAACTTTTGCACAAAGAATTCATAAGAGAAGTAAATAGATTCATGACATTACTCAATCTAAAACATTTATTTGGTATGAAATTTTATCCATATAAGAGAATTTCTAAGAATATGTTATTACTTTGAAGTGGATTTCTGGGGGTACAGGCGATCATTTAAGTAGGTCCAGAAAAGACAGTAACTGACGAGTGTGGTTCTGTTTCCTTCAGCGATTAGGATTCCAAAAACACTGAAACGCCCAAAGGAGACAGATCAACATTGATTAATTCTCATTTAATTGTGATTTTCTACATAGGTTGGTTAATACGAAAACAAAAATGGACTTGAACATTGACGCCTTTCTCTTTTTATATTTTCCAATGAAGAACGGGGACAGGAAGTATCACACACGCCAATTTCGTTTTGTCCTTAATTAGACAAGACACTGAAACTGAACGTTGTTTAATGAAACTAAAACGGAATCCTGAAAATAAAATAAAATAAAATAAAATAAAAAATGCTGAACTTTTTAGGTTGAATTTTTTTTTTTAAATCGGCAACAACTGTTTTATTAAAACTCGACGAAGGTTACATCGAGAGGAGAAAAAGGAAGAAAAGTTGTTTTTATAAAAATATCAAGACCTGAATTATAAAAACTGATACAAAGATAAATGTATTTTGTATTGTTCTTTTCCAGTTTTATTAATGGATGTCATACGCTTGTGGTGGTGGTTGTGGAGAGGTAGTAGTAATTAATAATGGTTGTGTTGGTAGTAGCTGTTGCCGAGGTTGAGTAGTGGTGGTTGTAACGAAGCTGGTGTGGTGAAAGGATGCTGACGATGTTGGTGTTGGATGAGAATTACAACGGTGCAAGTTATGACAATAGCGGCGGCAGGTGTATTCGTAGTTGTGAAGAATTACAAAGGTGTTGGTGTTGGTGTTGGTGTTGAATGTAGGAGGGTAACATTTCAAAGATATGAAGAGATGGTAGTGGTTGGAGCGGTCGTGTGGTGATGGGAAAATGGTGGTGGTTGTGGTTGTAGTCATAGTGGTGGGGGAGGTGGTGCTAGTGTATTGTCAAATGGCGCGAACATTTCTGAGAATGACATGATGTTGTATAATCGTCTTTGTATTACTTTCATTCAAAATTTCCATAGGTATGAAAAAAATTTGCAAACTTCCAAATTCGCGATCAATCATCTCGTTTTTGTCACATAAATGGGTGTTTAGTTACACTACTATTCTTGTTAGGGAGTTTAAATGGATTTGTTTTTTACTTAGTAAATACTCACAAGATGATGAATAAGTAGTTGAGTGTGATTGTATGCACGTGATGTGTCTAGAACTTTTTTTTTTTTTTTTTTAGCTTTGGAAATCCAATCTAACTTACGGACATCTCTATTAGTTTCTTTAAGGTCGACCAATTGCACTAGCTTGCCATGGAAAACCAATTAAAGCGAACACGCGCAAAACCCATATGTCAATGTCTTTTCTTTTTTCTTTTTCGAGGACTAGTTCTTAGTTACATCACAATTCTTGATGGGTACTCAATATTTAAGCTATTCTTGTCGGGGGAGCTTAATGAATTTGTTTTTTAACTTGAAAGATATTCACAAGTACTGAATAAGTAAATCAAATGGATTATATGCTATGTCGCATGTGTCTAGTAAGTAAACCATATATATAGAATGTATGTGTCCTAGTATTTATTTTATTACAGTTTTTGACACACAACAGAGAAAGATTTACTCCTCTTCCGTGAGAATTAGCTGCAATTGTTAGGATTCGAACAACGCATTTATCTATAACACTCCTATGCATCTTGAAAATTACGGTCACAAAAATTCTAAAACAAAAAGGACGGTGCTTAATAAACAAAAACAGGGAAGAGACACAGATATACATGGAATACCATAATGCGAGGGAAAATCATGAGAGCCATATCAGTCTACTATAAAAAGAAAAATGGAGTACAAGTCATCTTTTCTCTCTTAGGAAAGTATTCTCCCGCCTTCCCTCAGTAAATTTTTACTACCATTCAGATTGAAATTCATAACCTGTGTAGAAGAATCCATAACATTTGCATAAAAGGAATCTGTGACTCGAAGGGAGAGCATAAAATGGAAGTTCAATATGATCAGAAAGAGGATGAACCTAAGGTTTTTTCTTTTCCTCAGGAGAATTTTTCAATTACTAGTCCTGTTTCTCAATCTCATAAGTTGGGTACCGTGGTCTCAAAACCTCCCGTTGTGGAGAATAGACGAGCTTAGCTTTCTTGGGGAGAGGCCTTCCCAAGAAGCTACTCTTAAATTGGAAGGAGATTAAAGATAACCAGAAGGAAAATTAGGAAGAAGAAGCTTTATCTGAGTTTGGAATGAAGGCTTCAACTGTTAAATACAAAACTAGAAAGGTTTTTTCTACTTTCATTTCATCGCAGGACATTAGGAATAGAAATTCACCTTTTAAGAATGCTCATAGGGCAATGTGTCACATCCTCGATTTTCAAACATATTTAAATATACTTTTCTCAAAATAACAAATCTAATGTCAATTAGAGATGTCCAAATTCTACATGCATCATCTAGTTGAATACTCATATCCCATATGAAAACAAGTATCAAGTACATAAAGTTATTACACTTTCCAGAGTCAAAAGATAGTACAAAATAATGGAGCTACAACTTTGTCTTCCAAACCAGGTTCACGAGATAAAATGATAATTCTTCTGATGCATGCTTTTCAAATCCAATTGTGCACTCCAAACAAGCGACTCGTGCTCCATGCTGCTTTTCCCTGAAATTGTTAGGGTGAGTTACATTAGCCCTGCTTATACTTGAATGAGAGATGCACATGAAATGAGCATGCGACAAGCATGGTGATTTGACAAATACGTTGTTTCATAATGAAAAATGATGACTCTTGAGTCATATATGAATCAAATTGAATACCCAAGTGTTAACATTTATAAAAAGAATCATCATTTTCGTTCAGGTAAACTTCTTTATCTAGTCTAAAGTGTTCACACGTGCTAAGCAACTAGTTCTCATTTTACACTTCAACTCCTCTGTTAACTCTATATTTATATATATACTTGGGAGTCTTGGGTCCCGTAACCCGTGCTAGAATTTATAGATCCCTAATATTTTTGTCCAATAGTATTAGTAAATTAAATCGTGCTTCACGGGTCACGTTCACCCATGCCTAGTTACGCTGGTAATAATAATAATATTTCGTATTTCACAGGCCACGTTCACCATGCCCAGTTGCGCTGATAATAATAATAATATTTCAAGTTTCATAGGTCACGTTCACCATGCCCAGCTACACTAGTAATAATAATTATAATATTTTGTGTTTCATAGGCTACGTTCACCATGCCCAACTACACTGATAATAATAATAATAATAATAATAATAATAATAATAATAATAATAATATACCATTATTATAACGTGATTAATTCTATCTTAAAGCATATCCGCTCATCAACCACACACACTCACGCCAAATATGTAACGTCTCATCTATTCTCGACAATCCCGCATTCACTCATTCTCACAAGTCATTGTGCAATCCTCCACCTCCTTTAAACAAGTATCCATGTATAAAAAAATATGGTTTATGACTCGTGTTGATATATTTACCCAACAAATATTTAAAGTTATCAATGTGAAATATCGAATGTCCCTCAAGTGTCCATTTCTAAATTTATTCCCATTCGTTTTGAAGATGTGTTTGTTACCCATTGTCTCATGTCCTAACGTATCATTCTTCCCAGTATAAGTGTCATATCCACCAAGTTAATGAAAATCACAAGTTAAGGAAGCAAAGGTTGGAAATAAGCATCTCATTTTCAAATACTTCATAAAAATAACCACTTGTTTTAATAGGGAATAAATCCCTTTGCCGGATTTCGTGGGCTCTATGCACCAAACGGTGACTCTAGTATTCATAATTATCATTCTCAAATATTCCTTTAATACAATTCATTCAACAAAATATTTCAAAGGTTTGTATTTCGTTCCAATCGTCCCAACTTTATCCAAAGTGTCAAAACCGACTCAATGAGGCACGTGTCCCTTATGTTATCACCTGTCTAGTGTCCAAGATTTTGTTCAAATATCATGCGATTTTGAGTAAAGAACCAACAGTATGGGGATTAGATTAAAAGAAGGCTTTTCAACAAGTTATGGAATGTAATTGATGAATAAGGCAAGTACATGGTCAAACCACCTGACCAGTGGTCAAAGGAGAGTCAAGCAAACAATTCGATCAAAAGCAGTCGGCATATATTAAGCAAGATTTTAAGTGAGCAAAACATTTGAAGATGACCCAAGATGTCCAAGAGTCAAGGGAAGGCCTAAACAAAAAATAAGGCCCAAAGCTGTCTGGTATCACACAACAACAAATATGGGTTTTAATAGCATTATCGTATAGTGTTCTTTAAGGAATGCTATGAAAGACACACAATTATAGTGTTCTGCATTAGGAAACAGAGGATACTCTCGCGCACAAATTACAATATCGTTTCAGTAACTCAAATATAGTGTTTTAACCAAAATAGTACGGCCCAGATATCCTCTTCACAAGTCACGCACAAATTTTCTGAAAACTCCAAATCGATTTTCAGGAGTAGCACCATATCTCCTCCTCACAAGTAGCGCACAAATTTGTTGAAAATTCAAATTGATTTTTCACTACTAGCGCCAAGTCTCCTCATCACTTTGTGAAATCGATTAGCGCCAGATCTCCTCTGTATTTCGTGTAATAAAAATTGAAACCTAGCCGACGTAGACCCTAGCCCTTGCTTCGATCCATTTAGTTGTTGCGATCTCTTTCTGTCCGCTCTTATCTTGCGATGGCCTGGACAATGATAGTGGTTTGTGACACAACTTTGGGAGGGAGACATTGGTTTGTGACGATGGTGCTAAGGTTAGTATTTCGATTTGGGTTTTTAGAAGTAGTTTGGTATTTGAGTTTCAAAGTAACTTATTTTAAACCCTTTGTTTTTCCATTCTCTAAAACAAACAAAACAAAAAATTCATAATGGGGGATTTCCCCATGGATAACACTATTGTTCACACATGGGTGATTTGGTGATGAAAGGGGAACACAAGAATGTAGAATCGATTGGTGATATGTACAATGAACTCCCAAGCACAAGTAAGAAACAAGACATAAAAAACTTAAAGAATAATGCAAATTTCAAGGGGATTGAACTATCTTCATATCAACGAGCATTGTGTTATAAGATAGAAATTGCAACAAAATGTTGTTTCTTGTGCTTGTCTACAAGAGATGGAGAGAGATGACGTGATGGTAATTCTTGAGCTACTATGCTAATTTAAATAATTTAGGGAGTGTTTTCTAGTTAGACTTTTGATTGGTTCTATTGTGTTTTTCCTTTATTTGTTTGAAAGTTGGAGATTTTTGTTTATGATGCATAAACCTGATGCTTTAGTATTATTTGTGAGTGTTTCTGCATAATGGGACATTGGGATGTATATGCGGATGAGATAGCTTAGGTTTCTGTACTTCAAATTTTTATAAACAGTGAATTTTTGAGCACAAATTAAGTATGCTATCTGAATTTTCGTTTATGCTTTGCTATTTGAATATGTTGTTGAACTTCTAAATATTTGTAAACAATCAAATAAGACACAAGTCAAGCAACTGTGCTAGACTAATTTGAACTGCTAGAAACTTAATTTGGATACTTTAGTTTCAATTGTATGAAAAAAAAGAGCAGCAATATGGTGCTATGTGAGGTAAAAGCTTGAGCTAGACAGTCTCTCTTATTGCTCTATGACTTCTTTTGGCATTTATCCATGGATTTTGTAAGGGACACACCCTGCATAATATTGGGTATTGGGGCAAACGCCATGGTTGCAGCATTTTTTTTCTAGCATTCTCTCGAGAAATCACTTACACTGTTTCCAGTGCATGTTAACAGCTTTGGAGTGCAAACATTCCATCTCTATGTAATTATCTGTGGAGATTGAGTCTTGGTAAATCGATTAATAATTGGTGACTGGTGGAAAACTATTTTTGAGTAACTTCTGTTTATGCAGGAGGGTAGATGAGATAATAGTAACTATTTTGATGCAAGATGGATATTTACTTCTTCTCTTAAGAGTTTGTAGGATGATTCTTTGATTAAGTGTACTTCTTCTCTTAAGAGTTTTTGGGATGATTCTTAGATCAAGTGTACTTCTTCTCTTAGGAGTTTTTGGGATGATTCTTAGATCAAGAGTAAGTAATATATGTCGAACAAGGTGGCTTTACCCAATGGTTGTGCCCAAAGACTAGTTGGTTTTCTTGGAATTTTTTCCTTTCAGTTTCCACAGGGTTTCTTCTCTTGTAGACAAACGTACGGTCACTTCAAGAATCAGATGCATGTACTTTAAGTTTATTATTATCGAATAAACCTAAATACTATCACCCTTTCAAAGCTTAGGTAGTGGTAATGTTCTTAGGTGATATCTTTTCTTGTGGTTGTTTCTCGTTGTACTGTGGTAAACAATTTACGTTCACTTGCTGATGAAAAAAAAAGGGGCAATGTAGGTTCACTTTAGATACTTTTTTAGTTTCTTACCAAAGAAAAAAAAGAAAGCGAATTGTTGTGTAGCAATTGCAGCTTCTCGTACTCTCATTCTTGCTAGTATGTGATTGAGTTATTTGTCTTTGTTTATCATGTGTTTTGGGTATCTTGTATTTTGTGCCCCTGTTTGGATGCGATTTAGGTGTTTACCTGTCCTGCTGCCCCGTTATCGTGAATTGCAAAAAAAGAAATAAATTTGGTCAACATTTTTTGCTGCCTCGGGCATTTGGTGACCGTGGAGGTTTGGCATGTCAACAATGCATATGCTGCTATGCATTTGTTGGTGAAGGTAAAATCATAGTGTTTGCAAGTGATTATGGTAGCTTAATGTGATTGTACATGGGTTTGGTTATGGTACTTCAAGTGCTTTATGTCTTTGAGAAGAACACTTAAGCCGTTGCCAACATCTTTGATGTAACATTGCTCGACAGGTAACATGTAAATAGTGTATAGAAATTGTGCACTTCAACTATATTGCTATCTTCTCATGCTTGTACATAGCAGATTCTTAAAAGGTCTAGAGTGGTTTGGGATGGACAAGGTCACATAGTGACAAATTATCAAGGTAAGTCAGTTTACATTTTTTTTTTGTGCTTTTTCATGCATGAACGATAACACCGGAAGATTGTAGTATTACAAATGAATGAAATTAGCTACTGTGCAGAAACATATCTGCGTATTCGCACACTATTGAAATTGAATTTATGTGCTTTCGCATTCCCTTTTTTGGCTGGGCTGTCAATGTTTTATGCCTTTTTTAATTGTTTATTCATGTCTTTATTATAGTCACATAAAGCAAGTTCAAGAGTCCATAATTCGGAATACAACTTCATAGATAGAAGGATTGGTGGAGGACATCAATCAGATTTCGTAGTGCACTGTAGAGGACCAGCATTAATAACAGTAGCTGGAGCACAACATTTGAAGATTTAATAGTCCCAAAGTGTATAACGTTCATTAGTAGATGTAGCACTCCCAGAAATAGTAGAATCTCAAAAGGTAAAGCACTTGTGTCAGTAGCAGTAGCAACAACATTTTATGACTATTTGTTTTCAATCGCTAAGGCTTTCCTTGAGGCGGGCTAGGCTATCCAAAAATGCCTCAAGGTCTTCTAATTCGTGCCATTTTCACAAAAATCAGATGTTGTTATGTGAATATTCTAAATTATTAAAATATTACTGGATGCCATTTTCAGAAAAATTGTTCATGCCAAATTCTGGTTCAGTTCTATTGCCATGTGAGAGTCGATGCTTTGTTATGTTTAGTGGATATGGTTCACTTGCTTGATAAACACTCTGTGTTAGGTATCTTGAAAACAATCAGACGGTGCATGATTTAATCCTCATTTTCTATTTAATATGTGCATGTGGTTGCATTGGGTGTTTATGCTTAATTTGCAGGGAATTGAGGTGATTTAGTGCTAATGGAAAGTGTCTGGATGGCTTGTGTACGTGGATTGAGAAGAGGAGCGCTACTCTAATTATTTGGATCGCTCAAGATGGCACAAAAGGGGCTTCGAAATGAACAGAATGTTCTGGAGCGCTACACCAAAAGAGGTGTAGCGTTACCGGTTAACTTTGAGGTCAACCGGTCAATAGGGGGTCAACCAGTCAAAGGGGGAGATAAGCAAGCGGTAGCGCTACACCACTACAAACAACTTATCTTGGCCAGTGAATGGCAGCGTTTTGGTCGTCCGCAAAGGATAATCCTATTTTGTCTCGGATTTTAATTAGAAATTAGAGATTAGTATAAATACTTATCTTTTAGCTTGAATTAGGGTTGGAATTGAATAATTTTAGATCTAGTTTTATTATTTTTCGGCTGCAGCTGCTGCTCTCAATTCTCATGTTCAAGTAGAAGTTTGTTTTCGGATTCCCAGCTTTATATTGATGCTCCGGCGTTCTTAACCAAGTAATATAATTCTTGCAATTTTACGGTATCAATTTCTATTTCTGCTTTCTTTTATTTCAATCATGTTTAAATCTAGGGTTTTTAACTTAATCGTTGCATGTTTAAACATAATGAGTGAGTAGTCATATAGGGTGCAACCACGGGACGATGGTGTCCCGTGGCTAATCTGATCAACGTTTCACCTCGGGACCGAATTACTTCAATTTTTGGCAATTTTAGGAGACGGAACTTTTCTAACGAACTAAACCCGGGAATCGCCGGATTTCGTGTGCGCACAAGAACTGGTGACAGGGGGTGCGCATTTGTTAGGAAATATTTTCTTACTCTAAAATCAATAAATTGAATCATTGTGGTCCGAGTGAATATTGGTCAGATTAGTTGCGAGTGCTGGGTTCCCACGGTTGCTCCCTCCTCCTTAATTCGTAGCCTTCAGTTTCAGTAATTCTAGTTAGACAATTTACCAATTCTGAACAAGGGGTGGCTACCTGAGAGCTAGTTTTAACTAAAACTCCACACTTTTGAGTCAAACACCGTCAGACCGTCTCTGTGGTTCGACTCCGGTACTTTCGGATTTATTATGCTACACCGGTCGATAGTCCTATGCTTGAGACGAAATTCTAGTTAATTATTAATCACCCGAACGGTCAAGCAGAAACCCATTGAATGGTTATGTTTTGGGATGACAAGTTGCTTGTGGTTTGATTTCTCCTACAGAGCATGTCCTTCTACTATTGGTACCGCTTCTCATATCTCAACAATTGAATGTCTAGCAGTTTGCCAAGTATATGGTTGGTGATTTGTTTATCGTTCTAGTAGTGGATTTTTCTTGATTTTTAATGCTTTTCTCATATGGAAAATGAAATCTACTTTTAAGTTTTATCTTTTCTTTTTGTCCTTTGTTTCGTTAGGTTGGGCTATTAGTGACACTAGAACTTGGCCTCCTCCAAATGCTTGCAAGCAGCTAAGATTGGGAAAAGAAATCAGGTAAGGGACATAACAATCCAATCATAAGGAAATGGAGAGTAATGGCCTCTCAGGTATAGTAGCTGTAGACCAGAATGTTTGCTCATTTAAGAAGATTTGCATGTGTAGATTTTATTCTGGAGTATGTCAAACTAAGTTGGTGGATGCAAATGAACACCGGTTTTTCCTATAGCCCTTCTATTCTTAGATGTCACCTAAACATTCATTGAAGTTACACTTTTTAGTCTATGGTCCTTGCCTGGTGACATGATTCACGGAATAACTTTTTTCGTTAAAAGCCTTTTGCTGGAATATGCTGGAACTGTAGAATCGGGAACTTGAAACTATAAATTCAGTGCAAAAATTTGATGTGAAATGCTAAAAATGGTTTTGTTTGATGCAAATACAGGTTAATTGGAGGAATTTGGTGCAAAGAACTAGGAACGGTAATTTACGGAGCCAAAAGGTATGTTGGTTGCTAAAAGTATTACTCCCAAAGATCTAGATTGGAGTTCTTGACCTGATATGGTTGTTAATAGTTATAGTCAAATTATATTGAGTATTCGAAGTTCTAACTCAATATCAAAATTTAAAGAAGGGCGAAAGTGTTTAAAGTTTAAAGAAGGGGAAAAAGTATAATTGTTGACAAGGGTGTCAATATTTCTATAGCTTTTCCTGTGGGTTGGTTTGGATATTAAAGCCTTCTATTGGGTTGGTTTGTCTAAAGTTGATTTGATTAGTATAAATTTTAGCTTTATAATTTGAGATTGAAATGTTTTTTTCATTGCAGGTATTCAAGTGGAAAGAGAAGATCGGTATTTCGTCACTTTTTGTGAAGATGAATGTTATTATCTGCGACTACCGGTTGGAATTTAGTCGAAGGATTTCTTCTTCTTCTTTTTTCTTTCTTTTTTTTTTTGTATGAAGCCGTTAGGCTATTTTGGAAATTTTGACTTCCTTACAAGACCTAGTCTATGATGAAAAGACGTGCAATTTTTTTAATACAAAATAAAATACTTCCATTCCCAAGTTTAAATTTCTTTTTACCAATTTCAAGGAATAATTTTGATCTTTAATTTGGTGCGAAAAAATTCAAAAAAGTGGTGAACAGAACCACTGTATTTTTATTCAAGAACTTTACATCTTTTCATTGTAGACTTAAATTTTATAACGATGAAGCTGTAAATTAAATAGCATCCTGGGCCACTACATCTTTCGTCTTAGAGCATCTCCAAGGGCGGCTTGTTGTATAGAATGCTATATGCATATTATAGTACAAAACTTTAAATTCCCTTCTCCAATGGCGAGGTAAAACACATGCTATATTTATACCTCGCTATATGTTGTGTCATATATAGCACAAGATAGAGCTATTGTTATGACTTAGCATGCCCTTTTGTGTCTATCTGAACCCACAAATAACAATTCAAATTATCATTTTTTTTTTGAAAAAAATAATAAAACAAATGGTATTTGTGCACCACCAGAGCAATATTGTTATGTTATAGCAATTTGACACTATTTATTGGCTACCCCAATAGCAATTCTACCGATGGAGGCACTCTTATTTGTTGATATTTTGGTGAAAGCATTTGTAATTCAAAACTTATCCTAGCGGCTAAGCTTTAGTATCATTTACGTCTCTTACATCTTAATTTTTTTGCTCCGAAAAGAAAAATTTATTAATCTTAGAAAGGGAGAGAAAGATTAAACGGACCAAGGGAAGAGAAGGCAGAAGAGCCGCCCAACCCGAGACCGAGAAGAAACAAAAGCCGGCAAGAAGCCAACCAACCCCACAAAAGCCTAAAGAAAGAGAACCCCAACCAAACCAAACACCCAAAAAAAAACCGCAAAAGAGAGCCACATGGCCTAAGAGAAACCAAAGAGCCTAAGAGAGCTAACTCACCTAAAAGTTAAAAAACCTGGGAAATAGAAGTGTTATCTTCCACCTCAGAAAAATTCCCATCCATCAAGTCATCCAAATCCCTATCCTTTCTCTCAACAGTATTGGCAACCTCCTTCTCCATCTCAATGAGTGTCTCCAAACTGCATTTAGAAAAGTCTATCCCCCAGCGAGCAGCATGTTCGATCAAATTTTTGGTTTCCTTCCGCAAGATAGAATTCCTATTAAGAAAGTCGAAAGTGGAGAGAGACGAAGAAGAAGAAACCTCAATATCTTTGAGACTAGACTTGATGCCCTTCAATCCAAACTCGGAGAGCAATTTCTTCTTACGGATTTTCCTCTTAAAACCTTTGTTCTGCAAATGAGCGGTGGGAGCAGCTCCTAGCAGGCCACCAACCCCCGAAGCCTCATTAACTGCGGTTCCTTTAGCATCCAAAGAGTCTCCAGTGTCCTTCCTCAACTTAACCCTAGCCTCCTTTCTAGGATGAGAAGGAAGGATAGGCCCATCAACAAAATTAGACAAGGGAGCAAAAGGATTTGACACCACATTAAGACTTCTTTGAACGCCAAATGCATTGGTTTGAGAAGCATCTAAATCAAGATCTGCCAAGTCATCAGAATCCTTAGAAGCGTCCACTTTCGAACCCTCCATAGAACACACATTGTTAGGAGACTCTCCCTCTTCTGTCACAACCGCCATGACGTTAGGAGACTCTCCCACTTCTCCCATTTCCAAACCAGACTTCATGGTCTTGTGAAAATCTTACATCTTAATTGAGATTCCCTAATGACTGTACGTTCTGGTAGCATTCTGAAAAAATTCCCTCTGTAAATTTGATGAAAGTACATCTTTGTGTTAGAATAAAAAAATTTGTTTGGATGTTTATAATAAGCACCCTTAAATCACTCGGAGCATATGATATGTACAAAAATTCATAACACTTCAATATAAGTTAATGACAATATTGTACGCAACATAATAATTTACTAAGGATTTTTGTTGGATTTCATTTTACCTATGCAACCAACTAGGCACAGACACAGCATAACATGAGTACAAGATAGGCACGACGCACCACGTATTGTTGTGTGCTCACGGGGATGAGGATGAGGTAGCAAGCCATATTGCTCACGTTTAAGAAACTGATGAGGAAAAATACCAAGCCGTGAAGAATAATTAAGGAGTAAGGGGCACTTCCTAACTGAGCCCGTTTTTGGAGGGTAATTGTTGCATTTGGTTTTTGTCGAAGGGTGTTGTGGTATGTTTTGAGGCTTTTAGGTCTATTATCATGGTTATGTTTGGTTTTGTTTTTTTTTTTTTGGTTTTTTTTTTTCCGCTTGGAGAGGTTTTTCTTCTCTTGGGTGTCTTTAGGATGATCTGTTTCTGTTGTTGTTGTGAGGCGATGACTCATTTGTTCGGTGCTAGTTTTTGTATGTGTGGGTTCTGTAGTTTTTTTTTTTGATCAGCAAAAGGAATTATATATATAAAAAGAGGAAAAGAATACAATGAGAGCCAAAAGCCAAACAGGAAGGGGTTGGATAGTCAATACAGAAGACCTCCCACACCAGACCAAAAGAGGCTAAGGCAAAAAAAGAAAACACTGAGTTGATAAGATACCAACCCCTTCCTGTTTTAGGTTTTGTTTAATTGTTTAGTTGTCTCCTTCTCATCCTTTCAATTTTTTGGGTCCCGAGAGTCATATGATTGCATTTAGGTGGAGTGCCATCCTCATTGGGTTGCCGCTCCTTGTTCTGATGTTTTATCTTGTCCCGTGTGATCTCAAAGTCAGCAAATCCCATTAGTTACCAAACGGATGCAGACAGGAAGGAGTATTTTTTATTAAGGAATTGAAGTTTAGGAGTACGCTTGAAACAATTGCAATTTTGGGTGTATTTTTTTTTATTGAGGTCAAAGTTTTATGGTTTTTTGAAATTTTCCGTTGTACGGACATTAATTTCACGTGAGTATGAAAACTTTGTATAATTTATTTGTTCCAAACAAGAGAGTTTTTGGGTAATTCCAAACAAGAGAGTTACATTTTCTTAACCAAATTTGTTTTCTTTTGAGAGTTGTCCTACATGCATTTATCATGCAATATAAGGCAATAGCTCATAGCATATGGAACTTGTCATACAAATGAAAATGGATGACCCACAACATGGAGTAGTACAGCAATTGTGAGAAAAATGCAAAATGCAAAATTTTAATTGGGTGTAAAATTTATAGCATTGCTAGCATCAATTTCAAATTCATAAAATTTCGATATAAGTCCATAACAATGTTGCACATGTTATAATCATTTACTAGTTCATTTTTATTAGACTTTTTATTTTTGAAGTTTACGAGGCCCAACCAGGCATAGACACAGCACTACATGTGCACGAGATAAGCATGACACAACACATTATAGTGTTCATACAGGTCAGCTGGCTGGCTGGCCATTAATTGTAGTGTATTCTAGTATGGCACCACTCGTAGTACATTAGGTAAGAAATTAAGCAGGCCAAGATTGACAGCATGCCCGTTTAACATTTTTTTTTTTGTAGGCTTTTAGGATTCAGTTTTAGTTTCACTCAACGATTTTCGGTTTCAGTGTCTTGTCTAAGGACAAAATAAAATTTGCGTGTGCGATACTTCCTTTTAGAATTTTAAATTTATTTGTACCAATTTCAAGGACTAATTTTGATCTTTAATTTTGTGCGAAAAAATTCAAAAAAGAGGTGAACAGAAGCACTGTATTTTTATTTAGGAACTTTACATCTTTTCATAGTCAACTTAAATTTTATGATGATGAAGCAATAAATTAAATAGCATCTTGGGTCACTAAATCTTTCATCTTAGAGCATCTCCAAGGGCTTGCTGTAAGTATTGCTATATCCATATTATAATATAAAACTTTAAATTTCCTTCTCCAATGGTGAGGTAAAACACATGTTATATTTACACCTAGGTATATGTTTTGCCATATATGGCACAGGACAGACCTATTGTTATAATTTGGCATGCCCTTTTGTGTCTATCTCTCATCATGGGACCCACAAATAATGATTCAAATTATCATTTTTTTGGGGGAAATTTTTTTTTGGCAATTGTGCACCACAAGAGCAATATTGTTATGCTATAGTAATTTGACACAATTTAAGTTATTGTTGTAATATAGCAATAGCTATCCACTATAGCAATTCAACCATTGGACGCACTCTTACTTTTTGATATTTTGGGGAAACCATTTGTAATTCAAAACTTATCCCAGCGGCTAAGCTTTAAGTATCATTTTTGTCTCCCTACATCTTAATTGAGATTCCCTAATGGTTGTACGTTCTGGAGGCATTCTGAAAAAATTCCCCTCTATAAATTTGATGAAAGCGCATCTTTGTGTTAGAATAAAAAAATTTGTTTGGGTGTGTATGGTAAGCATCCTTAAATCACTCAGACTTTATGATATTGTGTACAAAAACGTAACATTTCAATATAAGTCAATAACAATATTGCACACAACCTAATAATTTACTAGGGATTTTTGTTGGATTTCTTTTTACCTTTGCAACCAACTAGGCACAAACACAGCACAACATGAGCACAAGATAAGCACGATTAGGGATGGAGCCAGAGAGGGGCCAATAGGAGCATTCGCCCCTGTAAGAGAGAAAAAACCTCTAATATTATATAGAAAAAAATAAATTTTCTTATGAATTATATAGTCTCACCCCCTGCAAAGTATTTTGAAAAAAAAAACTCGCCCCTACGTAATAAAATTCTTGACTCCGTCCCTAATCACGACGCACCACATATTGTTGTGTGCCCATGTATAGGTGACCCGGCTAGCTAAGTGTAGAGTATTCTAGCATGGCACTATGTGAACCACACAATATTACATATTTTTTTGGCTTATTCGCGTCTCGTTATGACGTTTGCGTGGATATCCCTGTTGTTTTTTTATAATATTGCATGTAATGTATACTTTTGTTAATTTCATGTAATTCAAGATTAAAGAAGCCTATGAGAGCTTTCATTAGTCTCCAAGACTACGCAAGAAATGCAAATATGAATTTGAAGAATGAAATGACAGAGAGTAATGATATAGGGTTTGTCTAAACATCCAGAGAAATATTATAACCTCACCGCAAGGCAGCAACCACTACTCTGCTGCCACTATTCCTAGTCCTTGCAGCCAACGTACCCCCAGACGCAGGTCCCGTCCCTCTGCCTCCACTGCCGAAGCAAACCTCGGTGGTGGTGAGGTGGTGGAGGAGGCGTAGGTTGCGCAGCTGAGAAGGAGGAAGAGGCTCATGGGGCTGGATCGAAGGCGATTAGAGCAGGGCCTCATGGGAACTATTGGTTGGATTTGTGAGTGACTGCAGTAAGGTAGTGAAGCGTTGGTAGCACCTAATTAAATCTGAACATTTTATGTCAGGTGGGTTCCTCTTTTAATCAGGGATCAATTCCCTACGCTTATTCAATCTAGCCCACGCTTTTTCGTTAGCAAATTAAAAAAAAAAAAATAGCCAACCTTTTTCAATAGCAAAAGCTAAAATATTAGCAACCATAAAAAATAGTTAATGACTCAATAAGTCATCATGAATTAATTGCCGCGGCCTCCAATCCATTTCAAATATTAAAATATCATCACCACGTAGAAAATTATAATAACACTTGTGAAGACAATATTGCTCCCTACTTGCAACTCTCACATAGTAGTAGGTTCCATTATATGGACATTAATTCACATGAGTAGGAAAACATTGTGTAATTTATTTGTTCCAAATAAGAGAGTTACATTTTCTTAACCAAATTTGTTTTCTTTTGAGAGTTGTCCCATATGCATTTATCATGCATGATTAGGAAACAGCTCATAGCGTATGGAATTTGTCATACAAATGAAAATGGATGAGCCACAGCATGGTGTAGTACAGCAATTGTGAGAAAAAATGCAAAATATAAAATTTTATTTGGGTGTAATTAAAATTTATAGCATTTCTAGTATCAATTTCTAATTCGTAAAATTTCAATAGAAGTTCATAACAATGTTGTACACGTTATAATCATTTACTTGGGAATTTTATTAGACCTATTTTTTAAAAGTTTATGAGGCCCAATTAGGCACAAACATAGCACGATATGTGCACAAACTAAGCACGACGCAATGAATTGTAGTATTCACACAGGCCAGCTGGCTGGCTAGCCAAGTGTAGTGTGTTCTAGCTTGGCACTACTCGTAGTACGTTAGGTACGAAATTAAGCATGACAATATTGACAGCATGCCCATTTGAGACCTCGAGATATAAATGTATGCAAAACACAAATTTTGGAAAAAGAACCATTTTGAACATTACTCGATCATACCTGGTCCTCCACAAATTTTCTTAAATGCCTCCAGTAAGCTGACGCAAGAAGATATCCCAACAAGGTTGGCACACCTCCAAGCGACAATCATATGCCGATACGGACTTCAAGAGAAAAAACAAGGTTAACAAGAGATCAACTGACCAAAACCCATACAGCAAATCGATCTGCTTGCTGTTATGTTTCATGCAATCCATCTCCTTATAAAACCATGCACCTCACCTTGCTTCCCCTATAAAGCTACCACGCCGCCACCACACCTTGTTTCCCCTATAAAGCTGCCACGCCACCACCACACCTTGCTGCTGCCACCACTACAAAAATTACACTTTTAGTAACCAATTTTGGTGACCACTTGCGTTTTGCTCACGGAAAATCGACCAAATAGTGACCAAGAATACGATGGTCACAAAATGTTAGTCATTCGGTGGCTAACCACACTAATTGTACAAACCTTTTTGTGACTAACCATCATCTGGTCACTAATCATAGTATTTTCAGTGGCTAACCAAAATCTACTCACCACAGGTAGAATATTCTATGACCACCAATTTATTGGTCACTGAATAATTAGTTTGGCGACCAAAATCATATGGTCACCAAATAAATTTCGTTTAGTGCCACTTTTGGGGAACTATGATTCATCCTAATGAAGGGGTTTTTTAAACCCGGTCGAGCCAAAGATTTACATGTATGATTTATTTAATAAGCACAATGAAATAAAACGATTTTGATTGTCATGATTGTTTCGCGGTCATGTGGTTACTGTATATTCAACCATGGCACAAGACTTAGTTTACTATCGGTTGCGTCTCGATGAAAGGGCTTTTTAAACTTGATTGAGCAAAAATTGTACATGAATGATTTAATCTACAGAAATAACAAAATCAACAATCTCGATCGTCGTGATCACATTGCAATTGTGGGGCTACTGTGTATTTAGCTATTGCACAAGACTTAGTTACTATTAATAGCACCCCTATGAATGGGATTGGTAGACTCAATCGAGCCACAATTTTACATGAATGATTTAATCAACAAGCACAATGACATCAATGACCTAGTTCGTCGTGATTGTGTCGCAATCACGTTGCTACTGTACATTCAACTAATGCACAATACGTAGTTTACTATTAAGTAAGATGAATGTATAAATTGTATCGGCTTTTGTTGAGTATATTTAATGGTCGATTTGAACCGTTAGAATTTCAGGTTCTACTTATTCCATCATTTTCACCAAATTGAAAAATCATCAGATATAGGTAACCACATGATTAGAAAACTTTAATGCTTCTGGAGGCATTAAAGCCTTATAAAGACATCACCCGAGCTCCACTTGGATATTTTTTTGTTATCGGAACTGTCTATCTTTTCCACAATATGAATTAGATTAATGAGAAAGTCCTGTGTACCTCCTTTTTTGACATAGAGTGATGGTTCACTTCGACTTCTTTCAAAACCATTTAGGCAGAAGTACTTGTCAATATTGTTGTTCCAGGCTCGAGGTGCTTGCTTCAAGCCATAAAGTGCCTTCCGAAGACGGTACACCTTGTCTTCTTTTCCTTTGATAATGTAGCCTTGTGGTTGCTCTACATAGACTTCTTTTTCTAGTTTGCCATTGAGAATTGCAAATTTGACGTTGAGTTGATATACTGGAAGCTCGTACTACGCCGCCAAAGCATGAACTGTTTTTATCGTCTCCATGCAAGCGACAGGAGCAAATGTTTCATTGAAATCTACTCCAGGCTGTTGCGAGTAACCTTTTGCCACTAACCGTGCTTTGTGCTTCTGAATTGATCCATCTTTTTTGTATTTTGTCTTATAGACCCATTTGAGTCCAATTACATCTTTGTCTTTTGACAGCTCCACGAGATCCGATCCCATTTGTGATTTTTCTCAATAGTTGCAATTTCCTCGTCCATTGCCTTTTTTCATATTTCTTCACTTGTAGCTTCTTCAAAGTTCTGTGGTTCACAAGTGAAGAAGGCAAAATCACACAACTCATATATGTCTTGTAAGGAGCGTATGTTTCTCGTTGGATTGAGATCCTCTGATGAGCTCTCTGGACCAGTTTACAGACTTTGGCCTGGACTTGGGTCCAGAGTCGAAGTTTCTTGCCCATCTTCTGCATCAAAAGACTCAAAAAACTTTTGCTTTTGGAAGGAATTGTCCTCCCATTTCCATGTAGCGTCTTCTTCAAATATCACATCTCGAGAAACCATAAATTTATTTGTGTTTGGACTATAGAGACAATATCCCTTGGTCTCGTTACTATATCTGATAAAAATATATTTCTCCCCTTTTCATCAAATTTCTCCCTTTGTTCTGAGGGAACTAAAGCATATGCAATGCATCCGAAAATCTTGAGAAAATGTACTTGTGGCTTCTCTTTATACCATGCCTCATATGGCTTTTTGTTCCGTACCGCCTTTGTGGGAGATCAGTTGAGGATGAACATAGTAGTGTTGACAGCTTCAGCCCAAAATGTGTTTGGTAGGCATTTACCTTTAAGCATACTTTGTCCCATCTTTGCAATGGTACGGTTCTTCCGCTCTGCTACTCCATTTTACTGAGGTGTTTTCCGGACTGTAAGTTAACTCTTGATTCCTTTTTCCTTGTAATACTCCAAGAATGGAGTGTAGATGTATTCACCACCACGATCCGTCCAAAGTGTCTTTATTAGTCTTCCACTTTGTCTCTCCACCAAGGCTTGAAACTTGAGAAATACAAGAAAGACTTCTGATTTCTTTTCAAGGATGTAAAGCCAAATCATCCTTGTATAATCATCAACAAATAGGAGAAAATATCTTTTTCCTCCAAGTGATGCTGTTCTAGTAGGGCCAAAAATATTTGAATGCACCAATTCCAAAGGCGCTTTTGCTCTCCAAGCGAACTTTGGAAATAGGAGTCTATGTATTTTCCCATATATACACCCTTCACAAACTTTATCAATTTTATCAATATTTGGTAAGCCTTTCACCATATTTTTCTCCTTTAGCAACCTCATACCCTTGTAATTTAAGTGGCCATATCTTAGGTGCCACAAATAGGAGTCATCAATTTTTTCTCCTTTAAGGGCAAAATTTTCATTAAGTGGGATCATTAATGGAAATTTTTTTTTTGCAGTCATTTTGACTTTGGCCACTGTAAAATTTTTCTTTTTGTCAATAATTATGCACTCACCATTATAAAATTTAAATGCATAGTCCTTTTGCAATAATTGCCCCACACTTAGTAAATTTTGAGGTAGCCCAGGAACATAAAGGACATTAGAGATTAATCTTTTGTTACCTCCCTTTGTGTAGACAGCGATAACTCCTTTTCCTTCAATATTTTGTAGCTTCCCATCTCCCAACTTTACTTGTGAAGAGACTTCATTGTCAAGCTGCACATACTTTTTCCGATCACCTGTCATATGATTACTATATCCACTATTCAAGTACCAAAATATTATCTAATTCTTCTTGAGCATTCATGCAAGAGAATAATTGTTCTGCTTCATTTTCTTCCAAGAAATTAGCTTTGTTTTTTTCTTGATTGAACCAACAATCTCGATCGGAATAATTGGAAACTTTGCATCTTTTGCATTTAAATCTGCAATCTTTGGATGCATGATTTGTTTTTTGCAAATAATGCAAGAAGAGTTAGAGTTACCGCCATTGGGATTCCTTTAATTGTCGTATCCTTTTCCTTTGTTTCAGACTTGGAATGCATTTTGGTCTCTACATCCTTTTCCATTGGTGCCTCCTCCTCGAGATGAGCCCTTCTTTTGCCTTCCTTGATTCTTTCCTCCAAAGTAGATTTTGCTTTGAAATGCTTGCTCCAAGGATTGATTTATGAACCTGCTCATTCTTTGTTCATGTGCGTCAAGAAAACTCATTAGTTCATGTCGAGTATGTTTAGATAAATCATTGGACTCTTCGATAGCGGCAACAATATGCTCAAACTTTAGAGGCAAACTTCTTAAGACTTTTTCAACGATTCTTTTGTCTGTAAGGGTATCTCCATAACTTCAAATTTGATTGACAATTCTAGCAACTCGGTAAAAGAATACTTGAACCGATTCATTTTCCTTCATTGCTAGATTATCAAAATCTCTCCAAAGTGTTTGAAGTTTAATGGAGATAACCTTATCATAACCTTGATATTCAACTTTTAATGTCTCCCATGCTTCTTTTGAAGTTTTTGCACCTAAAATTCTTGGAAAGATCGATTTGCTTACCCCAAGTTGAATGTTGAGTAAAGCCAATGCATCTCTCTTCTTGTTCTCTTTGAACTTCTTCTTCCTTGCTTCCGTCCAAGTTGCTTCTTCTTTGTCATTTTCCAGTGCCTCATATCTGCTTTCAACAAGATCCCACAAGTCTTGTGAGATGAATAGAGTCTTCATTTGAATGCTCCAATAATCATATTTCTCTCCCTCAAATATAGGGATAAGAGTTTGTGCATAGTTGAAAGTGGAGGAGTTGGCTTCCATGTTGAGTGATAAGGAAGTAAGGAGGTTAAGGATGTGTTTGGGGTTCCTGCTCTGATACCAAAATTGTTGGGGAGCTAGATGAGTTTAGGGAGAATTTGGACAAATGAAGTGTGAATTGGTAAGAGAGGAGGGATGTGTGATGTAATAAAATGGTGGTAGTGGAGACTTTTGGAAGGTTGTCTTGTCACACCCCAAAATGAGAAGTGATCGACCGTGAACCACGCGGCCTTAACTCGTGAAACACGCAGCCTAAAATAAAATAATCTCATCGGACATCAAATTATCCATTTGTTTTATTCATCAAATCAACCAAAGCCAAATAAGTCCCAAATCATATCCATAGGGCACAACAATCCCATAAACCATAATGATAAGATATATCACCAATAAAAAAAGATTTTCGATTTCTATCAAAAGGTTTAGCAAAATGCAGAAGCGTTAATATAATTACAAAACTAGAATGCAACATCCTATGGAGGTTGACACAATAAATCCCCAAGACGCCATCAAGAGTCCTCACCTATCGACTTTATTTGCCTGAAAATGATGTTGGAATAAATCTGTCAGCTAACAAGCATGTATAATAAATAAAGTTCTAAAACATGGATAAAATTAAATTACCATATCATCATATTTTGGCACTCACGATAAGATAAAACAATAATAAATTTTAATGGTGATCACAAATGATATCCAGTAACAATGGGGAACCAGAACCAATAGTACCATGGCCAACAGAACAATAATCTCAAAATTGGATCCAATATCGAACTTAGAGTCACCAGGCGTTGGCAGACCATGATACTCTTCCCTAAGTCGATCCAGCGAAAAGGCAGCCGTTGAGCAAAAGGGTCACCGGCCTAACCCGAGTCTTTTCCCCAATGGCCAGGGTCACCAATATAAAGGAATAATTTCCCTGGACTTCCAATAATAAAAGTTCCCAATAATATCCATAAAGTTCTCACAAAAAAGAACACTTATAATCGCGTGCCAATTTAAAGAACCAAAAAATAATAATAATTCGCTTTTCCAATTAACAATTCTATTTGTTTTTAAAGAACAATTTAGAGGACACTGGGAAGTTTGAAAAGTATGTAACACACTTATCCACTCACCTGAGTCCAAGGATAATATAACCGAACAATGCAAATTAGTCTAACCTGTAAAAAAATTGAATCACATAAACACTAATTATAACAAGTACTATATTGATATCTATGTAAAACTAGGACTACAGGTTAAAAATAAACAATAAATTAGACTATTCTAGAACTAGACAAGCCTTAGAATGTTACAATTTCAACTAAACAAATTCTATCCATGTTGTTCTCCACGTACCCATAACCTAATCCTATACAAAACCTCCAAATCACATGCAAGCCACCCTATTTCTTCAAAGCACAATCCTTCAAAAATAAATGATATAATATACTATTGAACTACACTAGTAATTAACTACTCTGCTTGACACCGCACGCCACGTCCTTGTAAGAAAATCAACCTTTCACCGCTAGCCCCAAACCCATATTTAGTTCTTTGCAAAACGCCACATGATCAATTGGATTTTGATGTAAACATATAAACAAAATAGACTCCAATACTCCTAACTAATGACAACTCCTCTTCAGTCGAAACCCAATCCGTTCTATTGAAAACTATAAAAAGGCTAGAGAAGAAAGTAAGAAAGATCGGACGTCTACATACCGCAAGATCGAGAATAGGAGTAAAAGACACCTCAAGAATTCTTCCACGGCTATTGTTCTATTGTTCTTGCTGTTTATTCAAGTTAATATGAGTGAGTAGTCGTGGGGTGATTAACACACCGTGGCCAGGGTTGGGGATATTCGTGCTCCTATTTTCAAAGTCAATAATGGAAAAAGCAATTTTAGGTTATTAAAGAACATATGTTAGACGAATCCGGGCATTGTCAGAGCCCATGTAACGCGGGGAACGGGGGACCGAAACTCGTTCTTCGCTGTACATGGGTAAACAGCAACCACAAGGATTCGCATCTTTCAGGGTATCTTTCTCTCTCTAAAATCAAATGTTTTCTTTAGAACACCAGATAGAGCAGATATGTCCGGGCCTGGTCACCAGTGTTGGGATCCCTACGACTGTACCTTCTTTTAATTAATTTAGGAAAAACCAAATTTTCTTTAGTTAGTTAATTCTCCCATCAAATTACAAGGGGTGGCTACCTAAGAGCCGTTTCAAATCTCACAACCTGAGTTTTTAGTTAAGCACTCTCCACCGTCCCTGTGGATTCGATTCCGGTCTTACCGGGTATTATGCTACACCGGTCTCAGCCCTACGCTTGGGGCAACCCATTAATTCAGGTCTAGGATTCGGTCAAGCATCGGCTCTACCACCAACTTACACCTCTAGAAATCTCCTGATTGTTGCTCATGTTTCTAATACAAAAAAAAATCTCCATTGGCTCCTTATTTTATTTAGGTTCTAGACTTTCTAGATTTTTTTTTTAAAATTTTTAATTCAAAGATTACAAATTATCTTTTTAACAGGAATTACTTGGCGCAATGACATTAACTGGAGTGAGTGGACTACTTTTAAGCATCAGCCCTAGCCCCACCTTGCATTCCACTTCTCTCTCTCTCTCTCTCTCTCTCTCTCTCTCTATCTCTCATGGCAACAACCAATGGTGCTAGCACTGGTGGCCAGAGGGTGGTCAAGATAGTTAGGTAACCCAAAAACCACCGACATCCGCGGCATTACTGTCGTCCAAAGCTGCCTTGAATTTAGGAAGAGTGCGCCCTAGCAGTGCCCACAATCTACTGAAATTCATACCTAGCTTGAATTAGCAGCCTCAGAAGAGATAAAGGTGAGGTTTGGCCAAAAATGCCAACTTAACCTTTTGTTGTCTTTATTTGATTTTTTTTTTTTTTTTGTGTTTGTTAGTTTTGCAGATTATGACTAGAACTTTCAATTTTTTAAATAAGATCGAAAAAGTGTAAAAAGTTGACTTTTTAGCTTATTTTTGTCTTTATTCAAAAAAATGATAAGATCATAATGTTTTACTTTTTGATTTCTCTCGCCGAGACGAACCAATAATACACAAAAAATTGATGAAAAACTAAAAAACACGAAAAAAATCAAATGAAGACGAAAAAATAAGCCAGCTAACTTTTTAGGTCAAACCTCTCCCAAGTGCAATGGTCTCTTCCTTTGGGTTGGGTTAAATTGGGCAGGCAACTGGTTTCCCCAAGGCCCTTGCCTAATGGTGCAATGAAACCCCCATTAAAGCACCGTTTTTTGGTGTTCAAATAAATATAAAAAAAAAAACCTCTCCAAAGTGCTAGGCAAATATTAAAGACAACAAATACATAGATGGGCATATTTTGGGTTTGGATCTTTGGGCATTTTAGGAGTTTGGGCTTCCCCTGTTAGGTGTTTTTTAAGTTTTGTTTCTTCAGGTGTTTTTTTTCTTTATTCAACCTTGGTTGGATTCCCCCGGCTTGATGTTCCCTTTGTCAAGTCTTATTCAATAAAATTCCTTTTGCCGATAAAAAAAAAAATTAAGTACTCCCAAAGCTATAGATTTGACGAGCTATCATGGTACAGATATCATTGCGAGGCAACATCGTCAAAAATCGTGCGTGGTATAGATGTGGCAGCCTCATAATATAGAGATATTGGTTTCATCTTCGGTGGCATATTTAGTATTACAGCTCCTTTTTATTAGTACGAAACAAGATTAAAAGTATGAAACCAAATAGAAATGGATGAACGAATTCTTATATGCTCTGATTGTGAAATCATTTTATCGTGATGGTGAAGACAACTTTGAAAATTCATCAGTAAATGATAATACCTAGTTTGGAGCTAGTTTGAGTAGTCAGTAACATATACTCCCTCTGTCTCTTTTTCAATGTCGACATTTTTATTTTGAGTTGTCCCTTAATAAATGTTTGAAAAGTTAATGGGTAATCGTTTGAACAATTATCATTTTGCCTTTTCGAAAAGTTAGTGGGTAAAGACTTAATGGGTAAGAGTGGAGGATAATTTTGGAAAGTGGATGTAAAAGTTAATGCGAAAAGTATAGAATATAAGTAAAAGTTGATGTGAAAGGTATAATGATGATGTTTATTTAATAAATTAAAAATTTACGAAACAACATACTTAGAAACAAACCTAATGGCCACTCATAGGTAAAAGATGATTGAATGATATAGACAAATTAGGACTTTTGTATTACTACCAAAAAGATTAAAAAGTCTAAAACCCAATAGATTTGAAAGAAACAATTCTCGTATGATCTAATTGCATAATCATTTTGTCGGGACGGTGAAGACCAATTTGAAAATTCCTCGTTCAGACACAATGATCACTTTTTCTTGTTGTACGAATAATGGATAACAGACCTAATTACTACTCACAGATAAATGACATTGAAAGAGGGAGACAAGTTAGGTCTTTTTATCAGTACCTAAAAAATAGAAAATTCTGAAGCCAAATAGAAATGAAATAACCTATTCACGTATGGTCTGATTGTGCAATCATTTTATCGTGATCATAAAGAATCATTTGATAACTTTGACAAATCAATTGTATTCACTATATCTCCGGTATTTATTGTATTTATTTTGACGTTCAAGTAAATAATCATAACTTCTTGGGAGTTTGAATAACGGTTATGACATGACATCGACAAATCTCGTGCATTTACTGTGTCCTTTAGTTTTAGGGCAATTCTAGGCAAAGTAGACATGAAAATTTAAAAATTCATGATCATTTGAGCAAATGATGACAACTTATTGGGAGTTTGAGAAATTATTAATAAATAACATTGACAAATACATGGACAAATCTAATGTATATATTGTGTCATTTAATGGAATCCTACACTGAGTATTGACGAAAGAAAAATGTATGACATATCCTAAATGGAAATTATTGATTTTGATAGTTTATTACCGACAAACGAATAATGGATCTAATGGAACATTATTAAACAGCAATTGACAGATGGAATATAATTAAGTATTGACAAATTTGTTAACTTTTGGTATTGTTCGCAACTTTTGGCGTAACATTACTCAATCCAATCCTAACCCTTACCAGGTGAAATCTTTGGCTAACCCTTACCAGGTGAACTCTTTGGCTCTGTGTAAATCTGCTCCTAAGAGAAATAGGAGGAAAGAAAGATTACCGAAAGAAGTTATGGGGGTGTTTAGTAATGTTATTAGGAGATGTTTGAGGATATCAACAACAAACAAAAACAGAAGCCAGACATATTCAGAAGGGCAGTCGCATCAATAATATTCAGAACATCTTAATAACGGGAACAATAGGATCTGCAATGTTACGTACGAGTACTTGGGACTTTTTTTAAAGAACATATATGGGTTTGAGCTATGCCGGGGATGGGGATGAGTTAGCAAGCCATATTGCTCGGCTTTAAGAAACTGATGATGAAAGATACCAATCCATATTGCACATTGAATCCTTACGTGTAAGGAACCATATTTTTAAGTGATTTTCCGGAAATAATGTTGGGTAAATGGGAGAAAATGAAAATAGAGTGATGTAGGGTCAATGTGGTGGAAGTATGTGCATTGAGGTGTCTTTAGAACACACTAGAAACACAAGGGGTGCAAGTGCAATTGGTGGTGTGTATATATATGTGTGTGTGGCTGATTTTTGGGCAAAAAAATCAGTCATCTCTCCCTCTCTAAAATCACCAACGCTCTCTTCCTCTCCTTCTCCTCTCAAGTTCTCCACAAACCCCACCCCAAATTCACCCTCCACACTTAATTCCTTCACCATCCAACCATAGATTCGTCATCTACGCGTGTTTTGGAGTCCGAGACTCCGTGGTTTTGCTTGGAGCTAGCATGTTTTGGTTGGAGGTGGAAGCAAGAGCTAGAGTCTCATCTTCTTCTTGGTTTGCTTGAGGTAGGGAACAATTTTCTACCTCCTCTAAGTGTATATTGATTGAATAAGTGCATTGTTCTTCTCCTTGTTCCTAAATCCCTTGTTGAATTTGATTATTTCCATAGAATTGAATTTAACTCTTGAATAAGTTTGGGTTTGCCTAATTGGTTGATAACTCTATGAATTGAGTGTGAAAATGTCTACCTCCTTTGTTTTGATGTGCTTTGGAACCCCAAATTTGGACTTGGAATGAAGCCCCATCCATTTGAACAAGATTGTTGATTTTTCCTCTCGAAACCCAGGTGGATCGATCCACTCTTAACAGTGGATCGATCCAAAACCCTCTGTTCCACTTTTGGTGCGTAGTGGATCGATCCACTCTCAACAGTGGATCGATCCGGAATGGCTTGTTCTTGAATTTCACTAGAGTGGATCGATCCACTCAAGCCAGAATGGTCTGTCTGCAGATTTCACTTGAGTGGATCGATCCACTCAAGGAGTGGATCGATCCAGTTTCCCTTGTCTAGACAGATTTTTTTCCAACCCGGCGGGCACGCCCCTGGGCCGTCGAACTCCGATTGAGGTGATTCTTGAACCGTTGGAAAGATCTACGAGTCTACTTTCAAACCCAATTGGTTTCATATTCATATCATTTGTATTTTGAGAGAAATCCAATTTTTACTATCAGCGTGTCGTATTTTCCCGAGGTTTATAACTCCGTTTTCGTGTTCCATCGTTTCGGGCCCTCATTGGCCATTTCAAAACTTCTCGAATTGACCTCTAAGCTTCGGTAACCTATCATGGTGCATTTTATGCTTTGTCTTGGTTGTCTTGGTTTCTCACACACATTGGACACGTGTTAATTTGACAATCACCGACACATTTTGAGTTTTTGAGCAAAGATGATTGTGTGAATGCTTTGGACACTTGTGAAAGGTTAATGTGACACGTGAATTGGTTTTGAGCACTAAGTTGAACTTATGAGTTGATAAATGGTAATATAAATGTGAAATATGTGACACGGGGGCCGAAAGGGTATGCCCGGAGTGACACGGGGCCCGAAAGGGTATGCCCGGAGTGACACGGGGCCTTTATGGTATGCCCGGAGTGACACGGGGCCTATATGGCATGCCCGGAAAATGATCAAATGGTTGGAATTCAATGAGATGGATATGAATATTGTGCAAAATACATGAGGCATGTTGAATGAGTGTCAAACACGAATGACGGGAGTAAATGAAATCTAATTGATGATGTGCTTTCTTTGAGTGACACAGGGCCTTTGTGGCATGCCCGGAGAACAAGTGAATGATTAAAAGGAATAAGGTATATTTGATAAATGTAAAGGATGTTTGGGTTATTTTAGACGTTTTGGGTATTTGTGAAGTGTTGGGAAGTATAATGCTTGTGTGAATAACTGTGTTTTGATGGGAATGAACCTATGACACGTAATGTGATGATTATGAGAAAACTTATGGATATTCTGGTTTTCATTAGATCTTTGAGGCATCTCCTAGACACTTTGTCATCGAGTTGATTTATCATGGTCCATCTAGGTTTACTCATTCATGTGTATTATACTTTCATGTGTATCTTTCACTCCATATACCCTTAGTGTTGGTAGAAATGTTTCCTACGAGCTAGTGAGCTCACCCTATCTTTCCCAGGTACACAGCATGGAGCATGATCTCGGATGCGTGGAGTGTGATGCATGCCATGAAGATTTTATGAGCATGAAGTTATTTTCTCATCTTCATGCTAAGTACATTTTTGAAAGATAATCTTGTAACTTTAATTTCTCTAAACTTTTGAGTATTTCAACTTATGTAATAACTTTAAAACCTTTGTTATTTTGTACAGGTACGGGTACCCTTGACCAGAAGCTTATTGTATTTGACTTTGGTTTTGCTATGGGAAATTGTTGACTTAAATCGATCCTACGTGGATTTTATTTGTATTTTGGCTTATTAAAATTGAGGGCGTGACATTACGCCATCTTTTTTTGCACTGTGTTCATGTTTGGACTCTATGGTCCAATGTCCTATCTTGGTGGAGAGTTAAATGGGTAACTCCACCCTCTGCTAGATACCTCCTCTCTTGGTGGAAGGATTCAGAGCTTAAGAAAGTCAAGAGAAAGATTTGGGATATCATTCCAATAGCTGTTATTTGGACTGTATAGAAGCTAAGGAATGCTTGTGTCTTCGATAGTGCTGTCACAAATTGGGATAAATCCGCAAAAACTTGGGAAGATCGAGTTGCTTTGTGGGCAAAATCCGAGGCTGGATTCAAAGACTTCTCAACTGATGATTTTATTTTCAGGGTTAATAGGATTTTGGACTCTCTTTAGTTAGCTATTGCTTTCCATTTTCTCTCATTTCACTGTACTGTGATTGCTATTGTTGTTTCGATTTCTCTCTGTTGGTATCTTGCCAACTTCTGGGTTGCTTTGGGAGTTCTAGTGAGGCTTTGTTCCTCCTAGTCGTGTTGTCTCCCTTTCTTCCCTTTTAATCTTTGCAATGTTTTCAAAGATTAATAAATTTTTTTGCCGTTCAAAAAAAAAAAAAAAGAATACGAAGTAAGGGGCTCTTCCGAATTGAGGCCGTTTTTGCAAGGTAATTGGTGCATTTGTTTTTTATTGAAGGTTGTTGCCATAGGTTTTGAGGCTTTTAGGTCTATTATCATGGTTTTGTTTGGTTTTTTTGTTGGTTGGAGAGGTTTTTCTTCTCTTGTGTGTCTTTAGGTTGATCGCTTTCTGTTGTTCATGTGAGGCAATGACTCATTTGTTTGTTGCTCGTTACGTGTCAGCTCCGTAGTTGGGGTTTAGGTTTTGTTTGATTCTTTGGTAGTCTTCTTATCAGGCTTTCAATCTTTTGGCTCTCGAGAGGCATATGATTGCCGTCATGTGGGATGCCAACCTCGTTGAGAAGTCATTCCTCGTTTTTGTTCTTTCTCAATTTTGTCCCATTTATTCTAGTATTTTTGACTTCTTATTTATAAAAAAGAGATTTGCCGTTCAAAAAAAATCACCACAGGAAAATAAAACATAGTGGTAAAGGAGAACCAATCAGATGTCCCTTTAAGTTGTAACAATGCCGACAGTGAGATCCAAAAGTTTCCCTGGGTTTGTCAATGATATGAATGGGCATTGGTTTTTTATATGGTTTTTGATATCGGAAACACTTGTGTTGATAAAAGCAAACTGGGAATTGTATTGTAAAATGGTTGTATGCTTGTGACTGAGGTGCCTGAAATTGACTAACTCAGACTTGCTCTAAATGTGTTTGCTGCCCAAATTGTTTGTTTGTCTGGTTATTTTCAATAAGCCTTATCCATGTATCTACCGTTGCTTTAAGAGTACCAAGTTTACCAAAATATTGCAAGAACAGGGCAAGAATGTTGACAAGTGGATCTACAAAATTGAAATTCTAAAAGTAATCATGTTATAAATTGCTTTGTGTAAGGGATTGCAACTGCTCGTAGGGTATATTGGAAGAAATTTATTTGTGCCATTTCTTAAGCTGTGATGGTGAACCTGATGTTATAGTGTAACGTTCACTGTCATGATGTTATTTATATGTGACCAATTACATTGTGTTACTTGTTGAGTTTATAGGTTAATAAACAAGCTAGGACTTTGAAGAAAAAAAAGGGATGCCATACTACCATGAGTTGTCGTATATTCGGGGACATGTCTGCCACCGGAGTGCATGCTCACCCTTCAAACAAAGCCCCTTGTAGGACCGATAGTTCAGATCCAGAATTTCAATTTAATTAAAGATGAGCCAGAAGTTGAAAGCAAGGGTTCAAAGGTCGAGTCCAAGGGTAAAAGAAAGAAGAGAGATTCATTTGCAGCAAACATTTCTAATGCCTTGAGCCAATTTGTTGAAAATGGAAAGAGGAGGGTTGATGTATTGGAAAAAAGAATTGCATGACTCTCTTCCAGGTTATAACAGAGTGAGTGGAAGTGCATCCATAAGAGAAATGGGACTTGGTCCTCTTGCTGCTGGGATGGCACAATGCCAAGCATTGCTTAACACTATGGAGGACTTGGAAGAAGATTCGTAGTTCGTACGACAAAGTTTTGGAGAAGCTGCAAGGTGATGTTCTTTGGAGGCAAGTTTTCATGGATATGCCTGAGCAAAGGAAATTCTCTTGGATCAAAAGACTTTAGACAATTTTGTATTTATGTTTGTTTATGTTTATTCTGGAACTTGATTTCTAGTTCTTTGTCATGACTGATCATCTAATCGAGTGATGCATTGACACATTATCTGGGTTTGATGCCTTGTAGGAAACTGTTTCTACCAATCTTTCATTGACGCATTATCAGGGTTTGCTATTGCTTGGTTGCTGCAGTTTGTTTCTATTGCAAACCTGGAATAGCTATTGGGTTTTTGATTTCCTGTCCTGGGCTTTGGTTACAAGAAAAACATTTGTGTATGCATTTTGATTTAAAAAAACATTCCTTTAGCTCTCTCTCATTAAATTTGAAGAATGACAACAACAAAAAAACCAAAATTATGCTACCAAACATGTTTTGTTTTGTTTTCATTTTTTACTGTTTATGGAAATTTTATTACCAAACATGTTTTTTTGTTTTTGGTTTTATAAACAAAAGACATAAGCGTTACCAAATGCACCCTAAGTAATATAGTGTAGTACTAGCATATTCCAATTTTAAAAGTAATTAGAAAATGAAACATATCCTGTCACATGATCATGACCGATCGTCTTTGTATTACTTAACTCAAAATTTTCTTTACTATTTCTAGCTCTGAACAAGTTTATGAAATTCCAAGTTCACAACTATTAAAAAGAGCTTTTTAGTGACATGAATAGTGCTTAGCTACATACTACAATAATTGTTAATAATCTCCATTATTGGATGACAGGATTGATCCCCAGAATAACATGAGGTGTGCGTAAGTTGCCAAAACACATAAATTATACGAAAAGTTTTGTAGATGTTCCACATGCTATTCTTGTTCGGGAGATTAATGTTCTTGTTTTTTACTTGATAAATACTCACAAAAAATGTTCAATAAGTAGTTCAACGTGTTGGGGTTGTCTATACTTCTTTTCATTTCGTGACTTCAGATATTCTGTACGGCTTATGCATAACTCTACTAACTCTTAGAGAACCAATTCTACTAGCGGAGAGTCCAATTTCTAAGACAAAACCCTGCATGGCGAAGATCTGGTTAATTATCTTTGCGAGTACCCCTCTATAGCTAAGAGAGATCTAGGCGCACAATATATCTTGATGCTGAACTCAGTTTCTGTTCTTAATTAATCTATGATTTCAAAAGTAACTCATTTACCGTAGAGGACATGCACTTAAATTTCTTCGATGCATCCAAGGAAAAACCTACTCCCTCTATCCGGATTTGTTAGTCCACAAATATACTTTTTCAAATCCTAAAATGTTTGTCTATTTCAAAAGTCAAAGCATAACGTATGAACAATTTACTTTTGCCCTTTTTTCTAAAACTTAAAATAACAACACAAAAACTAATTTTTTAAAATAATGTGTTTACATTTTTTAATTTTTTTTGCACCGTATTAAAGTTCTCAATAAGATCCATATTGATAAAAAAAAAAAAATCATTTTTGCAACTACATTACTTTTGAGTTTGAAAATTGCACGTATTTCGTAGTGGACTGAAATTCCTATTTTGCTACTAATTAATTAAAGCAAATAAATAAGAATTGAAGAAAAACGATGAACACAAAGATATACGTGGAAAATCTCAATACGGGTAAAAACCACGGGAAGGAATCAAACACTATAAAATCATTGTGTAGTTACAAGTAATCTTACCCTACGATTTGAATTACTCACAATCGCTCTAAGATGTATTTGCCGAATCCTCGTACACCACACCTAGTATTTGATTGTCGTTGCCTCAAATCCTCGAGCCTTCCAAACGTTCTTCCGGAAAACAACTTGAACTCGATTATTGATTGATGTAGAAACCTCTTGAAGCTTTGATTAAAGTTCCATCAATCTTGTTCTTCAAGATTCACTTTCGATAAATTAGGGGTTTTGTGGCTTTGAGAACAAACGGCTCCAATTTTATTTTTCAGCCGACTCCCTTACCCTAGATCTTAAATGGACGTGATATATTTATAAAGTTGTCAATTCGATCAATCGCATTGCAAGCCGATTGATCGGATTAATATAGATCCGAAATTTTTGTCAATGCCGATCAACAACCCGATTGATCCTCTTATCAATTGGTATCCTCTGAAAAATGCACGCGACAGCCTATGCCACTATTGGAGAGATCCGATTAATAAGCTGATTGATCCCATGATCAAGCTTCTTGTTCTGAAAGCACCAACTTGATCGGCAACTAAACGATGAAGACACTCAGTCTCAAATTACATAAAAAAAGAGATTCCTTCCACTCTAATCCTATACAAACTCCTACTTAGAAAATTACAACTTGATATCAATATGTGTTTTGTCACATGGAATTGCCAAAACAAGACGACTTCGGAATTTGGTCCTTACAATATCAAATTGGAATGGAGGGAGGATAAAATAGAAAATTAACAAACTCAAAATGTAATGAAAAAAAAGTTGGAATCCCCAAAAATGGACCAACAAATTCGGACGGAGAGAGTAATACAATAAGCATCGTGGGCCACTGGATTTTTTGTCTTATTTGTCAATACTCTTGCGGATCCCAATTTGCGGACCCCAATTTGTAATTATGTTAATGTTTAAGTACCTAATGGCTGTATTCTAGTGGATTGATAATTCAGTGCTTCTTGATCACCGTCACTTGATTCTTCAAGACTTTCACCACCACAAATTCACGTGGAATTTATGTACTTAATAATGAGCTCCGGGTGAATATGTAATGGTGTTTCTAGTGGACATAATAATTTTGATTGGTTGCATGCTGTCAAATTACCCCGTCGTTGCTTAGTATGGTAACAGTCACGCAAGAAGCACATAATAATTCAGCTATGACTCACTCCCTCGTAAATTAACTTAGCAACATTTGCGCTCACTCTCTCTCATACACACTGACCAATTAATGGCAAACAACAATGCTAATGCCAATGACAGGATGTGGGCATCAATCGTAACGCATGGCCAGTGCGACAGGAACTTCTCTACCCGACGAGGACGCTACGTTAACGACGGGTGCATGGACTTCTTGATGTCCGGACAGGGTGGTCAATGGGTGAGCCCAGCAAACCTCCGGGCTTCGGCAACCCCAGGCTAGGGCAACAAAAAATTAAAAAAATGATAAGTGATATAAGTTAGTAAAAGTTTCCCAAGAAGAAACAAATTATTTATTGGTGCATTGGTCACATGATGAAGTTAATGTTACAGGTGTGTAGGCCGGCTAGGTTCGACTCCCAGTGCCTCACCTGTTCTTTAAAATTTTGGCTACTTTTTAGAGAGAGAGCACCCTCTCCCCTTTTTTTTCTTTTTTTTTTCCTTTTCAGGGGCAGGCCTTTCTTCCCTTTTTTCCTTTTTTCCTTTTCTATTTTTGATTTTTTTCGCTCCAGTTTTTTCCCATACAAGCCTAGAACTACACTCAAAATAAACACCCAAATGTAAAAACACTCTTGTAAATGTGCGACACCATGCTTGTGGGCATTGTGTGTTTCAGTAAATGTGTGCATTTTTATTGGTTCTCTGCTCAAATGGGTTGTGTGATGTGCCTCTACTCTTGGAACATTGGTGGTATTTAATAGTTCTTTCCCTTGCCCTCAGCGCTGGGATGGACGCAAGGGCAAGTTAGCTTGGGTTATTACCATAGTTTTAAATATTAGTTTCGCGACACGTAATGGTAACGGTTTGAGTGTAACAGTTTCGGTAGTATCTAACATTACAAAACGGGAATCGGGTGTAACGGTCGTGAATTTGCTAAAATCATTAGCAACACCTATAAGTCTCAATAGTACACATTGTTTTTCTCTCCCTGACTTATTTGGTCACATTTTACCCATTATTAAGCCAAGAAACAACATATTTTCCGCCATTCCAAGTATTAGGTTACTTGTGAAGTTGCAAGAATTCATAAATCTTATAACTTCAACGGCAGAGGAAAAATTTACTAACATACAGGCAATATAACATTAGGATAGCACACAATGAAGTTTTCACATCACAAATTCATAAACATAACAAGTTAATTTGTCATTGGCATAACATCGGGCAGTCAGAGCCTTAATACCAAAATGAATTTCTTGGAGCTACTGGAGGATTTTCAGAACCTCCACTATCACGATCTTCACTATAAGTTTGCTGCCCCATATATTGGACTCCAATCAGATATGTAATAGGGGTTCGTGAAATTACAGTGCTCAAAGTTGTTGTACATACCACTACTACTGGATTCTTGTTGCGAGTATCCCTTTAGTCTGTCATGTTTTCGTGTACTCTATATGTTTTAAAGATGTAATGAGACAAGGAATTCATACAAGAAGTACATAGATTCATGACACTACTCTTGAATCTAAAACATATATTGTGGGGTGCATGCGATCATTTAAGTGGGTCCAGAAAAAATCCACAAACTGAAGAGTGAGGGTCTGTTTCCTTCCACGATTAGGATGCACCCTGGGCTTTAGGACTTCCAAAAATGCTGATTTTTAGGGCCCAGACATATTCGTCCAATGTAATACTCTAGCATGTATGATTGTAAATTGAATAATCAAATGGTCTAGAAAAAAGCAACTTAGTCACCTTTTAGCAAAACTAAAAAATTGACTACATGGGTTCTTTTCCTTCTGAAATTGAAAGACCATTGGGTCCACCACTCACCCAAAAAAATTAATCTCTCTCTCTCTCTCACCAGCCATTTTAATATTTATTTATTTACTTTTATTTTTTATTTATTTTTTTTATTTTTTTTATTTGCTGATAATTGAATGACCCTTGTTAAATTCATATTGAGCCTATTTTTTTTTTATTGCTTTAAACTCTCTAAAAGTCAGGGCCGGCCCTCCGGAAAACTGAAACGCCCAAAGGATACAGATCAGCTTTGATTAAACTGACCTTTATGCCACCTAGCAAGTGTTTTAAGCTTCAAAGATGTTGAAGGCTGCCACTTGTTTATCATACACACTTTAATTCTTATTTAATTGTGATTTAATTTCTACATAGGTTGGTTAATGCGAAAATAAAAATGGTAATTGTTTTACCAAATTGAAAGTATTTAGCATTTTTTTTTAAACATCAATTGTCCTTTGACTTGTATTTGGTAATTAAATCTTACATACGTACTTGTTGCATCGTGGACGTATATCTGTATAATATATGCCATTTTTTTATCAACAAAAATATGTATATTAAACTCGATAAGAGTACATCAAGGTAAATAGACAAGACTCGCTTTCAATTCATTCATCAGTTTTTCTATCAGCATATCTGTTAAAATCAGTACTCTCCTAAGTTCAAAGGACTTCCTTTTGGGAGTATCAAAAATTCGATGTTTACGCACACCGGGCGTACGCAATATGCACGGACGGTGTATTTTGACCGTCCATGCGTGTTTTCAACGGTCCAGATTTTAAATAAAAAAAATTTAAAAAAACTCTTCCATGTAACTCTTACATGGAAGAGTTTTTTTTTAAATCCGAATAATCAATTATTGAAATGGACGGTTCAATTGTGTTCGTGCGCATACCGTATACATACACATAGCCGGTTTGTGGGAGTACACACATATATATATTACTGAAATCACCCCACACTTCACCAATAATAACTCTTCTTCGCTAAATGGCCTGCAACGTACGTAGAAGGAGTTGAACATTGACGCCTTTCTCTTTTGGCATTTTCACATGAAGAACAAGGACAGGAAGTATCGCAAACGCCAATTTGTCTGTCCTTAGACAAGACACTGAAACTGAAACTGAATGTTGTTTAATGAAGTTAAAACTAAATGCCGAAAACTGAGTGCATGAGAAACAATGGTGGTTGTTTAATAAAATAAATAAATAAAATTTGTTTTGTAGTTTTATTAATGGATGTCATGTGCCTATGGTGGTTGTGTGGAGAGGTAGTGGTAATTAATTATAATGGTTGTGGGGTAATTGTCAGTGTGGCGGTAGTGATAGTTGTCAGTGTGGCTGTGGTGGTGGTGGTGGTTGCAGAGGTGGAGCAGTGGTGGTTGTAATGAAGCTGGTGTGGTGAGAGGATGCTGACGAAGTTGGAGGTGGATGAGAAACAATGGTGCGAGCGATGACAATAGTGAGCAGCACTGGCGGCTCCACATGGACTCTTAGGTGGTCACTTGACCACCCTAAAAAAAGAAATTTGTTTAGAATACATGTAATTTTTTTGTACTTTTAGTTAAGTTTTGTCCTTTTTAAACACCCTAGCTAAAAATATTTGAACACCATATTCAAAATTCTTAGAGCCACCACTGCCGAGCGGCGGTGTATTGATAGTTGTGAAGAAGTGGGGTAAATGTAGGAGCATAACATTTTGAAGAGATGAAGAGATAGTAGTGGTTGGAGCAGTCGTGTGGTATTGGAGTAATGGTGGTGGTTTGGTTGTCATAGTGGTGGGGAATTGAGGGTGGTGCTAGTGTATCGTCAAATGGCGCAAACATTTTCCGGGATGATATGATTATGCACGATCGTCTTTGTATTACTTTCATTCAAAAAAATTCCGCAGCCGATCGAACGGAAAAAAATTTGCAAATTCGCAATTATCTCGTTTGCGTCACATGAATGGTGTTTAGTTATGCAACTAATATGGGTAGATATTCCACATTCTATTCTTGTTAGGGAGTTCAAATGGATTTGTTTTTTACTTAGTAAATACTCACAAGATGATGAATAAGTAGTTGAGTGTGATTGTCAGGTGGTGTGCCTAACTCTAAGGGATTAGCGAAATGGTCCATTGCAAACAAATTCTTATGGCCAATGGCGTTATGCACGGTTATTACCTCCAGAGCCTGAAAAAACCAATTAAAACAACACTCAAATATAGCCTAACTAATCTCCTATTCACAAAATTTTAGTCTACAACCAAAAGACATGCAATTTTTTAATATAAAATAAAATACTTCCATTCACAAGTTTTAGATTTTCTTTTACCAATTTCAAGAACTAATTCTTATCTTTAGTTTGGTTCAAAAAAAAAAATTAAAAAGGCAAACAGAAGCATTGTATTTTTTATTCAAGAACTTTATAGTAGACTTGAAATTTAGGACGATGAAGTAATAAAATAACATTCTGTGCTGTAGGCCACTACATTTTTCGTCTTAGAGCATCTCCAATGATTTTCTATATGTAATACTATAACTATATTAATTATAGTATGAAACTCTAAATTCCCTTTTCAATAGTGAGGTAAACACATGCTACATTTACCTATAGCTATATATATTGTATCATACGTAGCACAAAATATACCTATAGCTATATATATTGTATCATACGTAGCACAAGATATACCTATTGTTGTAATTTAGCATGCCCCTTTGTGTCTATATGTCATTATAGCAATAGCTATCTAAATGTCAACTCTATCGTGGAGACACTATAATTTGTTGATTATTTTTAGGAAACTGTTTGTAATTCAAAACATATCCTTGCGTTTATGGTTTAAGTATCACTTTTGTCTCTTGCGTTACTTCTTTGTGTTACAATAAAAAAAATATTTGAGTACGTATGATAAGCACCCTTAAATCACCCTGAGTTTATAAATATTGTTTATAAAAATTCATAACATTTCAATATAAGTTAATAACAATGTTGTACAGACCATAATCATTTACCAGGGATTTTTGTTGGATTTCTTTTTATGTACCTTTGCAACCAACTAGGCACAAACACCGCACAACATAAGCACGAGACAAGCACAAATCACCGCGTATAGTTGTGTGCCTGCGTATAGGTGAGCCGGCTAGCTAAGTAGAGTATTCTAGCATGGTATTGCATATTTTGTGGCTTAATCACGTCTTTTTGTCACATTTGCATGGATATTCGTTTTTAATTATTTCATGTAATATTGTGCACAAGGTGTGCTTTTGTTAATTTCATGCAATTCGAGTTTAGGCCATCTCCAGTAACGTAGTTAAACTTGTGATTTGTTTAAGAATTAGGACAATTAGTGTATGTTAGTGTTTTTTTTTTTTTTTGGTTCCAATGGTGTAGTTAAGTTGTGGTTAACTTGTGTAAGAGGGGAAAAAAAGTTTACTCAGGGGTTAGTTGTGAGAGGGGTAGAAATTGTGGTTAAGTGGGGTCCATCACCCTTTAAACGCAAAAAATGGACGGAAACAACCAAAAGGGGAGGAAAGGCCCCTGACACGCCATTTGGGTATGGAAGAGAGAGAGAGAGAGAGAGAGAGAGAGAGAAAGGATTGGATCAAAAGAATAAAAAATAAATTATGGAACCCATTTCTAACACAATACTAGTTACACTATTGGAACACAAATGAATAAACTACCCAACAACACTTAAATGAGACCCCTGTTTTATACGTTTGTGTCATATAACTACACAAATTTAACTACACTACTGAAGATGGGCTTAAAGAAGCGTGTAATAGCTTTCATTGGTCCCCTAGAGTACCTAATGTCCCACAACGCCAAATAAGTCATTTGCCAAATCATAAATCAATTCGAGAGGTTTTGAAAGGTTCAAGGAAGGACCAGAGGCAAGAAAAAGCAAAATCAAGAAATCTAAAAAATCTAATGGGCAAGTAGTCTCCAAGAGTAAACATGAAATCGATATATGAAGTTGAAGTGAAATGCCAAATGGTATTGATGTATTTTTGTCTAAACATCTTAAATAGAGTTCCCCAATGGCTGGTTCCTTTGGCATCCAGCCAGATAGTAACAACCACCACTCTCTCTCTATCCTATAAAGGTAGACCTAGACTATGTACACTTTGTTTTCACTCTCTCCCTTGTCTCACTCAATCTCTCAATGGAAAATTAAAATACCAGGGCAAGCGTACGTTGGACTATGATTGAAACCAACGGAGACTGCTATCATAGTACTACTCAAGCCAAAGAGGCCAACCCGTACTGGATGGGTACTACATAGAGTTTATGAGGGTCGGGGTGGACATGACTCCAAAGACCGTCATGTGCGTTGGTTGTCACTGTCATCGCAACTACCATAGGAGACTGGAGGTCTCAGTTGTGAATCCTGGGATCCACCACCTCCTCTTGCACATGGCAAAAACCCCTGCTACTCCACTTGCAACGCTCCATGTAGACCACAGGCCCAGTACTTTGATTTTGATCCAAAAGCCGCGCTATATGACCCTAAATACTTAAATTTTACCCAAGGTTAGTAGTATTTTGCATAGTTTATTATATACCCAAGATTACTCATGTAGACTTCCAATGTGGGACTAAACACTCTCTACCCCTAAATCTGGGGATTACAATCTCCCTTCCTTTATGGCCTTGTGCCCTCATCAGGGATTGAGCACTAAAGTCACCACAACCTCCCCTGGGTCTGTTCTCTAATGACTAGAGTCATCATGGCCTTCCCCAGGTTTATTCTTGGGTGTCATGACCCCCATGGTCTTGTACATGATATTATTTATAACGCCTCATGTAGACCACTAGTACAGTACCTTGATTTTGATCCATAAGCCACATCACATGGCCCAAAATTCTCAAGCACAAGGTACTAGTAGTATCTTATATACTATATGTCCAAGATCACCCAAATAGACTTCCAGTGAGGGACTAAACACACTTTACCTCCAAATCTGGGGTATTACACCACAGCTATTAGTCTGAGTCACAGCCCACGTACCCCAAGACGTAGTTCCTATCCCACCATCGAAGGAAAATCTCAGTGATGGTAAAGTGGTGGAGGAGGCAGAGGTTGCGCAACCAAGGGGGCTGAATGTCGATAGGGCTAGATCAGAGGCCATTAGAGCAGGGCCTCGTGAGAATTGTGGTTGGGGTTTGTGAGTGAAGGTAGCAAGGTGGTGAAGCGTTGGTAGCACCTATTTACATAATTGATACAATTCATAACAGGAGTTACAACAATTCATTGTGCTGATTTATTTTGATTCAATTCCTCAATTGAATGGCGTATTCAATTTCGTATTCATGACTTGAGGTTCTTCATCAGCTATAAAAAAACAGCTTTGGCTTTGGTTTTCAGCACCAGAAATTCGAGAGTAATCGTTCTTGTGAGAGAGAGGCAGACAAGAGTTACAGTTCGCCAAGGCTTCCAACGGTGGTGTTCCGGTGGTTGTGGTTTAGCCGTTGTATCCTGGGACGAAGACGCCGATTCAGTCTACAACACCCACGGTAGGCGGCGAATTTTTGTTAAGGAGAGTGTGATTACACACGACTCGGCATTCGTTCGACAGTTTGTATCTCTGTTTTACAGTTTATCTATTTTCAGTTTCCGTAAATTTTCGTGTTCATTTTGTAATCTGTTCATGTATATGTATATATGAGAAGTAATTGTTTTTCCGGAATCACGATTGCCGCTGTAATTTTTTCAACAATTTATATGTTCCAAAAAAGTGACTTACATTTTCTTAACCAAATTTGTTTTCTTTTGAGAGTTGTCCCACTTGCATATACCATGCATGATTTGGCAACAGCTCATAGCATATGGAACTTGTCATACAAATGAAAATGGATGAACCATAACATAGCTAGAGTACAGCAATTGTGAGAAGAAAATAAAGTTATGGTGACACTTTGTCCAGCAATTTTCCCCCATGTAAATTTGACGGAAGTACATCTACAGGTTATACAAAACACAAAATTTTAGGCACTTATCTCACCCTGAGTTTATGGCATTGTCGATAAAAATTCATAGCATTTCGATATTAGTTCATAACAATGTACATTATAATCATTTACTTGGGAAATATTGTTGGACTTTTTTATTTTTTACGTTTACGAGACCCAACTAGGCACAGACACAGCACAATGCGGGCACGAGATAAGCACGACACAACAAATGTGGGCTGCACAACTATTTGTGAGCTGGCTAGCCAAGTGTAGAGTATTCTATCATGGCACTACTCGTAGCAGGTTAGGTACGAAATTAAGCAGGCCAAGATGTGACAGTATGCCCATTTCAATCTTCAAATCAAGAAGCCACACCTGAATTAGGACTTCATCAGTGTTCCAAACCTTATTAGCATGCAAATCCTTTTCGGAATGAACTTTCTTCATTCCATCAACCTAAGCTTTTTCAGTTAATTTTAAACATTAAAAATAGTAAGACCCTCAAATCCAAATTTTATTAATCTCAGCATTTACTAGTACCAGATTCTCAAACCCTTTTTTTTTTTTTATTTTTAGGAATCAACTACAAACCCCAATTTCTATATATAATTATATAAATTAAAAATTAATTTCTGTTATTAAAACTTCGAAGTACATCTAGCAGGCCCGGCCCTGTGTTTCGCGAGGCCCCAGGCCTATTCTCAATTTGAGGCCCTTCATATTTATATATATATATATATATATATATATATATATATATATATATATATATATATATATATATATATATATATTTCTACGAGAAGGGGCCCCAAAAATTGGGGGGCCCCAGGCCCAGGCCTGCCCACAGGGCCGGGCCTGACATCTAGTACTAAAACTACATGCTAATTATTGAGGGGGTGTTCCAATAAGTAGTTTTTTAGTTTTTTGGTTTTTTGTGATCTTTAGTTTTTTAAAAAAACTCACTTGTTCCACTAACAAGTTTTTGGTTTTTTGGTTTTTTTAGTTGTGTTATGAAATTACAAATCTACCCTTCTACCCAAACAATTATTGCTCTCTTTTTTTTGAAGGGAGGGTAGATTCGTAATTTTACATGATTAAAGTACATGTACTTGATTGTGGAATGATTTGTTTTTTTTTAAGTTAGTGGAATGAAGTGATTTTTTTGTTAATTTTTTGTGGGGTTTTATTTAGTGGAATGAAATAATTTTTCATTTAAACTAAAACTAGTTTTTTTTTTATTGGAACCCCCCTGAATGACGCTCTACCAAAAAACTGTGCAAAATTAACAATATATAGTCCATTCTGAGAATGAGGCTTCTGTACTTTAGTACTTTGTTGAAGTAATTCACTATAGTCCATACAATTGGATCGGCCGATTCAGGCTTGGGATTTTGAGATACAGATTTTGGAATTTGGACTAAACCCAAAACAAAGTCAGTTTGCATCTTTTTAATAAAATCGATGCCTCCTTTCAGTTCTTCGCTGGAATGTTGGTTTTGCCTTATCTATGCAATCTTTCGTGGGTTTAGCTTATTTTCCTCTATGTACCATTTGTCGAGTTCTACTAAAATGTTGTTGCCAATAATAAAAAATATAAAATAAAATTAAAAAAAAGCAATCTTGACCATCTATTTGCATACGTAAAATTTGGAGTGCATCAGGAGAAGGACTCATGGTTGCTAGGGCAGAAGGAGAGGGAGCAATGGCGATTCCACCCGGTAGGGTTCCAACAATCTTTGTGGACAACCTACCAGATCAGGTCCGCAAAATCTGGGTATTCAATCTCTTCTCTAATTTTGGTAAAATCAAGGATATCTTCATACCCAAAAAAAGCTACAAGATTTCAGGGAGAAGCTTTGGTTTTGTGAGGTTCAACAGCATCTCAGAAGCCGATCTTGCCATAGCTGAAATCAACAATACCTGGCGGTGGGGTCAAAAATTGCTAGTGAAATTTGTAAGGTACTTGAGGAAGGAAGATAATGTGCAAGGGAGACAAAACCCTCATTCGAAAATATTAAATTTCTAACCACCAACTCATCTAAAAGCTTAAGCCGTTAAAGAGAGGGGTAATTATATTATTTATATTCTCAACACACCCGCTCACGTGTAGCCAGACTCTCATCCATAAGCAGGCTAAACACGTGCAAATATTTAACAAATGGGTAGGCGGTGAGGTTTGAACACAGGATCTATTGCTTGCTCTAATACCATATAAATTGTTAACCACCAACTCATCTAAAAGCTTAAACTGTTAGAGAGAGGGGTAACTATATTATTTATATTCTCAACAGAAAAATTACAGGTCGCTTGCTAAGTATCTTTCTTCTAATTTTCAACGTAAGCCTTATCGTCCTAGGAGCTTTTGGGGACCTAAGGTGAATGACCCAAGAAACAAGGAGTAATCCTCTTCAACTGGAATGATCGTGGTTCCAATCATGGGTATGGCAGTGGTACAGCTTTGCATGGTGGAAAAAACGACAAAAACTCCTTTGCTGCTCAACAGGGTCATATGGGTGGCAAGCGTACAGCTAATCTCTTTACAAATTTTTCTAACTATCCCCCTGTAGCTCAACAGAACGGAAAAGAAAGATACCAGTCCGAAGTTGGAACTTCATATTTTGGTGCTAAAAATGATCTGTTCAAGCTGAACTCAAAAACTTCCATCTCTGTCTCGCAGGTGGGAAATGAGTGGTTATATCGAAGCGTCATTGCCAAATTACACCCATCTCGTTCATTGGTGTATGTGCAAGATCGTATCAAATATTTGGGTTATTCCCACATTGAAGTTAAATTCATGGGAGGTGACAGAGTGGTTCTTACTTTTGACTGTGTTGAAGATAGAGATTCTCTATTAAGTGGAGGTAAATTTGCTTGGCTTGAAGACTTTTTCGTTGAAGTGCACAAATGGGAGGAAAATATGTCTGCTTCCAATTCCGGATTAGTGTGGCTCAATTGTTATGGAGTTCCTCTTCACCTTTGGAATGCGGAACCTTCAATAGATTAGGTGCTATTTGGGGGAATGTTGTTATGATCACCGATGATATATACTACAAAGGGTCTCTCTTATGCAATTGGAAAAGTGTTAATCTCTACGGAGTACATGGATATTGTTAATCAGATGGTGGAATTGGTAAACAACAATATGTCTTTCCATATTAGAGTGATTGAGGAGCAAATGGTCATCAACACATTTCTAAGTGTTGATTGTAGATGTCCAGGGTGCAATGTCAAGAATTTTGAAAATACCCCGTAGGGTTCCAACAATCTTCCTACAGGAGCATGTGGTGCGGTTTATTGAAACCCTAGGGGCCTTTTCTGGTGACACAAACCTCAAGTTAAGGGAATTTTCCAAGTCTCTAACCAACAGGGCATACACATGGCATGTCAACCTCACCACTTACTCCATAACATCATGGGAGGATATGGTTAGTCGTTTCTACGCTAAGTTTTTCCAGACGCGAGAGAAGATAACCAGCCTATCCCTCGTAAAAGAAACTCAAGGCCCTAGTGAAGACATTATTGACTACATCAAGCGGTTTTAGGACTGTGCAGTTGACTTCCTTGAGTCAGTAGAGGAGGAGTATCTAGTAGACATTGCACAGTTGGACTCCTGCGCGAGTACCAGCCATTCTTGGTCAATGTCAAGATTTACACATTTGCTAAGTTGTTGGAGGCAGCATACAAGTTGCGCCATACTATAAAATCGCTTGCGCGTGAAAGCTGGAAATCTAGAAAGTCTCATTCCGTTGCTACAGGTGCAACTTCCATTCTTTCATTACACAAGTCACAGGGCAACAGTGGAAACGGCAATGGGCGTAGTGGATGGAATGGTAATGATTGGAAGAAGCAAAAAATGTACAAGGATGCTACAGGGGCCCCAGAGTACCCCTACAGCATCGAAGAGATAAAAGCATTGGTGAAAGAATGGATCACGGATGGCGAACTTACTCTGCCAGACATAGAGGTCACACCTTCGCGCACAAACAGAGAAAGCCCTAAATACTACATGTTCCCTTGACACACTAAGCATCCCACTAGCGAATGTTGGACCTTGAGATGAATTTTTAAGAAGAAATTAGACAACAATGAACTGAGGATTGCAACAAAGGAACGAGATGTGTGCACGCACCCTCATCCCAAGCATGGGATAGCTAACATGGCTAAATGTTTCGAATTCATGCGCAAAGTCGAAGAAGACAATAATGAATACAACTATGATTATGATTACGACTACGAAGAGTTATACATAACATCATTCTATGATGAGCTTGACGACATTGCGGGATATTAAATCCCAACGGTGGTGGGATATGAAATCCCAACAGTGGCCACTCTCAACCCAGATAGTGGAGTCAAAATTCTACAAAATAGCATGAAGTTCAGATAGTTTTATGACGGAATGGGATTTACGCCTGATGCAAGGTTCAGAATGACAAAAGCTACCTTGGTTATCGCACAAGAAGGCCATGAGACGTGAGCCGCGAAAGGAGGCTCTCTCCCTAGAGCGATCAAAGACGAGTCAAATACAATCTCGTTTTCTAACTCTGACAAAAAAGTGATGCATCTACACATTAGACCTTTATATGTCACCTCACAAGTCAATGGTGTGGAGCTAAAGCGAGCTTTCATGGATGGAGGAGCGTCCATCAATATCATGTCAATGTCCACCTTGCAAAAGGTTGGAATCCCGGAGGAGCGGATTGTGAAATTGCTAATAGGAATCACTGGGTTCTAGGGAGACAAGAAGGAATCTTTGGGCTATGTAATCGTTAATCTTACAGTTGGCCCCATCTACATAGCCACCAAGTTTCATATCATTGACGCACAAACAAATTACCACATAATACTAGGCCGCAGTTGGATGCACTGCTTTGCGATCATCCCATCCAGTCACCATCAGTGCCTGAAGGCAATCTAGGCTGGAAAGAAAGTCACCATCACGGCGTCTAAGAAACCATTCGAAGTAAATAAAACTCACTTATTAGACTCGGTGTACTTCACCGAGATGTAGGAAATGTCAAGCGTGGCAGTCACAAAACCGCACGGGGTTAAATTGCTTAAATGGGAAGACATCAAAGATGAAGGAGAGGCCTCCACGAGCAAGCAGGAGCCTTTTACAAAAAGCGCTTATGGACCAAGGAAGATTACCAAGGTCAAGGAAGGTGGAAAAATCATGTATTGCTTATGACGGGGCGGTGGGCTAGACATCCAAACAGGGGCGTCTGACCTGTAATGCCTGAAGGCAATGGGAGCAAAAGAAGATGAGGTAGTGAAACCCGAGCTAGCTCTAGAGTGCATGCAAGATGGTCCTAAGCCACAGCCGGAAGTTTTGGAGGAAATCGATCTCAAAGAGGGGGAGGGAACCCCAAGGCCCGTTTTCATAAGTGCAGCACTTGAAAGTGGTATGAAGAGATGGCTCATTTTTCTCTTACAACAGTATAGTGATGTATTCACATGGCATTATGAAGAAATGTCAGGATTAGACATCGAGCTGGTGGCGCATCTCCTAAACGTCTTTCCGAACTCCAAGCCCAAAGCAGGGTGCACGTAAATACCAGCCAGAGTTAGATGAAAAATTAAAGAAGAAGTCGAGAAGTTAAGGAAGGCCGGATTCATCCAGCCTATACAATACCTGTTATGGCTTGCAAACATCGTGCCTGTGAAAAAGAAGAACGGTCAGACACATGTATGTGTTGACTTCAGCGACCTCAACAAAGCCTACCCCAAGGATGAATTTCCTTTGCCCCATATTGATACATTGGTTGACTCCATGTCGAAGCACCAAATGTTCTCCTTCATGGACAGATTCAACAGCTATAATCAAATTAAAATGGGTACGGAGGATGCGGAGAAAACATCATTCAGAACACCGTTGGGCAACTTCTATTACATTATTATGCCTTTTGGTCTCAAGAACGTTGGCGGCGACATATTAGCACGCGATGATAGCGATCTTTCACAATATGCTACATCATATTGTAGAGGATTATGTGGATGACCCGATTGTAAAGTCAAAAGAGAAATTTGATCACTTGGACCATTTGGAGACGGTATTCAAGAGATGCAGAAAGTTCAACATAAGAATGAACCCATTGAAGTGTGCATTTGGTGTTGTGTCAGGAAAATTCATGGGATTCCTGGTCCATAGGCATGGGATCGAGGCAGATGATGCAAAGATAAGATCCATCACGGAAATGCCTCCTCCCCACTCTCAGCAAACGCTCAAAAAGTTCCTCGGGCGGGTGTCCTATCTGCACACGTTCATCCCTGTGCTGGCAGAAATTTCAGCGCCCTTCAGCAATTTGCTAAAAGGCAAAGCCAAGTTTGAATGGCACACAGAACACCAGCACGCGTTTTGAGAGAATCAAAGTTGTTTTAACTTCTCCACAGACCATGATTGTGCCATAAAGGGGCAAACCCCTTGTCCTGTACTTAACGTCCACCCCAAGATCCATTGGGGCCCTGCTCGTGCAGGAAGTCGATGGTGCAAAAAGTCTGGTATACTATATTAGCAGGAAAGTACAAAAAGCAGAAGAGCGCTACACACCGGTAGAATGGCATTGCCTAGCGTTGGTCTTTACCGCGAAAAAACTACGCCACTACTTCCTATCAATTTGAGTGATATTGTGACTAGTGGGAGCACTCTATCTTATGAACTGTGGAGGGGCGGGATAATTTAAATTGTAGCTAGTGCATGCATGTGGATGAGTTAAAGGTGGTAATGAGGAGAAAATTTGGTGTTCACTTGATTTTCGTGCAGGTTGCATAATGGTCGTATCCCTAGTTGTGTCCCTTTGTGAGTTTCATGCTTCCTTTGTTCTTATTTTGTTTGTTACTAAAGACTAGCAATGCTCAAGTTGGGGGATGTTATTGGCGCGTGAAATGGTTGCATTTGAGCGCCTGACAACGGTGCCAAAAAATGCTTGACCGACCAGGTATTTATAAATTATACTAAAAATGTGTCCCAAGCGTAGGACTTTTGACCGGTGTAGCACAATAAATCCGGAAGTACCGGAGTCGAACCACAGAGATGGTCTAACGATGTTTGACTCAAAAGTGTTGGCTTTATTTCACACTGGCTCTCAGGTAGCCACCCTTTGTTCAATTTGGTTAATTAACTAACTGAAATTACTGAAGTTGATTACTTCGAACTAAAGAAGAGGGAGCAACCGAGGGAACCCAGCACTCGCAGCTAATCTAACCAATGTTCACTCGGACCACAATGGTTCGATTTATTGATTTTAGAATAAGAAAATGTTCCCTAACGAATGCGCACCACCTGTCACCAGTTCTCGTGCGCATACGAAATCCGACGATGAAATTAAAAACCCTAGTTCTACACATGATTGAAATAAGGGAATTAAAAGCAGAAATTGATACCGTAAATTGCAAGAATTGAATTAGTTTGATTAAGAACGCTCTGGAATTCCAAAAACGAACTCTACGTGAATCTGAAAATATGTACAGGAGCTGCAGCCGAAAAAGTATGAAAAGTAGATCTAGATTCAAAAAGTTGGAACCCTAATCCGACCTTAAAATAAGGTATTTATATCAAAAACCTAATTTTCTAATTAAAAACCCGAATTAAAATAAAATTACTAACTACGCATACACAAAACGATGACGTCTGATGCCTTCTAAACACACCGGTAGCGCTACATGGGTTTTATGGTAGCGCTACCGAGCCCCTTACGTGCCATCTTGACCGTTGACTTGATCTTGACCGTTGACTTGCTTGGACTACTTGGTAGTGCTACACCTCTTTAGGTGTAGCGCTCTAGAAGCTTCTGTTCATTTTGGAACCCCTTTTGTGTCATCTTGAGCGCTCCTTCACTTTGGGGTAGCGCTCTCGAATATTTTTCCTCAAAATCTTGCTCCAACACTTAGTCTCCACAGCGTTTCTCTTCTCAATTCACGTACACGACCTATCCGGACACTTCCCGTTAGTGCCAAGTCACCTCAATTTCCTGCAAATTAAGCACAAACACACAATCCAGCCACGTGCACATATTAAATAGAAAATGAGGATTAAATTTACAATAATTAGGCCAATTCTACCCTACTCAGGCGCTCAAATGCAACCATTTCACGCACCAATCACTATCCTTCAAGATTCACATCATTACAAAAAGTGATCCAGTACGCTATTTGCTATCGCGGCCAACTCTCCCGGGGGGAGTAGCCTATTGGCTCTTTGCTCTAGACGAATTTCCTTTGCCCCATATTGATACATTGGCCAGCTCTCACGGGGAGAGTATGCATCACTATGTTATTACTTTCATCAATGGATATAAGTCATTTGTCCACGAGGTTTTGAATTCCAACCATTGTGTAAAATTCACATCCGTCTAAGATCGTAACTATATAGTTCTTATAGCTAAAAAAGACAAGCAAGATGGAGGAATAGATTTTTGTCGTGGTCGTCTTGCAAAGAATCATAGCTAATTCTGAGTTTTTCAAGGATAGCTAATTCTGAGTTTTTCAAGGATTTCACCAACGGGAAATTTTTGCAATTTATCTAATTGACTTTTCCTTACATTTAAGGATTGCCTTGATAAGGAAGAGCCGAGAACTTTAAGTGCTAATGGAAGCCCTCCACAGTAGCCTGCCACTCTTTTTGAGACCTCTTCATAATCATTGTCGGGACAACATTTTCCGAATGCATGCCAGCTAAAGAGCTTTGAGGATTCTGCGCCACCTAGATTTTCAAGCCTATGCACCTTAAAGAATTCATTACCCTTAGTAACCAATCACGTCTCGTGGTTATGATTACTTTACTCCCTGAAAAAAGCCAATCTCGAATTCCAAGTATAGCATCTACTTGGTCACGTGTATCCACATCATCAAGAACTAGAAAAACTCTTTTGCAATGCATGGCGTCTTTAATCTTAGATGCTCCTTCAACAACACTATTTAAATTTACTTTTCTTGTCTCGAAATGTTTGAAAGAACTTGTCTTTGCAAACAAAGTATACCATCTTGTCCTTGTGAACTTTCTCTTACATTTTCAAGAAAACTGCTAGATTCAAATCTTGAGAAGTTGAATTAATTAAACAAAAATTTTGCGATGGTTGTCTTTCCTATCCCTCCCATTCCACAAATTGCAACTATGCCAACATGAGTTGACTCATCTTCTAACAAAAGCTGAATGTTTTTTATTCGTGAAGGTATTCCAACCAGGTGGGGATTAATGTCCAAGGTTGCCCAACTTATTTTGTCTCCAACCACTTTTTTAATTTTCTCGATAAACCTTGCCTCGTGGTTGAATAATTGTGATGCAGATGGAAAAGAAAAAAACACAATCAGAATACATAAGTGAATGGCACAAACCATGTTAAAAAAATAAATTTGCATGATCCAAGAAACCACGTATCTCCACCCTATAACTAACAAAAAAATAGCATCTAATTATGACTACTGAAACAATTAGAAAATTATGAAATTAAAAGTGGTGCAAGTTATGCCTAACTAAATAGGCGAGCCACAAGAAAATTACCCATCAGCTTGAGTTTTTAAATTCTCCTCGGCCAGATCAGGAACATACTGAATGCAGCTCTCCATGCTCCTAGCTTGTTCTTCATTTCCTTCTTTTGTTTTCCTTTTTCTGATTTGATTTTCTTTTCATGCTTTGCAAATGCTTCTTTAAAACTTTTGTTTTGCTTCCTCACTTCAGATGGATCCACATCATAGAAGACAGGTAGAACTGCATGTCCATAAGAAAATAGCAAGTCCTTTTTCTTTTTTTTTCTTTTTGAAAGGTTAGGTGCTTCAGAAGGCGAAGGAGCAAGGGGAAGCCCATATTCCGAACCAGAGATGCATCAGGATCAACAAATCTACGGTAATAAATTTTCTATACAAGACGGTAGCGTCTTCTGCGATGAAGCCAAGTGGCCATGGGGTTTAAGAGTAATTTCAGTGCTCCACTATGTCCGTTTTATCTGTCGTCATGGGAATGCTACTGTAATTTCTCCAAAAGAATGGGGTTGCAAGTTTATTTTCTTGAAATCTCAGGTGGTCTATGCAATTGTCCCCTTTTAGAAGTTTCCCACATTTCTGAAGCAACTTGATGCTCGGTTTTCGAACAATTTTAGAGTCCAGAGAGAGAGAGAGAGAGATGCCGCAGCAGAGCAAGGAACCGTGCAAGAAGGAGGCTTGCGAAATTCAAGCATGTCCTATCATCCAAGAACAACTTCGATAACCAAAAGTACTGTTTCTTCTTTTCTCTTTGCCAAAGATTCTATTAGTAATCAAGGATGGAGCTAGGGGATGGCTAGTAGAGGCAGTCGCCCCACTTGAAAAAAAATTACTATTGCATTGAAAATATATATACGAAAAACTTATAATCCACACCTCCCGGAAATAAGAAAAAAATGATTTTTTTGTGTTGTAAATTATTTTTTGAAAATCCGATCCGTCCAATATATTCAGAAGGTGTTTTCAAGCATTTTTTGCAAAAAATGTAAATATATATTTTTTACAAAAACTGTTTGAATCAAGTTCTCCCCGGTATTTTTTTTTCTAAAATTTTCCACGTGTACCCTTAAAAATACCTTCTGAACACATTGGACGGATCGGACCGTTAAAAAAATGTTTGGATCATGAGGTCCAGAAATGAAAAGTCCGAATAAGAAGTTTACCCACACACACACACACACACACACACACACACACACATATATATATATATATATATATATCATTAAATTATATAACCCCATCCCTCTCTACACATACAGACCATCCCCAGAAATCCTGGCTCCGTCCCTGGTAGTAATAATTTTTAAGAAAAACTTATTAACGGAAGGAAGGAGGTTCAAACACCCCGTTTGCACCCGAATAATCAGGGTCATTCTTTTCGAAATTGAACGGTCTAGAATTAAAGGCTCGGTACCTTTCTTTTTTAATTCCCGACGGTGTTCAATGAAGAGAGAAAGGAAATCAATCCGAGCCGTTTAAAGTTAGAAACGTACAACCCGAATCTCGCCGGCACAAACACCCCATTTGTGATCCGTATAAATGATTCACTTTTTTTGCGACGAACCCACCATAAGAACCTCCGGCCAATACAAAGCAAGCCACGATTCCGACCCGTCAAGTAGATCTTGATACCGCCCTAGGGAGGGGTCAAACACTGCCCAAATCTAGGCAAAGACCCTAGACTAGAAAAAGCAACGAGGTTAAAAATATTTATAGAAATTGATAGAATACGCTAAATCTTTTGTTGTGCTTGCGGTTTGTCTTTTTCCATGTGAAAGATGAAAGAATTTGATGGTTTTTCGATGTTTAAGGCTTGTAGTTTGTTAGTAAAGTCTGAATCCTTTAGAAAAAATAATCTAAATTGATTATATTTTTGTCTTTATACAAAAATAAATTTGCATTCGTTAGTTTTGCATTAATTTTTGGTGAATTCTTGATTTGTCTCGACGAGAGTAATCTAAAAAGTCAAAATTTATTATCAACATTTAAAAAAAAAATCAGTGAAGACAATAATAATCCAAATTTGTGCAGACTATTGAATTATTTTCGTCTTTATTCACAAAAAATTTAATTTGGTTAATAATTTTTTATTCGTTAAATTGCTCTCATCAAGACAAACCAATAACCAACAAAATCAATACAAAACTGACAAATGCAAAAAAAAATTGAATAAATTGGATTATTTTTACCTAAGGATTAGAATTTTTGTACAATTTCCAACTACTTCCAGTCTGGTAGGTCGTCCTTTGTGAACAAGAAAACACCTTTTACTGGGTTGTCCCAATGTGACAGACCCTTTTTTTTTTGTGTGCACGCTGACAAACAAACCACCTAATGGGAGGGCTAGTAATTGGACCTGCCTATAGAGTGTAAAACTCCGGATGAGCAGAAGCAACCACCGGCCCAATCCACTTGGCAAATTGCGGTACCTTCCCTAGATAGGAGTTGAACCTTGCCAATTTGGATGCAAGGGCCGACTCATTCCACGGGGACAAGCCCACGGGTGGTAACTAATTTTGTTGTGTGCGCGCGCGCACGCTCGCAGTCAGTTATCTGAATCATAATCTCTTTTTTAGTCCTCTGACCCTACTGAGTTGCTATCCTTTGTACTTTGATTCTAAGTTCGTTTTCAAACCGTGTAGGTGCCTTAAAGTCATTGAACTGCTCCAATCGTGCTGCGAGAAATGCAAATATAAATCAACCCATTGCGCTTTTCTGTCTGACCTTCTGAAGCAGAAGCCCAAGAGCGATCCTAACACAAAGCTATAATTTGCTCTGCAATGGACTGGTGTGGTTATTCTAACTTTCCAGTCTTCCTTGGGACTACCGAGAAGCCATCCGTGAGGCATGGTTTCTGCCCGTTACCAGAATTCTCATCGCCGTCTATGGTAAGATAACACTAGAATAGGAGAATAATGTATGTTTTGTACGAAAGGAAAATACTTGTGCTATGTAGAGGATCTTACAGGAATAGGAATACTTGAATCATATCCCTTCCGGTTTGTCACCAAGTGATCGGTTGGAGCTTTGTTTTCAGTACAAAATTTTATGAGAAAGGCCAATGGATGCAGAATGTAACATAGAAATATACGCATAGTAATTTCTCTACTTGGGCATTTTTCAATGAATGTTAACTGTCTTCAACTTTTCTTTATTTATGTTCGATAGGCAAACCATTGATCTGATTTGGTTTTCGGTGACCAGAAGAGAGAAATGAATAAGACGCATGTATCAAGCCCTTCCCGGTCAGTTTTTTGCTAATTCCTCCTGAGGATCCTTCAAAACATGTTTTAAACACATTGAACGGTTCAAAACATCAAAATTTGATCGGAAAAGGATAGGTCCACACCGTAGCAAAGTAAGGAATCCCTTAATAGAGGGTACTCATATCTGCTATGCATTAGTCATCTAAGGAGAACTGCTGATGCTCGGGAATGAAAAATGAAAACTGCTGATGCAACAAAATAATGGACTTTTACAATTTCACAAATTCAATGGCATGATTGATTGGCTAATACGGTTCAAGAAACTCTTTGGAAAATGAAGAAAAAATTCTCTTATATAAACATCATACTCCATGTAACATTTGCGTGAATAGTTCTTTGTATCGAGGGGAAGGAGTCTGGAATCTCAAGGCTGCACCCCTTTCTTTATCAAGAAGGCAGCACCTGGTGTGATCCAATAAGGGTTACCAAAGAATGAACAAATAGAAAACCTTTCCCCATTCTCCTCCAACTGTATTTGGAAAGGACATTTGCAGTGGGATCCAATGCATACAAAATACAAGTTGACATTACCTAGTACGAGCCTTCCCCATAGAAGCACATGAGTTCTAAAGCATTAGGTTATGGTGATCTCAATGAATCCTGCCGCCTGAGAGGAATGCCTTCCTGTCCAAAACCATCCTCTTCATCATTGTGCTTGGGGAGTCGCAGGGATCCTGGAGACAGAGATAAACCCACATGTAATTTAAAAATGGTATACATCCTTGAGCTTAGAAAGCCCATGATAATTTAGATTAAGGCTCGGTTTGGATCTTAAAATTGTACATGTAGCGGAAAACTGGCCGTTCCAAGTTTCACATACTGGACACGCTCCAAACACATATCAGACATGCCCACAACAGTCAAATATGTGGCTGATGTATTTTTGTGTGTCAGATGCTACGAAACTTTGTGAGACGTTAGGAACACATTAGAAAGTCAGAATACAATATTCAAAAGTACACAATTTTCAAAAGTTGGGACAGAGCCTAAAGTACCATGCCCCAATCTTGAATATTATGTTCATTGATGTTTCTATATCTTCATTGTTTTTATCCCAAGTTTTTGTCCCCGATTTGATAGAACTAATATTGTCGTTTTTAGTTTCACCTCCACAGATACCTACAATATGTGCACTGTCCATAACCGAAGCATGTGTCATATTTTTTTAGAACTGGCATATCCGCGTATCCGTAATCAGTCAAATCTGTATCCAAGTTGCCTAGTTTAATATACAAGGAAAACACGCCTACCATCAACCATGTCCTTTGTTTTGTGAAGAAGGAAGGTTCCCGACAGGATCGTCACGAAGCCGCACATCTCTGTTACAATCTGAGTTGGGTTCTGCCTATCCCAGTCCTACATCACACAATCAAACATGAAACCTTAAGCAACGTGCACACAAATAAATGCAAGTGGTTAACCACTTGGATGAAAATCAACAACAAAATAGAGAACATATCAAGTAGCCAAGACAAAGTTCTTTCCAAATCTAATCCACTTCTGTTTTTCCTATTCTTTCTTCTTTTTTTTGGATCTCCTTGTACCATTCTTTATCCAGCAAGAACACGTTTTATGACATTCTCTCAATGTGATCTATCAATAATTTGTACTAATGTACATAGCCAGGTCCATTCGTTAGAAAATATGGCTAAATCAACCTCTATCATCAGATATCTCTACAGAAGAGCACTCACTTCTGGTAACCCTTCGGCCTTAACGGATAATTCAGATTGTCCTTGCTTGTAATGATATTAGCACTACAAACATAGTTTCTTGATTCCGCCTCCCCATTCTTAAGTATCAGCTACTTATAAAAAGAAACAGAATCTTCACATCTAAATGGTCAGGTCAAGGTTGTCAAATTGTGAATCATATCGAGAATCGAAATGACCCTTTCCAGAATCGCGAATCATGAATCATTACGATTCGGTCAAAATTTCAAAAATGAATGAGAAAGTAAGTCTATGCATTCACATTGAATAGATATATTATAATTAAGCTTAGATCACCACAAAAGTATGTTTTCTATCATGTCAGGTCTACAGCTTTCCTCCCCTTCTTTTTCATCTACAAAAATAAATAAATAAATACTCATACGTTCACATTACTAATAAATTCACACCACCACCAATATTATAGTGGATCAATAATCTACTAAAGTATTAAAGTGGTCCTACTGTCCAAGTGAAAAAGTAAACAAGTTCAAGAGGAGGATTAAAAAAAAATAGTCCATTTAACATTACTTTAATCATCAATGATCAATGACATATAAATACAATACTCCATTCTTTCCAGAGAAAATAAACATTACTTGATTTCCTACTGCTTACTGTGAGCTCAGAGTAAAGGAAATAAAAATCAGTGCTTTACTGTCATGCAATACAAATCGATCAAGAGAGAAAAAACAAATGGACAAGTCCTGTCGACCAGTCTGAGCCCAGAAAATGAACAGAGGAAAAAATCAGAGCTTAAGGTCATTCAAGAACAGAGTAGGCGTAGAGAACCAATCGGAGCTCTCTCAGTGTCACACAAGTCGTAATCAAACCAGTGGAAGAACCAAATCACAGAAGAGAACACCACAGTTCACAGTTCAGACATCATGAAATACTCTTACTTTAAACACTGTCAAGTGTTTTTGGGTGGGTTTCAACCCACTTTCAAGTCCGAAATTGCAAATAAAAAAAGGCCCAGAAATGCTTTTATTTTCAACCTGGGCCTGAAAACCCGACCCAGCCCTTCATCTATCGAATAGCTAGGGAACGTGCAAATCCTACGATTCTACAATTCCAGTTACGATTCTACGATTCCGACAACGATTATATGCCATTTGCAATTCTAGGTATCAGATCGAATCTTTTGCTATGTCAATTGAAACTTACCATACGATTTGCATCGCAAATTTTACAATTTCAACAAACCTTGGGCTGGTAAATAAAGGCTGCCCACCTTGAGCATTGGGGAAGAAGAATTCTGATAACAAATGTTAACCAAGCGATGGCTAAGAGATTCATGGACAACATCACAACGATACAGCGGAAATGGCATGCAATTGCTACACTTCCCATTTTAAACTGCCAAAGTATCCCATCACATAAATTCCACAAAAAAGTAAAAACCCAACTCCAACTGTTTCATGTAATATTACTTTTCTTTTTTTCTTTCTTTTTTAGTTTTTCCCAGTTTGGCATAAGGCACAGTCCAAAAGTTACATGGTTTTCCTCTATCATGAACGATTCACGTGATCTTTTCCACAGGGACCTTTCCAATTAGAATGGGTACATAAATCCAAAAGTCTTTTCAAATATCCAGTTTAGTCAACAAGATTTCTATGTCACCAAAAACTTTGCCAGAGTTGATTCATTTGCAGTTGCAGATGTTTTGCAAGGGAACAAGGCAATTCATGATAAATGATCAATTTCAACCAGAGATCAGGGGATTGAATTGTCATGAACATAATCATCCAGATAACCAAGTCATAAGTTGAGAGAGATACACACACAGAGGGACAGAGGGAGAAAAGTGTAAACGTTAAGACTTTTGAACAGATGCCACAGGCATCGCCCAAGGGGAAAAAAATAAGTGGAAAAGGAAAAAAAAAAAAAACCTGGCAGCTAAATCTCGTAAATATTTTGAGAGGAAATGTATTAAAGTTTTTCATATGAGAAGAATTACCTTAAACATGATGACACTTGCCAAAATGGTAAAAGATGTAAACATGACATAGTAGATTGGAGATACAATGGCTGTGTTGAACGTGTCTAGGGCCTGCACTCAAAGTAAAGAAAAAAATAAAACACATTAAGGGGTAACCTAAAAGTAAAAAACCAAACATGAACCAACCAGAATAACTAAGAGAAGAAATCCACTTATGGGGGGGCAAAAAGGGCATGCCACAGGGGAAAAACCAATGATGTATGTTTAAGCAATATAAGTACTCAAAAATAATAATAATTGCCGCAACACATGGTGATGATATTCCTTCAGGTAATAGAAAATATTCAAACGTCACTTTTATTTTATTAGCAAAGGACTCGCAAAATGTTCACATCCTTGCTTTCTTCACATCCGTAAATTGCTAAAATAAACAGTCATTAGGCAGACAAAATGTAAAGGAACAACAAACGAGAACATGAGAGAAAGAACGGAGAGTTTGTTACCTTGTTCAAATAATTCAACTGGGTAATTATGCAAGTAAGCACTACAAGAGTAAAAGCCCATGTTTGTGGATATATTAGTTGGTTCATTCCTGATAAGGTTAGCTTCAACGCAATTCCAAGTGCTTTGACACTCATGACCTGTCACCGAATAACCCTTAGAATTAACTCGTGCACAGGGAGCTTAAAAAGTTAAAAGAGAACAAGAAGTCTCCAACAACAAACGAAATGCATACCGACAAAGAGCCAACTAGGGAACAAATTCCAATATAACACAATATATGTGTCTGGCCATATTGAGGAACATAGTGAAATATAAGTAGGAAGACCGCTGTTAGAACCACAGCTGCATACAAAAGAAAACCTGCCGACAAGAACATTGTTATGTGAATCCTTCGCCACACTAAAAAAATAGATAAACAAACATCAGAAAACAGTAAGCATCAAAAACAAATGAAACAGGTAGTGTGCAAAGGCAAAGAGAGAACGATTAGCAAAAACACCAACAGCAAAAGTTTACCTGGCTCTGTAGCAAGGTCCCAAACTTCTTTCACAGATTCAATCTCACGTTCTTGAGGAGCATGCAGAACAATTGTAGTAGAACCAACAACACAAAGAGCACAACCAAGAACCCCAAAAATATGTAACTTCTCCTTTAGAATGATATGTGCAAGTACGGCACTGCAGAACAACATTGATGTTAGCAGTCAAACCAAACCAGATAAGTTCCAAAATATTGTTTAAGCTCCTGCCATGCCTGATAATAATGCTGAGCGCACCAAGAGGAGTAACCAGAATAGCTGGTGCAAATGCATAAGCTGCAAAATTTGCAATTTCTCCACCAAGCACTGTTATGCAAAGTTCACTCATCAGAATCCTTTAATTGTTTTAGGCAACAAGCAATATGGCAGGTTACAAGGAAATTCAAGTACTTGTCACAGAAAACTCATGTCTTCACGGTTCTTTCCTGCAGATAAATGGTTGACATAATTTCCTTATCTTTAAGAATCCTCGGGAAGAATTCAAAATAGGAAACTCAAAACAGAAGTTATGTATCTGGTCCCTCCAGCGAGGACAGGAGCAGAGCCTGTGGGCTGTGAGAGGGAATAGAGGGGATACAAAATACAATAGAAAGTTTAATATTAACTGATAGATAACAGCAGCAACAACAAAAAAATGTATAATCTTAATGTGCACAATCAAAAGCCAAAATTAAGGAGATTAACAATTAACACAGTTCTTCTCCTCGTTTTATGAGTGAAGAATCGAGTTCTAATATCATTATCTGATAGGCCTACTCCATCGCTTATCAAAAAAAAAATTCTTACCTACAGATGGAAGAATCTGCCACTGTTAATGGTCAATTTGTTATACATAGTGTCATGGTAATGAATGAAAGCATGTCATCATTTGATTCATTTCAAATACACATATCCACTCTTTTCTCTCTTTTTTTGAAATTGTATCCACTCATCTAAAATTGGCAAGGATCTATACACAACCAGACTGAACTTTTCAATTCGTAAAACTACGCAACACCTCTGCCAGCACTCACCTTCAGGTAAGCCTACTTATAGATTCGATACAGATCCACCCTAGCTGCCAAATTACACTTTGCAGGGAGAAAAGCAAGTTTATGATGTTATTAGTTTCCCTGGTTGTTAGGTGAAGAGGCTCCTAAAAGCTTGCAAGGCAAGTCCTTATATCTAATGCACTACATTTGGAGAGCATGGCGTGCATTTATCTCTCAAAAAGCGGGTGACATTTGTAGGTCCCTTATGATACACTTTCACTTATAACAAAGAATATCAATTTACAGCATTTAGAACAAATCGGATTTCATTTGTGAATTAATTGCTGCCAAACGCACACAAGCACCATCACACCAAAAAAAACACACACACAGAGAGAGAGAGAGAGAGAGAGAGAGAGAGTAATTATTTAGTAACTTGGTAAAATCATGGAAACTCAACCCCAAGTCACCCATCGCTGTAGAAAGAATATAAATTGACGTTGTTAAAGAAATAATTGGTTTGCATCTCATAGATCTCTTGAATGTTGAAAGACAACTTAAAGATGGCCTTTCTTGGCTCACGTGGTATTTAAAACAGCATGCTTGCCAAGCAGCTACGGCCTATGAGATTGACTGGTGGAGAATCCGAAGTACATTCTTTGAAGAACACTGATCTCGTACTTCAATCAAAGTGTTTTCTTCCAGCTTTGATGGTGGAGTTGAAGTCCCCAGCTGGGAAAGACTGAATGACAAAAAGGGGCTAATTTTTTTCGAGTTTTAGAGAATTAAAGGAGGCAAAATGATATCGAATCCATCAACCCAACTTCACAAGGCTCATAGGCTAAAAACACCATACAACTAATACAAAGCTTGAACATTTGAGGGTAAACTGCTTAAGATCCATACGATCAGGTTCTGCTTGTAGAAGGATGCTAAGTGCAAATTTTCTTCTGATGAAAAGCTTCTCCTGTATGTATCTGAGAAAATGTTTGTTGCAAGCCTAAAATAGAAGCAGACAATTTCTTTTGAACCACCATGAGAACTCTTATTTTCTTCTTTCTTTTTTCTTAACAATAACCAAGCCCCATAACTTATCAGACAGTATCTCTCTGACCCAAGTTTTTTGGATTTCAGAAGGTTTGATACCTAGACACACACCCAACCCCACTACTAAAACCTGATTCCATGTTAATATTGATTTTGTGACCTAAAGCTCGTTGTCAGTCTAAATTAGGAAGAACCTTCTAAATTTGGAATTACTTGTGTACCTAGCGTCTCGAGATTTACATGAGAAACCAAATCCAAAACAAAGGGAATAGCCCTACTTTAAACAGGACCATGTTGTAGTCTTTTATCTTGGTTTTATTAGTTCTGAAATTCCTCAAATACTTCAGCTTTCTCAACCAATCAGCTTGCAGATGATTTAAAAGTTATTAGCTTCGTATATCTTCCTTTTAGTTGGACATGGTCTAATTAAGGAATTATCTTCTAATAACTTCTTTGACATAAAATACTGATTATTAAGAGAGGTCAACAAAGAAATTGATCTTAAATCATCTGATGAGGATACTGTGGGGATTATTAAATAAGCCTGTTGGTTGCCACTCCACTGTATTCAACACGTCTCAATCTTTACCTATGATTTGCTCCCTCCCCTTTCAAGCAAGGCTTCATCTTTACATCTAAATTTTTTTGTAATATCCACAAACCAACTCCAAAGGTCAGAAGTGGTGATCATACTCCAGAAGTGGAACAAAATTTTTGCATTGCACTGTGCATGAAGGTAGTAAAGTCACGATCCTTCTTATTGTCTACTCAAATATATCTACACAAAAAGATATACCAACTTTAACTGCTAATTTCTTGTATGACAGCTAAACTAAGTTTCTCAATGCATACATTCACATGAAGCCATACTTATCAACCAAATGGAGGAATCATGAACACCATTTCTATAGATGATAATGCAGAAAGTCGTGAAAACTAGAATTCACCAGAAATTCAGCACTGATCAGTAGATCATCAAACAAGCAGGATCCATTCATCAAGAAAATAAAACAGAAATACGAGAGTTATACTGAACTCACTGGATTTATATGGTAAGCAATACAAACTCACTTGTTATCATGCCCACCCACCATAGTGGCTCATACAAGTATGAGTAACCTCCAACACCTGTCAAATTGGTACATGGAGATTTTTCAATGAGAAAATTATTCGCAAATGAACTTGCAAAATATTAGTCAGCTGACTAATCTAGTCTCAGCAAAAAGGGAAAAGGGAACGATTGAATGGCTACATAGGAAGCAAGCCTGACTTGGCCCAGCTATGAAGCAAAGGTTGAACCCACTAAAGCAATCATACAAAATTGTGCAAGAAACAAAACAGTCATGGTGGATGCACACCATGAAGGATGCCTTTCATGCCCTAGACTAGAGAATCAAAGTGTAGAGCCCGCAGGCCTCATCTTGAGATATCAAAAATTGAAAATCATTTATAAGAGGGAGTTAATTTGTGAAAATAACCACCAACAGGTTTTAGCACACGCAGAAGACATTACTGGATATCAACAAACAAAAAGGCCTTTCCACTTTAGAGCGGCAAAAATATAATTTTGTGGGATTTGAGGTGGTTGTGGTGAGGTGTGTGTGCGCACGCAGGTGGGGGCTTGTTCAAAACTTTGTGGGCCAAGCCAGCCAGCCTTTGTCTCTGCAGCTGCCAACACGTGGAAACAATAAACTTCCTGTCATGCTTCTTCTAATATACAGCTCAATTCTCAATGATTCTATCTCATCATCACCAACCAATTGAGCCATAAGGCATAAAATGGGGGAGATGTAAAGATTTTTTAACTTTGGTAGTATTTGTGTGCAACAAGAAAGATTTAGGTTACTTACACTTGTACATTAACAGCTAACAAGCTACGCGTGATTAAGTATTGAAGGCAAGTAAATTTGGCAATAAAAAAAAATGATTTAAATGATCTGCTGCTTAACAAATTAGTAAACACAATTAATCTATGAATCACAACCCTATTTAGATGCATCCGGACGCGATGAGATAGTTATGACACTAATTGGGCCAGTCTTTGGGCCGCCTGTGTTGTTGGATGTTCAACCATAATGCAAATTCCTGGGGTTATACACTTAGTTCCTCAAATTGGGTCCCTTGTTCACTTGATCTTCACTTAAAGCTAAGTTTAGTCATTAAATTACAAGCATAACTAGACCTAAAACTTTCATCAACTGGAACCCTACATTTTCCATCTTGCACCGATGATGCCAAGTCAAGGCTAAGTCTAACTAACATCTGCAGGAAGAAAACCAATAAAAGGCATAGACTATGGAAATTGTAAAATCAACCAACGAAATTGCTACCATATAGTATCTATCTATGTCAATTGCTTCGCCTACATTGGAAACGATAATTGAAGTAAAAAAAGGGAGTCTTTGTACCTGCCCTAATACCGGACGCACCGGCTTTTTTCAACCCTTTTTTCTTAACAATGAAGCTAGCCCCGATGAAGACGCTCGACGAGAGTGCCAACACCAAGCCCTTGATGTTGTCGGAGGACATGCCCTTGTAGGAGTCCCTCCAGCTGTGAGAAGAACCCTCCATCGCCATTAAAAACAAAAACACAAAACCCTAGTTTTCACAAGTCATTCTAAAAGAACTAATTTTACTTGGAAATTCAAATTCGACGGAGAAATCGAGATTCACAATGAGTGCGTAGGTGAATGTATATATACAACACATAAATGGCGTATATAATAAACATATATACGCCTATATACGGGATTGGGCGAAGAGAGGAGGAGTGAAGATCCAACGACGGTTAAAGGCAGAAGAGAGAGTTTGAGGGTTTTGGTAATGCACAGCTGGGAGTGATGATTTGTTGGCTTGGATCGGAGGAGAGAGAGAGAGAGAGAGAGAGGTCCGAAGAGATGACACATGAAAGAGACGAATACCGTGTGGAGTGCGGGTTTAGCTTTGCCAAACAAGGACTCTTTTCCGGATAAAAAATAAAAAATAAAATTATTACTCCTACTAGAAAAGAGATAATTACCACTGATGATGTAAGTTTTTTTTTTTAATTACCAATAAGATAAGTCATTCTTTTTTTGGTTTACCTTTAGCTACTGTAAGACGTCCCCAAAATTTAAGTTTATTAATAATGAGTACATAAATAATAAATAAGATTTTACAACTATAACCCAAAAGAAATTATATAAATTTTTCTGTTAAATACAATCATTTTCTATAGGGTTGACTCAGTTTCTTTATTCCATCACACGGTCGACCATTCTAGCGGAATTCTGCTCTTCTCCGTAAGCCTTCAAGCCATAGTACTCCTCATGTTCATCTTTATAGTCTGGCATAATACGTCAGAGTCGTAAAACAACATTGTGGTATTATACCAGGTTTACACAAGTGCAATACCGTGAGCGAAAACTCACAGTTGATTACACTACCCAATCTCTAACTAGTAATTCTAGAACAATAAGCTTGAGAACAGTATCGCAGACTTGTTAATGGTAAAACCATGAAATGCAATATGCATGTCCATATAGATCAGAGTAAACATGCACAATAAAAGTAATTCATTCCAGTGTCTTAAAAACAGTAACTCGTATCAGTTTTCTCAAAATAGTGACTTGTATCAATCTCTCATTTTCAGCATTCTTCTTCAAATTTCATTCCAAGTCAATCATCTCACACCACTCGAAAGTTATTGGTTCGGGTACTCCTCCTTTCACCTGGCAGTACCAACCTTTCTGCTCAAGGCCCTAGTTGGTGTGCATCACCGAACTTAACAGTCTATTTGCACAATCTGTCCACCCTGTGACTCACATGACACGGTCCCGGCCACCTTACATTTCCGAACTTAACAATCTGTTTGCAAGATCCGTTCACTGTGTGTTGTGCACGCTTAGCCCAAACATCCAAGTTCTCTCCGCGAACTGGAAGTAGTGCTCTAGCTGCACTACCACATCAAAATCAATCCTTCAAGTTCTCCCCACGGAACTTGAGGTGGCACAAATCCCATTTCATCACATTTCATTTCATTTTCCAAAAAATGCATTTCTCATTTGCAAACTCATTTTCATTCTCATCATTATTCTCTCATCAACTACTATTTCAATTTTCTCATTTATTGTGTTGTAACGTAATGTGTACGTTGTCACACCCTCAATTTTTTAAATAATAAAAAGTAAATATTTTTAGAAATAAAAGTGCCACATTTCATAAATTTTCTTCTTTTATCTCACCACAAGGCTTCTTATAAAAAGGGTATCCGTCTCTTTTTGGAAAGACATGAATTTAAAAGATAAATTGGTTACAGTCTTCCAAATAATTTTAAAAACAATAAGGTTACAAACTCATCTTAGTTTAAAAAAAATACATGATCATCTCTCAAATGAGTACCTACTAAGTTTCAATGAGAAACAATGATCAATGATGCCTTCAAAAGATTTCATGCACTCCCAATGCACTTCATGTTATGCTCCTCATCGAACACCTGAAAATTGATAGGTTGAGCTACACTAGCCCACTAGAAGAAATCTCTAACACAAACTCAATATATGTATGTGGTGCACAATGCAAGTGAGTGAACTTACAATGCATAAGATTGATTTTAAAAGTCCTTCTTCCTTTAAATACATGTCTCGTCTCACACACACACACATACACCCTTGTGCACACCCACCACCATATATACACAACAACACTTGAAAGTCTCAAGCTTATTGGAAATATTCTATATCATTAAATTTCTATTTTGACACTACCCTTAAGATCACCACGACTTTGTTCCACTCTTTTCTTTAACAATCAACTCCTTTACTTTTCAACACATGCAAACATCTAGTCTTTCAATATAACCACACAATTTTCAACTCTACGAATCATAATCAAAGCAACCAAGGGATGTAAAGAACAACACACAACAAACAACACACCACAAACAACACATAACAAACAACACAACAAACATCACCTAATTCCACGAACAAACCCATCAATTAAGAAGTCTAAGAATTAGACACAAAACTCTCCACAATCTTTCTCACTTGCCAAGACTCAACACATCAAGCCTCACATAAACTCATTCGATCAAGGTCATTTTCGTAATTTCACCACAGGTTAAACCCATTTTAGCATCTCCATCAATCTGTGCCTCAACTGCACTTCCAAACTTCCCAATTTCATTGTTATGAAAGCAATTTGAAGAAATGCATAAATATCACAAAAGTCTCAATTTCAACTCAAGTCATAAACTGTGACTTCAACCAAATCATGATTCTCTTTCACCAATCAACTAGATTCAAGATTTATATAGATTATACATTCTAACATAATCAAACATTCAAACATTAATTAGAAGTTTCACCCAAAATTTCGAATTAATGAGCGAAAGCTACAAAATTTCGCAACACATCAATATATCCAAAAATCAAGTTTAGAAATTGGAGATTCATGATCTAAACACATAAATATATGGAGAGAAGAGAGAAATCCCTACTTGACTGGGTTTTGAGCAAAACCCGAACTTCCGAAACTCAAGCTCCAAACTTTCATGTGTCCGTGACGCATTCCTCGTGTAATTTCAGCCGATACATCAACTTCAAATCAAAAAATGTGGAGATGAATCTTGGGAGATGGAGGAGATGATCCCACGAGGTGGAGATGGCCGGACTCAGGGCGGTCGGACTCTCTCTCTCTTCTTCTTCTTCTTCTTTTTCTCTGATTATTCTCAGTCAAAATAAAGGGAAAGTAGGGGGCAGAGGTCACATGGGGGGAAAAGAAAGCATGTCGGCATGCTCTCCCAAAAACCGAGGGAGACTAAAGCAGTACAATTTACTCTGCGCGGTGTTTTAACTGTCCAGGTTTCGATTTCAAAAAAATATCAAAATATTCGTACTGACTTAGAAAATCGTGGGCAACGTCACCGTGTGCTTAGAATCGTCTAGAAAAATATCAAAAGTTTGACACGCACTACGATGCAATCCGGGTTGACATTATCGGATTGATTTGAGTCCCACAACCGTAACAAATAAACTAGTATCACTCACGTAGCTAAAAAAAAATCATATTTCACATCTTTCTTTTATTTATTTATTATTTATTCAATTTTTTTAACACAAAAATTTGCAGTTCTTTACATACGTGCTCAATGGCACATGCTCAAAAATAATGTCGATGCAATATTTTTCAAAAATCTTTTCTCCAAAAATCTTACTGTGTTCACTTCACATTTTTTAAAATTTTTCCAAAAAGATTCTTTCCCCATCTCTCATTTCTCCAATCATTAATCATATTTATCTCTCTACTCATACCCCTCTCTCCAATTATTATTCTCATTTCTCTCTCTATCTCTCTCTCTCTCTAATTATTACTTTTTCCAAAAACTCATCCAAACACTATCTCAAAAATATTTTTCAAAAAATTCTTCTCAAAACTCTCAACCAAACTTGTTTTTCTCTCTTGAAAAACACTACATAAAATTATGCACTTTATTGCACCAACCTTTCCCAAAAAAAAATAATCACTGTGTTTACTTCACATTTCCAAAAAAAAAATTCAGAAAGATTCTTTCACCATCTCTCATCTTTCCAATCATTATTCACATTTCTCTCTTTACTCATACCCATCTATCCAATCATTATTTTCATTTCTCTCTATCTCTCTTCAATTATTACACCTCTCTAATTATTTCTTTTTTCAAAAATCCATCCAAACACTATCTCAAAAATATTTCTCAAAATATTCTTCCCAAAATTCTCAACCAAACCAAGCCAATATTGTTTCTCTAAGAAAATATTTCCACATGAAATCATGCACTTTAATGCACCCACTTCCTCAAAAATAATATAATTTCTTCAGAAATTCAATTTTCTAACAAAAATCCAATTTCTTTCTTTTTCTTTTAAAACTCCACTTATTTCATCTCTAAAAGAAATAAAATTAGTAAACTTCTTTTTCTAGCAATTTCTTTAAAAAGACATTTTTCTAGAAATCTCATGTCCAAAAGATTTAACCACTTTTGTCATAAAACTTTCTTTAAAAAAAAATTTTAAACAAAAAAAAATCTTATTTTCTAAAACTTTCTTTTTTCAAAAATTTTAAACAACTTCTTGTTAAAGTCTTTTTAGCACCACAACACACATTTATTTAAAGAAATATTTCTACAACTCTTTAGTGGAAAATTTCTGGAAAATAATCAATGTTGGAAAATTTTCACCCACACACTTTATTTTTTTAAAACTTATAGTTTTCTAAAAAATAAAACTATTAAATCATGTAAAAACTTTGTTAGTAAAAATTAAACCATTTCTAGAAATTTTAACTTACTAATTTTAGGAAGAACCATTTAATTAGTAACTCAATATTTGAGTCTACTTCCATTAACTAGTTCTTCTAAGAAAAATATTAATTTAGAAATTTTCCAGAGACTTTTATAGAAATCTCATCTAGTAATTACTTCTAATCAACTTAATCTCACTAAATCAACTTCTAATTTCGTGAAGAAACATTCTAATGAGAAATTAATTAGAACCTCTAACTTCTTTTCAACATGAAATCCTCTCTTTTAAACTTTCTTAGAAACTAATATCATGCTTAGTACTATAAAACATACATAAATTAACTCAATCAAGCTTCAAATCCAAGCTTAGAAAACTAATTAAAATTAACTAATTGAACTAGAAATAACTAATTAAAAGATAAGGAGAGTAAACTACCTTGATTTCCGGGTGTAAACCGGAAGCCGAATAGCAATCCTTGGTGTGGAGGCTTCTTAATCTACTTAACTTTCTTACTAATTAACTTAGTAAGAAGTTAATAAGGGTCTAAATAGGTTGACTTTGTGGTGGTAGAAGTAGTTTAGAAGTAGGTGGTTTGTTGGGAATAAGGGGACACAAGTATAGACAAAAAAAGAGTTGTGTTTGGCCAAAAGTGGTATGGCTTTATATAGGCAAAATGTGATCTCCCTCCCACCCTTAAAACTTTTGGCGTGCTCCCCTCCCTCCTTGGCCGATCTACTCTCAAATGGGAGTGATAAATGTGTGCCTTAAATGGCACATGAGTGGTACATGTATAGGTGCAACTCACAACCTATAGTTCTAGGTCCTAAGCAACTTGCAAGTTAAGGAATTGATTGGCGCGTGAAATGGTTGCATTTGAGCGCCTGACTAGGGTAGAATTGGCCTAATTATCATGGATTTAATCCTCATTTTCTATTTAATATGTGCACGTGGTTGCATTGGGTGTTCATGCTTAATTTGCAGGTAATTGAGGTGACTTGGCGCTAACGGAAAGTGTCGGGATGGTCGTGTACGTGGGTTGAGAATTGGAGTGCTGTGGAGACTAAGTGTTGGAGCAGGAGTTAGAGAAAAGATGTTCGGGAGCGCTACCCCAAAGTGAAGGAGCGCTCAAGATGGCACAAAAGGGGCTCCGAAATGAACAGAATGTTCTGGAGCGCTACACCAAAAGTGGTGTAGCGCTCCCGGATTGTTAGAAGTCAATGGTCAACGGGAAAAGTCAACCAGTCAAAGGGGGAGATAAGCAAGCGGTAGCGCTACACCTTTTGGTGTAGCGCTACAAATAGCTTATCTTGGCCAGTGAACGGCAGCGTTCTGGTCGTCCGCAAAATATAATCCTATTCTGTCTCCGATTTTAATGAGAAATTAGAGTTTAGTATAAATACTTATGTTTTAACTTAGATTAGGGTTCCACACTTTTACCTAGGGTTTGTATTTTGAAGTTTTCGGCTACGAATTTTAGTTCTACATTCAGCGTTCTGTGTTAAGTTTTACTTCAAGAATCTCGGTGATGGATTGGAGTATTACGAATCATTAATCAAGTTCGAGTTTTCCCTTGCAATTTACGGTACCGTTATCTATTGTTTTTCCTATCCTATACTTCAAGCATGCATAGATCTAGGGTTATTTTGATTCCAATTATTTTTATAAGCATGAGTGAGTAGTTGTTTGAGTGCAACTGCGGGGCGAAGGTGCCAACATCTAGGCTAAGCAATATTTCACCTCGGGGCCGAATTAAGTCAATTTTCGAGCAATTTTGAGAACTTGAAACTTATCTAACAAACTAACCCAGGCATTACGGAATTTGAATGCGCACGGAATCTGGTGACAGGTGGTACGCATTTGTTAGGAAGCTTTTCTCGTGTCTTAAAATCAGCAAAATGATTAATTGTGGCCCGAGTAAATATTGGTTTGGCTAGGTGTGAGCGCTGGGTTCCCACAGCTGCGCTCCTTTCATTAATTGGCAGTTTATCAGTTAAATTAGCTTAGTAATTAGTTAATTAATCTCATAAAATCTAAGGGGTGGCTACCTAAGAGCCGTTGAAACTAAAACTCCACACTTTTGAGTCAAACACCGTTAGCCGTCTCTGTGGTTCGACTCCGGTACTTCCGGATTTATTGTGCTACACCGGTCAAGAGTCCAACGCTTGGGACGCGTCTTATTTTTAGTCACCTGGTCGGTCAAGCAGGAATCTTGGGGAAGTAATTGGGAAGTAACATGGGGTGGTGGTGTAGGAGAAAAAATAAGCCTTTTGTTGTGTAGGTTTTTGCATGGTCACCTTTGTTATGGGGGTGTTTTTAGGAGCTTATACACATAATATGCATGTGCTAGCGAAGGCTAGCTTCTATAGGCTCATATAGGAAGAATATTCTTCCTTAAAAACATGGAACCATGTTTCATGAGACCTTGGAGACCAAGTTTTCTAGTATACTTTAGGCATAGGCTTGTAGCATGTGCTTATATTCAAGCACACAATGCATGTGCATGTCAAACTAGGCTTTAACGAAAGAATCTTGGGTAACTTTAGAGCAAAATTGGTCACCCTTCCCCCCCCTCTCTCTCTCTCTCTCTCTCTCTCCATGTGAAAGAATTTCTAGGAAATTTCCCACATTAATGAAGCATATGCATCTAAAATACTTGGAGGGTAAGAAAACCTACTAAGAGGGTTTTAAGTGCTAGTTATACACACACATATATTCTAGCACAAAGAAAATAATTATTGGCCCAAAATAGTATTTCCCAAAATAATTTTAAGAAATTTATTAGAGAAAATATGAAAAATTCATTTTATAAACGAAATTTTTATTTAGCAAAAAATTAGGGTTGTTACAGGTACACTTTTCTATTATAGGGTTTTAGTGGATTATACACTTTCATAGGGTATCCTAGGATTTTAGGCAATTTCACAAGGTACCATATGGTTTAGGCTTAGGGTGCACTTTCCTATAATAAAGTTTAGTGGTTTAGACACGTTCATAGGGTACCCTAAGGTTTTAGTCACTTTCATAGGGTACCCTAGGGGTTAGGTTTAGGCACTTTCATAGGGTACCCTCCGATTTAGGTATTAGGGTGCACTTTCCTATTTTAGGGTTTTTAAAATTTAAAATGTAAAATAGAGAAGGGGGGGTACACTGTCGGGTAATCTTCGAAAAAATTGATCTACTTGTGCTTTTTTGGAAATATAACTTCTTGATAATTATGTTCGAAAAAGTGGATCTGCTGGGAATTGGCTCAATAAATACACAGGGAGTCTTTATCGATCCCATCCGCAATACTCCGGTTGTGTTTGGTTTGGATTTTGATTTTTGTAATGATTAGAGAGAGAAATAGAGATGATAATTAAAAATACGGGTTAATGATTACAGAGAGATAGAGATAAAAATGTTAATATTTAAAAATAGGGGAAATAATTGGATAATAATTGAAAAACCCAAAACGAACAAGGCCTCCATGTTCTCTCCCAGCCTCACCTTGGTTTTTACACTTTAGAAGAGGTTTAACTATCTATATAGTCCTTGTAAAATAGTCACCGTTTCGTTTTTGTCCTCGTAAAATTTTTTATTTCAATTTTACCGTTACACTTTGTGACAAACTTCAATGTTACTATAGACACTAAAATTTCATCATGGCTTAAGCACCATCCAATTAAATTGAGATGAAATAAATAATCTTAATTTATCAAAGTCAAAATTGGTCAAAAAAGCTTGCAAATAATTTTTTGGCTCGGCAAAGTATGAGTTTAAAAGATGTGGGCTAGACAAAAAGAAGGTGGGCCCACTCAATCGGCCAGACGAACCATCAAATTGGGTCAACCCATGAACGCAGGCCCAACCAAATTATCCTGGGCCAGAAAAATATTTATAAATATGTGTTGTTATATACATATATATATATATATGTATATATCTTGACACAATTTATTTTCATAAAGAGATGCCCATTTATTCTTATGGAAAGAGTCAATCAAGAATAATATATATGTGCATATTTGACCTGATTTATTTTCATAATAAGAGGTCAATTTACTCCTACAAAAAGAATCAATCAAAGACAATATATATGTATATATTTGACTTGGTTTATTTCCATATTATGAGGCCAATTTACTCTTATTTAGAAATAAAATCAATCAAATGAGACCTTCCCAATTAAAGACCCCTCTCCTTAAGCCTATAAATAGAGATTCTCGTTAAGAAGAAAGACAACATCTTTAGGCAAGGAAATTGGAGAGCGCTCTCAAGCATTTCTCAAGGCTTCTCAAGTTCTTCTCAAATCCCTCAAGCTCTTATGGAGAATCAACAAGCACCCAAAGCTACGTGCCGGTTCATCTACAACAACAACGGTCTACGCATCAGCTAGCAAAGATCGCGCCTCAAATTCATTGTTTGTTTGAGGTAAAGCCGTTCAAGCCCTTGATCAAGCTTCGCTCCTTCAAGCTTTTCCACTCAAAAAGTTGAAGAAATCATCAACTGTTTCAATCCCACAACAAGCTTCTACAGCTGTTGGGTTGCGACTTTATTTGAAGATCTACACGTCAGCTAGTGAAAATTGCACCTCAAATTCTTCGTTTGTTCGACATAAAGCCATTCAAGCCCTCGATCAAGCTTTGCTCCTTCAAGATTTTCGACTCAAGAAGAAGAAATCATCTACAGTTTCAATCCCACAACAAGCTTCTACAGCCGTTGGATTGCAACTTTAATCAAAGATCTACACGTCAGCTAGTGAAGATCGTGCCTCAAATTCATCATTTGTTCAATGTAAAGTTGTTCAAGCCCTCGATCAAGCTTCTCAACTCGAAGATTTGAAAGAACTACCAACTGATTCAATCCTACGACAAGCTTTTATAGTTGTTAGGTTGCACCTTCAACTTCGGAGATCGAATTAGAGGATACTTCGCTCTTTTTTCTGTAAAGAGCACTCATTAAAGGAATGTACCCATTTTAATTTAAATCAATAAAAAAATTATTTTGTTAAAGAGGGTAGAATCCAATTACATAGAAAAATACTCAAGCACGGTACGAACCACATGCTTAGCTTGGACACCACGTGAGAGTGGCTCAGTTCGGGGGGACCATAAGAAGGTGCCTCGGATTATGACCAAGCAGGGTAGGCCAAGTGTGCAGCCAAGATAGTACCATGGAATGGTGGCAGCACCATGAGAAGGTGCACGAGGCCAGTGCCGAGCTAGGTATTTGGTCGGCAACATCATGTAAGGATAGGCAAGTTTATTGACAAAGCTAACCGCATATGTGATAAGGTAACGGGTCATTCTAGAGGGATCTAGAATAGCCTCTTACGTGATAAGGGGTAAATCTTAAGAATAAAAGGATTATCATTAAGCTTCCATATTGGGCAAGAAACTCAATAAGGATACAAAACATTGGCAAGAAGGGAATTCTGATTGTATTGCCATATGGGACGAATCCCATAAGAGAAAGGACTCCTAACTTAAAGAGGATTCCGATAATGGCAAGGATTCCTAACGTGGAAGGAATCTTTGTAGAATAAAGATTGTGTTTCTATATGAAACGAGTCCATATAGGAAAGGACTCCTAATGTGAATATGATCTTTGGACAACAAACACCCCACATCTATAAATAAGGTGCAATACCCATGAACAAAGGTATGTGGTAATTCGTGTTTACATGTTTTATGGTTTCCTCCTAGTACGTGATGCTGACTTAAGTATCGGAGGGTCTTTGCCGACGAGAGGCAAAGGTGCTCTAACCGTTTATTGTATTGCTAGGCTACGGTTCCGGCGAAAGTGCATATTGTTGATCTCATAAAGGCGTGGAAATAGCTTACCCAAATTTTTTTCCTCTACATTTGTGCATCTTTTTCTTGTCTTCATTTCAGGACTCAAAATTTGTGTGTTACAATTACCCTTTGTCCTCGTAGAATTTTTTTTTCTTCAAATTTACTGTTACACTTTGTGATGAACTTCAATGTTACCATTTTTCGTCCACAAATGGACAAAAAATTCATACGTGGCGAATAGAAGTCCCACTTGGACACTTTTTTTAGTCTGATGACACCACTAAAAAAACCTCTTGAACCCATTGGTCATATGTTTAAACTACATCCTATGGTTGGCATGCGTCCAGCTCAACAGCTGCTAGGTAACTAAAGTAGAGAAAACACACCTACCCTATAATGTTCCCCCTTTTTTCATCACTCTCTCCTTTCCGAACCCATACACGGAGAATACATGCTACCAGTACAATTTTTTTTCCTCAAACCCACATCTCCTTCTATAGTCCCATCTATAAAACAAAACGGCCACATCTCTTCCATGGACAGGAACAGAGGATGGTGATGCGGCAACAGTACCACGGCTAGTGCGTTTTGGAAGGCTCGGATTTAATCCAAATAATAGATGGTTCAAATTTAAAAGAGATAGATTAAATCTGAGCCATCCAAAACAAAGATGGATGGCTCGGATTGCCACAACATCATCCCCGAGTCTCTCTTTTATCTCGACTCTTTATTTTTTTGTTATTTGTAGGTGGCAATTCTGTGTTAGAAAAATAAAATTGTAAAAAAATATTAAAAAATATATTAGTTCGGTTCATTGAAACATTCTTCATTTCCAAAAAGAAAAAGATAAGCAATGATCGAGGATCTAGGATCTTGTAAAGAGCCCATCCAGCCGTCCATTTCAACACGAACGGTTCAGATTTAATCTAAACTCCTATTGATCCGATTCGTCCATTGTCAAAATGGACGACCAGATGAGGCTCCTTACAAGAACTCGTGTCCTAAATTATGACACCACTCATTATAACTTACAAAGTCGCCACTGACCCAAATTCACAACTATTTGTAGTCATTTGGCATAAATTCCTGGAACTAACTTATTATAATTTTAATTTTTCTATTTATGTAGATTAGGGAAAAAAGAAAGTATGTAAATCATGATTAAATGTTGAATTAACTTTACAATCTCTCTCTCTCTCTCTCTCTCTCTCTCTCTCTCTCTCTCTCTCTCTCGGTAAACCACTGCATGGCGCCGATGGAGGTTGAGATGCCGGAAGACCCCCTTCAATCAGTGGCATAGCCAGAAAATCACACGAGTGAGGGCACGATTAGACCATAAATGCCAGCAATTTGTAGTGTAAAAATGTGCCTCAACCTATTTGGTTGTACCCTTTGAATTCCAATGAGAGGTCTGTGGTTTGAGTTAGTTGACAGATTTCCAACTCTCTTTAGTTGTTAACACACTAATTTTTTCACTAACCCTTGTTGATGTATATCGCAAGGAAAAAAAGACTTACATTTTATGATAATATAGTGATTATAAATCCATAAAAACCTAATAGTTTCGAGGCAAAAATTCAATGAATTGAAGTTTGTTTGCAATAGTTAGTTATTCAATGGTTCTAGGGTATCTCTATGTGGTGCTCCAAAATCCTTCTCTATGATCTTTTTTTGCCCGGCATTCATCATCTCATAGTTGTGGGCCTGTTCCCACACTGGTCTAAAATCTCTAAAATCTAGTGTGGGCCTGTTCCCACACTGGTCTGGGAGTGGCTCCGCCACTGCCTTCAATTCAAATCAATCTACAAATACTAGCACTCCCTCATCCAAAATCCTACCTTCATATCCCTCCACCACAACTACGCCCATCCCAACAAATGAGTCCACTGCCGATTTGTTTTTCCTCCATTTTTTCTGTTTCTGTATCTGTTTTTCCTCCATTTTTTTCGTTTTTGTATTGATTGAGTCAATCGTCTGGTACATCCGAAAAATAGCTTGGTACGACCGAAAATAGTCTTGTACAGCTGGGATAGTCTGAGATTAGTCAAAAGTTATCAGAATGGAATTAGACGGACCGGTACGACATCCACACCCTTGGGCGAAAATCACTTCGTGAGAAATACGTGCTTGAAAACTCAGATACTAAGACAAGTCATGCTACAATGTGCACTTCTCAATATGAGATTTTGTGACTCAAAATATGAGATTTTGTGGTTTTAAATGTGAGATTTTGTGGTTGGAGATATAAAGTGCATATGGTATGCACACTCATATGAATAGTCACAAAATCTCATATATTTTCAAAAAATCTCATATTTGGAGCCACACAATCTCATATTTGGACTCATTCAGATTGCTACAGTAACTACTACAGTATTGCTACAGTGCCACAATCTCATATTTGGAGCCACAAAATCTTATCTATTTCCAAAAAATCTCATATTTGGTGCCACAAAATTTGATATTTCGAGTCACGAAATCTCATATTTGGTGCCACAAAATGTCATATTTTGGAGCCACGAAATCTCATATTTGGTGCCACAAAATCTCATATTTTAAGTCACAAAATCTCATATTTGGTGCCACAAAATCTCATATTTGGAGTCACAAAATCTCATATAGTCAATGGTCAAAGGTGGCATAAATCCCCACATATCATATGTGGCGCAATCTCAGTTGTCCATCCATATGGGGTGCATACCGTATGCCATATCATATTTGGAGCCACAAAATCTCATATTTGGAGCCACAAAATCTCATACGAAACGGAGGAAGAGGAAGGAAACCCACCAACTGAGTTTTCAAGAAACCAAAGAAATCCAAATCCAAGAACTAGGCGTTTTTTGAAGGGTACGCAGAGGCAACTAATAAGCCCGAATTATTGACACATAAAATCTCCATTTTATATCTTTTTAGTTTTAAAATGCGCGTAATTGATAAAAGATATTATATTTTTGGTTTCATCCACTTAATTATTTATTTTGCAGGAAAAAGATGATAACAACTTATGCTTCAGCCGTTGGATTCGCTAATATTCGGCTTCAATTAAAAGAGGCAGGTCCGGCTAGCGCATGTATTTGGAGGGTCAATATTATTTTACTTGGTGTGTAAGCAAAATCCAGAGCCAATCTTGAAAACGGTATTCACGTGCAAAGCGATATGGAAAGTATTGAGCAAGAGTTCCACTAGTTTGGAAATGAAATTGGAAGAATTTCCGAGGAAGAGTTACATGGTAATATACTAAGGAGAAGTTGATTTTATTGGAAAAGGATTATACTTTCCCAATGAGTTGATTTGTTGTATCTAAAGTATGAGTATTTTAGAAAGGAAAAAAAAGATATAGCAATTGATTGAGAAAGGAAGTATTTACACAAGGTATGTTGGGCAATGTGGCTATATAATAAATGGGAGAGGACTTTGGCTGGAGATATCACGAACGGGAAACAGAACAAAGGCAACAGCAGTAGGGTTTCACTTGTCCCACGGCAAAGAAAAAAATAGAGAACACGGTTGGAGCAGTAGCAAGAAGCACAATTTTATTATTTGTAAGCAATATTGTTACAATGGAGTTTTATTATTATATGAATTCGTTTGCATACTCCATGAGCGGCTAGTCATTTAAACTAGGGTGGAGGATGAAACCCCATGTCTAGTAGTGGTTAAATACAAACTCTTGGTTAATTTTTCTTAATACATAATTTAATTGAGTAATCGTTCTTACCTCCTTTTAATTTAATTTAGTGGTTTTGGATATGGATTCAATCATGTTTTTTTCCATGATTTGAAACTACTGATTAATTATTTTGCCTGGTTACGGAATTTTGATTTCAAGTGTTGGATATCCATTGTGATTTGTTTATTAACGGATACATCAGATTTTTCAGGTCTTGAACTTTGAGGCAAGGAAGAGCATACATTAGATTTTTCTTTAAAACGAGCTTAACGAAGAAATTTTCCACAGTAAGAGAGTTTAGCCACCAAATTACTGTGAAGAAAGTAGAAAAATAAATCACGAGTTTGTTAAAAATCACTATGAATACATGGGCGTGGATTCCGAAACTCTAGTTATCTTATCCAACCGGTAATCTTCACTTTCTTTTCTGTTAATTTTTAATTATTTTTCTTTCGTCATTCTTAGTTTAATTTTTAATTTAGAAATCAACTCACAACTTTTTGGAACTAGGTTAGGGTTCAATCGGTTTAAATTTGTTTAGTTTCCTATAAAAAAAAAAACACACAAGTCCCTGTGGGTTCGACCTCGCTCTTGCAAAACTATACTTCGGTACGATTCGTGCGCTTGCGAGTACTTTAAAATTTCACAACAGCAACAGAAGACTATGATCCAGAGATCCTTGAACCAGAGGTTTGATGAGTAACAGAAGTCGCTTGAGTGGACAGAGATCCATGCATGTTCGTCGACTTCTTTGATTTAGGTATATGAGAAGAGGAGTTGTCTAGTTAGGACTCTACTGAGTCAAAAAAAAACAAAAATGATTATGCCACAAACAACCACAACTCTATTCACATGGGATGTGGGTCACACATGGGCCCCAAACCCCATGTGAATGGGGTTGTGATTGTTTGTGGCACAAAGTTTGTGTCACTATTATTATTCGTCAAAAAAATGTCTAGGTGGGACTCTGTTTGTCACGTACGGAGTATGAGTTTTCCATCCATTTGTTGACGGAAAGGGTAACATTGAAATTCATCACCAAGTGTAAAAGTAAAATTGAAAAAAAAATTAGGAGGATGAAAATGAAATGGTGACTATTTCATAGGGACCATATAGGTAGTTAAGCCTAAAAAAATATATTAATATTAAAAGAAAAATATATTATTATTAAAAGATGGGGAAATTTCATTCTTGGCCCTTTATAAGTTCTATGATTATTAGCTATCTTTTAGCTGCATCCAAAGATGGGCTCCCAAAAAATAGATTATAAATTCAATTCTAAGGTCTATACATAATTCTAATTGAGATCTATTTTTCACTCCTAGAGCTTATTAATTTTAGATAGAACATTCGCGCTCAGTGGGCTAGAAAGAGCCCGCTAAAAATTCTTTATCTTAATTTTCAAAATTGTATAATAAAAAAATATTCAAAAACTTTGGGTCCTACTTGGAGATAGCTACAATGCTACCTAAATTTAGTTAATATGGTAGAAGTCATGCTTAAGAGCCACTCTTGGGAATCCCCCCATGTAATAGATTAGGATTGAACACAATAATTGAGCAAATAACTAGGTAAATATTTGTTGGGTTTTTGTCTCCCATGTGAGGGAGAGGTGTGCGAAGCATTGAATCCCTCCCCACCTATTTTATCCTTATGTATAGAGAGATAGGGTGTGTGTGCGCACATTGTGTGAGGCAGAGAGAGGGTTGAGAGGGCTGTGAGCTCTCTCCTTTAGGAGGGAGGGCTCTTCCTCGAAGAGCTGTCGGAGCACACGGTAAGCGAAGAGGTGAGTTTGAGCGCACGGAATGCCGGTTTGTGGCTCTTGGGAGAGGTTTTTTCATGTATTTGTATATGGATTGTGAATATATAGAATACGGAGTTTTTCCTCATATCATTGGTGTGCTTGTGTGAGTTGTGTGGCCCGGGACGATCCCAACAATATTATGAGCTATTTTGAGAGCCCATTGTAAATGCCCTAAGCAAATATATATTTTTTGTTTGTCTTTATTGGAATTTTTCCGCATTTGTTATTTTTGGATTAAACTTTGGTGAACTATTGATTTTTCTCAATAACAGGAATTGGAAAACTAAAAACAATATTTATTCAAACTTAAAAAGTTTTGGATAAAGATAAAAACCAGTCTAAAAGCCATATTTTTTGCTTTATTCAAAATAAATTGAGTTTAAATCATGATTTTTACTTTCTCGATTCCTCTTGTCGAGAAAAATCAATAATGCACAAAAGTTTATTGAGAAAGTAATAAATGCAATTTTTTTTTAATAAAGACAACAACAACAACAACAAAAAAGGTCAAATGACTCATTTAGTCAAAACAACCTAGGTTTCCATAGTTTCTATTTGAGCAATTGACACAAGGGGGCGACTCTAGGAAATCATGAGTACAGGGGTCACTTATTACGAGCTATATCAACACACACTCTTATTTGGACGTGTATGATATATATATTCTTATAAAAATTACTATTTTTTTATAAAAGTTACGAGACACACCAAAATACTACAAATCATATTGCTGAAAAGTTACGAAAAACTAAAAAATGTTACGATTGCCAATGAGGTGGCACAATCTGAACCATACAATAGGTGTATATGGTACATACCTTTAAAGAATGTGTATTGTAGTTATTTCCTTTGTTTTGCCACTTATTAACCAAATTGCAAACTCCCAAATCCACGTATTTCACGAAAAATGGTATTGGGGTTGTTTCTCTTTAAAATTGTCCTACAAAAAGTATAGGATTTTTCAAGAATCTTATTTTTACATTAATTCCCTATACAATATTCAACTATTTTTTTTTAATTTTCATTTCATCTTTCTTGAGGCCTCCTTTGGGTAAAAAACCAAAAACCGGTTTTTTAAAAAACCATTTTGTCCTTATTCAAATTTTTTTTTTTTTTTGCATTAGTTTGTGTCAAGATTTTATGGTTTTTGGATTCCTCTCGATGAGACGAATCTAACAAGTATAAATTTATAGTCAAAACTCAATTTTTTTTTAATAAAGCCAAAATAGGTCCAATTATTCAACTATTTTGGCTTTTTTTTTTGGGTAAATTAGCTTGAAAATAAAAGGGGCTAACCGAATGTACAGCCTACAAGGGCATCCCCCAGGAGGAATAAAAGAAAGAAAAGAAAAGAAAAACATAAAAGAAAACAAAATATATAATGGCCAAGTGGCTACATAAGCTCAAAAGAAATAGGGACAACATGCGAATTGTTGTGTTTCAACGCCCTCTAAGAGAGGGATAAGAGCACAAGTACAAAATGATGAGCATTGAAGTATATCCAGCATGGACCGCAAAGCGTGCATGTATGGTTGCATGGTTCTTCCAGGGGGAGCTTGATTAAGTCCAGATGAGTTTGGGTCATAGGCCAAATTGGGAAGCTCGACTAGAGGACAACCCCCTCTAGCTAGGCTAGCAACCCAACGCAGTGGGCAAACAAAATTATCTAAGATGAAGTGATTCCCAGTGACAGCCCCACTGGGAAAACAGTATTTTGTACATGAAGTTGAACAACATTCCTTTGAACCAGTGCTGCCATATTCTAAGGAAATTTGGACAGCACTTTGCTTGAATTATGACAAACCAGAAACAGTGTCTGCTCAAATAACAACAGCCAAGACAATCACAAACTGCAGCAGTAAGGATACAATCTAAACAATAAGGGTACTAGCCTAGCTAAATAGGCTCAATTGGATAACAAAACTGAGCTGCAAATGGATACGAAATGCAGTAAACTGCAGTGGTAAATGCACAGCACAAGACCATAGGTACAGATATCAAACTGCCATCAAAATGCATCACAGGACAGCCAATCAAAACTGTGCTACAAACTGAGTTCAAAATACAGTAAACTACAGCAGTAAATGCAGGTAAGGCTCAGATTTTCAACAAGATTTAATCTAGATTTTCAGATCACATAAAAAGGTAAATGTGATGCATAAATTAGGCGAAATGGGAATGAAAAGAAATCCCTACGGCTAATATGTACTCTCACACTACATACACCCTCAAAAAAACCTCACCCTCCCACTCCCTTTTCACACTTAGCCACAGGACCAAGGGTTCCAACTCCCTCCACTAATTCCTCACAAGACAGCTCCCACTACATATTATCTCCTCTCTCAAGGAATTGATGGGGTTCATAAAAATTTATGGTCAAAACTCAATTTTTTTGGCTTTGTTTCTTCAAAAAAATTTAAGTTTTGACCATAATTTTATACTCGTTAGATTCGTCTCGTCGAGAGAAATCCAGAAACCACAAAATCTTGATGCAAAACTAACGAATGAAAAAAAAAAAAAAATTGAATAAAGACAAAATAATTTTTTAAAAAACTGGTTTTTGGTTTTTACCCAAACTAGGCCTGACTCGGTGAACATTTTTCGAGAATAATTTTCTTTTGTGCCAAACTTTTTCGAGTGAATGGAGCCATACTTGAGTCAACAACATGTTTTTATCGGGCTCAAATTAATTAATAGAAATTCAGAGTTTTCTATAGAAGTCAACATTCATCTTGAAACCGATCGACGACCGGCCGAGGACAGGACATTTATTTATTCAGATCAATGCATTCAAATGTTTACAATTTTGACCATGATTATGATCACTACATAACATCCTCGGATAGAAAAAGAATCAAATAGCCGAGGCAGGTTGAGTTCTCAAACGATCAAGAAATACATAATTGAAGGTATTTACAAGCAAGGAGATATTGGTTGTAGAAAGAGGTTATTACAATATATAATTCATGCGTTCCATTAAAGGTCGAGGGGAGATGAAAAACCTCCCCTTAACGACCTTTTTTTCTTCTTTCAAAACTCCCCATGCTTAGGGCGAGAGCTTTAGGCCAAAGGAGAAGACAAACAATATGAACATAGCCGATAAAAAACCATGGCCTTGTTTGGTTTTGGTCTTGAGACCCAAATTTAAAATTTTTACCCCTATTTTCCTCTAATTATTATCTCTATTTCTAATTATTATCTCATATTTTCAATCATTTCTCTATTCTCTCTATCTAATTGTATTACCCATATTTCCAATCATTGCTCATATTTCTCTCTCCACCGAAAACCTATAGCCAAAACCCAAACTGAACAAGATCCATAATTCACATGGTCTGAGAAGTCGTAGATAACAAACCAGGAATATGACGAGTAGCTTGGTTAGGGTATTATTTATAGTAGTGGGAGTGGTTAAAACGCCCCAAAAATTCAATTCGTAATCACAAAATTTTCAAACAATTGCTGAATAAATTTTTACATTTAATTAAAATGGAGTTTATTACAATTGAGAAATTCCGCTATGGCTTCAACTTTTCTCCACATTTTCTAGCGTCATTGGGAGTTCTGTCATCTTGAAACACTTGCGGCTCGATTGGATGCCGGATTAATTTTCGAGGTATTATATATGGATAGGGTATAAGATAGTAGGGGGTAATAAATATGGAGGGTGACCCTACAACAATGTGACATTTATGGAAGGGAGATTAAGTAACACTTGGTTTGGATGATTTTGGTAATGGGTATTGGGTATTGAGCCAGGAAGGAGAGGGGTATTATTTTGGGCATTTTGGTAAATTGACAAGGGGTATTAGGGGGTTTTAAATATGGACAACCCCTGGGCTGTCCATAAAAAACACCCTAGCAGGGGTGATATTTAGTTTGGTTGATAAATAACACTCCTACACTTTTTGTTGACAAACCATTCCATATGGGTGGATCCGGGCATAAATAACACCCTCCATATTTATGCTCCCTCCAATGCCCCATCCAAACGAGCCACTGGGGATAAGTGTAGGGCAACGTAGCACCACGAGCTGGCAGATGTCCAATAAAATACAACAAAATATCCATTTTTTGACATTACGAAAATCTACGATAACCTGTAAATTAGTCACGTAATTGTGGTGTTGAACACATAAAAGGACGTATAAACATCCTTTAATGTTTTTCTGAAACTCACTAGCCACTAAGAGCATCTCCAGTGCAGTCTTTAAAATTGGCTTCTAAATTAACTCTTAAAGTAGATGTAGAAGCAAAAGAGGGTCCAATTTTGCATGCTAGAAATTGCTAATTTTGGAGTGGGAGGGGCCAATGAATTCTCTCTCTCCCATTTCTGGCTCTTAGGTTTCTTCGAATCGTCACAAGAGGAACGTTGCACTTTCTTTTCTTTTTTTTTAACGGAAGAATGTTGCACATTGAATGAATTAACATTGCATCCTTTGAGACCAACCATTGCTCCTTAAATAAAATTTTTTATTTCAAAAAAAATAATCATTGTTCCTTAAATGAAAAAGTATTGCACCTCGGGTGATTGGCATTGCACCCTTTGATACTAACCATTGCTCCTTCAATAAAACTTTTTATTTTGATAAAACTAAACCGCTGCTCCTGAAATAAAAAAGATGTTGCACTTTTAGTGAATTAACATTGCACCCTTTACCCAGTTTTCCAAAAGATTTTAGCACCCAATTGCTAAAATCATCATATTTCAAATAAAAAAATGAAGTGATTTTGTGTATCATTTTTCGATTTTTTTCGCATCAAATTAAAGTACTTGAGGAGTTCTTTAATTTGGTGCCAAAAAAATTGAAAAATGATACACGGAACCATTTCATTTTTTGATTTGAAATATGGTGATTTTAGCAACTGGGTGCTAAAATCTTTTGAAAAACTGGACCTAAGACATAACCATTGCTCCTTAAATAAATTTTTTTATTTGAAAAAAAATAAATCACTGCTCCTTAAATGAAAAAATATTGCACCTTGGATGAATAACCATTGCTTCTTAAATCAACTATTTTATTTTGAAAAAATAAACCACTGCTCCTTAAGTCAACTTTTTTGTTGGGGGAGAAAAAACACCAAGCACCCTAATTATTGAGTAGTAAATTTCAGCTCTGGATTTATTCTCTGGGTTATGGATCATCAGCCACATAAATTAAGGGTTTTGAGCTATGAAAACACCAACACCTCCTAGAACAACAAATCGTGAAGAGATAGAGAGAAAATTATTCGTTTTGTTTCTTCTTCTGTTTTTCCGGGTTCTTGCATTTTTTAGTAATTGAAGTGGTGTATTAAGAAATATTGTCCCATATTGCCTAAGAGTGAAATGAGTGATCACTTAATATATGTTGAGACCTCTCCACTCAATTAGTTTTGAGATGGATATAAAATTTCTACATGATGAAATGGGGTTTATGAAGAAATTGGGGAAGAGAAGATACGGAGAGTTGAAATTGTTCATTTTGTTTCATATTTTTTCCTGGAATTTTGCATTTTGGGGTTATTGAAGCTCTAATTGACTATTTTGGGGTTTTTGAAGCTCTAATTTATTGTTTTGGGGGATGGATTTGTGAAGAAAACGTGAGGGGAGAAATAGGCAAGCTTGAGAAGAATTGAAAGAAGGGAATACTGGGGTTTGTTTTGTGAAGGTAACTTCATTCAAGGGCATTTAGGTCAATCCATGTTTGTCATGCCATGTTATGGCAAATATATGAATCACTCTGTTTGGTTGAGGGTTTTTTAGAAGAATATTTTGAGAATATTTTTTAGATAGTATTTGGATGGGTTTTTGGAAAAAATAATAATTAGAGAGAGATAGAGAGAGAAATGCAAATTAAAGATTGGAAAAAGGGTATGAATAGAGAGAAAAATATGATTAATAATTGGTAGATGAGAGATGGAGAAATAATTTTTTTCAATTTCTTTTTTTGAAATGTAAAGTGAACATAGTTTTTATTCCTCTTTCCATTGATTGATGATTCTGAATAATTGAGCCTAAATAATAACCCAAACGCAATTTTTTGCCCTTATAATGACTGTCTAGCAATTTTTTAACATAACGCCTAAAACCCTCCTTCTTAAATTGCTTTTGATTCGATTTTCTCAATTATTATTCCTATTTTCAAATATTATAATGACTGTCTGGCAATTTTTTAACATAACGCCTAAAACCCTCCTTCCTAAATTGCCTTTGATTCGATTTTCTCAATTATTATCCCTATTTTTAAATATTATTCTCATTTTTTCTCTTTATCTCTCTTTAATCATTATTCAGAATCACACGCAATTTTTTATCGGTCAAACATCAATAATTTTTAATAACCCAAACGCAATTATGAACCCTATAACCACTGTCCGGCAATTAACCGAAAATTAGAAAAGACAAATATCAAATGTGAGTAATTTAGGAAGGAAGGGTTTTAGGTTTTACATATGCGAGACAGGAAAGGCAAAAACATGGTGTGTCAATAGCGGCTCTCATCGGTTGCCATTGTCAAAAGCACAAGCAGCGCGGCACGGCGGCGTATCTCCGTGTAGACATTTCGAAACCTCCTCTCCGCCGCCGCATGAAAGTTATCGGTTCAGGAGAGACAATCTAGGCGCCGAATAACGTGGAGGAAGAGATGAAACTTAAAGCAGAACAAGAGACTGTGACGAACGGGGAAGTAGACAACAAAAAAGGGGAAGAAGAAGATGCACTGGAAACTTCGTCTGGTTCCGATTACGAAGAAGATGATGCGGTACTTATTACTATTTTGTGTTTTTATACTTCTATTTACTAGGATGGGTTTATTTACTCGAAGTTTGAGTTAGTTTATCTCTTATTTGAGGAAAAGGTTTTCATTTGATATGAATAATTGGGAAAAGCTAAATCTTAACGTAAATTAAAGTAAGAAAGTTTGAAGAATAGTTGTGAACTAAAGTATGATCGAAAAGTTTAGCCACCCTCAATTTGAGTAAAAATTGGAATGAACTTAATTTGAAGTGGGTTAGAGTCAAAGAATGTAGTGAGCGCGAAAAAAAAAAAAAGTTTAAGGGCTGGAGATGTTCCTAGTGATTTAGAATGTTAGATTACTATTAGGGGCATGGGTAATAGGTATTGATTATGCTTCATCAACTTGAACCATGGATTGGGCCATTTGTTATCATCTAAATTTGAGGAATTCTGAAAAATTCCCCAACTTGGTATTTGGGTCAGTGTTTGTTTCTATTTAGGATGAGTTATCACTGAAGCTTATGCTCAAATGAGCTTAAGGATAACTATGGGGCTTTGTTGAGGTCATCTCCTTTTAATGGTCTTTTGTTTTCAAAACATAGTGAAACGTTTTATAGTTTGATTCCAATTAATTATGTGCTGTTTTTTTGGTTGCGCAAAATTCTACTTTTGGCAGGGAGCTTTGTGTTTTTGATTTTGACAGAAACATTATAGTTTGGATTCAATAAATTATGCTTCACATTTTAGTTGCAAAAGATTTGAGCCTTGCAATGAGGATTACCAGCTTTGGGTTTTGATTTGGACTTTTGTAGCGTATCTTGATTTTTCTGACACATATAGATTCCAATGGTATGATAAGGCTTAGATTTTTTGATGCCAGTGTGCCTGACCATATTTTGGAACAGTTCTCTCCTATATGTATTGTATGATCTTCGTATGTTTTGGGTGGTCAAAATTCTGTTTCTGTGGCTCTAGGATTTGAGTGAGGACGATGATACGTTGACAGAATCAGGATCAGAAGAGAGTGAATTCTCAGAAAATGAGGTACATGATAATTCTACCATCTTAAATATTAAGAAAATAGTACTTATTTTCTACTATCCCATTTTCTCCGATGTTCCTAATTCTTATTTTCTAGCTTTTTTTTTTAGTGGGTGATATATTTATTTGTCATTGTTGGGTTCTTATCTAGTTATAAATGAGTTCATTGAAATTATAGCAGGAGATAGCTGCTACAAGTGATGATGATTACTCAACTGATGGTGCTGATCATGGGCAACAAGATCATGGTTGTACTGATAATGGTAGAAGTCAACAAAAACAAGATCGAGGTGGTGATCGTAGTCAATCAGATCAAAATGAGAGTGATGAAGACAATCAAGGAGTTGAGGAGAGTGACTCATCAGAGGATGAGGTTGGTCCCTTTTCTTTTCTTTTTTAATCTTTATAGAATATATGGTTGGGGGGGGGGGGGGGAATTGCAATTTCAGAGATCCAATCAGAAGGCCAGTTGTGCTTATACGCCTTAGTGTTAATAAATATTGCAAACTATGTTCCTACCTATGATTACTCCTTCGAAAGAGTACGCAACACAGCCTTTTCATGCTTTTTTTTTTTATCCATGTGGGCCAGTCGCTTCTTCATATTTTGGTCTGGTAATATTGTTGTCTTCCCCGTGGTTTAATCCATTGATTTGTTTTTTTTCTGGAAACAGGTTGCTCCTCTTAATACCATAGGGGAAGTTCCCCTGGAATGGTACAAGGATGAGGAACATATTGGGTATGACATCACTGGGAAGAAGATCAAGAAAAAGGAGAGAAAAGACAAGCTTGATTCATTTCTCGCCAGTGTTGATGACTCGAGCAATTGGTGAGTTCCCAAATGATGATCATGAAATGCATTAAACCAAGGGGAAAATTTCGAGTTTCTTTTCATTTTATATAGATTCTAAGGTTTGTTTTGGGTTCGTTTGTTTGCAAAGTAGCATGAATTTGACACGTAACTAGAAAGGACATGTTCAAGATTCGGTAAAATGTATGCTATAGAAAGGATCCTCCATTTGGACTCTTATCATTGTCCAACTGCTGAACATGGTGCTTTTTTTTTTTTTTGTCATTTTTAAATTTTATTTGTGTTTATTTGTATCAGGCGCAAAATCCGTGATGAGTATAATGATGAGGAAGTGGAGTTGACGAAACCTGAGATTAAACTTATACGTAAATTATTGAAAGGACAGGCACCACATGCTAACTTTGATCCATACGCGGTTCGTAATTCCTCATTCATCTTGTGCTCACCCTTTTTCGGTTCTCGTGATTTGTTTAAGTTGGCAATCTGAAATGCCAGCTCCTTTCTATTACGTGTGCCTATTTACTTCTCAGAAGAGCTTTTGAAGTTCACTATGTTGTGAATGCAGCCTTATGTTGATTGGTATGATTTTGAAGATTCAAAGCATCCACTTTCGAGTGCCCCGGAACCTAAGAGGAGGTTTCTTTCTTCCAAGTGGGAGCATAAAAAGGTGAATACTTTGGAACACTATGTTGTGATTATGCAAGATAACTGGGCAGAGAGACTAGTTTTGTGTTCTTTTTTCCAGTGATGATTCTTCGAGAAGTGTCTTCTCTTCATTTGCATTTTAAAGTTGAATTGTATGCTTGTTTGTCAATGCATTTATTTCTCCCATTTTTCTCCACCCCCAGTTTTATTGCAGTTACTAGAAGGCTAGAATAGTGATGAATACTTATCTGTTTGGTCTTCATCGATGACCAGTCAAGGTCTTTCTTGGACAATTAGAATTAGAGCAGTAATGAGGGCACACTGATTTGGTCATTTTTAGTGAGCTTTTTCACTATATTTTGCAGCTTCTATGACACTGAAGTTTTGTAGCCTTGTATGTTTTGCATTCTCATTTTTTTGTGTCCAAGTTTTGCCTTCGTTCAGTAGCTAAAACTCAACCTAATAACCTTGAGGTTATGGGTTCCAACATAGGGAGAGTCACTTGTGTGCATATATTGTTGAAGGTTAGGTGTTTGCAGCCGCAACCAATCTACCATTCTCATACCCTCATTAATGGGGTCTAAACTGATGTACTTTATCCTGGTTGTGTATTGTCTTCAAAGCCTTCAAGTCTTTCTCCATTAATAGAGTTAAGAGGAAATTTTCAAAGATGCATTTTTTTGGCTGGACTGGTGAAAGATCTGAGTTAGTGCTTTGATATTTGATTCTATTTGATTGCAATCTTAAGTTTTTGTTGTTTCTTATTAATCTTTAGGTTGTCCAGTATGTGAGGGCAATTCGGAAGGGATTAATAAAATTTGAAAAACCAAAAGAAGAACCAAGAGTCTATCACTTGTGGGGAGATGATTCCAGCTCAAAAGAAAAGAGTGGTCATGGATTAGCTTATATTCCCGCACCGAAGCCTAAGTTGCCAGGTTGTCTATTGGTTCGACAGTGATTGTGGATACTAACTCATGACTTTTCCTGTTTGAATTAGCACAGACTTAGCTTTTAATAACTGTTTATGTTGCTTTTAGGGCATGAGGAATCCTATAATCCTTCTTTAGAATATATTCCAACCCAAGAAGAGATTAATTCTTATCAGCTTATGTTTGAGGAAGACCGACCTAAATTTATCCCCAAAAGGTATTATAAATGTCATCCTCATTGTTTAGTGTTTCTTCGTTTGCTTCATTTAGCTAATAGTTGAACAATGTCCTTATCTGATTCTGTTTATCTAGGTTTACATCTTTGAGAAGTGTCCCGGCATATGAGAAAGCTGTCAGTGAATCTTTTGAGCGCTGTTTGGACTTATATTTGTGCCCTAGAGCACGGAAAAAGCGTGTAAGTTAAATGAAATCATATGTTGATACATTTGGTATATTATGGTTCTTTTTTGTTTTAAGTACCAAGTCTTTTTCTCTTATTCTGGTCAGTCATTAATGTCACGAAAAAATCTCCCATGTTTTTTTCCAGATTAATATTGATCCTGAATCTTTAAAGCCCAAGTTGCCAAGTCGTAAAAACCTTAAGCCTTATCCTACGACATGTTATCTTGAGTATAGAGGTCACAAGGGTGCAGTTCTGTCTATTTCTACTGAAGCTTCAGGGGAGTGGATTGCTTCTGGTAACTACATTGCAGTTTTTTAGTTCCATGAAATTTACAGTGTATTTGGAATTTGGGTTTAATATGTATAATGTGCCATGTAGGTTCAAGTGATGGAACTGTGCGTGTATGGGAGGTTGAAACTGGAAGATGTCTTAGAATCTGGGAACTTGATGAAGCTGTCCAGCATGTGGCATGGAATCCCTCACCTGACCTTCCTATCTTGGCAGTTTCTACGTAAGGCTAAAGACACTTTAAGGCATGTTTGTTTGAAGGGAATGATAGCTAGAAGATATATAATTCCATAGAATACTCAATCCCATCGGACTTGGTAGTGAAGGATTAAAAATACCACACCTCCCAAGGTATTATACATCCCTTGGTTACTGGGATATAATCTCCAACGATATTCTCCAATATTTTATCCTAGCCATAAACCAACCAACATGGGGTATGTGGGTTCTGATTTATAGTCCAATCTGAGGTGTTAATGCAGACAAACTAATGGAGCCTTACAATACTCACTCTCTCTCTAAAATCCACGCATTATGTTGATTGGCCCAAGAATTTTCCTGATTTTGCAGGGGACAAGATGTTTTTATTTTGAACACTGGATTTGGTAATGAAGAAGATCAGAAAAGAGTCAAAGAACTTCTGCAAGTTGAGAAAAACCCAGAACCAGATGACTCTAGTAAGTAAAAATTAGATAATGAGTATCAACTTTTGATTGTTATACATATACTGACCTGGTGCTTAACCTATGCATGTATTTGTATTTTGTAGGCAATGCTACCTCTATCGTGGGCTGGGCGCTAGATGATAAACATGGTGGAGTCAGGTTAAAGCACTTTAAGGTACTTATATTTTGTGGTTCACTGGTTCTTCATTCTTTTTTAGTTGAACTTTTGTTAGATTTCTGTTGAAAAAATAGTTGCACTCATTTGCTATCCATATTCTTTTGTGAGCAGACTGTATCGTCAGTGGAATGGCATCGCAGAGGAGACTACTTCTCGACAGTTATGCCTTCTGATATCCTTTTGGCAGTTATATATAGAACTTGTTTGTTATGTATGGAAGCTGACAGGCATTAATCACCCTTTGAAGATTAAGATAAAGTGGCTGTATTGGCATTTCACATGCTTTTACCTTGTTTTCTTATTCCACACACAACCCCCCCTCCCCCAATATGGTTCTCTTTTGAGGTCATAATGTATCTCACTCTTTCGAAAAAATAAGATATGTTTTTTTTTGTATTTTTTTGGCTAATGATTGTGTTTGGTTCTCTTTATTCTGATCCTGCTAGTGTTTTGTGTACTAGAGGGCACGTGATTTTTGTTGATCAATAGAAACTGGGCTAGAACATGAACTTGTTGCCGAATTGTTTTTGTGGGGTCTTGGAAAATGAGGGGATGTCCTAAACAATATGTGGAGGTATTAGAGTATTTAACTATACAATTCTACTCTTTATGCTGTACCTTGTAGCACAGACTGACTTAGCTATTCACGCCTCCCAGGAGCAATTGGAAATTTTGCACTCTATCCCATTTTGTTTGTCCATCTTTCTAATTTGGGGATGAGTCAGATGAACCAAAATGCATGTGCAAATTTGGAAATTCAAAGACTCGAAGCATGATAAGTTTTGTCCCAAAACTATCCTTTCAAATGGTTATGAATACCTTTAAACTTTAAAGTGATAGGTCTAAGGGGAAATGTTGGAAACAAATATCTTTTGGTTTGAATTTTTCTAAAAGTTGGATTCCGAAAGGGACTGAAATCATGATATGGAGGGAGGAAATTTTTTTTTTTCTGTAAGGGGATGTGATGGCTTGATGCCATGATTTGACTGTAAGACCAGCCTAACTATTGAGTGGGCATCTGAAACCAAAATTTTAGTTTGTTTAGTTCCATGTGGTTCTTAACTAACATGTTACGTGAATCAAGAGCTATCTTGATACACCAGCTCTCCAAGAAAGTTTCCCAAATAATTCCATTCAAGTTGCGCGGGCTTCCAGTGTCATCAACCTTCCATCCAACCCGTTCTGTCTTTTTCGTTTCCACGAAGAAGAATGTTCGTGTTTATGATCTGTTGAAGCAAAAGCTTGTTAAGAAGCTTGAGACTGGGCTCCGCGAAGTCTCCTCGATTGCAGTTCATCCTGGTGGTATGTCTGTAATTGTATTTTCCTCATTTACAAATCTATGTTCTTTTCAATATTGTAGATAGATAATAGTGCCATTGCTTTTGTTCTTCATGTGATTACCTGTTACAGTTTGTCTGTCTCTTTTTAACCCGTTGTGCAGGTGATAATGTTATTGTTGGTAGCCGAGAAGGAAAAATGTGTTGGTTTGACATGGACCTCTCATCTAAACCTTATCGAATTCTGAAGTATGTTTCTTACCTTTCCCCTGTTACTCTCATCAAACCTTACATCAGTATAAAAATTTTGTGTAAAGGTTTACTATGACTTGTTAATCGTGATGAGAATTGTTTAGTTTCAGATACATCTTATGATTCTTAACAGCTATGAACTTCCATATAAATATGCAAAATATATGAAACTGGAGCGCATGTCACAAAGTGGTGTGTAATTGGCTTAAAGCCTTGGAAGTAGAGAACACATATGCATGGAATAACAGTAGAGAAGTTAATCACAATGATTTGAGTATGATAATGGCAAAGAAGAGGATTATGACTAGTTAGCTAGCGTGCGGCCCATAAAGACATACGGTAGGTAATATTCATATGCAGATTTTACAAAGATTTGGTGCACTAGATGGGGATAAGGGACCTCCAGTGCGTAATATAACATTGTGCTTAAATAGAACACAAGCTATTTATGTCTTGTAATTTATATTACTATCTTATTTGCCCTGCCATTTCGTTTTAAAGCGTTATAATTGCTCTGATCTGGCTATTTAAAATTTCAGATGTCATCCAAAAGACATTACCAGTGTGGTGTTTCATCAGTCATACCCTCTATTTGCTTCATGCTCTGATGATTGCACGGCGTATGTTTTCCATGGCATGGTCTATTCAGATTTGAATCAGAACCCCCTTATTGTTCCATTGGAAATTCTCCGAGGGCATGCAAGTTCAAATGGAAGAGGTTAGTGCTTCTATTATTTCAATTTTGTCTCTCTTCCAGTTGTGTTTGAACTTTGAAGTAATATATACATCTTAATAGGATTAAGATTGAGCAGAAAAAATGAAGGCTAGATTCAATCCCTTGTCTCTTGAGACTTTACTAGCCGACAATACTCAGAAAACATACCTGTTGTTTAGTTGTGGAAATATTGCAACTGGAATATACTAGGGATGCATCATGCACGTGCACCTGGTAGACATATTCAGAGGTGGGCACTGGTTTGAGTGTTTCAAGCTCGGATTATCAACCTTGCAGTTTTAAGTTTGCACCTGAGGGCAGCAGCTTTATGACAAATAATGCCAGGTGTTTTGTGTACCGAATTTTCCCCTCCCAGACCTCGTTAATGGGGACTCGACTGGATATTACTCCTCCTATTAGTACCCTTGTAACTTGTGAAATGTTCAAAATCAGAATATATATGATGTGTTTTCTTATTTGGTTTGTTTTGCAGGAGTAATGGACTGTAAATTCCACCCTAGGCAGCCGTGGTTGTTCACTGCAGGTGCTGATTCAGTTATCAGACTTTTCTGCCACTGAAATAGGGTGAGCCTCCCCAGATTTTAATATTGTTGTGGAGAAATGCATTCAACATCTACTAAGCTGGTTGATGGATCAATGTTGTTTGGCAGCAGAAATACGTATACAACAACGTTACATTCAGTTATTATTTGTAGGGGAGACAAATCAGTGATCCTTATGCGTATGAAATTTTGTACGGAGATTTTTTCTTGTTTTGTTTTGAATAGGCTGAATTCTACGCACCGAGATGTAATATGTAATGTAACATTCTGTTCACAATTTTTTAAGCTTGTTTGTGAATTTGAGAAATCAGGTGGTTTCATTTTGAATGCAAAAGGAACCCTGCCCTTGCCGGTTTAATGATTGAATTCTGTTTCTTCAATCTCATAAGTAGTTTTTCTTTTTCACGGTAACGGATTTTATTTAAATAGAAATAAGGTCTAAAGACTGAACATCATCCAGGGGCAATATTGGACAACAACTGAGGGACAGAACCCCCCAATCTTCCACTATGGGATGATATTAAGCTGTTTTGTTTTTCTTTTGGAAAAAATGTTGCAACACTCCTAGAGTGCACGATATGCGCTCATTGAATTCATCAATTTTTTAAATTTGTGTTATGAATTATATTTGTACAAAAGTTTTGAATTTGAGATTAATTTTATGGGTTTTTGTCCAAAATGCTACAAATTTTTACCCTTTTTTTCATTATCATTTTTTTGTTCACTTTTCTTCCATTTTCTAAGTTTCAAAGATTTTTACTCCATAACGAAGAGAAGAAGAAAGAATAAAGGCAAAATGATTTTTGCACTCTGCATTTTTTTTTTTTGGTACATCGGAAAGGAAAGAACAGAGCAAAACAGAAAATAAACAACAAGAACAACAAATCAGCAACAAGAGTGATCAACCCAAATCAACATGATCGGGTTCCAGAGAAGAAAGACCTAGATCCAACTTCCACCGGCGCCGGGGTCTTACCTGCTGCCGCCGCCGCCGTCGCTCTTGATGCTGCCTGAGAGCCACCCACCACAACCTCCACAGAAGCCATAGAAGCCGGATCCCAAGATCCATCACAGATTGGTGATGGTCAAACCAAAAAAAATATCACCAACCAGGGTTTTAAATGCACTTAAAAAAAATATTGTCGTTTCGTACTTTCAATTACACAACAAGACCGTTAAAAGATAAAATTTCAAGTTGAGTTCAATTGTTCAAACATCATTTCCGAAGCCCACCTTAGCACGGTGTGGGAAGTTCTCGTCTAGTGTGTTGTTTTTACTAAATGATATACCACCAACCAGGGTTTTAAAAAAACAACCGTTACGTTACGTAATGGGTTTTAGCTTAAGCCATTTCGGTTACGGGTACAAATAACAGCGTCACGAGAATTTACATGCATTTCGGTTACGGGTGCAAATAACAGCGTCACGAGAATTCACATGCGTAAGGTGCAGCTGGAGACTGGATTTGATCCATGTGGCAGCTGCTGATAATTGCAGAGGAGGTTGTTAGTTCAGTTGCCGGCCGAGTGGTAGTTAGTTAATTAGTTGTTTGGCAACTTGCATTCAGTTACATTTTGTTGTAACCGTTTTCTTCTTGGTCAATAAAACTCTCTCCTACTTGTTCCTCCCATCACTCTCTCTCTCTCTCTCTCTCTCTCTCTCTATCTATGCCGTTTGTGTCACTTTACTTATCATTGGTATCAGAGCTAGCAATCCTTGGACACCGCAATAGCTGAAACTCAGGCTCAAGAGCAAAAACGTACAAAAGTAGCCATTTGCCAATTGAGAGAAAACGTTGATCAACAGGCAAATTCCATTTCGCAAATCAAGGAATTGATTGCAGCTTCGAGCTTGAAGTGTGACCAAATTGCCTCCAAAAATGTAACCACCAGAAGCAGAATGTGAAGAATCATCTCAAGCTCAACTAAAGTCTCCTTTCTCTGCGAACTCAGTACACAAAGATCGATTTTTCGGTGAAGATCCATCTGGGTGGATCTACAAATGTGAGCAATTCTTTGAATTCAATCAAGTCGAAGGACATAAGGTGAAGCTGTTGGGATTCCACCCCATATGGGCCAATTGGGCTTAGGTCCAGAGGGAGTGAATTAAGGTTTTTTATGTGTACTTTATAAATACTATGTGATGCCTTTTGTTTTAGAGTGTGGTAGCACAATGTAGAGAGAGAGGTAGAGAGTGTGAGAGGGGAGCCGGTTGTGGCTCTCCCGGAGAGAGAGATACATGAGAGAACTAGTGAGGTTTCATTATTGTGAGATGAGAGTGTAAGTGTGTAACACAAGATCACGGATTTCCTCCGGATTATAGTGAAACCCCCCTTCCCGTGGATGTAGGTCCGATTTGGCCGAACCACGTAAATTTGTGTGTTGTGTTTTCTCTCGTTTTACTGCTTCTGTTGTGTGTGGTGCGTTGTTGGAATCCTAACAGAAGCTAGCTATAATCAGAAGGGAAAGACCTTGCGACAAAGGAGTACTAAGCAGAGTTTTTTGGCCTGATTATGTAGTCTGTTGGCCGGAAAGGAAGCAGATCAAGAGGTACATCGTGATATTTCTTCTATTTTGCGTAGTTTTTCTGATCTCTTTAAGGAAACCTAAATCCAACAAAGACCTCCAGATCACAGAATTTCCCTTAAAAATTGGGTTGTGAACCAGACCATGTCAAGCCCTACAGATACCATACTACATCCAAAAGAATGAAACTAAAAAGATAGTTAAGAAAATGTTGGATTCTAGATTTACAAGGCCAAGTGTAAATCCACTTTCATCACCTGTTTTACTGGTTAAAAAGAAAGATACTACTTGGAGGATGTGTGTGGATTATAGGGAATTGAATAAGTTGACAATTAAAGACAAGTTTCAATTTCCTATTATTGATGAATTGTTGGATGAACTACATGGGGCAAGAGTATTCTCGAAATTGGATCTCAATTGCATGTTGTCCCCATCCGAGTCGTTCGTGTTTGGCGATCAACGCCCAAATCAGTTCGGTAATGAACGGTGTAGATCTGTTTGAATCCAAACACATCTGGGCTATTGATGCACAAACGACTCGAATAGGACAACATGCATGTAGACATCACTGTCCCCCAATTCAATTCCTTGTGATGCCATTTGGCCTCACCAATGCACCTTCCACATTCCAGAGCCTAATGAATGTCACTTTCAAACCTTACCTCAGAAAGTTCTGACGATATAGCAGTTCTTGCCCACACCACTTGGAATAATGGTTGACCACATTGGTTATACTAAGGGCTAACCAGTTATTTGTCAAGAAATTTGAATGTTCTTTAGGCCAGAGATTCTTGGAATACTGGGCCATATCCTTTTGACAAAGGGGTATCTGCAGACTCATTAAGTTGGATGCTACGAGGATTTGGAGATTTGTACAAGGTTATGGCAAGATTAGCTATCCTTTGAGTCTTTGACTAATTTGTTGAAGAAGGATGCCCTTCAACTGGTCAACATCATTATTATTGCACTTGTCATATTTTTATTTTCTCATTTTACTGTTTTAAGTCTAAAGTGTTTGGTTGAGAGTTTTGAGAAGAATATTTGGAGAAATATTTTTGAGATAATGTTTGGATGAGTTTTTGAAAAAAATAATAATTAGAGAGATGTGTAATAATTGGAGAGAGATAAAGAGAGAAATGAGAATAATGATTTGATAAAGAGGTATGAGTAGAGAGAGAAATACGATTAATGATTAGAGAGGAGAGATGAGGAAAGAATCTTTTTGAATTTTTTTTTGAAAATGTGAAGTGAAGAAAGTGTCATTGCATTTTCTTATTGTGAGTTATTAATTTTAAAAAGGAAGGATAACAGAGTAAACACTATCAACTTTTGCACATTATTTCTGAACATTAACAATTTTAATTTGGATAGCAAAAATGTAAGGGACGGACGGAGTAGTATGTTAAAGGGTTTGAGAAGCCCTCGAGGCATGAACGGATTTGACACTAGTAGGTCAAGCAGGGTCAAGTGACACAATGACTGACAAATTTATCTATTGATTATTTTATTTTATTTTTCTCCTTTTCCATATTTGACCCCACAATTATAATGAAAATACCCCAAACAAGCAATGTTACTAAAAGTATAAATTTGATTCCTTTTGCACTTCAATTTACTAACTATCAATTTACACTCCAACGTATTATAAATGAGTGAAAATATAAATTTTGGACATTATTTTTTAACATTAATCATTTTAATTTGGATAGCAAAAAGTGACAAAGGGAAACTAAGAACGAAGGGAGTAGTATGTTCAAGGGTTTGAGAAGGCCTTCAAGGCATGGACGGAATGACACTAGGTCGGGGTCAAGTGATGCATTGACTAACAAATTTATCTATTGATTATTTTAATTTTTTCCCTCCTTTTCTTGAAGTGAAAAATTACTAACTCTATTAACGGAATGAACAAAATGACAACGCTACCCTTAAAAATCGCTTACACTGACCCTCATCTATAAAAATCGTCCACATTCTGCTACCAGAGTTAGCTATTTGTTCACTTCATATTATAGATTGGGTCCGAATTCCATAATTTTTTTTTTAGAGTTGAAAATCTGGAAATAGGTCTCCACTCTCCAAAAATCTGTACCCCGTAGCGGATTAATGTTTTTAGTTTCACCAACAAATAATTTAAGAAATAATTCACCAACTAGTATTGAACAAATCTAATTGGAATCCTACTATAAAACTATACATGAAAAACTTTGGGAATATCTAGATTTCCCCATCCCTTTTTAAATGCCCACTATAGGAATATGTGCAATTATTAAACTTTTTTTCAAAATTCATTTAGTACTAATCGAAAAACTGAAATAGATTGATCATTTCTCTATCTTTATCGCTGTCCATTCCTTTTCTTTTTCCCATAGGACTTTACTTTTTGTTTTTCAAGTGTTGCGAGCACAATATGTATAAAATGTTTCATAATGTTTTAAGTTTAAACTTTCTTATTGGATGAAGAATGTTTAAACATTTTAGTATTTTCTTGGTGGATTGTGAGTTTTTTTTTTTTTTTTTCCAAAGTTATGCATGAAAGGTAACCCCTGCGTAGGATTCCTAGATCCGTCATTGGATTAGGATCTATTTGGGTAGTTTTAAACGTTAAGAGGTACCCTTAGAAAGGACAGAGGGGAGGTGTTGCACAACGTGCTATGCGGCACCCGGCGCGGCTGTGCCGGTCTGATGATCGGAGACGTCCATTGCGTAGAGCTCGTCGAGTACTATAAGTGTGTCAAAAATTGACTTGATTGAATATCTTTAAGTGCGTGATTAGAACACATAAAACTTGAAAAAAATTGGAACACATGACTTGAAACACTGGATGAAAACTATTGAACCCATTTTTTTCAAGTTATTTTTGTTCCGATGACACACTTAACGATATCCGATCAAGTTGACTTTTGTTATACTTATAGTATTCGATGAGCACTACGCAATGGACATCTCCGATCATAGGACCGACACCGGCGTGGCCGCCCCGTGTGCCGTACAGCACAAGGCTGCGCAACACCTCCCCTCTGTCCCCTTAAAAACAAGCATAGATGAGGTCTTTCTCCATGGAATTTCACCTTTTGTTTGCTTACCAACCCTCCACGGATGGTCGAGCTTTGGGCCTTTTTCTATTATAAACTTGGAGTGCAAAAGTGTTGTACCCGTATCATTTTCCTAGAACATTAACTACTCCTTTAGTTGGCAAACACAAAAAGTCCTCTTAGGGCATCTCCAACAGCCTCGCCAAAATTTTTAGCAAATTGGCTTGAAAAAGTGCAAAATACCATTTTGGCAAGCCCCCCAAAATGCAAAACACCCAACAGCCTAGCCATTAGGCTCAACAACAACAAAAAAAAAAACCCGACGTCCCCTTCTTCCTCACACAGGCGCGTGTAAATCACGCACTGAGAGTGAATCTTACTTTCTTGCACGCGCCGCCTTTGACCGGCGCATGCAGTCGCCATGAGACACCGTCGACGATAGGTCTTGGACCAATGTGTTCATCTCGACGAGCTCTATACTCTTCTGGTCTCCAAACAATTTTAGGACTCGTTTCCGGGGACTGGTTTTTCTGGCAACTGGTTTGTTAACGGCGATTGGAGCTACAGCTCACGTCCAGCCGTTCTCCGTCGTTTATTTGCTCGGAGAAGAGAGAGAGAACAACATGAGAGAGAGAGAGGAGAGAGAAGGCCAGGCGAGCCTTGCCAAGCCTCGCCCCCTGTGGTGAGGCACTGTAGACGATGCCAAGAAAGCCAGGCTGATAGCTACGCTACTGGGTGTCGATTTTGGGGGCTTTTCGGGGCAAGCTCGCCAGCGGTGGCGAGGGAGGAGAGGATGGTGAGGTTGCTGGAGATGGTCTTAGGTATGGAACCCACCTACATGTATCAAAATAGACAAACTAAATTGTCCTTTCTCTCTCGTATCATCATCTTCCTTTCGTTTACTTCATAATTTCCAATGTTATCCACACAATGCATGATCCAAACCCTACCAGCCCCATACCCTAACGCCTAAATTTGACCTAGGCCTTTCAACATGCTCGATCAAATTTGTGCCTAGGCCTCCAGGGACCTGCATTCTTCCATCCGACCCCGACAAGTTTAAGAGAACCTCCGAGTGAAAGATGGAGAATGGAGGAAGAGGATACTCAAGTTTCCGGAAACTGTCAGAAATGAAGGTTGTATGCGTGTGCCTGTATGAAAGAGAGACATTTTTTGTCATGGTTTTCTTGCGGCAGCACCTACATTAAGATAGGTTTGATGTACACGGGAAAGCTATGGTCATCACAATGAAATATACACAGAAACTTGGGATAAAACACATTTTCAGCTAAATAAGACCCAAATCTTAGTTCAAAGATTTTATTAATAACGAACACACAACGTCATCTTTCAAACCAAGACATGAGAAACACTAAAGTTCAACTGTTGAAAAGTTCAGAAAAACATGTGCCATGTTGTGCCAAGGGGTTTAACAAACTATCAGCATTCTCACATTTTGAAGCTTCCTTGTTTTCTCGTTTTCATATTTGTCGTTTGGGAATTTACCCTTTTTCCCATGGCTAAAAAAAAACGATACCATACGAGTGAGCAAACAAGAATCAGAACCCCGGTTGATAATGGCTTTCTATAGCAAGCAAAGAATAACCTGTCTGCACAAAAGTTGGCAACATCTCTCAAAATCAGATTATTTGCTTGCAAGAGATGATTTCAATGTCTCAGAAACCTCCGCTGTCGCCACTGCCACAAAAAAGGGTTTAATTTGATGACATTAGAGACAACTCTACCCAAACAGAATTTAACTTTGACGTACTTGTAAACATGAACACAAGGCAAAGCTGCAGAAGACAGTAAAATGCATACCTTTGGCGGGTGGTTCATCCTGTGGTTTCATGGCTGGAAAGAGTAGAACTTCCTGTTCCCCGAATAAAAAAAGACTTGTTATTAAAAATGCTCATTAAGGAAACCCATACGCAAACAAAAAGAAATACACAATAGCACACGCAAATATAAACCACAAACCTTGATGTTCTGTGAATCTGTCAATATCATTGTAAGTCGATCAATACCCAATCCCCAACCTCCAGTTGGGGGCAAACCATACTCGAGAGATGTACAAAATGTTTCATCCAAGGCCATAGCTTCATCATCGCCTGATTGTCGATCCTGCAATTTGATAAAACAGAATTAATTAGTCAAGAAACCCAAGCAGGATGACTAAAATCCTAACGATAGAAAATTAGAAATACCTTGAGTTGGTCTGCAAACCGTTGGCGTTGTACCACTGGATCATTCAACTCCGTATATGCATTGCAAAGCTGAAGACACATCAAACACAGGTGGTTAAAAAGAATACATTACAGAATTAAATATTTTTGGAGAACAATATTTTAAAAATGAACAAAGAACTTGAAATCTTAGCTGGCATGACATACTTCATGCTTGTTGATAAATAATTCAAAGCGTTCTGTCAGGCCTGGTTTTGCCCTGTGCCACTTTGCTAATGGACTCATAATCTCTGGATGGTTAATAATGAATGTAGGGTTTACACACGTCTCCTCCAGGAAGTGTCCCACAAGCTGCAGTAAGAGATGTAATCATGTGTTACGTACGAAACAAACACTAGGGCATGTTGCCAATTAGAGACCATGTTTTGCATTTTGATGACAAAGCCAACAAGGAGACCACGCGAGATATAACAATTCAAAAAAGAATAGATGACTAGACATATACATTCAAATAGACAACAAGACCTAAAAAATCACATTGTTTGATTAAAAGAGAAATAACTTGAGCAACTGAATTATTCTGCAAAGAACAACTCCCCCATTCCCATTTGACAGTCTGAAATCGCACTGAGAATTATTTCCACAGAGAGGAGAGAAAAATGATAACACTCACTTTGTCCAGTAGACGAGCTGTCGTTAGCGGAGGACGACACTTGACATCAAATTTCATGCATGCATCTGCCAGATATTTGTTAGCTTCATCACTTGAAAGATCCTTGGGTATGCTAAGATTAGCCATTTTCTCCAACTCTTCTATCATATCAATCCTCCTGCACATGATAAAAAGCAGATATAGTTTGCTAAGAGTGATTTTCATATTGAAATGATATGAAATTGCCCTGAGTCACTTGAACAGTTGAACCCAAGCATTTGCTGCGTCCAGAGACCTGAAAGGGGGAGTGAAATCAATCTCAATCGGGTCATTCTCTAACCCATTAGCATGGTACTTAAGTTTATAGCCACCAGTAAGTTCCTTGACCATCCCTGTTTAATTTAACTTCATCAGCACCCAAAAAAAAAATCCGAGAGGAATAAATACTACTTTTTAAAAAATGAACGCCACAAGGAAAGCACTCTATGTTCATATCCAGATTTTGTAACTTACCGCTCAACAATTTCTCCGTTAGCTCCATCAAGTCATTATAGTCAGCAAAAGCCATGTAAAACTCACATGTAGTAAACTCAGGATTATGTGTCAAGTCAATTCCCTCATTCCTAAATTGTTTTCCGATCTCATAAACACGGTCCAGTCCACCAACAACTAGCTCCTTAAGATAGAGTTCAGGTGCAATGCGCATGTACAGCTTCATGTTTAAGTCATTGTGGTGGGTAACAAAAGGACGAGCAGCTGCTCCTCCAGCAATCATGTTCATCATTGGTGTTTCAACCTATAAAGGAAGGAAATCGCAGGATGAACAAAAGAAAGAAAATGTAGTTCATGAAGGAAAAAACTAATGCCATCAAAACTAGATCTAGGACAACCAGACAAACAGCTTACCTCCAAGAAATCAAGATTGTCAAGAAAGCTTCTGATATATGAAACAATCTTTGCTCGAGTCTTGAATATTTGTCGAACCTCCACATTCAACATCAAATCCAAGTAACGCTGACGATATCGAGTTTCCTATCAAGAAACCCAAGGACTTCAACATCTATCTGGAGAGAGAGAGAGAGAGAGAGAGAGAGAGAGAGAGAGAGAGAGAGCTAAAAAAAATACTGGATACCTGATCCTTTAATATATATGTGTCTGGATTCCTGGCACTACCTGGGACCCATATATCCTATACAACAAAGGACGTTCCCATTTCAGTAAAGGAAGTCCACCAGCACAGGATCTGTCAAAAAACAAAATTTGCTCACATTCACATTAGCAATATCCACACCAGGGCCAGCTTTTTTCCTTGGCATCATATGAAGACAATGGGACAACAGCACGAATGATCGCGGGAAAACGCTCAGCTCTCCCCGTTTACTTTTTCCTAAAATAAGGCAGGAAAAGGCATTAGGAAAAAGCACAAAAGTAATACTGCCCTATTAAAACGTTTGAATTGTATCCACTGCCACATCTACTCAAGGACACCCCTAACAGCAATAAATACTGACCCAACTAAAGAACAACATAATGGCTTAGGTTCCTGTGAACGAAAATTACAAACAATCTTCCAATTCCCCCAAATGTTGGGATACTGAGGTTCATACTTACTTTAGTAGCCACTCCCTACCAGTTTCATGGTGACTTTAACGAGCTCACTAAAGAAAAATTGAAGATGCATTTTACACCAATACAAGCAACTGGTTAAACTTCTAGCAGCAGCCTCTGAGTAAGACTTAAGGAATTATTTTAGCATTAACATCAATTCCATAAAATTTTAAATCATACTATCATTAAAATCTCTTCCACCTTAAAAATAAGCTACTAAGTACTACAGGATCAGTGTCAGAGTTGAAGGGAGAGACCTTAACAAGTACCAAATATCACAACAATAATTCCTCCATATTTTCTAATTTGGATCACCGCATGGATTTATTTGAGTGGGATTTTTCTGGAATGACATTGCAAAATGATAACAGAATCAACTAAACGATAGAGAATAAGACTGTCCGTCATTTTACTAAGCACTTGGAGCTGTGTATTAATTGGTAGTTTGGTACCACCAACTCATCTAAAGCTTAGCTGTTAGAGAGAGGGACAAGTCTATTATTCATATGAATCATATCCAAAAAACGTCCCCTCACATGTAGTCCAGCTCTCCTCCATAAGCGGTATTTTAACCATTAGGTATGCGGCAATTTGGTTCAAACACAAGACCAATTGTTAACCACCAACTAAGCTTATTATTTTTATCCTCCACATATTCACTCACATGTACTCAGGCTTTCCTCCAAAAGCAAGCTATGCAAGTATTTTAGAGGTTCGAACACAGGACCTACTGTTAACCACCAATAAATTTAAAAGCTTAAGCTGTTAGAAAGAGGAGTAAGTTTATTACCAATATTCCCAACACTCTTTATAAGCTATTAAAGCTATTGAAAGTCATAATATGTTATTGTTTGCATTAATATGCATATATAAAAAATCCCCCAAAAAACACACACACACACACACACACACACACACACACACACACACTCGTCAAAAATATTCAAAGAATGAATCTTGTCGAGAAATTGGTCCAAGTAAGCGATACTTATTTATGTGCGCTCTTTCCCAGTGGGACAATTACAAAAGGCCTTTCAAAGGGGTTGACACTCCATACACCAGGCATTGGAATCTTTCCAATCAAGATGCAATGGTCAAGAGATTTCAAAAGAGTGTTATTATTATTAAGAAGATATTCAAATTAATTTAATCCTAGTCTACAGTCAATGGACAATTAAATCCCCAAACCATCGCTATCTACTCAATCAACTTGAAAGCACCACGAACTGATTCTAAAGGAGACACATGGATGATGACCCATTTTTCTTTCTTCTAGAATTGAAGCAAAAGGTTTAGGTGAACTTAGACAATTTTTAAATATTTACAGGAAGCCTGCGATATTCCAAACCTGGATATCCAATAACACCAACAACATCTCCACGCTTCACACCCGAGTGGAGCTTGGAAAATTCCACCTCATCCAACACCGAAGTCCTGCAATAATGGGCACAAAGTGATGTCTTGGAAAACGTACTGTATTAACAGCGGACTGAATACATAAGAGTTGGTTTGAGTATATAAAAAAGTTCCGTGTCAGGATTATCAGAAGCATGGCATTGATTTGAAGGGAAAAAACTTGCATTCATTGCCGTACAAACCATATAATTATGATTAACTGCCAGCAAACCACACAAGGACCACTACACAAACCTACTGAAATAGAAAATAAAAACCTCTATACAATTCACTACGCAAGTAGAATATGAAGCCCAGTAGAATTCGAACAACTTATCACAACAGTCAAAAGGCGTTCGCATCGAATTGATAATCATACAATTCACTATGCAAGCAAAAATGTATGCCTGAATGGGATCAACCAAATGCATTCATGTCCAATCCTCTCAAACAAGTAACAAGAAAAAAGTTGAAGTAAATAAACAGGGTCTATGAAGAAAAAGAAACTACAGAGTGTATCATAGACAAAGAGGGGTTCTCAACAACATTAAGTCCACTCCCATTAGACTACGGTCAATTTAGGCAGGACTCGAGACGTATCTCCTACAGATGAACATAACCCGGAAGATCTTTTATTAGAATAAATGGTAAGGATTAAACACCTTGCATCGGTCATAAGTTGGACTTTGGCACCATTACCATGCAAATCATAAAAGAACAACTTTGATGAAGAAGATCGCTTGTTCATGATTCTCCCTTGCAATAGACAAGTATGATAGACATTAACCAAAAGAATCATGATGATGAAACAAATATACCCTACATTTGGTTCAACTTCTTAAATATAAATACCAGCCAAAGATACTTCAACATCCTCGAGATGCTCCCCCATATCTAGGGCTTTATACTTCTCGATATACTCAGGGATGGACATTGAAACATGGAATTTGTGAGGATAGGAATTAATTCCAGCACTCTTCAGGGCTGCAAGGGCTTTCACCCTATTTTCGAAGTATTGCTGCAGGAAAAATAATGCACAAAGTTCACATAACTAAAAAATTACAGTATATCCTCTGGGAACAAGAAAATCAAAAATGTTTTACTGTTGGATCCATGTCCTCCTCATCTGCCACTCGGGGCTTCTGACCCTTGGACCTTGACATGGCTGCAACCTGCAAGAAATTGTTACCATTGATAGTGGTTTAGCACAGAATCAAAATATCACGTACTGTGAAGCTAAAAATATGGTCCAAGGTAAAAGCCATGGAGACGAATATAGCAGTATACATCGAAGATGGGATACTAAACATTTCATTTTTGCAGAACATCCCTACACAAAAGATTTCCGACTTGGTTTATGGAAACTCATATAAACCACAATCATTTATGCCCAAGGCAAAGTTACTTATCAGTCTAAATAAATAAGATTTTCTGACGTTCCGCTCGCGGACCGTCAGACACTCTCCCCCAAATTTTCACAGTTCGACCAGTAAAGAATTATTTTTGAAATTACACATATATAGCAAATAGAAGACCGGAAAAAAACATCAACAGGACAAGTACGCAACATGACATGCTGAGGAAACGCTAAACGTAAATGTTTTCGTGATTTGATGTGTGCTTCTATCGACTATTTTTTTCCACAAAATACAGCAAATTCAGCATGACACTAATTAAGATTGAGAAAACTATATGTTCTATAGTTTAAACCCCAAATTGTGTCAAGATAACAACTGCATTCCACAAAAACTAATTTTAGGGGAAAATGTTCCACCCATCCATATAGATCACAGATAACTTGCATCATATAACACATCATTCCTACGATGCATAAGCCTAATGGACGAGCGATTATCAAAACGGAAAACAATAAGGCAAGTAAAAACACACTCCAAACTATGCAGCTAAAACCCTCGTGTGTGTGTGTGTGTGTGTGTGTGAGAGAGAGAGAGAGAGAGAGAGAGAGAGAGAGAGAGAGAGAGTGAGTGAAGGACGGAGAACTCACAGTTTGCTACAGAATGAAAGCTCGGAAGTGTAACCACCCACTGAGAATGAGAGAGTGGCGGGCGGGGATTCGGGACGAAAGTAGAGTTTTGGACGAGCGCATAATAGCAACTTCAACACATCTTTATTTTTCCAAAATAGAGAATGAATATTACACATTGATGGGAGATTTTATAATTTATGTCATTTCTTTTCTTCATTTATGGGAGAATTTTGAAAGGACCCACTATCTTTTTTAGAAATTTGGTCCTCAAAAACTATTTTGATCCTCCAAATATATAGAACCAAATCTCATTTTGGAAGAATAAAGATGGGATGAAGTACAAAAAGGACGATGAGTCCCTCCAAGATTCTTCTAAAAATTACAAAAAGTGATAAAAAGATGACATTAATTACAAAATTTCTCCTAAATATATCACCTCCATTCTCCGTTTTTGAGAAATAGAGATGAGTTGAAGTTGCTCTAAGAATGAAGCCCCCCATTATATTTCCAAGGCAACCAAAAAAAAACAAGAAGCCCACCACCTCTTTAAATCCTGGCCATTGATGTGCAGAAAAGAGTCGCCCGAACCGATTTCTTTTTTTTTCGCCAGTGGAGTGTAATACAGAGTACAATTGGTGCATTCCTTGTACTCTCATGCACGTGGGAGGGTTCGATTTTCGTAAGCACTCATCCTTCTCCTCATGTCCATTAGGATAGAGTAGATTATGATTAACGAATAAAAAAAAATCTGATTTCTTTTTTTGGGGTATTTTCACTTTAACCCATGCACTTTTCTTGATTTGCATTTATCCCCTCATACTTTTTTTTAGGCACTTACACCCAATATAGAAATCCCAAATTTTTCTTAGGTTCAGATTTCGACATTTCCAATTAAATTTTGATGATCCGATCCGTTAAATATGTTTGGAAATTGTTTTCGAGGGCATTTGCAAGGAATTGGCAAAAAAAAAAAAAAAATTGGGGAAGCGACAGTTTTAAAAAAAAATGTTTAATCCAAGCCTTTTGAGATCTTTTTTTGGTCTCTCTCCACGTGTCAAAAATCATAGTGGGGTGTAACCCATGAGTGTAGTAGGACTAGTATTATTGAAAAATGTAGTAAATTTAGGTCGGGTTGGTCAGTTAGCGACCCAATCCCGACCGAACGGGTGATCTGTATAGTGGCTGGTGGGTCGTGACCCAGCATTTGGGCTGCGATTTTGGATTTCAAGCAAGCAAACAGAATACACTTTCCAAGCCGAAACCCATATCACATTTCAATGTTCATATTCTCGTAATCACATAATCTTGGAACAGAAATTGCTAATTCATTGAACCAACTGTATGAAAATCAACTTTTATGGAAGAGGCTACAATACACACTTTTTTTGATTGTGTATCATATACACTTAAGCTATCTATCGTTGGATCGTTAAAAGTTACAAAGCAATAACAAAAAGTTACAAATTGGTAACTTGTTAACCGGAGCAACAGATGGCCTAACAAATTAAAGTTACGAAACCCACGAAAAGTTACGAAACACACGATTAGTTAAGAAAAGTTACAAATGTTACAAATCATATTTGAGAAAAGTTATAATTTTTTTCTCAAAGTTACGAGACCCACGATTAATTACGAAACACACGAAAAGTTACGAAACAAATAAAAATGTTACAAATGACCGGTTCTTTAGGTCATTTTTTATGAGGTGGCGCATTATGGACCACACAATGGGTACATATCGTACACACTTAAAAGGGGTGTGTATTGTAGATTTTTCCTGAAACAATATATACAAATGGTCAAGAGAGAGAGCGAGCCGTGACCAAGAGAGAGAATTGACTTATTAGGCGATTTTAGGGCAAAGCCAACTCAGAGGAGTGGTAATTTGGTGCCCTTGGAGCAATTTGCACCACACATTTGTCTAGGATCCACACGCTTGACACGATATTTCTAGATTAATAGGGACATAGACACCACAATTGTCATTTAAAAAAATTAAATTATGTATTTTTTACCTAGAATTGTGGTGTCTGCGTCCCTATTAATCTAGAAATATCGTGTCATGTATCTGTGTCCGTAGTAGTAAAGAACGGGATTTAATGCGTTTTAAAATTGACCATAGGAGGATTGAATCTACAACTCCATCATAGACTTGGGGACTTGCTATTAAAAAGCTTCCTAAGACCAATCCCAAAACTTAATTGCTTTAGGGATTTTGTTATGGCTATTATTGTTCTGCAGAATCTGCACCAAATCTCCAATGTTCCATACTTTTCTAACAGATTCCAAATTGGAGATCTCAACTCAGGCAATTTTAGCATTCTGGTCCTTGTAAATTTTGTAACACCTCCACATGACCACATTCACCAAAAATGGAATTCCACTGCTCCACCACAAGGCCACCGTGACTAGAAATTGTTGGAGATTCGGCCAAATCAATATACACACAATGCACAAACATAATAAAAAAAAAAATAGAAAAGAAGAACGCAATGCAAAAAGCCAAAGAGAGACAGCTTTACATGGATCCCAAACATAACGTTAGGTACAAGTTACATCGGCTATTGCGTATAGAAAGTATTTATAATCTAGGTTTACATCATGTCATCATCACTTACCATAATGTCCCTGTTCAAATTGAACCCTAAATCCTCAGCGAAGCATGACTAAAGTCGAATTAGGCTTCACAAGCCCAACAAAACTTGCTCGGGATTATTATTTGCTGTTCAACAAAATAACTACTTCGGGCCACCTAAATGCCTTCATCTCCATTTTGTAAAGGATTGCCTAGTGGTGGTGACTGGTGAGGCACACCTAATGAGTAACGCTCCTTTCTTTATGTCATTTTCCTGCCCATCTTAAGTGAATTCGTTTGCAAGGTTTTAACAAAATTCCTCTCTTCCACCTTAGGTTAGAGCTAAATATCCAAGCAGTACTTCCCTTAATCTTTTCGCGAAAAAAAAAAAAGATGGGTCTTTTGCAGGACTTTTTTTTTTTTGCTTCGTCGTATTTCTTCTTTCTGTAGTTTTTTATTTTGCAAGGACAGATTCTGATCTGGTCGCTGAGGTTCCTTCTTTCTGTTGCTGTTGTTGAATACGAAGGGTATGCCGACTATAAAAACAATCTCCTGTTTCACACATTCAAATGGTTAACCCCGAACATAGAATTTCATCGTTCATTTAAACAAAATACTTCAAGAACTTAAGCTCTGAGAGTAGAGCTCGAAAAGGAGACCGAATACAAATTACTGTTCACAAAATGACCACCCATATGATCCAGTGTGAGACTCTCTCCAATGGCTCAGGATTCCGTGGCCAGCTTTGTGAATTTCAGTAACCCGAGCAGGATCCTATAGTACAGGCGAGAAGCAGAGTTTCTTATACAAACAGATTTCCCTGACGCTAGATCCATTACAGTCGTGGATAATAGCCAAATGAATTGGAAAATATAGAAAACAATTGTTGTTTAACCCTTTTTATCTTCTCTTCACAAATTCTAAGTTGTAGTTTTTTTAATCTTCACAAGGATACTCCAAAGTTCTACCACACTTTTAGGTTGAGATTTTACAGAAGTTGAACTGCTGCAATGGTCGGAATTTTCTCCCGTAGTTTCTGTGTAACAGCCACTCGAACAGTCATGACCCCGGCTGCTGGTCCCGTGATTCGAACTTTGACAATTGGCTCTTCAATAGCCACAAATTCAAGAGATCCACCTGCTGCCCCAACCAGGTACGGCCTTATTTCTTCAAGGACCTAGAATAAATTGTCACGGTGATTTAGCTAGCACTTGAGATAAAAGAAAGAAATGGAAACTCGACGGTACATAATCAAAATCACGAACACAGGCTACAACATAACCCCATTTACGTAACAATAGAAATGCCAAAATCAAGCAGTTATTGAGGAAGAACAGCATTTCAACCAAGGGCCGATGGTCCGGTAGAGAACCTATTTCCAACACCAGTGAGATGTTGACAAAATATCAAAAATGCAACCAGAAAACTAGCATATAACTGCGTTAAAATCAAATTCCATAGCGAAATCACCACCCATTTTGGAAATTGTTAACCAGATTACAAAATACTTGATCTTAGTTCTCCCAGCATAATTAATCCTCTCTATAAAGGGCTATGGAGGCCAATGATTCCAGAACCATCTGGCGCCTTTATCATAAGATGTTATCATAGATCCTGCATTCCATCTTGTAAAATAGCAGAATTATTCTATCTAAACTTGGAGCCTATGCCATTTTACATCCTAATTTATTGTAGTTTATGAAAAAAATTATGTAAAACAAGGAAAATATATGGGTCTTAGTCATGTACACAGACTTGACATTTCTAGGTATTGGATTTCTTTCGGTTACTTGGAGTATTTTTATGCATTAAATAATGCAATATATGGGACATGGAGTAACAAGTGTAGTGTAAATGTGATATTGCATATTAGGTGTAAGAAAGTGATAATTATTAGAATTTATAACATGAGGTGGGATATGTCATATATGTGTCCAACGTGGTGTTTTATAAAGTAGTAGTGTAAGAATAAGGAGAGGGTGGAAGGATTATTTGACGTGTCCATATAGCTTTGTTAACAGTTTGTATTCTCCACATAAGCCTACGTTTTGGAGATACAGAAGGGAGAGACACCATTTTTTCTTACAAGCCCATATTTTGGATAATAATGTGAGTGCAATACATCTTTTGAACATAACAAAAAAGGTCAGCCATTTCTTCAAGGGTAGTATTTTTGCTCCTTTGAAGATGCCATTTTCCTTTGTATCTTAATTGAATCCATTTGTTTAACTTTGTGTAAAGGGTGGCACGACCACACAGCTCTTTTCAAAGATCTCAGACCATGTAACACTCTCACATACAATCACACCTAGCTTTCAGAACCCAAAAGGTGAACAACTCGTATATCAAGATCTTAGATGGAGGTAGGACTTCCCATGTCAAGACCTTAGATAGGGGGAGGATTTCCCATGGTTGCTAAAATAAAGAATCAGAAAGCACCTTCGGGGGTGTGAATAAACATGGTAAAAGAAACACCTGCTCTAAAAGCTAGACCATTTTGTATACCCAATCAAGATGCATTATTACCTTCTCTATGTTTTCTTCATTCAATTCAAGGCCAGTTTCTCCATCTGCTATTGCTTCAACCGCCACTATTTCCGGAATCTTCTCCATCAAACGACGCTCAATTCCCATCTTCATAGTCATCGTAGAACTTGGACAGGAGCCACATGCTCCTTGTAGCTTCAACCTGACAACATTGCCATCAATTTCATGTAGCGCCACATTACCACCATCTGAAATGAGATATGGTCGGACTTCATCCAACACACTCTCCACGTTTTCAGCAGTTAAGGGCAACTCGACAGCTGAAGGTTGAGTAGCAACAGCCTTTACAACTGCACCGTAAAAAAATACCAGGAATACGGAAATTTCAGCAAATCTCATTTCATTAAACCAAATAAACGATAAGATTGGCATATTTGAGATAATTTCATAGTTACCACCTGCTTCCACACGGTAAACACATCACTTTTCAGGACATAATGAAAGAAACATATCTCCTACACAGTTTTTTGGGCGTGCTGTTTCATTAAACCAATTTTCTCATTCTTTTCATGGCCTAAGTGATTAGTCAAATTACCGGAAATCTTCAGTTTCTTTGAACAACTAGGTTTAACTGTTTAAGTACACCAAGCATGATAAAAAATTTTAAAAAAAAGTTTCTCGTAAACAAATATAAACCTTCTACCAATACCTAAAATTCATAGTCAGTTACATATGCAAGTGCGTGTAGCTTACAGTCTACTGCCTTCATATCCATTCTTAGCCAGTATCTTCAAATCGCTGAACCTTCCCCTCCCAAGTCCCATCTCACCAAAACCTTCCTTTTTCCAACCCCTGCCTTCCTAATCAATGAACTAACATGTTCAATCATATATAGATGCAATTGCAGCCGACTCCATTTCAAATTAAGTAATAAACATCTCCAAAAAAACTCTTGAAAATTACTAACTTCAGCCAAATATATAATCCGATTCTCATTCCGCTCATTTTCCTAGGAATCCCAATCCAATCAAATACAAATATATTCATCGTTTCATGCCCAATAACATCAACGAAACAAATTCAAACCCTCAGAACCATGAAAACAACACCACACAAATCAATTACCAACAGCATGTAGCTCACCTTGCCTGCGGGTCCCAGTGGGAAATCGGATCCGCACGGAACGGGTAAAGCTCTGCCGCTGCACCGGATAACTCCCCCTCGATAGCGGAATTCGGCTACTATGGAAGGAATTCTGACGAGATGAAAGTGAAAATCATACTTCATGCGTACCACTTAAACTACGCACGCAATCAGATAGATACAGAGAGAGAAACAAATACCTTGATGGGTGAAGAAGAGGCATGGAAGGAGGTTGTTGAACATGAAGGTTCTAGGGTTTGCTGTGCCCTGCGATACGAATACGATGTAGTGTTCAACATCGCAGCGTGCATCTCTTTGTTTCCCTCTCCAAATCTCTCTCTCTCTCTCTCTCTCTCTCTCTAAGACCGAACAAAGGAATCTATGGAGCACGGTTAGTTACGCTCGCCAAAGTCGTTTCTTCTTCCTTTTGAGCTTTTTATTTTATTTAATTCATATACTTGGTTTTTTTTTTTTTTTCCCTTGGGAGTTGTGTACATCAGTACAAGGGTAAATGGGTAATCATCAGGCCGGGCCGCGAGATTCCAACTCAAGTCCACCCGAGGGCGGGGCTTCGCGGATATTTTTTTTTTAAGAGTCTGATTTTGGTGTGAGCAAAATAATTGTAAAATTGCGAGTCCAATCCAAATCAATCTAAATCGAATGGTATGGTTCGGTTTTTTAGTAAAGTTGTTTGGTCTTAGTTTTAAAAAATTAGAAACTGTGATAAATAGTTTGGTTTGTGGATTTATCCGAACCGTATATACACACATTAGCACATAATCCAATTTGAGTAAGCCGAATAATTCTTTTTTCCAAGGTTAATTAATTTCGTAATATATTGCTCCATTTTATAGATGACAAGAAAACAAGAATATCATCTATATAAACAATACAATAATCAGAATACGGTGAAAATATTTCATTCATAATATTCTGAAATTCTGATGGGGCATTTTTCAAATCGAATGTCATGACATTCCATTCATAATGACCAAATGAAACAACAAATGCAGTTTTATAATGATCTTTCTCTTCAATCTAAATTTGTCAATATCCAAATTTCAAATCAAATTTGGAGAATATAACTGCGGATTGCAATCTATCAAGCAAATTTTTTTTGTTTGGAATAGGATATCTTCTCCATTTCAAAATATCATTTAATGGTTTATAATTGATAACAAGACGATGAACTCCCCGTTCTTTTTCAGCATTATTGAAAACATAAAAAGCAGTGCAGCTCCAAAGAGAATAACTTTTTCTGATTAATTTTTTGTCAAGAAGAGTTTGAATATCTTTTTTACAAAACTCTAAATAATTAGATTTCATCTGGCTAGGTCGAGCTTTCGTCGGAATATGCTTTTCATTGAAATTCTAATTGTAGGGAAATGAAACAATATGTCGCTTTCTTTCCCAAAATGCATTTGGCAGGTCACTGCAAACTTCCTTTAAAAACTGATTTTCAATCTCTTTGATTTTCTCTTGTAAAGCAACAGTTTGAAGTTTCTGACTGATATTCATAAGTTGAATTTCCCTTTGGAGAAAATTCAATTGTTTTTCTTTGTTTTGAAGAAATCTTGGTAGTTCTGGAATAATTCTGGCTTCTGGATCAGTAACAAAAGGATAAAAAATATCGTGATCCTGTAATCTACTATAAATACCAGTAGGATCAATTTTTCTGGTTGGCATAATCATATTTAAAAATGGTGTTCCAAGAATTACTTTTTTTAAATTCTTGACAAGCATAAACATTGTTGGTAAACAAGTACCATCATTACAGATTAAAACATCGATTAATTTATACTGAATGTGCATCTTATTACCTCCAGCGGCAATTAAGGATTGGATTGTTTTTTCAAAATACTTGGTAGGAACTAACCCTTCCTGAATACAGTTCATGTCAGCACCACTATCTACTAGTGTCACAATATCCTGAATCGTATATTCTTGATTAATAACAAGATTAATCTAAATATACCATTTTTATGGATGACCTTACTGATACTATTTAGATAAGTAGGATTCTCAGAAGTTTGAGGTTCTTCTTTTCCAGAATCTGGTTTTTCCATGGGCTTTAAACTTAATTTTTCTAAACTAGAGAGTCTAGACTTAACAGAAGAGAGACTACCCTGAGCTTCTAGTTGCGATAACTTCAACTGTTTCAATTCTGCTTTGAGATCGTTAACCTCTTTCTGAAAATCTTGTAAGTTGGGGTTTGGTATTATTAGCACCTTCCATACGGTTAAAAACTTCATTAATACTATAATATCTAGAGATGCTCGGTTTTTCTGATTCAGCATCGGACACAAAAGAACTTAGTGAGATTTCAATAATCTTTCTTCGGATTTCTAGATCTTGAATTTTATCAATAAGATCAAGAGTTTCTTGCTGAGATTTTGATAAAACATTTAAACTTAACCCATTAAGGTTAGCAAAAACTTTCAGGTGGTCTGGTTTAGAAGACGAACAACACTTACCTGTGCAATCTTCAGAAGATTCTGATTCAGACGAAGAGTATTCTAATTCGTTGATTTCGTCACTTTCTAATTCAGTTTCTGATTCATCATTGGAATTGAGAAACAACTTACTGAGTTGAAGACGGAGCCCTTCATCAAGTTGGAGCTCATTCAGCTTCTTTTTGGTTAAACACTTGTTGACATAATGACCAAATTTCCCGCATTTGTCACATTTTACTTCGGATTTGGGCTTTTTCTTAGGGCCAGACTTATTAGTCTTTCCTTTTTCTCTGCTACCGCTAGGCTTAGTTTTGGAGTAATCTTTGTCGTAAGATTTTCTTCTATACTTCTTCTTGTATGGTTTAGAAGACATAGAAATAGTCTTTCTACGACGTTTTTTTAGGATAATTGGTAGGTATCTCATATGCAAAATGTTGACAAAATTCACCAATTTCCCGTTTTCGAGTAATATTTTGTTTTTTGAGCTGATATTGTAGCTTCATATCATTACATATAGATACTCCTACTTGGACACAAACACTAATAAGGTATCCATAGGTACAACTAGTCCATTGAATAATATTCCCAACACTAAGATCCATCAATTTTTGACGAACCTTTTGGGCAAATAAAGGGGGTAGGCCATCAATGAATTTGGCTTTCCAATGTTCTGAATTCACGTCTTTGCGTTGCATAACTTTAGTGATAAAAACATCCTTATACCATCTAAAATGGGTTAAAGAAGGGCATCTTAAATTTTGCAACAATTTTTCTTCCACGCTTTTGTCGTTGATCTACTGCTCCAATAACATGTAAAATTATAGCTTGAACAAGGGTATAAACAGCGTCTTGAACTGGTTGTAAATGTAAAATTATAGCTTGAACTGATTGGTCAATAACCAATTCTATGACAATTTCTGTTTTAACGGCACCCAATATCTCAGATTGTTGGGCTAATGAGAGGTAATTATCCCACCAACCTTTGAGACTTCTAGTGAAACCATTAATAATAAAAACAGCGATATCTTTATCACTGTTGTTTGCAGCTTTGCAAACACTTACATAAGCATTTTTTGAATGAATCCATAAATTTGATATTCTGACAAACCATCTATATTCCATTCATAAATGGTTCTAGCACTATAAGCTTGCTGAGATTAGAAAAAATCTTCTTCCCAAAGAAGATCTTGAGGTGTCGGTCTCTTATAAGAAGTTCTACGAACATTTTCATTTCCTGGTCCCTTTTCATCATATTCAACTCTGTTGCGAGTATGTTCATGCATATTCTGAAGCGAGTGTTGGATCTCGTGGATCTGCTGCGGATCTAAATCTGAATCCGAATAACCTAAATTAGTTTGACTAATAGCACTAATATGCAACTTACTATCTGTTCTACTGATAAGTTGATTAATAAATTCATAATTTTCTTTCTAATTAGAGAATTTAAAATTCTCTAAAGGTATGGGTGCCTTAATATCCGGCTTAGTATCATTTCCTTCTAAAGTTTTGGCTAAAGAAGTAGAAGAGGAAGGCATGCTCGAGATAATTTTTTATTCTTAATAACAGCTTGAACATCATGCTCAATATGGATTAATTGTTGTCCAATAGTCTGCAAACTCATATTAGTAAAATTATTTTGTTTTATTATATGAACATTTTCCGATAAGTAAGTCGTAGAAGAAGACTTACTCAAATCTACATATGGAATAGCTTCCAAAGCGTTTTTACTGTTTTCCATTTTAATAAGTTCTGGAGGAGGATGAACAGATTTAATAATAGTACCATTAGATTTACTCCAGATCTTTTGAAAATCTTGGATTACAGCTATATGATACTGATTTTGATACCAATTAAAAAACCATTTTTTAAAAGGTATCAAAGTTTGACGATTTTCCAAATCTTTATAAAAATGATTTTTAATAAAATCTTATTCTGATTTATCAAACTTGGCAAAATACCAATTCATAAACTCTTGATGGTCAAGTGACATAAATTCTTTACTGATAAGCAATCGAATAGGTGAGTTGGGAGTATAATCCATAAGAACTCAAATATGAAAGGCCATTTAAGAGGCTGTTGGCGAGTCACGCTTCTTACTTGCACTACTGCTGTAAATTCCATGAGGAATCTGTTGTTCAGATATGCGAATACCCTCAATATTAGTTTCTAAAGGTTCTAAAGCTTCAGTTGGGGTTTGTTCTTGTATTTCAAACACAAAGTATCTTGAAGTGGTTGGGTGAGAAGCTTTAGTTGGGGTTTGTTCTTGTATTTCAAACACAGTGTCTTGAAGTGGTTGGGTGAGAAACCCTATAAGGTGGATAACTATTTCTGGACGAAAGACTTTTGGTTAATGATATACGACTAATCGTATCAGGGGTAAACCTGATCTCTACATCTCCTTCGGCTGTTTGGACAATTTGGTCCAATTGGCTACTAATAATTGGTTGTGGTTGCACGGCATTGGGAATAGTCCATGAAGTTGGAAAGGTTACTTCATCCCAATCAATGAACCTTGGTACAGCTACGTTGGTGGTTAGGAGATTACTTTCAACAACTACTGTTTTTCCTGAATCACTATGCAAAATAGCATTAGGACACATAGTATTAATAACTTTGTAGTGAATACAATAAATTACTGCAACAGTTTCAGATCCGAGCAAAAAAATTAAATCCTTGAGTTTGGATATGCAAACTTACAGCTTCAAACAAATTTCTATTAGTCAAAGATAGAGCAAGGTTAGGATAAACATTAAAATATATTGGTCCATGACATAAGCTAGTTTGAACAATCCCCATAAGGCAAGATTTCCAATCATTACATCTAGCATCACGCAAAATCGGCTTGAATATGGAATTCAATCTTGTTTAAGTCAAAGGTTTAAAAGCAATTTGAATTAAACCAATATGCAGATATTTATACTTATGCACGTACCACTGAATATCTTTAACATATAACAACTTAACTTTTTTATCATTCGTGTCAAGACAAATAGTCTATTTTGATGTTTTAACAGCATTCTTACTGATGTAATCATATAGACCCAATTTATAAATCCTTTTGAGTTCCACTTCGGGTATAGTCCACCAAATAAGCTGTTGAGCCTGAGAATACTCAACAATTTCTTCATTCTTTACAGATATAGAAGATCTATCTAAAGATAAAGCAGACATGATAAAGGTGTTAATTCATATATGAATGAAGACAGAACGGATAGTCTCATAAAATAAACCTCATATCATCGTTGTTTATTATGTTTTAACAAAGACATATAATGGATCTCAGATATACCCATCTGTCAACGACTTACGAGTCAAGGCCATTAATTCCCTTCTCGGGACCTAAAGGCACACAAAACCTCTAAGCGACTTGGGTGAGGAACATATACCTCAGATCCATTACAGAATTATATAAAACATTGCAAACAAAGAGATATGTGTTTTATTAAATGGCTATCTTCACCTATCTTTCCCCCTCATATATGAATTAACTACTGATTTAACAAGCCATAATGGCTCTGTGTGTGTACATGTGACTGACTAAAGGAGTTTAACGTATATGCAACCCACTTCATCTTGTTGGACCCTCATGAGATTCACCCATTTGTGTTTGTAGCATTACTCTTGTTCATTTTTTAGGAGGAACCTCTGAGGAATATTGGGAACACTAAATGTTTGCATGTTCAGAGCACACAAGTAAGTACTGGAATAAATGAAAATTAACACAATGTTCAGAGAGGCAATTGAATTCAATGTTTCTTTCTATATATTCTTCGAAGAACCAACTTATTAATCTTCCAAAAACATCAAGACAAAATGTGTAAAAAATCAAGGTCCCATTATTTGAGTATATGAACAAGTTCATCATCACAATTCCCATAAACCCAGATAAAGATTAGAACAAGTAAATCATCACCAGAATCCAACCAATTCAGTTTCTTCCCTTTTTTCAAGTGCCTCCTCCCCTCAGATTGTCCCCCCAAGTGGAGAGGTCACGGTAACTCCGCGAAGGGAGTACCAGACAAAATATAAATCCACTTGGTTTCGCGCGGTGAGCTGTAATTGTGAAAAGGTTGGAAGACCTAGCCAAAGAAGGTGATAGCCAACAGAAGTCACCCTCGATAGACTGAGCAGTTGGTTAGAAGTCGGCTACCTAAAACAACTACAAGAACTGTGAATGGGCGTAGAAACAATACAATAACGACAACAATAACATAACCCATTTAGTCCCTAATAATTTGGGGACTAAATGGGCGTAGAAACCATGAAAAAAAAAGAAGCTAAAATCAAGGTTGCAATTACAAGATCACCCTCCATTTGGGATGCCAGATGCCTTTAAGAAATAGATTTTTGCATGCTAATCTTTGTTTTTTTGTTTGTTTATTGGTTCTATGATCAAAGGTTTAGGGATATTTTGTTAAGAGAAAAGCAATTCGGACAGTTAAAGAGGCTTAGAGCCCTTAACCTTTATCCTCCACCAAATATTTTTACCCCAAAACAGCTTAGATGTACTGGAAAGTTACAATTAAATTATGCACACTTTTTGAAATAAGCTCACAAAAGCAAAAGATCAATAAACAAAATACTTCATACAAATTTTCCAATTTTTTCACCACTCAGTATCTGATGGAAAAATGAAATTTTTTTAGCGGACTTCACAAATCAAAAAAAAGTTCAAAAGAAAAAGAAGAAGAAGAAAGAAAACATGGTTTTGAGAAGCAGCAAAGGGGACCTCAATTCAAATGGAGATGAGGAGAAGAAAAAAGAGAGCTGTGAAGACTATCATCATCAGTAGATGACTCTTTTCTCCTTGAAAAGAACTCCCACACTAGAGGAACAATAGGCTTCTTCTTCTTCTTCACCACCTTCTCTCTCTCCTTCTTTCTCTCTCCAAACAAGCCTTCTACTCCTCCTCCACCACCACCACCACCACCACCACCAAAAATCTGAGCCAGAGTTGGTAAGTACTCCTCCTCCATCCTCCAGATCTCCCTCTCTCTCATACTCTCCGTCTTCGCCACCACGGCCGCTTTTGCCGCCGCAGCCGCCTCCCCTCGTGCAATCTTCGACATGTTCTTGTGGAGCTCCGCGTTGAGCGAAGCCACCGCCACCTCGGTCTCCTCCTCCCTCTCCTTCAGTAACTTCAGCTCCGTCTTTGTTGCTTCCAGCTCAGCTTCGAGCCTCTTCACAGCATGAGCAAGGGTATTTTGGTTATTTTGGTCATCGGCTTCGTTTTTCTCGGCTTCAAGACTCTTCACAGCATCCGCAAGGCTATTCTGATCAATTTGGTCACCGGGTTTGCTTTTCTCGGCAAGGGAATTCTGGTCATTTTGGTCACCGTGTTCGTTTTTCTCGGTTTCGAGCCTCTCCACAGCATTGGCAAGGGTATTCTGGCCATTTTGGTCACCAGGTTTGTTTTTCTCGGCTTCGAGCCTCTTCACAGCATCAGCAAGGGTATTCTGCTCATTTTTTTCGGTGATATCACTTTTTGGTGAGAATTTCCACACCGGTAAGTTTTGATGGCTATATGGTGAGGAGGAGCGGATGAGTTCTTGGGCAAGGATTTTTTTGCCTAAGACGGCAACGGCTTCCTTGACGGAGGAGAAAGCCCGGGAGGTGTCGACGGTGGAGGAGAGAGAGGAGGCCGTCGGAGGCGGTGGCAGTGGCGAAGGGGTTTGGGGTTCTAATTCCATTGTGGTGGTGAGAAATGTAGAGAAATGGAGAAGAATGGGGTGCTGATAATGATTTTTGGGAGATAAAAAGGTAGTATTTGATGATGGTGTAGGGTTGAGTTTTCTTTGCTTTTACTACACTAGTACTTCTTGTGGGGAGAGAGAGAGAGAGAGAGAGAGAGAGAGAGAGATTGGTATGGAGGATGGTGAGAAACTGTGGTTTGAAGGTTAAGAGAGAGAGGGAATTTTATGGGGGATGAAAAGAAATGGACAACTCAACCGCTGGGACAATGAGAAGGGCACAAGCCCAACGCCAGTGGATCCACATGCAATTAGCCCCTAAATTCATCTAACTATATAGTGCTTCACGGTCACGTAATGTTCTAGCAGGGCCGGCCCAAGGGTTTGAGGTGCCTTAGGCCTAGCCCAAAAATTGTGTCCTTCAAGTACAACGCCTAAATAATATAAAGTTCTACAAACATAAAGTTCTAAATAATATAACAATCACTATACGAGAAAACCAAAACAATATAAAGTTCTACAAGCATCACATAATAACGGAAAAATTAAAACACGAAGTCTCTAGATACATATAACGCATGAGTATCACTTGAATATTACGAGTGTTGCAATTTTAGAAGCAAAAGTATCAATTATACTTGGGCCTTTTTTATATTGTGATTTTTTTTAAATCAATTTTAGTTTTGGGTCTTTTTTAAAATTTTGGGCCACAATAATTTTTGGGTCTTTTTTAAACATTGGGCCACAATGTTGGGCTCTTTTCTCACTCATAATGGATTTTTTTCTTTTATTTTGGTCCAAAAAGTGTTCTAGTTAAGCTCATAGGTATAAAATGGTGGGGTGCCCCAAAAATTGGCCTTTTTTGTGGTGCCCTAGGCCCAGGCCTTGTGGGCCTTGGGCCTGGGCCGGCCCGTGTTCTAGATACTTCAACGTCACACATGCATTCTCATAGAATTCACGATTAAATTTATAGACCACACATAAATATTTGGTGATAGAATGATCCGGACCATATCACGTGACCCTACCGATGTGTTCCATGTATCTGTAGACATTGGATAATCTAATAGTAAAAAATGTAGTATCAAAAAAATGTACCCCGACTCGTACGGAAACGGGTTCATAAGATTTGAGCTCTACAATTTGGGTCCACCTTTCCTAGCATAATCACATTATATATGCATATTTAGAGTGTGGACCATTAGCTAACAACTTCTCATATTGTTTGATTTTATTTTATTTTTGTAATTAAGGTGTCTGTTGATAACTCTCACTAGTCGCCGCAATCGTTAATTGATTTGTCTCGGCGGTACATACCATCCAAGTAGGGTCTATTCTCCTCGTCAGTGATTTGTCCTTGAAGTCACTTCACATTACACAAACGCGTGAAAAGGACTGCAAAAGGGATTGGAGAGATTAGTCTGATTCATCGGAATATTCTTTCTTTAGAAAAAAAAAAACTCTCTGGTAGGTAGAAACGATTTGCATGGGGATGAAGGGTGATATTGCCATATCACTGATTAATGTGAAATTTCTTACTGCGGAAATAGACAGATTGTTAGAATTTGACCAGCCGATGCGTGAAAATTAAGTACAGAGTACTTCAGGAACATTAAGGCCCATTTTGGCTAAATAAGTAAAATAATTTTTTACTATTTCTTTTTTTTGTCTTTATTCATTTTTTTTTTTTTTTAGTTTTGCGTCAAACTTTTGCGACCTATTGATCCGTCTCGACGAAAGGAATCGGAAAACAATTCATTTTGACCGAACAAGCAACGCATTTGAGGGTTAAATACACCGAGTATTGGGCTCCATCGCACTTTGTTCAAATGTTCTTGAATATGAAAGCTGAGTTTTTGTCACTTCACAATTCGATAAGTAACATGCACAACATATCTGCTGCTAAAACAAAACAATTCATCAACTACTCGAAAGCACGAGATATTATTGTCAAGAAGCCTATTTCCCTTTACTATTCTTTTGGTGGTCAAGCAAACCAAGATGGTGATCCAAGTCTATAGAATTTCCTTCAGATCAACGCCACAGTAACCCCAAAACCGGTCAAAAGAGTTTCATGTCACTGAACTTTATAGTCACATTATGAAACAGGAACACCGAACACTAGCTGTTACACTTTTCTAAAGCAACAAAGATCTCAGCCATACAGAAGTTCCTCGGGCATTGAATTGGAGTATCATTCTAACACCACAATGGCGTGGTAATGTTGACCAAGTCATGTGAACAACAAAGCTAAACAGCCCAACGACAGCCATGGAACAGAATCTATCTATATCGGAGAAGGAAAGGAAAACCGACCTGGAAATCAAGAAAACGAACATATTACAAAGCAGAAACAGACTTTCAGATCTAGTGACCACGGGTCATCTTCACTTTTGGGCCCGCCTTCTTCATTTGGCGAGCACGCTCTTTTGCCTCTTTCTTGCGAAGTGCCTCAGCACTGAGCTTTGTTTCAGCCTCCTCCTGCAACTTTCTCTGTTCGGCCTTCTTTTTCTGCAAGGCTTCTTGCCTTGCATTTTGAAGTTCTTTGTACGCCTCTTGAGCAGCCTTCAGTCGAGCCGCTTCTGGTTTGGCGCGGGCCTAATGCACGTACCAATTTCAAATATCAGGAAATATTGGCAACAATCAAGACAAATAGGAGAATAATATCAGGAAATATTGCCCTACTGCTATAATCTGACCCACCTGTGAACTAAGCTTGTATCGGCCAATTAAATCGATGTAATAGGGCACAAGAGCAACCAATCGAGTCATCTCATCCATGTGATTGGCATCAGGGAGAGCAAACTTGAAAACCAGCATCTTCTTGTGAGCTCCACTGTGTTGGTCAGAAAAATGCATTGAGATGAAACCCCTTCCGTATTTCTCGAAAGCTTTGTCGCCAAAGACCTAGAAAAAACAAGTGCAAACCATACTGCATGAGGATAGAACAACTGATGGACACATAGCTGCTCTTGTTATATTTTCCAGTGACCCAGTCTTTCCAGTCCAGCAATTTAGGGGTAGCATTAGGGGGTCTTCTAACAAGCCCATTTGACAGTTCTTGGCTCGAAAAGTCATTGGACATAGTTGCTTAGTGTTCACAGGATTCATTTAAGATGTGTGAGCTGTAGAAGTCCATTCCCAAGATGCAGCAGGAAGTTGCTTCGAAATGAACTTCTCAGGAAGTCGAATGTACTGTTTCACGTGATAAATTTGTAAACTCATTGTATTCCTATTAAAAGGATAATAGTTACCGTAGTCGCTCTTACTTAACTTCTAGTAAGAATTTGATGTCCTAGAAGAAACTGCGGCTGCACAATGACTAGTGACGGACTAGAGAGTGTGATTCTAGGCTGTTCTGTTCACCTGATGATAAACTCTCCTTGAGCAGCAAGCACACTTTTATGAATAAAAACTCCAATGAAAAGACTATAATGAAGACCAAGTTCAACAACATATTTCAAAAGAGCAGCACTTTCAAGCACAAACCAACCTCTTGGAGAAAATAAAGGAATAGTTCGTGTGAAAAAAGTTATGGAGTAACATGGGCTAGTCTCCTGTGGTTACAGAGGGCTTCAATGAGAAAATCATAGCAAAAAATGTTGTCAATCCAAGCCTCCAACAACCAATTTAGAGGGAAATAAAAACCGCAAGAAAAGAAGAAAGGAGAAGAGGCAGGAAACGTGTGAGGAAGAGAGAGGATAAATCTAGGTCAAACATGTCTAGGTTATTTTAAAAGTTCACCGGTTGTGCATGGCTACATCATCTTCATCTGCTTCTTTCTATGACACGAGGGATGCGCGCATCCACCATAGTTGCGTTAGAAGCACATGTAATGTGTTTGACTGCTTTAATGACATAGATGATTTGACATTGGAACATGAGAGGAAGTGAGACGTAAGGAAACAACTGCCAAGATCATAGGATAATGATGGGGTCCTTGATATACCTGCCTTGCCTCTTTAAAGGGGAAAATCAAACAATCAAACAATCTAAGAACCCAAGGGAGACTGCTCCATTTTATCTATCGCTTCTTCTGTCCATCTGTAACCTCAACCTATTCCCTTCAATCTTTTTCTCTCCGCTTAATTAGGATTATTCCTTTTCTTCTCAATACTCTTTCCGTGGTTGGGGTTTGGTAGATTTGAAGTTTCCACAAACAACTACCACACATTCCCCTTGGCTCATGGAAAGTCCCTACGGCCATTGCAGCAAGAAATTTTCTTTATATCACCTGTTATTAATCATCCCTTTCCCACCTACTCCCTCCGTCCCAAATTTGTCATCCATTTCTTGGGAATCCAACTTTTTTTGAGGTTAAAATTATTGCAGTCCAAAATTTTAACTTTTCAAAAATCCATAATGACAACTTCGCAACAAATGAAGTACTGTATTTTCAAAATTTGGAGGCTGATTCTGGTAAGCTTTGCTATGATGCACGAACACAGACACGGACATGGACACGGCAATTCTAAAAAAATGGGGACACGGACACGGCGGGGGACAAGCCACGTGTATATAAATTTATTTATTTAATTATATATTTACATATATATATATACACACACAATATATTTTAAAAAATTTAGGGGACAAATTGAAATTTTTTAAAACATTTAGGGGACAAATTGAATTTTTTTGAAACTTTTAGGGGTAAAATTGAAATTTTAAAAAACTTTTAGGGGTAAAATTGATTTTTTTAACTTTCAGGGGTAAAATTGAAAATTTTTAAAACTTAAAATTTCAATTTTACCCCTGAAAGTTTTTAAAAAAATCAATTTGAACCCTAAAAGTTTTAAAATATTTCAATTTGACCCCGCCGTGTCCCCCCGTGTCCCCAGCCATGTCCCCCCGTGTCCCCATCCAAAAAAGCACTACAGCCATGTCCCATGCCACGTGGCCTGTCGGGACACTGCGATACGGGGTCCCGGAGAAGTGTCGGTGCTTCATAGGCAACAAATTTTGGATCCAAATTGGGTTGTATACTTGTACTCCAATTATCCCGCGGGCCCCGCCAATTGTTTGAAATTAGAATTAGAGAATTTTGAACAGGCCCATTTCACTCCAAGCCTAAAGACTAAAAATAGTACATTGACTTTTCAAAATGAAAAAAAATTGGGACAAGGAAAAATGGTAAAAGTGGAGAAGAAATTTGGGACGGAGGGAGTATTCATTTGCCTTTAGCCTTGACCACTTGGATCTGTTTGCATAATGACATGGTGTCTAATACACAACGGAAAATGATTGTCTAACTTATTTTCAACTTCTAATGACAGTTTCTTAACATGTGTTGTCAAGTTTTGTTTGGACAAGTGCCTAATATATCATGTAGCTATTTCGCTATAGCCCTCAAAGGTGTGGCATTCTAGACTATCCTCACATAAAGCTCCAACCTAAAAGTTTATAGTTAGTACACCTAACCCAAGCTAAGGAAAACATGGTGGAACTCAAATAATTTCCAAATACACACTAGTGCCGTAGTGCATCACTAGGTATTCATGTTTCTCAATGTCATTCATTAATTCCATGGTATTAGATCTTATTGTTCATAACCATAAAGGTCAAAATTTGTTCTGAACAATGGCCAGGGAGCTTTAAAACACCCAATAAGAGGTATTGCATAAGTCAGAGCTCCGAAAAAAAGAGCATTCAACAAACTACTTTTCCATTCCGAAGTGAAATTATCAGCCAGCTCTCAACCATATGGATTTTTAAGGCTCCAGCCACATAAACAATACCAGCACAGTTCACAACAATGCAAGCCAACAACTACCAGAAAAGCCAACTTATAACATCAAGTTACCAATATTTCTGAAACACTAATCACAGTGTAGGAATACCTGCTCAAGCACAACCTCCGTGATCAAATCCCCAGCGACTTCCTTTGACTCTGAAACAACAGCCAAGTCCTCCACGACCCACTTCCTACCACTAGGCGGTGACACCAAACTCGCAAACTTCTGAAGATCCCTAACTTCCTTCACCATCGTTTTCGCGGCCTTCTTCCTAGCCAGCGCCAAAACCACACAGTCCATCGCCTCATCATTCATGTACACCTCAAACGTCATCTCATCCTTACAAGGCACAACCAAATTATACAGCTTCGAAATCAAATCGTGCCGGCTCTTAAGCTCCATCGTCGCCATCAAGCCCTGGCAAAACCTCCTTCCACTGGCATAAAACCTAAAAACGTTCTGCCCTTCTTTCAACAGCAACGGTGAGTCGTTCCCTTCCCCCACCCCCAACAGACTGAAATTCCTATCGAAAATCGAGTCCCTGGTGGCGAACTTCGTTGCCCAGGCCAGCGCGATCCGCTCGTTCTCTCTCTTACCGGTAAAAAAATTAATAGCGAACATAATCAAGAACGAGCCGCACACGATCTCGATCACATAGTTCTTCAACGACCTTGGAGCCTTAACAGCCTCCGGTTCTTGTGTCGTCTTCGAATCCGAATCGGATTCCGAATCCGAAACAGAATCAGTGGATTTAAGGGTTTCGGATTCAACAACAGGGAGGCCTTCGAATTCGTCTTCGTCCCAGTAGTCGAAGGCGGTGGAGGAGGGTTTGGGGTGTACATCGGAGGGTTGAGATGAATCGGAGGGTGATTTAGGGTTAGGATTGGGAGGGCCATGGTGAGATTCGGAGTCGGAGGAAGTGAGAGTGACGGAGGGAGGAGGGTGGGTGCGGAGGGGGATGGAGGTGAGGTGGAGAGAGGAGTCGTCGTCAAGGGATTCGTCGTCGTCGGCGTCGAAACCCTCGAAGTGGGAGTCCGCGGAGGCGGAGAGAGAGAGGTGGTGGAGGAGGAGAGAGAAGATGGAGAGGAGGGCAAGGAGGTACCAGAGAGTGTCGCCGCCTCGTGGGAGGAGGAAGGAGGAGAGGGGAGTGAAGAAGAGAGAGGAGGAAGAGTGTCGCCGAGCCATGAATGATTATTGAATCTAGCGAGAGAAAGGGGGAGTCGAACTTTGTAGAGAGAGAGATAGAGAGAGAGAGAGAGAGATGACTTTCGTGATTGCAATGGGAAGCACAAATATTTTTTTTTCAAAATATCCCTCCAACTATTATTCATTTCTCTACTTCGCACTTGAACTTTCAAAATCATTTATGTAAGAACGCAACTATGTGCACAGATGAACATGTACAGACAGCGTATTGACGGCGTCGCCGATACCGTTGTGGGTCTCATCCGATCGATCCGAGCCGTTCATCTTTCTCAAAATCAAATTCCGAGTGGGCCCACTATTAATTGTTATTTTACTTCTTTATAACAAAATAATCGAGTGCGAGCGTGCCAGAGAAAGTTTCAATCTCCTCCCTTAGATTAACTTTGGAAAAAACCAAATATAATTAGGTGGTTGTGTTTTAATGGTTCAATTACCTCAATTAAGAGGATTTTTCTTTTAAAAATGAAGAAATGCAAACCAATCTATTTAGGAAATTAAAGAACAAACAAGGAAACAAGATATTTCGATTAACAAATCAAAGGTAAACTTACTTCGAAATTGCCTTCAACTTCAAATACAAGTTATTGAGAACTTCGAACAGATGATTGTTACAAGAACAACCGAAATTAATCCTAACTACTTCCTAATCTACTTCATACACTACTTCGAACTAGGTTCAAAATCTTAAAACTACTTACCAATGAACAAACGAAGCATCATTTGTTTGATAGCTGTTTGTTGAAGATTTGTCCGGGTGGTTTATCACTCTTTAATTTCTTCTATTTATAGATGTTGCTTGCAGTTTGAACTTCCCGCTCAATAAATTTGAACTTGGCTTGTTTCGAACTCTATCTTTGCACTTTGATTCAGCAGTTTCTTCCCTCCATTCCGACTAATTTGAATCTCTTTAATCTTCTTCCAAGAGCTTTAATTTGAATATGCACAATTACTTAAACTAACTCAAATGATTATACGTTAAGGAAGTGATTGTCTTTCGAGATGTACTCCACATGTTATAATAGCTAATTGCCTTATTACACAAGTTTACACGTGAAGTTCATACTTTTAGCAGTTACAATCGTGGCTTCGAAGTTTAAGGAATAACTCGTAACTGCCAATAACTGCCTTTTAAAATTGAGAAACAATACGACATAGTATTTACTCAACTCTATTTTATTGATCCAATGCATCTTTATTGACAGATTTTTGCCAAGGTTTGGCATACTTAGTTATGTGTCAATTAATTATTGAATTTGTTAATTTTATATGTAAACACCCACGCGGGAATTGAGGCAATCGAACGGCCGTATGAACCCGATCCAACATCAATTTGAATGAAATGGGTGATGTTGGATCGAGCTCATACAGCCGTCCGATTGCCTCGATTCCCACGTGGGCCCACTCGTAATTTGATTTTTAGAAGAATGAACAGATCGGATCGACCGGATGGGACTCACAACAGCGTCGCCGACACAGTCGATACGTGGTTGGTGCAAGGCAATCGGTCCCCTTATCTTTACTTTTTATGTAATCCCAAAACTACTTTACTTGAAGTGCATATAATCCTTTTTTTAACACATGTTAGTTTTATGAACGGAAAAATGTTGTGTGTGCACGTTATAGAGGATTATTGTCCCAAACCCAAGGCTAAAAACGCATCTCCTTTACTCACACCAATTGACACCAATAAACACACCCCGTCTCTCTCTCTCTCTCTCTCTCTCTCTCTCTCTAATCCATACAAAACAGAGCTCCTCTGCTTAGAAAAAAAATAGAGCAATAAAAAAAAACCCTATAAAAACGATTTTCTCCCTCTGTAAATAATTTCTACTGTGAATGGATCTTTAAGAATTGAGATTGTATGGTTGCATTGCCTTGCGGAAAACATAGTCTATATCTATTTGCTATCTAGTGTGGTGTTTATTTATTTAAAATATTAACCCACAAGAGAATGTCCGGCTATTCTGTGATTGTGATGAGAGAGAGAGGGGGGTCTATTTTTATTGCTTTGTTATTTCTAAGCCCAACTGCTCTGGTTTGTAAGGATTGGGCAAAGAGAGAGGGAGAGAGACAGAGTGTGTGTGTGTGTGTATTGGCATCAATTGGTGTGAGTGAAGGAGATAACATTTTTACCTTGGTTTTGGTACAAAAATCCCTTTTTCCATCCATAGAACTAGCAGTGTTAAAAAAAGGACGACATGCACTTCAAGTAAAGTAGTTCAGGGACTACATAAAGAATTTTGAAAGTTCAGGTACAAAGTAGAGAAATGAGTAATAGTTTAAGGGATGTTTTGAAAAAAAACTCGAAGTACGAATAGTGGTCACGGTTTCTTTGTATACTTTTGGCACGTTTGATAACAATTACAGGTACGAGGGGATTGGTAATGAACATGAGGTGGGCCCCGGCTCCTTCATTGACCAATGGACTTGGTGCTAGTTTAGCTTAGATGTGTTTAGACCTAAAAAGTAAGTAGGCTTATTTTTTTATTATTTAATTTTTTTCATGATTTTTTTAGTAGTATTAAAGTACTTTTTTTGTTTTTATAAAAGAAATTAGTTCGGCATTACAACCGTCTATTTGGAAATATTCTTATCTTTAGTGAATTTTTAAAATTTATTAATTGTAATTTATTACAATTTTTATTATCTAGTCGAGACAAACCAAAAAAATGACCCAAAAAAAAAAATTAAAGCGAAGTTACAAAGGCGAAACAAGTTTACAAAAGAACAAAATTTATTGAAAATTATTATTAAGAGCATCAGCAGAAGGTTGGGGAGAATGGCTTTTAAGCCATTTTAGCCAACCAAAACTTGAAAAAATTGGCTGCAGCAGATTGGCTAAACCCTAAGCCATTTCCCATTTGTGAACAGTCCTAGGCTAAAAATACCCAATCACTGTTCACCAGCCATCAATTTTTTAATTATTTCTCTCTCTCTCTCTCTCTCTCTCTCTCTCTCTCTCTCTCTCTCTCTCTCCCTCCCTACGGCCACAGCCGAGATGAATGACGGCAAGGGACGGTGGCAGCGATGGAGGTTCCAATCGACGGCGAGGGACGGTGATGAACGACAGCGAGGGACCGCAATGGGACTGTAGATCAACGAAGACAGATTGACGGAGACACAGATCGACAATGAGTTGTCGATTGACAGCGAGACAGATGGGTATGGAAGCAACGAACAACGACGATGATGAAGATCGCGGCGAGGTTAGGATGAACAGTGTAAAGGGTGACGGCGAAGGTAGATGACAATGAACAGTGTCGTCTTGTGTTTGTGTGTGTGTGTGTGTGTATGTATATATATATATATATATATATATATATATAGAGAGAGAGAGAGAGAGAGAGAGAAAATAATATTTTAATAAAAAGATAGGTAAAATGGATAAATTGCTGGAGTGATGAGAGTGATAAGTTAACTATATCCATTGTACACCAGTTTTTTTGGCCAAAATCTTACCCTACGTGTTGTTTTTGCTCTAAGCCAAACCACCACTTGGTCCCCTCTACGGATTAATTATTGGGTGCTTTTGGAGCATGGCCAAGTTAGAATTCAAGGTCGGATAACCATCGTACAATTACCAGGAGTTCATTCACTTAATTATGAAACTCGCATGATTTTGTAATGGTTAGAGCATCCCCAGCAGCTTGGGCAAATTTTTGGCCAAAAAACCTGGTGTACAGTGTATATAACTAGCCTGTCACTCTCAACACTCCAACAATACTACCTATTTTGCCTTATCTCTTATTAAAATGATATTTTTTCTTTTTTAATATATCACAATATATACAACCAGTGTATATATCATCTTCCCCAACTTCACCGTCGCTCTCCTTCACCGGACTCCGATCGGTCCAGCAGGAGGAAGAGATCGGTCAAACTCCCTGCTCAAAGATTAGGCTCCGGAACTCCATAGCCAGGAGAAGCGGCAGCAGCAGCACCAGAGAGACTGGGTTTGATCGATCCGGAACAGAGCTCCATAGTTGTCGCCATAGCCGTCGCCGGAACAGAAGCAGCACCATCAAGCCAGAACAAAATACACTCGCGATTGGAAACTGGATTTGATCGATCTCCATAGCCAGGAGAAGCGGCAGCCCCAGCACCAGAGAGACTGGGTTTGATCGATCCGGAACAGAGCTCCATAGTTGTCGCCGGAACAGAAGCAGCACCATCAAGCCGGAACAAAATACACTCGCGATTGGAAATTGGATTTGATCGATCTCCGCGATTGGAACAAAATCCAGAGAGAGGTAGAGGTAGAGACGGGGAGGCTAAGAAAAAATAATAAAATATTCAATCCCAATGAACAGTGGTTAGGGGAATATGGCTTAGTACTGTAGCTTAGGGAAGGATAGCCAAGCATTTGCCTAAGCTGTTGGAGGCCTAATTTGCTCATTTGGTTAGCCAAAAATGGCTCCAGAGCCATTTTACCCAAGCTGTTGGGATGCTCTTAGAGACCATACAGTGCTCAGTGCTCTCGAATCCTTGACCTTGCTCGAGAAGCAAATAATTTTTTTTTTTCCCGGTGATTGTGAGAGTTTAGGTGTTAAGTTTGGACTTGCATGATGCCCCAAAAAATATTCCAAAAAATGGATATATAGTTTAGGTGTTAAGTTGGGACCTCTTCACTCATTGCCAATTTATTTTAAAATGGATATAAAGTTTCCACAGCGCAACCATGTAACATTGCTAGTCTAATAAAGGTATTGTTTTTATTTTTCTTTTTTACTCTGCTGGTACATTGTGGTCGCCACCACCACTTGACTCATTCAACTTGTACTCTGTGTTACGTCCTCATCAATCTCACCATACTTGCTAACAATTGAGCCAAAATACTTAAAATACTCGCTTCTTGATACTAATTTTTGCTTTTGGAGATTCATTGAATATAAGCTAGCTCTTTTAACTACTGCTAAACTTACATTTCATGAACTTTAGTTTTACTGAGCCTAAATTCTTTTAACGACAATGTTTTCCTCCAAACTTCTAACTTAGCACTACCATCTTTTTTACTTTCATCTACTGAAACAATATCATTCGGAAGTAACAAATCATAGGAGATCATCATAAGTATGTCTAGTCAATTTATCCGCATGCTGAGGATTGGGATTATTGTTACAGCCATCCAAGATCCAGAAATCCTTACAGTGAGTTCACATCCATACACTTCTTTTCCTCCACAAATCCAATACCTTAAACCGAATACCCGGCAAGAAATAATTGCCACAAATGTCAAGGGCAAAACGTAGTAGAATTATCATTGAGATACATTATTGAAGGTAAGCTAATACAAAGTTTCTGTTTACCGAGCTACAGTCAAATAGATATCCCCATAACACTTCGCTCCAATCTAGGCAAGCAAAACTGCATTGTACAACAAATAAGTTGGTTAAAGTTTTACAACATACCTGCTTCTGTTCACCTTTGAGTTTGTAGTCCCAGAAGCACCCACTCTATTGGTGTCGATAAATTTCTCTATATATACATCACCAAAATTTCATCAAGACACATTATATGAGCAGTCTATGCGTATGTCAGTCCGGGCAATTCTTTTGATTACCAAGAATTCTGCATTGGACTATATGTCAGCTTTTGCCATTTTCTTCCAAATATAGTGGCAATCTCTTCTAATTCCAGTGGTGGAATGGGGTGTCTGGTAGAACCAATTACTGAGGTTAAGGCAAAAAACATTCAGTAGTCACTGATATCGGCAAAAATAGTGGTGCTTCCTTTCTCATTCACCCAGGGAAATGACGACAAAAACGTCATCAAGGGACCATTTTCTTGGTTCTGATTTGTTCTCGGGGTTAATTATAGCACACTCTGCACTCGCGAGTCGATAACCAATCACAATTTCCTGTCTTTGACGACCCCTAATCATTAAATCGTAGAAGCAGAGCTCTTCCTGGTCATATAAGTAGAATTCTGCTGGTTTTATGCACATTTCATTTCCCTGTGGAACATTAAGTACAAAAAAAGTCAAATACACGAATACATATTGATTTGGTAGTGCTCAGTTAAAGAATGCAGCTGAGAGAAGGACAGCATGAATTCGTGTTGGAATTAGGCAGCATCTGATATGCAATTGCCAGCAGATAGGTACCTTCATGGCAGGTTCCGGAAATAGATATTCAAGAATATCTTTGTTATTGGTGCATGATTTGTTCATCTCATACTCTATTATATGCGCAGACTTATATTGCATTGCGAGACATATGTCCAATCAATAGGTAATGAGCATCCAAATAGACAAGCTTAACTGTTTTCAGAAAAGCGGGAGGGTAAAAATAATGCGTTCATGTCAAATTAAACAAAAGATTGTTCAGATCTCAAGCCGCACAGGGACAGAATGCTACAATGGCAGGGAAGAAGGGATTAGGAAATAGGGAACCACCATTTGAGGTTTGTTTGGTTTAGGCAAGGAGGAAGAATGAATTTGTATGTTGTGGGAAATGTTTTCTCACATGGTCCATTAAACCCTCACAGGAAATATCAAGAGGCTTGTTTGAATGGAAAATATAAAGATAACACTTTTTCCTCCTTTTTGTCCACTTCATTTTATGAAGATAAAGGTGGCCCAGAAGGAAACTACCCTTGTGCTCCTTTCCCTTTCCTCTTCCTTAAAAAAAAAAGGGAAACGTTCAGGAACATTCCGCATCACTTCCTCCATATCTCTAACCACTTATCCCTCCTAATCAAACAAAGCATATCATGACCAACATGAACACAGTGAGTAATTTGCCTCTGCTTGTAAATTTGCTAATTTGTAACACATACTGCATACTGACTCGGTGTGGGATTGAAACTTTTAAAACCTCGTAATCAACTGCAACAAATCCATCCTGGAAAGTTCGATGGAATGACAAAATGCCATCCTTGTCGTAGTTTATCATGTGCATGAGTGCGTAATTATTTCATATAAACAAGAAGAGAGGGAAAGTGGAGAAGAAAAGCCAGAAAAGCTCCTTACTAAGAATGAATGATATGCACAATATTAGGACAATATGGAAGATATGGGAGGGCTATGAAACCTTACCTCTTCTGCAAAGAGCTCCTCAAGTACACGGTTTATTTGTTTGTCTTCGGCTACCATCGCTAGCGCCATACTGACCAGCTCATTTGATAGCACATAGTCACTAATTCTGGACACTGAGACAAGGTTTCTAGTCCTAGAATCCAGAATCTCACTTATAATTATTGATTTGTCTGAAGCTTGCTGCATTTCACGGATCCAAGAGCTATGGCAGAATCCAGAATGGCGCAGAGGAATAGATTTTGTATCCCTGTAAGGGAGACGTTTTGACTGCAATCAATTTGATACGAGCAACTTTAATCAGCCCCAAAATGCATTAAATACCAACAGCCCAGAAGAAAGAAAATTTGAAACATATAAAGAATTATTTTGGACAAAAAAGCAAACTGATTTGACCTTATACAAAGAATATAATCAAGCACACGATTCATATAGCCATGTTCAGTATACAATGCCTGGGCAATGAACAGAAGTAGTAACTACCTGAATGTCTCGAATGAGGAGGAGGGTTGCAAGCGACCGCGAGTCAGAATGTACAACAGAGTCTTCGACGGACTCATCTGCAAGAATTAATATCTGTCTTCTTGAAATTAGTAAATTAGTCCTACCAAATGACCCAAGTGAACTCTATCACAGTTTACTAATTCCGTGTGCGTGTTCTTCTACTACATATGTATGAAGACATATGGGAGAAAGGTATTTTCGTGCAAGTTCAAAAGAAAAAAAAAACGTGTGTCAAAATAATAGGTAATATACACCCTGACACTACCACCATCCATGACCTGTTTTTGTAAAGCACGCCCCCACCCCATCCCAACCCTACAATTTTGTTTTGTCTTTCCTTCTGTTCAAAGGTGCTTAGTGCCCTTGCGACCTCCTCCCAAGACCCACCCTCATTTCCATTGTCGTTGCCACCGCAAAGTATTGCTATTGATTCCATTTTTAGCACTCTTAAAAAAAAAAAATGGTGTTCTGTAAAAAATAGAGTTGAGAGGCGGAGACTGGGTGTTTCTTTCAGGAGGCTCGATTCGAAAGTGGTGGTTTCAGGGAGAATTGCTTTAACGGCTCATATTGGGCTTTTCTTTTCTTTTCTTTTTTTTGCGAAGGACAATGGTGGTGAACTGTGATGGACGGTGGTGTAGGATAGCAGAGGATATTAGTGTTTGTACTTTTTGATGGCAGTGGAGGTGGGATGGGAGTTGTAATGCTTCTATTTCTCTAGAATGTAAACCCATTACTTCCATTCTAAGCATTTTCCTCCAAATGCCAGTTAGCTTTCAGAGGGTAGGATAGGGGGGAGACTGAACTTACAGAATCAAACGTTTCCAATGGAAGACTCTCCAAATGCCGTCGAATTACAGCATTCCCTTCGCGATGAACAAGTTTTATGTTCACTAGTCCTGAAATATCAAGTCCACCATCAGTCAACTTCCTTTCCCGTTCTTTTTCTGGAACCTCGTTAAACATCCACAACTCTGAACCTTCAGCCAAGAATGCCTCTAGTACCTGAAATAAAGTAAAGGCAGAAAACAACATTAGAATTGCATCAGCTGTTGGTTCTCCCATTTGTCAAAACAAATCATGCATCTTAATTCTGCTCTTCGCATGGTGAATGAAGCTAATATTCTACTTGTGTCACACCATTTCTTATAGCTTTGCCAAGAAGCACGTCTTCTACAGGTTTAGGCACTTGAACGGTTTCTGGCTTCTTCTTCTTTTTTTTTTTTTTCCTTTTTTCCTACCATGATTGGCCTTTTAAGCAAGACTAGTGTTCCCACCAGCTTTCAATATCCTCCTCTTCTGTAATATGGAAGCAAGACATGCAGTACAAGGTAAAATTTTGCTTGTAAGAAAAACTCCCTAGGTTGAAGATTATTTAGTTAGCCATAGAAACTAATGAGCATAGGGAAACAAAAACAGCAACCGAGACGTCTTTTTGAAGGCCTGTTAGACATTTTGCTTCATTCATGTACAGTGTTTTTTGGATACATTGCAGAAGACAACATCTGCTGATTCTCTCAGGACACAAGTTTGTAAGATACTGTGATGATGATTTCTCTGATAAGATCATTTTCCATAGACGGATCTCAAGTATTTACCACTAGCTTTGCACTATTTCACTAAACTCAAAGTAGAACTCCATCAGATGCAACTAACTAGTATGATCGTAATTCATTTTCTTGAAAGACCAATCCGAATTTCAGAAGAGATTCCAAGAGTTCAAAGAGTTGATCTCAACTAAACACATGCAGTAAACCTCTAAAACCAATTCTTTAGGTGCGAAATGGGGCTTAATCCCGTGGAAGAGACAAACAAGATATATGACTGTGTCCTCCAAGATTGATTTGATTCTGGCCCAAAAAAAAGATACTGTGTTTGAAAGATTACCATAATCATATCATCAATGTCACGTCGCCAGCCACAGAAAAGTATCTTCTCTGGATATTTTGGAGGGTCATGTATCTTAGGAAAAACACCTTTGCACACCTGCAATATTGCACAGCTCAGATGGTCTATGAAACTGTAGTTTAGATATTTAGCCCAGTGCAGTGAAAGCATCATTCCAATAAGATGAAGAGCACCATATCCTTATTGCTTTGATTGGGGAAAATGTACATGCTCCAATTGAAAGTAATAACAGCAAATCAAGTGTCATGAAAACAAGCTGATTTACGTAGTTGGAATAAATGTTACCAGGACTCGGGTGGGAGTATCGAGTAACGGGCACATATCTAGGGTCCTACTGTTGGTTTCATGTTTAGTTGGTTTATATCAACTGATCAGAATTCCATACTGAAGGGTTATCTATAAGAAAAGACACTGAAGATGTGTGTGAGAATAACTGTGATAATTGGCCAAAACTTCCCTGATAATTCCATTTTTTGTTCCTTTTTTTTGTTGTATTTGTTACATACTTTGGAAGTTTGGAACCGTGGATTAACCATGAAACAAACCTAAGTCTATGGATTGGTTCTGTTTGAGCAAGAGTACTTTTGAACTGGACACAAATTTCAATTTCTTGAAACTGTAACTGTTCGGTTCTCAAATTTGTCCGAAACCAACAGATCCGGACAATGTGCATCCCCAAATGAAAGCCCCCAACAGTGAAGCCCACTTATTAGAGAGAAAGGGAAGCAAGCATTTTTAACAGCATATATAAGCCCAATAATGAAGCCCTTATTAAACAATGCCACAGAGCAAGCCATATAACACACCTCTAAATAAAAGAGAAGGAAATACAAAAATGACAGCAATGGTTGGTGTATTTGCGTCTTTCTCTCTCCTCTCTGCATCCCCTCTTCTCAACAACTGACGCCGGTGGTTTGCTGCTTTGAATAGCTTATTCTCCTTCATATATTTTGGCAGGGAAAACTCAGAAATTCAAATATCCGTGTCCAGTCTGAAACAGCTGCACGCACCAAACCGGCGTTGTGCACTGTCGAACACAGGTGATTACTAAATCATGGGTATATTAAAGATGGTATCATGTTTGCTACAAAACATCAGTGCCTGTCTCGTTCTGATTGACCTCCTTTCATTTAGAAGTAAAGATAATATGGCAAACTCAATGGGAAATGTACAACTTGTGAATCAATGAAACCATCAAAATTTAAGACAATCTTTTGTTGAAAAGGTAATCTTAACCTAAGGGAAATCTGTGTTAAGTCTAAGTGAATACAAAAAATGAAAAGCTGCAAGCATAGAGTGTCAATCAACTAAAAACTGAGGAATATCAGAATAACATAATAGAATCCATTCTGCAGCTACACAGAGTAAGAGAAGAAATCTGACCTCCGGTGTGGGACCAGGTGCATAAGTGTCATCATCCTCGGCTATGACAAGGATTTCATCACCTTCCTTCAGAACATAACTATCATCTGGATTTAGTATTATCTTCCCACCATCTGTGGCAACCTTAACTCCACAAGGAATTGCATCAGGGAATGAAATAAGTACATCCCTAAAACAAAGTCCATCCATTTGAGGCCACCTTTTGATGTAAAATTCCGCATTTTCAAATCCCAAAATATCCTCCCATATCTGCCAGAAATAACAACAATAAAACAATTAAAGATTAACCAGAACAGACAATTCGCCTCTGAAGAACTAAAAATAGTTTCCATCATCAGAAGTTTGCCAAGCACTGGGCAAAAAATTACAAAAGAAACTGCTACAGTGGCAGAAGTCATAATTTCCCCGAGTGCATGTGCTAAAATCGAAAACTAGAAGTTTTTGAAGAACTAAAATAAAACTATCGTCTTAAGACCTCAGTTTCAATAATAAACCATCACTCAAAATAATGAATAAATGGTCCACAAAGGTTCTTCTGACTCCATCTGTCAGCTTCTCCAATTCAAGAAAACTGAGAACAGGAGGACCCTTGTAGGAGTGTCTGTTTTTACAGGTTAAATTCTGCACAGATAAACTTCTATGCACACTCAGGTGACTTCAGCACATTCTATACTAATTCATTCAAGTTTCACAAATTAGTGACATTCCATTCCTCTCCCATGACGGTGTTTCAGTGAAGAAAGGCTTCATTGTGTTTAATACACCTTTTGATGGTAAGAACTTATCTCATACAAATGCAGCAGTCAAGGATATAGAGTTAATGAGCATCGATAGTAATATCAGGCAACACTGAACATACAAAGCAGGCACTTTTACTTCCTTTCACCATTATGATGGATGTCCTTCTCTTCAATAACCCTAAAGTCACCAAACAAATGCCACTAACTTGCATTAGACAAGTAATTGGAAAAATCCGAATTGCTTTGTATTATATATGAACTATTCAGATGTTGCAGATGACAACGAACAGTGACGACAGCATGAATCTTTTCCAACCGTAAAGTCTAGAAACCAAATTCTCATCCTTGTCAGCTCAAATCTTTTTCTAATGCTCCAAGTATTTAACCTAACTTGGATCAGACAGCTCCTTCCAAAGAAATTAAAAGGTTACATGCACAAGGTTAACCCACCAGGAAAAAAAAATGTACTAGAACTGATAGGCTGTTTGGAACAGCACTGTAATACAAACAACATGATGTGTTCATACACAAGCACGCAGTCAAGAAGAAAACAACAACAACAACAATAACAGAACTCATCTAGTCTCCAATCATTGAGGGTATGCAGCCAAGAAGAAGACACAGTAGAAAAAATAAAATAAAAAAAATAAAATAAAGACACGAAGAAAGAAGCTAATCTCAAAAATGCACAACACAAAATATCTCAGGCGTCAACAGTGTTTGATACCTAGGCACTCCTGTAAATTAAAGACATCCTGAGGCCACACCAACATAGCCAAGTGTAACATGTATAGAGGGGTGGATAATTGCTGTTGTAAACTTTATCCATTTACAACAGCAAACTTTTCACATCATTTAAGCATATCAATTGAAGTGTAATCAACATCACCTAGCAAGAAAGATTCACAGAGGAGAAAGTGGTGTTCGTAAAGTTGTAGACTTATCGAAAAGGTTAAAAAAAAAAAGAAAAAAAAAAAAAGAAAAAAGCCAATAGACTCCATTAAGAATTTAAAATTTAGTCATTTCATGGTTTGGGAAATATAACTATATCGGGTCAATTTCACTTACCTCCCCTGAGTTTCTGACAGATATGGAGACCTCCCCTACTTTTATGAAATTCCACTACCCTCCCTTACTTTTGAAAATAATTCTCACTTACCTCCCTGCCATTACTTTAAGGCTAACAGTATTAACTTTTTGAGTGAAATGGCCGAAACGCCCTTAGCATATATTCTCCACCCATTTTTTTCATTTTAGAAGTAGAGTTATAATTTTTTTTCCAACAAATTAAATCGTATTTCATTTTGAAAAAAATAGTTTTTAAACAAAAAGTATCAAAGATTTTTTTTTTCATTTTGCATTTTTTTGTAGGAAAAAAAAAACTAGTTTTAACTTTTTTTTTGAAATTTATTTTCCAGATTAGTTTTTTTTAAATAATAGTTTAACAAAAACTAATTTTTTATCCAAGACAATGTTTTAAAAAATTTCGCATTTTCAAATTTTTTTTAAAAAGACCATAGTACCCTTAGTATTTATTCTCCACCGGACCACCCTTAAAAAAATTGATTAATAAAAAATACAGTTAAAAAAATTTCACTTAAAATTTAAATTGTTTTTCATTATTAAAAAATAGCTTATAGAAGAAAAAAAAAGTATCAAAGAGAATTTTTTTCACAAAAAGTACTCTTTTTTTTGAAATTTTTTTTCTAGTCTTAAAAACTAATTTTGATAAAAGTTTTTTAAAACACTTTTTGAAATGCGAAATTTTTCGAAACATTGGCTTGGATTAAAATTAAAAAAAAAAAAGCTTTTGGTAAATAGTTATTTTGAAAAAATAAAAATAAAAATTTATTTTTAAAAATCTGAAAATAAATTTTTTTAAAACAGAGTTTAAAAAACTATTTTCAAAACTTTTTTTTCCCTACAAAAATATTCAAAATGAAAAAAAAAATCTTTGATACTTTTTATTTAAAAACTATTTTTTTCAAAATTAAATACGATTTAATTTGTTGGAAAAAAAAATTATAACTCTACTTTTAAAAATAAAAAAATGGGTGGAAAATATATACTAAGGGCGTTTCGGTCATTTCACTAAAAAAGTTAACACCGTTAGCCTTAAAGTAACGGCAGGGGAGAGTTAAGTGACAATTATTTTCAAAAGTAAAGGAGGGCAATGGAATTTCAAAAAAAGTAGGGGAGGTCTCTATATTTTGTCAGAAACTTCAGGGGAGGTAAGTGAAATTTACCCTATAGCTAAAGCTCGTTTAACTAACCTGTGCAAGACCAGGCTGCAAAGCACATTGGATCATCAAACGTCCAATGACATCATGTGCAACAACTGTTTCAGTTAGTTCTCCTCCGACAAGCTTCACCAGGGGCTCATTGTCAAGATCACTCATTTCAACAACAACATGACCCCTCAAGCCCTCTTTTACTCCTGTGAGGCTAAGCACAACCCTTAGAGCACGTGCATCACTCTAATGACAAATCGGAAACCCATTACTATTTTGTTCAGGGAAATTGTCATTGAGCAAAGGAAATTTAAGCAAATGGAAAGTAGAAAACCTGATCTGCATTTTCGTCGGATGCTAATACAATGATTGCCCGTGCCTTTGAGACGGAAACCTGACATTAAATAAGGAGAATCAAAACAAGTGGTAACTAAGACTCCTCAACTGGAGAGTACAACATTCAGACACTTGACACTTACACTCCAAACCACCCCTTCCCCAAACAACTCCCACATTGGACATGAGAGAGAGAGAGAGAGAGAGAGAGATAGAGAGACCTTCTTTAAGTCAGCAAGTATAAGAGGACTGCCACTTCTGCATATAACAGAGGTTCCCATGAAGTTAAACTCTAGTTTTGCAATATCCATCTCCATTTCCTCTTTGTCTCGTTCTGCAAGTACAACAACAACACCGCCGCCAATACTTTTATTTGCTATCGCTAGCTGCTTCAGAAGTGAACCCTGTGATCAAACACTAGCACTTACTTCTCTAATCTTAATGCATACATAATGTCTGACATTTTAAACCACAAAGTTCACACAGCAAACTCTTCCTTAGAACACGTCACAATGCACAGTTGCAAATAAGTCATCTCAAATGCAGGTCAACAGTCCACCTTTTACTTGCAAAGAGATATATAAAAAAACTCTAGCAACTTATGTCACCATAAATAGTAACACCCTGTATGGAATAATAAATTCAGCTGTGGAGACAAATGTTGCATTCATATATAGGGATGCCTATTCTATTCAAATTGTATCCGTAACTGTTAAAAAAACATCTTGAAAGTTATGTGCTATTGAGAAAACAAGAGAACTTGTTTTCTTGGAGATATAGAACGAGTCAATGTGAACTATGGCAGAACCACTAGAGGAAAGCGAACGAGTCAATGTGAACTATGGCAGAACCACTGGAGGAAAGCACCAAATTTTTTACAACTCAAACAAATAAGTCCTCCCTATCCCACAAAGATCCCATTGTTCATTGTCTTCAAGATCAGCAGATTTCTCATATATCATCGTCCTCGACATCATCTTCATTGTATTCCTATTCTACACTACCTTCTTAGCTGCCGATTTTAAAATGATATGGTGCGAACTTTATTAAGGTCGATGCACAGAGCATCTCTGGCCTTCACCAATTCTTTCAATCAAATTTGAGTTAGAATATGAGAAAAAGCTTCATTAGATATGAAACAATCAAATGGGCAAATTCAAATCTGATCAAAAATTGAAGTAAAAGCTCCAATGTTCCATCAATGCCACAGTTGTAAATTTGAGGAGGGGGAATAGCCTTCTAAATTCAAGTGGAAAATTGAGTCCCCCTTTATTTGAGTACCAATTTCAATAAACCCAATTTGGAACAAGTTTTTGAGTCCAAAGAGTGGAGTGACTTATAAGGAGTTTTTACTCAAATTTTGGATAAGAAAACAAGTTGAGGGATGGAGATGCTATTACAATGTATCATTTGTTCATAAAAATGTACAAGCTAGAATTTCTATTATGCCTTGGATAATCGACAGTTGCAGCTTCAAGGATCTCAAATATATGATTAGGGAGAAACGTTTGGCTTGATCTTGTATTTTTGTAGTTGTATTCTAGAGGTGATTGTATTTTCCAACTTGTTGCATGGCTGACTTTGTGACGGTTTTGTGTATTGCTGCAAGTGAGAAAGAAGGCAACAAACAGATTCTATGTCAGATCCTGTTTACAACTAGATTGGAATGTGCATTTAGATGCAATGGTGAATGGTCTAACGAAATTGTCCTCAACCAAAAGGCCAGCATTGTCCATTTAAGTAACAAGAATTCTTAAACTATCCCAAAACACATACAAAAAGACCATGTGTCGTAAAACCATCCAGCAGCAAAGGCAGTATCTAGCCATCTCCACGGCCAAAAGTAAATCAAGGCTTTCATACGCTGAAAGAATGACTGTAAATAGTTAGAAGTGTATCAAGTTCAGAAGTAACCGAGAAAATTACCAATTTGTCACTCCATCCAAGAATCAGTATGTGGTTACTTTCAATTACTTCACTCTTCCCTTTCCGCAGTGAATCCACCCTCTCTGTGATAGCATCTGAAACAAGCCCTAACATCATGGCAAATATAAGCAAGCCTCCGGAAGTAATAGAGACCGAGACAATCCTTGGCCTTGTGCCAACAATGTCAGCATGATTTCCTGAGTCTGCCACAAAAGTCCATGACTGCCAAAGAGCTTCAGCAAAGCTACTGTCACTCACAGCATAGAGTGCCAAACCACCAAATCCTATAAGAAATATAGTCGCAAAGAGAAGTGCAAGCAACTTTGCATAAGGATAGACAGAAAAACACACGTCCACCATGTATGCAACTCTTTTCTTCAAAGGAACTTCCTCCTTATTATCCATTGTCCTCTTCGACAGTTTCTTTAACCTCGGAACATAATCAAGGTATTTATATGAAGCAAATGGCATGATGAGAGAAAACAAAACAGTGTATAGAGCCATAGTTCTACTGTCAGTGATGCGAGAAGAAAATAAAGGACTCTTGCTTTGTGATTCCAAAACTTGAATGCCATCTTTTTGAACATCTTCGTTGTTACACCATCTACGGAGGTTAAAATTTGCTTCCTGCAAGCAATTCTCACCACTGGTCATACAAGATTGACATATAACTACCCGTATGTTCAAACATTCTCCATAAATTAATCAACTCAAGAAAGCATAATCCTTGAGTTGGCTGCTGAACAATGAAATAAGTGATCAAAAAATCAGGAATTTGTGCGTCTCTTCGCTTTGGTTTCCCTAATCTCAACACGATCAAGTTTTCTTTTTCTTTTTTTTCCCATAACATTCAGAGTTGCAGTTACTTAGAGAAGATTCAAGGTTCAATAATTTAATAACGTTTGATATGATCCCATCAACAACTCAGCAACCAACTTAAGTACTACATCATACATCGAAAGATCAGATATAAGTACCTGAAGTTTGGTGACTTTGGTTTGCAAACAAATTGTATATGACACAGCTAGTATACAGGTAAATGTAAGCTGCAGAGAGGATTCAATCCCACAATCAGAAACATAACATGAAGAAACTTTAACCCAACCCTTAACCCCCTCTATGTTTGGCTGCCAAGTTAAAATCACATAGGCTTAGTTTGGATGGCTGGAATTTTTTGAGGACTGAGAAAGTGATCCCAGATCCCTGATACCCATGTTTGGATTGGATCATAATTCATGAATAAGAATCACTTCAGATGCACAAAATGAAAAAGAAAAAAAGACCCTCTTTTGGGAAATGACAACAAGGACAAAAAAAAAATTGCACCTTTATAGGAAAATAGAGAAATTTCTCTCTGCACCTAAAAAGCGAAAAAAGTATATCATTTTTATCGAGGTACCTCGTGTAATTTTCCCTAAAGAGAAAAGCAGCCGGCCCCATGCATAATTCCTACGCAAACCCAACGTTTGAAAAGTATTGCCATCCCTTCTGTTTATTCTAATCATCCAAACAATGGTATATAGGACAATATTGTACAATATTACAAGGTGCGGACACATTTGTTCAGACACAGAAGCCGTCTTATGCACGTAAAGTCCTGCATCAGACGGCTCCGATTACATCCAATCTTTGTCCGGACAATTGCATCACAATCTTTATCCCAAAATCTTTCACAAAGAACCCCAAAACAGCATAATAGTTCAAAACCCATAATGGAATTTAATGAAAAAGACTAACCAAATAAACGACCCCACAACTACCAAATCTGCCACTTTTGGAAGCAGCAACAGAATGAGCAGCAGAACTATTCGAAGAAGGCGAAAACGACGACGCCGCAGAAGGAACCAAAGCCGCCAGCCGCTTCATTTCTTCCTCCTTCGACTCCCTCACCTCCAAACCCCGCCGCACCAAATCCCCCCTCCTCTCCCCTCCTCCGTTCGAAATCGTCGGCATCGAGGCGCTACGAAACGCCTCGTGCTTCAGCGATTTCGACGCCTTACTATTACTATTATTATTGGGAGTGAGTCGATTTCGAGCGGCGTGTGGGCCGAGGAACGAGGGATACATCCAATCGCGATCGCCGTTGAAAGTCTCAGAGGGTGGTGGTGGAGGAGGAGAGACGGAGAGTCGGCGGACGGCGGGGAAGAGCGGGCCAGGGAAGTGTGGGGCCCGGGTGTCGTCGGAGAATGTTTTAGATTTCTTGAAGAGAGGTCGGTCGGGTTTAGGGTTCGAGCTCGACTCTTCATCGCTGTGAGGCATTTTAGAGATAGAAAGAGAGAGATCTGGAAGTGGAGAGAGAGAGAGAGAGAAGTTGAGTTGAGTTGAGTTGAGCAGAGAAGCGATCTTTTTGAGCTGGGTGAGTGTCGTGGATCGGGTTTTTTCTTTTTCTTTGTTTTTGGAAGATGATCAGCAGAGAGTGTCGGATCAGTGCCTGAGTGTTTTTGTTTTGCGCGCTCTCTCTCTCTCTTTCTCTCTCTAGATGTCAAAAATGTGCGAATCTCACGGCTGTGCTTTATTAGAATTTGGCAATTTGTCGTAGACAAGTAACGGTATATTATAACTGAATTTTAAGTTTAACAGAAAGAGAAAATTCCTGAATAAACTGAAATTTGTCTTCTTTTGGGTTTTCTAAGATAAAATTAGGTGTTTTTCTAAGTTTATAGTGTTGCGTATTTTTTGTTTTTAATCAAATTTTTTAATATTATAACTATTTTTAAACTTTTTGAATTTTTAATCAAATTTTTAAATATTATAATAACTTTTTAACTTTTTGAATAGAGATATGTCGTATACATCTAAAATGCTAAAAATTAATTAAAAAACTGCTAAAATGGTACTAAAGACAAAAAAACACGAATGATAAAGCGGTAAAAAAAATTAAAGATAATTTTTAGAGTTGAGAAAAGAACAAATCATAATCGTTATTATTTTTTTGCTTCTTCTTTTTCGATGGAAAAAACGTCAAATTACTCTTAAGACAAACTTTCTTATATGAAGATAATTATTTAGAGTTGAGAAAAGAACCAAGTATATTCGGGTTTTTTTTTTTTTTTTTTGCTTCTTCTTTTTCAATGGAAAATAAAAAAAGTCAACTTTCTATTATTTTGATAACCAAATACTCTTTCATTTTCTTTTAAAAAGACATACCATTTCATTTTCCGGCATACATTTTAGTGTTACTTTTTTCTAAGTTACAGGAACATAGACATTCATAAAACTGTTCGATATAAGTAGGTCTCACATAATACACGTGAAATAATAGGTCTCACTCAATGCACGTGAGATAACCTCCGTCTATCGCAAGCATTTTTCAATGCTTAATTGCCTTATTTGTATTTTACAATGTTTCAATCCAATTCTATGTGCTCATCTAGTAGGTCTTGGTATTTAAGTCAATTCATGTGATATTTTGGCTCACACGAATTAACCAAATATTGTCGAGTATGATTGTGAAAATAAGTAGTACTTTTTTCAATTCAAAAACTTTGCGATACAATCAGGCGGCTACTTCCCCCTTGGGGACATCCGATAAAATTTGAAAGAATCATGCCGCTACAAAATATGATATGATCTACATACAAGCTGGATCAGAGAGAGGGGAAAAAAAAAAAAAGAAGAAGAAGGGTTTATCGGAAATTTTATAATTTCGGTATGAATTAAAATGGGCACGCAGAGAGTTTCTCAAGACAACCGATGTGTTCTATTACGTGTACACTATATCAAGAAGTCCTATAGTACATTCCCCCAGTGGTGAGATTCATTGTTTTCATTCAATTCGGGGAAGTCAATTTCCACATATTTTCCTTGCAAGCCAAGGCAAGTGACTTGGCTATTGACTTGGGCGACTTGGCAATGACTTAGCCAAAGACATGCCCTTTGGTTGCCTATAAATAGGTCATCTCCTTCTTGTTGTGACAAGTCCTTTGTATTCTAAAGTTCACTTCTGGAAATACATATCTTTGAGAGAGAGAGAGAGAGAGAGGCAGACGCAAGTAAGTTCGCCAAGGCAATCAACGGTAGTGTTCCGTCGACTTGTGGTTTTAGCCGTTTATCCTGGGACAAAGACGCCAGTGAACCTTACAACACCCACGATAGGCGGCAAATCTTTGTTAAGAAGGTTGTGGTATTAAGCAGGACTCAGTTCGGTTTTCAACTTGTTTCTCAGCTTGTCTAATCTATTTATTAGGTCTTTGCAATTTGTAATTTTGTTCATCGTTATAATGGAAATTGCTCTTTGAAATTTCACGTTTTTGCCGAATTTTTCCCAACAGGGTCTACATACAAGGATCTCAAAAAATGAACCACCAGAAGAACCCAGCATCCAAACAGGATCAAGAAAATTTACATTTGACACAACCACTACAACCACCACCTCAATCCCTTAATCGTCCTACAACGCCACAGCTAACATGGCAAAGAACCACCTCTATCCCTCTGAACGAAGTACATAGTGGCGGAACCCTAAAACCACAAACCACTCGAACACAAACCTCCTTCGCACTGGCATGCTCGTCACTTGTCGATATTGGAAGTAGTTTGCGAATCAGATGGGTCGATGTACCTCCAAAAGAAACCCAAACTGCTGCCCATTATGTTCATTATCACAGCAGACATGGCAGGGGGTAATGCAACCATGGACGAGGCGAAATGGGAGGTCGCTAAAACCACACCTAGTGATGAATTTTGCATGCCAACCTGCAAGGGGAGTAATAAGTAACAAACATAGGATAAGTGTTTCAAGAATGCATGCCCCCGACTGACGAGAATCACAAGACAAAAAAAAAAGAGAGCTTGGATCTTGGAATTGCGGAAGAAAAAGAAAAGCAAGGGGTGAAAGAAATGAAATTCTAATGAAGTGAGCAATAAAATATCTTCCCTCTTTTGAGTGTGCTAGAGGAATGGGTAGATATTTGTAAAAAATTAATAATAAATAATCATCCATAAAGTGAAGGCATGAGAGCAATTTCATTTCACTTTTAGCTCCATTTCCTTAATCCTTAGCATATCAAAGAACCACACGCAGCACAAACAAGGATCTGGATTCTGGATTGTCATCATAAAGATAAGCTTTTCAAAAGTGTTCATTCAAATTTCAAACTAATTAGTACCTCAATTGAAATTGCTCGTCGTTGTGGCTCCTTGAACCCAGCAATAGCTGCTGATATATACCTACAAATAATGACTCCTTAGATTAAAAGATGAAACTTCACTTTGACAAGAAAGTATTGGGCTGCAAAAAAGGGAGAATAGATGTTATTCTACTCTAGAAGTTGGTAAGCATCAAAACGTAACGTGTAAGTTGGAATCCAAATGCATGTCACTCTCAAATTGGTGGGCTTTTGAAAAGTTTTTTGGCAGATAAATCCAAAATTCATCTCGTTCTGAGAGCTTGAATGCGCCAAGATTTGAGACAAGGTGCCAAGTCTGATCAATAGTGGGCAACTTTAGAGATTGATATGAGCTAACTCAGCTAAGTATTGCCTAAAGTAGCCATGCAAAGTATTGTATGATCCTTGATAAAAGCCGGTGGCTACCAAAATGGACAGGGAAGTTCCACAATTCAAGCACGCAGTACAAAAAATCACCAATTACATTTTCTCCAGTGATACAGCACTAGAGAACTGGGCAATGAAACAATCTGGGCATATTGTAGGTTCTAAACAGAATGGCAATGGACTAAACTGAAGACAATCATGGGAAGGAAAGTCCTTTGGCAAAAGCATTATGGCAAATAAACTGAGAGAAGGGTACTCTAGAAAAGCATATTGAGTTTCAAAATGCAAAGATAAGGACACCAAACTAGCATAGCAAACATTAATTATTATTTTTTGGGTAATCGGCAGCGAACATCAATGTTAACATGCTAAGTTCTTGATCATAAGAAAAAGGTAATTAGACTCTCGAACTTAATCCTGGTAGATTACCACACATCAACCTGACGTAGTGTGGTAGTTCGGTTCCAGTTCGGATCGAGTAATGGTGATTGAAGGGATGGGATTGGAAGCTCCTAATTCCAATGGTTAACTGGGCTGTGGCAAGCGAGTCTGCTTTCCCTTAATTAAGCCAACTCACCTCGATGCTATGCTTCTCAATTCTAAAAACTCAAACACCACCAAGCAATTCGAGCACAATATTTAGGAAGTTCACGAATCATGTGTCCCATGTGATGTGACATTTATTTCATGGTAAATTTTCCAACAAATAAAAGAGGTTAGCTCTCATGAAATCGAGAACAGACTACAGAGTAATACAGAAAACCAGAAACGAATACTAATATACAGCAAAAGATAGGAACGATGATGAACCTTACAACTATGACACCTATAACTGTTGGCATTGATGCACAAGGCAGGGATTTGCTATTAAAGTAGCTCAATAAAACAAAAGGGAAAACACTTACCCAACAAAGAATCCTGCAAAATGCAATAGAAGCACTGCAAGTATTATAACCCCAAGTTCACTAGATAGAATTTCTTGAGCACGAAGAAAAGGTGATGCTTCAGATGATAATGATGCAGCAAGCATAGAGGATTTCAGGTGAACAACATTCTCCGAGAATACACTGACAAGTAACCAGAAGATGACCAAATTAGAAAGAGAAGAGAGAGCACCATTTAACAACAAAGAAGCGGAATGACTAAAACCAAAACCTGCACGCAAGCAGCGACGATGTTAGAACAGCAACTAATGGGGCAAAAGGTGTCACAGCTTTCACAGCTGCAGGAAATGTGCTCTGTGCATAAGAACCTAGTAGAATTGGTGCGACAACCACCTGAAATTAAATAAAGGAAAAAAAATCCTCTCAAAAAGAATGTTTGATATGAACTACAAATTGGAACTGTTCAAATAACTCACCTGCAGGGTGCTGATGGAAAGCTTAACAGCATCAACAGGAACATAAGTTCCAGCCAGAATTTTAGTTAACATAGGAGTAAGAAGCACTGCTCCCAGCGTGGTACAAACAGTCATTACAATTGATAATGGAACATCCCCTTGAGCAATTAGGGTCACCTGTAATACAGATCCACAGAAACAGAACTGAGCCGCAAATTTGCCAATGATTGTGGTTGAGTGCTTGCATTTAGAAAGAACAGTCTTAAAGTCTTATGTGAACTTGAAGTAACATCCCTGTCCACTCTTCATATCGCAAAACTTTAAATTTCCTTATTGAGATTGATGCTTAGTTTCCCTAGGATATTGGCTCTGAGGCACATATACAGGTACTACTTGTAAGATAGGTAGGTGCAATGTATGGTGGGAATATGTTTGGGGGGGAAATATCCATGAAGACCACTTAAAAATAAAACCTGGAAGTTTCAGAAATAAGAACATAGAAACATAGAATTGGTGACTTTTGACAAGTTCCCCAAATGATACAGACAGAATAGGAAATGCTATTAAGACTTACCACGTTGGATGCAGTACCTCCAGGGCAACAAGAAAGCAATATTAAACCAACTGAGGCAGAAGGAGGAAGCCCCAAGTATTTGGCAATGATAAACCCAAAACCTGGCATAATTGTATACTGAGTAACACACCCAAAAAGTATCTGCTCAAAGTGGAAAACAAAAACACGTAAGCTAGGAAACCCAAATATCACTAAAGCCTTCTATAAAGATGGCGAAGCCCATGGTCACTATCAAACTCTTCATTACACCAAAGGATAGCCAATAAAAAATTTCCACTAATTATGTTTAAAACCCTATCGCGAATGGTTGAGCTCAACTCCAAGAGTGGTGCTACTTCTATTTTTCTTTTGCATGGGTAAGTTTGTTGCTAAATGTAATTTTTGGATGAATGGCAGGAAAAGGTATCGGATTCAAAATTTCTATAAGTATAAGTGGCTACCAATTCGAACTTAAACACTAACGTCAGTTCAAAAAAAGAGTTCAATAAAACCCCTTGATGTTTTATCCTTGAAATGGATATAGGATAGTGCCAAAGGCGGGTTAAAATTAACTAAGAAGAACAGTTACTGTCACTGAGTTCAATTACTGATACTCCCATCAAAACTTGCCGGTAGAGTTAATAAACACAAAAACAAAAAATTGTGCCACTTCTTCCATAATTGCAGTTAACGAATCCTTTAAGCTCCATGATCCAGATTACAGAGAAGTACAACACTGATGTCTTAAAATGACACCATTACATATCAATACAGTATACTTTTATCAAAAAGTGACATCAAATCCCAACAACGATGACAATTTTCCAAACCAAACCATGCCTTATGTCCCAATCAAACAACGATAACAATTTCCGGAACAATTTAAAACTCACAGAAAGAGGCCTTTGCACGAACAAATTGAACAAGTCCTTGAGCTCCAAAGTCAGACCCATAGCCAACATTATGAACCCAAGAGACAAGCTATACGAAGTCGGCCCTCTCTCCACAAACCACGAAAAAGTGGACGGTCTCAAGCAAGCCACAACCCCTCCAACGGTCACATAGACGGGGTACAGGCTCGCTACAGCCGAAAGCATATTTTCCCATCTGGGTTTTGCAACATAAACAGGTGGTTGACCGGAATTTCTGCGAACGGAGGTAATTGTTCGTGTGTTTGAGAGATTTGGGGGAGTGGAAATGGTGAGGGGTTTGATGGGTTTGAAGAAGGGAATGCGATGGAAAGTCTGTGGGGGTGAAGTGAGGCAAATTGAGAGTGACATTTTTCTAATGGTGGATTTGTGCGGAAAGTATGGGCCCTGGGATTTAATGGTTGAGAATTCGGAGTCGGAGCATTTTCTTTAGTTTTCTCGCTGATTTTCTTGCTGATTTTCTTGATCGAGAAAACTTCGAGGGGGATGTCTGATTGGCACCACGGCACCACCTCCACCAGCGTCCAGTGGAACCACCGAACGGTTTGTGACGGGGGGGCTCGCCGAACTTGCCATCGAAATCTAGTTGGGTAATCATAGCCGTTCGATCCAGAGGTTTAGTGGGACCCTATAAGGGAAGTTAGTGATATTTCAGAAACTAGGGGGGTGAATTGTTATTTCAGAACAATTAAGGGCCTGCGTAAATGGCAGCTTTGCCCCTGTGCGGGAAAAACCATATACGGACAAAGGGGGCGTGCTGCACAGCTTGGTGCTGTGCACCCGCACGGTGCGGCCGGCCGGCCACTTTTTGGAGATCCGAGATATTCACCGGATAGCTCTCATCGAGTACTAAGTGCCTAATCGGAACACAAATAAATTGAAATGAAATGGAACACAAATGTACATAAACACTGGATCCAAATCACTAAACTCATTTTTTTCAAGCTATTTGTGTTCCGATTAGATATTTAATGATATCCGATCAAGTTGATTTTGGGAAACTTGCAGTACTCGACGAGGGCTATCCAGTGAATGTTTCGGATCGTCGAAAAGTGGCCGGACGGCCGCGCCGTGCAGGTGCACAGCACGCCCCCCCAGTTCCGATACGGAGGATGGCAATTCGATCAGGCGGGTATTTATTAAAATTTTCGGGTATAGAGATGGAGTAGGAGGAAAATTGTAAAAATCTAACCGGATTAGGGTAGACATCAACCCTTCCTGATAGGCGATATCCATCTCGAAATTTTTTTAAAACATTAAAATTTATTTTTGTTCTTATATTTTTACCCTTGCAACTAATATACCACATTATATATCAATTATTTTTCATTTTCTTTATAGATAGTAGGTGTTGGATAAGTTATAATGGTTATGTTGTGAATTTTTATTATTTTGTTCACTAATTTAGAGTATAAAACATATTTTCTTAAAATGTTAAAAAAAAAGGCGCGGGAAGGTGCGGGGCATGGGGTACCCCTCCATTACATCGTCAGTTTCAGGACGGGGCAAGGGTAGAGCTAGATTTTCTGGACAAATCAGCTATGGCAAAACCTGCCCCGCCCCATTGCCATTCAGTCACATCCCATAATTTCTGTTTAGTCAATGAGCTTCCCTTAACAATTAGACTAAGGGGTTGTTCTCAAATGAATTTTATCAACATTTAATAAAATCAAGCCCTTGATTTTATCCATTGGTGAAGAGATTTGATAAAATCTTAGATTTTTTAATGCAAAAATCGAAGATTTTATCAAAATCTCTTCACTAATGGATAAAATCAAGGGCTTGATTTTATCAAATCTTGATAAAATCCATTCGAGAACAACCCCTAAATTGATTGAAGTGAAAAAGTTAAAGGATGAAATAGGTGAATTTTAGGGAGGAAGTAGGAAAATGTAAATAGTTTAACGGATAAAAGTAAAATGAACTCTAATTTCAATTTATCTTACTGCATAATTGACTAAACTATAGTAGTTTGGTCTGGGACTAAAATGTGTTTTTATGTTTTCTATAACTCATGTACTGATAAATTCAGGCGCACCTCGATTAATCTCTGGAGATTCAATACCACGTTCACTAGTGGGGAGTCAGAGTAAAGCAGAGGCAAGGCATGGATTACCTCATTAGAGTTGATAGCCCTTGGGAATAAGATTGGTTATGCAGTTCTCCGCAATCCAAATGAAGCAGAATGTTTTAGGTTCTATTTGAAGGGTTGTTTAGAAACTAACTTATTGCGCTTTATGAGACAAGTTATTATCTTATAATATGTTAACTCAGAAAACCTGACTTAAGCCAGTTCCCGAGTTAAGTCAATTTCTAAACAACGGCTGAGTTGCATTAATGAGCGAGACCATTTACTTTTTTTAGACCTCGTCAAAAACATCAATCACTTAATCGAACATGTTCCATATGATCTCAAAACACAAATTTGTAGATAAATTGCATAAATGGGTTTCAATCTAGTGTTACACCCCAATGCAAATGGTCTTGTTAGGGTCAATGTTTATGATCGGAGGTTAGATGGGAACGATAGTCTGCAAGCGTATTTTGTATTCCCTGTGGATTGTCAGTGCGAGTTAATCTACTACGGGAATGGATATTGTTCGCTTAACGAGAAACAGGTTCCGTGGGTAATTAAGTATCGCATCGAAAATTCTAATATTAAAAGGGGTGTCACCTATTGTAAAATGAAGGGGTATTTAAAGTATTCTACTAGCGAGATGCCGGATGAGCAAACTATGAGACCGCCATCTATTGTGGTGTTATCAAAAAAATACACCCGAGAGAATGTTGATGTATGGCATTGTGCTCCTAGTAAAGTTGTTCCACTTTTGTCCCGAACTATGTCATTGCGTTTGCCAGAAAAGAGGAACGATATGTTATTAGGAGGTTTTGGAGAAAGTGGATCAGTTGTTGAAAGCGTAGAGGTCGCCTTAGTGTATCCGAGGCGGCGACGTAGAGGTGGTGTTAGCTTTTGAGCTTGATCTGGACCATCTGTTTCGGAAGTTGGTGCTAGAAGAGATGAAGTTGATAGGAGAGGATCTGTTGTTATGGATCCTCAGGAATTTTCTGATGTTTTACGGAATGTAATAATGAGTGTCAAAAAATGTGATGATTCAAAAGATGTAATAGTTGATGACAAGGGAAATGTTGTAACTAAATGAGAGATTCGGAGAAATAATATATTAATAAAATTTTTTCATTAATCATCACCGTGGTTACATTAACATCAAACCATTCTTTCATTTTTGGGGACATCACATCTAACCAATAGCTTTGCCGCCATTAACTAAGATAATAGGCGGTATTCGCCTTTAATTAATAGGTGGTCCGGCTGAAACTTAATGAAGGCGTTGAAATCTCTTTGGCGACCAACTAGATTCTTCATTAATTGAGTTTGACCGCATGGAGTATTTGATGTCATCGATGGCGTTGTAGCATGCTTCTTGGTCGTAATCCTTGAAACTTATTACGCCTCGAGAAGTAGTTGTGTCGTCCAGAGACTTATGCCCAGCGCGTTTTTCCCGTTCTTGGCGGTCCCCGAGGTAGAGGGAGATTGGGCGGATTGGCATTTCAGTTCTGTTAGAGTCAGATAGCATTGGTTCGTTAACATAAAAATCTGGCATTTCATTTTTATGGAGCTTTAATCTAATCCAGTCGTCTTCACTGTATAGTGAGATCCGGCAATTTTGACAAAGTTCATATTGTGCGAAATTCGTACTTACGAACAAAATATTTTGTTCAGCCCAATGTTTTAGCTCTTCAGGAAGAAAAGGAAATAAATTAAAAGGACTTGTATATGGGGGCCTTTCTCTTACGTGATGGTCCCTAGAAAATGTTTTAAGCTGGGATATCTTATAACATGTCTGTGGGACATCTCTCTTTGCAAAGAGAAAAGAATTGCTCTTACATTTTATAGCGACCAAAATACCCCTCCAGGCGCTCTCTATTTTTGAGGGGCTCCTCCCTTTTGACGAGAATTCTCCATGTTGATGAAATCTCCTCTTTTTTTGTATGTAGTTTCGACTTGCTGTTGGTGAGTTGAGAGTTTCCATCATAGGATGGTAGATTCGACCGTTTGTTGTTGTTAGGTCGAAAAACCTAGGGTTTGTTGTTTCAATTTTTTTGGTGCATTGTACCATGGCATGGAGGTGAGGGTTTCCATCTTGGTGGAGCTCTCGGGCAACTAGGATGTAGTAGGGTTGGTAGGCTAGTTGGAGTAGTGAGAGTAAGAGTTCTAGTAGAAGTTCTTTTGGACATGGGCATTGTGGGTAGGTGAGGAATACATTTTTTGCTTGAAATCGAAAATTGGTTCGGCGTGGCATTTTTCCAAGTATTTTTAGAAAATTGGGGAAGTCCCTCCCACCGTACAAGGCTCAAACTTCTTAAAAAACCCGGAGGGACTGGAGGGACTAGAGTGAGTAGTGATTGGGGGGCGCTGTATTAATATTACAGCAGCCCCCCTCCCTGATGCGATCTGGACCGTCCATTTAAAGAAATGAGACACGTGTATGGTTAGAGGTTAAACGAAGTCCCTACTGGGCCCATGAAGTGAATTTAGTGTCTGTTTGGGTGTACAATTGATTCTCTATGCCCCCATTTTCTGACTATCTAGTGTAAAAGGACAAGCGTGGGGGTAAAGTAAAAAGGAAAATGAGTGGCGGGGAAATTAAAGTGTTTGTAAGGTTTGAATTATTTTGAAAGTGAATCTTTGGGGAAGATTCGCGTGATCTTTTGGTACATATATAGTTGCGAAATACTAGTGGTGTTAGTCAAACAAGAAGGAATATTCTAATAGAGTGTGGCAGCTATTGCGGTGATTTTGTGTTCTGGTATCTTGTCTCTGCCCTTCTTTTTTGCTTGTCTCTGTTTTTGATTATATTGGCATACAATGTTGTACTGCTTAGAAGACTATCCCGTGAATTACGGGCAGTTCACTCAAATGTGTGTAGATCATTTTTTGACGTGGCAAATAGGATTGTGGGAAGAGAGTCGGTCGACAGCTCCGGTGAAGTTTGTTCCAGCGTGCGAGGAAGAGAGGGAGCTAATTTCAAAGCTAAGGTGTCTCAACCGAAGGGTTAGTAGAGGTAATAGAGTGGGTAGAAGTGTTAGGATAAAAGAATTGGAGTCTTTTATTAGAAATGGAAGGAGGAAGCAACCAGTTTCGAACCCCGTTCGCGTTCCGAAAAATGAGAACTCCGATGGGCAGTGGCTACAAGCGTAGTTATCGTGGTGCCGTCGCGCCCTTACTTGATGCATTACAAGGGAAGACGTTATGTACAGAATATCCCTAGACTGGTTAAAAGGACTAAGAGGGGAGTTAGGAAGCTACAATTATTTGATGAAGCATTAAGGGATGTTACTTTTAATAATCAAGGTTGGAGATTGCTAAATGGGATTAATTTGGGAAATAAAAGGTCTGACCGTCAATCAGACAAAATTGTTATGAAGGGCATTAAGTTAATTGGGAATGTGCAACTGGGTCAAGATGCAAAAGAGGAAGTTGTTGTGCACCATGTGCTATTGTTCATTATAAGTGACAATAGTCCATCAGATTCTGTCCCTACACCTGATAAGATATTTATCGGTGTCGGTGAGGGCAATCCAGAAACTTGGATTGTGGATCCAAATGAGTCAGATAGATTCAGAATGCTGAGGAAAATGAGGTTCAAGCTTATGGGTGGCAAGGACAAAGATCAATTTTTTTGGTGCATTGCACCATGGCATGGAGGTGAGGGTTTCCATCTTGGTGGAGCTCTCGGGCAACTAGGATGTAGTAGGGTTGGTAGGCTAGTTGGAGTAGTGAGAGTAAGAGTTCTAGTAGAAGTTCTTTTGGACATGGGCATTGTGGGTAGGTGAGGAATACATTTTTTGCTTGAAATCGAAAATTGGTTCGGCGTGGCATTTTTTCAAGTATTTTTAGAAAATTGGGGAAGTCCCTCCCACCGTACAAGGCTCAAACTTCTTAAATAACCCGGAGGGACTGGAGGGACTAGAGTGAGTAGTGATTGGGGGGCGCTGTATTAATATCAGAAAATTCCTGAGGATCCATAACAACAGATCCTCTCCTATCAACTTCATCTCTTCTAGCACCAACTTCCAAAACAGATGGTCCAGGATCAAGCTCTGTAAAGCTAACACCACCTCTACGTACGTCAGCCTCAGATACACTAAGACGACCTCTACGTTCTTCAACAACTGATCCACTTTCTCCAAAACCTCCTAATAACATATCGTTCCTCTTTTCTGGCAAACGCAATGACATAGTTCGGGACAAAATTGGAACAACTTTACTAGGAGCACAATGCCATACATCAACATTCTCTCGGGTGTATTTTTTTGATAACACCACAATAGATGGCGGTCTCATAGTTTGCTCATCCGGCATCTCGCTAGTAGAATACTTCAAATACCCCTTCATTTTACAATAAATGACACCCCTTTTAATATTAGAATTTTCGATGCGATACTTAATTACCCACGGAACCTGTTTCTCGTTAAGCGAACAATATCCATTCCCGTAGTAGATTAACTCGCACTGACAATCCACAGGGAATAAAAAATACGTTTGCAGACTATCGTTCCCATCTAACCTCCGATCATAAACATTGACCCTAACAAGACCATTTGCATTGGGGGCACAAAGGGGTGAATATTTTATCTATATTTTATCCACTTTAATACTGTTTTTACCGATTCTTAACCTCAGCTGTGAAAACAAATTAGGCAACGCAAGTTCGATACACTTTTATTTTCAATATATATTTTTAAGGTCCTATTAAACATACCCAATAACTATAATTTTAATGTAATAAATGTTCTCGATAAGTTAAAAAAGATGAACAATCTTGATTATCAAGGTGGGGCTGAAAAAGGCCTCAAAACAATATGAACTTGAACCTCCAATCCATTTGATGGACTGTAGAGAATCCAGCTCCAAAATAAACTGAGTTGTCCAATTTTCCTTTTCATGGGTTTTTCTCAAGCCCACTTTGATGATTCAAACCATTTAGGTTTTATAGCTTGTAAGCATAAACAATCACACAATATAGAATACGAACAGTAAAGAGATCAACACAAAATTTACGTTTATAAATACTCTCTATAGTAAAAACCCTAGATGATTGAATAATACCAATTTTTGCTTTCGCTCCCATGGAGGTACTCGGTTTTGGATACTCCGCTTGGTTGTTGCGCTTCCCTCGCTCCACTCCACTCTGCATCTAACTTTGCCTACAACTTCTTGGTGTCTCTCCATATGAGCACAAGTTCTAACATAGCTTGTCAAGAATATCAGTAACACCAAAAATCACATTGATCGGATACTAAAAATGATTGGAATTGGGGGCCCTGTAATGAGGCCATCCAGCTGTCCATCTCGGTAATAAACACTCGGATTTTTAATCCAAACAATGGATAGCTCGGATCATTTGGAGTTTAGATTAAATCCGAGCCGTTGGGGCTGAAATGGATGATCGGATGGAACTCACTACAGGGGTGAAGTTAGTCCCCTCATTACAAACCCCCAATTCCGAAATGATTTCGTAATGCATTTCTCTTGTAAAGCATCTTATCAATGTCAAGACAAGTACATCTCCAAAATCATGTCTACCAATATTTTTATGAATGTAATTATTGATGTGGTCAATATTCTCAAGAAAGTCTAAACAGTGAACCCGTTCAGGTCATCAAAATAATACTAATAATCTGGAAAGACCCAGTAAAATGAACCATTCATCAACATTCAAACGTGAACGCCAAGGAATGGGACTATCATATCTCTCTCTGTTATTTTTCCTTTGTTAGGATCAAGCTATTACTAGCAGTAGACTTGTCAACAAAGAAATCATGAGAATTTTCAAACCAAACACGTTGGAGAATAAATTCCGATCATATCCTAATCCCAAATGCCTAACAGTCTGACTACGCGTACGTATACACACGTAAGTACATGCACTAACATATCTAGATCGTCAATTTTAGGAATCAACGGTCCGGATTTTGAAAAACTCTTCCATTTTTTTAAAAATTCGGACAGTCGAAAACATGCACAAACGGTCAAAATACATTGTCCGTGTATTATTCGTACGCGGGCGTGAGTACGAATAATTTTTTTTGAATGGCTAAAAATCACACACGAAAATGAGACCAATTTGGGTAGTAGGTAATAAGGTATCAACCGCCAGCACACAAAGTCACAATCCTGGAATAGAAGCAGTCAATTTAACACGTTAAAACTGGAAGAAGAAGAAAAAAAATCAACCCCATGAAAATTCAACTCCCTTCCTGGAAGAAAACCCCCAAATTCTTCTTTCCTTAATCCTCACATTACCTCCTTTAAATACTCCCTCCATATCTCACCACCACCACCACATCGAAAACCAAATCGATTCTCAATTCAACCCATCTCCTCTCGTCCGGGCCACTCGTTGAAGATAAAAGTACGTTTCGTTGAATATAAAAAGTGCATATATCGAAACCCATAAGCGCAAAAGCTCCATCCCGTCTCCACCACCGCAATTGTTTCATCTCTCTTTTCTCTCTCTATAAATTTGGTATTCGGGTCAACTTACAGGCCCCTTTTGATATTTTCAATTAATACATTTCGCAAACCCATAAAAATGTCTCTCAGATCGAGGCCAACCACCACAAAGCAAACATCCATCCCTAAACCCCCCACCCCAACCGCCACCAATCCACCAGAATCCCCTAAATCCCAACATGCTACCCCGCCGCCGCCGTCCCTAACCCAACGCGCCCTGACCGGCACGGCCAACCTAGCCAACCTCCTTCCAACGGGCACCCTCCTCGCCCTGCAAGTTCTCACCCCAATCTTTTCCAGCAACGGCGCGTGCGACTCGGCTACCGGGCCCTTAACCACCGCCCTCCTCGGCCTCCTCGCCCTCTCCTGCTTCCTCGCCTCCTTCACCGACTCCTTCCGGTCCCCGGTAGACGGCCAGGTCTACTACGGCTTTGCCACGCCCAACGGCCTGTGGCTCTTCGACTCCAGGGCGGACACAGGTACGGGTACGGATTTGAGAAAGTATCGGGTGGGGTTGATTGACTTTGTGCACGGGGCAGCGTCGGTGCTGGTGTTTGTGGCGGTGGCGATGAGGGATAAGAATGTGTTGAGCTGCTTTTATCCGGCGCCGAGCAAGGAGATTCAGGAGGTTTTGAACGTGTTGCCGTTGGCGGTTGGGATGGTTAGCAGCTTCTTGTTCATGGTTTTTCCGACTAGGAGGCATGGGATTGGGTACCCTGTTACAAGCACCACTTAAATTTTTATTATTTTTATTTTTTGGCTTTTCATTTCGTGATTTTTTTTTTTCATTGTTTTAGTATTCACTAACTTATTCATTATTTGTGAATTCAAAATAAGCAATTGGTAGGCTTATCTTTTGACGAGACATTGTAAAATGGAATTCTGATATTTCAATATGGATCTCAATCCCTAATGTATTTTATGTCCAATATAGATCTTATAATTAGTTTTATTATATGAAAATTTTAAAATCTATAAAACTATATATTATAGATGGAAAGATACAAATAGTTTATAAATTGCATAAAAATTTGAACAGGACTAATAATTTGAGACGGAAGGAGTGGTAAGACAATTAAATGAAGGGATTGTAAGCACAGTGGTAGATACTTATTCCATAGAGACAAGCCCCTCCTGAAAACATTTTGGCACTATAGAGTCTACATGAGAAAGCAATAGCTTGACCCTTAAGGAACATGTTCAAATCCCAAGGTGACCAATAATCCCATACCTTGAGGCTACTGAGAATTATGTCCGATCGTTTCCTTTTTTGGAAAATGCTAAAATAGGCTCAATGAACTTATGTTAAAGTTTAACAAGTGAGTTGAAATATGTAAAAAATGTAGTATAAAAGTGGGTGTAAATAAGTACATAAAACAATAAGTATTTGATGAAATCAAACAATGTTAATGGCTTTACTGCTTTAAGACTCAATTTTCTAAAAGATTTTAGCACCCAGGTGCTAAAATTATGATATTTCAAATCAAAAAATCAAGTGATTCTATATATTGTTTTTCGATTTTTTTCTTATCAAATTAAAATATTTCTCATGTATTTTAAAATACTCCTAACTTGGTGAACCAAATGAGGCGTATATTGACTAGCCGATCCAAGAGATCTAGGTTAAGTTGCACTTTTCAGTCAGGCTCTCCCAAAGGTATTGGGTTAGAACTTAGAACTTTAGTTACAGAATTCGTGTGGGCATGTGTGAGCAAAAGTATGAAAGCTATTTTTATTCGAGGGAGACGCTGTGCAGTAGGTGTTCTGCGTCATGTTATGCGATAAACTATATCGTTTTGCTCATTTTCTTAGTATATCCAAGGGCTTTGTTTGGAAAAGCATCTTTAATGGCAGGGCAGCCCTAACTTTTTAGAGATCTAAAACAAACATTAAAGATATGGGTGTCAAATTAGGTGGGGCTCCTAAAATTTGTAAATTTCAGAAGCCTAAAATGGTCAGGAACTATCGAGTGAGGGACTGCATATCTCGAGATCCGAAATGAATGAAACTATCCTTTGGGTAAAAAACCACATTTTGTTTTTTTTTTTTTTAAAACCATTTTATCCTTATTCATTTTATTTTATTTTTTTGTATTTGTTAGTTTTGTATCAAGATTTTGTGGTTTCTAGATTCTTCTCAACGAGACGAATCTAACAAGTATAAATTTATGGTCAAAACTCAATTTTTTTTAATAATCCGACTATTTTGGCTTTATTAAAAAAAATTGAGTTTTGACGATAAATTTATACTTGTTAGATTCGTCTCGTCGAGAAAATTCAGAAACCACAAAATTTTAATAAAAAACTAATGAATGCAAAAAAAATTGAATAAAGACAAAATAATTTTTTTAAAAACCAAAAAGTGATTTTTTACCCAAAGGAGGCCCATTAACAACTGAAGGTCCTATATTTACAGAGGAAGATTCAGAGGGGCCAAAACTGTAATTGATGAGCAGCTTGCCAACTAAACTATTGCGGCCTCTGCCTTTCTTCTTAGCTAAGGATTTTGTGCTGTGGTCATCCGTGATGTCAAATTGGTTTTCAAAAATTTATCTTCTGAAATCGGATCCATTCCAAAATAAATGATCCTTTTGAGATTGTCATTTTCAATTACTTATATATTTTAATTTATAATTGTAGATTTTATGATTTTGAAAATTTTGTATAATAGAATTAATCAACCAAAACCCATAATGCATATTTTTTGAGATTCACATTAAAAAAATATAAGTCGTTGAAAAATTGAAAAATGACATGCAATCCCAAAAGAGACACTTAATATTTTGGAACGAAAGGAGTATATAGTTAATATCTAGTAATATCATCTGAACCAATATTCTAACTGAGAACTTAATACTCCCTCCGCCCAAAATGATAGTCCGGTTTGCAAAAAGATAAATTAAAAATAATAATACAATTTTGTAAAAAAAAAAGTTCAAAACTATTGGTACAATTTAATAGAGCTCAATGATATCTAGCAAATTAATATAAAAAAAATTGAAAACTTTCTCGAAAAAAAATGCATTATTTCTAACTTATTATTTATCATTTTACGAACGGAACTTTCATTTTGAGACGAAGTTCCAATTCTTCCTCCTCAAGTGGCTGTGAAATTTTTTTCCCATACTGTCATCTGGCAATTGCCATTCTTCCTCAATTTTTTTCATTTTCAAGTTTCGTTTTCCAATTTCCTTAGACATTAGTAAAACAGAAAGCAGCCTACGTAGGAGTATTTGCCAACTGATTTCACAATCCTGCCAAACACTTGGCGATCCAGGTAAGATACTTTTACAGCAATCTATGCATTTGCCAACTGATCAACTATTTTTAATCGACATTTTTTTCTAATTTTAGCGGCAGATTTGTTCAATGTTGTTGGAATTTTGTTCTTGATTCCATGCACCAAAAGATACTTTTATTCATGAGCTGCCTGGTTCTTTCGCCTGATTAAATGAAATACAACACTTTCGAATCGGCAGAGAAAAAGACAACCAAACAGTCCCCAACACAAGAATACCACACGAGAAACTTTAAATGAAATTAAAATATATATAAAAAAAAAAAGAAGAAAAAGGAATAACAAATATTGCGACTGAACGCAATTCTTACCTAACAATATTGTGGAAATAAATTACTCGAACAAACTGAATTGGAGGAAAAGAACAGAAACAACGCCTGAGATGACATGCCAAACGAAACGAAACCAAATCCAACCAAGCCTTGAGTCACAAACGAAGCTTGGTGTCCCAAACCAAGTCGGCGGTGGATGTTTGCCGAAGTCTTTAAATTGCCTTGGGTGGTGCAGATACAGAAAGCACCGAGTTGTCTCTTGCATTCATAGGTATACTACCATTCTTCGGTGGGTGAGAGTTGAGGGAGAGATTTTTGGTGAGATTGACAAGAGAAGAGGTGGGGTCAGAGGCCCCGTTTGCCCTCGCTCCTGCTTCGGCTGTCATTTCTCCAGTTTTTAAATTCTTCTGCTCAAAATGGATAAAAGAAGGTATCAGGAAAATCCAGCCACAAGTGAAAAATCATAAATGGAACAGAAACATAACCAAACATGAACGTATTTCAACCCCAGAAAACTGGATACAGTTTCAGTAATATAACCAAGTGGGGCTTGCAACTAAAAAACCCTAGCGCCTCAAAACTATTGAGCGGGTGTGTGTATGAGTAACAGAGAGAGGGGGCAGGGGGAAGAGACTCACGGCGAAATCGTGGTTATTGTATATCTCTGTTGGAGATGGAGCTTGTTTGACACTCCTTTTAGTTTTAAGCGATTTCTCCCTATTTTCATAGAAGTTGAAATCGTCCAACATTGATGTTTTTGCTGAGTAACTCTTAAAAATGTTCAGCATCTCTATTCCTTGCTTCAATCCAACCTGATACAAAAAATAAATGTAACAATATTCAGAACATAAATTATCAAATATGTTCTGAACTACTTCGTGAATATTTCAGTTATTTTCACGACACAACCTGCTGCAATAATTTATTTCTTCTCTCATTTGAAAAATATTTTGGATGCCCTGGCTCCCCACCGCTAAAAACAAATATATAAGGACTTCAAGAGTAATATTGAGTGTTGTCCAAAAAGAATAGGAAAACTACCTCCTGAGTATCCCTGGTGTAAGTTACAGGCTTATTATCATTGTTCTCAAGAGTGATGTGTCGGAGCTGTGAACTCGGAACATCCTTAATCACGTGCCACTTCACTGGAAAGAACCCATTCCACTTGTCAAGCTGCCAAAAATCCATGTCCTTATTGAAATCCACTGGACCAAGCATCTCAGATACACCTACAAACTGTCCACTTCCATTCACCTGAAATTCCATGTTGAGTGCAGAAAAATGGTTATCCAACCACAAAAACTAGAGTAGAAAATCCTAATCTGGCAAAAAGTTTTGCAGAATAATTTCCCCAATTTCCTTTTATGAACAGCTAAGCACCATTAACCAAACCAGTTTTTGAAAATGTTCTCGCTTTGTTCTTAATTGTAAGTCGCCCATTCCCTTTTGGATGTTCCAAAATTTTAGACCATTTAACAAATCCAAAATTGGTTATTTTCAAAACTATCCTCGTAAATCTTTATGAAGCGACTCAAATAAGTTGGCAATAACAGAGATGACAACATGAGATATGATTTAACATCAAGCAACAGAGGGAGTACGGAAAACTGACTCTGAAAACTATTAACCAATTAGAGTCCAAGCTATCAAAAGCCAATGCTACACTTACTGAAAAAAAGAGGAAAATAGGACATTTGGTGCCTGTCTCGATCGTTTTTGCCTCTGCATCATGGAAAGCAGCATCCAATTTCCTATTGCCATTTGGAGTACTGGACCAGACGTCATATTTAATGCACTTATGAATATCATCTTCGCTGTATGATTTGATGACAAAGAACTTGGCATTTTCATACTGAGTCTGAAAATCTCCAAGGTTGTAGAGATCCCTTCGAATGGTGGGTACCAACTGTTCCTCTTCTGATGGATTTTTAGGATTGCTACCATTCTGCCCCCTAGGACCACGTGTTTGCTCAGTTGAAGCATCAAACTCTCCATTTCTATCTCTCGGCTTACTATTGTTACCATTCCATACTCTACTGTTTGGTCTATAGCTCATTGGACTATGCATGAGAAGACCTTGGTTTTGGTTGATAAATGACGAGAAATTACCATTCGGGTAAAAGGCCCCCTTGGCAAGGTTTGATGATTGATAACCAGAACCTAGCTGCGACACAAGAAACCAGAAAAGGATCAATAGCAATAAAAGCAGCCAACCAGGTGAAAATAACAGATTCAGCATCAGTGATTTAAACCATTGCTACAGAAGAATTGCACCATTTCATAACACAGATAAGACTTTGAGAAAATGTCCTTCAACATATGCATAGGATCAAGTGCCCCCGTTGGTGTCAAAATGACTTGGCCAAAGCAGTGTTTAAAGGACTATCACACTGATTATGCAACTTAAAGAAACTGGGTCCCCTACACTGTTTGTGGAGCAGGAAAAAAAACTCATGTTGACACCACAACAAAAACAATAACATAACCCATTTAGTCCCCAATAATTGGGGGATGGGCGGGGGATGGATAAGAGACAGACCTAACCTTTGGCAATAAATGCACAAAGTGGCTGCTCCCAAAATACCACTGAAACAGATTGATTGGAAGAAGAAAAGGCAAAGAGTAGCCATAGGAGCTTTAAGTGATATCGACATGTCTCTTAACTTCAGGAAGAAAAGACATTGCAAAGAACACAAACCGATAAATGAAATTGCAGTAAGGTGCACATGTCAAAGATAGCTAACAAACGAGCTCACAAAGATGACAATACATCTCATTATAGAGTACCAAATTGATTCCACCCAGAATTGACCATAGAAGTCCTTTAAAAATTTAACTTGGGGTCTCATCAAACAACTAAAAGCTTTAACACATCTAAACATCCTGACAACAGTCCATGTTAATAAAGATCCTGACTACAGGTTTTTCTTTGTCTAAACTTGAATTCCCTCCACTTCAATGCATCACCATCGTCTAATACATGAGTGGAACTTTGTTTTTGAGAAGTCTTATAATGGTCAAAAAGTAAAAACTCAGCCAATGAACTAGGAGTAAGTATAAATCCAATGGACCCCGTGAATTCCCATGAGTCTTCCTCCATCTTTATCTCCTCTATATCTCCTCTCTTTCGCTCTCTCATGTTTGTATCTTGATCTTCAAAGGTTAAAGGAAGAAAAGAAGTTAAAAGAGTTTGTTTTCTCTCCTTTTCGCTGTTTCCATCAGAACCTAAAGCGCAAGTATGGAAGAGCTAGGAGGAGGAATTGGCGCTCTCCCTTCTCATCATAACCCTCACCTAACTTCCCGTCCCCCTCCGTAAATCAATAAACCAGGGACCCGCCCTACCCATGCACACCGGTTTCAAACAACCTTTTGGCCGGAAGCAGGTGATGATATCTGCAACCCAATGGCGTTGGGTCAACTAGCAGGCTGACAGCAAACCCGATATCAATCCGTGCACACCCCTTACCAAACTCTGGGTAAAAGGTCGGAGTATGAGAACAGCCACTTTGTACATTTAATACCAACTATCTCTGGCATGTACCCAATATACGCCTCTTAGACACCCAAAAATCGGAACTAGAAGGGCAAACTTTTTTTCACCATCCCCATATCTTAAATATTAAAATCAGAGGTAGATTTGAAGCTAATATTTTGATATAACTTGTATTTGCATATATTACGGGCATACCGGCCTATGCATACACGAATTTTTGAACCACCATTATGTTTCACCTTAATGTAATAGCCTCCCGAAAACCCAATACGTAATGACTGTTTTTTAAAACTCTGGACACAACCGAAGGTTAAATACTTAAATGGCTAATCGGGAAAATTTATAAATTAAACAATAAAGCATCATGATTCAGAAGAACAACACATCGTGGCAGTGACTGCCCAATCATCAACATTGAGGCAAAGTAAGATAACCAAAATTTTTGAATGGCAGATGATTAAAAAGTTCCAAGCCATCATAATTCATCATTAACTACTCTAATTAATATAAATCAGGAAAGGAATAACGGGAGTTAGGTACTGTAATAGTCTATGTCTATGAAGCACTGATACTTCTAAAGGTCGCCATGTCGAGTATTGACACGGGGACACATTGGATGCGCCCCTTAAATTAAATTATTTGTTGGAGGGGGGGAGGGGGACACGCCTCCCTCCCTCCCTGCCCCCCTCTCTCCTTCCCTCCCTCTCTCATTAATATAAATCAGGAAAAGAATAATGGGAGTTAGGTATATATCTCATATATAAAAAGAAAAGTGTATACATCCTTGTATAGAAACTGTTACTGCATACATATATGGTCTATTTATAGACAGAGCTATTTCTTTATTATTTATTATTGTTGTGTCCCCCGCTGTGTTCATGTTCATTTTCTTAGAATTCCCGTGTCCGTGCCACATAAGGTGATAGTTGATAGTACTTGATACTAGGGGTGGCAATTTTCAACCCAACCCATGAGCCCACCCAAATTCACCCACCTAAAACCCAACCCAACCTACACATTTTATAATGTGGGTTGTAATGGGTGAGCCTATATTTGCCCATATTTGGATAGGTTTATCTGGGTTCAAAATGGGTTGAAGTTGAACCCATGGTATGCTCTCTCTCTCTCTGAGAAACAGAGACGACAATCTCAATAATTCCCCGACATGGGCAGTTGGCACGGCAGATGGCTGTGCTTGATTTACGCCGTTGGTTCTTGCAGATGATTTACACCGTTGGTTCTTGCAGATTTAGTGAGGCTTGAATTAACAAAATAAAATAAAAGCACAGGAGCAGTTAACAAGTTTTATGGACTATGAAGATTTCTTCCATCAATTGCTCTGTAATACAGTAACTTTTATCCCCGTAATTCCCACCGTGGAAATCAATTTGAGGCTTCTCTCTCTTGTCCCAATCTTGTCTCTCCAATTGTTAATTGAAGCTATTTAGTACAGTTATATAATTACGTGGATTTGTCGTTGCAACACATCTATTTGCAAAAATATTACTCATATACATGTAGCAAATTCGAGTTCACGTAGTCTGGGAATTAATTGAAAGGCCTCAATTTAATTAATCGTTCACTAAATCGGTTAATTGGTAGTGCCAACACGGTACCCCTTTGACACATCCGGACCGTTCAACTAATTGAGATCCATTCCCTCATTTCATACTTCACGACATAATTGCAAATATAATTTTCAAATATAAATACTTTCTCGATGATGCGCTTAGATTGAGAGTGAATTTAATTTGCTCCTCCCCACTTCCATCAGATCCATCTCCCATCCAAAATAATGTTTAATATTATCGGCCAAGAACTTGATTACAAATCATAAATTAGAAACACGAGGTACACCGAATAATTTTATCAACATGCACATGTCAGGCCACAGCCCTAGATAGTGCTATTTTGGAATAAAATTGAAACCGTTTCTATCACATGCTTACAGAAAAAAAATAAAATAAAATAAAATTTCAAGTTGGGTCGGGGTGGATTGGGTTTGACTTGACCCATATTCAACCCATTCATATCCAACCCACCTATATTCAACCCATAACCCATACCAACCCACTCAAACCCAACCCAACCCACCCATTTGCCACCTCTACTTGATACCATCAATGGGGAACTAAGTTCCAGAAAATATTCATCCAGAGAGAAGCTGTCAACAAATTCTAAGAATTATATCTCAAGCACTTCTGACATAAAGATGAATGTTAGTACCTTACTCGAAGTTCTGCTAGGTTGAGTTTCAAGGTTAGATTTGTAGATATTAGAGTAGGCAGCAGATTTTCGCGACTTTGAATCCAAAGGCAATGTTGAAAATTTGCTAGTAACACCAGTTGGTTTGGTGGAGTTAAAACCATTTGACTTCATTGAAGCATTAGAGCCAAAAGAAGATTTTGACTTCCCAGAATAACCATTGGTCCCATTTATTCCATCTCCAACATAAGCAGAATCCCACGAGTAGCAAGGCATGGCTTCTGACCCATATGGAACAGAATGCTGAAGATAACCTGGTGAAGTGTAGTATGGCTGCTGGCCGTCCGCACCCATAAAAGGACCAGCAGGATAAGTATCATAACCAGGCAAATAATAGAGAAGCGAACCATTATCTGTTTGGAAACCCTGGAGATATCAACAAATGAACAGTGAAAAGAGCAGCCCACGGCAATTCATAATATACCGTTTACAGTAACTAGAGGCAATCTAATAAGATTTATTCCACTGAAAGGTAAAAGGCAAAAGTCCTACATATAAAGTTGAGACAATCAATAGTAGGATAGAGGGAAATGAACATACAGTATAAGAACCACCTCCAGCATTAAAATTATTATGACCATCTGATTGAGAAGAGGTCCCATTATAGCCTGCAAACAAGCAACCGCAAAGGCTCAATTTCCCCCCAAGTAATAGAGCTGTATGCGACTGTAGAACACAAAGTCGCAAACTTGCGCTAGTTTTGTAATCACTAACATTTTGGAAGAAAATGCAAGGCGATTTTTCAGTTTTCACATATACAGTACCTCACCTCAAATGATTTTTCCCCCTTCCTCCGAAGTAATATAACGTATAACATGACCATGAACACCACCACCTACAATTACTAACCCCTAATAAATCAAGCAGTCTTAAAGAGGCTATTGGGCGGACTACAATGATTGGAATGCAGTCACTCAACGATGAAAATATAGTGTCGTACAATATTCCAGTAATTGCACAACAAATTCTCTGTTGAAAGAAAAAGAGAAGGGGATAGGTACAAAGCAGAAGTGACGAAGCTTAAAACTTGAGGAGATAACACAAACACAGCCCAAAAACAAAGCCTAGTAATAAAATAAATGGAGAGAGACCACCAAAACAGGCTACAGGCTGCTAGCAAAAGAAACGAACATTGCCAAAACAAAGTCTGCAATGCCAAGTGAAGAAACAGATTAACACAAATCAAAAAGGTTATCAAACAAAGTACCTCAAATATCTTTTTGAGGCTTAATTTGCAGAAGCCAGAGCTGACAAAAAGAAAGCTTTCCTCAAACATTATCCCATCTAGAAGTCACGCAATTACATCTTCGTCCAAAAAACCCACCAAAACACTTGAACCCTCCTTTTCAAAAGTATGGCAGGTAATCTAATGGTCATATATAATGGATCTCAGGCATACATGAGTTTTTATTATAATTCTATTCTCTAATGAACCCATTTTATTATTCATGTTTCAGTTACAGCCGAATCTCATGTGCTTCTATAAAGTTAGGTTTGACAACTTTAGTGGACATCATGTTTCAAAGATAATACCAACCAATCTAACCTGGGCAATAATAATCGTAACAGCTAGTAGGTGGATAGTAAACACCTTGCTCTGCAACTGACTCTTGACCAGTCTCACCTTTGACGCTAGAGGTAGCAGCATCTCCTGAGGATATGGAAGAGGTCAAAACAGATGGTGTTCCATCTGTACCAGAAGCCTGAGAAGAAACATCAAAACACAACTCCGTAAGAGACAGAAAACAACTCTCTGGGTTTTCCAGAAGACATATTGCATTTAAGGCATCAAACATGAAAGAGAATATGGTTGTCTAAACACACACCAAATAAAAACATGCTTAGCAAGCATGAATTTGATACGAGGCACATTAGGACCACTGAAAAAGTATGTCCATTTTTGTCCCCACTGCCTCCATCAACCCTCCCACAATTAGTGCCATTCTACTATGCTACAGAATCAATAGAAAAATAAAATAGAAAACCAAGTAGGACATATCATTACTAGTTCACACTCCAGCCCAATTAAAATCACAAATTGCATCACCGTAAATCGATCTCCATACTGTACAGTGAAGGAGTTAGTCACATGCAGCTTGTTGCAGTATTTAGACAGACCATAAAGTCCCTAGTTGTACTGTGATGAGGCCCGGGCAAGGGGGTCTATTAAAAACAAGCTGACAATGAAAATTACTTGTATGAAAGAGCCAAGTTGTCATAGTTCTGGAAAACTAATTCCATTTGGAATGAGGCATGCAAAAGGTTGATTAACCATACGTATCCAATTACACCTATGTTTGGATTAATTTGGTCATGTTTAATTCTTTCTACTCTTTGGAGTCTGAAAGGTAAATGATATGATTTGTGTTTCTCCTGTTTCAAGCACTAGTTCCACAACAGCAAATAAGTAGGCTATCCACTTTTCTGGAAACTACGCCAGAGCCTATGAACCATATGCCAGCAGGCCCAGCACAGAGAAAGTAAGAATAACATGAGAAGGATCAAACAAGAATTCCAGTGGCTTAATAATAAAAAATAGTCCGCAAAAATATCAGATAAATTTTAATAATAAAAACCTCTCATAGTTTCAGCCACATACCACAATACAAAAGAAATCATAGAATTTAATAACATTGAAGAGGTAGAGTCTCAGGGGAAGAAAAAAAAAATCTAAAATGAGAGATAGTAGTTAATAAGGACTATGGCATGTTGGCATACCACATCTTGCCCAACCAATTTAGTAGAGGGCTCTGATTTTGATACTGCAGCCACTGGCTCTGCTGAATTGTAGAGTTAAGTAACACTGATAGATACATGTTTCCTAAATCAATTGTATAAAAGGCAATCGCAGCTTATGAGAAGCTTGTATGCATGTAATGCACTACAAAGTAGTATATAAATCAACGACAGCGTAAATAATCAGATCGGACGAGATATCAACTCCGCCGCTACAAAATACTAAAATATTCAAACGAAATATGGATGAGTTTTTGCACAGCGTATAAACTCCAGTATACTTGTCATCAGCAGCGGAGGAGAGGAAATTCCAATTCCACAATAAAACAGTCTCAATTGACAACATACAGGAAGAACGAAACTTGAAACAGTTTCACCAAGACACGGAGCCATCCCCCCCACACACACACACACACGCACAAAAAGAAGAAAAGAAACGGGCCCCCATGAGTTTACTATCCAGCAAATTCAATGGAAGGAATTCAAGAAAGTTTGCCCAATAGCACACAATGTAAGGATACACTTCCCAATTCTTTTCTCGCCAGCCATTGCAAATCTTCCAAGTCAGCTCAGCCCTAGATTGAAATAGTATAAATAAGAAGAAAACAAACAATCAGAAGACAGTTAAAAGTGTCTTAAGACTCCAAAAAATTATCAATGTGTTCCCTAATCAAATAAAATGTGTCTTCCAAAGTAATTGGTTATCTACATTTTAAGAGAAAGCAGTATGGATTATTGGATACTGAACCAAACAAAAATGGTATCTGTCATCCACCAGGCACAAAATTACCACTACCATCAAAAAGGAGATTCTAATGTTCCCTATGGATAGAAAGAACCATTTTTTTTTTTGAGTAAAATTATGGATAGAAGGAACGAGATTCTTCTGATTGCCTTTCTTCTCCATTAGCAATGAAGAAACAATCCCACTTAACATTACATTAATATTGCACAGCACATTCGCAACTACAAATAAAATAGCTAAGAAAACCAAAATTCCCCACAAAAGGGAACCAAAAATTAATCAAAACACCGAAAGTGAGAAACTTTGAGTACACTTTGGACTTCAGACTTCTGGTCTAAAATATTAAAGAGTTAGCTGGGAAATAACTAATCAGTACAGGACCAGAAGAACAATGGTATATCCGGGGTTTTTTCCCCCCAAATTTCGACCCCCAGAAGGGAAAAAAAAAAAAAGAAAGAAGATAGAATATTGCTCAAAAAATACAACTGGCAATACAATTCCAACTTTTTCATTTCTACAACCAAAAAAGGGGGAAAAGGGGAAAGAAAATGAACGACAGAGAGAACTCCAATAAAGAATGGATACTATTTTCCAGTACTGTGATACTGACTGACCACCCCCTCATCAAAAGACAAAATATTTTCTTGCCAAATTTAGAAATAAAAAAAAGAATACTGAAATCTTAAAAAAGGTCTCAAGTGATTCAAGTAACTGTACTCTTAGAAGAAAAACTACCACACGTGTGTCGTACATCACCTCTTCTTTTTTTCTTTTTCTTTTTTGAACAGAATGTCGTACATCACCTCAAATACCCAAATACCGACACATCTATTTCAAGAAAACTTTTCATCAAAAATTCGTGAAAAATTACTGGCCGCAATCTCTCGCGAAAAACTCAAACTTTCTCACTCTAAACACTCTTCTGGAATGAGAAGATGAAATCAACAATGAATCAGAAGCAAACCCTAAAAAAAGCAGCCTTTCACCACGAAATCCAAGTTGAATGGAACAATCTCTCTCCAAAAACTCATACTTTCTCACTTTAAACGCTACTCTCAAAGAAGACCAAGAAAGAAACAGTGAATCAGAATCAAACCTGAAAACTGAAACACTTCCCACGTAATCCTACACTAATGGAAGCAATCTCTCTCTTAGAACTCAAATTTCTCACTTTAAACACTCTTTGAGAGTAAGAAGAAGGAAACCTTGAATTAGAAACAAACCTATGAAAAAAAAGAGGCAACTTTTCAGATGAATACCGCCGATTCCGATCTGACAGGCAAAACCCCACCGCCGGAAACCCTCTCTCTCTCTCTCTCTATCTATCTGAGTGGCTGGAAAACCGCTTTAATTTTGAGCCAAAAGCGGTATTCCGATGAGAGAGAAGAGAGAAGATAGAGGAGAAGTGAAGCAGTAGGCTAGCCTAGTAGAAGAAGAAACAAGGGAGGCGTGGGATGAGGGAACACATAAGGGTTCAGATCCGACGGTGGATTTTGGTTCCTCCTTTAGGGAACAACGAGTATGGGCCGTTCGATTGAAGAGGTCAAAGATTAGGACACCAATCCCTTCCAAATTCCAATCCTTTGTTTTAAGCAACAAATTATATGAATTTAAATTTAAGGAGGAAAACATAAAACCCATCCACTTTTTACTCAAATTCGCACCAAATTAATTTTTACCCAAAATTAATAACCAAAAATAAAGTCCTTAATGACATATAGAGGCCGTTCACAAAAAAAAAATGACATACGGAGTAACAAATATTTTCTAAGGTTATTTCCAATGGCATATTCAAAACTAAAATGTTGTTGAAGTTAACAATGTTTGGCTTAAAAGTGGTGGATTACTCAAAGTTTGCAATGTTTTAACCAGTACTCAAATTTTGATATTTGCATACTTAAAGTTAATAACCTTTTTTTTCATAATCAAATTTAATAGACCCCAAATCTCATCAATTAAATACAATCATCGTTACACAAAAAACTTCTCTCTCTCTTTTTCAACAATGTTTTTAAAAGTTTGTTGAATTTTTTTTCAAAAAATGTTTTTCTTTTTTGAAAACTGCTTGTTTTCTAACACTAAATTTATCTTTCAGAGATGATTTTTCAAAAATTGCTTAAATTATTTTTAATGAAAACTGTTTGTTTTCTATAACTGATTTTTTTTTCAAAAACAATTTTTTCGAGAAAACTTTTCTGTTTTTTGGAAAACTTTTTGTTTTTTAAAACTAAAGTGTTTTTTGGTTTAAAAAAATATTTGGTTTTTAAAGTGAATTGTTTTTTTTTAAAAAAAAAATGCTTCATTTTTTCTAAAACTTTTTTTTCTGAAAATTTTTTATTAAAAAATATTTTTAAAATAATTTTGAGAAGAAGAACAGTTACTACCTCCGTCTCAATTTTATAGTCCATCATTCTATCCTAACCGGATAAAAAAACGATTATATATTTCAATCGGTAATATATTTTATATGCAATATGGATCTTGTTTGATAGATTTTGATTTAATCTAATAAACAAAGTGTTCAAAATCACCTAAAACATTGTATATTATAAGATATAACACTTTCAAAAGTGACTCAAACTCTCATAAGGGACTATAAAATTGGGACGGATGGAGTATTAAACAATTAGTGATACCCTACGCTATTAAACCAATTTCTTATAGAGTCTTTCTCTCTTTTTCAACAATGTTTTCAAAAGTTTGTTCAATTTTTTTTCAAAAAATGTTTTTCTTTTTTGAAAACTGTTGTTTTCTAACACTAAATTTATCTTTCAGAGATGATTTTTCAAAAATTGCTTAAATTATTTTTAATGAAAACTGTTTGTTTTCTATAACTGATTTTTTTTTCAAAAACAATTTTTTCGAGAAAACTTTTCTGTTTTTTGGAAAACTTTTTGTTTTTTAAAACTAAAGTGTTTTTTGGTTTAAAAAAAAATATTTGGTTTTTAAAGTGAATTTTTTTATAAAAAAAAAATGCTTCATTTTTTCTAAAACTTTTGTTTCTGAAAATTTTTTATTAAAAAATATTTTTAAAATAATTTTGAGAAGAAGAACAGTTACTACCTCCGTCTCAATTTTATAGTCCATCATTCTATCCTAACCGGATAAAAAAACGATTATATATTTCAATTGGTAATATATTTTATATGCAATATGGATCTTGTTTGATAGATTTTGATTTAATCTAATAAATAAAGTGTTCAAAATCACCTAAAACATTGTAGATTATAAGATATAACACTTTGAAAAGTGACACAAACTCTCATAAGGGACTATAAAATTGGGACGGATAGAGTATTAAACAATTAGTGATACCCTATGCTATTAAACCAATTTCTTATAGAGTCTTTCTTCAATAAAGACATGATAAAGGGGTTAATCATGCAAATAGGACACAAACTAATTTCTCAATGCTCAGATGACAAATTACTTACATTCCAAAAATGCATCCACTAGCTCATGAAAATGCCTAAATCCCCCAAACTCTATAAAGTGCCTAAACCTTCAAACCCAATGAAAGTGCCTAAATCCTCAAACACTATGAACGTGTCTAAACCTAAACCCTAGGGTACCCTACAAAAGTGCCTAAAATACTAAGATACCCTGTGAAAGTTCATAAACTATTAAAACCCTATAATTGGAAAATGCATCATATACTTAAACCCTAGTATATCTTACAAAGTGTCTAAACCACTAAAATTCTATAATTGAAAAGTGTACCTATAGCGCCAAAACTCAAAATGCATAAACCCACTATACCCCATCCCATCCCCAAAATTGAATAGAGATAAATTAGTAATTGATTTGTAGTGGGTCCCATTTCCCACTTTTATTTGGTCAATAATGGATTGTATTTGCAAGACACATGTCAGGAGAATGGAATGGTATGGGCAGTTTTTTCCAGTGAAGGGGAATCAATCGGTCCCTTTGAAGTTCGGTCAGAGGGTCGCCTTGAAGTTTCGGTCAGAGAGCAACATTTCTCCTCACGTATAGTATTTTTATTAAGGGTATTTTTGTCTAATATTGTTCTTGAGCCCTCAAAAACTTATCATCCATGTATTAGAGGCCTTAAAATAAATTAAGTTGGACAAAAACTCATTAAAACTCCAAAACTTGTCCTTTTGGCCAATTGTTTGTTTCTTATAATGGTCAAACTCAACCACTATGGAGAATTGGACAACAAATCATCCAATAATTATGACAACACAATAGGAACGGGAACAATAAGATTCTTTATTTGTGAAAATAAATGAATCTCTAAAAAAAAAAACAAATATACTCGGAGTTTTATTTGATAATTTCTAAACAAATATCACCTTCACACACCACCTCAATATGAAGCTCTCTCAATCTTCAAATCACAAACAAACGCTTTTTGAGAACTTTCACGAGTAGCCAGACCAAACTATAAAAATGTCAATGGCATGAAGTTGCCAACTCTAATACTCATTCCGTCCCAAATTGCTTACTCTTTTTGGATTTCCATGCATTTTGCCCGCAAACTCCAATGTATTAGCAGAAACTAACATATTGATGAAGCTGTCATGCAGCTGCTAACTTCAGTAGAATATCATTGTAGAAATCTTCAAATTAGAACATCCAACGCAATCACATAAGCTAAGTTTCTTGAGTTTTTCGAATGATTTTAGCAACCCATTTGCTAAAATGGCTAAAATCAACCATGATTTTAGCACCTGGTGAACTCATTTGTCAAAATTAGGGTTGATTTTAGATCAAGTTTTTTAGATTAAGAATTCCCTGCAGTTGGGTCCCCCTTGTATCATATCGTATTTATTAATGTTTTTGTAACGACCCTAATTTTCGTAAATGAAAATTTCGTTAAAGAAATTAATTAATTAATTTAATTTTTGGTTTATTGGAATAATTTCCTATTAAATTATTATTTATTCCCTTAAATTCGATTTCCAGCCATGCGTACACGTACACGAGACCGAGTAGAGCATCCGTTACACTATTGTAGCATCCGGAGACCCCGGCTAGTGTCCGAAACCTACTAGCTCTCATCCATCCTATCACCATAAGTACGTCATAGATTCCTCTCCCTTGGAACTTGGAACTTGACCAAGTTAGAGAGAGAGAGAGAGAGAGAGAGAGAGAGGGTTCGGTAGAGAGAGAGAGAGAGTGTGTGTGTGTATGCATGCACCTTAGTACACATGCACATGCATGAGTTATTGCTTTGTACAATTGTGCAAGCAATGGTTTGATGAGGTGGCCAACTAAACCTAAGGTTTTGTAACCAACATTAGTTAGATTAAGCCTTACTATTTTTGGAGTACACTACACATACCCACACAATACATGCATTTGTGCACAATACACCCATCCTAGCCTATGTTTTGTAGGCCTTGGCTTCCAAGTAAGCTAGGGACAAGCTCCCTTAAATTAAGGAAGGAATAATCCACCTAGCCCTAGCTAGTTATGGCTACCCTCTTAGCCATTTAATGGATCCACACACCATTGGTTCATATTAGCTCCTAAAAACACCCCGTAACTAAGACGACCGCGCAAAAACCTACACAACGGAACGCGTTTTTCCCCCACCATTGTATCTACATTGTATCTACCCTAAATGGTTCATTCTAGCCAAGAATCTAGCCCTAGATACCTAGACACCTACCTAGATTCCTACCTAGACCTAGACTTGCCACCTTTGTACTTCCATTAGCCACCTAAGCATCACCATAACTCACATACATGCACCACAACACAAATTTTCGGTAGAGAGAGAGAGGGGAGGCCGAAAGTTTTGGGGAGGGAGGAGAGGTCACCTATTTGCCTATAAATAGCACCCCTCTTGGTTCATTTGGACACCCCATGCCCCACACTTGTTATTTATCTTCCTACTTTCCCAACAAACCAAATATTCCTACCACCTTTTAGCCACCATATTTTAGTTTTAATTAGCTACTTACTAGGTTGATTAGTAAGTTAGCTAGGTAGTTTAAGGGCTTTCTTCTCCAAAGGATTGCTAATCGGCTTCCGGTTTACACCCGGAAAACTAAGGTAGTTTACTAAACTACTCTTCTAAATAGCTATTTCTAGTTTAAATATGTTGTTCTAATTAAGTTCTAGGCATGATTATGAAGTTGATTAAGTTAATTTGTGCATGTGTTAAGTGACTAAAGTATGTTTCTTAGTAGTTTAGAAAGAGTACTTTTATTTAGAAAGTTTAACAAGCATGTTATGAGGTTTAAATTAAAATAGTTCTTCATGGAATTAGAAGTTAATTAGTGAAATTAGAAGTGAATTAGTGACATTAGAAGCGATTAGAAGGTGATTAGAAGTGATTAGAAGTTAATTAGTAGATGTGTTTCACTAGACAAGATTCTAGTATGATCAAGTTATTATTTCTAGAAAGAAATAATTAATCTTGATTGTCTTACTTATTGGTTGATATTTGAGATATTATTTCTTAGATAAATGATGAAATTGCTTTATTAAGAGATTTGTTGGAAAGAAAAGTCTAGTGGTTGTTTTTGACAAGAAAGTATGGAGTTGATTTTATAAAAGAGAGAATTAATCATATAGATTTCTAGAAAGATTTCTAGAAAGATTTCTATAAAGTATGTAGTGGGTTTATTTGGTGATTTTTCTAGAAGAAAAATTGTGATTTTTATTAGATATGAAAAGGATAAATTATTGAGAATATTTGAGAAGAAAGTTTCTAGAAAAATAGAAAGAATATTTTTGGAGAGTTGTAAATATTTATTTTGGAAGTCTATAAGTAGTTATGGTGGATTTTGACAAGGGATTTCTAGAAAATAGTTGGGTTTAAACTATTTTTGAAAAGAGCAAATTGATATATTTTATTTCTTTGGAGGAGAAATAAAATAGTTTGGAGATTTTTGTTGAGGATTAAATTGAGAGAAATGGAAATATTATTTTTGGAGAATATTAAAGTGTATGATTTTATGTGAAGACAATTGCTAGAAGGAATATTATTTTGAGGGAAATTGGTATATTAAAATGTATGATTTTACGTGGGAAAGTTTCTAGAGGAAACAAAATTATTTAGAGAGTTGGTATATTTTTGTGCATGATTTTATGTGAGAAATGTGATTTTGAAAGAATATGAATTTAGAGGAAATTATGAAATATTGCATAAGCATGATTTGAGCATGTGACACCGAAAGCACAGTCTGCCGACACGTGCTATGTCACCGGGGACGTAAATTTAATATTTCTGAGATGAGAAAATAGAGACGAGATTGAAAATGAGTTTGAAATGCGAAATGAAATTTTCGAGAAATGAAATTTTCGAGAAATGAAATGAGATTTTGGAGAAATGAAATGAGATGAAATGTGATGAAATGATTTACCACCTCAAATTCGCGGAGAGAATTTGGAGGAATGGTACCGATTAGCATGGTAGTGCAAATGAGAAGCCACTTCCGGTTCGGGCGGAGAGAACTAGGATGTTGCTAAGCGTGCACAACACACCCGTGAACGGACCTTGCAAACAAGTCGTTAAGTTCGGTGATGCAAAACGGCCGGATCAGGTCGAAAGTGAGTCGCGGGTGAACGGGACCGCGCAATTTTGTCGTTAAGTTCGGTGATGCACGCGGTAGGGACCTCGAGCGAAAAGGTTGGTACCGCCACCGGAGGAGGCGTAAACGGATCAATAACTTTCAGAGCGGTGGGAGATAATGAAATTTGAAGAAGAATGCCGGGAATGGCACCGTATTGAGAAAACTGAGTTTTGGAGAAAACGATTGATAAACAAAATGTGTTTTTGAGAAACGAAATGAGAATTTTCGAGAAAGTGACACGTAACGATTTTGAGATCAAAGCGAGACACCATCTTCTTGCGCATATTTACTCGATCCGCGCATGGACCGCATGATGCATGATATGATTTACCGTTCATAAGATATATATGCTGTTCATGAATATATTGTTCTAGAATTGCTACTTAGAAGCTTAGCGTAGTAAACTATTGAGCCTGGCTCACGGTGTTGCCTTCGTGTAACCCTGGCATAATACCATGATGTTGCCTGTGCGACTCGGACGTATTATGCTAGACTATCTAAATGGACAGGAACCGTACTATGGAAACCAGACCCGAGGAACGGGAGGCGCTGCCGGAATGGGGAATGACCCGGCGCAGGGATAGACGAGGCCCTAGAATCACCCCGGTTGCTATTTATTTAGTTTATGAGAACTGTATCGTTTGTATTAAAGTTTGGGTTTAAACTTTAATTTGGATTGTAATAATAATTAACGTGCCCAACTAATGGGGGCGTTACAGTTTTCGCTTGATTAAAATGCTGCAAAAGTTGAATTCATCACAACTGTGTATTTAATTGTAAATAGAAGAATACCAAGGCCCCATATATTGCTTGAGCGCAAAAAAAAAAAAAGGAGTACCGTAATTATAAATGTAATTGATAAATACAGGGATGATCGTGATTTTAATTGCAATGTAGCTGCAATCCCTTCCAAATTCCAATCCTTTGTTTTAAGCAGCAAATTATATGATAATTATTTGGGTTCAAATTTAAATTTTAGGAAGAAAACATAAAACCCATGACTTTTTACTCAAATTTGCACCAAATTAATTTTTACCCAAATTAATAACCAAAAATAAAATCCTTAATGACATACGGAGGCCGTTCAAAAAAACCAACAACACGTAGCTCAGCTGATAAGGGGCTGTGCTAGCTTAACCAAGATCTCAGGTTCAAGACTTGGGAATGCAGCTGTGTTAAAACTTGGTTAGGAGAGCTTTTCTGCCTTTGTGGTCCTAGCCGGCTCGAATCCAGATTAGTCGGGGCCAATGTCGTTACCGGACACCGGATGATCTTTAAAAAAAAATATTGCAATGTAGCTGCAACTGGAGCAACTCCATTGTCAGCAAATCGTCGATATTATGATAGTTTGTGCAATACTTCATAACATGATTAATATTGAAGATGAATGAGATGGCTATATCAAAATGCTACAATACCTCCAGTAGAAGTGTCCCACGAGTGCACATTTGAGCTTATGTAATTCATTCTACGTCATCGTCGCATAAGAGATAGACAAACTCATTCTCAACTGCTATCGGATCTCATCTCATCTTCTGGCAATTTCACGGGCAATTAGGATGCTGTGTTTTAAATTTGGGTCCATTTTTTAGAAGGACATAGTAAAGATGTATTTACTTCAATAAGGACATCAACTTTTTTTTTTAATGTCAAAAGGACAAATCACCTACACATTCCAAAAATGCCCCCACTAGCCAATGAAAGTGTCTAAACCCCCAAACCTAATGAAAGTGTCTAAACTTAAACCCCAAGGTACCCTATGAAAATGCCTAAGACCTTAGGGTACTTTATGAAAGTGCCTAAAACCCTAGGATACCCTATAAAAGTGCCTAAAACCCTAGGGTACCCTATGAAAGTGCCTAAACCACTAAAACCCTGTAATTGGAAAATACACCCTAAACCTAAACCCTAGGGTACCCTATGAAAATGCCTAAAATACTACGGTACCCTATGAAAGTGCCTAAACAGCTAAAAACATAAAATGGAAAGTGCACCCAAAATGTCTAAACCCAAAATGCCTGAACACATTATACCCTACCCCAAAAAGCCTAAACCCTTAAAATTGAACCCCAAAATTAAACTCAATCCCAAAATTAAATGGACAATAATTTTGTCCTACCTACACCTACACTAGGGTAATACCCGTCGCTATTCAATTATATCCACTGGATATTAACCACCCGCCTCCATTTGTATGATGAGAGAGAGAGGGGCAACACGTGAATTGGGCAGTACACATCGCTTTCAAGGAGCAGTCGCTTTCAACATTTTCAAGGCGTCAGCAAGGGTGATGAGTCACTTTCAACGCACTGTTCACGGTCGCTTTCAATGCACTGTTCACGCGAGTGAGTAATGTCTTCATTAAGGGTATTTTTTGTCTAGTTTTGTCCTTGAGTCCTCAAAAATTTTCTATCAATGTATTGGAGGCATTAAAATAAATTAAACTGGACTAAACACCATTTAAGGCCTCAAACTTGGCCTTTACACCAATTTTCTGTTTTAGGGATAACTTTAAGGGAAAAAAATACTCTCCTCCTTCTCTCTAAAAACCACATCGCATAGGGTTGCTTGGGGGGCGCCGCCTCCTCATGGTTGCCCCCCCTTTTCATCTCCCCCCACCACCACACACACACACTCATTCTCTTTTTTCTTTTTCTTTTTTCGCAGGTTTTGCTGCTAGATGTTGAAGAGACGGCTTTGGTTGTTTGCACCAACAGATGGGATCCTGGTGGTCGTTTACTCCTTGTTGTTTATGGGATCCAAAGTGGCGAATCTTGGCAACCATTTTGGGGTTCAATCATTTGAGAGATCCATGGCGGCATGGGTGTTGACAGTTATCTCCTCCGACTTCGCAAGTGAGGTGGTCCCGTTTTCACTCCTCTCTCTTTTCTGGCCCTTGTTTGCCTCCTCCACCTTATCTCATTTTGTGATATGTTTTTGCTTTCTCTCCGTTGGTTTCTATGCCTATCCGCCGGTTTCTCTGTTGGGCGAAACTGGTTTGGGGCTTAACGGCTAGGATCTACTTTGGTGCTGTCGACAAGTTTTGGTGGTTCGATCATTTTCTGCTAGTTTTCCTTTGCGTCCGTTTGCATCCTCGGTGAGTGTTCTTGAAGTGGGTTGTGATGAAGGTTTGTGCTTGTTTGCTATCGATGAATGTTAGTACTTAGGCTTTGTTTGGGTTTTTTTATAAAAGCCACCGGGAATTCTTCTCGTTGTGGTTCTAGAGGCGGCGACAGTGACTGTTGGGTCGGTGATCAGTTGGGTGGTGGTTGATAAGGTGGAGTTAGGGTTTGAATGTGTGAATTTTTTTCGAATTTGGCCCATTTTCTCTTATGGCCTTTTGGATTTGGGCTTAAATGTTTTGTATTGGTTATGCCATTGAACATTGATGTACTAAGCTTCATTTTCTTCATTGTTTGTACTAGGTTAGACCATTAGGTGTTGTTTGGGCTTTGCCCACCAGGTATTTTCAGATTTGGGCTTTGTTTTTAATAGGTGTTTAATTTCTTCAACCCTTGGTTGGAGTCCCTCCACTCACCTCCAACTTGATATACCTTTGTCAAGTTTTCACTAATAAAACTTGGTTAATTTACTAGCTCCGTCCCAATTTTATAGTCCCTCGTTCTATCCTAACCGGATAAAAAAACGATTATATCTTTCAATCGGTAATACATTTTATATGCAATATGGATCTTGTTTGATAGATTTTGATTTAATCTAATAAACAAAGTGTTTAAAATCACCTAAAACATTGTAGATTATAAGATATTACACTTTGAAAAGTGGCACGAACTCCCATAAGGGACTATAAAATTGGGACGGAGGGAGTATTTTTTTGCTCCATAAAGTACTGAGTGCATCTAATTTTAGTCCCTTAGAGCACCTCCAGCCCAGACTCAAACCCAAAACCAAACTTAAAATCTAAGTCAAAATCCCCCAAAACCTCACTTCAATCTTTGAACCAAACTTATACCAAATCAAACTTTACTCAAATATTTCCTCATATTTGGAGAGAAGAAAGCACTTGAACCAAATTTCCACCACCGTTGTCGTCGCCGGCAAAGGTAAAGGCTAGACTTGCTCGATCTAGAGGAGAGGTGGCCGTTGTTGTCATCACCACGATTGTTGTTGTTGCCACTATAGTAGAACACGATCTGATTTTCCAGATCTCGTTGTCACTGGTGGTGGTCCAGATCTCATCGTTGTTGCCACAGGTGGTCGTCGTCGTCACCATGATCGTCGTTGTTGCCACTGTAGAAGGAAGGACGACAGCAGGTGGTGAAAGAGGTTCAAAATCTGAGTTTAGGGATGGAGTGAGTCATATCAAATGAAGCTTTTAACCAAATTTTTGCATCAAATTTGAGGGAAAAAAATGGTAAGTGCTGGACTTGCTCTAATGAATTGATTAGAGAAATTTTGTCCCCAATGCTCAACATTTAATACCAATCAAGTCCCTAACCCAAACTCTGTTACCTCATTCCATTAAAACGAGGGGCAACTTTGTCTTTTTTGCACAATTTAAAATTTTTTTTTTCAAAAAACTACTATTTGGAAAAAAAGTGTTTAAAAAAATCTTTTGAAAAAGGAAACTTTTTGGAAATTTTTTTTTCAACCATTTTTAATTTTTTGAAAACAATTTTATAGAGAAATTGGAAAAAAATATTTTAAAATAAATTCATTTTTGAAAAAAGATTTTACACGAATCAAAATTTCTGGAGGATATAGAGTCAAGAGGGATAAGTGGTGACAGCTACTACTGCAATGATTCTATAAAAAATACTAATTGCAATAGTATTATTGAAATATTGGAGGACATATAGAGTAAAAGGGGGATCGAGGCTCGATGAGAGGAATTGAAAAAATATAAAATTATGATCGAAATTAACTCAATTTTTTTTTAAAATAAAGTGCCAGTAATCTAAAACAATTTAACCAAGTTAAACAAAAAAAATAATTAAATAAAGACAAAAAATACTAGATACTTGGCTTATTTTCCTCGCAAGTTTGGTTCGTCTTTCTCTACCTAAAATTGCTATGGGTACAATACTTTTGTGTACAACACTTTATAACTTGCATGTGAGACCCATTTTGAAGTCCCAGACAAATATTACGAGCCTGTCAATTTTTTTAGAATCTATTTTGAAAGGTCCCTATAAAAATCAATTATTCCGGATATTGGTAACTGGTTGATCCATAAGTTATTTTTTTGGTCTGTACGATTAGAGACCGAGAAAAGAACAAATACTTGCTGATATCCTGTTAAACTGGTTTTTTGCAAGGACCATTCAAATTTTTTTATAACAAATTATATGGCTCAAATCATTTGTGCGAAACACTCAGACCTAAAAAAAAATACTCCCTCCGTCCCATTAAAGTACCGAGAAAAAAACAAATACTTGCTGATATCCGGTTAAACTGGTTTTTTGCAAGGACCATTCAAAAATTTTTTTTAACAAATTAAATGGCTCAAATCATTTTTGCGAAACACTCGGACCTAACAAAATAATCCCTCCCTCCCTTAAAGTTTGACACTTTTGGGACAGTATGCCATTTTCAAATGCCTATATTTTTCAATGTAAATGTCAAAAAATATGTAATATGGATCTTGTTTGATAGATTTTAATTAATTCTATTAAACAAAAGTTTTCAAAATTACATAAAATATTATAAATAAAAAGATGTAAATAATTTAAAATAACACACAATCTCAAAAAAGCCAAAAATTTAGGGATGAAAGAAGTAATCTATCCAAATGTTGTACAATAGCAAAAGTGTAAACGATAACAGGGCTGCTCTACGGTCTACCCCTATACTATCGTTGCTCCAACTTCTACCCTTGCAGTTTCCTCCTTTCGTTTCGGTTCTCCGTGCACAGTTGAGTCCTTTGCTCTTCCCACTGACGCTCTTTTCCAAAACTTCAACTTCAAATTCCTGCCGCGTTTTTTCCATAATAAAAACGGAAAACAAACCACTTTCCAGCGACGAGCGAAGAATCCATCCTCGAGGAAATCAAAGCCTCGAATGGACGACGACGGAGGCGTCCACTGATCTCGTCGCGCCGTCGCTCAACGACCTCCCGATCGAGGTCGCGATGGACATCCTGTCGAGGCTACCGGCGAAAACCCTCGTCAGGTTCTCCTCCGTCCGCAAATCATTCTACTCCTTAATCCGAACCCCTCTCTTCATATCCAAACACCTCCATTTCCACTCTTCCAACACTACTACTCCTCACCTGATCTTGATCACCCCACAAAACCTTTCCAGCGGAAACCCATGTTCTCTTCTCTGCGACGACAACGCAAACACAAAGCACGCAGCATTCCCAGTCCCTCCCAAGTCCAAAACCAGTACTGCCGAGGTCGTGGGTTCTTCCAACGGCCTAGTTTGTATCGCGGACCGTTACACGCTTCAACACGCTGTGTATCTTTGGAACCCCACGATTTGGAGGTACAAGACCCTCCCGCCTTCGTGTTTTTCCGAGCAGTTGGACAACTTCGGTACTTACGCGGTCGTTGGATTTGGGTTTTGGGAACTCGCTTGTGACTACAGGGTTGTGAGAGTTGTTTACTCTCCGGATGATTGTAGCAATTTCATGGGGAAAGTTAAACCTGGAGTTGAGGTTTATAGCATGAGAGATAATTCTTGGAGGAAGGTTGAGGGTGTTGTCGTACCCCGCATTGCGGAAGGTGGATCCGTGGCGTTTGCCTACGGAGCATTGCATTGGTTGGCAGCGAAAAAGATGTTTACTGCCTTTGAGGTTATTCTGGCATTTGATCTCAAAGATGAGGTCTTTCGGGAGTTGAATCTTCCGGGAAAATTGGTCAAGGTGTTTGAAGAAAGGGCCATGGGTCTGGTCTCGTTCCGTATCAAGGAGTTTGGAGGATCAGTTTCGCTTTTCGTCAATCCCGGTCCTGGTGACGAGAGCTGTTCTGTATGGTGGATGAAAGAATACGGTAATGGTAAATCTTGGACTAAACAGTTCACTGTTGTGCTGCCACAGGTAAAGGTGAATAGCTTATTAGGGATCACGAAGAGTGGAAAGATTATGATGGGAAGCTCGATTCGTATGATCCTAAAAGTAAACAAGTTCAGAATATCGTGCTCGGTGATGGGCGGTATCGAGCACACGGTACTTTCACAGAGAGCCTTGTTATGCTAGAGCGAGGAAAACGTACCTCCTTTTGATCCGAACGTGAGCAATTGATCATGAGTTCGCGACACAAGCAGAGATCTTGGTTAGCTAGCTGCTAGGGAGTAGTATTATGGTTGCCTTTTGTAGCTAGTTGGTACATGATCTGGGCTAAATGGATGAGTTGCATTGGCATCTTTTGGTTTCTATTTCGGATGCCTCTTCTCTTATCAGGTTAAATTTTGTAATGCTAGATATCTGGCAGTATGTCAGGCTTGCTATCCAGGGCTTGTTGATAGCACATCAGTTCTCTATATGTCGTCCTAATGAATTTTCCATCATATTTGTTCCTTTTTCATGACACGTAAAAACTGGGGCTAATAAAATGTAGAGTGAGGTAGGGGGTAATTTTGATGTGTAACTGCGGTCACGATGGTTCAAAAATCAATGGAGTTGGAATATTCTCCAGGAATTGCTTTAAGAGTAATGATACGCACCCGGAAAAGATACACCGAAAATCCCCAACCCACACACACAATGTATGATTGGGTATTTTTGGGGTATTTTGTTTCCGGGTATGTAGCTTTTCCGTTGCTCTAAAGCTGTGGCAGTATTTTTTGGGCCTAATAACCACTTGGACCACATTTCATGTTTAAAATCATTATGGTTTACAGTTCCTCCCACTTGTCTTTTGACAAGAACATTTTGGAAAATGTATACGTTTTGGAATTCAGGAAAGTTCCTTTTAATTTCTGAAGGTGGAAAGAAGGAGACACGGTCTCCTTTCAGATTATGAGTAATAGGGGTGAAAATCAGTCGGTTCGGTTTTCGGGGTGTCCGGAACGAACCGATTGGTTCGGGGTGGTTTTGCTAGGAAGCGATTCCGACCAAAAAAACAATGGACAAATCAGTTTGGGGTGGTTCGGTTTTTTCAGTCCGGCGTTAAGATTGAGATAGACAGCTAGAATTTGTTATTTTTGGGGGGTTCAATATCGTTTTTTTCGGTTTTCGGTCCAAATAGGGATGGTTTCGGGGAATTTCAGTTCAAATTGGCATGGTTTCGGTTCGGTTCGGTCCAAACCAATTCCCAGGAAACCGAGACCGAACCAATAATTTTTCGATTTGGTTCAGTCCGAAGTCAATCGACACAGCTTTTTCCTGACCGAAAATCAAACCGATCGATAAGTTTTTTTCGGTTTTTCTTTCGCCCCTAATGAGTAAGGGTTTGGGAGGCCCTTATGTAGTTTCTTATTTGTGATCAAGAGATAGCTTTTCTATTTCGGGTGCTCGTTGCACACTTTCTATCTATATCCTATAATTCTTTGCCGGTGGCTCTGTGAAGTGTGAAGTATAATATTATGTGTGTTTCTCTTGATTTATCTGGTACAAATCTTGACTTTGTTTTAGCTAGCAGTGTCTAACTATTTCATTGGTGATTTTATGTTTGTTTTAGATTTCATCGAGAACTTTAATACGGTGCAAAAAAAAATAAAAAAATTATTTTGATAAATACATTATTTTTTAGTTTGAAAATTGCACGTTGCTTCGTAAGGACTAAATTTTATGGGATGAAGAGAGTATTAAAATTTACGAGAACAAAGTTCGAGGATTATGGGAGCTAACTCGCAGCTTTGGGCCTTCCGTTGTACAATAAATTACTCTCAGTTGCTAAAATGTTTATCAAGGTGTGGTACCAAACCGTTTATCCCCAAAGGCCCATAAATTATTGGACCCACAATCCCAGTGGAAAAACCCATCGGTTCATCAGCACAACTAGGGCTAGCAATTTTCAGATGCAAGATTTTAATCCAACGGCTAATATCACACCCCACGTGGATTTTAATCATACTCGTCCATTCGTTCACCAAAACCTTATAAATTTAAAACTTAGGGTTCCCTATGGGTTCTACTGCGCCACATTTATCGATTGAAAGATATAATTAATTTTTTATCCGATTAGAATGAAACGAGAGACTATATTTTTGGAACAGAGGAAGTAAAATTTACGAGAACAAAGATTGAGGATTACGTGAGCTAGCTCGCAGCTTTGGGCCTTCCGTTGTAGTACAATAAATTACTCCGTTGCTAAAATGTTTTACCAAGGTGTAGTACCAAACCGTTTATCTTCACAGGCCCATATATCATTGGGCTCAAGGTCCACTGGAAAACCCATCGGCCTATCGGCAAAACTTGGGCTAACAATTTTCAGATGCAGGACCTTAATCTAACGGTTGATATCACACCCCACCCTGAAGTTTAATCGTACCCGTCCACTCGTTCACCCAAACCTTATAAATACAAAACCTTAGGGTTCCTCGCTGGTTCTATTGCAGCACATTTGCGCGTTTCTTCTCTTTCCTCTCGGATTTGAGGTAACATCTTTCATTCCCCGATCCCTTAGCGAATTTTCTAGCTGTTTGATCACACCGTTTGGCTGCTGAGAAAGCAGAGGAAAAAGGGACCGTTCGAGTCTCTGTTTGATCCACTGTTTTATGTTAGTCCTTGGTTTTTAATCTGGTGTTGAGTATTTTTTTTTGTTCTAAATATGAATCTGTGTTTTTTTTACTTAATTTCATTGCATACAACGTAGGTAACATTTAATTTGTTGATATATCTTGTTGTCGTGCATTTTCTCTGGAGCCAACCAGAGAGTCCTGTGTGAGTTTGTGTCTGCTTAAGTAGATCTCATAGTTTTAGCTGTCTAATTATGTTTTTGTGGAAGTTTGGCCTGTGTATAGCTTCAATGCATTGAATTTCTACTTATATGTATATATATTAGTTTTGCATTTAAAATATACATAGATGCATATCTGCATACCTTTTTAATTGACGGATTTGTGACATTTCCGGTTAACTGATTTTCGTATTTGAATATCGTTCAAAATTGTTTCGTTTTTATTTTTTAATTTGTTTTCAGCTGTAACTGTATATGCTAATGACTTCACGCAAATGTTTATTATATCCAATTAGTTAATTTTGAATTCCTATTTTCAGTTGCTGTATTTTCCTTTGTCTTTTTTGCTTTACATACTCAGATATGCCGCTAATTTTTAGTTTTTCTTATTATTGTTGTATTTTATTTGTATGTTTTCCTCCTTTTAAAGCTTCTTTTACTTATATGTACAAGTTTTGAATGATATGTTGAATTGAGTTTTCTGGTCATTGTAGATATGTTGATCTTGCCCCTTTCCATGTGACAATTTAAATGGTCTCCCAAATCTAACTTGTAATCAAGGCTGGAGTCTCAAAAGGGCTCTTTTGCCAGTACCTACTCTGGGTATTTGGTAAGAAACACCATTGAGCTTGAGAATTGGCATAATTCATGCCATAGGCCTTTGGTAAGGGGGCATTTATAATTGTTCACTGGAACTGGTGTAATATCTGTATTTGCCGGGCAAAGAAAATCTCTGTATTTTTCTACAGGAAATATATATATATTTTTTAAATCTTCTGGTCATAATATGCTTGTGCCTCTGGATTGTTTTTTTATATTTGTATTTATGTATTTTTGTATATCAAATTTTAGCCAACTCAATTTTCCTCTTTCAAAGGTATGTACCATTGTTTTTTGTTCACATGAAAGAATAATCTTGATGGTGGGTGTAGGTGTGTAATAGCTCCAGCTTTATCCATTAAGACTCTTACTTAACTGTTAGATTATCAACTGTTTCAGCATTGGTGATGAAACAGATCCATGGTCTTATCTTATGCTGCTCTACCTCACAATCGTATGATGTTATGTTCACATGATGTCTTGGCACTTGATATACTAGGTTGCTGGAATCTCCCATTCCATTGATACACTTATTTTGGTTCATAGACATATTTTGTGTTGTATGCGATTCTTAACGGTATTGGTATCATTAGTAACGACTTTATGAGTTTTGCAGATAATTTGCCAGAAGAGAAGCATGTCTCATCGCAAGTTTGAACACCCAAGACATGGCTCCTTGGGATTCCTTCCGAGAAAAAGGGCTGCTCGCCACCGTGGGAAAGGTTTTAAATTTACTTGTATTCATGACTTGGTTCTGTTGGTGTTTGTGTTGTTGCATCTAACTAATGGGTTGAACAAGTACACAGAAATACACATGCCCTGTATCACTCCATGATTTCATATTGCATTTCATGTCTAATTACTAGTCTAGAGATATTTTGGTTTTGCTGCTAGTTGTTTCACCATGTCTGTTCCTGAATCTCTATTAGTTCGTTACTGTAGTGTTGAATTTAGTACACAATTGGTTAGTTACTGAAGTGTTGGATTTCTTTCACCATAGCAGTATAGCACTGTTGACTCAAGGGAGTAGGCAGGAATTGTTAGTGTCTTTATATCGGTAAGTTTCGGTAGTTGCCACGCACTGCGCCTAGACCATAATTCAGGCTCCAAAGGCAATTAAATGGAGCATGATTTTGAAATATAAAATCAAGTAGCTGAAGCGGAAATAGGCATCATGTTGGAAAAAAACTAATGTGCAATATACCCCAAATTTTCCTTCTCCATAGGGAAAAAATACTCCTAATCCTGAATATAAAAGGAAAGGCGAGGCCTTTGTTTATCCATAGCCTCTGCTGGATGATGTGGATGCAAAAGTAACTAATGGATGTTTTTTTCATAATTCTGCTGTATACTCCCAACATCTTGAAGGGTTTTATACAGAAGGGTTGTTGAATAGTTTACTATGATTATTTTCTTCGGCACATATTGTTTTTGTACTTGATGCATTTAGACAGATTTGTAAGCTCTACTACTATTTTATATTATTCCTTTTGTCATATTGCAATTCAATTTTTTTTGTTTTGGAAATCTAAGCTTTTGACACTTGCCCATTTGGTTGTTAATGCAGTGAAGTGCTTTCCCAAAGATGACCCAACTAAGCCATGCAGGTTGACCGCATTCATGGGATACAAGGCTGGGATGACTCATATTGTTAGAGAAGTTGAAAAGCCCGGATCAAGTGAGTTTACCCCTAGGCAGTGATTATTTCAGTGTAGAGTAACCTGTTTACTTGTAAGGAGGAAATACCTTTTTATTGTTTTCTCCTTGGGGTTTCCATTTGTAACTTTCTTTTCATCCTTCCTTTCCCCTCTAGCTATTAGGTGGGTATGTGACATGAGGATTATTCGTCATGTAAATGATTTCCAAGGGGCTAACCAGCAGCATTGAGGGTTGAATTTTGTGCTTAGGCTTTTTTTTTTGGTTCTACATCAGTATTTCCATATGTTAATTATCAGTTCATCACTTCATTGTAAACCTATGCCTTGTTTCTTATATCTTACCACGGAAAGTAGAATAGATTCACTTCAACCCATTTGCTTTTAACTGATTAATTTAACCGATGGTCCGATCACTTGAATGAAATGAAATAAGATGTGCAGGAATCTGTTTTTCGTTTGAAGCATAAAGTGTTTTGGCATGTACATGTATCTGATGAAGTCCCTTTCATGCAGAGCTTCACAAAAAGGAAACTTGCGAAGCTGTGACGATTGTTGAATGTCCCCCAATGGTTATTGTTGGGGTTGTTGGTTATATCAAAACACCTCGTGGACTCCGCTCTCTTAATACTGTTTGGGCCCAGCATCTTAGTGAGGAGGTCAAGAGGAGGTTCTACAAGAATTGGTGCAAGTCCAAGAAGAAGGCTTTCGCCAAGTATTCCAAGATGTATGAATCCGATTCTGGGAAAAAGGACATTCAGGCTCAGTTGGAGAAAATGAAGAAATACTGTAGTGTGATTCGTGTTTTGGCTCATACCCAGGTGTGTAACTGTTCATGGTCCTTACTGTGTTTTTTAGCATGATTTAAGATAATTTTTTCATGTAGTGTTTGGTGCTTTGTTTCATGATCCTGCTACTGGGGCCTCTCCTTTACCTTGTTCCGACTTGCCTTGGGATAGAATCTCCCTCATAATTTTGTCAAAAGGAAAGTTTTGAAGTAAGAGAAATCTAGAAGTAAAAGACTACTTTAGAAAACATATTTGGGAAGAAATGAGTTGCAATTTGGTGTACATATCAATAGTTTAAGGTGTATATCACAACTAAGAGAGAGAAATCTTTTTAGATTTTGTTATTTTTACATCAGAGTATTTAATCACTCCCCCATGCTCTCAAAATTTTAGACACTTCCATATGCCTTCTCGGCTCCCACTTTGTCTAACTATGGCATGCATTTTTCGGACCTTAGCATGCATATAAGTTTGTTTCCTCTGATCTTTAGCTCTGTAAGTTGTGATTCATATTGCGTAGTTGTGTTCAACTTCACAACTCTGTTATGCTTAGTTCCCTGCTTTCTTAAAAAATATTCATTTTTAAGTCATTCAACCATTTCCTTTTGTCGTGTGATTGTGTACTCATTTGATTACATATATGACAGTAGGCGTAATTTGTATTTTTTTTTCAGATTCGTAAGATGAAGGGTCTCAAGCAGAAGAAGGCCCACCTCATGGAGATTCAAATCAACGGTGGTGATGTTGCTAAGAAAGTTGATTATGCTTACAACTTTTTTGAAAAGCAGGTTCCTGTGGATGCTGTGTTCCAGAAAGATGAGATGATTGATATTATTGGGGTGACCAAGGGTAAAGGTTACGAGGGGGTGGTGACTAGGTGGGGGGTAACCCGCCTTCCCCGCAAGACCCATCGTGGTCTCCGTAAGGTAGCATGTATTGGTGCCTGGCATCCTGCCAGGGTGTCATTTACTGTTGCTAGGGCTGGGCAGAATGGCTACCATCATCGAACAGAGATGAACAAGAAGATCTATAAGCTTGGTAAGGTTGGTCTGGAGTCTCATTCTGCCATCACCGAGTTTGACAGGTCAGAATCTCGTCTTTCACCTTTTCTTCTCCCTTGGTATAATTTTTTTAACTTCGAAGTTTAATCAAGGTTCTTTAGGAATTCTTCTTGATTTTGATTTTAGTCAGGCCTGCTAAAGGGTTATTTTCCCTGATAATTTTTCAGGACCGAGAAGGATATAACACCAATGGGAGGATTTCCACACTATGGTGTGGTGAAAGATGATTACCTGATGATAAAGGGTTGCTGTGTGGGACCAAAGAAGCGTGTTGTGACGTTGAGGCAGTCTCTTGTTCCACAGACAACTAGGGTTGCAATGGAGACAATCAATCTCAAGTTCGTCGATACATCTTCCAAGTTTGGACATGGTCGCTTCCAGACATCAGGGGAGAAGGGCAAGTTCTATGGACGGCTCAAAGCTGAAACCACCAAGACTACATAAACCTATACCAATTGTTGGCGACTTTAAATTTGCGAGGGGATCCATCTCGTATCTGATAATGATATCAGATTTTTTGTGCTTTCAACTGCTTTTTAGGAACTTGGGATTTTCTTCCGCACCTAAGATTTTTGGCTTCTTTTTGCCTCGGATTTATGGTTATTGGTGCTGTCCTTTTTGGTTTTGGATGAATATTACGTTAAGACTTTCCCAATATTCTGAGTTTGATTTACAAGTGCTAATTGTTTTGAGTTAGCTATGTATTTTTGCGATTTTTACCGGTAGGATGAGGTTGCTGCTACTCAGTTGAAGCTAAAAATTGGCCATTAGTTTGGGAGCTTTCTTCTGGGTAACTAGATTTTCTGCTGCTTTCTACCTGGGCATGTTCCATGGGATTTGCTGTTAATTCATTTGCAGAGGACAGGGAGCATTGCTTGCGGTGAGTAATATTTCTGATCCAGAGATGGTATTCCAGGCAGATCCGGGGTCCCCGTAGCGTCATCCTCTTTGCGCTACTAGGATCTAAGCAATTAATGCTACTAGGATCTAAGCAATTAATGTTCTGAATTTAAAATAAAACTTTCCTAGTTGTTCGGAAGAGTTTTACATAAAGGCCTGGTTTGGGTGAATTGAGAAAATTAGTTTTTTGATTTTTTTAGTTGTTCTTATTCAAAAAAATTTTGCATTTGTTAGTTTTCGGTCGATTTTTTGTGGTTTCTTGGGTTGTCTCGACAAGAGAAATCTAAAAAGTATAAAATTATTCCGTTGAAAAAAAGTATAAAATTATTAGCCAAATTTTAAGTTTTATAAATAAAGACGAAAAATAATTCAAAAAACCAAAAATCAACAAATGCAAAAAAAAAAAAATTTGAATAAGGACAACCAAAAAATTAGTTTTTTTAATTCACCCAAACTAACCCTAAATCTGGTCCTTTGAAAATATTTTTGAACGGTTGAGATGCGCACTATACTCATGTAGCGTGGAGGGGACATTATTCATTTCAGGCCTATCGTCTGTTTGCACTTTGATATGCTTATAATAAGGGCGGTTTGAAATCTATTGGAGTACTTTTTTCCTTTTGCTAAATGCAGGAGGTTTCCAAACAAACGAGATTTTGAAAAATCTGCGTTTTGAGAGCAGAGTTACACATAAATTATCATGAAAATTAAATTTATTTGTGATTCTGTTTAAAACACATAAACCCATAAACATTGTTCTCTTTCTTCTTTTTGAAGGGAACCCGTAATGGCTCGTTTGGATGAGATATTATAGAGGGCCATTAATATGGAGGGTGTTATTTATGCCGGATCCACACATATGGAATGGTTTGCTAACAAAAAGTACAAGGGTGTTATTCAGTGTTATTTATCATTCGGACTAAATAACACCCCTGTAGAGGTGTTGTTTATGGACACCCCTTGGGGTTTCCATAAATATGACCCCTTAATACCCCACAAAAATTACCATCTTACCCCAATTAATACTCTCACCTTACCCCAATTTTGCTACTGCTTGCTGCTAGTGTGTAATTTTGGGTATTTTTTTTGGCTTTGCAATATTCTTTGGATAAAAAAATTAAAGTACTTTCACACATTGTTTTTTATTTTTATTTTACCAAATTAAAGTACTAATAGAGATATTTAATTCAATACAAAAAATAAAAAAAATTATATACTTAGTATTTGAACAATTGTGGTCCGAAAAATACACATTTGTTTATGTCTTTACATTTTACACCACTTGAGTTGTAAAGATCTTACAAGAAAGTAAACATCTAAATTAATTTTTATAATAAAACAATTAAAATAAAAATTAATTACAATTAAATCTTATAGCCCCTACTATCTTATAACCCCCTTCCACACATAATACCCCTAAAAATAATCCGGCATCCAATCTGGGCCATAAGAGTTGTTGAGTGGTAGAAAAAAAGTGAACTTGTTTTTTTTGCCTTTTCTTTTTCTTCCGTTCCATGAATTCTTCTACTAATCTTTGGAGATATCAGGCGCACGTTTTGACCGTTTGGTGTGGAGGGTGCAAAAGAGCTGAGATTTGTTTTGTTTGGCTTGGCTCGTTTATTAAATGAACCAAAAACTTGAGCGCGGCTCATCTGTAATAGTTGAACAAGCTGAGCCCGATAGATTTACTTAATGAGCTTGTATAACTAAGGCGCAGGGTCGCCTCTGGCATTTGTGAGGCCCAAAACATATTTTTTCAATGGGGCCCCTAAATCTCAATATACTTTGTATAAATCAAAATAGTTAAGGAAAAAAAATCTCCTACTATGATTGATATAAGAAGCAAATTTGATAACACAACTCAGTTAACCTAATTTAATTTATACTTATGTCTTGCTTGTACATGGGTCTATGAAATTGGAGGCCCACAATTTACTTAAAATTTAGGGGCTGAAAACAATGACTTTACAAGTTATAGCCCAAAGTCAGCTCTGCTGAGCAAGGATGGAGCTAGAGGGGAGCAGAGCAAGGATGGAGCTAGATGGGGGCTAGTAGGAGCGATCGCCCCTGCAAGGAAAACAAAAAACCTCTAGTATTACATAAAAAAAAACTAATTTTCTTATGAATTATATAGGCTCGCCTCTGCAAAGTATTTTGGGTAAAACATTTGCCCCTACGTAATGAAATTCCTAGCTCTGTCCTTGCTGCTGAGGTGAGCTTTGGAGTGTTAAGGTCTGTTGGTTTACTAAACGAATCCAAAACTCGAGCTTCAGCTTGACTCAATTATTAAACAAGTTGACCCCTATGAGCCGAGCCTCGATTTGCTCGCATGCAGCTTGGGCTTTTGCAGTCCTGCTTGTGTGGTATGATGGATTTGCAATACGAAGCTGTCATTCATCATGCTGTTCATCTCTTTTGTAGGCTTATAGCCAACAGAAATCCTTTGGAATCTAAGTTCATGTGCATAACTAACAGTCCAAGAGAGGCCCACCATCACTCTTAACTTTCAACGAAGTTATGCCCGGCTATGTTACAACTGCCAATGTCATGGAAATTTGGGAAATTTTTCCAAAAAAACTAGTTCGTACAAATAGTAGCTTTTCGATATACGCGCAGATGACTTGGAGAAAGTTCTAGTTATTAAGCTAGCATAGTAATTGCGGATTTTGGTTTTGTGTTATTGTTATCCTAGTAACGCTTGTTTGTTGGTATGGACGTAAAATCGGCGTGATACAGAATTTTTGTCACAATGCTGGCATAAGCCTTTGCTCATTCTAAGTTCAGACAGGCTACATTTCAATAATTGCAGACATCAACATCTCTCAGTCATATGTATGATTTTACCGAACTTATGTTAGAGGTCAAAATTTAAGGCCCACCACCGTATGCTCTGATCGTTAAAGAGTATGTTTAGCCTGTTAAATGGATACGGGTGAGATATAGAATCCTTAAAATATCTCAGCATACGAAATGGTGAAAAAAAAATAAAAATTGGAATTTGTTTTGGTACGGTTGAGATCATGACATGTATTTCCAAAATTATCTTTCTTAAAATCACAAGCTTTATATATACAACTCACAATTCCAAATGCTCAACTTACTACAACCAAGATGGGATTCATGCAGAAACCCAATTTCCGTATAGGAGGACAAACGATTATGAGACTCAAAGCATTTTTGTTGAAGTTTCTTAGCTTATAGAATGATATTTTTTACTCCCGATTCCCCATGGGATTTTATGTGCCTTTAGGCATGGGATTTGTAATCTCATTTCCATACGTTCGTGGGACAAACTGGCCGAATACTGTTAGATTAAGGTTAATGAGCCTAAAATTGAGGCTCAGATTTGGTTCGGTAAGAATCCATCAAACTCAAACGAACCTTTGCCGAGTCGAACTTCGAACAATTCGCAAACCGCTCGGGTCATTTGCACCTAAATTCTTCCGTCCTATCTCTAAATCCTCCAAACAAACAAGACTTAAAATATTTCTTGGAGAAAATGTTGAGAAAGTGAGGTTGCTTCAGTTGGAGATACTTGTGCTCGGAAAATGATACAACTCCAGTCTTAAGGGGGGACTGGAACCGTCCAATTTCTCAGTTTTTGGGCCTATCTCGGGTCCAAATGGATGATCGGAGTTGTTCATTTTGTAGAACACATCATGTACTTCAACCGTATAAAATTTAGATGGATCGGATACCAATAAATAACCGTTTGGATCATTTATATCTTGAAAAATTGATTTTATTCAATGTGCAAGGTAGATTTTTTAAAATACAACTGTGATCTGAACAGATATTGATCGGTATTTGATCGAATATAATTTTTTGCATGGTTAAAGAACTCAACGAGTTCTACAAAATGAGTAGTCCGATCATTAATTGAAGCCCAGAATGACTCCAAAAATTGAGAGAAACTGGACGATCTAGTTGCTCCTTCAAGCTGGAGAGGATCCGAACCCGAAAGAGAGAAAAAACAAGGGAAAGAAAACATGCATGATTCAACATGTATTTTTCAACACTCACTTTATTGTCCTTTCTTATCACGGGTCTCTTCTCTTTTTGGAAAATGTCTGATAATATATAAGGATTAGACTTTAGAATATATTTTGATTTTGTACTGTATTATTTACTTGAGGTGACCCCAACTGCATGAAACCATGAATTGTGTGGATTTGGTGACTTTATTCAGGGGAACGAAAAAGCAAGACACGGCAGATAAAAGACACAAAATTAAGGGGCAGTGAATTTGGTGTACTTTTTTAAAGAGCCATTTTTGTAAAATTTCTCCTTTTTAATCCTCTGATTTGGGTAGAGAAAATACTCCGTTAGTTAGTTACTATTTATAGGAAATCTTGGTGTCCGGACCAAAGTGCATCTCAATTGATCCGTGATTTTCATGTTAACAACCGAATAAATCTCTAGTTGTGTTTCTTGCCGGCGGTAAAAGTTAAACATGAGAGCGGGTAAGTACTAGCTGGACCTGTGTTTTAGGGTAGAGTGCCATGGCATTCCCTGTTTTGCTATTACCACTATAGTTCTACATATTTCCAGCCTTAATTTTCTATAGACCCCAACTAAATCATCAATTCAAGAGATACAAATTGTCAAAAAGATCATTTTAGGGCAAAGATATAGAAATAATCATTTTTCCTTTTTTTTTCCCTTTTATTATTGAAAACACCCAAAATTGGGGTTCCAAATTATAATCGGGCTCAACTTTTTAAAACTTAATAAGGCCCTACGTCAATTGGGTTGTAATTTTGGGTCTAACTAAGTTGGGTTTGTAGTTTTTAGGCTTTTTTCCTTAACCTAATACAACAACTACAAAAAAAAAAAAAGGGTCTTTTGAGGAGTCTCCAGACCGCTGCTTGTTGGGCCATGCCCCAGGGCTAGTACTGGTTCTAAAATAAGTATTTTAGTAGCAGAATTTTTGTATATTGGCACCCCTCTACAAGTGTCAAACCTAATTAAGTTTTGCTTCAACAATAATATACTTATCCTAATATAGTTATCAATAGTAATAAACTACGTATTTAAATAATTCTTGTAGAATTTAATCTTGCCTTGTAACATATATTTCATACTTGATCTTCTAAAATTTGATACCCCTAAATAAAAATTCTGGTTCCGCTATTGGCTCTCGCTTAACCAACCCCTTGGTGATTATGGATTATAATGGGTTCCGTACCAAGATTTTTTTGTTTGAGTTCTAATCTCTTTCTTTTCTTTTGCTACACATGGGTTCTTTTGAGATGAAATGATTTGTTTGGAAGAGGTTTAGATAGGCTTTCACATCTTTCTCAGACAAGGTGATTGTCTTGTTGAAAAAAGGATATCCTCAAATGCATTGGAGGGAAGGGAAAAAGCTTTTCTTCTTCCTCTATTTCTCTCTGTCTCATGATTTTGCTTAACAATTAGATATTAATTATTGCTTTTATTTCTGTTATGGGATTTCCAAATCTTCTAATCTTGAGATGCTCAGGCTGAGTTTTCGCCAAATTTTTTTGTCACACGGTAATAACAAAGACAACTTGTTTCTACTAAAAATGCCATTTAGTCCATTTAGCTAGAAGAATGACTCGTCGGAGAAACAAATACAAAATACCGAAAATAACATTTAGTCGATAGCGGAAGCTCACACATGGGGGTGCTGCTGCACACAATCCAGACTGTCCACAAGAGTTTTTCACTGTTCGGATTGAAAACAAACAATTCACGCGAATAGTTCTCTTATTTTGTTTGAAATCTGGGTCATTCATCCAAACAACGGACGGCCTAGAGTTGCTGTGCACAAACTGCATAGTAGCAACCCTGCGTCGGCGGAAGCTCACCCTTAGTCTTAGTATAAAGCTCATGTAGAATGGTACGATCTTTCTGTGATAATACATTAATTTTTTTTGGCACCTAGCTGTTTGCTATAATGCTTCTGACAAATTAAAAGTTGTGGGTTCCTCACTACTAATTTTTCTAGGGCAACATTGAGGAATAAATGTGGTTGTGGTCTGCATCAACTCCTTTTTCTAGCTCTTTTTTATTAGAGATCCATTTTACTTTCTTCACTTGAATCATGACTGTTCTGGTTATGCATAGCTGTAACATATCAAACATTGATTCTCTCCTTTTGTGTTCTGATTTACTTTAGCTCTTTTGTATTTTGAATGCATTTTGATCATACACCTAATCAATATGCTAATCCATAGATTAGTACCCTTGCTGCAGCCTTTGGTTTTTTATGTTTGAATGGCAGCTTTTATTTTTATTTTCTTTTCTTTTTTTCCATTTAATAATTTTTCTATTATGTGACTCATACTTCCACCTTCCAACGATGAATCCAAATGGATTTTTTTTGGGGTTTTTTGAATGGGCAGTGATATACTAAGTGGGTTCAGTGTAATGAACCTACTAACCCTAAGTCAATGACTTTTACATTATACTTTTTACAAAAAATAAAAAATAAAAAATTGTTCTTGTCTTTATTACTATGTAAGAGTACAAAAGTACCCTTCAGTATGTGGGAAAAGTGAGTTAGGTACTACTAACTGAAAGGGCACTTTTTTAATTTTGCCTAATCTATTTGAAAAAAGATGGAGTTTTTTTTTGTGGTATAAATTGGATTTTCAAAATCATCCCCCCAACCCTATATCCTATCTATTGCATATCTTTGTAATCATTGAACATATTTATGCAGTGACGAATGCAAGGGGTGCTCGGCCCCTGCACAACCCCAAATATTCACACATATTATACTACTAGTTTTCCAGTTGATTTAAAAAAAAAAATCTATAAAATTGGCCCCTAAAAGTCCCTTGGTTGAAAATATTTCTTAAAATTTCTGTGTGGAAAACCGCCCTAATTTTTTAAGTTATCAATCATTTTTAGGTAGCACGTACAAACGAAAATGGCGTCTACGCACATACACACCATCTTGTTTCTTCCTTAAACCTCACAGTTAGCAATATATACTGGTGAAATAAACTTTTTGTTATAAATATAAAAATACGCGTGATTTGGCCACCTGTTATGCGTCTGCCACAGTTCTTATGCGCAAATCAGTTTTCTAAAAATTTGTTGATTTCTACATACATCTCTTACCCCTGAAAGATCCGAACCCGTTAGTTACGGGTCGGGTATAACCACAATTGATTTCTTAAAAAGTGAATGCTTTTTACAAGCACCAATAGGCCACTCTTTGTTTTTGGCTCTGCAGACAGGGGAGGCCCATACTTTTTATTTCTTTTTTCAAGTTTGCTTCTCCAGACAAGCTATAGTATTCATTAAGTTAGGCATAAAAAAAATGGTGAATGAACATCAAAACATAAATAAAGTGCAGTACTTGGATTTATAATATAACTTTGTCTTTACACTTTGTTTGTGGGTATAAAGCTAGTAGGGCTGAGTTTCATTCTTTCCATATTTTTGCTAGATGTCTTGTTCTTCCAAGACAAGCAGCCTGTGGAGTAGGTGCTACTGCTTCTCAGGATTGAAGACAAAGACCTTAACATCCTCCTGAGATCGCTCTTTACACAGGTAATTTTCAATAGAAATGCGTATATACTTATATGTGTGCACACGAAAGCTTACCCGGACACCTAAATTATAAAAAAAGTAGATATACATAAGTGCGAGTGTAAATGTTCTTGTGTGGTATATCTACATTATAGCTGCATTTGTTTGTACTTTGGTCATAAGTAATCAATCCTCTTATATCATCACATTTACTAGTAGTAGATTGATAGCCTAGTTGTGATCATCAACATTCTTCGGTGGGTATTTATCGATTCATCTTGTCTTAATTCTGTTCTTTCTCACATGCAATTTTAGTTTCTGCTGTCAAATTATTGACAGCAGATCAGTTTTGGAGCAATATTGCTGCTGATTTGATGGTCTTTGCTTTAGGATTTATTGATTCAGTTTCTTACATTTGCTATTCAGTCCTAGTAACTATCCAAAATGCTGTGTTTTTTGCCAATCTGTACGCAATTCATAACAAACTCGGTGATCTTGTCTCGAAGGCGTCTTAAACCCTTTTGGGATCTGAAGTGTTTTTTAAGCTGTATACCGTCGCATGTTTGTTTCTTTGATCGTTCGCCTCCTCTATGGATTTGACGCGTTCTTTTTAGCTCTATACCGATGCATATAAGTTTGAAGATCTTTTTACAGCAAAACCATAAGAGGTTTTGTTTAATCCTCTTTCACATAGGATGTATATATTTTTCTTTAGTTCTAACTTTGCTTCTAATGTTAGACATGATTTCCAGTTTGGGAAATACGGGAACTCGAATTGCAACTTGTGGCCTCAGAATTTCCTGGGAAATGTGGCTTTGGAGCACTTTTTTTTTTTTGGTGATGAAATGGTAAAATTTGCTGAAAATGGATTGGAAACTTGGTTTTTTCGGTCCTACTGAATATCATTAGAAGACTTGTTTAGGAATAATTAGACCATAACCAGACTTATCCCCCAGAACTCTTCTGATCAATCAAAGGGATTAAAGAAATGGGGATCATTCTGGATGTATTAGCATTTTTTAAGATGATCAAGTTTTCAACTTGTATAATATAGATTTTGTCTGTTTTGGAGCATAAATCAAAAAATGTTTCTAGGAGTAAGTAGAATTTCCATTAGGCCATGTTGGCATGCCATTTAGAATGATTCTGCATGTCCCTTGCCGAGCCGAGCCCAGTTCATCTACTAAACGAGTCCATACAAATGAGCCGAGACGCTCTACAAATGAACCGAGGGCCTATACAAATGAGCCAAGCCCTAGAGTGTTGAGCTCGGCTCGTTCACTACACGAGCCTAAAACTCGAGCTTGTCTTGATTACTAAATGAGTCAAGTCAAGCCGAGCCGAGCCGAGCCGAGCAGCTCCGTTTGTTTGTAGCCCTACTTCCGGTATGCATTGCAAACATTATGATATACACTTTTGACTTTCCAATAACGCTAGGATGCTGTGTTTGAGGTGTGATTTTTCCAAGTTCTTCAGAATCCTCCTGATTGCTTCATTTTCTGTTTTCCTCCCAGGGCTACCAACTATGAGGAAATGAGCAGATACATTTACTTGGGAGTACCAACATTTGCGGCCAGTTTCCTATCCACTCCCATTGCCAATTCAGAAATCATCCTTCCCATTTATCTCCTAAGAATCCATGGATGAGTTCAGTTCTGAAAGGTCAAAGACATGGAACATCTACACCAGTTCAGACCTTAGCCCTTCTCAAACAGTACTCATCGAGAGAGAGCCTCCGTGGAAGAACTTTGGTTCATCGATGAATGCCATTTCTTTCGGCTTCGTTGCCACTGCTGTACTGATATCAATGTTTCTTATAATGGCCATTTTCGAGCATTTGTTTAAGCCGAATCCTTCGTTCTCTTCGCCTCAGTATGGGAGGAGTAGCAGATCTCTTGAAAGAAGACCGGTGGGGAAACTTGGGCGTCCACAAGAAGTAAGTCTCCTTCTTGCTAACTTTTAAGTCAGTTTGTGGGTTAGATTTACTGAAGGATGTTTATTCAGTCATAAAGTTAAAGAGGCCCTATGTGTTCAAAATTTCATGTAGAAAATCTCTCTCTGTCTCACCCTGATTAGTCCGACCAGTCTAATTAAGGGTATCCAAGCTCATCCAAAAGGAATCATATATATCTTCCATACGCGATTTCTCTTTGTTTCGATAAAATTTTGTTTCGTAGCATATGGATTGTCAAAAAGTGCATTTTACTCGTTCCATAAAAAATTCGGCGATTACAGCTCCATTAAATAAAATGGGATAATAAGTAGCCAATGAAAAATATTTCACTTTTATCCACCTGCTCAAAGGTAGCTGTAGTAGGTGGAGAATCTTATTCTAGCTCATGGACTAGTTGTACTGACCTTAAGTGGGTGATCTTTGGTGACAGGTGTCGACATCGTACGCGTCGGATTTTTCGGTAGTGATGCCAGGACAACAATATCCTACATACATAGCCCAGCCTGCTCCTCTCCCCTGTCCAAGGGAAGGTGTCAACTGGCCTTCCCATGAACAAAACATTACTTTGCCTTGAGCCCTATGATTACTTTGTATGTTTCCATCCATTGTGATTGTATTTATTTCTCATAGAAGTATTAAGCTATCATTACTCCCACAATCAACACTTTCTAAATGTTTAGTCGCGTATACACTATCGTGTTTTCTGATCATCATTTTTCAGTTTGAACAGTGAAATTAGCTCAATAGAACAAAACGCGGCATAAAATAACATATACTTGTGCCTTTTCTATTAGTGAGTTGGACTAGATTGACCAAGTCATATGATTTGAAGGACTTGAATAGAAACAAAAAAATTTGGGGGTCACAAAAAAAGGATTCGGCTTCTCTGCAGTTGATTGCAGAGGAGTCAGCTCAACCTCGGTCATTCATATAAGACAATTAATGGTCCAGATTTGTGAAAATACTCTGTAGATAAATATAATTTCAGCAGATATGGTACATTGAAAACACTTTTGAACTATTGTAATTGCACGAACTGCCCTCGGCAGACCAAAAGTGAACAAAAGAGAAGCCCATTCCCTAGAAAAACAAGAGGGTTGGCATTTTACCATAATAAGCAGGTACAAAATCCCATCTGCAACTGGATCCTTGAGTCTGTTTTTTTCTCTCTTTGGTTTTCATTCATCTCCAGAAAAGGTTACCTGCAATGCTGTGTTTGGATAAGTGAATTTGGAAGGAAGGGCTTTTAAGACTATATTGCGGAGTGTTAAACATTGAGACAGATTGACAATTCTAAGGTGGAGGATTGACAAATCCACTCTTAAATCATCAAGTTTATAGTTCACTGAATAATTATTCAATAGGAGTACAAGTTTGTAAAACCAAACAATACTTAAGAAAGAGTAAACAAAAACATGTCTCATGTAAAATAACCCAATGTAATAACAATACCAAATAGACCAAAACTACATCTTTCAGTTCATTTTGTTTCTTATCCTTTCCTCCACTAGCCAAGATCCAAACATAACCTTTATACATACGAGCCACTTTCAAAAGCAAAAACCTTTTCAAATCAGGCAATCGCCAACATATATCATTGCAATTCTCCATGGAATTCCTTTCGGGACTGGTTGATGGTGTTCATTACTGGCAACAAATACCCTAGAGGGGAGATACAAAGAGCCAAAGGCATTTCAATACCTAATGACTATCCCCGCGCAAGATGTCCAGAAAATCCAGACAAGACACCAAAAATACATCACGTCCAAAAGACGAAAGCAAAATCACACTGTAATACAGTCACCATTATGACTTCACCGGTGTATGTTTTCAAAAACTCTCTTTCTGCTTTGATAAAGCCTGCATCTTCCAAAATGAGAACACTTAAAAGAGTTAAGAGTCTTCGGCAGTTAAAGATCTTCTGGCACTTCATCATCAGGTAATACCACAGTCAACAAAGAATACTTAACCCGGAGCGAGATTCTCCCTTTCTCAACAATAAGCCTAGCCCCAGAGACGACCCAGTAGCCCGGATTTTCTTGTGGGCCCCTCGTCATTTCCGTTGTGTCCACGAATTTCAAGAGCTTCGGTGCCTGGACGGGAACTGGTGGGCCTCCAGGGTAAACAGCAGAGTTTATGTTCACCTCTGCAGGTTGAGGGGGTGGTTTCATAAAAGTCGTGGTAAAATGGTGACTAATAAGGGTCGATATGAGTCCGGATTTACGAGCCAAGCCTGTCGACCCGTCCCATTCTGGCTGCTTTACCACTGCGGCTCCAGAAACTGTCGAGAAGCGGAGTCGCAAGAAGAGGATTTTCTTGAGGCCGTAATTCTCGACCTGTAATTGGGCCCCAGTTACTATGGAAAGATCCTCATCAGAGTCCACTGGAGCAGTGCAGACATGGGAAAAGTTCTTCCACTGAACTTTCTCGTAGTATTTATGGTCGTAGGCTTCCTGTCGGAAGTTACCATATGGGTCATCTTCCAGTTTCAAGATTTTTGGTAGGGAGGAGAGGTGTTGTAAGTGGATGGCCAAGCGGTTGCATCTTTTGCCTTCTAGGTAAAGCCGGAGGCCAGTCACAGGCCTCTTTCCCACATAAACCTGTTATCATATTGGTAAAAGAAGAGTAGGTTAAAGGTACCCTTTGATGGAAATGAATCACTGATTGCACTTCATAATATAACGAGAATCTCAGTACTTAGTATGGCATAAAGAGAGCTCCTCAGAACTAGCTGCACATATTACTTTCACAAGGTATAGAACATACATTGACACACATTTACCAGTATATCGGCAGCTGAAAGAAAATTAAAATCTAATTATGAGATTCATGTGGTCAACAGGAAACTAATAAGCTCAAATTAGACGAAACGCAGGACCGTAAGTCTCAGGTCCTGCCCCCAGACTAAACTGCGTCCATATTTGAGCAACGCATCCACTCATGCTCAATACATATCCTTTATGACAGGATAGATCGCCCACCAAAGTAAAGATAGAAGTGACTTGTGGAAATAAAGCTCCCAAATTTCCGTTGACCTAGCCCAATGACTAGCTTGCAGAGCTGCACGTGGTCCACGCCACAAAGATATTTCAAGTATCATGAATTAAATCTAAAGTTCACAATCTGACTTCCTAAGTGACATCAGGCATTCAAATTTTCAACAGTTTGGTGGATTTGACAGTTGTAATCAATTGGGTTCTCATGGAACAGCAACTCCAACTTAGTTCCCATATTGTGCACTAGTAAATTTGAAACTTTCCGTGTACTACACTTACACTAGTTCCCCCAAATTCTTTACTTTCTCACCTTAAACCCTAGTTTAATCACCGTAAACCTTTACATTACCTCCATGTTTATTACTTTGTTTCTTTCCCTATAACTCCATAGTGGTTCTTTTGTACTGTAGAGTGTTGACAATCATTTTTTTATGATTGACATGTATGTGCACATAAGTTACTCTGGGATTTTATGGAACTACTCGTTCATTTTGGATTTGAATACCACTCAGGCATCATGTATGTGAACCAATAATCCTTGTAGATGGCACGCATTCAGGTGATATGGCCAAAGCTTGTACGAATATTTCAAAGACATGCAATCCAACCCTAGACTAGAAAAAAAGCGAGTACTGAACCTTTTTTAGATTAAGAAGCACAACTAAACTGGTGAAGAGGTGAAATTAACCTCAAAAGTGGAAGCCTAAAAGAGGAAACTTTACCGGTGTGGTATTTACATAAAGCTTGGGACCCAAGAAGCTGAACTGCAAAGATGCTGTACTTTGTTGCCTCCGCTGCGGACCAAGTGGGAGGTCACTGAACACAGGCGCCCATTGCCTCGGCAGCTGAAATTCCAAGAATTGATGGAGTTCCTCAATTGGTGGTTTATCTACAGGCAGAAAACCAAACACGAAAAATGCAAAGAATTGTAAGGCCACCAGATAACCTGTGCTGAAATTTGTGACAGAGAAAGAGTGGGTTGAAACTGAATATGAGGCAGTTAAGAGGAAAAACAAATAATCAATAGACAAATAGAGACCAACAGAACTTGCTCACAGCGTAAATAGAGATTTATTGCGTGGCTCAAAAACCCACTCCCAGAGACACCATTCAACAACGAGGTAATTGGTATAAAGGACATTGAGATCACATCAGGTTCAAATGGGACGGTATGCAACCACTCATCGTGCGTCAGATTTCGGTCATCACTTCCACCTCGCCTCTTGCAGATGCTCAGAATATCCTGTCATAAAAATAAATCACTGAGAAAAGATGCAAATTGAGATAGAAGGAACATCAAAGTAAAGGACACCATTTGCAAGACCAAACCTCCTTGTGTGAGTAAGAAGTTGAGGTGCCAGTGTCGACAAACCTCAGCCGCTGCTCCCTGATTTCATGCTGCGACAAAATGATTAGCTGAGACAACTAGAGAACAAGTCCAATACAACTTGTGTGAGTCAAAACGCTCAATAAAGTTCACAAAAAAGAATAATCTTTGCATATCAACTTAAAATGGAATTTGAAGAGGGGTACTTAAACAAGCTTCTTTGTAATTCATTATGCTGGTTGGACAGTGCTTTCTTGGTTCATGGACCCCGCTACAAATCTCGTTTTAATGACTAAATTTGTTGCTTCTGTCGACCTACGAGTATAGCTCGGCCAGGGCATGATGGAAGACCGAGAATTGTTTTGGCAATTTGATGACACATATCATTGAAAACATTAGTTAAATCCGTTCAATTTATTATAAGAACAAAGAGCCAGTCACCTTGCAAATGGACCTCTTGAGACAACCAAGTGTACAGGTGGAAAACTTCTGGAAAGAATGCAACTCGCAGAGATGCGAGAAAGTCCTCTGCGAGACCCACTGACTTCTACACGAATAAACTTTGTATTCAACTGATGTCATTAAACCATTAAAAGATTGATTTCACACATTGATAGTAATTTTCGGAAGCTGTGTTTGCCGAGATCAAATTAGCTGAATTGTTCACTTAAATAATCTCATCATGGATGATATTATGCTAACAAATTTAGAGTGTTCATTGAAATGGCAAATACTCATGCCATTAGTGAAAGCTTGGATGCACGGAGAACGTAATTAATTGCCTACTAGTAGTAGTATAAACAGTGACCGATTCCGGTTTTAACAGAACACAAAAAGGGGATGTGATGTTAAAACATCCAATTCAACTCCAATTGGCAATAAATGGAGAGGCCGCCTAGGCTCATATACTAGTTTTGGAGTTTATAATCTGAGAAGCACGGATACGGGATACCGAAACGACACGGACGCGTGGATACGTCAGTTCTCAAAAAATTAGGACACGGATACTTCGAATAAAATAATATATTTTACTTTTGGTAATATTATATATATGTATATTTTTACATAGTAGAAAATTAAAAAAAAAATTGTCTCATAAACAAGTAAAACAAATGGGTACATATCTTGTCTTTGTGGCCCATACAATGAAGAGCCTTCAAAAATAAACAATAAACATATATTTCAGTCCACTAAATGGACAAAGTGGCCCAACTTCAAAACAAAAGAGTAGAAAGGTTGATGGCTAGAGTCCAAAAGGTTAGAACTAAGAAACCCTAAAATGACTTCAGCTCTACAACAACGTAAGAGCAGGAGTTGACTGCTGCTTGGAGAGCCAGAGAAGATGAGCACCAGCGAAGGCGGCGGCAGCAGTCAGCGCAGGTCTCTCTCTCTCTCTCTCTCTCTCTCTCTCTCTCTCTCTCTCTCTCTCTCTCTCTCTCTCTCTCTCTCTCTCTCTCTCTCTCTCTCTCTCTCTCTCTCTCTCTCTCTCTCTCTCTCTCTCTCTCTCTCTCTCTCTCTCTCTCTCTCTCTCTCTCTCTCTCTCTCTCTCTCTCTCTCTCTCTCTCTCTCTCTCTCTCTCTCTCTCTCTCTCTCTCTCTCTCTCTCTCTCTCTCTCTCTCTCTCTCTCTCTCTCTCTCTCTCTCTCTCTCTCTCTCTCTCTCTCTCTCTCTCTCTCTCTCTCTCTCTCTCTCTCTCTCTCTCTCTCTCTCTCTCTCTCTCTCTCTCTCTCTCTCTCTCTCTCTCTCTCTCTTCTTTGGGTCCAAGAGTGCCGCAGACGTGTCCTGAGAAAAGAATACTGATATAATAGTAGGAGGATACGGTCAACGGGGAATCGGACACAGTCAAAGGCGTGTCGGACAAGTGTCCGGGACGTGTCCGGACGTATCCGTGTCTCAGACGTCTGGGATATGGGTATGTCACCCTCCCCAACATGTCGGTTCTTCTTGGGTTATAATTAACCAATATGGGACAAGCTCTAACACTCCCCACACGTGCAAACCCAACCCACACGTGGAGAGATAAATGAAAAGATCGATAACATAGGGATCACAACGAACAACGAACAACGAAACAAGGTGTGCTTGAGGCACAAACAATAGAGTAATCAAAGACTCCAAAAGCCTAGATTTGATACCATTTTAAAACATCCAACTCAAAAACAATTGGCAATAAGTAGAGGGGTTGCCTAGACTCATACTAATTTTGGAGTCATAATTAACCAATGAAGGACAAGCTCAAAGAAGTGAAAATAAAAAACAAATGAAGGAAGTGACAGGAAAAAAGGTAAGAAACACCTTCAAATATTCGTACAGATAACGAATCAATGATAATTTGTAACTACCATGATCGAGAGCTTAGTTGTGTAGATATAAAAATCAATGATAACTATCACAACACGTGCAATTCAGCAGATAGTGAGAATAACCTGAGCTGTGCAACAGTCCCAAAACCAGATCTACCCTAAATATACATGATAAATAATGTCCTTTGTTCTTTTTTTTTTTAATGGTGATGTCCTTTGTTCTTTACAATAAATATGATACATAATGTCAACTTATGTTCTCTCACTCTCTTCTTCTTCTTCTTCTTCTTCTTCTTCTTCTTCTTCTTCTTCTTCTTCTTCTTCTTTTTTTTTTTTTCCCAGGGGTTTCCGTTTCTCGAGCAAGCAACACATGTCAAGGGAGAGATCTCTTTGGGTTCAGTTTTATGTATAAGAATTCAGACAAAAGAACATAGCACAGTGCCAGAAATTCAATCAACAGCGCCGTTCAAAAAAAAGAAATTCAATCAACAGCAAGAATTGTCGCATATCAGTTTCTTTTTCTTTTTTTTCCAGCTGAGAAACCATTCCTGTCCAACTAAACCAAAAATTCCATGCCTTTAGTTCAAATTTCAAGATGGATATTAGAGATAAGTAAAAGAAAAACCTTGTCATTGTGATACGTCAGTTCTGAATCCAGGCTATATTGGCCATTTGCATCTAAAAATCTCTCATCTGCAATAGCCTTTAACCTTTTCTGCACATCAGCAGGTTGAAGAGCTGATGAGTGCGGTTGTTTTACATAAATTACATCCTTCCCTCCCATCTTCACGCCAGCAACAATGTGAGTACCAAATTTATCAATAAACCTGATTTACAGAGACAAGAACCAAAAGTCCTTAAAATATGTCGATGAACTATAGCTCAAGCCTCAAAATATATGGAGAAATTTTTTCAATCATGGAAAAGTTCAGCAGTAAGTCACTAGGCAAAGTCATGAAAGAAATAAGGTAACGAATGAAACATACGCTGGCAAAGCAAAGGAAAGGAACTAAATAAGGAGAGTAAACACAGTTCAAAGAGATCACCTATAGCTAAAAGCATGTTAAATCCTGGAGATAACTTCCTAATAATAAGACTACATCTCAACAAAGGAAAGACAACAAATGTAGAGACTAACATGGACACTAGGAGTACACTTTGTAGAGACCACTTAACAAGGCAAGAGAATGAAAGAATCACTGCAGAAGTATCTTCCAAATATTCTATTTCTTATTATGGTATTCGTCTTCTCTCCTCTCACACAGATGGACCCCTAAGCCCCCCTTCCTTCTTCTCGGGCACGCCCGTAGAAAGGGAAACAATAAAAACGTATAAAATAACCAGTCAACATACAGCTTTGAAACCTCACAGGTGCATCAGAAGACAGAATGACCAAAGGGAGAAAAAAAAAAGTACGATAAAGAAGAAAAGACTTATTTCTAAAAATTCATTTGAGAAGATAATGATCAAAATTTAAGACAAGTAGTAGCCTTGAAGATTTAGCTAAGTTCCTTAGTCATAAATTCCAACATATATAGCTGAATAAATATACCTACCTTTCATAATGGGCAAGAAGAAAACAAAGAGAAAGCAGAACGAAATCATTGCAAGTACTTCAAAATTCACCTAGCCAATGCAGCAGGTTCCCATGATGATGGAACAGCTTTCTTCACATGGTCACACAGGACCATCTGAGATTTATCCAGTTGCACTGTGTAAAGAGTGATAAGCACCCCATCAAAAGCAAGGGTTTTTGTGTTGGCTGCATCTTTCTGCCAACAACCTGAAAATTCAAACATATGGTTGAAAAGGCCTGAAGGAATTTTCCCAGTCAAAGATATTTCTTGGTTGAATTGCTCTGACATCTGGAGGAAGGAAAATGAAAATGTCAAAGACACCCAAAATCGGAGATGAAAATACAAGAGTAGCCATGGGAATTTCATAACAAGGCAAGAAGCTTATATTGTATGAGTCGAATGCCTTGAATAACAAGCAGAAGACAAAAGGAGAAGCTCCATTTCTTTCGTGAGGTCATTACTGTTGACACAGTGCATTTTGAAGTATTGAAAAATACAAAAGCATATGCAGGTATGATGAGTGGGAATGCAAAGAATTCGTTGCATGACTTAAAGATACTCTTATTCAAGCACAAAGACATATTCTAGCCAAGAACCATTTTGAAGTTCCATACTATCATAAATAAACTCCAACTGAATCAGAATCAAAGTTAGCACTGGGCCAAATTTCTCCCCAGTGAAACTATATGTACAATACAACGGCAAAAATTCAATGTTCTTCGAATTTCATAAAGCGTGAGAAATTTGCAGCAAAAATTTGTCCTAATCTGTATTCTGTACCCATTGGATCTTGTTCCTCCAATCTGAATACGAGTTACCTGTATTTATACTACCATCGGACAGGTGATAAACCACATGCTCTATACCAATCATCTTGTACTACTAAAGCATTAGTTCAATGCAAATATTGCTCATTTGATTTTATTGGAAAATATCCCTAATTTTTGTGAAAAGTAAACGCTCATCCCCCCAATCCCACATGGTCCACCTCATTAGAACAAGGGCTTAATGTCTTTACATCTCAACCCCCTCTCTTTTAAAATTAGTAGTAGAAACTAAACAAGTTTCCATACCATGCCAAGAAAATTGAAAATGAAGTTCTCAAGTCATCCCTTAAAACCGAAAAGCAAAACTATCAAATTAGGAAATTAAATAGACAGATAGACATCAATCACTACTAAGTCTATTAACAGGATATGCAACAGAGTGATCACAAAATTTCCCAACAAAAACACCAAAATTTGCAGGAAAAACGTTGCGCGTAACAATTGTACCTGCTGGAAAGAAATAACATCAGACCGAAACCTCGTCCGTTCTCCCTTATCGCACTTTATAGATTTCGACACATTCGGTATCAATATTCCACCAGGAAGAATAATCTCCCTCCCTTCATCCTCACCAAATTCAATCAAGCGGGGTTCACTTAACTCCCCTTTACAATACTTGAGCCTTAAATCTACTGAAATATCATATCCACGTCCAATCGATTGAATCGCTATGTTGGCAGCTTCCGGAGCTGAAGCCTTAAGCGCCATCCAATCAAATCATCACTTCCCTTTACAAAAACCACATGCAAACTCTACACATCCGAAAATGGGCACATAACTAGGGTTTCAATAGATTCTAACAATCTGTCTCCAGCTCTTCACCATTCACACGTTCCAACTGAAAACCCTAGCTTGATGGCAGAGTAATCAACGTGTACTCCATTGAAGTCAAACAAAAGGATATTATGAACAAAATGGGGCGAAAAAACCGAGCAATTTCGTCGAAATTTTCAGAGAGCGCGCAACCGTATCTTATGGAGGTTTTGGATAGAACACGATTTTTGTGGAATGTAGAAGCATTTGTTGACTTGCTATGAGGTCGGCAAAGGAAATTGGTCAAGATCTAGTGGATCTTTAGAGAGAGAGAGAGAGAGAGAGAGTGCAGAGAGCTTGGTGGAGGGAAGTTTCAACAAGTGGTGAAAAGCATGGAAGAGAGCACATCATTACTCTGTTTGAATCTTCTCAGTTCAGACATTTTGCGTGGAACACGACGTATGTCCTGTGCAAAAAGGCATTGGTATATTTTCTAGTGGCGGGGCGGAGGCACGATTGAGAGTCCAAGGGGCCGAGTTTAAGCGAGCCTCTAGATGTTCATTTAGAGCTGGAAAAAAATACATAACGTATTTATGATGAAAGTTGTATGCAGAGAAGTCGTCGTCTAATTCTCTTCAATTTTTTAGTGTTTTCACATTAAACTTAATGTCAGACAACTATTATCCTTATATATTTATGATATATAAACTTTTATAAGTGGGTCATGCCTGTTTTGTTTTGTTCGGGCTATAACAATTTGGTTTAAATTTTGTTGGAAACATTCATTTTAATTTCAAATGAGTAACCATGCGCCGAAAATAGCAAAAAAAAAAATTATATCTAAATTTTAATTTTTTTGGTGCATTTTTAAAACTGCGGGGGGCCAAGGCCCATACCTAGGGCTCCGCCCCTGATATTTTCTGTCAATCCAAACACCGAGGATAAATTTTTCACTGTCGAGTATTGTCCATGTGATACCTGCTCAGCAATTTTAGCCATCCAAAACACGATCAACTAGTTTTGAAGAGGAGAGAGAAAAAGAGGAGAGAGAGTGGTTGGGTGAGAGGATGGAAATGAGAATCAATCTCGGCCGTCCAAAAGCCGTTTAAAACACTTTTGAACAACTGAGATTGTGCTCGACATGGCCACGTAGTACCCATTCGGTACCCAAATTTTTTTTTACATCGAAGGTTTGTTTTCTTCACCAATTTATTTATGAGTGAGTATAGACCGAATTAATTTGGTCATTTCTAGTGTACTACATAAATTTTTTTTGTTAAAGTGTCCACGTAAGCACATGTAGGGTCCGACCCTATTTTACGTGCTAAGAACTTAATTAGTTAGTTAAAGAGAAATACATTTTCTTGGACTACCCATATATGTTCATTAGTATCTTTTAGTCTTTCCTCTGTCTCTCCTCTCTCTTCTCTTTCGCTCTCCTCCGTCCTTTTCTTTTCTCTCTCCTTAAGCCTTTTCCCAATTTTAAGTAGTGAATTGGAGCATTTTAGGGAGTGAGAGGTGCCACATAGAATTTTATGTAGTCAATTTTTGTACACTAGAAAACATTTTTTAAGTTTTTCTTAGTTAAATTAGGTAGGACACTTTATGGTACTCTTTTAGGTAGTGCACTAAAAATGCCCTTAGGGCATCCTTATCACCCTCACCAAAAAAAACACCAAATTTAAATTCAAAACCACATTTTACAATTTTGCAAGTTATTTATCCAAAAACTCACAAAATCAGACTCTCTATCAAAAACATCAAATTTAACCCAAAAAACTTTTTCCTATAAAACTATTCCCCCAATGGAAAAGTTGCTCTCTCTCTCTCTCTCTACTTTAAATTATTTTTATTGGGTGCAATTGTACTTTACCAAATGAAATCCACACTTTCCCTGTTTCTCAGACTTCCACCCATGCTTTTTCTCACACTCTATAACAAATGAAACCCACGCCACACAAAAAAAATAGTATAAAATGAAAATGTTAGTGTACAGTAACTACTCATATTTGAGTAGTCACTGGAGCAAAAACAATTTGGTGAGAAGAGATAAGTAGTCATATTTGAGTGTGTGTGTGTGTGTGTAAAGACCCGTGTTTTAATTATTTTTTCGAAAACAAAGTTGGGAAAATGCGAGGAATTGATTAAAATACTCCCTCCGTTCGGATTTGTTAGTCCACAAACATACTTTTCCAAGTCCTAAAATGTTTGTTCATTTTCAAAAGTCAAAGGATAAAGTATGGAAATTTTACTTTTTTGCCCATTTTCTAAAACTTAAAATAACAACTCAAAAACTATTTTTTTTAAAAATAATGTGTTTACATTTTTTAAATTTTTTTGCATCGTATTAAAGTTCTCAATGAGATTTATCAAACGAAATCCATATTGATTAAAAATAATAATTTGTAACTATATTATTTTTTAATTTAAAAATTGCACGTAGTTTTGTAGTAGATTATCAAATTAGAAAGAATGAGTATTAAATGGAGGGATTGAGGTTACAATATGAAATTAACAAACTCAAAATGTAATGGGAAATAAGTTGAAATCCCCAAAACGGATCAACAAATCCGGACGGAAGGAGTATTTAAATGATACTCCCTCCGTCCCGCAAAGTTTGACACTTTCGGGAATGCGTGCCATTTTAAATTTGTCTATATCTTTCAATTCATAACGTTTTATGTGATTTTCAAAACTTTGTTCAAAAGATCTAATTGAAATCTATCAAACGAGATCCATATTGCTTATATAAAACATTATAGATTAACAGAAATAATCAATTTTTTCATAGAGCTGGAATAGTGAAAGTGACAAACTTTGTGGGACGGAGGGAGTAGATTGATAAGTGTAGTTAATTAGTTTGGGCCTTTTTGCACTACACAATTCAATACAAGGGTTGGTGGTGTAATAATTTAAAGTGTGTATGTATTTGTGGTGTGTGAGAGGAGAGAGAAAGCACTCTCCCTCCCAACATCAGCCAACACCTCTCTCTAAACCTCCATTTTTTTCATTTCTTCCTTCAGAGTCTCCCAAAATCCCCACAACCCAACCCAACCCTTGCACAAATCCTTCAATCTTTGATCATTGGAGCTTGAGTTCTTATTGTCTTGGCATTGGAAAAGCTCAATTTGGTGATTTCTAGAGTTGAGAAGCTAGGGTTTGGAGTCAACTTCAATCTAGAGCTTGTCTTCACTTGAGGTAGGGAAATTTCTAACTATTTTAAGTGTAAATGTAGTGTGTAGTCATTGGATTGCTAAGTTTTCTTTGTCTTGTTGATTGCTTTGAGAAAAATCCATCTCTTGGCCAAATTTGTGTTTAAACTTCTTATCTCCTAACTTTTATGTGATTCTTCTCTTGATTTAGTAGATAACCCATTTCATTGTTGCTTTAATTTCATGACGATGCTTGTAATTTTTATGAAACCCATTGTTTGTCCATTTCTTGAATTTGGGGAAAATTAGCAAATCTTGTAAATTGATGGTATGTTGTGTTACTATGTTGTTTGAACCTCATTTACATCTTATCATGTCCATTTGGAACCAAGAAATGCTCAAAGAGAAGCCACATTGATCACCTCTTGAATTGTAAAATTTTGGACCTAGTGTTGTCCTATCAATAGGACTTCACCCCCTATCGTTAGGACTTCATCCCCTATCGATAGGAGCCTTTCACTTTTCGTTCTAGCCAATCTAATGGCTTCCCTATCGATAGGACTTGATCTCCTATCGATAGGAGCCTCTGACGCTCTATCAATAGGACTTTATCTTCTATCAATGAGACTCTCTGATGCTTCAATAGTGACCAATCTGATCTCTCTCATATCAATAGGACCTAACTTCCTATCAATAGAACACCTATATTTTTTTGAAAATTTTCATGAATCATGATCCATTGTTTGTGGCTCGTTTATGTAAGTTGTTGGTTGCATATTGGGGTTCAGGAGGGTCACTTGGACATCCTCAAAACTCGGGTTAGAATCTCCTTTATGGACACATTCGGGTAACACGAAACACGAGTTTTGCGTGAAATTAAGACATGAAAGTAAGATGAGGAGATATATGGACACCTTAATGATATTAATGAGCATGAAATGAAGTACGAATGTGCTAATGATGACACGGGAGCCAAAAGGGTATGTCAGGAGTGACACGGGGCCCGAAAGGGGATGCTCAGAGTGACCAAGGCCTTTATGGGCATGCCCGGAGTGACATGGGGTCTATATGGCATGCCCGGAGAATAAGTGAATGTTTAAAGAAATGAAAAGTATATATTGAACGCGTAGGACACAAGAGGCATGTTGGGTACGTGTCGGGTGCTATTGGGTACGAGAGTAAGTGAAATCTAGTTGATTATGTGCCACTTTCTAGTCCTTTCACCATTCAAACTCTTTCCTAACTCTTGTTACATGACTTGTACTTTTCTTGTCTATCATCCATATACATTTCATTTCACTTATGATTGTTAGATATTTCTCTACTGGGCTAGTGAGCTCAACCTTACAAATTTCAGCCTTTTAGGTACCCATCAAGGAGTATGATTATGGAGTGCTTGGAGTACATACAAGCGCTTGAAGTACATACAAGCATTGATTTGAAAGCTAAAGGAAGAGTTACATTATCATCTTAGAAGTAGTATTTTTGCCAAAATGATTTTGTAACTTGATTAAGTCTTCTCTTTTGACAATGGGATGTAAACATACTTAAACCTAATGTACTTGTATATATGGGTTATTGGGTACCCTTAGATTATTGTAACTTTTGGACTTTGACTTTTCTATTTTTAATTTGGACGTTGACGTGGCACGTGGACTTGTTGACCGTCCACGTGGATTTTCTCAATGAATTATTCTTTAAAATTTCGAGGGCGTGACGTGGGGTTGGGGGGTGTTGGCTTCCTATATTCACTCAAAAACTATTTTAGGTAGCTAGATAAAGATGCTCTTAGGTTATGTGCAAATAACCAAGTCAAATTAACTTTTACAGATTGGAAATTCCGATAACCAAACCAATCCGGGAGATATAAAGAACTGGACAAATCCAAGGCAATAGACTAATGGACATTATCACGGGGCTCTCGATTGTCGATTTGGAATCATTACTCGGGTTTGAGGATCGTCACCTGAGAAGTTGGAGTTGAAAATGACTTTTGTGCCGTATATTGGAAAATGTATTATTACTGGCCATCACAACCGTAATATCTTGGGCTTGGAGCCAGGTTACAAGAGGGAAAACGTTTACAGCACCCTCCTCACCTGACATGGGGCCCATCTCTACTTTAATGCTCGTGGGATTTATAAAAAATATTTTATTACGAAACGTTATTAGTGCAAAATCCAAGCAGGCCTTAACTGCAATTAGAATTGTTAGTATTAATCTGTTTTCGCTATGGGTTCTTTCAGAGTATTTGTTTAATTTTATTTTTATTTTTTGCTTTGATGATTGTTGCTTCTCCTTTTTCGCTTCGTTTTCTCGTTCAATAGTAAATATTAGGACAAAAAAAAGGGGATGACCTATGGTACACACTCCTTATTAGGGTTATACCGTACACACCATAAAACATCAATTTATGGTGTTGTCATAACAATTGTGGTTATGCTCAATAAATCAAGTACGACATACTTTGGTCTTGTTACACAATATTTTGATCATCACAAAAAATATAAATTTGTACAATATATTACGGTAAAGTAACGTCAATTTATGATTTTGTTATAACGTTTGTGGTTATGTTATTAAATTTGTGAATAGTTGTTTTTTTGGTACGACACATTGTGGTAAGAGAGCGTCAAATTGTGGTGTTGTCTAATAATTGTGGTACTTTACACATTTATTTCACTTGGATATAATTATTGTGGGTTGTGGTATGACTATTGTGGGTTGTGGTATGACATTTTGGTTTTGTTTGAGAATATCGTACTTATTAAGAATTTTTTTGGCATGACTCATTAAGATATAAGGTATTGTCATTTTATGGTATTGTCATAATAGTAACATAACGAAAACAAAAAATATATACATTATTTGGACATACGGTACACTATGCATACCATAGCTTCTTCTGAAAAAAGAGAAATGCTTTAATACACACCCCCATTTTAAGACATACAGTAGACACCTAACGAAGGGCTCAGATTGTGCCATATTAGCAAAATGTGACCTGAAAAATAGGTCATGTAACAGATCATCGTATCTAACTACAATCATTCATAAGCTGGACCAAAAAATTCATAAAGCAATTCATAACCTATTTTTATGGGTCATAACACATTCATAAGAATGTCACAATATTCATAAATAAAATCACAAATATTCATAAGAAAAAGCAAACGAACCACAAATTCTCGTAAATAGCGATTCATAAGTCACAAAGAAAATAAGCTTTTAAAAAAAGAAAATAAGTTTTTAAAATATTTTATATGATTAATAAATGTTGAATCAAAATTCAATCATGAAAAAAAAATGCACACCACACAAAGACATTGCCGTTTATCTGATAAAGATTTTGAAAAAAAAAAATCAATTTCTTTTGGTGATTTTTATTTTTTCTTGTTAGTGAGTCATTGAATTATATTAGGGTAAAAAAAAGAAACATGAAGTCATGAACAAAAAAAAAGTTATAATTTTTTTTAGAGAGAGAGAGAGTTGGGCAAAAAAATTTAAAAAAAAAACAATTTTTTTTAAATGGCTTAAAAAAGTTAGGAGAAGGTTCCGCACAAATATATTCAGATGAACAATCGAGAACGCTATTATGATAGTTTTTTTTTATTAAATCAATGATGAAAAGTTACTTATCAATCGAATTTAGAAAACCCCTTGATTGGGGTATGAATGTGTTATTTAGATGAATTTTACAAGAGAGTTATTATCCGATAAAATGTAAGTTGAAACACGATACAAATGATGTAATTTGTAATATGTGAAAGATAGACGGTTCCGATTGGAGAAAAAAAATTTGGTGGGGTTGTCATGCTTTAGAATAAGACTTTCAAGCCTCAGGAAGCATTAATCATGATGCGATATCATGGTTATTGATATCTGATGATCTCCAAAATTGGCGTCAATGATGGAATCGATGATGCGTGAAATCCTAACAGTTCATATCGACCATTACAAATTCTGACTCGGTAACGACCTTTGAAATATATACGTTAAATATAGTTGGTTAGGAACTAAAGCTTGTGCTATAGTTTAATGTATGTTAGCCACATGATCGCAACACAACTATGACGATCCACACCTATCATTTTGTTTCTCTTGGTGTTTTAACACGTCTCACCAAATTTTGGGTCAATATGATTTTAAAAGCCCTTTCATCAGGAGATTCGGGACGTGGGAATCATTAGTAGGAAAAAATTTGTTAACTCTGATCGAGCTTGTAGAGATAATTTATTTACTTAATTTTTGACACGAATGAGATAATCCCTCCTAGAAAAAGATAGACGATTCCGATTTTCTGAAAAAAAACTCGAAAGGCCATCGAATTGAATGATGTATCATACTTTACGAGAATTTTCCATACATGTTAATGCAATGCACTGCACACAAACAATCACACACGCTATTTTTTGGTCCAAAATGGGATGAATTTTTTCTCCCGCCAGAAATTCCCCCAAACCCAAAATCAAACTCCCAAATCCCTAACTCTCTCCCCAAAACCATATCCTAACTCTCTCTCTCTCTCTCTCATTTCGGTTTGTGTTTCTATAGTCGTACATCTCTGCAAGGTTTCAATGGAGTCCGTGATGATTCAAGGCGAGTATTTGCCCACAGAACGATGTTAATTTTACAGAGACGAACTCTATGCTTTCCAGCGACGATAGAACTCTGTGCTTTCCGGCGAAAGATGAACTTTGTGCTTTTCTCTTGGTGACGATAGAACTTTGTGCTTTCCGGCGATTCTCTTGTCATCGTCCACATCCACCCACCAGTGCCCATTCCCCTCGCTCCCGTCCAAGAATCGATTTCTTGTGGAGGCTTTTTGTACCTCGATTGCATGCCTACTGATTTAGCTATCACTTTATCTAACGTTCCTCAAATCTTAGAGAGATGGGTAGAATAGCAGTTTCTATGATAGTGAGCTCCCAGATTATCCCAATCTCCATCCTCTTCAGTCGCATTGTCCCTAACCCCTGCATGGTATTATTCTTAAATTACTCACTCCGTATGCGTATACTACTCCTATATACATATCTTTACAAATATTCGTGTATGTATTGCAATTGTGATGTGTATAAATAATTATATGCAGGATGAGACATTCGAAGAGCCTCAGGCGGGCGCAACGATACTGCAATGGGAATTTCACAACTTGGGATCCCATGATCACCACTTCTCCTGAAGTGTGAGTTACATCATAAACCCTTTTTGCATTGTTTTCACTGGTTCATCAATTCACGAGTTTTTGGGCAACTAATAAATTTTACTCTACTTGATCCCTTTAGGGTTCTGGGCCTATCCCTCATTTCCCATTGGTTTAGTGGACGTGATTAGGCAACTAGTAAATTTTACTCTACTTGATCCCTTTTGGGTTATGGGTTTCCCTATCCCTCATTTCCCATTGGTTTGGTGGACGTGATTGCTGCTGCAAGAAATTTGAATATGGTTCCAGTTGTGAAAAATATTTCCTAAAAAGTACTTTGTATTTATTGAGATTCTTTCTCCCTTTTTGTTGGGCAGGGGGGTGGGTTTGTTTGTTGTTTTACTTTCTCAATACTTCTCAATTAGTTCTATTTGTTTTCAGATTGACATGGACACAATTGAAGTGAGTAACTTAAATAGATAATTCTTGTTCCGAAAAATGCATGTTGGGTAATCAAAGGCTAAACTGAGTGAGGTTTTTTTTTTTTTTTTGTGGGTAAATTAGCATGAAATAAAAAGAGACAAAAGAATATACAGCTTACAAGGGGCATACCCCAGGAGGACAAAAGGAAAAGAAAAGAAAAGAAAAGAAAAAAAAATTAGGGGGCCAAAAGGCTACATGGGATAGCAATTAGCTAAAGAGACTACCTAAACTAGGCTTACAAAGAAAATGGGGTATAAAATTGGTTTCTCAATCTACTAGGGTAAAAGGAAAATAAACACAACACAGACTAGATAAAATACCAACATGAGACAAGAGAGTACATGAACAAAAGCTACAGTAAACATAGAATTCATCCTTGCTTGAAAATCTTGACAGCTACCGATTTGGCTTTGTATCACATCATGATATCTGCTGCTGTTTGTTGTTGCATCTAGGGATCATGTGAAATAGGAAGCAACACTCGTGGATAGGGAGGACTGCCCCCTCCCTGAAGGGCATATACAATGCCATGGGACAACCCCCTATAGCTAGGCAAAGAACCATGGGAATTTCTGAAAATTTGGGCAGCATTTTGTTTGAAAATGTGGCATCCCAGCTAAATAGACAATTCTTGATATTACCATCTTTTGTTTGTTTGTTGGTTCATAAGTGTTTTGATAAGAAAGATTTGGTTTTTTTTTGGCACTTATTTTTCTGTTTAGTTAGTCATTAAGTCCTAATCAACTCCCGTTTCCCCATCTAGAATTTGTAGAGTACGCCTTGAATTTGCAAAGTTATTGAAGAGTTCTCATTTTGGGTAAACTCTTCTCTCTCTCTCTCTCTCTCTCTCTCTCTCTCACACACACACACACACACACACACACACACACACACACACACATTGAGCAAGATTTGTTGAAGAGTTTAATCTATTGTTACAATTTGAATCACTGGAATTTGGAATATTGGTTTTACATGTTGGTATACTTTGATTTGTTGAACAAGAACAAAAATTTACATCGCGAATTTGTGTGTGAAGGCAATTCAACGCATTGTTCTACATGCAAGCTTGGAACAATGGCCTCATCCAATAGGAGTAGTAGTAGTAGTAATCACAAAGAGAAGATTATCCGCTGCAACTATGTTCTTTCTCTTTATCTAGTCCTCTGTTGGTTTCACTTTTTGCTTTAGCTCGCTAGTTTTCTATTCCAATGCTAATAATCCGTGTATAATTCCTTTTTGGAATTTCTCAGCATAGTTTTCATCTAATTACCTATGAAATTTGAGTCTTCAAATTATGTTTCTGTCTGAATAAGTTCCGAGGATCTAGAATTCTATCACTCAAGTTGGCTCTGGAAGTATTTTTTTTTCTCTTTTATTTGCTTCGTGAGTGAAAATAGACGACAATGGGACTGAAAAAGGTAAAATTTGTGCAGGGAGGAACAATCGGTAGAATTGGAGCTACCAAAATATCGAGACAGAGCTAAAGAACGTAGAGAAGATCAGAATCCAAATTATGAAGCTTCTGAATTGGGCTCTTTTCATGCTGTGGCTCCTCTTGGGACGGTGGATCTTCTGTCAGCTACCAACTTCCAATTCTCTTGTGTTTTTTCCCGGTTCAATGATCACTTATTTTTCATGAGCTATATATTCTTATCGTTATTGTAAAAATTACCTATAGTGCTGCTGATGCCCACAAGCTATCAATCGAGAAGAGCAAGTATCTTGGAGGTAAATTCCGAGAGTCTTTTGATTACCACTATATTTCTTGTGTTTTTGGAATAATACCTACTGCTCACTATGCGCATGGATTTTGTATCTTAAGTCAAAGTGTCCTCTTTAAAAACCCGGACACGAACCTTACTTTATTAGGGATACAAAATCTTCATTCTATAAATTCAGTAATCCTGAATTTTTATCAACTGTTAGTACTCTATTACTTTAGCCTGTCTTTTTATATAGTTCCTTGACTCCTTTGGAAGAGGTCAAGTGTGAAAACCAAACCTTTAGTTCTCAAATAGTTAAATTCAGTTTTTTATTTTTAAATTTTTTGTCCTTTTGAACTATGGTCAAAATGTGTTTTCGAATTGGTATGAGAATTTGGGAGAATTGTGTAGAATGCATTTTAAAACATGAGTAGTGTTTCAGAGATATGTACATAATACATTCTGCAAGTCTTTTTATTAATCAAAATGGCAAAAGTGAAAAATGAGAAGTCAAAAAACTCCTCTCATCCTATTTTCACTTTTGCTCTAGATTGTGCAATTTGCAAAACTCATTCTCAGAGAATGAGTTCTGGGGCGTTTCTCCCAAACAACCAAAAAGAAAAAATGAGAATGGGAAAATTGGGCTCCCAAATAGGCTCTAACTGTTTTGGAGAAAAAAACTAAGGAGGAATATTTTTTTTGCATTTGTTAGTTTTATGTTAATTCTTTGACTTTTTTGGTTAGTCTCGGTAAAAGAAATCTAAAAGTATAAAATTGTTAACCAAACTTAATTTTTTGTGAATAAAGACAAAAATAATCCTTTTTTAAAAAACTTGATCATAATTTTATACTCATTAAATTCCTCTTTTTGAGCCGAACAAAAAAAAACACAAAATATTGACTCAAAACTAGCAAATACAAAGTTTTTTTGAATAAATACAATTTTTTTTTTTTGACTTTTTAACCCAAAGCAACCGGTCGGGGATTACCTAAATCCCACCAACAATTTCGCGAAATATTTGAGCCAGCGCAAAAAATTTCCAGTTGCCAACTAAAGAAAACATGCTGATAAAAAAAAAAACTAAGGAAAACATTACTCTGCCAAATATTACAATAACCGACTAAAGATCTAGTTGGCCCAAAAATTCCAACCATCCCGCACGCGCATTTTGGTTTGGCGCGCACATTGTTCCCGACTGAAACACATTTTAGTCTGCCAAATATTACAATCACCAACTAATAAGTCTGCGATTTGTTTATATTCAGCAAACTAACACCCCGTTTGGATGAGGGATTTGGAACCCGGATTTGAGCTCCACCCGGATATACAATCCCGGGCCCACGCTTATACCCCGTTTGGATGCAAAAAGAAGGGCTGGATTTGGAGCACTGTTTGGAGTATATACGAGGGTTCACCTGGAGATGCCAACGACAGGCCTGACCCTGTCGTTGGCTAACGAGGGTGGATTTGCGTTTTTGTCTGCCATTTTTATCCTTCCAAATCCAGGTGATTTGGGTGTTTTTGTGGCTACGTTTCATTGTTTCTGGGTTTCGGCAGTGAGAAGAGAGAGAGGCGACGAAGCACTGATCGAATTCTCATCTTCATCAACTTGATTTCAACCTATTTCAGGTACGAAAAAACCAATTTTGATCTGTTTTGAAGTTGTTTCTTCGAAACCCATGGAGGTTGTGACTTGAAAAACCAATTTATCATCAATTTTATGCCGTTGGGCTTAATTTTCTGCCCTAATTCGAAACCCCATTCGAAAACCTAGTTCTTCTTCTGGATTGATTCGGGGGTTTTGGACTACATTTTTCTTCGAAAACCCATGGAGGCTGTGACTTGAAAAACCAGTTTATCATCGATTTGAGGCGTTGGGCTTAATTTTCTGCCCTAAAAATGATGGTTGTTCGAAACCCCATTCGAAAACCCAGTTATTCTTCTGGATCGATTGGGGGTTTTGGACTACATTTTGTGATGTTGCTTGTTACATTTTGTGGATGTTGTTTGTTACAAACCCATGTTGATTGGTGGCTTCATTAATCCTATAAATAATGTTGTATGTTCAAAACCCACAAAAATTATTACAAAATCCAGTTTATTGGTGGTTTATAGATGATTTTTGCCCTAATGATCTGTCCTAATTGGTTCATTATACAGTGTGCTTCTATTTTGTGCCCTAATGATGGTGAATGAGTGTGTTTTGCGCTCATTTGGAGCATTTTATAGTTGGCGTAATATGTCATTGTGATTCAGAGGTGTCAATCATGTTTCTTGGTTATTCATTTTTGTCTGAATTTCTTGTTCGCATGCATTTGTTTTTAGAGATTGGCGTAATTTGTTACCAAGCTTAAAGCCGACAAATATTTCGCCTTATTTTGTGAATTTAAATTGATTTGGATTACCCCCTAATTTCATAAGATGTTGTTTTACAAAACAGATGGCAAGACTAATGAACCGTGACCGAAGGAAGAAGGCAAAACTTAATTCTTTGATAGCAATCAGTATGTTTCATGAGAGTAGTCAATACTACTCTCATGCTTTACATGTTAATTAAGAACTTGATGGGCCGAAAGGATTGACGAAGGCCCCGTCTTTGTTTGAACCCTAATGTCTACGTAATCAAGTTGGCGCCTTAATAGGTTAGTAATGCGTGGTGATGACAAAAATTGCCACGACCAATTAAGAGTAAATAGGCATACATTCATGAGGTTATGCCATTTACTAGAAGGAAGAGGCTTAAAAACTCTAGGAACGTCCGCGGTCGTTGAAAAAAGTTGCTATTTTCTTGTGGATCCTCATGTGACATAACAAGAATAGGCCAACGAAGTTCTATTTAGATGCGGTGGGGAAGCGGTGAGTAGGCATTTCAATGCGGTTTTTGTTGGCGGTCTTGCGACTATACAATCAATTGTGGTATCGTCCCGACTGTTCGCTCCCGCTAATGAGCGGATAGTAGGTGGAAGTGGTTTGAGGTAAACTCACTTACCGAATTGCATATAAATTTGTCCACTTCACTTTCTACCTTATCTTGAACATATCGATTACTAAAATGTTTTTCGTAATGTAATTGTCTAGGGGCTTTAGACGGTACCTTTGTACCTGTCATGCCAGCAGTGGAAGACAGGGCACGATATAGGTCAAGGAAGGGAGACTACGCGACAAATGTCTTAGGAGTTTGTAGTCGAAACCTAAGATTTATATACGCATTGTCTGGTTGGGAAGGATCCGCCCGCGCATTCAAGAGTACCGCGAATGCGTTGATAAGGCCACATGGGTTAAGAATTCCACGAGTGCGTGCGGACTATAATAACTTTGATTTACACAACATAATACCTCCACACTTTTCCCAACGTAATCACATAGAATTCAATGCGTTTTGTAGGTCATTACTACCTCGTCGATGCTGGGTACACAAATGGGCCGGGATTGTTAGCTCCGTATAGGGGTCAACGATACCACATTAACATTTGGAGGCAAGGCCACCAACCCGCAAGCCGGGAGGAGTATTTCAACATGAAGCACTCAAGCGCTCGAAATGTGGTTGAGAGATGTTTCGGGGTTTTAAAGATGAGATTTGCAATATTGAGATCTTGTTCTTACTATCCTATTAGAACTCAATGTCGCATAGTTACAGCCTGTTGCCTTTTCCACAACCTTATCAAGCGTGAAATGGAAGTTGATCCCATTGAACAACAATACCTCGCTTAGGGGAGCAAAGCCAATTTGTGCATATAGTCCCACCGGATGAATACATTGTGACATTGAGCCAACCAACCAATGGACCCAAATGAGAGATAAGCAGCTCTTGGGGAAATGTACAACCATTGGTTAGCTAACGGTCCGACTGGGGAGTAGTTATAAGTTTTATCATTGTAATGACTATTGTCTTGTAATCTTATTGATGGACATGTTTTCCATGTAATGACTAATTTTGAGTGTGGATTTTATGCCGTTTAATTCCCGAATTTCTTCCATGCAATTACTTATTCGATTATGTGATGTTTGTTACTAAATATTCTTGTGCCAACTCAAATAATTAAACTTAAAAACAGCTACTTAATGGACCCTTTGGATTCCCAACAAACGTCCAAATCTAAGGGCAAGGGGAAGAAACAGACGAGTGATGGGACTTCGAAGGAGAAACAAAGCCGGAGGCTTTGGACTTTGAAGGAGGAGGAAGCCCTTCTTGTATGCATGATTGAAGAGTTCAAAGATGGGGTCAAATGGAAAGCCGAAAACGGCTTCAGGTCAGGCTTCTTCGGAGCAGTGGAGATATTACTCCACAAGATGTTGCCCGGGACAAACATAAGAGCTACCCCAAACATAGAGTCGAAGGAGAAGTATGGGTTGCTTGCCGATATGCGAAGGTTAAGCGGGTTTAGTTGGAACCATGATATTAATGCTGTAGTTGTGGATTCACCGGATGTGTGGGATGATTACGTGAAGGTAATTTATTCCCACCTTTTCATGTATACGTTTATTTAAGATTGTTAGTGCTTGCTTAATCAAATTCTATGCTTCTAACATGTGCAGTTCCATCCCAAAGCCAATGGGATGAATGGGAAAGCCTTCCCCATGTTCCCACAATGGCAAATATTATTTGGGAAAGATAGATATTTGGTGAAATGGCGGAGGATAAATTTGAAAGGGGGACGATGCTTCAGAAGAAGAGATGGAACAAGCCGTCCATGAGGAATCCTTTGTTGGCACCAATGATTGCTACATGCCACGGTTTGCCAATGGTGAGTTCGTGTTTGGAGGTGGTAGCTTCATAGACCTATCCGGAGGTGGTTCACCTTCCGCAAACCCCAGCACCCCCACTAGCAATGTCAAAGCCACCACTCCCAACGCCTTCCGTTGCAAATCCCCCCGCCCGAAGGTTAAGAAGATGTCAAAAGGCCGACGCGAAAAACAAGCGGCACTTCATCGATGCCTTTGTAAGTTACTTGGTGGAGAACAAAGAGGTCATGGCGGAAGCTGTCGTCGGCCAGTAGGGGTTTGACCAAAAATGTCCGAAAAAAGAGGTGGAGTGTTTGGCCAACTTGAGAAGCTTAACCTAGATGTTGATGACATCTTAACCGCCAATGCAAAGATTTTGGCAAATGATAAAAGGGTTGAGGAGTTCTATAGCGTCCCCGAACATTATAGGCAACATTGGGTCAACATGTTGTTGCAAGGAAAGCTTGGTCCAACAACTTAGGACTCGGGTTACAAAAGTGAAGTGTAGGAGTTTGTTTCAATGGGTTATGGGTGAAGGAAAAAACATTTCTACTACTATTATGGATGACTGTAATAACTCTAACTAACTCTAAAAGCTTGGTACTACTGTTATGTGTTTTGGATGCTTGTGCTATGTAGTTGTTTATGCATGTTTCTTAATGAAGATTTCTGTCTCATTTTCAGGTTTCTAATGGCAATGATGAAATTAGGGCACAATAATATGCACTTTCGACTTGGCGGTCACAACTTATTGTTGCCAATGGCTTAAAAAGCCATTTGGCAACATAATGTTGTCCCAAAAGAGTGATATGATCTACAAATCTAATCTCTGAGCCATTTATATGAGCTACAAATCTAATCTCTAATGTTTGGGTGTGTGTTTGTGTGTGTGTATGTGTATGTGTGAGCAACAAAAGTGAGGTATGATGGTTGTTTACATTCCTGAGCTCTGATGGTTAAAATTTCATAGATGTGATTGTTTAGATTCCTGAGCTATGATGGTTTCAATTTCTGAGATCTAATGATTTAAATTGATGAGCTGTGATGTTTAAATGGCTGAGCTCTGAGGCCCATGATATATGTTGGACATTTTTTTGTCATGTATGCAGTTTTCAAGCCTGTCATGCACTATTCTAGTCTTGTTTTCTGGCCTGGTATGCAATTTTATGGGCTAAGCTTCAGTTTTTGGGGCTGCTATGCATGTTTATGGCCTATTTTGCAGTTTGGCAGGGCTAAGATGTAGTTTTCTGAGCTATATTGCAGTTTCATGGGCTGTTATGTGCAGTTGTGTGGGCTATTTTGTATCTTACGAGGAACATTTATTCACTTTCTCTGCACTTATGTTGATTTTGTAGGCTAATGCGAAGGCGATTTTGTGGAACATTGCGAGGGAACGTCATGGGGTGAGATGCAGTTTGTTGGGCTGTTATGCATGTTTCTAGGCTATTTTGCAATTTTATGGGCTATGATGATGTTTTCTGAGCTATTTTCCAGTTTTATGGGTTGTTATGTGCAATTTTATGAGATCTTATCAGTTTTCTGCACTATGGACATGTTTTCTGGGCTATATTGCAGTTTTTGAAATTTATTATGGGCTGATTTTACGAGTTGTTATGCGAGTTTTTACGCACTAGGCACATGTTTTTACGGGCTATATTGATTTAAAACATTTATTTTGATTTTAAGGTTCTTATGCAGTTTTCTGCACTATGCACATGTTTTCTGGGCTATATTGCAGATTTAAAACATTTTTTAGGCGATTTTACGGGTTCTTATGCGTTTTCTGCACTATGCACATGTTTTTACAGGCTTTATTGCAGATTTTTTTACATTTTGCGATTTCACAGGTTCTTATGCGATTTTCTGCACTATGCACATGTTTTACGGGCTATATTGTAGTTTTACGAGTACATTTTGGAATTTTACGGGTTCTTATGCAGTTTTACTTACTTATGCACATGTTTTGAGGCTATATTGCTTGATTTAAAATTTATTTTTGAAATGTTTTTCGGGTTCTTATGCAGTTTTCTGCACTATGCTACAATTTTCTAGGCTATATTGCAGTTTTCTGGGGTCTAATGGGCAGTTTTCTGGGGTGTTATGCAGTTTTCTGCACTTATGTGCATTTTGCTGGGCTATTTTGCAGTTTGATGGGCTATTATGTGCAGTTTTCTGCACTTATGTGCAGTTTTTTGGGCTATTTGGCAGTTTTGTGGCCTGTGATGTGCAGTTTTATGAGGTCTTATATAGTTTTCTGCACTTTTGTGCAATTTTCTGGGCTATTTGGGAGTTTTATGGCCTGGTATGTGCAGTTTTCTGGGGTGTTATGCAGTTTTCTGCACTTACGTGCATTTTGTTGGGCTATTTTGCAGTTTGATGGGCTATTATGTGTAGTTTTCTGGGCTATTTGGCAGTTTTGTGGCCTGTGATGTGCAGTTTTCTGGGGTCTTATACAGTTTTCTGCACTTTTGTGTAATTTTCTGGGCTATTTGAGAGTTTTATGGCATGGTATGTGCAGTTTTCTGGGGTCTTATGCAGTTTTCTGCACTTTTGTGCAGTTTTTTGGGCTATTTTGCAGTTTTATGGGCTATTATGTGCAGTTTTGTGGGCTCTTATGCAGTTTTCTGCACTATTATGAAGTTTCTGGGCTATTTTACAGTTTTTTGAGGTATGATTCAGCTTACTGTGCTATGTGGCTATGATGAAAAAATTGAACATCAAATTTTATTTAATGAATTATGCTTGGCAACATAATGCATGACGGCCAATGAACCTCAATTTTTACTATGCTATATGGTCAGCATTAACTTATGACGGCCGACAATACCTGTTGGCAACATAAGGTTATAGCCAAGTCATGGATTGTGACGGAGAAAACATTTTTTGAGCCACGAGACTCCTCTTGTCTGTGTGTGTGTGTGTGTGAAGCCACAAATGAGTATAGCCTTTTTGGCATCATTTGGCTTTTGCTACATAGCCCAGAAAACTGCATATTTATGGCCTCATAAATTGTATCTTTATGAATACATGTATATAGCCCTAATTTGTAACTTGGCATCCTATTTACGACAGCAATGATGATATTTGCCATTTGTAAGTTGCCATCCTATTGAAAGGCAATGATGATCGAATGAAAGTTATGCTTTTATGGCAATGCACTAGCTTTTGGCGTGGCCAGTTCATGATGGCCAAGGGTTTAATCACCATTTGGCAACATGAGTTGTACCAACTTGTGCAATCTTGGCGTCGATCAATGAAAGATCTCGAGCCTAATATACATACATGAAAAATTAGTGGGCAATTTAAATAATTCAAATTATATCACTTCTTGTTTGTTTTGGTTTAGATTTCTGAATGGCAGGTCAATCTATCTACAGAGAATTTTCGAGTGAAAGACATACAATCGACACAAAGTGATGGTGGTTCAATATGCCCATTTCATGAAAAATTATTGTATCTTTTAATTTTCTTGTTAGGTTTTTTGGCTTGTTATTTTATTGGCATTTTGTTCGATCGAGGAGTAAACTTGTACTTGTATGTACTATGGAGATTGAACCGTTTATTGAAATCCAAAGTTTATTACTAATACAAAAATACATTATGAACTTTATTACAAAGATAAAGACCCTCTCTTCCATAAAGATAAATTTAGACATTCAGCTTAATTTTTAAAACTTCGGACAACTTCAATCTTCATTTTTCCCATTGTCTTGAGGTGTGAAGCAGTAGGACCATCGACTGTAATTTGGAAATCGCTTTCCATTCCAATTTACAAATTGTGGATGACCCTAAATTTTAAAAACGAAGAAGTTATATTTAAAAAAAGTTAGGGATATTATTCACGAAGTCAAGGAAGGGATGAATTCTTACCTACACAAAATTGTTCCAAAGTTGTTCATTTTTCACAATCAATTTTCTTTTCAATGTCATCCCATTCAAACCCTTCAATTTGACGCAACTTATTGACGTAGACAAAATCTCCCTTCAATTTCCAAAAATTCTTCCTCCACCTCGCTCCAACCCGGCATTCCATTGTGACTTAAAAAAATATAACTATAACACTTGTTTTTCTAATTTCAAAATTGCTTGTAATACCAAATGAGTTTCTTTTGTATTTATAGGAAGTTTTTTTTATCCACCATTCAACCACAAACCCACCATTCAATCACCTATCTACCACTCTACCAACCATTCACCCTAATCACTATCTACTCTCCATTCAACCAAAAATTAAAAAATAACCTACTCACCATTCAAATAACCAAAAAAAATAGTCTTTTGTTAATTTAACTAATTTTCAATTCTTAATTAATTTTTAAATTTTAAAACCCGATTTTTTCCATTTAATATGGTTTAAATATTTCTTTCTATTTATTATGTATTTTCTGTAATTTTAATGTATTTTTTTATGTATTTACTGTAATTATTAAGAAATTAAATCATCCTCTTTATTCAAATAATAAAATAAGGGCAATTACGTCATTTGACCTCTTATCCTATCAAATCCACCTTCCAAATCCCCCTTCTCAAAATACCATCCAAACACCTTACTAACAAATCCACCCTTCTTATGAGGTGGGGCCACCCTCATTACCAAATCCACCCTCATTATAAATCCACCTTCAAATCCGCCCTCATTACAAATCCACCCTGAACATCTCCGGCATCCAAACGGGGTGTAAGGGGGTGTTCCACTTATAATACATCACATAAAAACCAAGACAGATTATTCTCTCACAATACATCACATAAAAAGGTGTGAATACAAAAACCAAGACAATTTTGGCTATGTTTCGTCAGATAGTTTAGTTTAGTTTTGATGATGTCATAACGTGTAATGAGTAGAGAGAGATAGAGAGAGAAATGATGATGTCATCAAAACTAAAATTAAAACTAAACTGAGAAACGAAAACAGGTTTAAAACAAAACTCCATTAATAGAACAAAGCCTAAATATTGGTTACTCGGTAAAAGCATAACAATTGCCGATTAACTCAATTTAGTTGGTATTTTTAGTCGGGAATTGTGTATTTTCTTGTACTGTTGCAAGGGTAAGAACTTGTATTAGTATGGCCAACATTTCGTAGGGTATGGACGACAACTTGTATAATTAAGTAGAAGCAAATGAAGGGTTGGTTTGGGTGAATTGAAAAAATTAATTTTTTGGTTTTTTGGTTTTGTCTTTATTCAATAAAATTTTGTATTTGTTGGTTTTCTGTCGGTTTTTTGTGATTAATTGTCTTGTCTCGACGAGAGGAATTTAAAAAGTATAAAATTAGTAGCCAAACTTAAAGTTTTGTGAATAAAGACGAAAAATAATTCAAAAAACCGGTTTTTTGGATTATTTTTCGTCTTTATTCACAAAATTTTCATGGAGGCTAATTATTTTATACTTTTTAGATTCCTCTCGTCGAGACAAGCCAAGAAATTACAAAAAATCGATCGAAAACCAACAAATGCAAATTTTTTTTGAATAAAGACAAAATCAAAAAAATCAAAAAACTAATTTTTTCAATTTACCCAAACCACCCCGAAGACTGCAATCCACAAACCAAAAAAAGTCATTAATTAAAGGAGGGAGAGTTTTGTGACATACGTGCGTGAAAAGAACTTGCCATCTTGGTTTTGGAGTTGATTTTACGGGCGGTTTTGGAGTGGGATATGAGACTGTTTCAGGCTCGGATACCTGACTGGTTTTGGGGCTATGTTTCTGGGCAGTACTAGCTCATCCAACCACAAAAAAACTCAAAGAAACAACTTGAGAGCTAAGAAGTGAAAACCTCAAGGAAAGTATGTAGAGCTAAAGCTAACATTTTGAGTTGAAAGATATGAGAGACAGAGAGCTGAAAGTTAAAGTTAAGAAGGAGACAGATAAAGTTGGGAATGATTTTAGCTGGGTGAAATTTTGGGTGAGGAAAATAAGAACTAGAGGGAGACAAAAGAGAGCAAACTACTCCCTCCGTCCCAATTTTATAATCCCTTTTGTGAGTTTTTGCCACTTTTTAAAGTGTTAATAATCTACAATTTTATACTTTGTTTATAAAATTGGGACGGAGGGAGTAATGGTTTTGTATTTTGTAGAGAGAGGTTCCAACAGTAGAAAATTTTGAAATCTGAAAGCTTTTTCAGTTTTTTAAGGTTGGGCCCCACTTGGACTGTTGCTGCTGTAACTATTTCTCATAGTGGACACACAGATTAACTACACTCTAATTACTCTATTGGGGGCAAGAAAAAGAAAAGAAAAGTTAGCTAACTATCTAGTAGCCGACTAATTTGTGATGTTAACTACACCACTAGAGATGGCTATCTCCTCTTATAAACTTTTCATCAGTAAGTTTTTAGAATTTGTACACTGGTTTTTTGAGTTAGTTTCGTTTGTTGAGACAAAAAATGTTATTAAGGGTGTTCAAAATTCATTTTTTAGGACAACACAGCTTCAAATGGCTGTAGAGATTCTATTTGGGGATTATTTTTTTATTTTTTGAAAATGTCAAGTTCTCATTCACAGCCCAAAGGCAAAAAAATTGCATCACGTAATATAGGAATGAACCAAAACAATTAATATATGACATGAGCACGGCTACAAAGCACTACAAGCTAACAAACTCTAGATACATCTGCCGAGGCAGACCGACACTACGTACAAGAAAACACTTTTGGGAATTTCTTGCTTCTTTGAAGTAACATCTCACATTGGTTGTCTCTCAGTGAAGCCTTTAATAGAGCTTCCGAAACTGTTGAAACCATACAGGGAATTGAAAGAGAAAGATGAGCCAATGGAAATGGCTCAACCTATCACCTCTCTGCTTGGTGAATATATTGTACAAGTACCCTTGTGTTTGCTGCACAAATTATGAAGGTCTCATCAGTTATGATCTAAGAAATTCATTTTCTAGAGAATAATTTTTTACCAACTCTATGACGATAACTTCAATTAGATATCAGTAAGTATCTCATCAATGAAAACAATTTTCCAATTTTCAAACCTAAACATGACTGCCTTAATCACCCAATCTTTACGAAATGAACATTTCAGATCATTTTTTTCAGTCATTAATTTTGGGTGTGGAAAATGGTATTGGTGAATAAGTTACGTATAAATGTAGATCTTTTTCAGAGAAACTAAGGAAAAAAATTATCCCTTTGTTCATTAGAAAGTGTGATTATATTTCCCTGTCAGCACTGGCCCTGGGTTTTAGNCCAAGGTGCCCGGGCTTTAGGCCCACAAAAATTAACAAATTTTTAGGGTCGCCCCAATAGATAGTTGTTTTATTCATATATATACCCAAAAAAACAGCCAAGCCCCCCTTAATTTAAATTTAAAGGCCCAAAAACTTTTACCCAATGAAATAGGCCAAAATCTCAATGGCAGACTTGTAGTTTTGTAATCAATAAGGCCCCTTTTTTCATTTTGAAAGGACATCCCAATTCCCAACCATTATACACGTACAACACCCCTTTCTTTTTCTTTTTTTCCCATTTGAATTGGAAATATGGAGACTTCTCGAGAGCGACGAGAAGATGAAGAAGAAGTTCGCGTCAGATTCAGTCAAGAAGAAAAATAGAGTGTGGCATATTGAAATTAATCAAGGCTCAATTAGTGTTAAATGCTATTCCTTCTCACAAATCTCAACCTAATTTCAGGTATTGATTCTATTTTTTAGGGTTTTGAAATTAATTGTTTTGTTTATGAGGTTTAGAAGGATTGTTTAATTTAACTTGGGCTTGATGACTGACTAAGTATATTTGTTTATGCTATTGGTAGGACCTTAGGGGAATCAATTGAAAATTTTAATCGCTTTTGAAATATTGATATAGTCGGTTATTATATGCCAATGTTTCTTATTTAGGTGCAATATTATTGTCAAAGGGTGCCATTTTTTTACACATAAGGTGCACAATTTATTAATACAAGGAGCAAATATTGCTTTTCTAATACAAAAAGTGGGATTGAGAAAGAACATTGGCAACCCAATAGTCCTTGTCCGGTGCAATATTATTGCCAAATAGTGTCATTTTGTTTCACATAAGGTGCATAATTTACTTTCAAGGTAAGTGCAATTCTTTTATTGCAAGGTGCAATGGTTTTTATTTAGAGTGCAAGGTTGTTGCATACACGGTGCAATTTTGAGATTGTCTGTTCAAAACGATTTGATTTGATCTCACACTGGCAAGACAAGTTAAACTAACGCGAGTGCAATTCTTTTATTGGAAAGTGCAAAGGTTTTTCATTCACAGTGCAATGTTGTTACATGCACGGTGCAACTTTGGGCAACTAATATTTCCAGGAACAATGGAAAGGAGGTGTGTGTGTTAAGCTTAAAAAATGAGAAGGGTATTTAGGACCTGTAATTTGTTGGTACCATGTGGAATTATTTTTTTCCTTGTCATGTATTCGGTCATTTTGAAAAACCTTACCATGTAATTGGTATTATTAGTTTTAAAAACCATTTATTGGTCATTTTCCCAATTATTTAATGCACTTGACTCTACATGATCCATGTAGTATACATATGTTTTGGATAGTTACAAATACATTTGTATCCGAACATTTATTTATATTAAAATTATTTCTAATATACCTTAGGTGCTTCTAAATTAGTGTCTCAGAATTTTTAAGTGGCCAACATAGAAGCTCTTAGAAATTTATATTAAGAGTCATGCTTTTATGTAATGGATTAATATTTAATTGATAAATTTTATTTACCTCCCTTGAGGTTTCTGACAAGTACACTAACCTCCCCTCTATTTTATGAAATTCCACTGCTCTCTTTTACTTTTCAAAGTAATTGTCACTTACCCCCTCTGCCGTTACTTTACGCCTAACAGTGTTGATTTTGTTGGTTAAATGACGTCAATACCCTTAAATTTGAACTTAACTATTTTTTTTTGATATTATATTGTATAAAATTTTCAAAAGGAGTGAAAAAAATAAATAAATTATATACTTTTTCTTAGAACTTTCTTTTGTTTGACACAAAATTATTATTATTATTTATACTTTAGTTCCATAAGATATATTTTCATATTTTGATAATAAAAACAAGAGCATCAATAATCACCTAAACCTATTGTTTGCATTGATGGTTTTATTTTATTTTATTTTACCTTTTTTTTTAGATTTCTTTATCTTTCTCTAAATTTAAAGCTTTAGACTAGACTCCTTTTTCTTCTCTTTTTTTTTCTTTACGCTTTTACCTAACCACGTTCTCTCTTTCTTTCTTTCTTTCTTTTTTTTTTTTTATTTTACATTAGAGGTACTAATGGTCTAAAATAATATTTACATACTTAAGTAGGGTGTTATAGAGTCACTTTATTACTTTTAGCAAAGTTATACTCCTTCGTCCCAAATATGCACACCCATTTAAGAGAACCAATAATTTTGCACCCAAAATATAAATTATTAGCATGTAATTTTTTGGAATTTTCGTTACACCAATTGAAGGATCCCATTGAGAAAAAAATAGTATTTTTTTTAAAAAAACTTATAAATACATTATTTTTTGCGTGCATAAAGCAAGTTTCTCTCAAATAACGGATAGTTGTCCCATAATAATAAGTATATTCTTTTTTTGTGTGCATAATACAAGAGTCTCACAAATAATGGATAGTTGTATCTTAATGATGATGATGACAATAATAATAATAATAATAATAATAATAATAATAATAATAATAATAATAATAATAATAATAATGAATTGGTGAGTTATTTTTGGTGACAAAATTTGACTCTCTTTTTTCTCAATGGAATCTTTGAATTTGTGTCAAAAAAATTATCCAAAAAATTTCATGCTAATAGTTTTATTTTTTTATTTTAGGTGTGAAATGCTTGTTTCTCCTTAAAGGAAAAGAAACCTAAAAAAGTAAAATAATAATAATAATAATAATAATAATAATAATAATAATAATAATAATAATAATAATAATAATAATAATAATAATAAACCATCAATGCAAGCCGTGGGCTTAGGTGATTATTGAAAATATATCTTATTGGAACTCAAAAAATTAAAAAGAATAATACTTTTGAGTCAAATAAAAGAAAGTTCTAATAAAAAAGTTACTTTTTTACGCCTTTCAAAATTTTATGCAATATAATCTCAAACAAGAAAAAAATAAATAAAGTCAAGTTCAAATTTAAAGGCATTAACGTCATTTCACCAAGCGACATTAACACGTTAGGCATAAAGTAATGGCATGGGAGATAAGTGACAATTAATTTGAAAAGCATGAGAGGGCAGTGGAATTTCAGAAAATAGAAGGGAGGTCAGTGTATTTTTTAGAAACCTCAAGGGAGGTAAGTGAAATTTTCCCTTTCTAGTTTTGTTTTGTTGCACAAGTAAAAAGAAAATTGTGTAAATGCAAATAGATATGAGGTGTATGGATCCTCTCTAGTCGTACGGAAGACTGGAGCAACCAATTGTGATCTAAGCCGTCCATTATATTTCATTCTATGGTTTGAATTTATTTATACACTTTGACTGGTCAAAGTGCAAAGTAAACTCAAACCATTGAATTCATCAACGAACAACTCAAATTATGTTGTTCCTGCAGTATAAAGCATGTACTAGAGAGGATCCGGATCCGAAGCATATTTGATCAAATTTTGAACACGGTAATCACTCCCAATTACATTCGAGTCATGGGAAAATGACATTCTTGAAATAATGAGAGAGAAGTATAGTTTTGTATAGAAAAACAACACTTGCTCTTTGTATTGACAAATTGTGCACCTTACGTGAAACAAAATGGCACCTTTGGACAATAATATTGCACCATAATAAGAACCATTGAGTTGCCAATGTTCTTTCTCAATTCCACTTTTTGTATTAGGAAAACAACATTTGCTAATTCTATTAACAAATTGTGGACCTTACATGTAAAAAAATAGCACCCTTTGACAATAATATTGCAACTGAATAAGGACCACTGGGTTGTCAATATTTTGTCTCAATCCCACGTTTTGTATAGGAAAACAACACTTACTCATTGTATTAACAAATTGTGCACCTTACGTGAAACAAAATGACACTTTTTGACAATACTATTGAACTGGAATAAGGACCATTGGGTTGTCAATGTTCTTTCTCAATTCCACTTTTTGTATCAAGAAAACAACATTTGCTCCTTATATTAACAAATTGTGCACCTTACATTTAAAAAATGACACCCTTTGACAATAATATAACACCTGAACTAGACACTTGAAACTTGTTACACCTGACCAATTTGACAGAGAGACCACATGAAGATCTTGGGACAATGGTTTCTTTGGTGAAGTCCCCAAGGAAGTTATGTTTTAAGTCCCACTCTTCTCACAAGCATTTCATCAAACTCATGGGGTGGAGAACCACTAATCTGTGTTAATTGCTATGACTCCCAATAAAATGAGCAGTTTGTATCAACACCAACAAAGCATATCCTACCATGAATCATCGAATTCCAAATCGTACCCCAAGTTATTGCCTTGAATCACATTATTTTGAACAAAAAATCACAAATTATTTATGAGCAATTTGTTTATGCAAAGTATACATAAACATGGAATCAATATCATATCATCTATTTATACCAATAACCAATGTCACTTGGTAATTTATCAAACATTTGGTGAGTTTTTTGTCCCAACAATTATGTTTCTAAGCATGACCCCAATAAAAGCACAAATTGAAAATTTCAGTTGGTATTTATGTAGAAGGGTCAAAGAAGAGAATGTCCTCACTCCATTAAAGGAAATTTAATCAGTCACTAATAGTGTACATTAAACAACAGATGGGACAAAAACCCAGTGACCAAAAATTGATTGGACCCTCACCGAACATCTCAGAAGTCGGTTTGGAAGGGGTTGAATAAGTTGGCATCGGCATTGGTGAGCTTGTTATCGGAGCCGACTGAACCCTCCTTGAACATCTCGAGTGCTTCGACGTCGTCAACGTCCATAGCCATGTTCGAATTCAAATCTTCTAGGTCTGCAAACAAGTCTACTGGCGACGGCTTCATCTCTCTCTCTCTCTCTCTCTCTCTCTCTCTCTCTCTCTCTGTCTGTGTGTGTGCTTGTCTGATTCTTGTTCTCTAGTAGAGACTTTGGTAGAGAAAGAGATGGATTTGAGAAGTTGGTCATGGAGAGGAAGAGGATGACAATGAAAGATGGAAGATGGAGTTGGGGGTATTTTGGGCAATGCTAGAGAAACTTACCATGCTTTGGTCATTTGGCAAATCATGCCCATGTTTTTGGCATAATTTATCCCAACCATCATGTTTTGGTCAATTTCCCTAAATAATTCCATATGCGTTCACGTCTCAATATGTGTCAATAAGGCCTTGTTTGGATGGAGTAAATTTTTTGGAGGGGGTATAAAGCTTGATATGACATATTTAGCATGGTTTGGGTAACAAAAAATGTAGGGTGATAAATTTTCGCCCTTAGAAAAAATCCGGCTTAGAGGGATAGAGAGGTATTCTTTTCAAGAACCTCTCTCCCTTGTCCAAAAGTTATTCCCAGGTATTAGCTTAGAATAATATCCCCTCTCCATTTTTTTTAATACCCCTTCCAAATCAACAGAGTAGTTTTTTATTCCTCCTCCATAAATATCATATTAATGTCGGTCAACTCTCCAAAAATAATATCCTCTCTTATCTTATCTCCTATCAATAACTTATCCCATCAATCGTCCCCTTAGTATTGCTCAAAATCTATTACTACTAAAATTACATCAAAACAATCGGACAAATTTTTGAGGGGTTGTTTTTGAATAAATTTTATTAAGATTTGATAAAATTAAACTCTTAATTTTATCCATTGATAAAAAATTTTGATAAAATTTTAGATTTTTGCTATTGGAGAACAACCCCTAGACCAAATCTCCAAGATTCACAATATATGGGTACCCGGATCCAAATGTTTCTCACCCGACGTGACGATTGACGTGGCAAGATTTAACGGGTCCATTGACGTAACCACCGAACGTTGCGAGACACACGAGCGTCGCTATAAAACGGACGGAAACTCAATTACCAGTTCATAGAGATCCCCTGTTCCTCCGAGATCTCGCTCTCCTCTCTCCGATTTTGATCTCAGGTATGTTAGATCTAGCTCTTATTTATCTCATGCATCTCATCTAGTGTTTGGAATTGGCCCCTGTGTGTTGAGATTCAATAAAATAACCTAACTGTTGTTAATCATGGTTTTTCTTGAATTGTGTGAAATTGTTTGTGCATTTTGTGGATCTGTATATGGAACTACATACACGGGCGTTGGTTGTGTGTTTTGATTTGACTTGATTTGATCTACAGGTGCTTCGATACAGCTCGTTTTGTTGCTGTTTCATCAGTGAACGTCCACTTCACTCCAATTGGTTCAAAATGGTAATCTTATGGAAATAGTGTATATTCGTTGATCTGGGAAATTGAAATACAATGAGGGTTGACGTTACTTTTCTTGTTGTTAAAGTCTAATTATCGTAGGATAAAAAACGGGTCAAATCATAATTTCAGTCTCTATGACATATTTGCATTTTTTTAATTTTGATAAGTTTTCTGGACTAATTCATCGTATATGTTTGAAATGCAGGTTGTGCTTGCTGCTTCTATTATAAGTAAATCTGGCAAAGGTGAATTTCTCTGATTTCTGTTATCCTAATTGCAATAATTTACAGTCATGGGTTTTATGTTTTATTCCCGGTTATCTTATTCCTTTGTGCAAAATGACCGATGCCATCTGGTTTATTACTGTGTTATTCTAGTTACATTGGTCCAATTGTGAGATTGGATATTCCTTAACCTGATTATCATGTTCTAAGAAGCACAGACGCTCCAACCAGCCTAACATATCTGTGTGCAACCGATATCAGACATGGAGGTGATACACACCTAATATGCGTCTAATTTTTGTTAGATATTGCTTAGTGGGACACTTTGTGTACGCTTTAGTGCCAGTGTCCCATGTTTGACATTATATTTCCAGAGGCTAATCCACATTCAAGGGGTCATATTGTTTCAATTTTATCTTGTTTACTGTTTACATTGGTCACTATGGTCTCGGTAGACAGATTTAAATAGAAAAGGCTCCATTTCTTAAGAGTTACGCTCCCACTCACAGTTGGGAGAGGTATTTGGTAAGATCACCTTCACCCTCCCCTACTTTATTTAGTTGAAAGGATGATTCATGTGAGTCGTGACTCATACCCATACCACATGGTCGCTGTGGATAGCACTTTTCATCTCATCAGGTCACCTACAAGATACTGTCTTTGTGATTGGTTTGATGCTACCTATTATCAGTGCCTATTGAAAGTATGTGTGATACTTAGTCCATTCTTCTTTCTTTTTCCCTCAGGAATGACTACTTTTTTATTGTTCTGCTTCTTATTTCGAAGCTCTTAAATCCCTTGAATTGGATATGATTAACCCTTATTCTACAATTGATTCTTGGAAATGTAGCACATTGCTACCTCTTTGATTGATCAATCCTACTATTTGAAAAACACCTAACTAGCTACTAGTTTTGTTTCATGGGGCAGTTCATGTTACGGGAACAGGCCACATATATTTTCTTTCCATTTTACCGGAACTAGCTACTAGTTTTGTTTCATGCGGCAGTTCATCTTACTGGAACAGGCCATATGTCTTTTCTCCACGTTTATTTAAGCCCTACCAAGCATCTGTTTTGCACATTGTTACTGGCTGTTAGTACTTCAAAGTTCTGCTTAATTTTGCTTACTCTTGCTAAAACTAAATATAATCAGCCTCTAGAACATATTTTAGCATTACCCAATGTAAAGAAAGGGTATACCATCATACTCTATTGTTTGTCTAGTTTCCTCTTGATCTCAGTCCTGGACTCATCCTTTTGCTGTGGTTTGTTTGACATCTTTTAACATGCTTTGTTTCTTTTTCTTTTTTCTTTTTAACTGGTTCTTCACACTCCATATCAGTTTGACACAAAGCTAAGTTTCGTTTGATTGATACCTTACATCTCCTTTCATAGAAGTTTTAGCGCATGCACCTCTTTTTTTTCTTTTTATGGAGGGTGTCATCCAGAACTCGGGAAATTAGAATGGCAGAGAACTTTTTTGCCAAACTTGACATCTGTTGGATGCTTTATTGGGGCCATATGTCTTATATCTTCTGCTTTTCTGTTTTGAATATTGGGGTGCGGCTCTTAATGGTCTCATAATACATTTTCTGCAGCTCTTGTTTCAAGACAGTTTGTGGACATGTCTCGTATCAGGATTGAGGGGCTTCTTGCAGCTTTCCCCAAGTTGGTTGGAACAGGAAAACAACATACATATGTCGAGACTGAAAATGTGCGCTATGTTTACCAGCCAATAGAGGCGTTGTATTTACTTCTAGTTACAAACAAACAAAGTAACATTCTTGAAGACTTGGAGACACTGAGGCTTCTTTCCAAACTGGTATACTTTCTAACCTTGTGTAGCTTTTTTTCGTATAATGACTGTTTTCTGGATACATGTGCCAATCTTTCTATATTAGTTGAGGTACATTTTTTTAAAACAAGTTACACCTTGCTTGCTTCCGTTTAAATAAAAATGGTAACCTCATGGCGCCGTTACTGCCTTCTGTGCACCAAGTTTTTACTGTGGTGTTATACCAATGTCAATTGGGTTGACTCCTTCACCATGCACAGGTCCCTGAATATTCTGTTTCTCTGGATGAAGAGGGCATTTGCAAGACAGCATTTGAGCTGATTTTTGCATTTGATGAAGTCATTTCCCTAGGGCACAAGGACAATGTCACTGTGGCACAGGTTAAACAGTACTGCGAGATGGAGAGTCACGAGGAGAGATTGCATAAGTTGGTCATGCAGAGCAAAATCAACGAGACCAAGGATGTCATGAAGCGCAAAGCTAGTGAGATTGACAAAAGCAAGGTACTTGCTCGGTGCACATGAAGTATTCTGCAGTGCCTCTCCTCTTATCATTTGTCTGCTCCATTTTTGGGAGTTATGTTCTAATGAAATTTTGACTTTCTGCTTTTTGCAGATCGAAAAGAATAGAGGCGAAAAAGGAGGGTACATGTCTATGCAGTCCATGGGTTCTGGTAGAATGGATAGTGGTTTTGGTAGCGAAATGAGCATATCTAGCAGTGGAAGTGGCTTTGGAAGTGGTTCTGGGTTTGGATTAAGCACTGATATGGAATCCTCTTTCAGCAAGTCGTCTAAAGGTTTGTCCTGTTCATCTTGGTTAATCCAGAAACGTGCTACTGATTTGAGTGTCGGATGGAGTATGAAATATAGGAAATAAACTGCCTATGTGAGTTATATTTCTTCTTTGTTGAGTTTACAATTATATTTATCGTAATTCAATACATGGACTGGAATCAGTTTGTTAGATGATAGTCTATCTCCTGATGTAGATTTGTTTGAGGCTCTGTCGCTACTCCTTTCCATTTTTTTTGTTTCCCCTCCAAAAATAATTAAATCACGAATTCCTATGTACTACTGTATAAGATGGAAGGTTGAGCAATTGTTTGTTAATTACGCAAGTGGTGTTGTAATTGCTAAATCTACGAGCATTTTCTGCTGTACCACTTGTGGGACTCACCATGTCTGAGAGGCGAGAGCGAATTTGGGTACAGCAGGCTGTGGTTTTAGCAATATCCTTTCATCCCGGCAAACTGTGTTTGACTGTGTGACTGCACGCTCTTTCCCTAGAGACATAAATTGAGGCCTTTGGTGAGTCCATCTGGTCTACAAAACAAATAATAGAATAATGAGATGCTGTTTCTTGTCCAAATTAGCAGTGATAGGTATATCTTAGTGATGCTGCATTTGACATTACCTTTGTATGCCTATCCAAACAATGACTAAAGGAAGAGTGGATGCAATGTAATTTCTTTTGTCCTTGTATGAAGATTTTGATACCCAATTTATGATAAAAAAATTAACTTGTTAACACACTTTACCCGCATGATGAGACCATATTCAAGCAAAGAATTATAAAACCCATTAAAATGTGAGGAGATCTTACAGCTTCCTATATCTCTTAGGTTGTACTAAGTGCTAACAAGTAAACAAATTGCATGTGGCATTTGCAGCATTTGGACTTGTCCATCTAGAGTTTATTTGAATACTGTATGCTTGATAACGGTTTATGCACTAAACTTCTGAGACATAGTTGCCTCTAGTCTTGCAAATTTTGTTGTGCCCTTTTTTCTGTAGTGTGTCGGTTGCCCCTTAATTAACCCAAGGTAGTTCCTTTTGGCTTGTGGCACAGATGATATCAACTATGAATGTATTTTGACTGTTTTCAGTTGCATCATTAGGTCGTGCACCATCATCTGCCGCTGCCCCTCCAAAAGGTCTTGGTATGCAGCTTGGTAAAACACAGAGGGCAAACCAGTTTTTGGAATCTTTGAAAGCTGAAGGTGAAGTTATTCTTGAGGATGTGCGCCCAATTTCTGGCCCATCCAGATCAGCTGCTCCACCACCCACAGATCCCATCACATTGTCCGTTGAAGAGAAACTCAATGTTACCCTAAAGCGAGATGGTGGTGTCAGTAATTTTGATGTTCAGGGAACCTTGGCTCTTCAAATTCTTAACCAAGAAGATGGCCTCATCCAAGTCCAGGTTCTCTCTCTCTCTCTCTCTCTCTCTCTCTCTCTCTCTCTCTCTCTCTGTTTGTGCACGTGCGTGCACATGCCGGCGGGCAGGCGCGCATGCTTGTGCCTTGCATCTGTCCCTGTGCTCGCTGGTGTTTGTGAGCAGATGTAAGTTCCTATCTGTGCGTGCACAAATTAGTAGGCAAGTCCGTGTCTGCGCATGCACTGTTAGTTGCTTCTATTTTGTGTGAAACATAGAGCTTGATGATTCTAAATGTGATCTTAGTGGGTTTTTAGCAAACAATTGTATTCAATTCGCGAACAGAATTTTTAAGCTTATTGTTCTCATGGAGCTTGGCCTGCTGCATGTAAATGGCATTATGAGTTTTTATGTTGACCTGCTGGTGCAGGGAAAAAATCATTACAAGTGTGTGAGAGAATGTGATATTTAAAGTTCAATGCATTTCGATGACATTAATTTGCATTTTTCATCCAAAGGGAGCATCACCCTTGCTGAAAATAATTGACTCAGTAAAAGCATTGACTTCACTCTTCTGGGACTAGCAGTCAAGCTGCTCAAAGATCTTCTGATTTCTCCACTAGCTGAGAATTGTTTGATGGAATGCAAACTTTCTCATTAAGCTTTCCTCAAAAGGAGTTGTTGAAAGAGAGATTATTTGGCAGCTAAATGATTAGATTGTTGTATGCATGCATGTAGGGTGAGTCTGGAAATTCTATGGCTTAAAGTGGCCCCTAAAGTTCGTAAGGTGGATGGCCTTCTACTGTGGATTTTAAATGTATATATACCTTGAACTCAGCCATTTGGGAAAATAGCCACTTGAACTCAACCATCTCTTTAAGATGGCCAGCTGGCCACCCAATTCATGAATGGTTATTTATGGTGCTGAATTTTTTGCATGTGGTGTTAATGTGGTTAACTGGGAAGGAATGGGCCCATACAAATCCAAGTAGAGTTTGGAACAGGCTTATAGATTCCCTGTACTTAAAATTGTATTGTTGCCTTCATTTTATTGGTATCATTAAAGATCAATTTTTTTGTACCTGTGAGAACTTTTTGGTCATCTCATATGTGGACTTTGTAAATATACATTCTGATTCGTTATTTGATGACATGCTTATAATACTGTGCTTTACATTCAGGTTGAGACGGGTGGTAATCCAGGCATCCTCTTCAAGACTCATCCTAATATCAATAAAGAGTTATTCTCTAATGAAAATATCTTAGGCCTCAAAGATCCTAACAGGCCATTTCCCACTGGTCAAGCTGGGGATGGTGTTGGCCTCTTGAAGTGGAGAATGCAAAGTGTGGATGAATCGGTTGTGCCATTGACGAGTGGGTTTTCATTTCATGCTATCTATCTTTCTCGTGTGTAAGTTTCTGTTAAATCTTTTACAGCCTTTTTATTTACTGAATTCTCCTTTTTGTCTCAGTCAACTGCTGGCCCTCTGTTTCTGGAAACGAGACTTACGTCAGTATTGAGTACGAAGCTTCGAAAATGTTTGATTTACAGAATGTTGTGATTTCTGTACCTCTTCCGGCTCTTAGAGAGGCACCAAATGTAAAGCAGATTGATGGTGAATGGAGGTAATTTCTGACTTGTAATTTCTGTTTCTATATCTCTGAAAGGAGGACTGAGCAATTTATGAATGACTCTTTAATTACTTAGTAGAAACTGCTGATATAGATTACATTGATATGGTTAAGAGCTATAGCATGCAAAACAAAATTGAACATTCGTACTTTGATGATAAGAAGATCTTTGCGATGGTAAGCCCATAATTGTCTTAAGCGATGGACATTTCAGATTGTTTGGCTCTGTTCGGCAAATAAACATAGATTTAACCTGGAAACTATTGTCCGACGGCTTAAGGTTGCTGGTGCAGGAAAATAGTTTCTATAGATTAGCAGTTTCAGCTATGCTGCTCAGGATGCCTTTTTAAGGAACTATGTAAACCTTGTCTATTGTAATTGATTAAAAGTATAGCTCAATGGTTTTGAACTTATTAGCTTGATTAACATCAGTCCTCGGCTCCTCCTCGCATATCAGCATGAACACCTCCTTTCGTGATTTCACTTTTAGCCAACTTTCTTAAATGCTAGTTTCGTTTGACTTGCACACTGAACAAACTGATTTGGGTTCCATTCTCTCCTTTCCCATTCTTTTATTCCATTGCTCTTTTTTGTGGATCTGATTTTAATAAATCTGTATGTTTTTCTGACAGATACGACTCCAGAAATTCTGTTTTGGAGTGGTCCATACTTCTCATTGATAACTCAAACCGCAGGTCAGCAGAAGCTGAACATTTTTTAAAATATTTGGAACTCCAGTTTTTTCTATGCAAACTGCATTTGCAGGGATGTTTATTTTCTAACTTTGTAAGGGCAAACTTTGCAGTGGATCCATGGAATTTGTTGTCCCTCCTTCAGATTCATCAGTATTTTTCCCAATTTCAGTGCGTTTTACTGCTGCAAGTACATTTAGCGAACTAAAGGTTTGCCTCTCTTTTCTCTATTTATGGTGGTTTTATGCAATTTTCTCAACCATGATAGCGGTTTTGGGGTTGTGAAATTGCCTTTGCTTGACATTTGCACACGATGCATCTGAATGAAATTGGGATTGATTCAGAATTCGGGGAAATATCTGTTCTGATTTTACAGCATAAAGTGATTATTGAGTTCTCTTCAGTTGCGTGTTTTGAACAGTTCTTAATTTTCTTTGACTGGATTTCCCCCAGATAGCTGATAGCCCCTAACCCCACACCCCCAACAAACTCCACAATCAGCATTTTTGTTGTGTTTCAATGGTAAATATGGATGGATGTGTTGTTGAACCTAGGTCAAACTTGTTAGCTTGGTCAAGGGTTTAGTTTGTATACGGGTGTTAAGTATTCATGGGAGGGTCTGTTGATTCTTTCAGTTTTTGGGTCTTTTCTCTAGCTTTTTTATTAGGGGAGAGAGGTAAGGCTTTTACGTCCCCCTCACATGCGTACCCTATTCTTTTCTTGATTTAGAAAAAAATTCTATTTGAAAGTAGAGCTTGTTACATGGAGTATTTGATTTTACATGTAGTGATACAACAGATCCATGGCATGCATAAAGAAGGCGATATTTACTATTTAGCCATACTTTTTGCCATCTATACTGTTATTATTGTTTCGGAGGATATTTTGAGTTCTTGAAGAACATTTAGATGGGGTTTTCTTTCCTGGGTTCCACTTTGTCTGCATTGCATTTTGTTCCGAGTTTGAGGAACTTTATGCGTTTTCCATCGCAAATCTTTTGCAGGTCATCACTATCTTGCCCCTGAAAGGTGGACCATCTCCCAAGTTTGCACAGAGGACGATCCTATCCACGGAGAACTACCAAGTGGCGTGACTTATGCCTCAAATGATACTTTTTCGCACATACCTTGTTAGAAGACAGCTATTGCCTCGTCTGTTGCTCAAATTTTGGGATGAATTGATACCGGATATGTTCATTTGCTCGGTTCTCCTGGAACTTATTTTTTATTTCTGCCACAAAACTGGGTCTCTAGAATACAGACTAATATAGAGCTTGGTTGGAGAGCTTTGCGTCTCCATTTCGGAGTAACAATATGTGATTGGAGCTTCTCTTGTAGCTGAAATTTGTGTTGTTTTGGGCACTATTTGTTATTATCTAAACTTCATGACTGTTGTATCTGAAATCATCTACAAGAAATTTTTGGCATTTCTGTCTTGGAATTGGTGTTTTTGATGTAAGACTCGTCTTTGATTGGGATCTTTTTTTCCCGTTGGTAATGAAGAGTGTCATGATGAACCGGACTAATCTCTCTAATCCTTTCCAAATCCCACAGTGATTTCTATGTGTTTGCTTGACATGAGGTTGCCCCGAGGACAAATGGCTACTGAATGTAATTCCTGCGACTTTGATGGTAAGCCTTGCTCAGACAAGTCAATTAACCACGACAATGTCTTTGGGTTTTGATTGGGGTTTTGGTTTTATAGAGACAAGGGAAAAGAAAATGAAAAGCGTTTTCTTAATTCTTTCTCAAAATCTATTTTCTCCTTTTTCCTGAGAATATTCTTTATTTGTTTTTCATCTGCGAATGCCTATATATATTGAAGATCCAAACACAAGTTAGAATCCTGGTTTTTAATTTTTTTTTTGAATCTATCTGCAGTTGGATTCCACAAGGAAACTCCGTTTTAAAAAAAAAAAAAAAAACCCTCTATTATTTGATGCAAAGCATTGTAGTATTATACTCCAGTTCGTTTTAGAGATTCGTGCAATTTCTAAATTTTTTATATCTTTTAATTTATAATTATTTTTATTATTTTAGAAACTTTGACTAACAGAGTATAGATCCATATTCAAAAATATAAACAATTGAGAAAGTTAACACAAACTCTAAAAAAGACTAATAACAAACACGAGTAAACTATACAACTAGTACTAGACATTGTATAATTAAGGGAAATTTTCGCCAGTTAGAACTTGAATGCAAAAATACCGAAAGTTTTGTGAGAAGGCTTTAGAATGAATGTATTTGGATCATTGACTAAATTTCCCCCCATTTTAAACCACTCACAGCAGTAAATGCATGTGGGACTCGTCTCTATCGAAGAAAGAAAATATATTATGATTGGGGGATCCGACTCCTCTGGATGATTTATGGGAATTGGAGATTTATACTATATATTTTATGAAAAATAGATTTTGTGGCTGTAAAAGAACCATATCACTTGGTAAATTAAGAATGAATTTGCGAGCGGTGGCTAGCTCATGCGGCAGAGATACCCCCACATCGCATCTCGGGATCGAGTTAGATTAGAAATGACGATTGACCAAAAAAAAAAAAAAATTAGGATGAATTTCAACAACCCCCCTCCTATGTTTGGTTATGACGCATGAGTACCTCGATGAACATACTAGAAATTACAGTCCTCTCCCTGAAGTTTATATCCGTGTGACGAAGTGTTACGTAAGACAGATTATACTTATCTCCAAGGATGGAGCTAATAGGAGACAAGTGGCGGGGTTGCCACCGTAACGATTTTCAAAAACTGTAATTATTATATAAGAATAAAATATTTATCTCCAAATTATACATGCAATGCTAATAGATTTTTTTTTCATTATTTTTTTAAATATAGAAAGTCCTTGATGATTCATAAGATAGTCCAAAGCTAAATTTGATAGGGCAAGTGAAATATTATGAAACATGAGGTCTAAATTAAAATAACCAAATAAACTGCAAACTTTGTCTTTAATTAATGCAAAACTTTATTTGTATTTAGATGTTAGATCAATACAAAATTAAAGAAACTTAACAAAAAACCAAAGAGAGGAAAACAGCGCCCGTGTCATGACGTCCATGAGCTATAATACTTGCATATGACAAACATTATTTATTACTTGCTTTAGTATGTTATGTTGATTTTTATCTAAAGTCGACAACTATTCATATCATAGACCCTCTTTTCATTTGCTTTGGTATACATGGTCATTACCATTGAGGCAAAATCCTGACTCCATCCCTGCTATGTCACTATGATTTACTGCCTTTGTTCCAAAATGATTGTCCGGTCCTCAAAATGAGAACTTAAAATAATGCATTTTTGTCAAGACCCTTAACTTTGTTACTCGACAAGGTCTACTAGGGGCCGTAATGTATTTCGTGAACATGGAGCGGGGAATCTATGTTATTACAACCAAACTTCAGGGGATGAGAATGAAATTTACCCAATTCGGTGTGTTCTCCAACAAATTTTTGGGACATAAAATCTCACATTTTATTACACTACAATCTAAACACATAAAATGTAAAAGTGATTTTATGAGATTTTCATAAAATCCTCCTAAAATCTATAAGAAAAATACTACATTTTATTAATTGGGAAAACAACTCTATTTTATCACCACTCCATAAAATGTTCATTTTATGAGATTTTCATTGCCTGTTGAAATTTTGTTTTAATGATGTCACTGCCACATGCTCAAAACGAATCTTGACTAATACCATGGTATAGTGTCTCTATAACTACATATAGAAGGTTGCAAAATTTTAATTTTGGATATTATCGCCGACATCCGGACTACTACTACAATAAAAAAAAATTAACTAAGTAAATAACTCCCAAGACAAAAAATTCCAAACCATGAGCTGTTTGATAAAACTGAAAGCTAAAAATTAAGTACTGAAAACTGAATGTTGAATTTATTCAGCTAATAAGCTGTTTGATATGTACTGAAACTTGAACACTGAATAAATAAGTTGTTTGATCTGTATAAGGAACTGAAGTATTAAATTCACTAATTTTCTTAATTTGTCTTTCATATATTCATACTGAAATGCATAAATGAAAAAAAAAGTACATTTATGAAAATAATAAAAATATGTAGAATATTGGCAAAATAGTGGTACAGCGGTGTTGATGTTAAATTCACTAATTATCTTACTTTGTCTTTCATTTCATATATTCATACTGAACTACAAAAATGAAATTAATAAATGACAACAAGTACATTTATCAAAAATAATAAAAATATACAAAATATTGACAAGATGGTGGTATAGAGGCGGTGATGGTTGTGATTGTGGGGTGGTGGCCTCTTGGTGGTGGGAGAGTGATGATGGGAGTAGTGATGGTGTCATGGTTGTGTAGTGGCAGCAGTGGTGGGGATGGTGGTGTCGGTGGTTTGTGGTATTAGTGATGGGAGTGACAAAGTGGTGGTGGTGGTCGCATGGTGGCGATAGTGGTGGTGGTGGGGTGACGACAATAATGGTGGTGGCGGCAATGGGGGTGGTGTGAGTGGTGGTGGTGGTGGGGTGGGGGCAATAGTGGCGATGGCGGCGGAGTGGTGGTGGTGGTGTAGTGGTGGAGTGATGGTTATGGTGTTGTCAGTGGTGGTTGTGGTAGTAATCAGGGACGGAGCCAGGATTTTACCTTTGTGGTGGCGAAAATATGTACTGAAAAAATAAAAAGACAAATTGTATTACAAATATTCATCCACTCTATGAAAAACTATAATAACATAAAAATCTAGTGGTGGCGAGTCTATATAATTTGGGGATAAAAATCTATTTTCTATGTAATAATTGCATTTTTTGAAAACCTTGTAGTGGTGGTCGCCACCACTTGTCCCCCATTGGCTCCATCCTTGGTAGTAATGGTGGGAGTGGTGAAATGGTAGAGTGGTGGGGCGGCGGCGTCAATGGTAGTGGGAGTGGCGAAGTGGCGATTATGATGGTGTGAGTGGTGGTGGTGTGAGTGGCAGAGTGGTGGTGGTGGTGGTGTAGTGGCGACAATCGTGGTAGGAGTGGCAGAGTGGTGGTAATGGTCTGGTGGAGGAAAAAAATAGTTAAATGAAACTACGACAGAAATTCAGTAAAAAGTAAGTAGCTCGAAGCTACTTAATTTTTGTCAACATTTTACCTTATATTTTAAGAGCCATTTAATTTTTTAAGCAATGTAAAATATGGTTATCAAACATACTTAATTACTTATTACTTAATTCATTTAGTTTTAAGTGCTGAATATGGGTTATCAAACAAGGCCCTCCAAGACAATTCACTTCAATAAAAGAAAATTTCAACAGGTTTATTACAGACATTAACACTTGTATCAATAATTGTATAAACTAGGGCTGAACAAAAAAAATTAAGAACTAAACCGGTTCTTCTTTTTTTCGGTTTTTTAACTTAGCCGGTTCGGTTCTGAGAAGTTAAATTTTTTTTGAAACCGGTTTGTTTCCCGGTTCTCCGAATTTTTGAGGTGAACCAAACCGAACCAGTTTTCCATATATACCTTCAAAAATGAAGGGGGCAAGGATCAAACACACAACTCAACGCGTAGAATTCCCAAATCCTTACCACTGGGCTAACCAATTGTTTATGGTTAACTTGTACAATTATTATATTTATTACAAACGTTTAAGTTATTATATATATATATATATATATATATATATATATATATATATATATCAATCTTCCTCTCGCCTTATTCCAGAACATTTCTTCAAACCTATCTTCCTCTCGCCTCTCTCTAAATCTGCATATTCTCTCTCTCCTTATCATATCTACTCTCTCTCTCTCTCTCTCACAGATGATCAGATCTACTCTCTCTCTGTCTCTCTCTTTCTCTCTCTCTCTGCGCCTAAAAACGAAGAAGAAAACGATGAATCGAGGCGTAGCGATGGAGTCGATGGACGATGATTCCGACACAGCGATGGACTACGACGAGGGATCTTCAATAGTGATGGACGACGACGACGGAATGTATGTATCTGAAACATGTATGTAAATCTGTATGTATGTATTGATCCGACGATGGAAATATGTATGTAAATATGTGTTTGTATATATATATATGTGTGTGTGTGTGTGTGTGTCTTAATATATATATACATACATACTGGGTTTGCATTTTGCTGCATTAGATCTGTAATTTCTCACTGGGTTTGCACCTATTTTATTGTTTGTTACTTTGTTTGATTGTTAGAGAGAGAGAGATGAATCTGGGTAGTGGGTTTTGGAACCGAACCGACCATGAAACCGAACCAAAGGAACCGAACCGACCACTCCAAAATCGGTTTCGGTTCCATGTTCTCTCCGAACCGGTTTTACTCAGTTCACGCAAAATCCCTCCTGAACCGGACCGAAATGAACCGGTTACAGCCCTTGTACAAACTGTCTCAAATGAGATATGTGGGACCTATCACTCATAATTGGGTCCCACATATTTCATGTGAGAGAGTTTTATGTAGGAGTAATTGTTAGTACAAGTGTTAGTTTTTTGGTACTCCCTCTGTCCGAGTTTATTGGTCCATTTTCGGTATTCGTGTAATGTCTTCAATTGTCTATATCTTTTAATTGATAATGGGTTTTATGATTTTAAAAAACTTGTATAATAGAACTAGTTGAGAGCTATCAAATAAGACTCATATTGCATATTTTTAGAAATTCGTAATGACAAATGTGTATAATTTTTTAACGTGTTAGGAATAGTAAAAATAGACTAACAAAGATGGACGGAAGGAGTACTTATTAGTACAAGTGTTAGTGTCTCTTAAAAACTTCTTCGTGTCGGTCCCTCGCTAACCTCTCCATAGAATTCAACCCTTGATTTTTTTGATGTAAGGATGATACCAGGCATGGTAACTGAGCAATCGATTCAACGAAGTATAATGTGGATGTTGACGCAATTGCAATTCTTATGAAGACAAAGTTTGGTCTAGGAGAGTGGGCTCCAGATTGAGTACCTCAGATTTTTTCTACATTTAGGTCTCGTTCAGTTGCAAGAAAGAAAAAGAAAGTACATAAATATTGAACTTCCGTACATTTTAATGAGTTCTTTTAACAAGAAAATTATGAGACTCATACCTCTAACTTTCCCATCAAAATATGTCCCACAAAAAAACACAAGATTTTGCAGGAATCTTATCTTTCATCTCCATTAATTTTTACCTAATTAAATTACTACTTTCCAACTTTCTCCTCATTTTCTTTCATCAAATGAACGCATAAAGGAAAATACTTCACCATAATTTTCTCCGGAATAGTTTTCCACCACTAATTTCTTAACAAATGAATGGAGCCTTAACTGGGAAAAAAAAAAACTCACTAAACCAACGGGAAATTTCGCATTGCAGTATCAACTAACTAATATGATCGTGTTAGAGCAAATCCAATGCTAAATGGAAAATGACTATAGCCATTGCTATAATTTGGCACCAAAAAGTGATTTTTTGTGCTAAAATGCAAATCAGTCTGCAATGCTTGGTTGTAAAATAGAACCAAACAGTTTCAAATTTAACTAACTTTCCCTCCATCTCACTTTTAATTACGTTTTTAACCTCAATTCAACTATGTACGTTATTTTCAACCCTGTTATGATCTAATTTTTAACCCCCATTCGGAAATATTTTTTAATTACGTTTTTTTTTGTCCTCCACTATTTCAACCACCATTCTATCCCAAATAATTACTTCGTGAGAGGCCACTTCAATTAATCAATTACTACATTAATAGATTTTAAAAAAGTACAATAATCAATTAATCAATTACATTAATAGATTTAAAAAAAATACAATAACCACTTGGGGGGTTCTCTGTGTGTGTTTGTGTGTGCACGCGTGCGCGTAAAATCGATGGGAGGGCTCTCTCTCTCTCTCTCTCTCTCTATCTCTGTAAAATTGACCAAACCCCCTCCTCTCTCTCTCACCGATCGGACGACCCCTCCCTCTTTCCTTCACCAATCAAGCCTCCCTCTTCTCTCTCTTTGTCAATCAAACCCCCCTCCTCTCTCTCTCACCAATCGGTTTGGTCAAAACCCTCAAAGTAGATCCCACGAAAACCCCAAATTTCTCACCGATCGGCCATGGTTGCCAGATTCTGGTGCACCACGATCAAATTGAGGTCGTTTGATGGTGATTCTGGTGCTCTGGTGATGGTGACAATAGGAGTTTTTGGCAACCTAGGGATGCCGGTGACAACAACAGTTTCCGATTGCATTTTGCTGGTTCCAACAATTTTTCGACAATATTCAGGTAACTCTCCGGTTGGTTTTGTGGAAGATGACAATTATACTTGATGATGTGGCAATGATGACTATAGCAACCAAGTATCCATTTGTTCCATTTTGCAACTAATTATAGCTATCCACTAAATTGGAGATTTGCATTTTTTGGTTGTATAATAGCCATGCAACTGGATATCCATCCCCCATTGGATTTGCTCTTAGCAAGGAAAAATAGTCTCTCACAAGTTTCATTGTGACTAAATTTTGGACCACTTAAATAATCATCTTCCACTACCTTCAAATTAGAGTTTTATGTTCTGTGCTCTTTTTTGGAGTTATCTTTCCATCCTGAAATTTAAATAAATCCACTTTTTCCGTTATTTTATATACTCCCTCCGTCCCATAAAGTTTGATCACTACGAAACTCTGTGCAATTTTCAAGCTAAAAAATAACATACTTACGAAAATATTTTTTTAGTCAATATGGATCTTGTTTGATAGATCTCATCAAGAACTTTTATACAATGCAAAAAAATTAAAAAAAATTATTTTGGTAAATACATTATTTTTTAGTTTGAAAATTGCACGTAGTTTCGTAATGATCAAATTTTATGGGACGGAGGGAGTATATATATATACCCCAGGCTTCTAATCCAGGATCCCGGATTGAAGCCTTTGGGGTGTTTTTTTGTTTTGCAAATTGTTATGGGAAAATCTGAGTCATCCAATGTGTTCAAAAGGTGTTTTCCAAGGTTCACGCTGGAAATCTTCAAAAAAATACCGGGAAGGGCTTGATCCAAGTAGTATTTTGCAAAAACTGTGTATTTATAGTTTTGCAAAAAACTGCTTGGATTAAGCCTTTTCCGATATTTTTTTTATGATTTCCCTCGTGGAATTTTAAAAACACCTTTTGAACACATTGGACAGTTCGGATCGTCAAAAAGATGCTCGGATCATCGAGGTCCGAAATCCCAGATCCTGGACTAGAAGTGAGCCTATACATACATATATATATATATATATGCTAGGAGATTAAGGATTAAACGAATGTTGTCATCCAAAATTCTTTATGTTTAGAAAATCCCAAATTTTTTTGCTTATAGGGCAAAGATTTTTGGGATGAAAACATAAATGATTTTTGCTGTAGTTTTTTATGTTTTCATCCAAAATCCTTGATCCAGCAATCATGGTTACAATTTTTAAGCAAGCCGCATTGCCAGCCAAATTCATAAAGGAAAGTAAAATAAAAGTTTTACCATAATTCTTGAATATACTCTAGCGATCATGGTTAAAATCAAACCAGCAATCATGTCAATAGTTCTTTACATTTTTTTACCATGATTCAAGATGTTAATTCAATAATTATTACTATGTTTACAGGTCATTAATTGTTTTAAATATGGTAAACAATCTTGAGTGACATGGTTAATTCATGGTGAATATTATGAGATATTCGGCTGTTGCACAGGCCTATATAGATAAAGAGTATGTACGTTGTCCTTGTACATACCCATTTTCTGTGTAGGCCCGCACAACAACTCTCTTATAGAAGGTAGAAAAATCAGAAAACTAACAAGTTGTATTGACATAAGGAAAACTAATATAAATCATGGTAAAAATAAAACATGTGATTTTTATTTTTACCATAATGTTATGGGTGTTGGTTTTACCATGATTATTGGAAGGTATTATAGCCATATCTTATTCCCCGATTAAAATTCTTAATTCAATAAATATTACCATGTTTATTGTTCCTAGTTCGATTTTTTACCATAATGACTGAAATATCTTGTGGACATTTTTTTACCATGAGTATTCGTAATTTTACCACGAGTATTACTATTGACTTATTTTACTATAATGTGAAAGTAATAAGTCCCACTTATATTCCCTATCGAAAATTCTAGGACAGATCACTTTGAATTCCCCCACTCATTTCTCCTGATTTTCCGGTATAAATCATCTCTAATTAGAATAAAATAATCCCACTCAATTTTGAATCTCCACCATTTTAAAAATTTCATGATTTTAGGCAACAAAATTAATTATCCACCATTTCAAAAATTCCATTTGAAATAGTCAAACCAATCCCCCTTTATTAGGAAACAATATCAATATAAGTCTTGATCAAATCTCTCTTAATTAGAAAACTGTATTTAAATATATTAATATGTATCACTAAAAAGGATAAACAAGGTATTTCACAAATAAAAAGGATGAAAACATAATTATTCAAAACTAACAGGGATGAAAACTTACATAGTGTCCAAAAAAATGATAATTATTTAATTACCTTTTAATTTTTAATGACTGTTGACATTATTATGATAATGTCTTCGTTAACTTTAGGATTTATCTAGTTGTAAGGTCTCGAAATTAGTCGAGATATATGTAAGTTGGTCCAAACATCTACTTATTAAAAAAATAATAATAATATTGCCACCGTTGCATTCTATAGTTCCGGTAGATTGATGAGGAGTGTTGGATAAAAAAGGAATGGGAAGTATAATAGGCGGCAAGGACGGAATTAGGATTTTTGCATAGGCAGGTGGGCCATATATGTGGAAGAGTGGCGGAGCTATATAATTTGATGATATATATACATTTTCAATGTAATAGTAAATTTTTTTTCAAATTGTAACCGGGGCGATAGCCTCTATTAGTCCCCATTGACTCCATTCTTGATAGACATCATAATAATTTTTTTGTATTGTAGAAAGTGGACATTTTTAGGGCTTTTGTTATTCTTTATTCAATTCATTGCCGACTTATTTTATTTAGCGTAGCAGCACCATGTCACATTCCACGTTATACGTACAGTCTTCCAGATTTCAAGCCTTTGTTTCTTCTCAATTGTTTCACACATGCACCCTCACTATTTTCAACTCATACTTTTTGAAGGATTCAACAACCCCATGCACTGTTGACTGAGACTTCATCTTCTCATGTCTCTTGGGGAAAATTATCATATGCATGGAACACGCAATGCGACTAAGGCTCTGAAAATCTCAAAACCGGGTCTGAATGTTAGCCTTGTCCCCTCATCACCAATCGGTTAGGAAAGAGCCACTAGCGTGGTGAATCACTTTTGGGCATAACCATAGAGGTTCATAACCACTACTAAATGGTATGTTGCAAGGTGCTCTTACGGTGTAGCTTATATTCATTATATACTCTTTTACCACCTTAGGGCTTTGTTGTCCCTATGGGTCGGTAGGCCCTACCAATCGCATGTGAAACCGTTCGTCTTGACAATCAGTAGTCCAGATTGAAGTTTGTAGGCCCTGCCGACCATGTGAACAGCAGAGCCCTACGTTCCTCTTCCTACGTTCCTCTTTTTACATGTCCACTACCCTAGTGGCCATAGTGACAATTCTAACAATCATATCATCTTCAAATCTACCCTCCCTAGCTAGAAACCTCATCCACACTTTTGTTTCTACCATATACTATTTTCTTACCTTCCATCCCCACCCTTTCTTCCTCCTCACTAGGTCCCACCATCCAAAACCTAAACTACATGTGTATATATATAGTTATATATATATACACACACCTCAACCTCCCCTACATCCTCTACCCCTAACGTCTTTGCATTGGGGATTGATGTATAGCCTCTAAGCTTAGCCCTGTCTCAAGGTAAAAAAAAGAGAAAATTGATACAAGAAAAATGAATGGGTATTCCAAAATCAAGTTCCTTGGCTCCACCAAATCGAGATCCATGGATTTCTCAGAACCCATATCCAATTTCCCTCAAACCCCCAAACCCATTACAGAATCTTCCCCAAACCACCCTTCCAAAACCCAGGAAATCACCAAACAGCCCACCAAGGCCTCCAACACCCCTTCAGATTTAGAAGGTGATCAAGATCATGTCACAAATAAGGAGAGATCCGGTCCGGTGCTGACCAGGAACCCCTCTGTTTCCTCCACAACATCATCAAATAGATTCAAGAAATTAGGCCCAACAACATCAAGCCTAGAGTCTGCTGTGAAAAGGGTGTTCTCAATGAGAAGATCTTCTTCTGTTTCTGAGAGGTATTGCAGGATCCATGACCAGTTGGTGACCATATCATCACCCCTTCATGGTGACGGTGAAGAAGGCATGGATAATTATACAGTCAAGGCAAGATCTATGAAGAACAAGAAGAAGAGCAAGTATAGTGGGAAGATCTTAAAAGCCTGTAAGCGCATTTTTGGATTTTAGATTTGAGGATTAGATATATGTTTATGTTCTTAATTTCATGAATTTTTAATATTTTGTATGGTCAATTTTTCTATATATGTATTACTGTTACATTTCCAGTCCTTGTTGAGGGAAAGTGAACTGGGGGGCTGGACATTGACTCTGTGAGTGTTATTATGGATATTTTTCGGGCTTATTTTGATGATCGAAATGGTTCACGGTTCATGACGTCACATTCTGGGCTCTTTGGAAATATTAGTATGTATAAAAGAATCATGCTGATTGGTTTTTCACTAGTATGAATTTAGTATAACATTTACCGTGACCAAAAATATGTCATGACACTAGATCGAAATACATATGTTTTAAGATAAATGTGTTCTGAAAACATAACGAGCAAAATCCAATCGACATGATCATTAATCCACTCAATCTTGACGTACAAAATAAACGATTTAGATGATCAAAATAATAACAGCTCACAATAGCCTCAAGAGCACCATTTAGTACTTTTGGTGAATGGCGGTGATCCTCTTCCTTTGTTGGCTTCCATGATAAGGTTGTGATTAGTGTTAAAAGTCTTGGAGTAGTTGTAGTTTTGCTCTTTTCAACCTTAAAAGTGAATCCAGAAAGCTAAATCACATAGAAGTCAGTAACATTGGCCTATGGACATTAATTTATCAGTATTGCTAACGGAAGTCTACAAGCCTTTCATTAAGCAGAGAAAAAGACAAAATAAACATCATTCAATACATTTTTTACATTTTCCAATACATTTTCATCAACTGTTATACAATTTTCACTCATTTCAATACACTTTTTAAACCTTAATAAAAGCCCACTGGGCTTCTTTTAACATTTTCCTTAACCTATTATGGAATTGAATCCATTGTTTCAAAATATTGTAAAGGAAATATGCTCCTACACTCCACATTTTCTTTATGGGACTCCATGTTTCTTTAGAAGGAAGGATTAATTAACTCAATTGGTGTCTTTCCCATGCTTTTGTGAATGTGGCATGTCTCCTTTAAACTAATTTGAAAGCAACATGTTTGATAACAACCTCCCATTTGAGATTGTAATCCACAAGTAACTTTTGTTTTCTTATACCTCAGATATTCAATTCAATGACCCCAATTAATGTTGAATGCCAATTTACCACCTACTAACGGGGGCAATTTAGACTGCTCCCAATACAGTAGACATATCATAGTCAAATTCCGAATCAAAAGCTTTTTAAGATTCCTCGTTGCCAAGTGACTACCACACCAATCCTTGAGGGTTGAATCAACTTTTCTTTTGAGGTCTTTCCATGGTCTTTTGGTTTTCATTTCAATCGTTAGACTTTTCATGGACTGCCATGTTAATATGTTATTATAGCCAGCTAAAAACATAATAAAAAATGTAAAATGTAAAATGTAAGCACAACATTCCGTATGAATGGTGGATCCCATTTTAAGCAAGAGGCTGAAATGAATCCAAGCATATGAAGGCGAGTGAAGAATAGGGAATTTGAGGGGCAATAACTTGTAAAATTGGTCATGTAGAAGCTTTTTTTTTTTTTTGGTTAACTCAGGTGTCCGGACTAGTTAACATGCAAGTCAATTAACTTTGGGGGACCAATTCCAACGTCCATTACACTGTCCACTAGTGGAGAAAGGAGGACCCAATTAAAGCCGGAGTAAAGCCTCATATGAACTGACTCCAAAAGAATTTATGGCGCGTGAGAACTAGGAGGTTTCCAACCTAGACCTAATTAAATTGGTCCCTTATGTTTAACACTTCAATAAAGTTTTGATGCTTGATGAATAGAAAAATGATTTAATTATTGAGAATGCATCATTTCAGCCACCAAAAACTACAAGTTAGTTAACCTAGATTTGAGTCATTGAGTGCAACTTGGGCATAAATTTCACCATACTCATTAACTTAGAAAAATGTATACCTTTAAATTCCCTTCAAATATAAACCAAAAAACAATATACACAAAACCTCAAAGCATTTTTCTTTACTATTTACCTGGATTACCCCAATTTGAGGGTCGTATAATATTCCCGAGATTTAGACCCTAAAACAGAACTAGTGGGAGGTTTGGGGTTTAGGGATTTTCTTTGTTTGGTTTCCAGTTTTGGAAATTTATCTTTTAAAGTTCACTGTTTCGTCATCTGTGTTTTTTTTTTTGTCTTTAATGAATTTTTATCAAATTATTTCATTGTTTTTTACTTTTTGGATGTATATTGTGTTTCTCTATTCAAAAATTAAAAAAGTTCATTAAAATATTACAAAAATTGTTTACAGACGAAAAATACACAACCCTATACAAAAGTATTATTATTTCCATAACTTAACTCAAAACTGTCTGACACAAATGCTTAATAAGTTTAAAAGATTCATAGGGTGTTTCCATAACTTGTATGGCATTCTTAATCGGACACGAACATAGCCAAAAGACAAAAACAGGTTGGGACCCCCTTTTTGATTTCCAGTTCTCCTTTTCCAGCCAAAAGCCAACACTATTATTTTTGCAAAATGCGTTATGCGCAATTCTCTCAACCACTACTCCCAGATTTAAAACTCATTCTGATCATAATCCAAAAAGTTAAAAAACCAAAAAGTTAACAATGAAAAACTGAATAGTAGGCTCCCAAACACTCCTCAAGATGCAAGTGGTGGCTAACTCATGCGGTAGAGCTCTTGAATACCCCATACTGCATCTCGAGATCGAGTCTTATTTCCCCTTCCCGTATGTAATAGATAACAAAGTATTTTCGTTCTTGTGTGTGGTCATTCCAGTGCATGAGTGCACAAATATTCTAAAAAGAAAACAAGGAGATTTTCATTGCAGCCTTTACAGGAAAACAAGAAAGAGACAGCTTCCCACCCCCCCTTTTCCGGCCGACTAGCAAAATAGGCACAAGAAAAATGATACATACACACACTTTCAACCCCACACACACACTCACACGTGGTGGGACCCACTGTGTGGCACAATCATTTTCCCAAGATCAATAAACCAGACCAGACTACAAAAACGACTCAACACATTAGCTTCCACTTGAATCTCCGAGGAAATCCTCATCCATGTTCTCGACTCGTAGTAATATATTACTAGTTGATTGGGTTATTGAACTGTTTTAGGATAGCAAGATTAGAACGTAGGATTCCCTTCTTTGTGTTCCCAGTTTTGACCAATCCCAAAGGTAAAACAACTGAGAGGTGTGTGGCAGATTCAATTCTCTCTCTCTCTCTCTCTCTCTCTCTCTCTCTCTCTCTCTCTCACACACACACACACACACACACACACACACACATTCTTTTGTAGCTGTCGTAAGATGTTCATTCGCATACGTTCATACTTCATTGGAGTTCATTTGATCGTTTGTGTAGTTGTTGTCTGTTGTCTTTGACTAACACTTTCTCTCTTTTGAGACTGCTAATTCTAGATACGAATTTCCAATAGAATATGCGTTGGGCTTAAAGATATCGACTGCCTTCTATTTTTTTTGTTTTGCACTAATTAGATGGTTGGTTAGGATTTTTCCAAGCTAGATATTTGAAATAAACTCCCTTATGATGATGTATGTTGGACTTTTATTAATATAATCTCACTTGGTGACACAAAACGAGGTAAGATGTTAGTCTATTAATTAGTCGGATCAAGGGGGGTTGATACTGCTCCATCAACTCAAACTCAAGACCGCACATCATAAAGTGATACTCACGACCATTAGATCAACTGTCTTTGGCCAACATAAATATTTTTTGGGCAAGCAGTACAATAAGTATCTTTGTATTCATCAAGAGGATTATAACAACATGACAATATATCAATTATGCGATTTTTGCAACAACTAGCTCGAACTCAATAGATCGCAGCAATCTGAGAAATAATCATCTAACGGAGAAGAAATAAACCACAAAAATATATACTCTTTGAAGAAAAAGTCCTAACCACCCAATTGAGGACTTTCAAAACAAGAAAAATAGAGAACCCTGTGGGACAACCCTACGACAAGTCAATTAATTACTGCGAGCTACTCAATTAATCACCGAGACAAGTCATGGTAAGCCCACCGAGATAAGTCAATTAATCACTGTGACAACTTTGTAGGGTTGCAACCTTTTGATTTTGCCACGAGTAGGAATAGAATAACCCAGGGGTTGCTCACAACGGGCTTGAACCCCATTAGTTAACTAATATCGAAATCTTACGTTGGGCCTGACTCGAGTACTGGGCCTAGATGGGCCACTGGTCCGCTTGTTTATTTGGTGCTAATTCATATGCGAAGGGAAAAAAACTGTGATACCATTGAAGGATCACGACTCAGTTGTTTATTTGACCCGATTGTGGTAAGGCGGCCTTTGAGAGCTTATTTTATGTTGCATTTTACAAGAGGTGTAATCGGTTTGGTTTGGTGCGATCTGTTTCTTTTTTTGACATTTTTCGGGACCAAACTGAACATATTGGTTTCTAAATATATGAACTGAAACAAAACCATTTGGTATTTGATTTGGTTCGGTTCGGTGTTGACCAGTTTTTCTAGTTTTATTGGTTTGGATTCTAAATATTGGTTTATGGTCAGAATATGTTTTGAAGTTGCTATAGAGTTTTGAAGAACTGTGTAGAATAAATTTTGAGACAAAATTATGTTTGGGAGTACAATGTGGAAAATAGATTATGAGTTGTTATTTGTAGAAAATAGATTAAGATCCAAACCATTAATTTGTTGAAATGGACGATTAAGATGCATGCACAAGGATAGACAGATTGTTATAAGATTTATTAATATATCTACTACCAATGGTGTATATAAGGGTACAATGGTCTAATTATTCAAATTCATAATGTAAACATAATTCGCGACGATATCAGGGATGGGAACATAAGTAGAATTGTTATACATGATGCCTAATTAAATTGTCCCTGCATTAATTATGTTTCTCAGTGATAATTTTTTTTTTTTAATTATTAGTAAATTTTTTGTTGGTCCTTGACTTTTGTTGGCAATTTGGCATATTTTTTGTACTTGGGAAAAATATACGGAAGATAAGTTTTCTTCCATTATTAGCACAAAGTACGATCAGAAATTTGAAAGATAAGTTTTCTTCCATTATTAGAACAAAGTACGATCAGAAATATACGGAAGATAATTTTTTGTTGGTCCTTTGACTTTTGTTGGCAATTTGGCATAGGATTTTCCATGATCTAGGTTGTTAAATAGATAAATTTACCACAATACCAAAATTAAGGTGTCCTATGTGATTTTTACCATGATCACTAAAAAATGTTGTAAGGTTATTCGTAATGTCACCATCTTTAACCATGATTATTCGTAATTTTACCATCTTTACTAGTCTTTACAGGTGTTGATTATTATTTTTTTCTATTGTGCTCTATTTCTTTTTACCATAATAATTCGTACATTTACCATAGTTATTGTGACTTGTATTATTTTTTTCTATGTGCTCTATTTCTTCTTACCATAATAATTTGTAAATTTACCATAGTTACTGTGCCTCGTATTTTTACCATGTTCACTGGAGACGGATAAGAAGAATGTCGGATGATAACTCACTCCTTTGTAGTTTGTTTGTGGTGAAAAGTATAGAGGATTAATTATAGGAGTAAAATTTGGTTAACAAACGAATGCAAAAAAAAAAAATTGAATAAGACAAAAGTGATTTTTTGATTTTTGGTTTTTTACCCAAAGCACCCCATATAGTACTGACGATTCCTCCTCTACCCCCCTTTTTTTTTGTCTTTTTTAAAGACAAGCAAGAAGTGTTAGTTGTTAGTGGGAATTACTTCCTCTTTTACTTAATTTACTTTCTTTCCATTCCAGAGGCTTTTTTTTTTTTTTTTTTTTTTTTTGTTGCCATTCGTCATTTGTAATCTTACATGGAGGGATGAGACTTTATCCTGGAATGCAATGTGAGGCATCCAAAAGCTCTACCGCATGAGCTAGCCACCACTTGCTTAAATGTACTCAGTATTTACAGTTCTCTATTTAAAAGAGGGTGTTGGTAATGCCTTAAAAACATAGGTTAAATATATTTTTTATTAAAAGAGAAATCAATCAATATTTTAAATGTATAATGATTATGCTCTTTTTAAAACTATGTTAATGGGAGGACATACACTTTAAAATTACTTTATAACTATCGATCATGCAGTGTCACGCAGATAGATGTGGTGGAATAGTGCATCTCTAGCATTAGTAACACAAAAATGCATTATCGTCCTCGTCACACTAATAAAACTTTATACTGAGCTAAATGCCTTTTTTGGGACTTTAGCCTGACTCTCCGTTTGTTCAAAGGCTTTATATCTTCTTTTTCTAAAAAAAAAAAATTAGATGTTAAAGGCAGCTTGCATATACCTCGACTAATTCCAAGGATGTAATGACAGGGCAAAACTCCCAATGACCCCAAAAGTTTATTGGCAAAAAGATATCAAATCTAATACCTTAGATGAGAGCAACCCTTATGCGCCAACCCCTTCTCGTTTTGTTCAACGGCTCCTTTTGAGGAAATTTTGTATGCGGATTGAGTAGGGACACGTGATGCTTGGCACCCAATCCGAGCCGTCCAAACATTTGGATGGCTCCGATCTGATGGGGTAAATTTGGTTCAAAAAATTACAAAAATGCCACTCTCAAATCTGAGCCGTCCAAAACGTGTTTGGACAGCTCGGATGGGGTGTCGGGCACCATGTGTCCCTACCCAATCCGCACCCAAAATTTTCTTTTTTAGAGCAAGAGCAATTGTGAAATTTGAGGTATTTTAGCCAACCAAAAAAGCGAATATCAGTTACAATAGCTTAGCTTAACCCTTTGGTAAAGTAACTCCAGCTACAGTACTTAGCTATATTTGCCCAAGTAATATTCACAAGTTATCTCTTTGACTCACTCTCTCTCCTCCTGGTGCACTGTTCATGGCTATTGAGTGTATTATAAGAGTACAGAAAGATATGTGAGTTAAATGTGCACTATTCACTCACATTTTTGGCCAAAATTTTGCCCCAGCTAAAGCTAATGCTCTTGGTCTTAGGGACAAGAAACAAGACTTCCCAGCAGTGCACCAGTGCACGTCTCCTGCTTTTTAAAATAGTTTCTTAAACCGAAAAAAAAAAAAAGGAAACCACTCTGCATCCTCTCTTGCTTTTTAAAATAGTTATTTGGTCTACTTCTTCTCTGTATTCCCATTTGGTTTTGAAGTTTTTTTTTTCTTCTTGTCTCATAAAATTACCAAATCATATACTTTGCGCCAAGGGTGGACCCAAGGAGGTGTTTGTCCCGCACTCCTCTCAATTTTTTTTTCTATTTGTGGTACACTTTTGGATTTTTATGTAAAATTACTGAAGGCGGTCCCACAAACAAAGTCAAATTGATAATCCTGCATCCTGCCCCTGTTCGCCTTTCCAAAACTCCCGTGCTGACTAGTAGAAACGCCCCGTGTTCTCTTCTTCCGGTATTACACAACGCAGAGAGAGATAGGGGTGAGAAATGGCTCTCGATTGTGTTCTTTCCATCGGAGGGAAGATTGCAGAATATCTAGTTGACCCAATTGGACGTCAGTTTGGTTATCTGATTTACTACAAAAGCAACATTGAAAGCCTAAGAGATCAAGTCAATAAGCTAGAAAACAGAATACGCGAAGTGCAACTATAAATTGGTTAATGAGGCAAAAAGAAAAGGGAGAAGTTACTGCTCCTGATGTCGAGGCCAATCGCATTCTCGAAGAAGGTCATGGAAACGACGAGTGTTTGAATGGGAAGGTGAGTCATGTGGTGTGCATGGAGAGAGGAAGGTGAGTCATTGATGTCACGAGGGAAAGAAACGATTCGAGTCTCACCACCAACATATTTGAGATGACCGTCGGTGGGCCTCAGCAATATCTTCCCACCATGACTACATAACAACTTCACCTTATTCCTCGGCAAAGCCGGCGCCGACGACCCTGACTCTGACGCCGTCGTGACGGCAGCAGCCGTTGTCTCCTCCTCCCCACCACAAACAATGACTTCTTGTGCCCCCATCAATCTCTGCCGTAGCTCCTCCACAGTATGCGATTGGTTGCAGTAAATGAAAATCTCGATTGCAATGTGGTTCTTTAGTAATCCAAATTCGTTTGTATTTCTTAAGAATTCAAATGAATCGAGAGGAATGATTTTTATGAGATGATTCTTAACAATTGGTGTCTTATGATTAATTTAAGTCTAGCTTATTGTGAATTTTAACGTGAGGGAGATAAATCCGGGTGTTTTTCAAGGGAGGGGAATTTGCGTATACATATATATATATATATATATATATATAGAGGATTATGTGGAAGTATATGCCGACAAAGATGGGGAGAGATAAAATCCGAGAGAGAAGGGGATATGCAATGACTCACCTTCCTCTCTTCACGCACACCACAAGTCTCTCTCTCTCTCTCTCTCTCTCTCTCTCTCTCTCTCTCTCTCTGTGATAAATTTTTTTCTTTTAGTTTCTGCAATGAATTTTTCTACAGTACACTGTTTACACCATATTTTGACATGGTTCTGAATCGATAAAGAGAAGACATGGCAGCTATTTTGAATCAATTTGGTGGACACGTGGCAGCTATAAATTACCAATTAGTTATGACAATTCAATCCCATGATCAATCGCTCAAAGGCTTTATTTTATCAGTTTTTACTTTTCTTGTAGTTTACAACATTTTCTAGGAGTAGGAGTAACAAAATTTCTATGTCGATTGTAACATAGAGTTCTATCGATTGTACCCCTTTGAAGCTTAATGAAGTTTGTTTTGTTATTCTTCAAACTTTGTTTGCTTCTAGTGAAGTCCTGAAATACGGCAAGAAACCAAACTCGGTCAGTTTAATTCTTATCAATAAGAACAGAGCTTTTTAGTAAACATACACAAAAATAGTTTTGGCATATGGTATCTCAAAAGTAAGTGTTTCATTCAAGAAAAGCAAAAACTGATAAAATAAAGCCTTTGAGCGATTGATCACGGGATTGAATTGTCATAACTAATTGGTAATTTATATCTGCCACGTGTCCACCAAATTGATTCAAAATAGCTGCCATGTCTTCTCTTTATCGATTCAGAACCATGTCAAAATATGGTGTAAACAGTGTACTGTAGAAAAATTCATTGCAGAAACTAAAAGAAAAAAATTTATCACAGAGAGAGAGAGAGAGAGACTTGTGGTGGTGCGGAAGAGAGGAAGGTGAGTCATTGCATATCCCCTTCTCTCTCGGATTTTATCTCTCCCCATCTTTATCGGCATATACTTCCACATAATCCTCTCTCTCTATATATATATATATGTATACACAAATTCCCCTCCCTTGAAAAACACCCGGATTTATCTCCCTCACGTTAAAATTCACAATAAGCTAGACTTAAATTAATCATAAGACGCCAATTGTTAAGAATCATCTCATAAAAATCATTTCCTCTCGATTCATTTGAATTATTAAGAAATTCAAACGAATTTGGATTACTAAAGAACCACATTGCAATCGAGATTTTCATTTATTGCAACCAATTGCATACCGCGGGAGGAGCTACTACGAGATTGATGGGGGCACAAGAAGTCATTGTTTGTGGTGGGGAGGAGGAGATAACGATAGCCGCCGGCCACGATGGCGCCGAGTCGGGGTCGTGGTCAAGCGGCCGGCCGAGGAATAAGGTGAAGTTGTTATGTAGTCATGGTGGGAAGATATTGCCGAGGCCCACCGACGGTCATCTCAAATATGTTGGTGGTGAGACTCGCATCGTTTCTTTCCCTCGTGACATCAATTTCTCGGGTACTCTCTCTCTCTCGTGTGTGTGTGTGTGTGTGTGTGTGTGTGTGTGTGTGTGTGTGTGTGTGTGTGTGTGTGTGTGTGTGCCCCCAATTGCAGATGTGTTTTAAATTCTTCGATGTTAACATAACGGTTGATAATTGCATGTATCGGTCGATTCGCATTCCGCATTGGTCTGTTTTAAATTCACAGACGTTATGGTCGATACTTGACTGTTACGGGTGATTTACACATTTGAAACCAATTTTTCAATAACAAATGGTTCTTAAAATTCTCGACCGTTGCAAGTGATTTTCATGAAGTATCCTTTTACATTCAATATGTTGTTGCACCGCGATTGTAACGGTTACGTGGTTACGTGTTGCGATAACGTTATTCAACAGTCTAGGTTTCCTCGCTAAAAAGTTTCATTTGACGACAAAAACCGAGTTCCTCGCCAAAAAGTACCATTTGGTGAGGAAATTCAATTTTGTCACTAGGTTTTCTTCGCCAAAAGTCTCTTTCTTTTTTTCCTTTTTTTTTTGCTAGTTTATGAAGATTCATTACAATAAATCAGCAATATACACCAACATTGAAATTGCAGGGTAATCTAGATATTTAGATGTTTTCACTTGCGTTTTTGTACATTCAATTTTGTTTGAAATTTGGCCTTGGGCGATATAGGTATTTCACAAAATTGTGGGGTCAAATACAAAAAATTACACTACAAAAAGTTAAAATTTCTAACGCTATTTGGTCCATTTGGAGGCCACTGCGTGAATTGATAGAATGTCTCCACTGTTAGGAATTAGGATATCAAGTTTTCTCTTTCTAACTCCAAGACCGACTTTTCAAAGCGGGAATTACCACCCAAGGTCGCATCGTTGATTCCTTGGCAAAGATTTGTCTTTGAGGTCACCTCACTTCATACAAATTTGTGGAAAAGACTATATGGAAAGGATTGTGGGAGGGGCCAAATAGATTAGTTTGATTGATTAAGATACTCCTCATTACCAAAAATAATATATATAGTATAATTTTTCTCCAAAAAAAGATGCCTGATTTTGATAAAATATAATATGATTGGGCCAATTCAAGTACAATGTCATCGTATAAAATAAAAAATTAAAAAAGGGGATTTTCTGACAATATGCGAGCACTACCCTCTATGAAAAGCATATCAATGGTGACACGTATGAACCAATAAAAAAGAAATTAAACGATAATTGTTGGGGATCGGAGATTGCACATAAAACAAACAAATTTACGTGGTTTGACCAGAATGCTTGCTCAATGGAGAAAAACGAAAATGTATCGTCTATGTTCAAAGATTTCACACTAGAACCTCTCAATCTCGATCACTCCTCTCTGGTTCAAGGCATACACTTCACTATTCGTTCTCTTCCACACGGATTACCTAGCTATACAAACAACAGAAAGTCTTAAGTGCCCAGAAAAGACACCCAGAATTTACCCAGAAAATGAAAAGCAATAGCCCAGATTCACAAATGAAGCAACAATTAGGGAGGCCATATTTTATCCAAGTGTTAGCTGTAGGCCCGGGATTACTCATCCCCCAAGCTTTATACCCCTTAATGCACCAGCCAAACGAGCCATTCCCCAAGCCTTATACCCTTAATGCACCAGCCAAACGAGCCATTACATGGCCAATCTTCAAATGGCCTCCAAAGCTTTTGTTGTTCCACTTGATGAAAAAACTTGTATTTATAGAGCATGAGCGTTTTCAAAGCATACCTTGTTTGCAAAATTGCATCATCAACTGAAATACTATGTTGCTTTCCTTTCTTCTTCACAGACCTAATGAAGAAGCTTGCGAGTGTATCAGACAGCGACATCATCCTCAAGTATCAAGTAATCCCCGAAGATCTAGACGCCCTAGTCACCGTGAAAACCGAGGAGGACCTCCGCCACATGCTCGACGAGCACGACCGCTACGAGAATGCCGGAAACCCAATGCTCAGAGCGTTCCTCTTCCCATCAAACCCAGTTGTAATGGAGAACCGGATGATGAACCCCACCGAACACCATGCAATCGAGCAACGCTACATTGATGCCGTCAATGGCATAATCCGACCAATCACCACAGTGACCCCTGCCGTAAAAAACCATGTCATCACCGGAAAACCTCTTTCGCCAACCGGAGCTTCCTCATCCAGCTCCTCTCCAAAGTCGCCTGAGAGCTGCAACATGGAAACTGTTTTCCAGAAGAGTCGACAACTCCATATGAATCGGGTCCACAGCTCACCAAGCATATCTAGTCTCGGCGGCCAAAACCACCACAGCACCACTACTGCTCCCATGCCCCACCACCACCAGCACAACCAGAATTACCAGCAACTTCAACGCCATGGGTTTCTATCTCCTAGAGCACAGGCACCAGAAAGGCTGGTTTCAGTTAGGTCAGTGGGGAGAGAGGACTCCTGGAAATACCAAGCGCGTCCCAGCCCACCGGGTAACTATTACCCGATGGCAATGGCCAGACACACAAGGGGATGTGGCTGCTACAGCAGCAAATACATGCACTCCGATGAATATGGAGCTTATGTGAATCGAAAGTTTGCTATAGCAGGGAGCCCCTTTAGAAGTCCCCCTCTTCCCGGAAGCCCATCGTGATTCCCGTTAAGGCTCGGTTTTAGGGGGAGGCCGAAATTGGCTTTAACTGTAGGGATACGGACTCAGATAACTTGTTTCTTCACTCACTGTAAATACTTGAGACCTCTGGTTTTTGTGTTTCATGAGACTGTTTGGTGTACTAGTATTAGGTTAAAGGACGTCACATTGAAGAAGAATCAGAATGGCATTGTATATATAGCTAACAAACATTCTGTAAAGGAACCTGCAAGTTTTTTTTTTTTGGAACATTGAGAAATAATACTGTATATGGTTTTTATCATTCATATCATAGACAATGAGTTCATCTTTTTCTACTTTCTACATCAATAAGAATGCTCAGCTGTTATCAAATTTTATCACTCCTACTGATGAGGAAATTGCCGGGGTTTCTACGTAAAGGTCCAAACGCGACAAATTCATCATTCGCGCTCACAATTTTTTCATTTTTATCACACAAACAATGGAAATGATTCACAAGAGACGTCAAATGAAGTATAAGTTATGTCGTAATTATGTAGGAATGTTTCGAAGGAGAATAGTATAACACCATAAATCGAAAAAATGCAAAGCGCAAACTTCTTATTTCAAAGTATCTCCCATTCATAACAAATCAATCAAACAGCAGTTCGAGGGGTTGAAAATCCTGAAATTTTTAGTACATAAATCTTCTACTATTCTAGTGTTTTCCCTCAACCATCTGTAGATGATCCTGCAAAAGTAACTCCCAGTATCTCATCCAATCTTCCCACAATAAACACTTTTACACATTAGAAAACAAAAACGGGGGAAAATCAGCTGACCGGCAATATTTTTCTTCAGATATTCTGAAATCACTTGCTATCGGTAAAATCTGCATCAATGACATCCCCATCAGGTCCTTTGCCAGATGATTCTGAAGGCCCAGTGCTGCCGCCAGGTGCAGCACCTGCACCACCGTTTGCCGCCGCATCACCACCCGGTTGGTTATAGAGGGACTGGCCAAGCTGCATAACTTCCTGATTAAGGGCAGCCATGGTATCCTTTATGGCTTGAGTTGAGCCCTCTGAGATTGCATCCTTGAGCTCTTTAAGTTTGGCCTCAACTTTCTCTTTCACTGGAGCCGGAACCTTTTCTCCCAATTCCTTTAACTGCTTCTCTGTTTGGTACACAACCGAATCTGCTTGGTTCTTCGTGTCAATGGCTTCTCTCTTCTCCTTGTCTTCCTTGGCAAATCTTTCCGCATCTTTAACCATCCTCTCTACCTGCACGATGTCAGACTTATCCTTAGTTTTATTCTACTACGGCCTAAGTGCCGGTTTAATCGACCAGATTAAACATGAGATTGGATTACAAATACTGCGGAACCGTTCCGGCATCCTTCACTGAGTGTAGGAATAAGACACCCGCTCCACAATCAAGCAAATAAAACATGGGAGATCTGGTTCCGGTGTAACCCCTCACTATAAGTCCGATGGGATTAACCACCGCACGAGATTATACACCCGCTCATAAAATGTCCGACCAATCATAGTCTAGGAGCAGCTTTATAAAGTTGTTATCTACTCACCTAATCAGTTCACTAAATAAAATACCTAGGTATTGTTACGGACAAGAAGCTTGATAATGCAAACACTGTCCATGCGGTTTAAAAAGAGTAAGCATCAACAAAAAGACATCAGCTACCCACTGAGTCAAATGTGAAGGCTTCAGGTCCATAACGAGACTAAACTGACCATATCTGAGCAAAAATCTCACCACCAGAAAAATGGCTGTATAGAAATACACAAGATGAGGCACAGGATGAAATCTCTTCTTCATTTTCTACTCTCTTTTCAACTCTGGTTTAAATGTTCTGAGGTACACTAACCCATCTATTGGGGACTAAATGGGTTATCCATCCCCTGCCTATACCCCAATTATTGGGGACTAAATGGGTTATGTTATTGTTGTTGTTGTTGTGTAGGTACACTAACCCATCTATACTACAACTCAAGCTACCACTCTTTAACTTATTCAGGTTCAGTTGGTGTTTCCCTTGGCCTTCTGGTTATTGATGGAAGCCACCAATAAGAACTAAAAGTGGAGATGCAATAAAAGAAAGTAAAGGCCAGCACATAATGAGAAAAAAAAAAAAAAAGATTAAGAAACACAAATATCTATATTGGGACTCAAACCAGCAGACTTAACTATTTTCCTTTCCCAGTGGCATGAGGTGGAACACAAGCTAGCAATTAAACATAACATTATACAGTATCAAATTATATACTACATGGATTACTTTACCAAATACCAAAAGCTTACCTCATCAGTAGGCAATGTGCTAGCACCAGTAATGGTAATATCTTGCTTCTTTCCAGTGCCTTTATCAACAGCAGCAACAGAAAGGATGCCATTTGCATCAATGTCAAACTTGACTTCAATTTGAGGAACTCCACGGGGGGCAGGTGGGATTCCATCTAGGCGGAAGCTTCCGAGAGATTTGTTGTCCCTGACAAACTCTCTCTCTCCTTGGAGAACATTAATCTCCACACTTGTCTGCCCATCAGCAGCTGTCGAAAACACCTCTGATTTTGATGTGGGCAAAGTTGTGTTTCGTGGAATAATTTTTGTCATAACACCGCCTAGGGTTTCCAGACCCAAAGACAATGGAATCACATCCAAAAGGACTATGTCACTCACATCGCCCGCCAGAACACCAGCCTGGTACAAAATTTAATAAATACACAGAAGTTCAGTCCGCAACCAAAAGCTGAAATAAGAGTTCACCCCGAAAAATACTACATGTCCACTTGGATACATGTTGATTTTGAATAAAGGACTCAGCCTAATTATCCTTCGAAAACCCAAATGAAAAAAATTAAGAGTCGATAGCACCATGTTGATTTCGACTCTTAGCGTGGGAGCTTTAGCATGATGGATTTTGAATTACTAATTTTGGCGATCAAACACTAATTTATAACATGCTAAAATGTTGAAATGCTAAAATTTGGCAATCTTGATCCAATGCAAGAAATGCTGTTTTCCAGTTTACTTAATGACAAATCAAAATCCAATGGCATTTGTGGGTCCATCAAGCGAGAGAAAGAGAGAAGGGCATAGGCCATATTGCCAAAATCTGAAGATAGGCAAACGGCAAACTAAATGTCAGTCACGGCCATTCATTTGGGTTGACCAATGCCAAAATTTACATTGATTTTGCCATGCATTGAAGCACCCAAAATTGGATGGTGGCCAAAATTTGGCTTTGGAAGGTTGTTTAAGAGCTCATCGGACTTGCTCTAAAGACTATAATCTAAAGAAGAATGCTACACAAGGATCCCAACGAAGTACACCTCCTCAACAGTTCTAGTCATAGTCCATCTCTCACTCTAGTCAGAAAACATGGAATCTCTTCATTTGAAACTGCAAAATGGAGTCCTAAACGGTCCTAGTCTTCCCTGGGTTTGGTCATGTACTAAAGTTACGGAGTACCAGCAAAGGGTTAAAGCACGAGCGTGGAAAGAATACGACAATATACAATGAATACAGGAGCATAAAAGAGTAGGATCGACCTGAACAGCGGCACCAAGGGCAACGACTTCATCAGGATTTACAGTAACATTAGGTTCCTTTCCAGTCACCCTTCTCACAAGTTCCTGAACCGCTGGAATACGAGTTGACCCACCAACAAGGATCACTTCATCTAGATCACTGAAAGCAAGTTTCGCATCCCTCAAAGATGTTTCAACTGGTCTTTTCAGCCTAAAGCCAAGAACAAAATTAAGAACTGACTCAATATATATTGATCCAAAGGAGAAAATAAAACAGGAAAAAAAGGAGACAAGCATTTGGCTTCCTCATGCAAAATTGTCACCAGCAAAAAATATAGAGCACCAAATTAATTTAAAATGGTGTAATGAGGCACAAGGCTTCTAATTAGACAGTCTAAAATGTACTAGGTACCTGTCAAGCAGATCCGAACATAATTCTTCAAACTTTGCCCTTGTGAGGGTGGTTTCAATGTGTTTGGGACCATCTGCAGTGGCTGTAATGAAAGGCAAACTAGGGGGAAAAACAGTGTCAATAGACTTGGAGAGAGAGGATGGGTGGGGAAGAGACTCATTCAGAGAAACCACAAATACCTAATGTTTGTCTGTGTCAAAGAAGACAATTCCATTTTTGCTTTCTCTGCTGTCTCAGTTAGTCTCTGAAGAGCTTGTTTGTCCTTCAAAAGATCTATGCCTTCATCTTTCTTAAAACTAGCAGCAAGCCAATCTACAATTCTCTGCAAGAAGAATACTAAGTGAGAAGTAATCTTCAGTGATAACGCCACCTAAATATGCAGTAGAGTTGAATTAATTTAAGTGGTTTATTGTAAGGCATTCACAAAGGATGCAAACCTTATCGAAGTCATCACCTCCTAGATGTGTATCACCAGAAGTAGAAAGCACCTCAAAAACTCCATCCCCAACCTCAAGAACTGTGATTCAAGAATACAGATTTGCTAAGAACTTAGAAGAAAACATACTAGCTTTCACAAAGATCTTACACCTGAAAGATAAAAACCGATAACATAGACATAACCAAATTTATTGGAGCAAGATGAATAAGCGTGTCCGAGTGCCATGCCATCGTTTCAAGAAAGTGAGCTTCGAGTATAAAGCGATGATAAGACTAAGAGTTATCATTGGAGAGGGAAAACTGATACACAATAGCAAGCTTTAACAAATGAAATCCATGCCTGTCTTTTTCTCTCTCCCCTTTCCCTTAGAATCACAAAGAAGATTGTAGAATATACCAAGTCAAAGAGGTGAGGGAGTCAAGGTACCTGAAACATCAAAGGTACCACCTCCAAGGTCAAATACCAGAATAGTTTCGTTGTTCTTCTTTTCAAAACCATATGCCAACGAAGCAGCAGTAGGTTCATTTATAATCCGTAAGACTTCTAAGCCAGCAATACGACCAGCATCCTTGGTGGCAGTCCTTTGGGAATCATTGAAGTAAGCAGGAACCGTGACAACAGCTTTAGTAACTTTGTCATTCAGAAACTTTGATGCATCATCCACAAGTTTTCTCAAAACCTGTATTGGACGGAATAGTTATTATGAAGCTACCATTGGAATAAGAAAAGAGAAATGAATCATAAGGGTCCTTTTGGTTCCTTTTGGTACACTTATGGTTACTAGTATTTTTCTTCTTTTTTAGCTGAAAAGGTTCAAACAATACCAACTACAAACATATGTTCTGGCGGAAGCATATCAGGAACTTTCAGCTGCTATTAGTAAATCTAGCTGGAAGTATCCCCAGGAGACTATTGTTATACTCTATCATGATATGAAAACTCAGGTCCATCAGTATGTATATGTGTGGCATTTGATTAAACCAAGTACTTTAGACAGATTTTTTAATCGTTCTCATGTTTCCAAAATCAAGAAAGAAAAAAATATATAAAACAAGACCAATACCAAATAGTCCAAGATATACAATTTATCGATTAAACAAGTAATCATTTATACGGTATGGAATACAGAAAAGCAAGAAGACAGACAAAAAAAATGTCAAATGGGCACGCAAGCATCAAAAAAATCACCTGAGCTGAAATTTCCTCAGCAGCAAACTGCTTGCCCATGGCAGGGCACTCCAACTTAACATTCCCATTCTCATCCCTCACCACTGTATAGGACACCTGCTTTGCCTCCTCGTCCACCTCCGACATCTTCCTTCCAATAAACCTCTTCACCGAGAAAAACGTATTCTCCGAGTTCACCACCGCCTGCCGCTTCGCAATCTGCCCCACAAGCAAATCCCCTATCCTCGTCCATGCCACCACCGATGGCGTTGTCCTCTGCCCCTCGGAGTTCGTTACGATCACCGGTTTTCCTCCCTCCATCGCCGCCACAGCCGAGTTTGTCGTGCCGAGATCGATTCCAACCACCTTCTCCGCCACCACCCTCACCGGTCCCACACCAACTCCTATGACAATATTAAATTTCAGTTTCAAAAAGATTATCCGGTCCGTACAATGAGAACTTTAAAAAATGCATTTTTGGTCAATGATTTCTTACAATTTATCAAAAAAGTTTGAATATTTCCCGATAAAAAATGCATTATTTTCAAGTTCCCATTTTGCGCGGACAGGACAATCTTCTTAACTATGTATGAATGAAACTACCGTATTTGAGTGGGACCATTTCAGACTTTACATTGCACTACAATATTTTGAATCCAAATAAGTACTCACTAAAAACTATTGCCATATCCAAACACATCCTAATAACAACACAGCAACTGTAAATAACGAAAATGACAAGATAGAGTTTAGCGTTCCAATAACAATTTCCAAACCTCTCCTGCTCTTCCTCAGCTTTGGAAAACTGAACGCCGCCGCATTAGCAGTGTTCAGTCGCTGGTTGAAGAACACCGCTCTAGGAGAATTTCGACTCGAATGAGACGAAGAAGCTGAAGTGAAGGTTTTTGTGAATCCACCGAGAGCGTGAGTCTGAGTCGTAGACGTCGCCATCTCCTCAAACCCTAACCCTATAAAATCGACGTACGTAAGTATGGTAGGAGGGATTATGTGTGTGTGTGCGCGTGTAATTCTGAGGGTGAAGTTAGGGCTTGGGGGAGGGTTGAGGTTGAAGAAGATAAGAGGCAGCAGAAGGGAGGTTTTAGGGGGGAGAGAGAGAGAGAGAGAGAGAGAGAGAAGAGAGAGAGAGAGGGTTAGGTGATTCCACGTCTGACCAGTTTTAAAGGTTTTACGGGCAGGGGTGTGGGGGCCGTTTAATTGGAGTTTTGGGCTGCCCGTGGTGGGAATTTCGAGGCGGTTTATATGCTTTGGGTTGGATTTTTTGTTGGGCCATTGAAATTTGAAGGGCTTGGGGAAACCTGATTGGATCAGATGGGCTTCGAATAGGCCCAATTCTACGAGAATTAGTCCGTTTAGTCCAGGCTTATGGGCTTTTGTTGGATAATTCCCGGAAAACTTGGATTTTAGTCATTATTTTATACATTTTCGATTCTTCTTCGAGACAAATCAATAATTCACCAAATTTTGGCGCAAAAATAAATAAATTGAGGAAAAAATTGAATAACGGAGAAAAAATGACTTTTTTTTTTAAACCCCAATGTACTTTTTTCACTTTCTTATGCACTTTCACATATTTTTATACATTTTTTAAATATTTTAATACATTTTTTAAGCCTTAATGTCATCCCATGGGCTGATTTTAGAATTTTCTTTTTCTTTTTTAGAAACAGCTTGAGTAAAAGCTAAGTGCTTATAGTCAGTCAGGCTTTAAGAATCAAAATATTAAATATTGTTCTTTATTCGAAAAGTGAATATGCAAGTGCTACTATTAAGTCAAACTCTAACCACAATTCTTTATTTTTGTCTTCAATTTTCAAACAACATGCATAAAACTTAATCATCTCTCTTTTTCCCTCCAAAAATTAAATTTTTAAGACAAAAATGTTTAACGCTGTCTTGTTTAATCTTTTAATGATAATGCTAATTTTCAACTATTGGGTCACAATGTTTTGTATGAATGTATATGAAGAACATTCTTCATAATTTGAAGGAGTCTACAACTAAAAATAATTCTTCATTTTAAAAGAGAGAATGAAGCATGGTTGAAGATGTTTAAATTTTGAAGGAAAACTGAGTTTTTCCGAGAAACGAATGAGATTTTAAAAAATAGAGTTGGAAAGGAAGAAGAATTTGGTTGGAGTTAATAGGAATAGTTACATTATTCACACTTACTTTTAGATTAAAAATATTTTGAGCATTCAAATTGAAGTCTTGGGTTGTAGATGCTCTTCATTCTCAAGATTTGAATAATGAATTTGAAAATTTGAAGCATGGTTGGAGATATTCTAAAAGCTACCTTGGCTAAAAATGGGAAACGTCGCCTTATTTTAACTCTCCCCTTCCATTTCAACTGTTTCTTAGACATCCCAACACACAAACACGCGCGCGCACAGAGAGAGAGAGAGAGAGAGAGAGAGAGAGAGAACACGCCATGGTACGAAACAGGAAAAAAAATAAAAAGAAAAGAGGAAACATAGCTGACAGTCGAGATCCACCTGGTGCACTGGTGCACTTGTGGGTGAGCCAAGGGCTATGCACCAAGTGGATCTCAACCGTCGACTTCCATTTTCCTGTGCCATTTCATTTTTTTTTTTTTCTCCCATTCCAAACACTTTCCGAACTGGATACAGTGCAGTAAAAAACAAACAAATCATTCTCATACATGCTTCATTAACCATCACTTTTACACCTCCTTACAACAAAGTTCCTTTTAAGTATATGCATTACAATGCATTGTACATAGTCTCAAAACAAAATCACAAGAAAACACTCCATCACTGGCAATCAGACTCAAAGCCTCTCACCTCTCCCAAATTGTCCTCAGAACTCCATATCCTCAGGAAGTTTGGTAACTCGAACAAATTTCGCAATAAACTGGAAAATCTTTCACTAGAAAAGTGGAAACCGATTTACAAATACACGGGCCAAGGAAGTTTACATAGGTTTACATGAGATCAAACTGTTGCTGCAGAGGCAACTTAAAAAAGACGCTAACCAGTGAACAGTGGCTATGCGTTCAAGGCCATGAACAAATTCTGCTTTCGAGCATGTTCTGGTATGAGGCGGTGGACAACATCAGCTGGAATCCCAGAGAGCTCTGTCACAAGGGGTAAAACAGAGTACATTTAAGCTTGGTTTGGACTGGTGGATTTGAAATGAAGGGATTTGAGGTTGAAAGTTATCAAAGTACAGGAAGTTTAACTCCTGTCGATATATTGAATTCTTAAGTCAAAGGTTTTGATATAGATGCTAGTATAGTTCTCCACTAGTTTGCTAAACATACATCCGAGTAGGATCAGCTTTGCTCGGATTTCAAATTTTAGCCACAAAGTTGGTTCAATCTAAAAATCCATCAGCTGTGGTCGGGTTCGATAGAAATAGCTTTCTAAAAAGGGTCTGACAATAGTTTCAGATCGGGTTTTCATTTATACAATTGTTTGATTTAAAGTAGAGATTGTCAAGCAACGTAGCCCATATCGAGATTATTACGAAAAACAAAAGAAACGAAGATGAACGGAAGGAACATACCTTGGGATTTGAAATTAAAGAGCGGAGGAAGTGGGCGGCCATTAGGAAGGCGTGTGCTGGGATCTCTTAACTCATCAAAGAAAGGGTGAATACAAGCTTCCAACTGCATTGCAATACCATAAATCAAGTTCTAGAAAGCTATTTCTCCACCAGGGCAATAATAGATTGTCATAGATGAAGATAGGACTTACAGCCGTGCATCGCAAATTGGGGGAGTACTGAAAAAACCTACACACCAGGTCAACAGCTTCCGGAGGCAAACGTTTCTGGAAGACCTAAAATACGAGAAAGAAGTTACAGTAAATCTAACACCCAGGAGGGCCAGGACATCTTCTTTGACGGAAAAACAATCTAGAAACACATCTCTGAAAAGTAATTATGTATGTACACACAAGATAATTCATAGCCAGCGACAGCCAGATTTTTCAAATCTGGGGACTGAATATAGGTGAGGAATAAAGTCAATACCAGAGGGCTTAAAGAAGAAATTGATCAAAAAATCCCTCAAGTTAAAAGAAACTACATATAGTTTACATAACTTAAATTTGGGGGAGACGGTTGGGGTTTGGGGAGGTGACTATATGCAGATCAAGAACTCAAGGCATTCACAATAGAAACCGAGTAAATGTGGACTAGCAAATAAACATAAACTACTGCTCCCAACAAAAAAAAAAAAAGGAAAGGAAGGAAAACCCACGTCACAATAAATCAGCGTGTTAAGCATGCATTCATCAAGAATTGTTCCAACTCAACAAACTATTCTGTTTAAAAGTCTATGCTGGTAGAAATTATTATCAAGCACACTAGAGCATTTCAACTTTCAAAGATACTCTTTTATAGACAAGGAGTCAAAAATACAATTGAAGTAATAATATTGTTAAGAGTACCTTGTGCCATGGATGAGGCTTTATCTGCGGGAACTTAAACTCAGTATAGTTTGGGTTCATGCATTTTATCTCCTCCCTGGTAGGTGTTCCCAAAACCTGCAAGTTAAAGAGAAAGAAAAAATATCTTAAAGTTCTATAGGGAATAGTTCAGTCAAATCTTTGTTATTAGAATCATAATAGCTGAGATGAAGCAGGCTCTTTTGGGTCAATCGCAAGCTAAAGGACTATATTTTCCTTTCATGTATTTATGATGCTAAATATGCCATTCATTTTTCCAAGTCAATGCCTCAATTAATGACAACTTTCTGGGCCAGAGAATTAGCAAAACATCTGAGCTGAGAAGATACCTTAATAATCTCAACCAATTGATCAACTCCACTCTCTCCAGGAAACAAAGGCTGTAAAACGTGTTGGTCAATGTTAAAGATGAATTACTACAATGGATAGATGAAAAACTAAAAATTTCATGAAACAAGTACACATAAGCACCCTCAAATCAGACAACTAAACTACCTGGCCAAGAAGTAATTCAGCCATTACACAACCTGTAGACCATATATCTATGGCAGTTGTATACTCAGTTGCACCAAATATGAGTTCTGGAGCACGGTAGTATCTTGAACAGATGTACGAAACATTAGGCTCTCCTTTCATCTAATGCAATAATAAGACAACTAAGTTCAAGTTATGAAAAAAGACACAACCAGCATTATCAATATGATCCTAGAAAACAAAACTTACCAAAACTTTTGCACTTCCAAAATCACAGATTTTCAGCTGATGCGTGTGTGGATTCACCTGATCAATGTTTAGGGATTTAGTCTCTTAAATCATAATCATGGAAATGTCTACACAATACCACCATGGAATAAACCTTCACTATATCATTTCAGTGCTGTTAATTTTTTCACTTTAATACTTTCTATTTGGTCTATCCCAGCGACAACCCAAAGTTCACAGGAAGGCCGCAACAATTACCTATTAGTGAGAGCATTAGAATTTCGCATAGACAAAATTAGGACTTAAACAAAAATTGGATAGAATGAAAGGTTTGATGGTTTCAGGCCCAGCACCGATGCAAGTGGTAATATGAATAATATGTATATTCTGTTGTATGTAAATTCACCTGAATCCAATGTTTAGGGATTTAGTCTCTTAAATCATAATCATGGAAATGTCTACACAAAACCACCAGGGAATAAACCTTCACTATATCATTTCAGTGCTGTTATTTTTGCACTTCAATACTTTCTATTTGGTCTGTGCCAGCGATGACCCAGAGTTCACCCGAAGGCCGCGACAATTACCTATTAATGGGAGCATTAGAATTTTCCATAGACACAATATTAGGACTTAACAAAAATTGGATAGAAAGAAAGGTTTGATGGTTTCAGGCCAGCACCGATACAAGTGGTGATATGACTAATATGCATATTCTCTTGTATTAAACTGTCAGAACATGCATATTCAGATGTGATACTATGCACACGCCATAAAGGTACAAATATCAAATCCTCCAACAAGAAAAAATATCTTACAAGCAAATTCTGGGGCTTGATATCACGGTGACAAAGACCAATACAATTGTGGATGTAAGCAAGAGCTCTGCATATCTGCACCCAAAAAGAGCCGATAACCTCAGAAAAGTAAATCATCTTCTAACCATCATATAACATATCAATTACATCTAAGAAAGAGGGGAAACATGTTAATCCTTTTTGCAGATTATTTGACATTGGCATCCCAAGTCTGATAAAACACTGAGGAAAAAACAAAGGTCTGCACATGCAAGCATTATTTGATGCAGAAAGGAAGCTTTAAAACCTATCTAAACTTCTCCCATGGAGCATAAATGAGTGGCATAGCCTTTAGTGGAAAGCCAAATTACAATGAAACTCAAGACTCTCACATTAGCATGCCAAGATAATATTTTTACTCTGTAATTTCAAAGAAAAAGAATCAGCATATTGACTAGCATTAATATTGACGGGAATTACACAGGAATAGGAATAAACTCAAACTGCTGAGAAAGTAAATAATCAGCCATTCAGCCTAGAGCACAGATAGCCAATCCAAAAAGGCATAGCTAATTAAACTGGAAAACGGTCCGGATGCATGGATGTCCTAAAACACTTTCAATAGATAATGACAGAACACAATATCGATTGAGGAAGTCTGGCCAAACTGCACTCAAGTCAAATTCTATGGTGACCCACCTGGGCATGCCATTGATGTGCAATATACAAGTGTGAAGACATCCTAGCCTCAATATTAAACTTTTTTTTATTCCGACACAAAATGGTGCAACAGTCACAGCCCAGATCTGTTAGCATGTGTTGACTGCCGCATCCAAAGTTTGGGCTTTGGTGTAGGAAAAACGAACTCAAACTATTCACATTAGCTACCATTTTTGGGAGAGCTCCTGACCCCCATAGTCTGGATTTGGGTTACTCCAGCATGGCATTGCATAAAATTGACCACAAGCTGGTTGCCACAATCGTGCTTGAGTGGGTCCGATACTAGAACGCAAGGGGTAAATGAAAAGATCGCAGAAATTCCAAGTCAGGTCCCATGTTGGTTTGTGTGGAGTTTTGCATCACAAATTTGCATGACTTCTAGGTTGCAGGAAAATAATTTCACAAACGACATCCCATCGTCAAGCTCTGGGTGAGTTTCCATAGTGGTTGCTTACCCTGTGCAAACCTCATACTTAAAATGCCATAAATAAAAGTGTAGCAGCACATTGGTAATTGGTTGACTGAAGGAAAATTGACCTAAAAAATAGTTGGAACCTTCATTTTATCCTTTATCAATGTTTATATTTGCAACTACAAGATATTATCCACATATAATACAATAACCGTAAAGATAATGGCTGGTAAACAAACTAAGTTCATGTCTCGAAAACACTACTCAATTGCTAGCTTGGAGCAACATATCAAAGGCCTGCATTCTTGCATGAGCAAAGAAAACACATTTAAAGATGCAAAAGCAGATAGAGTCAGGAGATCCCAGAAGCAAGAAGTTATTAACGTGTACCAAGTTTCAAATACAAGTACAACTATCATGCAGAAAATTATTACATGCCTGGTAGGTATAGAGTTTGACGTATAACAAAGGCATTCGCTGGTTGACCCTGGTGTACTGTCTTGCGATACGGTTAACAGTTTCAGGAACAAATTCAAGTACAAGATTGAGGTAGAGCTCTTCCTTGTCAGTCGTTGAAAAGAAACAATGCTTAAGGGCAACAACATTAGGATGATCCAACATTTGCATAATCTGTAACTCCCTATTCTTGTAGCGCTTGTCTTGGAGAACCTTCTTGATAGCAACAATCTCCCCTGTTTCTCTGCACTTTGCCTTCAACAGACAACTAAAATCATCTCAATAAATGTAAGAGAAAATATACAATATATAATCCATGACTCAATACAATGTCAAAGATCAGCTTACTTGGACGACAACACCAAATGAACCAGTTCCAACCACATGCTCTGCTATGTAACTAACAGCCTATCAATAAACAAAACTCGCTTCTATAGTGAAAATAATTCACCACAAAAAAACCAAAGAATAACGAATGGCACACAAATATGTATACATCTCAAATCAATTTTTTACCAACCTGCTTAGATTGACCATTTCGACCACCAATAGTTGTTCTTATTACATGTCCTGCTTCAGCACCCACGCCATCAATTATATCTGGTTCACTATCCTGGAATTAAAAAAAGGGTTACTATCAACTATCAATGCATCAGATTGTACATGTTCCCAATCTCAGTATAACCTTTCAAAAAAATGAAAAAAAGTGCCCCCCTTTGGTCCGGGAGATGTCTGGAGGCGTCAAAGTTATACATTGGGATGTTACATAAAAAGATGACACATAAAGGAAGAATTAGCACCAAGCATAAAAGAACAGATTATATCCAATATAGAATGTAGAAGCTCACTCTGTCATCATCATGGTCCACCTTGTCCCTCAATTTCATTTCAAGCATCTCTCTGCCCAGCCAGTCAATTGAGCTAGAAGAACCCTTGAAGCCATTAGCAGTCCTGGAACTGCCACTTCCTCCATGCCCTAAGCTGGCAGACGCCATATCAAACGAGTATCACCAGATGCTAATAACTGCTATCCTCCATAAAACTCACTGGGCATTCCATCCTATCCAAGCACCTGTCTTCCTAATTGTTAATTCAGCAACAAAACCTGACAAAGTAACAAGAGACAAAACAGTTTGAACCTGTCCCTCCAGTTTAGAAATACGTTGTTTTTATTAGCGGTGAAATTGCATGAACTTTTTTTTGCTCGGCGGAAGTCAATTGTGTTGGTAGTAGTCAGTGATCGGGATACGTACAGTGTATCGTTTTTAATTTCATAAATCGTATCGGGAAACGTGTTGTGTATCATAAGATATGTTAACCATAATAGACATACGACTAAGTTATACCTAATAACACCAACAAACTATGCATGTATTTAAAGAAAAAGTTTTTTAGATGCAAAATTTTAAGTCTCTTAACTGTGGTCTATTTCATTGAGACTTCCTGCTGCCTTAGTCATCAAAAAAGAAGAGCCCTTATATAGTTAAGGCAAAACACAATCAAAGTATGGTTATTTCTTCTATTTAAACCATACATTGATTGTCACCATAATTAGATCAAATGCCTTAGATTAATGTGTTCGGGGTTCCGTTTCTTAAAATGAGGTCCGAACTTTTCCGATTAAGCAACCGTACTATACGAACCGAGTCGGGATACATCTAGATATTGTAGGATATGACATCATATCCTAGGATAAGCCATCATATCGTAGCATTTCCATACAAAAGATACGGGGTGAGATATGTGTCGTTTTTCACAGGAGACGATACAAATCGTAGGATAGGTATCTTGTATCATAAGTTTTTAACAACTATGGCTGTAGCTAGTGAGGCTAAGTACATGAACAAGTTATGTGTTATGTACACATTATAACCTAGGTATCAGTTGGAAACACGAATATTGGGGAAACAACAAGAAGGAAATGTATAATGGGACATTATTAGGAGTTACAGCCCCAAACAGTATCTTCCTTCTTCTTGAAAGCACCTTTATTTTTCGCAAATTCGCAATGCCATGCTAACTAAACCATACAATGGCAAAACTGCGCAACATCAGGAACATGCCACTCTTTGTTTACCTAATGCAACAAAAATGTTGTGCCCCATAGAAACTTCAAAACAGCGCCTAAGTGCGGCAAGTAAGGAACAGAAAGACAAGGAACATGCTGGCAATAGAAATTGATCTTGTTTTTTTCCCGGGGAGGGAGTCAGTAAAGATACAAGTTACCAAGGTAGGGTAGATTTCATCTATTTACACCAAACTTAGAACACCTGCAATCAGGACAATCATAGCAAGTAATTAGATAGAGCTTGCACTGTTGCACAATTACATTAGTCCTCATGAAGGCCCCTCTCTTTAGTTCATTTTCCACAAGGATAAATTACCATTAAGGTTAGAAAATAAATATTTATTACCATTAAGGTCGATCATTTTTTTTTTTAATTATTATTACCATTAAGGTCAATCACTCTTTTTTGGGGTTTAGACACTTAAGGGTATCATACGGTTTCATAGGGTTTTAGAAGTTTAGGCATTTTCATAGGGTTTTGAGAGTTTAGGCACTTTCATTAGGATACCCTAGGGTTTAGGTTTAGGCACTTTCATACGGTTCGAGGATTTTAAAGTTTAAAATGTAACATAAAAGAGGGGGAGAGAGAGAGAGAGAGAGAGAGAGAGAGAGAGAGTGAGGAGAGAGACAGTGGAGATTGAAGAGAAAGAATCTCAAGGAAATCCATTGGGTATAGTACGGGCTAGTGGGGAGAATTTCTGTTCTTGCGCAGTGTGTACACATGGGGGTGGGCCAGTGGAGTTATTGGTGCCTTTTGAATTTTTTGCTGGAGTGCGTGGGAAATGGCACACCAGAAGTGGACCGCCTGTTACATTACCCCTTCCACAACTGGAGGTCATCATAATGAAATCCCATACGTGCGCAAAGTTCTGCAAGAAAGTGAGCCAAAACTACACTATTCTTAACAAATTCCATCATCTCAACATACTTAGATTGCTTGCATTTGTTATTTCTTGTCTACCTTACTTCCCTACGTAATGGACTTTCTCGAAGCTATTCTCTTCTTTCCGATCCAACAAAGATTTCCTTTCATGTTCGACTTCATAATGAGCACATGGATACATGCAGCGCGAAGAAAGGAACGGCCATGAACGGCATGTACACTAAATGAGTTAATGGGTAGATGGAGGATTAACTATGTTCTTTTTCTGTGGCCCCGGATGCAACTGCATTACTATGGAGCAACAACGCTTCATCAAATACAACTATTGCAAACATTGACACCATGAGATATTAAATGGACATGGTTCATGAACAAGTTGCAAAACATACAAACAAAATTCCGTCGTTCTATAGCCTACTCTGCATGCTGCCTAATTTCAGGGAAAATATACCCCGTAACTCATTCTTTATCGAGTAATCAGTTATGTAGGCAATTATCTAAACCATGCTGACTAGGGCTGTTAAAAAAAACCGGTGATCCGGTCCGGTCCGGACCGGTCCGTACGTTTTGGATTTTAACCGTGGATTAATGGTCCGGACACGGATACAAAAAATAAAAAACCATGACTTGTGCTCCGGACATGGATTTTGATTTTGAAACCGTGGATAAACCGATCCGGACTGTGACATTTTTATTATATATAACTTTTAAAAAAATAAATACTCCCTCCGTCCTATTTTGTTTGTCATTTTTAGTAGACCGTGTCCGGTTTCAATTTCTTATATCTTTTAATATGAATTCCAAAAAATACTCAATATGGATCTTGTTTGATAGTTCTCGATGAGTTCTATAATACGAAGTTTTCGAAATTATGAAAAACATAATATATTAAAAGTTATAAGCGTTTGACCGATGACACGATCTACAAAAAATGACAAACAAATTGGGTCAGAGGGAGTAATATATAGTATGTATAGACAAATAATTTTATCACTTTCATAAATCTTGTCAATTTGATATTTTGATATGAAAGGTTACACTGTTATCACCTATACTGAATTCAATAGTTGTTTTTTTGTCAGTGGTTTATTTATTTATTTACTTTGTATTAGGCTTTAATGTACAACTAAAGTATTTATATTCTACTATATAACTGAACTAAATTGCCTTTCTTTGTAAACTAGATGACCAACTGTCTTTCTTTGTAAACTAGATGACCAACTGTCTTTCCTGCTCACTATTTTACTACTTAAGTGTTTGTTTCAATGTTGAGTTTGTGTTTTTGAAGAAGTTGATAATTTTTTTTTAGAATGAGTTGAAAATCCGTGGACAAATCCGGAACCAATCCGTGACTCGCGGATCGGATTAGAACCAAATAGTGAGATTTTTGTATTGGACACGAATTTTATTTTCAAAAAACCGTGACTCCCAGATTAGGATTGGATTCATGACAATCCGGACCGTGAGCGCCCCTAATGCTAACAAACTAACAGGGTAGCAAAACGCAATCTTCCTTCAAGCTCCTGAAGGAACTTGATTTGGATATCAAAGAAGGAAGAGTTTCTCTGCTAAAATCTCAGCTCGAACAGCAATATATTGAAAGGTAGATAGTGCAGCTTGGTTCAGAGAAGGCAGAATAAGGGCCAAGATTATGGAATTCTCAAAGTGCACATATAAAATAGAGCTAACAAAACCTGAGTCCCACTTTAAATGTTTTTACATTTCAATTAAAATGAATTAAAATCCAAGAAATCCTCCTAAACTTACTCCTCTTTTAGATTCCTTGCCCCTCTTCAGCTTCTCTACTAAACTAATCTGGCATACGCGAAAACTGCTAATTGAGTAGGATTGTGAAATTAATAGACAAGCTTATACTCGCATACTTAATCATGCTAAACTACTGCTTACAAAACTTTGCTTCAGTAATTGGTATGTAAACCAGACTCAAGACCACCACATGGTTTCATTGTTTAGAACAATAAAATGCATGCAGTACTTATCTACCTGAAAACAGAACTGCAGAAGTCTCTTTTCTGACCAGATAATAGATTGACAAAAGACACTGGTTTATAACCTTGAATTGCGTACAAACAAGGCTCACCATTATGTTATTCTAGGTGACAAAGCTGTTGAATTCCACTTAAATACATGCAAATAATAATTACCTAAACTGGTTCTGAATGTTATGAGAAATTCAACCATCTGCAGGCAGTTGCATATTATCTAAGCCCATACAATTACGCCGGGGATTCAAATTAAAGCCCCTCAGATGCAAGCCCTTTACATACTTCCAGGTACTCATGTTTCTCAAGACACGTACCCCATGGAGTGGAAATCATCAGAATCAGAGCATGCTTGCATCTACTGCATAAATTCAGGTGACCCCTGATAAACAAATAACTTCACTACCTTTCTCTTAGCTAATATAGCTAATTCAACAGACTTGAAGTCGAGTTTTATTAGCTTGGACACCAAACCCAATAAGATCCATCAATAGAATTCCAAGACTCCTTATTGTCTCCAACCCTGAAATTCTCAGCGACCAAACATACGGTAGTAATATTGCCCCAGAATCCCTCGCTCAATTTCACCCAATAAGCCTTCGCAATTTTAATCTCAAAACAGATGGTAGTTATACTGCCCCTGATATAAACCGTTGATCAATTCAACAAGTTAGCTATTTAAGGCATTTAGAGAGGTGTAGAATCTTTTTATTTATGTTTCGGCCTCTTTTGGCCAGCTTTTTCACCTTTTCTCCATCGCTGGGTGGCATCATCCGCGTGAAGCTTTTTCAATAGATTTATTACTCACAGAAGAAAAAAAAAATACCTCAAAAAGAAACCCGGAATCAGAATAGGATTCAAGCCGAAAGCTTAACCCTAAAAGCAAATTCCCCTCCTGATCAGATCTAGGGCCAAATCACTCCAATTTCATGCACATGTTGTTCCGAATTGAAACTAAAAAAAAAACGTTAACCTACACCGATCATCCAATTACTGATAGGAGAAACGAAAACGATACTTAATTAATCCAAAACCCCAAATACACCAAAACACAGAAGCATAAATACATGCACAAATATATACAAAATACACAGTTTATGCCCCTCACCTGGACTACTTTCGAGAGGAATTCGAACAAGGGTTCGTGCATTTCGCCAGTCTTCAGTTGTGAAAGCCTCCTCAATTTCAACATAAAGATTTTCGAAATTGATGGGTCTGGAGTGTGTGAATGGATGATTCTGCAGATGAGTTGATTGAAGAGACGGATCAGTCCAGGGTAGAACTGCTGATCTGATGAATTTCTTGAATGTCTCTCTCTCTCTCTCTCTCTCTCTCTCTCTCTCTCTCTCTCTCTCGTTTTCTACAGTGGGTGGGGAGTATTTGCACTTTTTTCAACACTTACTACTGACAGTCTTTCACTTCTTTCTCTCTCTGACACCATTCTTTCACCATTCAATTCTCACACATACATCTAATGGGATGTATTCAGGTGTCCATGGGTCCACCGTAGATTTTGTAAATCCCACCAATCAAGTGGCTCTGGTTCGTTGGGACCACTAATCCGTCGATTTCTGGAGTTTCACTGAATTTGGACTTTGGAGTAATTGTTCGAGCACAGTCGCGCGATGCTCCTGCTTATTCCAAGCTTCCAACACTGAACGTTTACGTGAGTTTCACAAACAAAAAATTATTTTTAAAAAAAATTGTCTCATGTTATTCTTTCATAATACATTATATAAAAAATCGTAAAAAGTCAATTTTTTTCAAAAAACCACCTTAATAGAACACCCCTTAAGTTATGTGTCCTACAAAATATGGAGTTTTGATTGCTTTGGTGTTACAGCACCATGTAATTGTGCCACGGGAACACTGAATATTTAGAGAAAAATGCTTGAATAAGCTCGGTGGACTTATGTTAAGGTGTAAAAAGAATGTGTGAAAAATGTATAAAAATAAGTGTAAATAAATGTATTGAAAAGTATAGAAGGTACAATTTTATTTTTTTTGCACATGATTCCGGTTCGCTCCAGTATTGCTCTGACAATAGCGTGTTCACTTTGAAGGCTCATCAAGTAAAACAAGTGAATCAAAAACCAGCTCGATCAGATATAATTAAATGTCTAATCGAATTATTTTTATCTTGGAAAGAATGTATCCAAAACACTATAGTAAACCCACCAAAACCCATTATTGTCAAGTTATATATATACCAATCAAGTGTTTAACGATATCTGATCAAGCTAATTTTTTGCATACTTATTCTACTTGACAAGGTCTTACTTAGTGATTGTTTATGATCATCGGAGCAACAGAGCTCCTCCTTTGGACTTATACAATTCTTTTTACTATCTACACCTCGGTAATACTAGTTTTCAAATTTCTTCAACATTTCGACTAAAATTTAAAGTTTAATTTCAAAACATTTCTCATAGTTTTTGTGGCTACAGTAATTTGAGCTCAATATTGTGTTTTACAATATCTTGCGGCAAAAAATTTAAACTCTATTTTTTGGGGCTTAAAAAAGCCCAAACAGAATTTCAAGCTAAAAGAATATTAGTCTTGTTCGTTTCCTTGTTTAGTTTTAGTTTTAGTTTTGATGACATCATCATTTCTCTCATTTCTCTCTGTACTCATTACGTCTGCTGACGTCATCAAAATAAAACAAAACTATCTAATCAAACACAGCCATTGTAATTGATATTCTTCTACCTTTTTTAAGTAATAAAATGCAGTCTTAGAGATAAAAGCTTAATGGACCTATTTATATTTATATTTCAAAAAAAATTGATAGTTTTTTTTTTTGGAGAAAGAGAGATAATTTATTTCACTAGAAAATGCTATTACAAACTACTGAATACAGAGACAATAGAGTGATAAAAACAACATATGCGAGAAGAACATAAAAACAAAACCAAAACAAATTTAGATTGTTTGGTAATTCCTTTGCAATAGTCTATTTGATGGAGTAACACATAATCGATGCTAATGTCAATACTCTCACTTCCCATCTCTCTCTAATCAAATATTTTCTTACGTCTATCTTAATATATGTATAAACAATACTTCATATATTGTTAGAGGGGGTTCAACTACTGATGTTTATTTTTTATTACAAATAAAAACACAAGTGAAATTTACAAAAATAAAAATAGAGTATAGATAGTAATGAAAAAGCCAAAGTCAACAAACAAAACTATGGAACTACTTTTCTCTCATTTTTCCTAAAACTAACCGGTGTTAGGAACAACTTTAATATAGTCTTTTATGGCATTCAATATCGCATCCATGAGTCTGTTTTTAGAGCGGTGGCACAGAGTGACATTATGTAACCAAATTTATAGGAAAACTCTGGACACAACAAAGACAATTCAAATAAACAGGATAAATGGATAATGATTTCTACACTTTACTTTCTTGTATAGTCCATAATTTTTTTGGTTTTAAAACTACACACAATACATTGGAAGAAAAAAATTGGGAAAAACCCCATAAATACATATTAAGGGGTACTTTCGGTAGGGGAAAATCTATGGGTACCGACCCATATGCACAGGAAATGAACAGAGCATGCTCGGGGACCCACTTTTGGGTCTCACACGAGTGATCCAAACCGTTCGTTATTCTTAGAAAAAATTTCCGAGGAGCCCCTCAAAAATTCAGCTCAATTGGACGGTTAGAAGTGATTAAACCAAAGTCTCGCAGTTTCCCCTAAAAAAAAAATTCTAAAAATAATAAACGATTTGGATCACTCTTGTGAGACCTAAAAGTAGGTCTCCGAATATATACTCTGTACATTTTCTATGCATATCAATCTGTACGTGTAGCAAGATCTATAAGAATTGAGAAATCATTTTTCAAACAGAAAAAGAGAGGACGACACCAGATCCTGAGAGTGGATATGACATATGAGCCCTCGAAAGCAGTTGACACATGGGAAATCCACAGCAATCTCAGCACCACGCCAAGTGCGCCCCAACCCCCCCAACACAGTTTTTGTACGTTTTATGAAAGTCTTGGACTTCCGTGGACCATCAACTTGGTTATCAATAATGATACGTACAACAATAGAGAGCCACAACAGAAGGTCACAACGGTTCTAAAATGACGTCGTTTTGAGACCCTTACCATTCAAAAAAAAAGATAAATGTTTTCCAGAATTCCTCTTTCTTCCCCGCTCCAGTCGTAATAGAGAGAGAGACAGAGAGAGATAGAGAGAGAGGACGAACGGCGTCCAAGCTCGACGAATACCACCACCACCGACTCCAATCCCAGTGAATGCCGCCGCCTTCGGCTCCTCGACCACCAGCACTGCCGTACACCGCCGCCTTGACCACCACCTCTGTCATATGCCGCCGCTACTAAACTCCACCATTGCCCATCGTCCGCTTCTCTTCAAGGACCCCATTGCCCATCGTCCGCTGTCATAGCATCGTGTAAGTCTCCTATCTCAACCCTCTCCTTTTGAAATTAAAAAAAAAAAAAACCTAACTCTATTTTCTGGGACAGATCTAAATCAGCCCTAGCACACCAAATGTTTGATATTACTCCTCAGAGAGACTTGTACTTGTCCTGATTATTTGAGAAAATCTTGTGTGAAATATATGAATCGTGAACTTCAATATAGCCATTAGGTTCCTCTAATCACACGAAATGCAAGGAAAGTCTGAACATTCCAAAAACAACAAATTCTACCCAACAACGAATTGACCATATATCTCAACCCAAGGTTATCCTCCACATTCCAAGAAACCACACATCAAAATTAGACCCAAACCCAGATTCACCATTTCCAGAAAACCCACAAGAAAAATTAGTTCCATACCAAGAGATTTTCCACCACATTTCAAGAAACCCACAAGAAATTTAGTTCCAGAAGAAGAAGAATATAAGATGAAAAGACCTATTTTTACAAATGATGAACACGAAATCAAAGGAGTGCCCTTGCAGCAAAACAACACTGGCCTATACAAGTAATGGCGACAATGGTGGTATCGCGTCGTCTTACGGTAGTGGCTCGGCGGTGGTTGAGGCAGCAGTGGTGGCATTCGTCGGGCTTGGGTTAGTGGAGGTGGGGTTTGTGAGCTCTTCTTTGTCTCTTTTTGTTAGAGACTGATGAAAATGAACAAAGGGGGGAAATCTCAAATTTTGATCGCTTTTTTTTAAAAAATAAAATAAAATAAAAATGGGAAGGGCCCCCAAACGACGTTGTTTTGGAGCCCTTGTGGCCTTTGTTGTGGCTCCCTGTTGTGTATGTATGTATCATTATTGCTTTGTTACAACTTGACTTTTGCCCTTTTCAAAAGTAGTATATATATCAAAATTGTTTTGATTATTTCACTCTTTTTTAAATTTTATCCCAGAGCAACTGACTCAACAAATTTGTATTTTTGTTTTTATTCAAAAAAAATTGTATTTTAATGATTATGGTTCGAACAACAAAAGAAATCAAAATTGGATAAAATTATGTCTTTTACACAAATATTTAGATAAAAGTCATAATTTTTATCCAACGTACTTGGTTAAAATATTTAACTGTCTTTTCTTGGATATTTCCCAGAATACTTGAGTAAAAGTCATAAATTAACCAATTCCGATTATTTTCATCGAGACAAACTTATAATCATCAAAAGTTCGATGCAAAACTAAAAAACTCAAAAGAAAAAATTGAATAAAGACAACTATAAACAGACAAAAGTCTAAACTCAATTGGATTATTGATTGAGTAAATCGAGGTTACCGACCCCCTGGTACAGACGATGTACCAACCAATGAAAATAGGGTGATTTTAGACCGAGCACTTTGGAACGTCCGATTGAGTTTATTTTCGAAATGGCCCCTCGGAATTTGATTTTAGGATGAATGAATGGCTCGAATCGGCCGTGTGAAACCCACAAAGGGGTCCCTGGTGCCGATTGGTGCACCATCGGTACATTGCATCTGTACATATAAAACAATTGTTGTTAATTCCACTTATTTCTCTCTTTCCAATCATTACTCTTATATTTTTAATTATCACTTCATTTCTCCCTCTAATTATTAACCAAAAACTAAACCAAACAAGTAAGTTAATCTGGAATGGGCTCTATTCATAGTCTTTTCCTTTCTTATTTGTATGAATTTTTATGAGAATTAATATTGACACTCCTCTTTCCTTTATTGACACTTTTTTTTGGTCTTTTTATATAAAGTGCAAGTGCAAATTTATCTAATAAAGACCAAAAAAATAGGAGTGCCAATAAAGAAAAAGGGAGTGCCAATAACACTTCCCTTTATTATGTAATATCTTCATATCTTAAGAAATAGTAAAACAATAAATATTTTTTAAACCTTAACTTGTGCTCGGACACGCGTTGGCATCTTCCTTTGTTTAAAGGCAAATCTTCACTTATCTTTCTTTTGTGCCTTGACTAGACCGTTCTGTTCTGTTTGGTCATAAATAATCCCTCCTTTTTTTTTTTTTATTAATCCTAATCTGCTCTATCCCAGGAACTTGGAGAGGAAGATGGGTGCCTACAGAAATCGAACTCTGTTCATGTGCATGAGAGTACAAGGAAAGCACCAATTGCACTCAACTCCACTTGCAGTCATAATGATCACAATCGTTCAAAATTCATCCCGAATAAGCAATCTTCTTCATGGGCCCAGGAGACAAACTGTCGCCATTACCGTTTGAACCACCGGCGCTCCCCCAACTACCAATGCCGGTGCAATTTTGTTCGCCCACGCTTTCTTCTGGAACACCCCGACAAAATTCAAATCAATCAAATATCAATTACTTCTAGAAGTTCATTTATTTTCTTGAAATTCCTGACTGAAAATTTAAACTCGTACATCAAATGCTTACAAATATCCGATTAAGCTGATATTGTGCCTAGTCTCCTAACAATTGAGTTTGAACAAAATGAACAGTTTTGATATCGTAGTGAAATACACAATAAGATACCCTTACGAGAGTGAACAAAATTGCTCTCACCAATGCCCCCTTCTCACGGAAACAAAACTACTCCATTTTCAGCCACACGATAACAAAGAAACAGAAATAAGCAACACATCTCCAGCTGAAAACATTAGCAGCAGTGTCAATTAGGAACGCCTCATAACACAATGCAAATTCCATTTCAGCCTCATCCACCACCACACACACACACCAAAAGCAATATCATCATTTCAACTGACTCAACTGCAATCCTCTCTTCTATATTTGCCGTCGACTAAAAACATACTGCGTAGCCAAAAGTGCTCACTCCCAGCGTTGTAATTTGGGTACTTCTCACTTGAACCCAAAACACCAATTACAGAGAGAGCCCACTTGTATAACCTGGGTGATGTGACCTATTCCAGGCAATATTTACAGTTTTCAAACACAAATTAACAAAGCCACTTACAATACTAAAATATCTCGATGGCCAGCTGAGTCAATGGCGATAGGAGGATAACATAACCCCCATTCCTTTGAGCAGAACCCTGGTGAAGGGACGCCCTTATGAAAATTGTGGTGTTATGTACGCCTGTAGCATGAAAATATCTTTCCCATCTCTATTGCTCTTGGCTCGTTTTCTGGCCATCTTTGATTAAGTAGGACCAATACGTCTTTCATTCCATCCAACAGTTGAATGAATTATCTGCATCATTCAGGGTAAACTGAAGTTCCTCTGAGGTCCTCCAGAAGATACCCATTCTGCTCAAATTTTGCTAACACCAGATTATTCATCTAGCGAAAAAGAGCCCCCAGCCACTAGCATGTGTACTCCAACTTGGTAAAAGACCAAGAATTTCACTGGAAATCACTGAACGAGACAGCTATAAGATTATCACAAGTAGTTCAAGCATGTTTCTACAGCATCACATGTAAAAGGGTACACCAAATTTATAGTTTCTGAAATCAGCAAAATGCAATTTGCAAGGGCGCAATGTCTTAACATTTCTTATCGAACGAGACTTTGCTGAATTTGTGCCCACGAAGGACTGGGAAAACAGAAAATGACACTGGAGGAGGTGAATTTGTTCTTCTTGAACAACTTTTTAATTTGTCCACAAAGCAATCGTAAATTCATATTTCACATTACAAGTTTCTAGCAATCCTCCACCAAAATTACGAGTATATAAATGCAAGCTCCTTTGGCAGTCTTAAAAAAAAAACTCCCAACAAGAAAAAAACAGAAAATAAAAGTTTTTTAACCATCAACGGCTAGTAAATTTCCATATTATTGGGCACAAATAAACACAAGGAAAAAGTATCTGGCACAAAGCTCAACAAGAACATCAAGTTTAACAGTAAGCCAAACATAAAGGTGCTCAACATCACAAAAAAGTTGTGTTTCATACCTCAAATGAGTACCCGACAAAGCCATCAGTGCTGAGTCACCTCTCAAATACCCAAATTCAAACAAATAAAAGTCTCATCATAGCACTGGTCATCAGAAAGACCAACAATGGCTCGGAAGGTTTGGAATTTGTTGTGATGTTCAGTTATCTCTGCTTCATGTGAATAGGGTGATGAAATCTAGGACCGTCACTCATATCATCTATAATTTGGCAATTTCAAGAGAAAAATTGGCGAAACTTTAAAGTTCCAACTTTTTTTAGAAGGTAGAGTTTTGTGATTCCTTCATTGTTGGGCTTTAAAAGGGAATTACAATTTGGGGGCCTTTATAGGTTCTCAGTTTGCACACTTTTTTTTTTATTAGCTCTGATTATGCGGTCATCGAACACACTGGTCACCGTAAACTGTAAAAGATAATTGGCCAGCATGATCAGATTCATAGACTGGTCTACAGAAGCCTATTTTAGTTAATGCATCCAACTAAGCCCTACGCCACTAACCAACTGAACTTTATAGCATTATTTGTTCAGTAAAATTATGACGTATAATTGACTGCTTCATTTGTGTAATTGTGCGTGATAAGGAAGAAGTTATTGACAAGGGAAAAATAACAGGAATAAGCTTTACCAGCCAAAAAACCCATTAAGAACCAGCACTTGACTTCTGAACCCAAACCTGTTTCTGCATTTGCAAAATAATGCAACATAGATGATTAGAAAATGACCCCCCCAAAAAATAAAAAATAAAAAAATGATACCCATCAACACTTCAAATTGCAAGCACCTCATGGGAACCATAATTGGTGGAACCTCCCCTCTTCAACGGCTTTCCCTCGCCTGTGATATAAGAGCCATCTGCATCTTTCGAATTATGTGATATCCCCCGGCGCCCACTGTTTTTATGGGAACCTGCATAAATTGAGATATGCAAATCAGAAGTCCAGAAGGGGGTACAAGGAGAGGAAGTATTTGAAGACAATTCAAGCCTGTATACACCTGTATAAGTATACCCATTTATACATACATAGACATTGCATAGAATATGTAGACATTGTATAGAATAGATGTATATAAAAAAACGTATATTTATATATGTTCATATATGTATGTACTCAGATCCTTAAAGGTAGAACTAACCATTGTCTAGCAAGGGGTAGCCACTACGTCCACTTCCAAGAGCTTTGACATCCCCACTCCTCGCATTTGATATGTCACTTTTAAATTCTCCGGAAATTCCTGGAAACCATTTACACCACAAAATCCCAACTAATATCATTAGGTCAAAATAATAAATGAATAGATAAATAAAGAGTAAGAATAGCAGCATCTGGACATTCAATTTTGCAGGAATTATCCATTTCATCAAACTTATTTCCAGTTTGTGAGGAATTGTAGAAAAGGAGGCAATGGTTTGAGGAGGTAATTGGGTGGGGGTGGGAAGGGCTTCCCATCCAATACCACGGTACTTATCTCTGGGACTTCAGCTTAGTAATGGACCCACCTTCAACAGAATCTGGCTGTAACTGAGTAGATTGGGAAGTAAAAGATGACAAAGACTCGTCACTAGGATGCGATCCGTCTGACCGGCGCAGAGGAGTCCAAACACCACGATCAGGCCTGTCCTTGTTCCTTGTACGTCGCTCCTGCTTCTCACTGGACAAACCATGCAAATCATTGCCTGTGAACTTATCTTCCAGTACCCCATTTGCATCCTTCGCAAGCAACTGCACATTATGTGGCCGAGGAGGTCTCTTATCCTTCTCCATATTTGAGGTGCGAATTTGCTGTTCGGAGTGGGCCACAGATGATGACTGGGTTTGCCGTGCATCCTTGTTAAGAAGTATGCTTCTGATCATCCTTCCACTACCTTCTCGTGTCTGGTTCTGTTTAAAAGAACTCGGGCCAAGTGAACTTCTAACAGATGTTGCACTCGGTGATGACATTGCACCAGACACCTATAAAAGGAATGCCAACCTCAGCAATAGTTGTTTTGCGCATTAACATTGTGATGAATAACCCAGAGAAAAGGTCCCTCCCTCCCATAAAGTTGGTCCCTTATGGGGACTACAACTTTTTAAGGGAGCACAATCATTAGTCATTACTCTTTCAAATAAATGAATTTCCAAAATTACCCTCCTCGAAAATGCAGTGATTACTTTTAAACTCAATTTCATATTCCCTCCACTTTTGTGTTTGAAGTTGAATAAGGGAATGAAGGCAAACAAGGAAATAGCTAAATTTTTCCCTATTGACTAGTCAAATTGTACAAGAATTTTGGGACATCCCAAAAGGGAAAGGTGGACCAACTTTTTGGGACGGAGGGAGCAACATTTTATTGATGAGCATTAGAGAAATCATAGCTGCTAGAGAAACATGCCAATGGGTGTGCATCTTCTAAAACAAATGTATGAGGCGGCAAAATCATAAATTCAGTATGGCAAGTTACAGAATTGACAAATTTACTAAATGTTCTGAGAGACAAAAGCTTGCATACAGAAGATTATCAGGTTCAGACCTTTGTCCAAATTAGCTATGGCAACGGTGTAGACTTAAGCGGTAACTTGTCCCACCCTGTTCCCTAATCTCCCTGCTATGATGGGTTTCGGATAAAATATAGAACAATACAGGCAGAGACAATTATAACTGTACTCATGTAATCCCCAACCAACGGCAGTTGGCAAAAGAGGATAGGAAAGTGGAGAGAGACCTAACTTTGGCAGAATACGCACCAAGTAACTGCTCTTAGAAAGTTTTACCGCTGAAAATAGCAGCCTCCTATAGCCCCCAAAAATCAAGGAACTCAATGGAATTATGCCGTGAAACAATGCCCCCAAATCAAAGCCGAAGGCATTAGAAAGAGCATGCCAAGAGACTGGATTCAATTACTCAATACGTTGCTTCCTTCTCTCAAAATCCTGAGCATCAGCAATGCAAAAAACCCCTAGAGATAGGGTTCAACAAAACCAATCCTGAATCTGCACATCACTGTCCCACTTTTAAACAGCAATAATGCAACCCGAATTCCTCTTCTTCCCCCAGGGAACCTCATCTAGATGGAGATGCTACTGACAACACTAAAAAACGTGACGGTACAGTCTCATAATTCACGAAACAGCCAGTTGGTAGGCTTGTTCCTCACCAGTGGCAACAGCTCCATCCCTGTCAACCACTGCTGCATGCTTTTTCCAACTTAGACACAGTTTACATCACCTAGATTCTACCGCATCAAGATTACTTATGTGTAAAAGGTCCACATGCTTTGTATTCTTCACCCAATCCTGAACATATGAATTAATCAGTTTCCCTCCCTTTTTTTTTACCCAAAGAAGGAGCTCAGCCAGTGGGTTTTTCCTCAGCATCCAATCTCTATTTCTCCTTGTATCACTCGTGCCAAAAAAAATCACATCGAAATTCTGGCAGTGGTAATGGCAAGAATCAGACAGGGGTGGCGCAATGTCATGTCACTGGCACCATCATTAAGATTGTACCAGCACGGTGATGATTTTAGATTGCGAAATCATGCCGAAGCAACCCACGAGTCAACAGAAGAAAACCCACATTCAGTATCAAGCAATTTGAGAGGATTTGGCAACAGTAGATGTCCAAGAAAAGAAAGACTAAAGCGGCAACGTGCTAGTAATAGTAGAATAATATATACTTGTGGTCTAGTCCAAATGTAAGTTCCAGTTGAACACCAGAAACGTGCAACAGGACTTTTCATATATAAAGGCAAATCATTTTTTGACTAGCACAAAGGCAAATTATCAATCTCTGCTACAAGTAAGGACCAAACCTGCAAGGGCAATGACTAATAATTTGTTGGAATCAGAAAGTGCAAAGCTTTCAATATCCATTTTACATCTAATTCTTTGTTGGAATAAAAGCAACTTATTTAACTACAGAAAGTGCAAAGCTTTCAATATCCATTTTACATCTAATTCTTTGTTGGAATAAAAGCAACTTATTTAACTACAGAAAGTGCAAAGCTTTCAATATCCATTTTACATTGACCTCAGGAAAGGAAAACACTTTCATTGCTCATCAGCTACTATAGTATTTACCCTTTCCAGACAATTGGACTTAGAATGAATGGCAAAATATCGTCCTTGCCTCTGGGAATAAGGATATATGGATAGAAGCGCCAGACATATAGTTCAATTAGGCAAACAAAATGGGAACATTGCATGCATGCATGCAAACAGGTGGTGACATGCAAATGTTCATTAAAGTCCCACCACCAGGGGCACTCGTTTGCATATTTGGTTGTAAAGCATAAATGGTATCTACTCTCATTCAACCAGGACACCGCAATACCTATGATGCATGGACACGGATATAGATACGGACACGGGAATTCTAAAAAAAATGGGGATACGGACATGGCAGGGGACACACCACTATATATATATATATATATATATATATATATACATATATATATATATATATACATATATATATATAGGGTTCACTTCTAATCCGGACTTTTAATTTCCAGACCTCATAATCTAAATATTTTTTTGACGATCTGATTCATCCAATGTGTTCAGAAGGTGTTTTCAAGTGTCCACGCAAGAAATTTTCAAAAAAAAAATACCGGGAAGGGCTTGATCCAAGCAGTTTTCGCAAAATATATATATATATTTACAGTTTTTGCGAAAACTGATTGGATCAAGCCCTTCCCGGTATTGTTTTTTGAAGATTTCTTGCGTGGACCCTAGAAAACACCTTCTAAACGCATTGGACGGATTGGATTTTCGAAAAAAAAATTGCAACACTAAAAAACCCAATTTTTTCCTTAAATCCGGAGTGTGGATAAGAAGTTTTACCTATATATATATATATATATATATATATATATATATATATATATATATATATATATATATATATAATTTTATTTTTTCAGAAAATGCAAACAAAACAAGACATCCATAAGTTCAATACATGGTTCAAATTTTTTTTTATTTATTTAAAAAGGGCATGTATACAGTAAAACAAAGCTGAGGAAGACATGACAGTCCACAGGATATATATACACCGTATTGCACGAACATTGATGGCCTTAACATAGATCAATTTTTTTATATAAAAAATGTGCATTTATACAGTATGGGAGATGCATATATAGGCTAATTTACACTTTTTTACCAAAAGTTTTGAATAATTATAAATTTACCCCAGAAAATTTGAAAAATTTAAAATTGACCCCCGCCGTGTTCCCTGCAAAAAAAACTTTAAAAAAATTGGGACATGCCATGTACGTGTCCCCGCCGTGTCCCATACAGCGATACAACATCACCTAGAGGTGTCGGTGCTTCATAGACCCATACAATCAAATTGTGTGACCAAGAAAATCAAGGCAATCTCCTTTGTAGCCTTATTTTCCATGCACCAATAATTTATCACTTATATTTGAGCATTGATGTGCACCCATACACAAAGGAAAACACTGCAAGCATATCTTCAACTAGATTCCATGGATTGAACCACCCCACATGTAAAGGGGTGAAGAGGATCTAGTAAGAATACAGACTCCTATGAAGGGAGGGGAGACTGCAAGAACCAAGAAGGCTGCCTTACATGAGGAATTTCTTTCTCTTTTCCCTTCAAAAGCAGGATTTTCTTCTTCCCAATATCAATGCTTCCAGAAACACCTGAAACAGATTTATCAATCGCAATCAAAACTTTGAGAAGGATATACAAACGAAAGTTAATACCTTAATTCCAACTTTTGAAGGAAACATGTAACAATTCCAGTCAATACTACTGCAGAAGACATTAACTTTCGACATTGCCCCTTTATTCTCCCTTTCGAATACATTTACAGTCATTAGACTCATTACGGTAATTCCCAATGGTATAATCAAAATTGAATAACCAAAAGTTGCTACATCACCTTTTGGTTATTCAAAATTGGGAAGCCAAAAGTTTGCTAAATCACATTTTGAAACAAGAAAAAAAAAACTAAATTATTAAAAAAAAACTTTCTTTCTTTCGAAAACAGTTTTCAAAATAACAGTTTTTGAAAAGGAAAAAAAAAAGTTTTCAAAATAACAGTTATTAAATTTTGTTATTCTGAAAAGATGGCTAATTTTGATAATGCAAATGCCAAAATTTGGTTATTCGTTAAGAGGTAGCCAACTTTGATTATTCCATTGTGAGCACATTTTGGGCCACACATTCCCAACTTTAGGAACATTTTACTTTTGGTTATGCCAATGGAGATAACTTAGCCAGGGATATACTGGAAACTGAGACATTATCTGGATTGTTCAAAGAGGACTAACAAATTGGAACATTTCCAAAATGGAAGATGGACTAGCAATTCGAGACAGGGAGCAACAAAAGAAAAAATAACAAAATTCACCCAAAAACAACAAAACTCCTGCGAAAATATTTGCACACAGCCACACACTGGTTTTCAACGAATAGAAAATTATGACAACTGGGAACAAAGATCCATATAAGCATGTGGGTATTGACAAAACTTCCACAAATAACAGCAAACTCAGAAGAAGAAAAAAATAATAGTACACAGTATGGCAAACTACATTACCCTTTTCTTTTCTTTTTGTCGCTTTCTTTTGTAGATGGTGGCATCCCCTTATGCCTTGTTAATAAAATTTATCACCTATCAAAAAAATGGCAAACTACATTTTGCACCCTTGCACTTCACCTTGAACTTCTTCTAATTATGACATTCAAAGACTCAAAACCCTGTACTTCAAGGTTCAAATTAATATCCAAGGTTACGCTTCCTTCACAGTTCGCATTATGTAAGTCACAGAAGAACGACATAACAGTTAGCCTATTATCCTTTTGCAAATAAAATTTCCCTCTTTCATAAATTGCATTGCCAAAACAGCAACCCCGCTACACAAAAACCCTATCCATCCAATTTATCTACAATCAATCCACCACCAGACCTTGTGAAGCGAAATCCCACATCACATGGTACCACAGTAATATGAAGTATATAACCATTAGGGCACCCTCAATTCCAATGCTAGCTTTTGGGGTTGAGTTCGACCAAAGACTTTGTAACAGACCTACCATCACCACACCTATTTATTATCCTCTAAAAGAAGAACACCTCACATCAGATACATGAAGATCTACCACCACCACCACCACCAATACAAATGTTATATCGCATGTGCCTACCTACAAATATCAACTATTATATGAACCAACGAACAAATGTAAGCTTTTTGTTAAGAATTGTCATCTGAAAAGTTAATCTGCATCTATTAATAATGTTTTGACAACAGACCCACCATAATTTGGCATTTTGTAATCGATATTGCATGCCAGAGCAGCCAAACACAATTTTTCCTTGGCCTCCCAAACAGCCCCTATGGCTTCAATTGGCAAGTTGTACAATTAAATAAGGCCGTCCTCTGGTATACAAGTTTAAATAAGGTCGTCCTTTGGTATTCAACTTTAAATGGCAACTTTCACGGTAGCGTGACATCAACAAAGAATTATAAAAAAAATGGGTACTATCACCTAAAATATTGGCTAACAAGCAAAAGAGCATCTACCGCCCAAGTATCCTTGGGACCCTGTCCAACACGACACCCCCAGCGTGCCTAACTACGGTTCCAATTTTTAATTTGTAGTCAAACACATTGGGGACACTCTTAAGGACCCCATGAGGATGAGTACACATAAGGAGCTCAAAATGTAGTTCTAAAAATTCGCCCAGACTCATTGCCTTGGATGTTTAGTTTATACATACTAATAATAACTGTTAATTTTTATCTTCATTACTGTCTGAAAACTGTCTTCATTTAAAAAATAAAAATAAAATTAATGTTCTTAGGCAAAGTTCCCTATATACACCTATACATCTATAGAATTATAAAATTTTATACACGATGTGTCTCCAACATGTCAATCCTAGTTTTTTGCGAAATTACATGTTCACATGTCGGGGTCAGGCCATATTCGTGTCTCGTGTCCGTATCCATCCTTCTTAGGGTATTGGTCTAACAGTTGATGACGCCCAAATATAGAGCCAGTAATGCAATCCATTCCGAACTCCTAGAAGCTATGTTACGATACTGGATTTGGAAGAGGATGGAAAAGCAAATTTTTTCTTCACTGATGTTTGGCTGGTTTAGGAAAATGGAAAGAAAATTAACTAAAATCCTCAACTTGTTGGTTGATATTTCACCAAAAAAAAAGAGCCAATTCTTTGGTTAAGAAGTCACCCAATGGAAATCTTGTTGGCATCTAAAAAAACTGTCTAGGCATGTACAGATGAAAGCTTGAATGGTCAATAGAATAATAACATGTTAGTACCAATCAAGTAAGAATCAAATAAACAATTCTAACCACTACCTTCTTCTGAGACTTCACTTCCAGGTGCAGCAGCTGACACAACAGACTTATCAGAATTCTGATGATCATCTCGTTTAGGATCCAGCGTATCGGTTGACTTATCCTTTCCACTTGTACTCTTTGCAGCATCCCTTAAAACATACTGTCAATCAGATAGGAGAAAAAGTTAGAAAGACCTTCATTATTCCGTCACTCTGACAAGGGCATTCATACAGTGAAACAGAACTTTAGCATTGAATCACTAACAAAACAAAGAGGATTGAAGTACCACAGAATGGCCTGAACTAGATTGCCCAGAAACACTAATAACCTAGTGATCTGCGGATGGAAATGACATTCTGAGACATGATACAATTCCTTTCCAAACAAAGCATACTTTTTTTTTTTGGTGCAACGGAAGTTTAAACAAAGCATACAGTGACCAGAAAATTAGTCCTGTTTAATAACATAGAGCGTGTAGCTTTGCAAAAAAATAGAGTAAAAAATGGTCAAATATGCCTACAGATGTGTAAAAATTTTGACAAATTAATTTATTGATTTATTGGATGTCATGGTCTGTAAGGAGTACCACAATTTAGGGCATATGGTGTACCATCTTCCCATACCATACAGGAAAGCTCATGGTTGCAGCTATCCTTCAGCCCAACCCGAAAGAAGGATAATAATCTCCAGAGGAGCCAAGATGCAACAAAAAGTTCCAAAGGAAAAGAGCCTCCCTGGCTAGCAGTCATGATTTGAAAACTTGGTTCACAAAATTTGAAGTTATGAAAAATGAAGAAATAAATCCAGATCTCTCACCAAATTTGTCTGAGTTGACACCAAATTTGTCTGAATCGACACCAAATTTGTCTGAATTGACAGGGTTTGGAGTTTTCTTTGGCTACTGTATAAAGAAGAATTTGCAGGACTGCATATTTGCCACTTTTCAGTTTTGGCAATAAATTGGGAATTGGAACAACCCCTCAATATTGGTGACGACAAGTAACTAGTTGACATCGCTTTTACTTCTCACTTCAACAGCTTGAGACAGTAGATATGTAGCAATTAATGTTTAATATATTACCCACCAATAGTTCTTACTTCTAATTCCCAACTCACCAAGGTATCAACTTGTAATGGACTCAAATGCACTTTTAGGTCTTGAATACATTAATCCTTAGTCCTTACGTTACATGGGGTGCAACTGTCAGAGACAGCTGCATCAATTGGATGAATGTGGGTATCAAGAATGTGTTCATTTCGAAAATCCCTCAACACCTAGGAACTGAATGAGACCAGAGAACCACTAAAATGCTAATTTTCCAGAGTTTCCAAGCTCTAAATTGGCATTAACATCATGAATTAATCTAGCATGACATATTCAGTACCACCAGTAGACATTGGCAGGCTATATTAAAAAACATTGTTCCGTCATCTATATTTCCACCCATTTGTTGTCAAAACTTCAATTTCAGCCATTAAGTCTCAACTGGTTTAACAACCGCCACATTTTCCTTGCATGCAATTGGTCACTTTGGGTATCCTTTGACAATATGCCCACACACACACAGAGCAAACAGAAGAATTGGATGATATCATCGATATACCAACATAAATGAGCAGAAATACACGAAGTATGAAAGTTCATAATGTCATACTAGCAAATGACATCAGAACACAAGTAAAAAATAACACCAAAAAGACCACAACAGGTGATACAATCATACAATCTCAATAATAAAGACATAAAAGCAAATGTTATGCGGTCAAAACTACTGACTTGCAACTTTCTAAACAATTATGCAAGAAAAGCGTTAACTGCTTTTGCCATCATAAGGAGCCAATGGTATGGAAAAGCATCAGTACCATAGTAGTAGAAATCCTTCTCTTTTCAGACCCTCGTCTTGATGATGCTGAACCACGATTTCCGGATGATGCTCCAGTCGCTTTTCTGATGGGTTTCCCATTAGACAAAGGCCTCTGTAATGGACAACAGGATTATATTCAACACATGCCTTATCCATTAAGCGAAGAATTGTGTGGCACTACGAAGCAGGAGTAAAGAAACAAGACGAGGATAAAAGAAACAAAATGCCACCGTAAAAAAACGTTGTACACATTTATTATATAGATGCAAGGTAGTCATAATAAATTGCTACCCGAATTCCACCCTTGGCAGCTCTTTTCTGACGAATAAAATCCATTAAAGGTGTGATTATAGGAGCATCTTTGGCAGCACCTATAGAGGAATAGGTGGAAAAGAACAGGTTATAATGTTATTTAACGCTATTCCAATTCTAATATGGGTTATTTGTGTGGTGCATAAATTGTGGAGACATATAACTTACCGGCTCGTTCAGCCTCCCTTCTCTCCAACTGTATCTCTGCACTGGGAAGATTCTCAACAGGCTTTGCGATAAATTCAAGGAACTCCAGATACTCAGGATCTAAAATTTACCAAGAAAATTTTTGTCACCACAAATAAGGAAATCCAGGAATAAATGTTGCATTCAATTAGAACTACCATTTTGGTACCTTTCAATATGGTCCCTTCACGTCCATCTTTCTTCGACCACTGCTTTGGAACGCGTTGTGAAGGGGCATACTCGACAATAGTTCTAAATTGAATGCCTGGGGTGGAGACATCAGATCAAAATATTTATTTGAGGTTCAAAAATTCACACAAAGTAAAACATTGAGGGCTTCCAAATCAAAGACTCACTCTCAATTGTTTGATATTACACAATGATTATAACCCACTTATTAGGGGTGATCAAGAGTCCAAGCAACCTGACCAACCCAGTCCGACCAGAAGGTCCACGGTCGGTTCTGTCACCATTCTCAGTCCAGTACAGGTGTAATAACGTGAAAACTTGTGGGTACAAGTGTATCAGATGGTTGGCAGGTTGAGCTATAACCAAACCAATTGATCCGACCTGACCGATGGTTTAATAAAGGCTCTGATTCCCACTTATCAAAAAAACTAAAGGCTCTGATTCCTGGGAAATGAGATGTCTACTGGTCTAGTAGTACACATGCTATGCCAAAAAATAAAGATCAATATGAGGGGAAAAACTACTGGTGTGTGGGATTACACCTTATTGTCTCTTCATGTCCCCCACGGCTCTCTCTGCATGCGTCTCCATCTAACAGGACTTTCTCTTTCTGGGTGGGTGAGATCAAACACACAAATATGAATTAAAGTTTTCCTTCCTCCTTCATCGCCGATAAACCATCAAGGAAGAAATAGGCTGGAAAAAACTTTGTAGTTTGATTTACTAAAGGAAGCTATGAGGGATCCCAACTGTTTCAGCCCCGAGATGATGGCAACATGGCAAGATCAATTAAAGAGCAGAGCTTTGGCTTTAAAGATTCCTAGTTTTACAGTTTGTTTGATGCTCATTTCAGTTTTATTTGCTTCTCTCCCTTTTTCTTTCCTCAAATCTGAGTAACGGTTTGGTTTGAATCATAGTTTCTATTTATGATCTGTTGTTCTGAGATTTTTTGGGTCGGTTTCAAACAGGTTGTCAGTCGGTAGCGGGAACAAGAATTTTCAATCTGATGTGTTCGGGTCACGTGATGGGCCAAGGCTAAACCCAACCTGATCCGACCCGTACAAACCCCTACCGCTTACCACTTAGTAGTGAATGCAAGCCTCCCCAACCTATCGTTGTAGTAAATGAATTAAATGACTGCTATAGCAGTTCCTAGTAAAAAGATTTGAAGTGCCTAATTAACTCCCATGATATATGGTCAAGGATTACCCTTCTCGTTGACAAAAACATGTCCATCAAAGAACTCCGCAAACTCAATAACATCCTCTGGCCTCTTGAAGTCGATGTAGGCTCTAGAATAGCATTGACACTTGTGGCTGCAATCAATTGGATAAATAAGATCAAAATGAGAGAATACAAAGCGTAATCCGCATTCTATCAAATCATCTTTAATTAAAAATGACCCACTCCTCAACATAGGAAAGATTTTGCATATAAGTGAGCCCTTCGTAAAATCTAAATGTTGGGTGTAGTTACACATTCCTAAAAAGAACCTAAAAACGTGGTAATGTCTTCACAACGTCAATAGATGGGTGAGCTGTACTCAAACATGTTATTATACCCCAAATACCCTGGATAGAGAATAGGAGCATCATCCAATCTGAGCCCCGGCCGCTTCAAAACTGGAAAGGCACGACATAGATAATGGGTCACAGAAAACAGAATCACAAAACTGTCAAAACACCAACAAATCAACCAGTGAATCATGAAAGAATACTCCTCCACTTTTAAACTAGTCCGTAAGAAAAATAGATTAAATTAAAAACTTCCCCAATAACAATGCAATCTGGATACACACACACACAAATCAACCAGTGAATAATGAAAGAGCTCTTCCACTTTTAAACTAGTCCGTAAGAAAAATTGTTTAAATTAAAAACTTCCTCAATAACAATGCAATCAGAACAATATTCAAAGCCAGTTAAAAGGACACAAAACGACAAGAAAAACAAGTGAAAGGTTAATTAATTACCAAAAAAACTATGAATTGCTCTAAACTTATAAATAAATAAATAAAAAGAATGGGCTGCTGATTATTTTGATAGAGAATCCAACTATAGATTGCCTTTACCATACCAAAAAATAAGGGCTGCTGATTATAAAGCAACACATATAGTTCTCTAATACTATCCAACAACATCATTCACCCCACATAGAAGATACTATAAATACCACACAGATTACCCACCAACGGCTTTCCTAATAATTATTAACCTATTAAATGTGGAGATTACATAGACTCACAGTAACACTCAACAGTGAAAACGAAAATCCCACAACCCTTGGATGCTTCCAAGTTCCAAACCCTAAGTTCAAGTTGTCACATCCCATCCCTAACCCATCAGGGCGGCCATAGGGTTACGATTGTCATCAGGGTTTTCTCCGCATGGGCAGTTAGCTCCATATTCGAGGTTTTCCCCGTCATAAATCAAATGATAAGTAAGAAAAATATTCCTACATAAATAGTTCCGGCCCTAGTCCAACACGCATTCAACTTTAAACTAGAAAGTATACCAAACACCCATCAGAGGCTGCGAGGCTGCATACATATCAAATTCCAATAACAGCCAGAATTGGTGATCTAGTATTACGGGTGTAATTCGCAAAGGCTTAAGGCTCATATTTAGGCCCTTCATCAACCCAATTCCTATAAACAAATTTAAAAGAAAAAAACTGCCATAAAAAGTCCCAATCCAGTAAAACCCCAGCTCATACTCATCCACACTGGTGGACCAGCAAAATCCTTTTAGCAGATTAAAGCAAACCCTTAATCAGACTAATAAAGCACAGATATCAAATTAGACTACATACTGCGTTATCTGAGAAACCCCTAACCTGGTCTTTCCCTGCAGGAAGTAGACCCAATCATAGCGTCCAGCGAATCGGCCGTCGATTTGTTCCATGAGCGTCGACTGCGTAATCGACGGCGGCAAGTGGCGGACCACGGCCTTCGTTCGATCTAACGGGCCCTTCATTAACCCGGACAAACCAAAAACCCTAGAAATTCTACTAGACGCTAACAATATGAACCGATGCTTCAAAAACCCCAAGTGGCTAAATCTATCCTTGAAATCACATCTCCTCTTCGCGTGCTTTGTATAGTCGGTCGTTGCCGGTTCCGTGCCCTAAGTTGGAATTGATTTCGAAAGCGCCATGCGAGTGAAATCTAGAGAGAGAAAAGTGGGAGAAGAGAGAGCGGGATGGAGAGGAGCCGGAAGGGGGGATTTTCTGTGCGTATATATAGTGGGTTCGGACTTGGGACCTGGGTGGTGCTTTTGGAGAAAGGGAAATCAATAAAGGCATCTCCAGTCTCTCATCTCATAACTCTATTCTTTCCTTGAAATCAACTTTTTTAATCTACTCCCACCTTCCATATTTATTGGTTCATTTTTTGCATTGATAACATATTCTAAATTATTTATATCTTTTAATTTATAGTGAAATTTAATATTTTAAAATTTTCGTATAATAAAGACAATTAAGGTCTTAAAATAAGATTTATATTGCATATTTTTTGAGATTCGTATAAAAATATATGTACAAATTTTCAAGTGGTATAGAATACTTAAAGTGGACAAATAAACATAGACGGAGGTAGTATTTCACTTTTTTGGAGATTATTACTAGTGATAGAGTGTCCCATCAACGGATCCGGAGTTTATTTAGTGCATTGTTGCACTACAACACGAGCCGTTGATCTCGGTAATTAACAACTCGAATTTCATCTCGGCAATGGACGGCTCCAATCGTACAAGTGCCAAGATGAAATCCGAATTGTTGATTACACGATCAATGACTCAGATGCCGCACCATTACCCTTGTAGTGCGGCACCGCACTACAAAATCCCCAATTCCCATCAACCCTCCAAATTGGATAGTCAAACCTTCCATATAGAGTTTGTCCTCCAAATATAGAGCATGGAGGAGCCCAATCCTCCATTTTGGAGAGTTGATCGAACATTTGTTATTACTATTCATCCCCATGAAACTAAGATAGAAGGGGAAAAAGTGAAATAGATGATAGATTTGGGTTGCTTTTTATCTATAGTTGAAGAAATAGAACATGGATTGGAGATGCCCAAAAAAATGGCTTCTCAATATACTAATTAGAATTACTCGATTTTGACAAAGGAAAAAAAAAAAGGAATTTGAATGCATCTAGATCCAGCTAATGTACCAAAAGCTAAGTTTGTTTGTTTTTATCTTTACCACCCCATTGAAGTTACGTTGCTAAAATACAACGGAAAATGTCTACTCATACAAACCTAGCACCCCTCTATAATCGTTTGATCGTCTTTAAGTTAATATCGTAGCCATCTAATCATTCCTCTTTTCAAATTAGAGCTTTGATTGCCTTTTAATTGTTTTCCGTTTTAAGTTGGTTTTATTCAAATAGGGGATTTAAATTCTTAACAAGCTTTATACGAAAAGGAATTTTTTAAAAAATAGCAGTATTTATATATACACATGATATTAGGAGAGGATTATACTCCACATGAAAGCCTTTAAAGAAATTGAATTTACCGGTAATGTATGGAAATAAATCACAAGTATTTTGAAAGCCAACCTTTTATTGCCTATTAAATTTACCCCAATTTTTTATTGCACGACAAGTGCCTAAAATAAGATTTCATTATCAATATTATGTGCTTCTGAACTTTCTTCAGAGTAAACGGTTTGGTCCGTGAGGTGTGCTTCTGAACTTTCTCTCTTAGATCTACACATTCCATTTTTTTGTCTTTTCTTTTCAGGGTAGCATGAGTTACGTTGGCTACATTATGCCTAGATTTTCCTGGTTAGTATTGATATCATTACTAATGTGTGCTAATTTTCAAACTTCTTGTTCGAGGTGAACCTTTGATTTTCTCTCAAATCAAGTACCATAAAAGATTGATTCCGTGTATGCTAATCTTCTTTTTTTTTCCCGACCACACCACCACATCTCATCTTTTCCCAATAAAAAAATGTGTAAGCAGGATGGTCAACATTAAAGAAAGATAATCCATTTAAATTATATTTAGAGTGTGTTACGTCATGCAAGTTTTTGTGAGGTAGATTCATCAAAGATCAAGGCCATTCTCGGATATGTATCAACTATTTAGGCCAGGGAGTAACACTAGTGTCATTAAATCATTAATACAGGGAACCCCTAGTGTTGTTATATGATGCCGAATGTTGAAAAAAAAGAAAAGGGAAATGATTTTCACCCCCTTCTTTGATAATTGCACATCCTATCTTGTCTTGTAGTGCATTTTTTTTTTTAAAAGACAAGAAAGGATTTGCAATTATCAAAAAAGAGATGCATAAATCATTTCCCAAAAATTGATAGTTTTGTAACAAAAAAAAAAAATTGTGACAAAGATATTGTTATAACAATTAGTGAATTCAAATATGGATAGTATGACTATTGATAGTGTATAATACTCTAATTATTTTTTTCATGGTTTTCAAAGGCATATGCCCTTGCTATTATATGAGAGCTAATAATAGCAAGGGCATATGGTCAAATAATCACATAATCTAATAATCTGATTATATTTCCAAACACATCACAGATGAATAATATATTTTTCACACTTTTACCAAACATTTTTAGAGATTCTGATTACAAGTTTCTCAAATATATAATATACAATCTAAAACCTTGAACTTATAATCTACTAAAATAATATTTGCAAGACACCCACATAACTGACTGTACCATTTGTGTTTTTCTCTTTCGAGTTCATTTCAATTTTAAAATATTATATCGTTTTAATCTTATTTAAAATTTATTCTAACTGTTGAAAAATGTTTTTGGCCAAAGATGTGCAGACACTTCTATGCATGTGAACCAATGTGCATCATGTAGAGCCCAAGTATATTGCACAATCAATAATCCAAACACTAAGCACAGTATCATAACACATTTATTGTGAGATAAGTAGGTTTCAATTCACGAGTTTGCGAGCTTATAAATTTCAGAACATGTTGATTTATTTAACATGGTTAATGTTAGCGACAAACTCTAAAAGCTTCAGCATTTTATGGCCTCTGCTCTGCGTCCTTCGTCCTTGGCTTTGCACTTCTCCGGCGATCTCGTTTTGTATCACACCCTCGATTTTCAACATAATAAATAAACATTTCCAAATAAAGATATTATCATAAGGAAAATGTTAATGCCAAAATTGTTTTTGATTGTGCCAAAACTCCAATGCATAAAATGCTTGTACTTATGTGCAATGTACATGCCTTTATGCATTGGAGTTTTGGCACAATAAAAAATAGTTTGGCATTATCACTACAAGTCTCATCACAATGTCTCACAATCTAAGTTGGTAATAATGTACCCATTTCCAATGAGAAAACATGATTTGAAATGTTAAGTTATTACATTGATCCAAGTCAAAAGAGAAAAATGGAGTTACAAGTTGATCTACCAAAAATAAAGTTCACAAGGTGATCAAATAACTCGTTCTTGTAAACTTTCAAAAGATGCCAAGCATTCCTTGCACTCCCAATTCATACTCCTTGACGTGTATCTGAAAGTGAAGGGTTAAGCTGCACTAGCCCTGTAGAGAAATCTTCTACAATTGTTAAATGCATATGAGATAATATAAGCATGAATGCAAGCAAAAAATAGAAACGACAAGGTAAGATCAAGTTTGGGACCAAAGTGTGTTGTGTCTTAGAGAAAACCTTTCTGTCAAGTTCAAGAGTCAACTAAAAGCATATTTTCATCTCTCTTTCATTTCAAATTCATGGTTTTCAAAATCTAAATACCTGAGAATTTTGGGACCCGTATTCCCCTGCCAAGATTCACAGGCCCAGGGGTGCACTGAATGGTGGCCCTAGTATATGAATTTCACAGGCTTTGTTACTCATGCCCAGGGACGCACCAAATGGTGGCCCTAGTAACTAAGATTCACAGGTCTAGTTACGTGTCAAACAAGTATTTTTTAAACGTTGTTTCCATCACACTTTGGCAAAAATCGACAATAGAAGATGGTACTCATATTTACAAAATCAAGAAGTTTTGAAAGGTTCTTAGAGTGAAATCACAAGTATAAACAAAATGTGCAAACCCGAACAAGAACCAATAGAGTGTCACAATTGAGAACAAAACCTGATGAGGTTTATGTGAAAACCGTCCAGATGGTTGGGTGCTCGTTTGGCAAAAATTGCAGTGATCAGAAAGACTACATAGCAACGTCAGAGTTTTTCATGGGTTTCATGACTTTCGACAAATATCAACAAAAAGGCATGAACAAACAAGATTATTACTGCATTTGATAGTGCCAACAAACAAGATTATTACTGCATTTGACAGTGCCAAGTTTTGTTTGTGAGTGGCATGTTTAAACTGGAGAATATGGTAATAAATCTTAATCGACCTTGCCTTGATGACTGAAGGGATTGATGCAATTAAAATACACACAGTTGTAAGATGGAGACCAATCGTGGAATAAAATGGACAATGTTTACCAATAAAAAGGAATATAGTTAAAGTCTATGGAGAGCGACAAGGAATATTCCCAGTTTTATTAGAATAAACTAAAGATGGTAGTTGAGGATAGTGACAATTTGTACCGATGAAGATCTTATATTTTGTCGACATTGTGAACTCATCCATTAAGATAAGCAATTATAGGTGTGTGTAAATGTAGGCCGAGATCGGCGTATGTACACCTCTAGATAGCCAACTCATCATGCCATGTGCATATGAATGTATCATAGTTTTTTATATTTCAAGTGTATGGATCAATTTATGCACACTTCAACTAATCTTGAGAGTTTAATCTCACCACTGGCTTGTCGGGAGCACATGTAAAGCGGGGGCAAGGCCATACATGGACTAGTTCTATAGGAGTGGCTAAATATAACTGTAGAGTATTGAATTTGTGACATTAAGGGAGAGCAACTACTGATAACTCTCTTGCCATTCAAAGAAAGGTAAACATAAAGAAATTAAGATATACAAATTTTTAACATTGACAAAATATTGTGAAAGTACGTTGTGTAATACATTAAAATCAAGCCTTCGAACAATATCTCGAACTAACAAAGAAGAGATGATAACCAGGTAATGAAATAATTAAAAGAGAAAAGATATAGCCACTATCACTTTGCACCAACTCTCTCACATGGGATATGTGGGTCTCACATATCCCATGTGAGAGAGTTGGTGCATGTAGCAAACCTGTAATTACAAATTGTTATATATAGTCATGACATCAGCCCCGCGAAGTTTCATATGTTGTGCTGTCTTCCAATCCAGGCGCATGGATCACCCTATTCCAGGCACCCATACTCAATCCAGGCGCCAGGATTCCTCTATTCCAGGTGCCCGGATTCACTCTAGATACTTGTTGTCCAAGGTCAAGTGAGTGGGGAGGAGCGTCTTGGAGGATTTTTTGGGGATTTTTTTTGCAGAAGTTTGTTAGAGAGAGTGGGGGGAAATAGGTGGACCCCTAAGTCATTCAATGACCCATTTTGACCTTTTTAAGTCTATATATACCCCCCTCTCTCTTTCATTTGCAAAAGATCAGTCCTCCTCTCTCTCCCTTACTATAATTTTGCCCAAATATCCCCAGAAACTGATCCCAAGCTATCTCCTTTTGTTTCATCCATCAAAACCCAATCTTCCCCATCCTAGCCCCACATACTTACTTGATTCTACCCATTTTTCATCATCCACAATCAAACCACCTACAATCGACCCTTTACACATCTGTAGACACCCCGATTTTGAACCCGGGATGCGCTCAAGTATTCCCGATGATGAGAATGGACCAATCATGACTACCCGAAACTTGTGAAAATGGCTTGAACTTGATCAAAATTAACCAAACATAACCCAAACCAACCCAAGCATTGTTGAACCAAGCCAAACCATCAATCTGTCATCAAGAGCCTTGAGCACTCAAGCTTGACGCCTTGAGCGCTCAACTTCCCCAGACCACCTTGAGCGCTCAACTTCCCCAAACCACCTTGAGCGCTCAAGCCTACGACTTTGAGTGCTCAATTCTGATCCCAGTCAGGAATCTGCAGAGTATCTCATCATGAGATTTCATGCAGAGTAGAGCGTCTAACCGATTGTATACGTCTTGTATGTGTATAATACAGTTTACATTGTCCTAAACTACACCTAAAACTACTCCTAAAATACTAACCCACTACCTCTCTCCCCTCTCTTCCCTCCCACTCACTCTATATAAACTACTCACCACCCCCTGGTTTTGGGGTCACCAATTTACACACTCCAGCTCACAATTCATCCAACAATCGTTCACCACACTCTCTCTCTACAAAACCATTCACTCTCCATCCAAACCATTTGCAAAAACCACTCTTCAACCTCAAATTTGGTCTTTGATCATCAATCAAACTCTCTCATTGTACCACCCATCCAGAATACTAAGCAAAACACCTATAATCGTCCATCCCCAAACCCACAATCAAGTTCAAGCCTTCAATCAAGTTCAAAAGGTAGTTAAACATGTGACAAATTCACTGTTTTGATCCTTCTGAGGGTGACTAGTGAGTTCAAACAAGTTCTTCATACTTGCATTGAACTCACAAAGGTCTAAAAGCTGCTTAAAACCACTTCTAAAATCTGTAGTTTCAACAAGGGTTGAGCGCTCAAGCCCAGTTCTGAGCAGTTTCTGTTTTGCTGAGTTTTGAGCTTTCTCTGGGATTTTGATCATCATTTAATAGTTAACTATGATCATGTAATTCTCAAAACAGCTTATCTTTACCTCAAAATCACATGCATGAGTATAAGTTAGCTATTTTATGATGATTCAAGCATAAAAATCTTTGCAAATCTCATAGTAAAGAGTAAATCAGTGACTGTTCAACTTAAAATATCTTTTATCTGTGTATTTATGGTCTTGAGAATCACCCAAAATCAATTTTTAAGTCAAAAATCAGAAAGTCATGCTATGGATTGAGCGCTGAAGGTCTCATCTTTGAGCGCTCAATTTGTTCTTGGACAGGTTGTTGATTACTGGTCGTTTCAATGATGGATCATGATTTAGCCAATTTCTGGTGTGTGTGTGTGTGTGTTGTTAAATCTGCGCCTATGATCTGGATCTCTCTCTCATATATTCTTTTTAAGTGTTTCCTTTTGTGAAATCATGATGATTCTTCTTCTTGTATCATTCTTTGGAAGATCAAAGCTTCATATTTTAGTCTATTTCTTCATTAAAAGGGTTTATGAGTAATTGATCTTGCAAAGAAGGAGCAAAGAGATGATGTAGAGGCTTGAATTCACTAGAGCCAGGAACTAGTTTGAGTGCTCAATCTATGAGCTTTGAGCGCTCAAACTGGTTTGGATGGTTTGAGCGCTCAAGCCATCATCTTTGAGCACTCAATCCCCTTTCTGGAATCCAAATTGTAAGTCAGATTAAGTCTCATGTTCATGAATTCTGGAGTTGTTGTACAGTTTCTGTTGTGGTTAGTTTCTGTAGATATTTGTTGTAATTTTTCTTTATTGTTATCATCTTTTTCATGTAAATCATCAAGCACAAACATTCACGATAAGTTCGCATCTTTGTATTCTCTTGATATCTACGTGACTCCTATCCCCGATTTCCCATTTTTATGATTAAGTCAAATTTCAAATATTTTCAAAATCCCACAAAATGTTGAGTAGAGACCGGTTCATGGACCGGGGCGAGAGGGTGTCGTAAAACCCTTCCCTTTCCGTAACCAAACCCCCGAATCCGAGGAATCTTTGGTTCCGCCATGATCAGTAAAATCTTTTTCAATGGGCAAACGAGTCATATTTTTATTGGTTTCTCGGATTCGGACCTCAAATCTGGGTAGCGACTTTAACAATCACAATCTTTTCAAACGCGAAACCGATCCATTTCAGGTGGGCCGTCCACAACCTCCATATACAAAAGTCTAGCCCATTCACTTACCAAAAATCCTTCAAAAAAAAATCAAACCAAAGTTCATCAATCAAGCTTGTCAAGGTAGTTTTTCTACCATTGTGCTCAAAAGGCCTTGAGGGGATACCAACCAAGCTCTTACTAGTCCTCCATATTAGTTAAGAGTTTGGAAAGGTTTCAAATTTCACAAAAATGGAAGTTCTTCATAAGCATTTGTTGTGTACATTTCAGAAAATCATCCAAAAATCAAGCCTCTTTTAAGTTCATATCATGTGTTTGAGTTGAGTTTGAGGTTCATGTGTGCTATTGCATTTCCAAACATCGTTTAGGGTGTGTGAGCATTTGTTAAAAGCATTGCACTTGACACGTATTGTGAAAAATGAGGTTTTGAAGTTACTGTCTGGTAAGCCTTTTAGGCACCTGGATTTGCCCATTCCAAGCGCCTGAATTCACTTAATCTAGGTGACTACACTCAACCAATCCAGGTGCCCACACCCAATCCAGGCGCCTGGATTCACCCAATCTAGGTGCCCACACCCAATCTAGGTGCCTAAACTCACTCAATCCAGGTGCCCACGCCCAATCCAGGTGCCTAAACTCACTCAATCCTGGTGTTCACACCCAATCCAGGTGCCAACACCCAATCCAGGTTCCTACACTAACCTAATCCAGGTGACCACACCCAATCCAGGTGCTGCTTACGACCTTGGATTGTAGTGCAAAAGTCACTTCCCCAAGCATAGGGATTAGGTATCGCGTAGCATAATAATTGAAAGTCCGGGTCTAGTCCACAGAGACTGAATGCACTGAGCGTGATGATTGAGTCGCGAATGACGGTTTAGCCTTAAAGTGACAAACTTGTCTTTTGTAGTTTGGGGGTGGAATTCACTTAACTTCGTGAATGACATGAGATTAAAAAGACTAATTAAAACAAGGCTCAGACAACACCCATGCCTTAGGACGATTCGTTCTCCTCTAAGATAACCGGCTCGGGGTTGTCATTAAACAACCCTGAACGGAAAATTTGGTGATTAAACTTGTTTGACTAGAAAAGGTGTTTCTCACAGAGTAGGATTCTTGTGCCATTTATATGAACATTTTGATTGACATTGCCTGAAGCATCACACGTACCAAGTGGTTAAGCCATTGGCTACATGTGATCAATGGGATTAATAAATACAACTTTTGATACATAAAATTAATCCTAACTCTTTGATTAAAAAACATTGTTTGCATTTTGGCGAGTAGAGTGAATAAACCTAAGTCACGGGGTGCTAATCACCCCATGACCGAGCCTATAACGACTACTCGGTAATTACTAAGTAAAACATGACTATTTTTATAAAGGAAATAAAGAACATGACAAATAACATTAGAAACTTATTTTTATGGAAGATCCTAAGTTTGCCTAACACTTTATACTTTGAGAAATTAACTAATAACCAATAGAAACACTAGTTAATTAAAGAAGAAGCTAGAACACATGAACCTTAAATACTAGAGAGAATTGAAAATAAACTACATATATTGAAAGAGCTAAGCAAGAGTAGCAAGATTAATAAACGAGAAACTTACGGGAGCTTAATGGTTACACAGGAATTTTAGATAGAGAAAGCTTCAAAGTCCTCCAATGGAGGAGCCAAAAAAACTAAGAACTAAAATGAAAGAGTAGTTAATAGGAGAGAAGGAGAGAGGGGAGGCCCCATATATTCTTTCCTTTCTTTCTATACAAAATATCCAATAAAGTCCTCACAACAACTAAAAATTTCCATTAATAGAAAGTGAATAAAGTGCAGAAAAATTGGTTCGGAGCACTTTTGGACCGGTCCAGAATTATTCCGAATCGGTCCAGAATAATTTCGGATACGTCCGGAATTGTCTAGAAATTTTTGGGCAATTTTGGATCGGTCCGGAATAATTCCGAATAGATCCGGAATTCTTTTGACTTGGATTTGACTTATTTGATCCCTCCCGTTGAATTGTGTGCTTCCGAACTTCCTCCAAAACACTTAAATGAGTTGTGCGACCCACAGGAGAGGTGTTCTTTGGTCACTTGAGTGCTCGTTCACCCCCGGACTCCACTGAGAGTTTTTGTGAGTGTCAAACACGGCTTCAAAGCCAACGGCGTGACTTGTGACATTTCGCATTCCCGGGCCTTGGCCGAATCGTCTTTTCGTGACTCTTGAGGCTCGGTGTTAGCGTGCCATGGGGCACGTGGCCCTCGGTCCTTGGGACGGTTCCCAATGCGCTCCAAAATGTGATTATTTGTGTGTTTAACCTATAACTATAAATAAAAAAACAACACAACACGCATATCAAACATATAAAACGCGAAATCGCACATGTGTGTAAACAAAATGAGCTAGATAAGTCCCTGATATCTACAACATTTGGGGCTTATCAGGTGCTTGCACCTGGTCCAGGTTGCTTGACCAGGTTAATCCAGGTGTTTAGTTTGTAATCCATGTGTGATTTGTATTGAGTTCGTGGGTGTGTGTTGGGGTCTTTCAGCATGGTTTAAGTGTGTTTTAGCATAGTTCACGGTTTTATGCATGGTTATTTACCACACATGACACTTAGCACATGTATTCACATACATCATATTGACATTTTAAATGCATTTACGTGCTCTCACATGTATTTGTAATAAAGTCCATCCAAACAATATTTTCTAAAATCCCTTGTGCATTGAGTAGAGACCGGTAGTCACACCGGTCAAGAGGGGTACTTTAAATTCCTTCCCCTCTCATAATCTAGCTCCCGGAACCGAGAAATCTCATTTTGTGAGACCAGTAAAATATTTTCCATACCTAGGGCAAAAGAGTCATTTTTCAATTGGTTTCTCGGGTATGGTCTTGAAACCCGGGTGGCGACTCATGTCAATCAATCGAAACCGTTTTCGTGGACAACTCCGCGGGGTGTTCACATGTATATTGACATGCAAATCTGAAGATTGAAGCCTCATGCTCAATGATTGATGATTAATGGTAGGCATGCTGTATGTAAATCTAACGAGAAAGCAAATTAGTAAATTTAGACAATCTTAGCTTAATTAACTTAGCTGGAAAAACTATGGAATTAACATAATGTAAGCTTTCCTTAAAACAATACTTGGAACATCATGCATCTGTTGAAGAGGTTGAACAGGATTGGTCTAAGTGTAGGTCATCTGTCGACCAGTTTGATCAAATAGAAAAGTGTTGAAAACCCACCAACACTTGCAGCCAAAGACCACTCAACAACCTATTGTCAAGCCATGTGTATTCCGAAATTTAGTCCAATTGTCATTTAACATTAAATGACCAACGACTAAAATTGGTCACACCCTGTGACCATGCCTTATGACAATCTAGTTTTGCACATTTTGAGCTGGAAAGTACCGTTGCAAGCCCACTGGTAGATTGATAAAAGTTTTATTGAAATGAGCAAGACTAGCAAATTCATAAAAGTTTCTTATCATATATGAGAATTTAGTAGAAGTTAAAATCTAGCAACTGACTGAGATAAACAATTATCGGAATTTAGAGAGTTTTAGATCATTTAGGAGAACAATTTGTGAACGATATAGTTAATAAAATACCTACAATGCTATAGTGGAGAAAGGAGTAGTATATAACAGATTCCATCCATCTAATGAAATCCTATTTAGATTCCATTGATTGATATGACCCAGCGGAAGTTGTTGACCATAGTTATGGACAAAATTCAAGTCTCGCTTGTAAAGAAGATGTCATGTTCCCCTGTGAACAGACTCACCAATATTTTCCCTTAGTCCCGTCTCAGTGAATACATAGTAGAAAGATCCATGCTGGCAAAAATGACGTGGGTGTATTTAATAATGCCAGCATACAAACGGAACTTGCAACACCATTGTAATGAAGCCTAGAAATTTTAAAGAGTGTTAGGTTATATGATGGTTTATATCAGAAGTATACAAACAATACTTTAATGATTTTGAGGTGTATAATGCATTTATGTTTTGGCCTATTTTGCCTATTATAACTTCTAAAACATCTATAGTACAAAGATAGAGAAACAAATAAGCATAAAGTTGTTTGCACATTTTTAATAATCTAGAAGACGAAAAGTAATTATCTTGAATATGTGGATGATATAATATGAACAACAAAGCCAAAAAAGTATTCATATACACAGCTATAAAAGTGTTTAGGACAACCAAGATTTTAGAGAGAGAGAGGGAGGGAGAAATCTTGGCACCACTTGGCCGTGCCCACTTGGCATTGAAATTTTCCCCCCTTGTTTAGGTTGTTTTGAGGAATTATAGAACTATTGACCTACTGTGGTTTGTGGACATAACCTACCCTACGTGAACCTCATAAATTAGTAACTCTTGTATGATCGTAGTTTAGGTAATTTGTTTTCGGCATCCGTATTCCCTAGATAATGTGTTACGATCTAGGTCTCGACTCTCACCCGAGTTTTATCACTTCTTGTGTCGGGTTTGTTGGAATATTATTTAAAAGTTCCAAAACTTATTATACAAAAATATGTTTATTGATCATTTACCTATAGAGTTTATTGTGGGGGTTATAGGGAATTATGTACCCTAATGATTATTAATTTTATTGTCTTTTTTAATGGACCGTTACGTAATTTATGTGGGTACTTATTATAGATAATTGCCCTGTAATTATTTGAAGAAGAGTTACATATTCTACATCTATATAGAGACCTCATATGATCATGTTCAAAGTTAGAGAAAATGAGGAGAATGATATAAGATCAAATGAGAAATATATCTATTGTGAGATTCCTTTTCTTACTTCCTTTTATGATTGACTTTTTATATATTTTCAACATACTTGAGTTTTATGGGCAACTACGACCGGGACGGTTCATTACCTCCCGGAGGACGTGAACTTTGGATGAGGATGGCTGCGAGCATTGGGTTGGATCCTAGAGTCATTGGAGTACGCTAAAACCTTCACGTGGGGAGGCAACAATGACTTTAGGACAGTGACTACACGCCTCACAATATCGCAGGCCAGCTTTTCTATTTTCTTCTAATTACTTTGTTTATATTGTCTTTTATTCTTATCCTTTTTTATTCTTATTCTTAGAGAAAATTCCTAACATGGTTCTTCTATCACAGTTGAAACTGTGCATACACAAGCTATATAATTCGATTGTTTTCCTTATAATATATTTGATTATAAGTTCCATTTCGTGTGCATGCAAGTTACCCTTTGATAGAGTTAATCATACAATCCTTAATTAAGATGGAGCAGCTAGCATGCACTGCTTAGAGCAGTTTAGGGATTGCATACAAGTTCTTCTATCACAGGTGGATTGGGAAATAACTTAGTAAAATCATAGATCGTAGTGGCTGGTTTCTGTTGTTGATGCATAGAACATAGTATGTACAACTTATTTTGAACTCTGCCTTATACTTAAAATGACACTCGTCAAAAAGCAATACCTTGTAAGCCCATTGTTATCCCTATTTGACGAGGACAATTTCACATGGGTGTCGAGTTGGATATCTTTGTTTTCACTCGAAAGTACCAAGGGATGTCAACCACGTCTTAGAAACCATAATACTTGTTGAACTCAAGTAAGGGATGGGTTTTGTGTCCAACTTTTATAGGAGAGATGCACACCTTTGAAAAGGCAAAAATAAAGAGATGAGGAGGAATGATGGATACATTGGAGATGTCCTTATGCATCCACAAGTTATGCAACCTAGTGTTGTCTGAGAAATTACATAACATCTTAAAAGTTCAAATACATTATTCTTGTCCTTTCAAATACTATGGTTGGTCAAGGAAGGCTTAGGTTAGATTCATTTTCTTATATATAATTAGTGTAAATACATGAAGTCCTGACATACCCAAATCCCTTATTGTGGCCTAGGAAAAACCGTTCAACTAATCAATTAAGTCTTAAGAACCACTGTCAATGCTCTTCACTATCAGATTTTTTGCTCAATGAACGGTTTCACATATCTCTTCAACGAACACAAAGAGAATCATATAACTAATCATAAGTAAACAAATGCTATGTCCTTCAACCAGATAAATGTGTCAGGCTTTTCTGGGTATAATAAATTGAACCAACTCACCTTCGTTTCCTTAGTTACATCAGAAGCTATGATGCAAATCCATCGTTTGAGCTTTAAAGCAAATAGCAATTTTTTTGTGCTTGCCTCCCTATCAGACTAAGAGCATACCATCAAAACCGAGTTAAAAATAACGTCAAAGGCCTATTGATATTTCTTGAAGTTAAGACAAAACGATTTCATTGAGAGAGAAATAGGGAGAATAATCAACAAAAATACCATGGTAACAGTAAACTTAAGAACACAAAATAATGAGTGTCGAAATATCCCACTCTCAAACTTAAGAAGAACCTCCTTCTCTCAAATCCCACTCATTCCCTTGATTAACTTATTAGTTATTTCATTAGGTGGCTCTTCAAGGGCCACCAGCTATTCAACATCTGGTTGCCGTGCATGGCGCGAAAAACTATAAGGGTTGAATTTTGCGGAGTACAGGTATATTCTAGCGGAAGCTTCTCTAAATAATTAAAGACAAGCTCCAGACCAAAAAACTAACGAAAAGAAATCAACAAAAAGATGAAAATGGACATGCTATTTCTCTTAAATGACAGTGAAGCTAAAGGGGGTCATTGCAAATTGAAGTACAAAATCAATTTAAATGGGTATTGGGTTAGACTACAATTTGTAAGGGTAAAACGGAGGTAGTAGTTATTTCTAAAAATTTAATTTGTTATTGCATTTGTGTGATTTAAAATGCTTTTTATGAATATATTTGTGTCAATTTCCAACGTTTATATTTTTTTAGTTATAATGTTTTTTAATTTCTTGGCTATTTTTGTCTAATAAAATTAATTGAGATTTATTAAACAAGATTTATATTGAATATAAACTATATTAGAAAATGATAATAATGAGATTTTTAAAAACGTACACATAATAGTGTTTCTTTAACTGAAAAAAAGAGTCACATATTGATAACTGTAATGGTCATGTTATTTGATAATTGTAATGGTCGCATTTTTTTATATACTTTGTCCATCGTAAAACTATCAAATGCCAACAAATAATTTGAACAAGGACAAAACCAAAAAACCAACTTTTTGTTTTTTTGGTGAAAGCACCCTTGAGTGCAATTGATAATGGTTGCGGTGTATTTGGACTGAAAATGAAGTATTTGAGGTGAACACGCGATTTTCCTCAAAGATAAGGGGCTGAAACGCTATTTGATGCCTTAATATTTCTTGCCTCTATTTCAGTATTCGCCCCTTTTCTCTCTATAGCCATCTGGTTATCTGTTTCTCATCCTATGCATATGCGCTCTTTTCTCAAGCTAAATTGGAAGGACATCTACAAAATTTGGGATGGATGAGTTGAGGTAGGAGAAGATTCAATCACGATTTGTAAGTATAGAAATGTTAACCTTTTTTTTTTTTTTTTGAAATTTGGGGTTTTCAGTGTTTATTACAATATGCATGCTCAAACAGATCATTGGAATTGAAAAATTTATTTTGGTCTGCCGATATATATGTGCTAAATGGCTCTCTTTGTAATTGGGCATTGCCATGATATCTTCTCTAATGCATGATTTAAATTAAAACTTTTCAATAAATTTATGATATGTTTTCTAGTGAATGGTGAAAGTGTAGACTGTGAAGGTGCATGTTGAAATGGGTCGTAGAGGGGAATTTTGGGTTTGGGTTTGTTATGCACTAACGTTTTTGGGGGTTTTATTTGTGCCGTGTGGTTTATCATTCAATGTGATTGATAGAACAATGAACTAAACTAAAAGATTTATTATAATTTTTTTTTGAGATGACAAAGGCAAGATTAGAAAATTTGATTTGACCTCGAGTTGCCTGAGCATTGTAGAAGGAAATTTCAATTAACTTCTATATTGTCTTACTATATATGTAAACAATGAACAAGACAAAACAAGAAGATAAGTGCAAAGTCTGTAACATTGTTTTGTCAAAAGTGCTAACATGGAAGCTTTCATGAGCTTGATCATCGTGAAGACTGCAAAGCACTTAATATTTTATCTTAACAAACTTATAAGTCTAGCAACTATTAGAAGGAAATACATAGGAAATATTGGTGGGATGATGGTTTTTTTTAACTTGTGTCCACCCAAAAAGTTGTTTCTTCTCTTTTTATGCATTCATTTTTGAGGTAGTGTCTACTTTATCATCGGTGTCTATATCCTCCATTGTCACAGTTTCATCTTCGTCTGATGTTTTTGCGTAGTTTGCTATTTTTGCCTTTTTCGCTGGTGTGGTTGGAGGAAGTAGCTGTGGCTGGTGAGCTGCATTTGTGATTGGTTCTGCATCTTCATCGAAGATTGAAGTAATGTTGAATTTGCACTACTTGATTGATCCGTAGCCATAGTTGTAACTTGTAAGCCTTTAGGTTTGCTTTGCATTCTCTTGATTCATTCAACTTATCCATCATAGGTAATTTTAGGAAATCCTGATAGAAGTTTGGGTCGTTAGTATATTTCTAAATTACGATTAATGTCAATGGAAGTGAATTTCGTAGTGTTTACATCAACAATGTTTTCTAGCATCTCTAGTGAGCTAACATTGTAGAATTGTTTAGCTTCTTCAGCAAACATTGCAGCGGAAATGGTTGCAATAGGATTTGTTATTTCAACATCGAATTTGACCCAGTAAAAATACCATCTCTTTTTTAGTTTTTTTTAGCATTAGGATATACATGGATTATATGATTTGACATTCTATAGCATAATAGACTAACATTGAAAGTGGTTGCACACTTTTCTCATAATAGTTACACTGGAAATCTTCATCTCCCATTGCATTTGAGCCTCGGTTGCACAGTGAGCATGCGACGTAATTGAATTTCTGGGTGAAGTCTACAAGCTGCACTGTTCCTTTAACTCCAATTTATATTGGTTGCGCGTTAGCTTTGTGAGTTACAATTCCTTGTTATAAGAATTATGAATGATACTATTGTGGTTTAGATTGATATACCTTTTTCATTGAAGTTGGCAGATTTGCTATAGCCACAAGTTTGTTGTCCGGTGGTGCGAATTCTTTGTTGATTTGGGTTTGGTGCATATTTCTCATTGGTTATTTCTTAATCGCATTTGCATTGGCCCCGCACCTGTATAAGTTTTATTTATGTTTTTAGCATTTTATTTCCATAAGGTAATATTCATTGTTTGTGAGATTACCAAGACTATAGGGCAGCTGCCTGTGGGATTGGTGGGTTGAAGACGAAAGTTGATGAATTTCTTGTAGCGAGATTCGTACCTAGTTTTAAGACAGAAAGATGAATGATCAAATGAATTTTATACAAAATGAGTACTGCTATCGAGTAGTGTTTTTACTGAGTTAGTAAGGCTGCAAAAAATGAATTTAAAGTAAGCAAATTATGTGAATACCAAATTTTGAGCCCACTTTAAGACAGAATCCAATCGCAATTGGATATGGACCTGATAGATTTGATATTGCAGCAGTTTCTATCTTGCTAAATTGGTCCCAAAGAGTGACATTTGTTGCAATCAACCTGATTAAGATTATAACACTTTACTCCCTTCGTCCCAATTTGCTTGCCCTTTTTGGGAGTGCATGCATTTTGCATGAAAAAATAATGTACATGCATTAATTTTTTTTAACAAACTTTACACCAATTTAAAGATCTCATTGAGAAGAAAATTTTGGTGTAATTTTTTTCCCAATTTTTTTCATAAAAATGTTATTTTTTGCGTGCAAAATGCACGCACTCCCACGAGGGGCAAGCAATTTGGGAAAGAGGGAGTATTAAACAATAGATTTAACAATGGTAGCTGTAAATTAAGTTTGTAGGCAATTTACCCCTGATCTATGATGCGTAGATCTGCGGTGACTGAACTTCTTGCTGGTTTTTGGGGGCCGACCTCGAGAATTACAAAGAGCACATATGTTTCAATATTTTTTATTAGTATGAATCCATGCAGTATATAGATGTTGGAGGGAAAATTTATAGGTCAACTTACTAATTTTACCGTCGACATTGTCTGTTGCTTTGATATCTGTTATGCGTGTGAAGTTAAATTTCAGTGATTGAATGGTGAATCCATTGATCACTTTTTCTTGGATTAGTGTCCTTACATTTATCTTAAGTTGGAAGCAGTGATCCACAAAACAATGTTGTGCATCGAGGTTGTCCACAGTTGCATTGCTTATTGAGTATGTGTGAAACATTTTTAGAGTGTTGCTCAAAATAGTTATGTCGTCGGCAAAGATTGTGCCTTGAATTTTTGTACCCTATGGAGTAGATTTTTGGAAAGTAGTTTGTAGTTGTATTTTTGTACATAAACAAATTAAGAGGCTAATATTGTAAAGAATTTCTACCTCGGCATCTTGCAGAATTATTCATTGATATGGTTTGGCGTTTTTGAATGTTGTACGAGGCATACCTTTTTTTTTTTTTTTTTTTATCACCATGGCTTCGATTGTGTAGCGCTTTGTTGCTAAGGTAATACTTTTGGCATGACAAATGTTCTTCGACATCTGAAAGCTAAAACAATGGTAGTTGTGAGCTGCAGTATGTTACCATCAGTAAGAAATCTACGTCAGTTCTCAAGGAGATAAAGGTTATAAACTATTCTACTAATGTTTTCACTGTTCAGTTTTGTGGGTAGGGGTTTGTAATTATATATTGTTCACATCATGAATAAGCCTAGAGAACGATGGTTTTATGAGTATTCTCTAGGTGTTATATAGATAAATAATTTATTCATGAGCATTTTGGTACATGGTTTCACATAAATCATATGGGGCAGCATGCTTTCGGGTTTAAGCATTCTCAACTTGGTTTCTGTTTGTGCTTATTTCATTATCACTCTTCTGGAACAAGCTTTTGTTATTACTGAGACGAATGGTTTTTGGTTTTTCAGTTGATGCTTGGTTTTTGCCTTTGTTATGGAACATCTTCTAGGAGGGGATAAGTATGTTGATAGTGAAAGTCTTATAATGAGACCTCAAATATTGAATTCATGAATATGTACTTGTTTTATGGTTTTAATTAGAATCTCTAGTTGCCAAAAAAGATATTTGTTTTTTGAAGCTAATCATTTGGCAACCTTTTAAGTGCAACTGCGAACTTATCACAACGGGGCTCATTTCATGAAGGGGAAATCTATATATTCTCCAGATTGCCTCTGGTGGTGATACCCATCTTGCAGACTGATATTGCTCTATTTCATCAATATCTTTGTTTGGTATTGTACTAACTATTCTATATACAATTTTGTCATGTCCTTTGTGTGTGTGTGTGTGTGTGTGTATATATTTATATAAGTTGATTGTGGAACATATCTTAACATTCATATGGCAATCAAACATAGCTAATAAATAAGGATTATATGGGACTACCCATTTATTTTCGAGCATTTGTTCTTGAACTTGAACAGGTTCTTTATTTGCGCTTCGTCTTTAGATTGGATATCCATTTGGAGCAATAACGATTTCTTCAGTGAAAGCTCTCGGGTAACGATCTTTACATTTGTCACCTCCTTCCATACAAACTTTGTTTTTGTTCATGTTTCCACATGGTCCATGCATCATATGCTTTAGAACCATTGCGTAGAGATATGACTGTTGATCTTTATCTGGTATTTTTGCTAAAATGAAAGCATCGAATTTCTCAGTCGTATTTAGTTTATATGCTTTTTTGAGTATTAATAACATGTGGACATGTGGTAGACCTCTTTTTTGGAATTCTATAACATATGTGTATGCAACAATTGGTCCAAAGAGCTCTTCGTTGATTACTTCTTTTGTCAAGTGCACAAGTTTGCTCCTAAATACTCTTGCAACTAAGTCTGGCCTATTTTTCGCTTCTTCAAAACTTTTTAGCTCTTCTATTATTTCAGTCCACTTGGGATTGCATGTGATTGTTAGAAATAAATTCGGCTTGCCATATCTTTGTACGAGTGCCATAGCATCCATATAAGGCTTGGGCATGTCTCGTGGACCTCCAATGAATGAATGATGATGGTAAAACAATTTGCTTTCTTGCATTGGAGCCTTGTATTTCGCCTTGATCAATGTTGTCCACTATGCCTTGGTACAAATGTGCTCGAATCTCACGTTGTTTAGCTCGAAAAAAATCAAGCTTTGAGGTTTCTATTTTTACATACATATCGATGACAAACTATTGGAGTAGACGCACAAATTGTCAGAAAATTGAATTAATTGACAGCTGAATCTACAATAGATATGGATAGAATTCTCTGCATGATACTGTATTCGCCTAGCCCGTCTCTTCCTCATAGACTGTATTCTTATAATGAAATATTCAGTACAACTATTTAAGTTTATCAAATACATAATTACAGAGTTTAGTGATAAAAGTTTACATGCAACATCATTTGTTATTAAATCTTCAGCCGTCAACAAATGTGATGGTATAATCCTTTGTTGAGCATGTGACTGATTGTGTTTCTTTTTTTTCAATCCCTCGATTCCATCTTGGTTCTCCTCTAGGAAATAACAAAGGTTATTGGAAAGCATCATAACACCCATATCGATATCAAATTTTTCGTCAGAACCCATTATGTTGGTGGACAAGAATATCGCGTTCGAAGGAATCCGTCCCATTTGGATTATCTATCTAGAGGGTGGTAACTTGACTGACGGTAAGAGTAGAATAGGTAGAGTCACCCATTTGGGGATTGACTTTTAGCTTGATTGCGCAGCTATCAAGATTTGGCACTGTACTAAGACTGTGAAAGAACATAGAATATGGATTTAATTCGAGTGCACTAATCACTTTGTCTATAGTATTTGGCTGTAAGTTTGTGGCTATGGATCTCTTGTTTTTCGTTTCTGCTTTAGTGTCATAAAAAAAGAGCTGCAAGTATGAAGGTGGAGACCTAGAAGGGGTAGAGGTTATGGATATAATGGCAGATTTGACCTTGAGCATGAAATGTGTACATGCCACCACTTTTTGTTGCATACTTCTCATCAAGAACTACTCCTATTGATGTGAAAGAAAAAGCACTATTGAATGGCCTGATAAACTGTCTGAAATGTGCATATTATAAGGTTGAGCTTGTGAACAATTCTTTCAGTTGATTAGAAACGGCAATTGGATATGATGATATGTCTCCTTTGCAGCAACAAAAACTAGCAGGCTCATAAGGAAATCTCTTGGCAAAGCAGGGATTGCAAGAATTCACTTTTGGCAGTACATATGGTTGACATGGCACACTTCGCATAGCAAACTTTGGCAAAGGCATTAAGGTGTTGTTCATGACACCTGTATTTTAATTATTTGGTATTGTTAGAACAATGAACTAAAACAAAGTTGATATTTATAGAAGTTAGGCTGAATTCATACTTATTGAAACATCATATAACAAATTTGTATGATTAGAAACTAATGAGTTAGGAATTGTATAATTCATATCGATATATAAATACATGTAATTAAATAAATGACTTCATACATGGTTGATCTTCTTGTATGCCTGATTGGTTGGTACTTGATGCTTTAAAAATAACGCGATAAATTATCAGTTATTATATATCAATGTATAAGTGGAAGAAAATTAACTTATAAATGATATTCTTTAATACTTTTAAAATATCATGTGGTAAATATGCTTACCCATATAAATCACATGGTTTGCTGAATCTGTGTCATATTTACTGATGCGGCACTCATATGGACCAGATTTATCGTGTTGGGAGGGATTGTTTCTGAGCTGTCATCCTGCTGGATCAGAACTGCAAAAAGTTGTTCCTTAGGTTTTTTTTCCTTTCAAGATAGCTTGTTCTCCGTTTTGCACTCCTTTATCTTTCTTCTCCTGTGACCATTCAGAGGTTGGTTGACGTTTGTTTTGTGACATTGAAAGTAGATCATGCATAACATGATTCATTGAATATGTTAATGTAATTTATTAGTTGGCAAGTTTTTGTTGCAATGTCATGCACGTGCAAGTATTGAAATAATTTAACAGCGAAGCTAAGAGTGACCATGTCCATTAAGAGCAACAAAATATTGTCTTGATATGCATTTCGGTGATTTCAGTCGAACCATTCTCATTCAACAGTGCATCAATGCTGCCTTGTTTTGTTCCATAGCTTACCTTATGCTAGTTGTTAGTACTTACGTATGGAATTTTTAGGAAAGAAATGAAGTGTATATTTTGATTATTTGATTCCACTATGTGAAAAGATTATGTAAATAAAACAAATTAGGCATGTTTCTGTATAATTGACTCCATGGACTACAATTCTTGGTACCCACACCTCGTTCTATATAAGATCAAATTAGCTAACTTATGTTTTATGCACAGTAACTACTTAGTTTAGTTAACTTCTTGGCCTGCTCCCTGGGTTCTATATAAGACTAAATTCCTTGGCAGCTTATGATCCTTCAAGAAATTCAAAATTACCTGAGTTGAGTTCTAATAACGCAAGACGTGACTTGAGTACTGGATTTTGCAAAGTAAGATTTGTTGCTTTTAGCTTTGAATAAGGTAGCTGGTAGCTTGAATGAATCTTTTGTTCTAGGTGAAATGTGAATGTTATATTCCACTTCTATAAATATGATTATTGGTACATACTCTAGGTAGTTGGTAATTTGTATTGAACTCAATGGCTTGATACATACTCTAGTATTTAAGCTTTGTTAATTGACATGATCCATCGCTGCTAAACTTTTCCTGGTCATACACTAAATTTCTTTTTTGATCTGAACTAAGAGCTAATGAGAATTAAGATTTATACGTGTACTTTTCTTTAAGTAATCAAGCTACTTCTATATTGAGTATACATATTGAACAACTAGATGAAATACTGAAGTAATAACTTTGGGAAAAAGTTCAACAAAATAAAACATGAATACTATGAGAAAAATGTGTATCACTATGTTTTTGTTGTGATTCAATATGAATCACTTCATTAATCAACAATCTTTTACTGTACTAAAAGATTTAGATAGCATTTTAAATTTTTTTTGTAGAACTTACCTTCTATTGGATGACTGAGCAATTTTTAGAATGCTTTGAATGTGTTAATAACATGCTTGTGAAAAGGGTGTTGGACCTGGAATAGAATTAACATATCATGGATCGAACAAGTGGTGTGGATTTTTTGAATGCTAAGCAATTGGGCTGTAAGTACAACAGTGAATGTAGGTTATAGTAAACTTTGGCAGGTAAAAAGTGGTTGTGAAGTGTAGTTATTGATAATATTTTACGTGTAATTGTACCTTGTATTATTCCTTTTGTCATGCAACATGCTCTCTCCTTATTCCTTTTGTACTTGAATGTGATAGATTTTAAGTACTTCACTTATTTACATATCTGCATGGGAATTTTTTGCATTGACTGTGCTAGAATAGTTCTCTATATTTGGTAGAAAAGTGGGTGTGAAAAGATGGTAAAATATCCTAGTAACATGAATGCATTCAGAGGATAGAATAACATTTTTTTGAGGTCAAAGTTGGTACTCTTTGCATTGAGTGTCATCAAGTTATTGTGCTAGACATTGACTGAATTATCTACCAAATATCTAGACAAATATTTGCCTACTTGATTACTAAGTACAACATTTATTTGTTGCATGCAACATAGAACAACTCTCTGCATGAGTGTATCATACTTGCTATATTAGTTTGAGGTTGGAAAAGTCTATGGTTAAGTTGAGTATTGTTGAAGCTTTGGTAAAGCTTTTGCTTTAGTTTGAATATATTTATTTAATTTGGCTCAATTATTTATTGTTAACATTAGCAGCTTAAAGAATATATTTGTGTTTGTATTTGTTATATTTTTGTAGGAGATGGGTGCTAAATCTTGGCCACTTAGTTCAAAGGATGGGAAGAAATTGCACAAGGATATTCTTAGGGATACTGAATCATCAGAAATTTGCGGAGCTGGAGAAGTGAGGTTGCCTGGTGGAGAAAGGAATTCAGAAGAAACCATTGAGTCCTCTCTTGATCTTTTGGAATTGAAGAATGAAGTATTTAAGTTGGTTCGCCGTTTTCATGCTTTGCAGGAAAGTAGACTTTTGCTGGATCAAATGCTTTGGCAGGATCCCAAACTATAATGCATCATTTAGATTGTCGAGAAGATGGAGCAAAAATTGGCTGTAAAAAGTGCGTATGCGGAGGATGTTGTGTCAGGATCAAGTGAAGGGTTGGTGTTTAATCCTCATCTTGAGTGAATGTAACATGGCACAACATGCCATTTGGAAATACTACCATATCAATAGTAAGGATCAACACATCAAACAAAACTTTCTACCTTACGTAGATTTGCTAGGCTTGAGGGGAAAGAGGCCCGTGAAATCATACTTTCTCCCCTTCTAATATCATCGATTGTAGCAAAAGTTCTTTCTAAATAGAAGATGCTCTACTTGTCGCAGTAGTAGACTTTCTTCTGGAATAACATTTAACTACATTGTCGTCCAACCAATAACTCTTCTTTTTGTTATTGAAGCAGAATTCTACTTGAAGCTGTCATACCTGTTGAATGAACATGAGAAGTTAGTCTATGGAGAAAGAGTAAGACATCATTCTACCACTCAAGGAACCCCCATGGTTTAGTTCAATGAATAAGCAAATAATCAACTTAACAAAATACATAACTTACCAAAAACTTTGTATCTCCACTCATTAAATTGCTTTAACTTTGGTGAGTATAGAAAAATTGGCACAAAATGACAAATTGAACTCACATACTCCATTATACAAACGAAGAAACACCTGTTTTTGGTAATAATATGGGCCATCATGAACACAAGTTTAGGAAATTAAATGTCCACATGTTGAATCGAGTTCCTCCCAACTTTAGCTATTTTTTTCCCAATCGTGTCCTTCAATTTTGCTGCCTCAAGTGTAAATGGGAGGGGTATTCCCGTCAATTCATTGCCTTGGCCTTAAAGTGGAAACAACGACTTGTACTGCTCTAAGCCACATCTATTTCTCATGGACAAACCACCTTCTTAATGCCATCTAACCGTTGGCACACAATCATTTGGCTCAACATCTCTTGTGAACTCCGGGTCTTAGTATCCAAACTGGCCCATTATATATCAGATATAACCCTCCATCACAGTCTAGTTCATTATTAACTAAAGTGGGAAAAAAACAACTTTCAAATTACAAACCAAATCAGACTTGAAGTCGCAAGACTAAAAAAGATCCAGACAAAGTAATATACCTGAGTCACTTAGATGTGCAAGTCTATTTCGAGAAGATACATGAAAGATAGAAATCTGGAACTAACTAGAGTAGACGAAGGGGGTATGAAGACATCTAAAAGCCACAATCTTGCAAATTGACATACGCGTTAGAAAGATGCAAATACACACATTTATGCATATCCGTGTTTATATGCAAAATCTCTGAACACAAATATGAACATCAGGTAGAATGCATAAACTAAAACATAGAGTAAATGATGCATTTAGAAACTAAATAGTGCCAATGAACGAGTTAAAGAGTTCATTAAAAATTACATCCCAACTCAGATGGCTTGAAAAACTAACCTATTGAGCAAACCTTGAACGTTTACATTAGAGTAAACCAGAATGAACTAATATCTTCAAACAACATGACCGATAGCTTCTTATCGACATAAAGTTACTCAATGTAGGCCAGAAGGGAAACATACTATTGTACATGCATATTTCATTGAATAGGACATTGAAGGCAATTCCCAGGTGGGGTGTTTAGAAAAAAGAGACCAAACGTATAGTTTAGAATTGTCCAAACAATTTGTTACATAGTGGTACGCTAGGTTGCATGGGAAGAGCAGACCTTAGGTGTTCTACAGTGATATCAAATCAACATAAATAAAATTGTATACGCAGGGTTAAAAAATGATTTTTGGGCTTTGATGTTAGTATATATATCGCCATATTCTCTTTTTCCTTTCTCAAAGACCACATTTATTTGGTTTCTTGGTGATTGCAACGAAATAATCAAGAGTTCAGGTTAATTCCACTTGAGAATTGTTTTAGTTTTTTGTCCTCTTTAGTATTTTTGATAGCCTTACAAAAGATTTTGGAACTTTCAAGTTGCAATCAAGATCCCATTAGAATGGTCTATGCATCATGAAATGGTTACAGGAGCTACTTCAGGTTGTGATATCCTCCTGAATAATGCAGAGTAGGTTGCATTGTGCACTAAAACATGTGACCTAACAACATCCTCATCCACCATGATTTTGAATCTCAGTATGTAAAATCATTCATATCCAGAGCTATACCAACAAAATAGAGAAGCAAAAGTAACAATCAAGAAACCAATATATCTCTTTTCTACTTAGAACTGAGTTAATCATAGAATCCTTAAGGTGGAACAGCTACCATGCATCCCTAAGACCACTCTAATTGATCAAGACAATGATGGAACTGAGTCAAAAAACAAAAACATCCACATCGACAACTATACTACCAAAAAAAACAAGAAAAAGTAAAAGTCAGCAGATATGTTAGTTTCTGACATTAATATTGTTCAACTAAAATCATTGAACACGTAGCAATAACAGACCAAACGTAGCTATGTGTAATCTAAGTGTATTCTACGTCTTTATCTAAGTGTCAGATTCAGGAGCTTCCTTCATTTATTTTCTTTGTATTTTATTCTCTTCCACTACACTTGGACCACAAATAAAGAGAGTTGAGCTTGCCAAAGTAATCAACTTTGCCACTAGCAAGTCAATTATGAGATATTTTGGAGTAGACATGACAAATACAGTTTTATGCCAATCTCTGGGATCTAACGACATAAAGCCAAGAAAGAATTAGAATCGACTCACTCATCTAAAACCCATCAAAGCAAAGGAAAGCCATTACGGAAGAAATGGAGGGTAGAAGAATGCTCACAGTTTCTAAAGTAGAGGAAGGCTGAAAAAGTTGGTAGGTATCCTGACAAGATTGTTGTTTCATAAATCACTGCACATTTGTAATGGATAAATTACTTCAGAATTCAAAATTGGTGCTAGAACAACATTACAGTTGGTAAAATTCCAAAGACAAGAGTATACTTTTGTGATCATATCCCATACAAAAAATTGAAATACAACTGCGCTACTACCAACATGATGGAGGTTTCTTACATAGTCGTCATATTCAAAAAAAACTTTTTTGGAAGCCAAAAATAAAGAGATGAGGAGGAATGATGGATGCATTGGAGATGCCCTTATGCATCCACAAATTATGCAACCTAGTGTTGTCTGGAAAATTACACAACATCTTAAAAGTTCAAATACATTATTCATGTCCTTTCAAATACTATGGCTTGTTAAGGAAGGCTTAGGTTAGATCCATTTTATTATATATAAGTAGTGCAAATACATGAAGCCCTAACACACCCAAATCCCTTCTCATGGCCTAGCAAAAACCACTGAACCAACCAATTAAGTCTTAAGAACCACTCATCAATGCCCTTGACTATCAAATTTTTCGCTCAATGAACGGTTTCACATATCTCTTCAACAAAAACAAAGAGAATCATATAATTGAACATAAGTAAACAAATGCTATGCCCTTCAACCAGACAAATGTCTTGGGCCTTTTCTGGGTAGAAGATCTCACCTTTGATTGCTTAGGTACATCAGAAGCTATGATGCAGATCCATCTTTCGAGCTTTAAGGCAAATAGCAGTTTTTTGGTGCTTGCCTCCCTATCAAACCAAGAGCATACCATCAAAACCGAGTTAAAAACAACGTCAAAGCCCTAACCAATATTTGTTGGGGTTAAGACAAAACAATTTCTGTCACAGTAAACTTAAGAACACAAAATAATGAGTGTCGAAGTACAGTCAAAGAAATAACACGAAATCCTAAACAAGAAGAACCTCCTTCTCTCAAATCCCCCCCCTCTCTCTCTACCTATCGAAATATCCCAACACCTCACTCCGACTAGCCCCTTGATTTCTCACAAAAACAATGGAAGACTCAAGTTATGATGGGTGTCCAACTTTGAGATTTTATGACTCAACAAATACTCACTCGACAATTACGGGTTTAAGTCTTCCTTATCATGTCTGTGTAGAAGATGGAGATAGGGAGATGAGATGTGCATGCCTCCATGTCATCGTCGCCACTATACGCCGACCAAATCACTTGAAAATTAGCCATTTTGTCAATAAATCGACATCTCAAAAGAGCCCCATATCAGTTTAAGGAAAAAAGAAGCCCCATATACTTCAAATTTCGAAAGCAACCCAAAATATGCTTCAAAGATACCTGTTTCGCCAAATTGGCCACAAAGCTTCAAAAATTCCTAGATGAACTCTGCCTCGACCAAACAAAAGAAACAAGAGAAGCAGAATCTTGGTTCATGTGGAGAGAAGGGGAAAAACGAAACACAGATTAGGGTTTCAAAAGCTTCGGTAGAAATAGAATTCTAAAAAAATGAAACCGTATTTTAGGGCTTGGAAACGAATTCTACGACTAGAGAGAACGACAAACGCGTCTGGTTCAATCTCCTACTAAATCTTTCGTGTATCTATCTTCAATAGTTCGTGGTGAGAGAGAGAGAGAGAGAGAGAGAGAGAGAGAGAGAGAGAGAGAGAGAGGAGGGAGCCTTCGATTCTTGTTGCCATCAACGCAGATAAAGTCTGTAATTACTTGACCTGAATTCATTAGAGGTGTGCAAATCCCTCTCTTTGAGCTGGTGAAAGCGTACAAAACTCTCTTTTCGAGCTGGCGAAAGGAAGGACAATCAAAGCCTCGAAGTTAAAGCAACGTAAAGCCTTTTCAATGCTCTCCACTTTAAGTCCAACACCATGAATTGACTAAATTACCCCTCGAGACAAACCTGTGGGTGAGAATTGAAGGACAAAATTGGAAAAATGGGGCAAAAATGGGAGCCTGAAGCAATCGAACTTAACGTTCTTAGTCTTCTATGGTTTTTGGATAAGTTCCCACATCTATTGGCCTCCAGCTTCATTTGGTAGATCACTTGCACATTGCATCGAGTCACGAAGGTATGCAATCACAAATAAGAGAGCTCGTTTGGTGATTTGGACTATACAGATTCAAAGCCATGAATTTATGTTTTACTTGTATATTTCTATTCATTTTTTAATGCAAAAAATAATGCCCTAAACTTTATTAGAAATTTAAAGGGCACCCAATAAAAAAGAGTATAAATGTATGCTTCTAAAATTAAGAGGGTCAAATCAAGTTTTACTCAAGGCTAGTTTTTCCAAATGATTTTATGAGATAAAATTTAGTTTTGATAAAATCTACGTTTTTTTAGAGGTGTGATGAAATCACATTTGTTTTCCCAAATTATAAAATCTAATTTTGATAAACTCCATCCAATGCCTTTATTTGATAAAATCTAGTTTTGCTTTTGTCATTGGAGGATCTTAAATTTTATCAAAATTATATTTTATCTCATAAAATCATTTGAAAAACTAGCCCTCAAAAGAATCATAATAATGAATAGTACTATAAATATTTTACCCACCAAATATAACTCAACAGTAGTAATTTTGTACCAAGGTGACAAAGGAACAAACAAAAGCAACAAATAATAAATTTATATATAAAAAGAAAACACAAGTTCAGATTGTTGACTTTCGGGTTGTTTGGAAATTGTGGGGGAAAAAAAGAGAAAGGAATAAAAATTCAAAAAAAAAATTCACCCATTGTTTGGAATGGAGAGAAAGAGGAGAAAATAACAATTCAAGTTTTTACAAAAAGTGAATTTTCCTCTCATTTCTCCTTCCTTTTCCTCTAATTTTCTTTACTTTATTTTCTCCCACATTTCTCAGCTTCCAAACACAGCCTTGATAATCTCCCCCTAATAAGTGGATATTCTATGATGAGAACATCATAAATACTATCTGAGTACAATTTGTAATAATTTTTTTTGTATGTTTATTTTAAACAATAAAAAATCAAAACAAAACAAAGAATCAAGAAGTCATCTACTACTAGTAGGGGTTTTTCTCTCCTCTCTGGCATTCTGTCGCCCCCCCAAGTCCAATAGGGGGCAGCGATCAGCTCCAACCTAGATTCTCAGTGAACCCTCTCTCTCTCTCTCTCTCTCTCTCTCTCTCTCTCTCTCTCTCTCTCACATATATCTGTATGCCTGCAAACGAGTTCATATGAAGTAGATAATAGTGTTCTATTTACAGGGTTATTCTTGATACATTTGACAGATTTGATTGCTGTCTGCAGTTTATTTCTGGGCATAATGGAGAGTAGAATCCAACCTGGAAGTTACTTCCAGTACTCCCCTACAGGAGTCCATCATGGTTCACTCCAGAGGTCTTCCTCCCTCCCAATAGATCATGAAAGGTCAGCATGGGTTTTCAAATATAAATTCATGTAGTTGTCTGTCTATTTCATATGGATATGGCAATCCTATTTTCATCATAAATACCTCATACAACATCCTTTATGGTTTTTTATTAATTCTTTTCATTCCCGGAGTTCAAACTTTTATTGTTGCTTCTAATCTAGCTTGGAAAGGACTGCACTTCATAGCTCTAATGGGTTTTTGACTTTCTGTTAATTAACGCTCTTTAATGCTTATGTTTTTTAAATCTACGAATCCGATGTGTTACGTAAATGTTTTTTCATTTCATTTGGGTGAGAGCAGTAACGTGTTCATATTGCTCCCCCACCTGCTAAGTTACATATCCAAAGCTCACAATTGCACAGGACTGCACAAGATAGAGCTCAAGACCATGAACAAATCCACATTAGTTTCTTATCAAAGGAAAAAAAAGAAAAAGACAGAGCTCAAGACTATACAAGGTTATAATATGTGGCTGGTGGACACGTTTTAAGAGGTGCCCTGTGGCCAGTTTTTGGTGATTCGTTAAAATACAAAAAATATTAGGTGCATGAAGAAAGAAGCTCTTGATATGGACATTCAGTATCTTTTTATGAAAAAGGACTCACAAGTAAGAGATACTTCATAAGGCCTCCTGGCTGCATTTTATTTTACCATATGTTCATCTAACTTGTGCATATAAATATCTGACAGAATATATAGTTCATTTGTAAACTTGTTGACTGTTCATTAAGTACATCTTATCTTCATAATTGATGATAAGATCATATAGTGAAGTGCTTTAGAACAAGATTTATATATTCATGGTAAAAAGCATTTGCACTTAACTACATATGTCCTTTCCTTGGGATGTACTGAGTTTATGATGTGTCGTTTTAATTTTTATCACGGCACTGTCAGATACTTGGCAGAGTTGTATATGGAGAGGCAAAAATTGGGGCCATTTATGCAAATTCTTCCAATATGCAGCAGGCTTATTAATCAAGGTACCAAAGTCTTCTATGTTTTGTTTCCTGCAGTACATGGTGTAACAAATGTCATGTAAGAATCTAAAATAACTGTAGTGCAGATTTTATCTTCTTTAGAGCATCTCCAGACATGAAATCTAGCCAATGATGCCTTTTAAACATGAGCTTGTAAATCCCCCCTTTTTCTTCGAACTATTTTGATGATTCTGATTTCTGAGATACTTTAAGTAATTGCTGAATAAGAGACATTTATTTTCTTTCAAATCGATAATAGGAAACAAACATTAAAGGACACTAAAAGTTTTTGTTACTAAACTTCAAAAAAATTGTGCTGAAATACCTTTAGTTCATGCTTTATAGATCACGGCATATGTCCTAAACGAGGAATTAAACCTAACACAATTATTTTCCAACATGCAATTTGATGATATTCTTCCATTATATGGGTTTGTTGCCTTGCAATTTGTGTTGCTACTTGCTACCCACAAAACTCGAATCTGGGCCAATCAATTACACTTTCTTGGTACCTGGTTTATCTTTGCTTACCAAAATAAAAATAAATAATTACAGTTTCTTATTGTATGTGGAAGGTCTTGATATGCATAAATTTCAAAGCTCCAGCGAAGCGAATTCGTTGCGTGGTAGGAAACCTTGAAATTGATTTCTTTTAGAAATTGCACAACCGGATTTCCCAATCCTTGATATTGACTAGGATGATAGTGATAAAATGATTTTCTCTGGATGGGTGGATACAAAATACTATCTGTGTACAACTCAAAATGTTTAAGTCATTTATAGCTGTGGTCACTTTGGCTCCAAACTGCAAGCTGCAGCTTTTCTTGAGTTCAATCTATGCCTTCGCTACAACCTTCCAATGCTTAATTTGTATGCTCTCAAAACATGAACTTATAAACTAATGAAAAATGGGCTATGGTGGTGTAAGTTACCCTGTATGACAAAATAGTCTTAAATGGCTATCCCACTTTGTACAAGATAAAAACCCTCGAGACGTTTCCATGTTTGACTGCTTGATAAGGGTCATACAAATGAAATCATGTAGTTGAACACGGAATGAAAGTGGAGTCCAAAATTAAATGGTGGCAATGTATATAAACACAATCTGGTTCAAGCCTAGCAAGTAGCAGTACATATGCATAGGGAATCTAGTTTTGTTACATTTCGATATAAACATGAAAAGATTCCTTCTGTGTCATCTGTAGCAAAAAACTATGAACATGAGCTACCAATCCGGACCATATTGCAGAGTTAAATCAAGTAATATTGCAAAGGCCGAAAGGCGTAATGATATTAGGGTCGGGATACCCCGTCCTCAAACTGTGAAGGTCAACTCAATATGAGATACTCGATAAAAGCTTTGTACGTCGTAATATATAAATTGAATATTTTGTTATAACGTGGGTCGGGCCCCCTCTAACTACAAATGAGTGACACGGACATTATAGGTGCACCCAAGGAAAAGTACGGACATGTTATCTAAGAAGTGAAATGTATAGCTTTAGTATGCTTGTTGCTAGCGATAACCCAAGGCTGCTATGTGCATGTGGTAATTGTTGGAGATTTATGCGAATCAGATATGCCACGATAGGCATCATATACTTGCTGGTCATTACATATAATTATTATATTACTTTTAGAGATGAAAAACGTCTAAGGACACCTAAATAATTATGGACACTATTTGGGATACTTTTGTGTGCAACATGATAACTTTTTAAATTTTTGTTTGAAGTTCTCGAAGCAGGGCCCGTAAGTAGTTTTTTTTGTGTGTGTGTGTTAAGAAACATGAAATATAATTAGTAGGTTATATTTTCAAAAAGAGGAAATGAGGACTGATTTGCCAGACTTACTCTTAATGTACGCTATGAACTGAAGCTCAAAGCATGGCCCATGTGAAACTGCATGTTTGTCATTTCTCAATCCATGCTTGACATCATGCTTAATACTCTCTCTCTCTCTCTCTCTCACACACACACACACACACACACACAGAGTTTTGGATGGCTGGTGCAGAAACGTGACATGCAAGTCTACACATAGTAGACTTGATGCTGGGCAGCAGCAGAAATTGATGTTCAAAGGCTATTTGTAATTAGTTCCCATGTTTAATGGTGGGAAAGCTGGAATCATAGCTATTTAAGGGTTAGTAAAGGTTTAAGAGTGTTAAGGGTTTGCGAGTTAGGTTATAAAGTGAAAGGATAAATGTTATGGACTATGCTGAGCCATTATTATTCACAGATTCAGTAGTTAAATTACCAATTTTTCCAGACATTCCCTAAATGTTGCTGATACATGCTTGATACCTTGTTAATAATTGCTTGATATCTACCTACACAAACAAAAATTGAAGGACTTCCGTTGATGTTGAAACCTCTTACTCTTAGTAGTAGGATACTCCTATCGGGGTGGCGTACCCACTGTCAAAACCTCACTCTTGCCCTCCCAAGTCTCATAGTAAGCTTGCTCCCATAAAGAAAGGAACGAGCTCCCGACTAGGATAGAACGTCCCAAGCATAAAATCCCAAAAGGAAAAAAATAAAATAAAAAAAAGGGGCTACCAAGCAAGAGGGTAAGATGCTAGAAATATCATTATTGAAATTTGCTCAAGTACTTACTATACACATGATACGTAGTTACGTACTTATCTTTGCAAGAAAAAAATTGCTGAACATCAATTGCAAATTTACATGTGTGCTATGACAATGAAAAATAATATTCTTAGAGTATTCTATATGTTTATTTAAATCACAACATATATGGATACTGCCGCTTTGCGCAACTAAGTGCTGGATTTCCCAAAATAAGGAAACCTTTATTATTTTAATCAGTATCACATTTCTTTGAAAATTTCAACCGATTCAAATGTTACCTCGAACACAGATCGTTCAAATACTCGGAACTGGAATGGAGATGGGTTTTGCCGTGCAATCTAGATGGATTGTGTTCCCTTATATTAATCACATTTTTAAGAGCAGTTGATTATTTTTCTTGTTTTCTCCTACTAAATATCCCATTCCGCCTAGAGTGTAAATCCATTAGGTTTGAGTTCTAGCTCCTAAAGAAAACAATTATGGAATAAATACAATTTTCTCTGATTTGGATTACTACATCCACTGTTTGGAATGTATCTGTACCACAATCTAGAAAAGCTTCCTCTAACCATGTAGAGGTGTTCTAGCGCTTACTTGAAATATCCCTAGCCATAAATACTAATCTTGTCATACCATACCAAAAATTAGTTTGTTCAAACTAAGAATTAACTACAACTCTTAGAGAATAGCGGCTAACTCTGAGTATCGTCTCCGTAGGGACGGACTGGCTAAGTAATGATAGCTTCTATTAATTTCTATTTCAGTTCGAGGGAAAGGAAGTTGGTTTAACTGTTTGATTTTGAGAAACTAAGTGAATTAGGGAAAATAATAGATGATTTGATGGAAAACGGTGAGAGAAAGGATCTAGGGTTTCGATTCCACCCGACCACGTAACAAAGCTATCTATGGGCTAGGGTTACTATTCGAATCATAAGGGATAATCTTTAGGGCTTGCAAATCCTCTCGATAATCGTCAAGAGATTATTTGAGTTGCTAATTGGCTTGGACTATCCCATAGCATGGACAGTCATATTAGTACAATCCTTCTCTATCACTGGCTGTCAATAGCACAATCAAAGAAAACCATTGAATAACTTTGTATTTGAAGGCGCACGCTCAAATACTCAATGAAGTGAAAGCACTAAAATCATTCCTTTCAATTCTAATGGAACGGGTTCTTAGTTACACAATCAATTCAAAACGTAAACCTAAACTACACATAAACAAAGCTACTTGGACTGGGGCTTCATCTGTCCCCCAGATGGATGTCTAGATTGCCATGGAGATGGAGATGGAGATGAACGGTTGATTCAAAGAGGATGACGATGACTCCATGAGTTTCCATGCCCTCTCTCTAGTTTTTTAAGAATAAGTTCAGAACCCCTAGCACAATACACATCAATCCTTATTTATACCTAACTACCTAAGGCCTGAAATTTCATTAAAACGTGAAATTCTTAATATAGTCTAGCTCGATCGTCTGGACGAAAATTTCAGAGATCGAGTTCCTACTTCTGTGCTGCTCTGCAGGTTCCGTCTTTGCGTGTCATGGTCTCTAACATCTCCAAACTGTACTCTTTACCGTTCAACATCCTCCAAGGCTTGCAAACATACTAAACACATAAATTCATACCAATTAACAATGCAAACGGACATGCAAATGTAAATTAGAGGATTAAATGGGTGCTTTTCAGCACCTATCAAACACCAAAAGGCCTCGTTTGTTTGGCCGGAGATAAATGGATGGGATATGGGTGCGATATGAAATCCTTGGGATATTGCCTAGGATATCAATGGATGGGAAAACTTCATATCCGGTGTTTTTGTTCAATGGGATATAGCCAGTGGAAAGCATTTTTTGTACTAAAATGGGGAAATCCCATCCCGGTGGATTCTATATACTGTACGGATGGGGAGAAAAACTTTGGCAGAGATTTCATATCCCATGCAAAAAAAAGAGAACAAACATTGGAAAATGGGGCCTACTCCAACCCACCCCCAAATCCCTCCAAACAAACAAGGCCAAAATGTCTACTGTGGTGCCTAGCAATTCACACTTCTTACTAAATTGCACTTCTGGTCCTTTCATTTCAATGCAGAAATCATGAGGATGTCAGGATTGATATCCAATCAAAGTATTGTCGATCATGAAAGAATTGGGCATGGACATCCATTCAGGTCACTAGGTCAACAAGCGAATGGTGGACCAGTAGATGTCCAAGGGTGGTCTGCTATGCAAACAGAGGTAAAGGGAGTTTGTATATTTTGTGGATTTCAGTTGTCAAAATTCCAAACTTTGTATGGTCAATCGGTTTTGAATTGAATAGCTTGATGCCAACTGCTATTATTGTATTATTGCAGCCATACTTCTCCATTATTGTCATTTAGCTTTCTGACATAATTGAGACCATGCGAACAAAAGTGAAATCCATGAATGGTTGCCTATCTGTTTGCATTTAGGGGCATCATCGGCATAATGTATACAGGCCGATTTCATCCTTTGAGTTTGGATTTGCAATGTAATATTGACTTGAACTGAAGAAAGATTTATCAATTATGGGCCATTTCTTGGAAGCTGATATGGTTGTCAAATATCAGATGATCTGCTCTAAGTCGGCCAGGCAGTTTTACAAAAGCTGGATTTTTCTGTACTATAGCTTTGGAATGTCTTAGACACGCTTGTCTGCTGCCAATATTTCTCTAATGGGTGTACAAAATGACCCTATGGGCTTGGTAATTTGCCAGACCAGTGATATGATTGAATCTCCTGCTTTTCAGTATGTTATGCGCATACCTGTGTTATTTTTGCTGGGGAAACTAAAAAAATGTAAAAAAAAACATAAATTTTGGTGATATGGATGTATGACTGGAACCTATTCTGTGGGCTAACGTAGAGAATGCAAAAGGCTCTGTCAAGTAAAATCCCATTCTTGGGGTCGAGCTGACTGATTAAGTTTTATGAGAAATACTGTTGAGATTTAATGATGGTTAATGGCTCTTCAGGAAAATGGACATCTCCAAAGAATGACTCAATTTCACGCTTCCTATATTGGTTGGCATGGGGCACGTCGAATTCCAACCTCTCCTCCTGAGAAGAGAGTTGTTAGACTTGATGTTCCTGTGGACAAATTTCCGGATGTAAGTAAATATTTTATCGGACTTCGGCGGGTGTTGTTTTTTCATTCCTTCGCTTCTGTTTTCAGACAATAGCTCATCGGTTTTAAAATGAACTCCTGGCAGTATAATTTTTTGTTGCCGTCTTTTGGGACCGCGTGGGAACTCCCTTAAAAGGTTTGAAGCCATTGCAGAATGTAGGGTATATATACGAGGCCGGGGCTCGGTGAAGGATTCCATTAAGGTATGAAAATTTCTTATTACTATGACATTCGATAGTGGGCATCACATTGAGATCTCCCGTGATTGGAAATACGAGAGACGAGTTTTATCAGTTCATAGTCTGTTCGTGAATCATTGCTCATAGTTTGTCAGTTAGAGTATGCATTGAAGTCTTTTTTGTTTGTGGTTCTGTTCTACAATTTTGAGCCTTCACTATCTGATGTGATGTTCTATGAATGTTCTTCTGGTATAGGAAGAGAAGTTAAAAGATAAACCTGGATATGAGCACCTTAATGAGCCGTTACACTTGTTGGTTGAAGCTGAATTTCCAGAGGATGTAATAGCTTCCCGGTTGGATCATGCAGTTGCAATACTCGAAAACCTTTTGAAGCCTGTGGTATGATTCGAAACAACCTTGCTGTCATAGACTGCTAACTAGTACTCCCTCAACCAATTTTGTTTTTCCTTTTTCTGCACTCGTGCCTCTAAATGGATCAACAAATTTTCATATTTTGGAGTTGTTAGTGACAAAAACAAAGTACATAAATCGTAGATCCGGTTTAAGGCATGATGTTTGACAATGGACAAACGGTTTGGGATGGAGGGAGTATTGCACTTTCCGTAGACTTCTGACTCCCCTCTCTCTCTCTCTCTCTGCAGGATGAATCCATGGATCAGTATAAGAAGGAACAACTAAAAGAATTGGCTAGGATAAATGGTACACTAAGGGAAGAAAGCCCAAGTATGAGTCCAAGTATGAGCCCGAGCATGTCTCCCTTTAACAACATAGGAATGAAACGAGCCAAGACAGGACGATAGTAGATGCAGGTGATCGAGATTCTTTTAATCGCTTGGCGACTTCTGATCGATTGATTTGTTGATGGTCTAATCCAAGGAATGCTGCATGAAACACCCCTTGGAGGCCAGAAATTATGGGAGTGACTTGTGCAACTCATGGTCTTACTTTGGCAATATTTGGTTTCTGGCATCGCGGACAGGAAAGTGGTTCATGACTTCCGGTTGATATGACTTCGCTGCTGGTAACTTTAAGCCCCTGTTTGATTTATGTACGATGTCCTGATTAGTACTAAACATATAGCTTTCTCACCCGCTTTCGATAGCTTTACCCTGTAAAATAAAGGTGTTTTTTTTTGTATTTCGTTTATGAAATTCTAATCTGCCCTCTCGTGGCATGTAATATCTCATGATTGAATTATGACAACCCTCTTTATTTTTTTAGTTGTGTGATTCAATATTATTGCTGTTTAATTTGTTTGGCTTTGATTCTTCTCTTTCTTTCATCCAATTGTGTAGAAAGACCGGTGACATGGAAATCAAGGGTTGAATAGTTCTTAGGCTCCACTTTCAACCCGTGTTCAATGCGTTCTTCTTTGTTTGCATTTGCAGTAGGGTATCTGCACATTGGTAATTCAAGGATGCTGCTATTTTATATATGTCGGTATTGCCAGTTTCTTTTGTACAAAGGATCCTATACCTAAATTTTATGATTTACCCACACGGAAATCTTCTAGTCAGCAGGGATCCCTGACTCTGCTTAAAGTCAGGACCTCACCTTTCCCAATTGAATTTTGATGATCTGAACTGTTCCATATGTTTAAAATGTGTTTTTAAGGGACTAGGAGAGGAATCATGAAAAAAAATGATCGGGAAGGGGTTGATCTGAGTAGCTTTTGATAAAAACAATATGTGTAGTTGTGTCAGAAATTGCTCGGATCAAGCCTTTCCCGGTATTTTTTTGTATAAGTACATGGAACTTAGAACAAGGGGTAAAAATAATCACGATCACATCCGAGAAAAGATCAGATTAGTGCAATAGCCATCGCAGGGTTCGGGGAGAGGATACATAGCCTGTTTCCCTATGTTAAGCCTCTGATTCACGAATCGAAATGGAGCAACCTTCTTGTTACGCCAAGGCTTAGTTGCACATTCAAGGCCGAGAGAAATTTCCGCAACGTTTGAGAATTATCATTGTATCGCCTGTCAGACCTTGTTGGCTAACAGAGTTAGAGGATTCCACAATTACATTATTGCCCTCATTTGATATACCTACCTACGTAAGATATCGAAAGTACGTAGAATTCTCTCTCATTGCCCACCACGACGTCACTACCGGCTTTTGTTGGGAGTGCTGTGGACCTGTGGTGGTGACAGCACAATGGGGAATCAGGGGGCTTGTAGGAGTAAGCTCACTACAGGGGTGTAGTGAGCAAACACGGCCGTCCGTTCAGCAATCAACGGTCTAGATTATAGATAAGTGTCTTACATGTTGGATAATAGTATTTAATCCGGACTGTTAATTGCCGAACTAACAGCCGTTATTGCTCATTACATGGATGTATTGAGTTTACTCAGTACAAGCCCCCCGAATCTGTAGGATGGAGGGTGGTGCTGGGTGTGGGAATCGTAGGAGACCTCCAGGGTGTATGGGGTTGAGGCGGTGACTTCAAGGGTGGATCTGGTGTTGGGAGAGATTAGAGAGAATCGGAGAGCGAGCAGGGAAATAGAGGTAATATCTTCAATACCCAATTGTATTAAAGGTTAAACTTGGTACGGTTGGTATCTCAGTTGTTGGCACCATCAAATTTCATTGGACTTAATGATCAACTGGGGGACAGGGTCAAGTGAAACGCAAACAAAAACCTCAAGAGGAGCGATAATTTTCAATACCTCGGGGGATAGTATGTCCTAGCAAAAAACCTAACGAGTGTTGATGAACTTGACCCTACGAGAGAAGTTCACCCCAAATTTCCAGGATACATCATTGCTCAATGCAATGTAATAACAGCGTAATCCAATCAGGTGCATCTGCCAATTACACAACCTTGAAATAGGCATTAATCAAACATGTGCATAAATGCAGTAAATATATCCACAAATTGCAACTCTCAGACTTTGTCATTCTTACAAAAATGACATCCTTCTCTTATGTATCTCAGGCCCCCAAAAAAAAAAGAAAAAGAATTCACATTCCGGGAAAATTCTGTTGATCATAATATTACAAATGGTACAATAAAGAAATCAGAGACATCTGACCTTATCCTATAATATCTCTACAATCACTGATCGCAATCCTGGCTATTGGAACTAACCTCCAAACAGGTGGTTGCCATCTACCCCTGTGTAGAAAGCCTGAAGCTGCAGAACGACGAAAAACCAAAAAAGTCAGACTTGTTGAAACTAAGAGCAGAAACAAATTACGCATGCAAGGTTTGAGTAGTGAGAAATCAGGTTAATCGACATAAAGGATCAAAACTGTAAGCTAATGGGATCAAGATTTTGAAAAATCCTAGACAAAGGACATCCTAATTCAATTACACTGCTCTAGAGTACAATTTTGACTCACTACCTGTTGGTCATCAACCAAACAGCAGAAAGGTCCATATTTGGGATCACTCAATGTTACCAGAAAGCTTGATTACCTTAGCAACATCATACAATAACTTGCATTCCGAAGCATAGTACATAACTAAACATTCATTTGCTCCAAAAAAAAAGAAAAAGGATTTAGTTATTCCTCAGGAGGGGGAAACCTAATAACGAACTGAAGTCCAGGGAGAGTGGAGTTTTCATGAGAAAAATGTCAAAGATGGGCCATCATTTTTTCCATAATAAATTTTAAGCCAAAAGTGAAGTGGATTGTGGATTTCATTGAATGTTTGATTGCTAAAACGAGGTTGATCTAGAAGTACATGAAAATTAACGTAATCTATACAACACCTATCACAACACATTCTAGAGCACATGACATACAACATTCCAATTATATTCCGCGTGCTAGAACAACCCTGTTCTGAGCAACCTAAAGATCATCATAGAATCTCAATTTCTAAGGGGCCATGAATCATCTTAATTCAACTATTGCCTTAACTAAGCTCCATATCCTCGTGATTAGGTCACTTCAGAATTTATCTTAAAATCACTTCAACAGTAGACAAGTAATGTAAATGTGGCCATTATTTGTAATGGCAATTAAATGTCACCACCAGAGCAAAAGGCTCCTGCTTCCAGCAAGTTAAGAGGGGTCACAAGGTAGACAACCACACAGTACCTTTTTTTTTTTTTGCGCATGGAGAGACTGATCTGCACAAATCGAAGCTGGACCTCAATAACAGGCTAACCAAAATTGGCACTGTGCCAAGTCACAACCTCTATCTATCTGACAGGTTTTCCTGTGTCTTCAACATCCATACTTTGACAGGAAGCTTACTCATGCACACCAAGCAAGTGGTGCCACAGCATCTACCAAACATGCAATTATCAAAGCCTCAATCAAATTAAGCATCCTAACTTCATTCACGAACATATAATAGACTCGTTTAGGGGCATACTCATTTTGGACTGTGTTACAGAAAACAAATGGCCTGTAATCATCTATCCCTACATCAACCCATATCTTTGCATTCCTTTCCTTGTAACTGTAGACTTGCAGTGTGTTCACTTGAACTATACAATATAACCCCTAAATGTGGTCATCAGTCTTCATTACAGGTTATTGAAAGCCCAAAAAGTTCTCTCCTCTTTATCACTTACCCTTTGATCGATAGCAATAAGAATAGGAGAAATATTGCTACCCCAGCCTGAGTGGTAACATGCTAGCTCTTTCATCATGGTACTACAGTAGCTTCATCTCAAGTTAAAAGGAATACCTAAACTTCTACCAGGTCATTATTTGATCCCAAGGCATGCCAGTTCTGTTTGCATCCCCATCTGCGCATGCTTGCACCAAAAAGAAGTCATGCATAATAATACCAAACTAGATTCTTCGGTGCAGTCAAATAAAATTCCACCTCTTACTCTAATTATATCCATCACATTCTCGCCTTACAATTTTAAAATACTCACTGATCCACAAATGTCCAATCCTTGCCAACTTCCGTGAACCTTAAAAAATGTTAAACCCGGCCCCTGAATTATCAGTCGTCATCCTTGCACATTAGCCATTTGAAAGCATGTAGAACGTTTATCTTCTCATGACTTTATTTGTCTCTACTAGAATGTGGACACCTGATTTTCCCCAAAACAGTCCCCTCTCATTCCACAAAACGAAATCTCAAAGTCACATACTCCACTTTGACCAACACCTTGTACAACACCGTTGACGTCAACTATGGGGCATCATAATAGGATCAACAATGGTGTCTCTCTCCATTGTCACTAAAAACGTCACCTGTAAATAGGATGCATGAATCTTTTCTCCAATACGTAAAAATGAAAAAAGAATTGTCCATGCCATCTATTTTCAACGTACAGCACTTAGAATTTCCTATAAAATGTAATTTTGAACAATCCTAATTCACATGACTAAAAAAGGATATATTCTCAAAAGTACAAAAAATAGAATTCCGCAGTAACTTCTTGTGTTTTATAAACTTTTTGTTGCAAAAGAAAAAGGGCAAGATCGTCCATGATGCTGCTGAAAAACCTTCACCTATAAACCAACAGGAAATCCAAGAGCCTGTTCAAATCAAGTAAAACACACTTTGATCCATCACTTTAATACCATAACAATGTCGCAAATCATTTGATACGTCTGGACTTCAACACACGCTATATATAGGTCTAGAGTGCTGTAATAATATTCATTTTTGGCATATTCTGACATTAAATTACTACGAAAAAGCTTCTAAAATGGAAACGACAGTGTACAATTTGTATAGCAGTGTAAATTATAAAACTGGAAAGAAAAAACAAAGAACCGAAAACCACACCTCAACTCAATGGAGTTGATCAATATTTGGGACAGGCTCAATCCCGAAGGCCAAGTTCAAGTTCCAGCTCATCATCTTGCTCAAACAACTTTAAAAGACGGGCATATTGCTCTTCACGCTTTTTCTTTTGCCAGAATTTGAAGAGGAAAAATGATAAGGACACGAATCCCACAATAACCAGGCATATGATGAGAATCTTGGACCCAGTTCCACTACCGGATGGAGTTTGCTTATCAACTGTTCCATCTTTTGCACTTGATGAATTATCTGACAGGCCTGAAAAGACAAATTGGGTGACACACTGCTATGACTTCAAAAGTACAGAAAATGTACTAATAATTGCAGGACAACTCCCTCCATCATAATGAAATAAATAAGTTCTCCCTCTGATCATCTTTGAACAATGTTTTTATTGAGGATGTTAAATGACACACTGTAGGCATAGAGCTGACACATAAATTTAGCAACTTCTGCGAACTGGTAGTCAAAAAAGAAAAGAAATATATATATATATATATATATATATATATATATATATTTATTTATTTATCACCAAAAAACTATCTGGATGAGTAGGCTAATTTATCACGTTCAAAACCAGTATGCAAGTCTGGGCATTCTTTCTACTCGTTACCAACTGGTATTCAATTGGAGGCCATAACATCGCACCAAAGCGCGGCTTTCAAAGATTTTTGAACAGGACTTGCTCGATTGATTGCCCGGATGCGTAAGTGTGTCATGTTTCTATGTGACCCCTAATGTTATGTATCTTTTGTTTACCACTCCACGCGTGAGTCGGGGGTTGCACGAGCGAGGAGTACTAAAACTTGTTCCATATTAATTGAGTATTATCTACAAAAAAGGCATACAAAATCTAGGTGGCATCTCACTCATTGTCATCTTGTTTTGACTTGGATGCTTTAACATATGCACCTTGCCAAGAGTGATTGCTTAACCAAAAGCAACTTTGAGGACTTGAAATCATAATTATAGGTCTCCGCTAAAACAAAATAAGTTTCTGTACCTAGTACTCTGTATTACACATACTTGGGTACAAGCGTCAGGCGTGAGTGCACATCCAAGAGTGGGTTCTCATTTCTTAAGACACGTAGCCGCCCTAACAAATTCATAGTTCCTAATAACACAGTTTATTTTTCTATTCTATGGTTAAAATCCTGTATTGCAAGCCATTTCATGCATGTGACTAGATCTTTAAGCACATTAGATAAAATTGAATTACAAAGTATGTTGCTGGGGGAGGTCCTATTACACGTGTCGGACTCCAACAATATATCATACATACCCTTACACAAAGTGTATGTGTTTTAACAAGGTGCTTGATAGTTGACACGTTTAGAAGAGGTTATGTAACATGGTTACAAATACAGAAAGGTTTAGGCACTAATGATAACCAAAGGACACCAAGCAAGAGGAAAGAAATACAGTTGTGTTTGACCAAGAAAATGTCTTTGGATAAATCCAACCAAGGAAAACAGATCCATGTAAATGGCCCCAAGTAATTAGGGTTAAGCCTTAATCAAGGTAAGTTCGTACCTTTTTCCAATTCCTTTCCTTCAAAATTTTCAGCAAACAAATAAAACTTGCATGTAACCCTAACCTACAAAGCTGTTGGATCCATTCCCATATTTCCCCCAAATCAATGAAAACAAATGAACAAATCCATAATACTCGCACACAAATTGATATTCAAGAACAAGATCTACTTCCTCTAATAGTCTCATCAATAAGGTCATAGAAACAATGCCAAGTCGATTACAAACATCATTAATAGAAAAAAAAAACACACATACATGTGATCTATATCTGCGCATATACATATATATACATAAATTCATATGTAGTGCGAGAAAACATTGCGTAGAGATCTGAGAGACAAACCGGAAAGGAATTGCAGAGAAATCGACAAGAAAAATAACAGGAAGCGGAACGATCTCCTCCTTGAGATCCCAGTCATGTCGCTCTTTCAGCTTCTCCTCTCTCTCTCTCTCTCTCTAGAAATATTGGAGACCTTTTTGTTGAAGATTACGCTACCGTTCTGACAAAAATCGGAGGTCCCGTGTTTGAACTTGGAACTAATTACGGTACACCCCCATTTGTTTCCTATTTCTTCCGTCTCATAAAGTTTGATCACTACAAAATTACGTGTAATTTTCAAATTAAAAAATAATGTATTTACCAAAATAATTTTTGAATTTTTTTTGCATTGTATAGAAGTTCTCGATGAGATCTATCAAACAAGATCCATATTGACTAAAAAATTATTTTCGTGAGCACATTATTTTTTAGCTTGACAATTGCACGTAATTTCGTAGTGATCAAATTTTATGGGACGGAGGAAGTAATATTTTTCCTTTGTAACCACAGTTTCTATTTACCCATAAATCAATATCCACACACAAATACACAAACAACGATGAAAATGCAAGCATTATTTGTGAAGTTCCTTAATCTATTGAAAAAAAATTGCAATTTCAATTCAATGATTGCACGGGAACTCTTTTATGGAATAGAGATAGTAATAGCTCTATTACCTTTCAAGGCTTCCCCCATGTAAATATTCTCGGGTAATAAGAACTTCACCTCTTTCTGTTGTTGCTGCGTGTTGATCATTCGATGACACCTTGCTCCGACATGAGCTATGCAAGTATTGTAGGTTTTTAATCAAGATTCTGAATAAAAAGTTAGACAATTATTTCAAGCATCTAAATTATCCCATTGAGTTAATTTTTTTACAAAAATATATATATATAAAAAAAAAGAATTAATGAACGGATTGATTCTTTTGTATGAGACTCGTAAATGGCTATTTGGTGCCGATAGTTGTCTTCCACAAACAAATACACACACTCGACCCCACATACAGGAGGTGTGGGTCCCATGTGTATTGTGTGAGTGTAAGAAAATTGTTCTATTTACTCATTCGACATTGATAACCTTTTGCTTGATTTTTTTTTTCTTCCTCTTTTGTCTCTTAAATTTGGTATGTTTTACTCTTTTTTTTTGGAAGAATGTTTTACTTGAACATGCTCCTTTATAAATTATCCAAAACAAGGGTCATTTTTTTCTCTTCAAAGATTGAGAAAGTTACACCCGAAATAGGGGTTGTGTTGTGCGCCCTTCGGCCATCCGATTATGTTTTGAATGGCCCAGTCAAATAGTGTAGCATTTTCGGTGCTTTTCTTGAAGAGCCCGTTTAGACGGCTATTCAAATTTGAAGAGATTAGTTTCACTTCCTTTATACCCGTCTTCATTTGACTAGGATAAATGAATTGTTTTGTTATGGTTTTATAGCATACTGTATAAAAAATGTATTACTATTAAATCTTTTGCAATTTCCTAACACTTGTTGAGCAAGCATTCACACTGAAAATGTAGGAAATTCAAAAAAAAAGTGTTAAAAAACATTTATGGCTTTAGCTCAATATTTGGGCTCAAATCTCCATATTGAATGCGATAAGATCCCAGCTTCGGCACCAAAGCAGGTGAAGTTAAGTCCTCTGCAGGCTTGAAGTCTCCGTAATGGACCAATGGTCTCAATTGTGAGCTCTCTATAGTTTGTATTTAGGATCAGAATCGTTTATTTTTCTAGGAATGTTGAACACATTATGTTGTATAAAAAATTACAGTTTATTGTCTAAATGATGTTGGCCATCCATTTTCATAAAATAAATGGTATCCGACTATATGGCTACTAATATTCAATTAATTTGATTTTTTACATAAATAATCTAATTAACATTCCCAAAAATTTGAATAGTTTTGATCTCAAATACAGATCTGAACCTATAATTGAGGACACTACAAGAACTCTAAATCCATGACTATGCAATACCAAAAATTACACAATCTTATGGATCTATTTACCTATGTATTTGTTTTTTTACCATTAAGAAAAGGACTTTCATTTTGATCGATTCGACAACGGCTTCATAACTAGACCAAAGCTGTCACATGTTCCACAATTTATTACAGTAATAGAGTGTATCCAATAATTCCAGCTTTCTACAGCTGTACGACCAACCCATCCATGGGTATCAACCGACATAAACCGATGGTGCATTAGGATGACCATCTCTGCCGACCCATTCCGATCGAACTCATCCCTTTTCTAGATGGGTAGGGGATTCGGAAATTTTGTCAAGGATCAGGTAGGATATAGGAATTTTTTTAAAAAAAATTTAGGGGATGGTAGTTAGTCCCTGCCTCTATCCCCTCTCCGATCCCCACCCCGCCCCATATCCCCGTTACACATGTAGATGTATTATAAGTTAGGGTTATCAATTGCATATGTTGTTGGAGTTCTTTCAAACTTTAATTGGTTATTAAAACCAATTACAATTTGGTGAAACCTGATACTATGTGGGTTTTGATGTTTAAACTTCTTTGTGGGTTTTTGGTAATTGATGGTTAAACCACTTTATGATTTTGGTTTGGTTGAAAACTGCTGTATCTTGTAGCTAAACGTTTGTAGTTATTTTGCTCCACATCAACCCCTTTTTGTTGGAGTACAATAACTCAATTATAATATAAAGTTAACTTTTGCTATTCTGGGGGAAAAGGAGAAGGAAAATTTGTCCTATTAAATGTTGAATAGTTATGTAATGCCAGTAAATCTGTACTATTCAGCCACCATATGAAGTGGAGTTCCACCTTTGATATTCAGTTGGCGTCTCTGCAAATGATATTGCACCTAGAAAGTGGAAATCAGGATGTTAAGGTTTGGATCTCCGATTCCCTGTGGGGATCCTCGTATTAGGGCGGGGATAGAAGTTAAAAAAAATCCTCAGTGGAGATTGGAGAGGGGATGAGAATTGATATGGGTTTGGGGATTGGAGATTGAGGTAGTGGTATCCAACTCCTACCCTCCCTATGTCCATACCTAATGGTGCACAAATTGGAATGCGGAGCTCACTTTTGGACTCCTCACAAATGATGGTCTTGTTCTTGAATGAATTTTATTTCATAAAATTTAGTTCTGATAAAATCTAACATTCTCAACGGATTTTAGCAAAATCATATTTTATGAACACTAGATTTTATCTCACAAAATCAATTAAAAAACACCTTTATCAACCCTAGATTTAATTCATTGGGAAAACAATGTTATTTTATTACATCTCTAAACAAAACTATATTTTATCTTATAAAATCCATTAAAAAACAAGGCCTCAAACTGTTCATTAATTTTAAATTTTTTTGAGTGGTCCCATAAAAATTAGCTCAACCCGATAACGGAAAGTGTTTGATCAAATCTATCGACTTTTCATTCAGGATATTGATAAATACATATTTAAAATTAGTAAACAATCTAAATCATTTGTTAAGACCCGAAAGTTGGCTCCGCCCTGATCTCTGCACCATCGTTGGTCGGTACCCGAATTATTCCTTCTTGTTGTCATAAAGCCATCCCAGGAACCTAGTTTTTTGGGGGAAATGTACTGAACACAAACCTCTCCTGAGTTTTCTGACACATTGCACACCCAATCTTTCAACTTTGATCCGTAAATAAGGGGTTTGCGCCGAGCAAATCTCCGTCGTCCATCCTGAGATCCAACGGCTCGGAACCTGTGCACAATTTTTTTTTAACATCTACAATGCATTTAAGGAGGAGAGAGAGCGTGCATGGCTCCGAACCGTTGGATCTCGAGATGGACAGCAGGAATTTGCTCGGCGTAAACCCCATATTTACGGATCATCCGTAAATAAGATATTCTCTTCAACTTTTATTATACCGACCAACCTTTTAAATTTGTGGATTCTAATTTACTTAGCTTTGAAAAAAAAAAAACCCTTTGTGTCGCTCCTGTTTTGTCCTCAAATTTTCCCGGGGGAATTAAAACCAAGGAATGAAGTGGTTGGAGAGTAAACCAAAATCAGAAACTCAGGTTGGATAATCGGACAATTAGTCGGGATAGTCGGGCTAGTCGGCGAGAATCCTTGTAGCACTTAGGCAGCGAGTACTCGTCCTTCTAGACATTTTTTTAGAATAGTGGTTGGATCTTAATTCCATTCAAGGGAGGTTACACTAATTGCAAGATTGGAGTCGAGTGTACCTAGACTTATTCTTCGTGCAAATTGCCCCTCTCTCTCTCTCTCTCATCAACATTCCAGAAACCTAATTATTCCCATATATTTCACCCTATACATGTACCTTTTATTTTTTGAGCAAGAAAAGCGGACAAATAAGAATATTAATATTCTGCAATAATTAAGGAATAATGTACCCCAAACACACAGAATTAAGGATTAATATTAATTAATCCCATAATTAATGTTGTAACCAGAGAGACACATACCATCATGTCTACTGGAGGAAAGTCAAACTACAGAGGTCAAAAACACGCTCAAAAGACACGAAAAAACCAGAGACTGCAATGTTGCATCAAATTCAATTCCCAAAACCCAACCTTTCTAAATTGTTTGAAATGGAACATAAGTAAATGCCAAAAAAAAAAAAAAAAAGAAGACGAGATGCAACAAAAACTAAGCTACCGGTGTAACTGATGGCTTACTCACTTGAAGCACTTGGCATCCAAAAGAGCCTCTCCCTCGAATGGCTCTTGATCTTCTATCATCTGATTGACCCTCTCCTTCTGGGCTTTGTCCGATAAGCCAACCTTTGTCCACTCGTAGAGCTCCATGTCGTAGCACTCGTCCATCACAAATTTAGGGATTTCTTGGCCACGGAAAAGCCATAGCCCCTTCACCTTGAAGGGAGGCTCTGAGCCGATCACTAACATCTTACCGAAGGCATACTTGCGCGCAAGGTCCATCCGTTGAAGGAATCCACCAACCTTGTTCAGAGTGACGAATGAAACCGTATTCTCATTGTTGTACTTGTAATTGCAGAACCAAAGAGAGTATCCCTCGGGATCTTACATGTCCCAGAAACCTGCAAAAGATGAGATTTCATTAGATGGTTGACATATATAGACGTTTTTTTTTTGTTCTTTGAATGTCTTTGACACTGAACAGACGAATGGAGGAGCACATGCAACTCAACCCAAAGTTTTCTCTTAGACGTACATATGGATATTACATTAATTCACATATGATTGTGTATATATGAACACACATCTGCTAAGGATAATGGCTATTTATTCCTTCAAGCACCCAAAACATCACTTGTTCTCGAGCAAAACAAACAAAATTTACAAAATATTGTGAAACCGTTCCTCCAAATATATCGTCTACAAATTATTTATCGGCAAGGTATAGGGGTTGGACACTGACTAATTAGAGATGCCACAACACAACATCACAAAAATAAAACATCCGATTTACTCGGATCAAACAAGCTAAACGAGAAACGTGAGATTAATAACCTAGAAAAAGTTGGGGGAGCATAGTGGGTTACTGCACAGACAAATTGAAATAAGTCCAGATTCGCAGAAGTTGGAGACCTCAACTTCGTTGCGAAGTTTGCAACAAGATATTATGGCTAGCAACAGGCAACTCAGAAGAAACTTGGCCACTCAAATAAGCGTAGAGCAAAAAGTTAAACAAGTATGGTTGATCGTGTCATGCTAAGAAAGGTAGTCAAACGCATTTTCAGGGCAGCTAGACAGCAGCATATTGAAGCAGTATAATAAATTGAAGGTATGAACTCAGTTGGAGAAACCGCTAAAAAATAAAAAATCAACTTGAACATGGAACAGAAAGTATACACAAACTCAAGATGAACAAACAAATAAATAAAGGTTTCTTTATTATTTAGGTAGGATGCAGCGAGTGCACTCTGCAAATTGTCAAAAGGATGACAAACACTGCAGAACGTGGATAGATTTAAGGAGAATGTAATACCTTTGATTGCAACTTCACGGAAGTTGATCTTGGTATTTGACTACAACCTCTTCCAGTCATCCAGTATCATCTTACTTGGGGGTAGGAGATCAAGAGGGTTTCTCGGTTTGGGCTTTGGTTGCTCCTCTTCCTCACAATCATCTACTTCGGGTTTAGCTTGTTCCTTCTTGGCTTCTTTCTTTGGCTCCTCCTTGGGCTTTGGTTTAGTGGCTTCTTTAGGCTCCAAAGGCTTCTTTGATGCAACAGGTGGAACCTTTTCAACCTGCATTATCTCACCTAATATCTTGTGAAAATTTGGCTGATTAACCATGGTCCAGAAGTATCTCTCCACATGAGGGAACTCAGCAGTAAAGCTCTTGGTTAAGATCCGAGCGAATCCCAAAAACAAGTTGCATATCATGATAATGTCAGCAAGCGTCACAGCATGACCCACCAAATAAGTGTTTGAAGCCAGGTGTATGTTCAAAGCACCAAGAGATCTCTTCAATTGAGAAATAGCAGCTTCCTCAGCCTTCAAAAGAAACACAAAAGAATAAGTAAAGGGAGATAAATACAAAATAAATAAAACTAAGGGTAACAATGGAACTTAAAAACTGAAACCCCAAAACACAAATAACAAAAATTAACCCATCAAATTGAGAGAGAGAGAGAGAGAGTTCTGGGCAAATGCGAGATTGTGTACAATGTGGAATGCCAGATGCTGATCAAGCACAAGAAGGCAAGATCTAACACCTCTACTGATATGAAGTATGAACTCACCATTTATTGTCTGACTCAAGGCAGATCCACCCAAAACTAAGGTTAGATTCCATTACTCCCAATCACAAAATAGATTAATCTTTTACTCGAAATTCAATCTACAGATTGGTATCGACCTATGTTACTCGGACTTGGGTGCGGGTGTAAATATAGATGTCGGACACCTCAACTTGAAGAACCAAAAAAAAGAGGATATGTGGATGTGGATCCTGAATTGGACACGGGTGATGTAGTCCATTTTAGAGTGTCTTTATTTCATTTCTAGTCCTTTAGTCTTAGTGGGTCTATAAATAAGTGTCTAGAGTCCTCATTAAGTAGTTTCTGATAAAATGATAATAGAATTTGAGAGCTTAGACTCTTTTGTATCCCATTTTGGGATTATCCCTCTCTTATGAAATCTATCCTTTGATTTGATTGCATCATTTGGTATCAGAGCTCTAGCTCGATCTTAGCCCTTCATCTTCCCTGAAACTTTGCCTGAAACCAAAGCCTCGCCAAAAAACCTTGCCGGAATCCTAACACAGCACTGAAAAAGTCTCGCCGGAGCTCATTTGCACTCGGATCTGTTGTTCTGACAGGTTTAAGTCCTAATTGAGTCCAGTCGAATGCTAAATGCTACATCAATGAGATCTGAACCCTAATCTTACTTCAACCCATTTTTTTAGCATAATCAACCAGATTTGACTAGCGTACCCAAAGTCCAACAGATTTTGAACCATAAACCTGCAGATTCAGCACCATTCGAACCATATTCTGCTGTTTCGAGAGCTGTTTAAGGGATTCGCACCTGGTTCTGGTAGATTCACGTGCTATAATAACTCGATTGAACTCTAATCTCCATGTTTCCCTTCAGCTCGAACCAACCAGCACTCAAATAACTTGATTAAAGTCATTTTCGAACAGATAAGGCAACAGATCTCTGCGAATCGAAGTCACCAGCACTTATTTAAGCTCGAAAATCAAGATTTTCAAAATTTACTGATTTTGCTAAGCTAAAACCCTAGGGTGTTAGAAATCAATTCTGATCCCTGTTCTAGCCTTACGAGTGGATAAAACTACGATTACAGGTTCGTATGGTCTTTGATTACTTTGATTTTGTTGTGGTGGTTGTGATTTAGTTGGATTTGTTTCGATTAGTGTCGATTTTGTTGTTTGCTTGCGATTTGAGGTTGTTTGACAGGGTATTGCATCTGCTGAATTGACTGGGTATTGAGTTAAGTGGGTCAGATCTGTTGACTGAGAATGGGTTTGAATATTGAAAATGGCTCATCGGGCTAGATGTAGAATAGGAGGTAGAGGTTGGGAGTTTATGGGAAACTTTGGAGATGGAATCAAGAATGATTACAACTCAAATGAAAATCGGGAAGAGATTAAAGAGTTGAAAGTTGTGAACTTGTATGATGAGGTGCGGCATAACGGTTGGCCAAAAGTACGGATTGGATTCCATTGGAGAATTTTCTTGGTGCTCCGTTGGCGAAGAGCAAATTCAGTTGGTAATGAACTTCCCGGGTTTCGTGGAAACCCACAATAGTTCGTTGATTGGTTGAAATCCATTGAGAGTGTTTTTGAGTATTGTCATGTAACCGAAGAAAGGAGGTGAAATTGTATCTACTTGCCTTAAGGAATGACATTCGGATTGGTGGACACAACTCAAAATTAGTCAACAAATGAGAGACAAAGAAAGATTAGAGATTGGAATGAGATGAAGAAGAGGCTCAATGAGCAATACATGCCTTTCCATCATAATCCCGATGCTAATGCTAATTCCTTGATAAATTTTGGTAAGGGTAAGTCCGTAGGGACTGTCCCAACTGAAAATCAACCCTTAATTGGCACCTTGGAGGCTAGAAATCCATCCTCCAGTGCAATTTCAAGTAGGGAGAACCAATTCTAGAGTTAGAAGTTGGTGAAAAAGCTTGCGAGCATGTTCTTAATTCCCTCTTTGTTGAGGATGTGAGAGAACCTGTTGCGATGATGAGTATGATAACCTACGAAGCACCGACACCTCTAGAGGTTGCCGTATCGCAATGTCTCGACTCGGGGACACGTGTCTTGACATGCCACGTGGATGGGGACTCAGCTAATTTGAATTTTTGAGGGGAACATGGCAAGGGTCAAACTGAATTTTTAAAAAACTTTTTGGGGTAAATTTATAATTAATCAATACTTGGGGTAAAAAAGTGTAAATTCTTCATATAATTTCTGTCGTATGTATAGAAGTTTTTCTCCTCTTGTTTTGTTTATATTTTCTTAAAAAAATTATATATTATATATAAATAAATATACACGTGGCGTGTCTAAGGCTGAAACTGGTTCGGTTTGGTCCGGTTCACGGCCATATTTGAGTGATCCAAACAAAGTCGGTTCATGAACAAGACTGAACCGAAACTGGTTACTTAAAGCTCGGTTCGGTGCGGTTCAGAGACCGGTTCGGTTCGCCATAGGGAGAAGGAAATGGATCTAGACTCCATGGACTCCAGTCAACCAAAAAAACATAAAAAAATCAACAAGAACAACAAAAGAATAATCTAATCTAGAGCTTTCCTCAGTAACATCCAAAATCAACAAACAAATAATCTAATTGAGATAGGATTACAGAGAAAATTACAGAAAAAATTGTCTAATCAAGAGAGTATTACAATGCCAGAGAGGAAAAAATCATCACCTCTGGAACGCCAAGAGGGAACAACGGTGCACGACAACGCCATAGATGGAGATCTAGAACGCCGCCGCCAAAGATGGGTGTTGTCGGAGATCTAGAATGCCAAAAGGGAGATCTAGGACGCCACCGCCGGAGATGGGTGTCTCTCATGCCGGAGATGGTGGGTTTTCGTCCACAATGAGAGAGAGAGAGAGAGGCTTTACACTTTTAGATCTGATGATTTTGGGAATTCATTTGGGTGTTGCGGGTGCATGCCACGTTGTGCCCAATTGGCACCCAAAATTTTCCCCTCCTCAACCTGTAACCGCTAAAACGATTCTGTAATTATTCTAACCACCTGCTCTCACAGCTAAACTACCCGGAGTGCATTTAACCACCCTCCCCCCCCCTCTCTCGCTTAAAACAGCCAACTTCTCTGTAACTCATCCAATCCACTTCTTCATTCACTCCCTCAATAATGCCTCTCTCTCTCTCTCTCCTAGTCCTCCTCTCTCTCCTCAGCACCGCCACGCCAACCACCTCCCTCCCCTCCTCTATCGGCTTCACCAACCGCCCGGTCCTTCCCACCAATCCCTCCCACGTCACCTCCGCCCTCTAATCTCTACACGTCTCCTCCGTCCACCTCCCCAACCCAGACCCCGAGTCCATCCACTCCTTCGCCTACTCCAACATCTCCCTCCTCCTCTCCATCCCTAACTCCCTCCTCCCTCCTCCCTCGCGCAGAACCGCCTCAACGCGGACCACTACTTACACACCCATGTCGTCCCCTTCTACCCCACTGCCGCATCTCCGCAATCTCCGTCGGCACAGACGCCGTCCATTATCCCATCAATGTGTTTGATCTCATCTTCCCCTCGATAGTGAACATATATCTGTCGCTCCAAGACCTCAGCTTCACCGACATCGCCGTCTCCACCACCTTCACCTCCACCATCCTAACCGAATCCTTCCCCCCATCCTCGGCAGAATTCCAAGCCCCCTTCGCTGACCTCATCAAAAACCAGTTGCTTGACTTCCTCCAACACACGAACTCCTCCTTCTTCATCAACATCAACCCCTATGACGTCTACAAAGCGGATCCGAAAATCCCAATTGGATTTGCATTGTTTCAAGAATCAACGCTTAACTACCGCAATGACAAGGTCACCGGGGTCCGGTACCGGAACTTGTTCGACCAGACGGTCGATGCGTTTATTTCTGCGATGGCTGCGGCTGGGCACGAGAATATCCCTGTCGTGGTGACGGAGACCGGGTGGCCAAGCGGCCCCAGGGCAAGCGACAAGAATTCCGATCCTGATGCTACTGAGTTAAATGCAGAGCTGTACGTGGCAAGCGACAAGAATTCCGATCCTGATGCTACTGTGTTAAATGCAGAGCTGTACGTGAATGGGTTGATTAGACATCTGAAATCGAGATTGGGTATGCCGTTGAGGAAGGAAGGGGTGGCGCAGACTTACATATACGAGTTGTTTGATACAGAGTATCAAATGGATACTTTCACCCCGCATCAACCGTATTATGGGATTCTGTATCCCAACATGACGTCCAAGTTTCATCTCGACTTCTTGGCGGCGGAGAACCGCGGTTTTGGAATTGTCGTGGCAGTGGGGACTCTGATGGCCATTCTAGTGGCTGTGGGGATTTTTATGGCCGTTGATCGTGATCGTGTCATGGCGGCTGTGGGGATTTTTATGGCCGTTGATCGTGATCGTGTCATGGACTTTGCTTTTGCTGTATATGTCTGGATTTACTTGAAATTAGCGTCATGGTGGTTTGGGGACTGAATTGCAAATCACACATGTAAGAACCAGAGCTAGCTCTGAGACCAATCGAACCAGCTTTTTTTTAAGCTCATATTCCATTTTAATTTTGGATGGAAATAGAAAAAAGAGTTTAATGGAAAGAAAAAAAAAGATTCATGTAGTTGACCCCAATTGATTGGGATATAAGGCTCGGTTTGATTTGATTTGACAAAAAAATGAAAAAGAAACAACTCGTCCATTTCTTTTTCATTTTTTAACAACACTTGTCCATTTTATAGTGACGGAAGATTCGTTATTTCCACACCGAAGGGATAGACTAATTATTCCAAGGTCTTGACTCTTGAGGCACTATTAGGCAGTGCCCCAACACTCTTATCCGCTGCACATTATACTGGACCCCGTAAAAATGCGTGATAGATAAGAATGTTGAGCCTGTTGAGGCACTATGTGCTTGTTTCCAAGACGATGGAATAATTACTCAAAAACACATCTTGTCATTGTTTGAAGATTTTCTGAAAGCTTTTTTTTTGTGTGTGCTTTGCTTTGCCTTTTTATTCTTGATTTTAAAAATAACTAGCTCATCAGCTGATTTTAGCATTGTTAAAATCTTTGACTTAAGCAATTGGTTTCCTCATTTGCTACAATCAATTATTACTTTTAAAATTAATATTTACTAAAAGTAATAATTGATAGTAGCAAATGAGGAAGCCATTTGCTTAAGTCAAAGATTTTAACAATGCTAAAATCAGCTGATGAGCTAGTTATTTTTAAAATCAAGAATAAAAAGGCAAAGCAAAGCACACACAAAAAAAAAGCTTTCAGAAAATCTTCAAACAATGACAAGATGTGTTTTTGAGTAATTATTCCATCGTCTTGGAAACAAGCACATAGTGCCTCAACAGGCTCAACATTCTTATCTATCACGCATTTTTACGGGGTCCAGTATAATGTGCAGCGGATAAGAGTGTTGGGGCACTGCCTAATAGTGCCTCAAGAGTTAAGACCCTGGAATAATTAGTCTATCCCTTCGGTGTGGAAATAACGAATCTTCCATCACTATAAAATGGACAAGTGTTGTTTAAAAATGAAAAAGAAATGGACGAGTTGTTTCTTTTTCATTTTTTTGCCAAATCAAATCAAACCGAGCCTTATATCGCAATCAATTGGGGTTAACTACATGAATCTTTTTTTTTTCTTTCCATTAAACTCTTGTTTCTATTTCCATCCAAAATTAAAATGGAATATGAGCTTAAAAAAAGCTGGTTCGATTGGTCTTAGAGCTAGCTCCGGTTCTTACTTTTTTCATAATAACTTATGATTTGAATACATACTCAAACTTCCATTGATGATTTTGCATTCCATATTTTAATTGTAAAATTGATGTGAATTTACAAATTTGAAATAAAGAATACCCGATAAAATTTGAAGCATAGAGTGCAAATCAAGGCATAACATTTGACAGATTGAAATGGGCAACCCCGCCCTGATCAACATGTGAGATCTGCAATTCAGTCCCTAAACCACCATGACCCTACTTTCAAGTAAATCCAGACATATACAGAAAAAGCAAAGTCCATGACACGATCACAATCAACGGCCATAAAAATCCCCACAGCTGCCATGACACGATCACGATCAACGGCCATAAAAATCCCCACAGCCACCAGAATGGCCATCAGAGTCCCAACCGCCATGAGAATTCCAAAACTGCGGTTCTCCGCCGCCAAGAAGTCAAGATGAAACTTGGACGTCATGTTGGGATACAGAATCTGTAGAGTACGACACAGCAGACGACACAGCAGAATAAACAAAATCTTTGATGGTATATGCTAACTCTTGTACATACATTTTGCACTCACGTCACTTGACAACACTCACACTAAGATACATATAACTCTCACTTGACACTTACAATATCTAGACACACTTTTTGTGCTCACTTATTAGGTGGTCTTTCCCCCACTTGGGTATTCTCCCACCCAAGGGGTGTTTTCATCACCACCAAGGTGGTACTTCCTCACCACACCTTACAAATGAGGCCTTCCACCCTTTATATAGCCATCCACCTCCTCAATGAATGGCTAAGATCATTCTTATCCAACGGTTGATATTATTCATCTAGAATCCTCGTAGAAAATATATTCTCCTCCTCACACCTCCACAACATTTTAGAACTCTCCACACAAGTCTAGCATGTAGTGGAGTCTTCCATAACCTTCTTGAATATTCTGGAACCTTCTTGAATATTCCGGAACTCTCTAGGTTTCTCCACTTCTAGAATCTTCTAGAAATATCTAGAACATTGTAGATTTATCTAGATTATTCTTTGGCCTTCTAGAGAGTTCTCCATTATTCTAGAATTCTCTAGAATACTCTCGAACCTTCTGAACTATTTCAGAATTCTTTGTTCTATTATGGAGGATTCTAGATCCATGATCTATGGAGAGTTAAGTGTTGACTCTCAACAGAATCCCATAATACGGTTGCTGCGGGGTGAAAGTATCCATTTGATACTCTGTATCAAACAACTTTTCGTATATGTCTTGAAATGCTTACCCCCTTCCTTCCTCAACGGGCGCATTCCAATCTGGAATTTGAGATGTCTAATCAACCCATTCACGTACAGCTCTGCATTTAACATAGTAGCATCAGGATCGGAATTCTTGTCGCTGCCACGCATGTACTCTGCATTTAACTTCGGTAGCACCGAGGATCGAATTCTTGCCGCTGCCCCGGGCGGCAGCCACCCGGTCTCGATCACCATGAGGATATTCTCGCCCGCCCGCACCCATTGGGTGAATAAACGCGATTGGCCGATGCGGTGAACAAGTTCCGTCTGGGACCCTGACCTTTGTCATGCGGTAATTAAGCGTTGATTCTTGAAACAACGCAAATCCAATTGGGATTTTCGGATCCGCTTTGTAGACGTCGTACAGGTTGATGTTGATGAAGAAAGAGGAGTTCGTGTGTTGGAGGAAGTCAAGCAACTGGTTTTGATGAGGAAGGGGGCTTGGATTCCTGGGGATGGGGGAAGGATTAGGTTAGGATAGTGGAGTGAAAAGGTGGTAAGGAGCAGCGATGTCGGTGAAGGGCTGAGGGTCTTGGGCGGCAGATGTATGTTCACTATCGAGGGAAGATGAGATCAGACACATTGATGGGATAATGGGCGGTGCAATGCTTACCCGTAGGAGATGCGTGAGAGGAATCTGGCCCGATAGGGGTAGAAGGGGACGACGTGGGTGTGTAAGTAGTGGTCCGCGTTGAGGCAGTTCTGCGCGAGGGAAGGGATGAGGGAGTTAGGGATGGAGAGGAGGAGGGAGATGTTGGAGTAGGCGAAGGAGTGGATGGAGTCGGGGTCTGGGTTGGGGAGGTGGACGGAGGAGACGTGTAGAGATTGGAGGGCGGAGGCGACGTGGGAGGGATTGGTGGGAAGGACCGGGCGGTTGGTGAAGCCGATAGAGGAGGGGAGGGAGGTGGTTGGCGTGGCGGTGCTGAGGAGAGAAAGGAGGACTAGGAGAGAGAGAGAGAGAGAGAGAGAGAGAGAGGCATTATTGAGGGAGTGAATGAAGAAGTGGATTGGATGAGTTACAGAGAAGTTGGCTGTTTTAAGCGAGAGAGAGAGAGAGAGAGAGAGAGAGAGAGAGGGTGGTTAAATGCGCACTCCGGGTAGTTTAGCTGTGAGAGAAGGTGGTTAGAATAATTACACACTCATTTTGGCGGTTACAGGTTGAGGAGGGGAAAATTTTGGGTGCCAATTGGGCACAACGTGGCATGCACTGGTGGTGCCCATTAACCAATTAGAGGAAGACAACTCATCTTCATTACAGTTTCTGTCAGTACATCCTCGCAGGGGAAAAGCTTTCTTGCATTCACCGCTCAATTTAATTACGATGCCTCACACTGTTTGGAACTTAGGGGATGGAAAGAAAAAACGAAAAACCTACTTGGGTGACAACCTTTTTTGCGAAAAGAAGTGCCCGCAACCGGAGGAGACTCACTTTTGGGTCCCACAAGAGTGATCCAAACCGTTCATTATTCTTAAAACATTTTTCCGAGGGGGCCCTCAAAAAATCAGCTCAATGGGACGGTTAGTTAAGTGCTTGAACCAAATTCTCACCATTTCAAACCAAAACTTTTGCTTTGAAATGGTGAAAATTTGGTTCAAGCACTTCTAACCGTCTGATTGAGCTGATTTTTTGTGGGCCCCCTCGGAATAGTGTTTTAAGAATAATGAACGGTTTGGATCACTCGTGTGGGATCCAAAAGTGGGTCCCCGAAGTCGTGGGGTGCATTTTCGGTACAAAAAAGGTTGTGCAAGTAGCAGCGTTCAAGAAAAAAGGATGGAAAATTTTAAAAAATTTCTTTTCCTCGTCTGGTTTCTAAAGAAATAGAAGGGAAAGTCTAAAAAATAAATATAATTTTTCCTCCAATTTCTTCCTAATTTTCCCTCAAACTTTACTTCTTATTATTTTCTCTCCCATTTTCTTCCATCATCCTCAAGTTCCAAACAGAGCCTTAATTGTAAATAGAGGTTGGACACACGTGATGCGTGTGCAAGTCGAACTTTGACAAAAAAAAAAAGACACAAAAGTATCTGCTTATCATTTGATCATGTATGCATTGCATTATTTTCCCCTCCAAAAATAAGCTATATTTTATATATTTAAGCAAAGTAATGTGACAAATTGCATATCATAATCAAATAATACATTACCATTCTAACGCCATCGTCGCCGCCGCTTTGTCCACGATCTAATCCCCAAGTATTCTTCTATCAAATTTTGTAAATCAATTGTGTTAGCTATAACGGAGAACGACCATTTTGTACAATAAAGGTCTATCTTTATGACCTGCATAGATATTGAAGTTGATGTTGTTAGTTTGACAAAGAATGTAGTGTTGGATAAATGTGATATTATAATTTATGTAAATAGTTATTTTCTAATGTACTAATAAGAAGCAATATGATCAATAAATAACTAATTACCTAGTTTTCTGTTTGTGTTTCATCCACTGTAGTTTTCTCATCTGCACAATTATCCCAAAGCGAGTATACTATTTTTCTATTTCGCATTCCTGTATATATTGATTTGAATTCATAAGAATCTTGTCCATAATTAAACTAACATTGAACAACAGATTAAAAAAACTAACATTGAACAATAGATTAAAAAAACTAACATTAACGTAAGTTTCAAAGAGATTTTAGGAAACAACATTATGAAGAGATTCTTCTTACAAACAGTTCACCAGAATACACAAATAACGAAAGATATCTCAACCAGAAGGTAATAAGACCTCTTTATAGACAACATTTTTAGTATAAACTCCTTCCTTCCTATGAATATTTCCATTTTTCACCAGAATTTTTGTGGTATCCTGTGATGTGCCTCTTGATAATCCCATGTAAAACTGGCCATGGCTAAAGACATCTTCCGGGAGGTAGATACCCACGTGGGGGATTGTTTACCGTTGAGCTTTGTTGATTGTTAAGGCAAAACTCAAACGAATTGGAAACTGACACCGGATCATCTCAAATGGAAGATGCATATTCTCGGGAGTCTTTAGTGGAATCCGATGTAGGAAAGTTCGGGTACCTTTGAAAGCACCCGTTAATATCTCAGCATCAATGAAATTATCATTCAATGCTCGACAAAGTAGTCTCGTGCCATTACACAGACCATTTCGTGGATCGAGATTTCTCAAAAGCATAATGGGTGCACCCACCTTCAATCTTAACTCGTGTGGTGGTAATCCATTAGGCGCAATTTAGTTCAAAAACTCTTGTTGATACAAATTTCGAGTATCATTTTCCACTCTATCAAATGAGTAATAAACCCTTTCTTGAACTGAGAATCTCTGATTCACCCTCTTGTTGAGAAGTTCGGCATGTTCATTTTTCGGAGTTATCAAACCTCTGTCAACCATGTATGTAGAATCATCGACACAACTCTTTAGGTTAGGAAATACTTCATCAATCAGTTTATCAATTGAGCTGTCATCCTCCCATGGTATAAGCATTGACAGCAGAACCTTCATCATGTCATCAGCAATGGTAGGCTCATTTCCGTCACCTACGCAGAGAAGGAAGTTCGAGAACTCTTGATCATTTGTAGACCTCATATTTTGTTTTAGCCGAAAGAATTGTATGTTTCTCCACAATGGCGACTTCGCAATGTTTGCATTAATTGTTTCTGCCTTTGTTCCTTTAGGTACAACAGGGAGCACTTGCCTAAAATCACCACCGAAAACAATAACTTTTCCTCCAAATGGCATATCCACACCAAGAATGTCTCTCAAAGTTCTATCTAGTGCTTCTATGGCCAAACGCTTTGTCATTGTTGCTTCATCCCATAATATCACTGACGAATGACGAATTAATTTAGCCAAATGAGATTGCTTGTTGATTGAACAGACAGAAGATGGATCTGGATTTAAAGGGATCATAAATCTTGAATGTGCAGTTCTTCCACCAGACATTAAGGTAGCTGCTATACCAGACGATGCTATTGCAAGAGCAATATGACCTTGGACTCTCAATGATGCTAATATAGCACGATACAAATATGTTTTTCCCGAACCTCCAGGACTGTCAATGAAATATGTGACACCTTCGTTTTGGTTCAATAGCTCAATTATTGCATTAAAAGCAAACTTTTGGCCTCCATTTAATGCAGCAATCAAATCCACATTTTGCTTTAGAATTGCAATAGATAGCTCATCTTGTATAATCTTCGGGATTGTAGAAGCATCTTCGAGACCCATAGTGAAATATGGAAGATCAAAATAAGCTATTATTCTGTTATGTTGAGAGAGCAAGTCATTTAGATCTCGTAGTAATTGGTTTATGAGATATGAATTATTAGTAAAAGCTGAAGAAGGATAATCTTCGATCATGAAAAGATAAAAATCATCCCATAAATCACGAACACCTGTTGGCTCACAGTAGACCAATATTGTTACAAACATCCTTCTGAGAGCAGCTGGCATGCGAGTGTTGGATGCATCAGCCAAACATTATCGTATACTATTATCGCACTCTTATAAACCACGTCTTTCAGCAGCTAACTTAAATGTTGCACATTGAAAGCTATCAACAGTTAAAAGATCATCCCATGATTTTAGACCCCGGATATGATTGAGTAAAAGACACAAGTAGAACTTATCCCATTGGTTTGGTGAAACTGTGTATATCCTTCCAATGACTTTGTTATAGCCTGTTCTTGCCTCCCATTTTTTCTCCCGACGACACCATTTATAATGTTGTGGGAACTCGCGATACAAATAGCTATTTGCTCTATCATTGGCATTGTTTGTAGCAAAGAACTCAGTAAGCATTGTCCTCGAACACCGATCATTAGACAAAACATCTGTGATTTTCTCATCCTAGTAGAAGGTAACTTGTTGCTTATTTGGAAGATGTATCTGTAATCGCTCAACAGAGGGATACATTCAACTCATGAGGAACTTAAATATCTTCCATACAGCTTTTGAAGCACAGACCCATCTTGCATCTACATATTGTTGTATCTCATCATAGTTGGGGCCTGATCGTACTTCTACAAAGACTCAATCAGGTCCCTTGTATACATACTTGTATAGATACTTCACACTGACAATGCCACTGCATATTTCAACATTTATGTGGCAATCATACTTTAAAAGGAGCCACGAATTTTATGGTACAACCCAACTGTTATCAATCAAAGGTCTCTCACCACTGTTTGAAGGTCTCGGTGGTCGTCATCGATAAACTGGCTATGAATCTTCGCCCATTGTGGTGACATTTGAAAATGGCTTTGGAAATTTCTTTTTGCAAACTCGCTTTTTCATGCAGGGGCAAGTGACATTGTATGAACTGCATGGACCATGTATCATATGTCTTATGACTGCATTATACAATTCGGGTTCTGCTTTTTTATTTGGGATTTCGGCTCTTACAACACGGTCATAATCATCTGGAGTTCTGAATTTATCATTCTCATCTAGGATAAGAACTATGTGTGCATGGGGTAATCATCTCTTTTGGTTTTCAATAACATAAACTTATGCAATTACTTTCCCCAAAACATGTTTTGTGAGAATATCTTGAATTCCTCAAATTTTGATCTAAACACTCTAGTAACTAAATCTGGACGATCACTTGCAGCTTGTCAGGGAAGCAATTCATTACGAATTTCATGCCAATTACCATTACATGTCATCGTCAAGAAAAGATCTAGTTTTCCATATTTTTGAACCAAAGCCATTGCATCTTGATATCGTTGATACATGTCACGGGGGTTACCAACGAATGATGATGCTAATATGGTCCTATGCCCGACATCTCCTGTATTCGATTTTTCAACGAATGTGTAAGAATTCATGTGTGTATAAAGATTTGGCAGTAAAGGAAATTGTGATATATATATATATATATATATATATATATATATATATATATATATTTACATAATGTACCTGCATTATTTATTTATGCCCATGTGCACAAAATCTTGGAGCCCGTCATATAAATTTGATCGAATTTGATTTTGATGACTTCGCATCCACCTTAATTTTTGTGACTCAATTTTGACATAATTATCCACCACATATTGTTGCAAGAGACGTCCACCACGAAGAAGAAGTGATTGATCATTGGGACGGATCTAAAATTTAAGAAGATACGAAGAAAAATAATTAAAATTCAAGTCATTTGGAGAGGAGATTGGTTTCAAAATTTAAATAGGTTAGCATATTAAAAATATATAAATCACCTGCAATCTGTATGCATAGAAATCACGACATGTCAATTTTGTTCCACTGTTGTTGTGGCTATTCACATCCCATCCATAGGTCCCATATGGTAAAAGTAAGGGATATTGCATTGGATCATAAAAGCCGACGATATCTTGAATATAGCGAATGTTACCGCTAAAAGGCTGGATAGCGATATCTCTTCCTTTAATAAGTGCAGTTTCATCTCCACCGACAATAATTGCAGCTACTTAGGAAGCTGTTGGAAGATCATATTGACGACGATCAACCGGTTGTTCTTTAATGATGAGTTCGTAATTCTGAATGTCTGGTGATTGTGCCATTTGACGAAAATTTTGTACAAATGGATTGTGAGCATCTAAAATATGCTCCAGCTTCTCGACTATGTGGCGTCGTAATCCACTTGTTTTAGTCATTGGATTTTCAACTTCATGATCAGTGTCGTATATGTAAAGCTGCAAATATCGTGGTCTCTGATGTGAATACGGTAGCAAACTTCCAATCCTATGGTATATTGGGTCATGTGCCTTAAAAGTGTACACACCCCTCGATCCTCCAACCAACTCTTCATCGAAGTCGACACCCATAGATGTAAAAGAGAATACATAAATTGTATGCTCTAATATTTTCTCTGAAATGTCTACCATCTGCAGTTTGCTCACAAAAGAGGTCTATCATCTCAAGTGGGGCTGGTATGGGAGGAAGAACAATTTTACCAGATTTACAACACAATTAAGTCATTTCGTGAAGAAATAATCGTGCATGACAATGCCGGCAAGTTCTTGGTGCCGGTAGTGGTGACCTTGGTATTCCATGATATTCGTGGAAATCCCTTGCACAATTGTGCCGCGTTACATTGCTAAATGTCCGAGTATCACTTTCCATTTGGTTAGCTTGGTCTTCTTCTTCAAATAAAAGTGCAACTTCAATTTCATCTTCTAATTTGAAACCGAAATAATGAGTTAATGACACATTTTGTTATTTAAAACATAAATGGGTAAAAAATTAGTAATGTGAACATACATTCGGAAAAATTTTGGAAGCTTTGTTCATCTCTATGATCACTTGTACTACTACTTGTACTCCTATGCTCATATGTTGCTTGGTTAGGTGTGAAATGGGATAACGGTGTGAATTGTGTTTGCATCCGTACTTGTGCTAGCAAAAATATAATAATGCTTATACGATAGGATGTAAAACGCAATTAGGGAATTTATAATTGTAAGATCGATATCTATTGAACTATGAGAATTATTGTATTTTTTTCCGAGTTACCTTGATTTGGCATGGGGGTAGTCTCATCAAACACATTTGCGGTTTCTTCTTCTGGTACAAATAGTTCTATTTGGAAAAAAATTGAGAGAGTCCGAAATTATTTTGCTTTTGTGCTAATTAGCTGGTCATCTATTTTTGCTCTTTGTTTGCCTGACCCTATTTGAGGAATTTGTTGGAAAAATATGATTCTTTAATCATATTTTGAGTGAATGGAAATTGTCTTCAAAATATATCATTGGATAAATAATTAATATTTTGAGTGGTGATAATATCTTTTAATTAGTTATTAATCCCTTTGAATTTATCTTGAATTGGATGCTAATAAACCAAGAGTTGCATCACTTTATTTGATTTATTTTTCTCTCCTACCGAAACAGTGTGACTGTTCACTTCTGACAAGTTGCGTTTGTTCCAAACAGTCGTGCCTTTTCATTTCGTACCTTTCCGTTCGGGTGCCTATTTATATATAAATAGGACCCTCCTCCTCTCATGCATTTGGACGTTTTCATTGCATAACATTCTGCACTTACTACATCAAAAGTTCTGAGAGTTCTGCATACTTTCATGGTTCGCCAACCGATCAGATTGCAGTGTTGCTTCTGACCGGTGAAAGTCGGGTATTCTTGGGAGGCAAACGCTCAAGTTTTTCCATCAGCACCATAGTGGAGGGCGAATTTGCCTTAAGGAATGAGTATCAAAATACTCGTCTCGACTCAAATCGTCTTTTGCCAATTTCCGGTGTACTGAAATTGGCCCGGTACGATTTCTATTTATTCTTAATTTCTGTTTTCGTTTTTATTTCTAGTATTTTTGAAACCGAGTTTCCAACAGAATTTTCAATTTTTTTTTTTTTTTTTTTGCATTAGCTACAATAGAACACTTCTATTTGATGATTTATACAGAAAAGAAACCACAACCACTACTACTGCCCCGCCCATGAATTTCGATATGCGGTTGGCATAGGCTTATGAGTAGCTGTTTCAATTTTATATGGTTTACTTTTTGGGGCTGAATTTTTTTTAGGTTTGACCGTTTGAGATATTTCTGAGCAATGTTATTGTTTGTTCACAGCCCCCATTTGATTACACCCTGCTGAGCTTGGCGCTTTGAGGTAGCATCGGTTTTGAGTCCTCTGTGCGACTCCCTTTACCCCTCCTATCAAGTTTCCTCGGACCGCTCTTTTTTTTTTATCATCTCTACCAATATAATCTGGTTTTGTCCTGTCCGGTATAACTTCACTATATCTATAACCTAGTGAATCCTGCACTTGTAAGTGTGTAGCTCTTGCATCTTTGTAAATGCAATCAATGTTTGTAAATGAAAAGGTCATTAGATGTAAACAAAAATCCATTCAATTGATGCTTAAATGTTTTGTTTGCTCAAAATACAAATTGCTTTTTGTCCCCTTACCTGAACTTTGGAGTTGAAAATGAAATTAATTAATACCCACAAAGGAATTGAACTGTTATGCTTGCTCTTTATTTTATTTTTTTCGTTTAATATATCAAGTGTTGGAATTTATTGATTGGCATACGCAGCCATGATCGTCCCTCACCCTTCCTTTTCCAGGCTTAGTGTGTTAGTATTTTTCCATCTGAATGCAACTGTATCATTTTCAGTCAGTAAAAAAAGTACTACTTACAAGAAGCATTCCTATGTCAATTGACAAGTACCTTGAAGAATGAAGCATGTTTATTTCACACTTTTCTTTTACAATTGGCCTATAGATATGCAGTTAACGAAATGAAAGCGATAGAGTATGGTAAGATCAAATACAAAAACTACTTTAAATCCAAGCTCTAAAACATGATCAAACCAAAAAGAGGACCATCCTTCACGATATGACACTGGAAATGATCCACAATGGGCAATAAATGGCGTGCGAAGCACGTCGTTTTTCAACTAGTATATATAAAATACAATTGCACATTTATACACGCACACCTCATCACTGGCTCGAAGTGGGTTCCCAAAGATAGATCCGGCGTTTCATCAAAAGCGGACATGAAAAGGTGACCCGAAAGCTCCAATATGTAAGTCCTAGAGAATCTTTCTCCCAGCTTCAATGGCAAACTTTTCAGGGAATGAGATAATGTGTGTGATTATCATTTCCTCAGTACTCTCTTGTCTTTTTTTTTTTGTGAAACCAGTCAAGATACTCTCATTCAAAGCCCGAATGTAAAAGATTACATTACAGGATACATGAATGAACCAAAATTACATGTCACTGCTTTCATACCTAAAGTGAATGCGCCCATTTTATTATTAGATTATTAAACCAAAATGTGTGCGGTAGTCAAAACGTTGCCAAAATTGTTTAATTTCACTGTGCCTCCCATTGTCAAAATAGGCCTGACTTCTCTGAATTTTGACTGCGGGGAAGTCTCGGCAATTGCATTTCAATCGTCCATCTCGAAAATTAATGGTCTAAACTTTAAAAAGATACTCTTCTCAATAAGAGAATATTTTGTTTGTTGGAATTTTTTTAGATTTCAGGTGAATAAAATCGGGGTACTCAAAAGGACCTTCCTACATTCATCGGATCTGGACATGGAGAAGTCCATAGAGCTGTTGGTTAATGCCCCTGTGACGTGGGATTCATTATCCATTTCTAGAGTGCAAGTCAAGGGCATCACGTTTTTGCGTCCTAAACTAGAAATTCGAACATATTATGATACTCTTCCTTTGTGTGAGAGAGACATATGTAGGCTCGGTTCGCCAAAGCAATTCTTAGCGGTATTTTGATTATTATGGTTCTAGTTATTTTTATCTTGAGAGGCAGACGCTTGCACTCTCTGAAGGCAATGAATCTATTTTGAGGAGACTGTGATTCACAAGACTTGATCCCCTTTTGCTTTGGCTAAAAAAAAAAAAACCAAAAATGGTTTATTTTTTTGTCTTTATTCGCAAATAATTTGCATTTGTTAGTTTTGCGTCGATTTTTTGTGGTTTATTGTTTTGTCCCGACCAGAGAAATCTACAAAGTATAAAATTATGATCAAAATCTTTAAAAAGTTCACTAAAGACAAAAATAATCCAATTTTTGATTGGATTATTTTTGTCTTTATTCGCAAAAATTTAAGTTCGGTTAATAATTTTATATTTTTTAGATTTCTCCCTTCGAGATGAACCAATCAACCACAAAAAATCGACACAATATTAACAAATGCGATTTTTTTTTTTGATAAGGACAAAAATAAACCAATTTTGTTTTTTTAGCAGAAGCAAGTTTAGTTCGTTTCTATTTTTGTAATCTGTTTGAATACGGACTCAAGCTTCCATTGATGATTTTGTATTGATTATTTTAACTGCAAAATTGATGGGAATTTACAAATCTGAAATCAAGAATATGCGATAAAAGTTAATGCGTAGAGTACAAAATGATAAATTTTAAAGCAACAAACTACCTCGGTCGATCTACATATCAGTGACGTGCTATGAAGAAATCTAAGGGAATACAAAAGCTGTAAAAAAAATCCATGTATGATTGAATCTTTGAAACCTAATAGATGTTTCTCTCTCTCTCTCTCTCTCTCTCTCTCTCTCTCTCTCTCTCTCTCTCTCTCTCATGTTGTCATACCCCAAAATTTCACAACTCGAGCACGTGAGTTAATTCTATGGATAAACCCTCTTTCGAATCTATTTATTTATTTTTTTGTGAAATGTAATCGCCTATAGTTTGAATAGATTTTAATTAAATGTGTTGCTATCCTTAACCTTAAATTGAAAAAATGAGAAAATTTTCTCATTAACCAATTGTGGAAAGGATTAAATGTTTAAAATGAATTTACAATCAATATAAAACATTTTTCGTTTTTCAGTTAAAAAGGTTAGCAAATGGAGTAAAATATATTTTCGTATAGTTTTCACAAACATAATATAAGAAATGTAATTTGAAGACTATGGGATCATTCACGAAATTATTAACACTAATTATCATAAATCATGGCCATAGTTGATTTTTAAATTTTCATGTGTTGGGTGATTAATTAAGTCAAGCTAAGTTTCCATTATAAATACAGTCTACAAACTATGGTTAAAAGTGTGTTGTTTTCGGTAAATGTCAAATCAGTTGAGGTATGTGAAGAGTTGTAGTTAAAAGTGTGTTGTTTTTGGTAAATGTTAAATCAGTTGATATATGCGAGAAGAATAATCGTGAGCGAATACCAAAAATTCCATTGCAAATACAGTAATAAAAACTTAGCCTCAGTGTTCACCATGTTAAGTTTATTGCATGCTTTCCATAACAAAAATGATAGGTACACACTCATCTCAACCACTCTCTACCACACCCTCTCTCACATGTGTGGTGGGGCCTACCCAATGAGTTTCAGTGGGCCCCACCACACATGTGAGAGAGGGTGTGGTGGGGAGTGGTTGAGAGAGTGTGTACCTATCACTATTGTTTCCATAATAACTTAAGATTTGGATACATACGTCTAAATCTTCCAACCCATTAATGGTTTTTGTTTTTTTCTTTATTTTTATACATAATCCGTATGTGAATTTAAAGGGAAAAGGTTATGATACACACCCTAATATTTGGGTGTGATACACACCCCTACAAAAATTATGATTTTTTTATAAAAGTTACGAGATACAAAAATGTTACGAATCATAAAAAATGTTACGAATCATATTGCCGAAAAGTTACGAAAAACTAAAAAATGTTGGCCCTGTTTGTTTTCCAGTTTAGTTTTAGCTTTAGTTTTGATGACATCATTATTTTCTTTATTTCTCTCTCTATCTCTCTCCGCTCATTACATCTGATGACATCATCAAAACTAAACTAAACTATCTAATCAAACAAAGCCGTTATGATTGCCAACGAGGTGACACAATCTGGACCATACCATAGGTGCATATGGTACACACCTTTAATGGGTGTATATTGTAGCCATTTCTGAATTTAAAACCTAAATTAAAGACTGCCAAAAACAAATCTCTGAAACAAATAATACAAAATGATGAAATTCGAGCGACTATTCTTTGGTTGATGCACAGGATTGTAGCACGGCATCCGGGCTGTTGATCATGCAATCAATAACTCAGATTTCATTTTGGCACTTAATGATCCAAGTCGTTGATTGCTGAGATCAATGGCTCGTATGTTATACTACAGGGTTGTTGTATAGCATCGTATTACAGGATCCCCGGATCTGTAAACCTTTGTTAGCCAATAATAAATCCCATATAATTTCCACAGCGATAAATTAGCAACTTGTTGACTGTTTTGTACAGTATGAGTAAGACACGAAACTAGCAATTTCTATAAAATCATGTACTATTGTAGGCTTTTCGTAAGGGCTACAAATCATCTTCTACGGTTCAAGTTTTGGACCGGACAGTCCAAACCTAGGAATCCATCTCCTTTCATCCCAGGATATGAATACAAACTCAATCTTAATTTCATTTGTGATTTTGCATTAATCGTTTATTTTATTACGTGTTCATTGCATGAGTCATTCTGAGAGATCTCTATTATAAAGTTTACCATGTAATATATATTATCGAGTATATATCTTGATTCTTGATTATCTCTAATTGGCGACAAAATATTTCAAGAGCTATTTGGGGCTCCCTTTTTTTATGTAGGCATTCCAAAATTTAATAAAGTTACAAAACTACCTTTTTCAAAATATAAAAATTACTGAAGGCACTCCAACCCAAAATTATCTCCTCATTTACTTGAGGCACTCCTAACGGAAAATGCTTGCACTCCTAATGGAAAAAGCTTTCTGAAGTCCCTCACCCTTCAAAGGTATAGGGCTAGGCAACTCCAAAAAGAACATTCCATTTCAATTATATAAACATAACTAGAGAGCTCTTCAAAAAAAAAAAAAAAAAATTTTGGAGAAAGCAAAAGTCAAAGGATTCAACTTCGACAAGCCATATAAGTCTTTGGGTTGCCCTCTAGCCTAGACCATGGGTGCATGTGCTTATTGTTGTATCTGGTTTGGCTCCTATTGGAGTATAGGCCTTTAGGTGTATGGGCTTCGGCCCTTTGGGTGTTTCCTGGGTTGGCTTCTTGCTAACCTAAAGATTGGGTCTCAGATGGGCTGGTTCTGTTCTTAGCTTCGCTTTGGATTCGATGCCATCTTTCCTTGCCCCTTTGGTCTTTGTTATATTTCAAAGATTAATAAAAAAATTTGCCTTTCAAAAAAAATACTCCCTCTGTCCAATTTGTTTGCTCGCTTTGGGAAACGTGTATTTTTGTAGATGTTAAAAAATATACTTTTGTATAATATTTTTAATTTTTTTTACACCAAATTAAAGTACTCAATGAGCACTTTAATTTGGTATAAAACAAATTAAAAAATAATATAGAGAAATATATTTTATAGGGGTTTGAAATTGCACGTATTCCCATTGTGAGCAAACAAATTGGGATGGAGGGAGTAAGTTTTTTTTTTTTTTTTTCAGTAGATGCATGATACTAGAGCATGTAAATCAAATTCATGATAAGGGATTCAAACATGAACATCCATAAGAACAACAAAAAGAGAAGTCTATGTACGCCACAACCGTTACCATTAAATGCCCATGGTTTTTGAAGTACTTCACTATTCAAACTAAAAATCCTTAATACAAGGCGTGCAAGAACATGCACCCCAAAATCTTTGGCGTAAATTATTTTCTTCCACCATATATGCAATTATTGTGTCTTATACTATGTGGATGTTCAGGGTAAGTCCCGCATACCCGTGGGCTTGAGCAACTCCACTACCCAACTTCAACATATTTTTCTGTAATCGATACTCTAGAAATCCTTACTGACTGAAAATCCGTATTGAGAAAAAATAGAAATAACAAACACCAAAAAATATGTGTATCATCCTCCAAAACTATTCGTACCATATAATTTCAACATACATCTCTTCGTAGATAACCCGTTACATCTTATACTACAGTTGTATTTTGCACCAAACCAAAGAAGATTTTGCTTCAAAAGAAAAAGTTATTTTCTTTAAATCAGAAGCATTATAAGCGGAGTTACATTTTGAATTTGATTTCTTTGATACAATTTAAGCTAAAAACAGTACATAACCTTTATTTTTTTTTCTTTTATGTCTTTATTTTATTTTACTTAAAAGTAGGTGGGCAGCAAAGCATAAGGTCAGACTTGGGCAACCAAAACCTCAGGGCTGGCCTTGCCCATGTGTATGTGAGGGGTTGTAAATTTTCAAGGCTCTTTTTTTGCACTTTTATTTACCCTTTTATTATTCAATGATGTGGATTAAATCTCCACCCTACAATTTGAGTAAGGGTTAGAATGAGTCATATCAAATCAAGTTTTAACTCAATTTTTTACTCAATTAAGGGTGGAGATGGTCTTATATGATGGATGAACATGAACATTGTCAATTTCACTCAAAAAACAAAAAAAAAAAAAGGAAAAGAAAGAAGCTTATTAATTATTATTGAATTAGGTCTAGCAAGGGACCCGTAAAAATAAATAAATAAATAAATAAAGGACGGACTTCAATTTCAAAGAAACCAAGTACTTTTGGTTTCACCTACTACATGAGGACATTATACACAACCAAAAACCACACTCATTCCATAATTCCTCATATACACGTGGGGTTCACCACCCCATAATTGTGTGTAGGTCCCACATGCTGGGCTTGCCCCATGGTAAGCCCCCTTGGGCAACCCCCGGACTAGGGTAACCAAAAAAATTTTTTTGTTCTATACTACGTTATAGTATTTAATTTTAATTACGGGCATAATAGAATCTAAACAAGTCTGGTACTATTGTTGGTTATCGCCTTTTTAGTTTTGGTCTCATCTTTTTAGGTAAATTACGTTGATCCTCTGAGGTTTCTAACAATAAGAACTGCCCTTCAAATTTTTTAAATGACAATGTCCTCCACTCCATCTCACTTCAACTAATTGGATCAGATTGCCCCTGTCACACATACGCCTTTAGTTAAGATATGGAAAGTGATGTCTAGTATTTTTTATGTAACTCCCATTTCACCTTTGTGTAGAAAAATGACTTCTTTTGGTTACCATAGCAGCCACAATTTTGGGTTATCAAAAATGTATATTTCTAACGGCAAAAAAATAAAATAAAAATGCTTAACTAGCTAATAACAACAAAATGCGCAACTAACCAAAAAAAAACAATTTTTGGGTGTATGCTACAACCCTATACACAACTTCAATGTATTTTTCGGTAATCGATACCGTAAAAATCCAAATTTCCAAAACAACAACAACAACAACAAAATGAACACCAAATTTTGTTTGTATCATCCTCCAAAACTATTTGTACCATATACTTTCAACGTGCATCTCTTCGTAGATAACATAAAAACAAGCGTAACATTTCAAAATTACGCACCATATACAACAAAAAAATATGTAACATTTCCATTGTAGCCTTCCTGTTTAGATATGGTAGCAACCCCATTATAGCTTATTCTACACTTTGTATTGTGCAACAAACCAAGAAGAATTTACTTCAAAAATGTAAGAAAAATTCATTTTCTTTAAATCGGAAGCACTATAAGCAACGATACAATTTTTAATTTGATTTCTTTGATGTAATTCAAGCTAAAAGCAATATGTAACCTTGATTTTTTTTTACGTCTTTCATGGCTTCTTTTTTTTTTACTTAAAAGTAAGTGGGCAACCAAGCATGAAGTCGGGACCGGCCTTACCCATGTGTATGTGGGGAATTGTGGATTGGGTTGTGTTTTTTTTTTTTTTTTGAATGCACCTTCTGCAAAATTCAAAACATGTATGTAAGCATAAGTAAAAAAGATTGGTGGAATAATTAATTATCGAACTGAAATTCAGTAGCATGTAGTAGCTAATTTGTAACTAACCAAGAAGCCATAAGTTTGGTTTCTTTATTGAGCAATGTTACAAATACAACTTTAAAACGTAGTTCCGCGAAAAACATCACCAAGAAATATTGGGTGAACATGTGCCTGGAAATGTTTGGTTTCTTTATTCGGTCATTAATTTCTAGGTCCCCTTAGTCGAGATTTATATAAGCAGACCTGAATAGTGCTATCCTCAAACAAAGTGAAATATATATAACTGAACTAGGAGGCCAAAGAACTATAGCCGTGCTTCTAAATGGTCTAGGCAGTAGACTGTAGAAGCCACCCGGCCATTATTGACAAGAAGAGAGACACAGAGAGCTAAACCGTGTGCAACAAGGAAAAGATTAATAAAAAATTTCAAAAAAAATTACAAATTAATCTCATTCATAATGATGGAAAAATGCTAGGAACACAACTATCAAGATACAACCCCACATACATGTAGGTCCCACAGACATTTAGTGTGCATGACCGATGGCAGAGTTAAGATTCGGACGTGAGAGTGACACATTGGTAATCTATAGTTGAACGTTCTATGGAAAAACATGAAGAAGAAAATTAAGTTTAAAACCATATCATATGTGTTCAGAAGTACGGGTGACACCTATCACACCCCTTCTTTGTGACTCCCCTCAAAATACTAGATGGTAGGTTGTTGATATCCTAATCTTCAACTACTCTCATTATTTGGACGTAAAAACATGTCTAAGTTAGACAACTACTCTCATCATTTCATATTATTCTCGTAAAAGCAAGAGAAAAAATTTTAAGTTCTGAAAAAAAAAAAAAAACATTAGGGGAAAAAGATTATTACCTCAATAAATTTAGAATAGACAATAGTTTTATTGATATGGTAGGTAATTGTGGAAGTTGGTGTAGTGGCACAGGCTACTTGTTTTGGAACCTGTGTCGTGTTCGATTCCCACGTGTTACTATTCGGTACCTAAAAAATTTCCGGCTTTAGATTCCTGTTCCCAACTCCGTACCATATCTCTATGACTTTATACCAAGTCAAAATATGAGCTTTACATCTAGTTTTTTTAGGTCAAATAAGATAGAAAAACCAATAAATGATTATTTACAAGTGTTAACAAACACCTTTCATTAGGTTTTTTTAAGCAAAATAAGTTGGATTGTAAATGCTACTCCTAGGGCCAGCCCAGGCCCAAGGCCCACAAGGCTTAGGCCTGGGCCTAGGGCACACCAAAAATGACTCAAATTTGGGGCACTCCAACATTACATTTGGTACAAATGGGCTTAATTAAAACATTTTTTTGGGCCAAATAAAGAAAAAATCCATTATTTGTTATAAAAGAGTCCAACTATTGTGACCCAACATTTAAAAGAAGCCCTCTAAAATTGGGTGTAGCCCATATAACTCGCTCCAATCTGTAATAGTGGATTTTTTAAAAAATCAGTCAAACCTAATTGAAACCTCCTGGAGGCCCACTAGAACTCCAAATAGTGGATACACCCAATTTTAGAAATTGGGAATCCAGGACTAACAAGCGGCAATACTAAGGGCTGCTATATTGACTTTTCATAGGGATTGTTGTAGGACTAATAAACTAGGAATTAGGATTTTGGATTAGGAATTAGGATTCTAGGAACTACGAAGATCTATTAATCTATTATATATTAATAGATTAACACATGGCGAAATAATTAGGTAGTAATTTTCTCATCTTCTTGTTAGAGTTTCGAGTAGGTTTGTATTTGAGATTTCTAAATTGACACAAGTTCTTGAGTTTTTCCAAGTAACCAAAAAGTTGTTGATCAAATTTCACTATTTTCTAGTGGATAAAGTCGTAATATTAATTCTAGCATATCAAATTTCTTACTTATTATAAGTAATTAAATGAGCCATTTTGACCCAAATTTTTTAGAGGAAACTGAAAGAACATATTTGGGTAACATTAGGGTTTAGCATTGGCATAACAAAGGAGTTTTGACCCAAATTTTGTTTTTAAAAGGCACAGGAGTATAAATGTTCTAAATCATTGTTAAATTTAGCTTGTATTAATTCCTTTTTGGATGGGGAGATTGTAGTAACAAAAACGTAGAAAATTCGGATGGGGAATACGAAAATTTTGAAGGCACATTTTTTTAATTAGGCCTAGGGTACCCAAATACCTTGGGCCGGCCCTGGCTACTCCCTCCCATTGCTCAGGATTCGAACCCGAAACTAGTGGGATGGAGTAAATAATTTGAAAGCAAAAACCCTAGCCGTGCTTGCATTTTTCATTGCACATGAATTTCCCTATGTATACATCTAAAACATAGTACTCCTTCCGTCCCATATTTCTTGTCTAGTTGCAGTATTCGCAGAACCTCAAAAAATTGTTTATATTTTCAAATATATAATGTTATATATATTCACTATGGATCTTGTTTGATAGCTCTCAATGAGTTCTATTAAACAAAGTTTTCAAAATTGTAAAAAAAAAAAACATTATAAATTGAAAGATATAAGTATTTGAAAAATGGCACGCATGCACGTAAATGGACAACAAATTTGGAACGGAGTAGTTTTTCTCCAGACTAGACTTCGCTTTCAAAAGGATTGAACACTCAATTGATTTAAGTACTAGTACATACTATATGGGCATTTCAGAATAGAATAAATGCATTTTTCTTATTGCTTCATCATTGAGATTATTTAAAGATAATTTTTGTTTACAAGGTCTCATAGCAAATCATTCATGATTTTCCATATCATTAATACATAAAATATCCAAATAAAAGTAGAGTATTTTATTTTGCGTTGTTCCTTAATAAATGTGTGTTTTGAAAAGCTAATTAGTAAAAGTTTGTACAATTAGTATTGTTTATTGATAATTTTAGAAAGTAGAGGTACAGGTTAATATGAGAAGTGTTAAGTGGAGATTAAAAAAAAAAATTGATGTGAATAGTGTAATTGTTGGGATTCCACCCCGCATGGGCCAATTGGGCTTAGGCCCAGAGGGAGTGGATTAGGATTTTTCTGTGTAACTCTATAAATACTCTGTGATGCCTAGGTTATGGTATGTGGTAACATAATGTAGAGAAAGAGAGAGACAGAGAGTGTAAAAGGGGGGCCAGTTATGGCTCCCCGGAAAGAGAGATACACGAGAGAATTAGTGAGGATTTCATTATTGTGAGATTGAGTGTGAGTGTGTAACACAAGAACACAGATTTTCTCTGGATTATAGGGAAACCTCCCTTCCTGTGGATGTAGGTCCAATTTGGCTGAACCACGTATATTATGTGTTGTGTTTTCTCTTGATTTAACTGTTTCTGTGCAAGAGGTGCGCGTTTGGGCACAACAATAATGATGATGCTTATTTAATAAGTTGGATTTATGAAGCAACACATTTAAAAAAAGGGACAGAGGGAGGATTAAATAAGGTCGATGTATATTGACCCAACTACATTGAACAATTTTGAACGCAATTGTATCCGGAATTGTGTTCTTATCATCGCTCATCATTATTGCAGTCAAACGGAATAACAAAGGTGATGATTTCGCACCCCTTTTTTTTTCTAACGAAATTTGATGTTCAATACCTACATTAGAGCATATCCACTTCTTACCCAATTTTTTACTCAAATTTGAGTAAAAACTTGGATAAAAACTTGATTTGATATGGCTCCTTCCAATTCTTACGCAAATTACACGATGGAGATTTAATCCACAATATTGAATGACAAAATGGTAAATAGCACTGCAACAACAGCACCTTGAAAATTTGATTAAAATTTTGGTTCACATCATATTTGGTTAAATATTTGAGTAAAACTCAAATTTGGTATAGGTTTGGGTAAAGAGTGGGGAGGGTTTTCAATGATTTTTACTCCAAATTGAGTTTGAATCTAAATTTGAGTAAGGAGTGGAGATGCTCTTAACAACCTATCACTATTGTAGGGATAATTTAACCCATAAACGCAAAGATGCAAAGCTTGTTTGTTGGAGTGAAAGTAAAAAGTGGACACCAAGAGAGAGAAAGTGGAGAGAGAAGAAGAGGGAGGGTTCAATTTGGGCCGTCCAATACACTTTTAAACGGCCCAAATACAATATTCGGGTACCAAGCAAGCTTGGCCACATGCTCCCCACTCGGTACGCAAAAAAATTTGGACAGCAGACCCATAGAATTAATTTCAAGGACATACCAGGCCCTCCAATAATTAAGGATGACCGAGTCTTAAACATGCATTACTTAGAACCCTGTTATGTAAGTATGAAAACCAAAACTAAAGATGTCAAAAACAAATTCAAAAGAGAGAACAAAATCATAGATTGGAGTGTTACACAATGCTGCCATATTTTAACTGTTATCAAATAGATTAACATATATAACCTCGAACAAAAGACTTAGTTGACGTAACTGACGGCTTAATCACTTGAAGCACTTCGCATCCAGAAGAGCCTCTCCCTCAAATGGCTCTTGATCTTCTATCATCTGATTGACCCTCTCCTTCTGGGCTTCGTCCGATAAGTCAACCTTTGTCCACTCGTAGAGCTCCATGTCATAGCACTCGTCCATCACAAATTGAGGGATTTCCTGGCCACGAAAAAGCCATAGCCCCTTCACCTTGAACGGAGGCTCTGAGCCGATCACCAACATCTTACCGAAGGCAAACTTGCGAGCCAGGTCCATCCGTTGGAGGAATCCACCGACCTTGTTCAGAGTAACAAATGAGACAGTATTCTCATCGTTGTACTTGTAATCGCAGAACCAAAGAGAGTATCCCTCCGGATCATACATGTCCCAGAAACCTGCAAAAGATGAGACTTCGTTGGATGATGTGTGTCTGCGCCATTTTTTTTTTAATCAAAATGTCTTGGCCGCATGCAAAACACCTAGTAAGACTCGTAACTAAGGAAATAGAGGAGCACACATGCCTAGCCAAGTCAGAGTTTCATCTTAAACATACATATGAATAACTTGATATAATTTCATTACCCAATAATGTCCCCTTAGTTCTGAATTGGGACAGAATTTAGGACAACAAAAAGTGAGTGGTGTTCGGTAAAAAAAGATACAAAAATACAGGCTAGAGGGGATTTCAGTTCAACCCGGAAAAAATTACCACCACATATCCCCAAGAGAAGAGAAATCAAAAACAGGAAATGGGAGGGAAAACCATCAGAAACCAAAAGATTATCCCCAAAAGCTTATGAAGCTGTACGGTCCGCATCATGGTTTTGGTCATTCATTGACCACACCACTTGGCTCCTCCCCACAAACTCACACACAAGGTATAGGGATACAAAACACAGAATTATGTGATAACAAAGAGGAACAAGAAAAACAAGTAGCGTCCTGTAACTTTTGTGACGGGTTTATTTTGTTGAGCTCGTCGTTTTGATTTTACCATACAGCAATTGGACATCGACAACCACATGATTGAATTATGAGTTGTAATTTATTATTTAATGAGAACAAAAAATATCCAAAACAAGGATGAAAATCAAAGAACCTTTGGTTAACCCAGAAAACGAAACAAAAACAAGAACTCAAGAAACAAACCAAGATTCAACAAATCAATGAAGAGGACTCAGAAAAAATATGGGTATGAGAGTCGTATCAGCAAAGATTGATGTAAATCAAATCAGAGTGGTGCATGACTGTGTTCCTCTTCATTGCCCCAATCAAAAATCAAAATCCTAAACCAAGTGCTGAGTGTGAAGATTGTAGAACTACAGATGAATTTTATTATACTGTAGAACTACAGATGAACTCGATTATACTGGTGAAGTTGTAAGTAAGAGCAAATTTTAGGAGTGCGTGGGGATTATGAGAGAGGTATACTGCAATTTATGTAAGTGGATAAAAAAGAGGCGAGCACAGAGACTAGGAAGACCAAGACGAAACATTAAAGATGATGTAATACCTTTGATTGCAACTTCACGGAAGTTGGTCTTTGTATTTGAGTACAACCTCTTCCAATCATCCAGTATCATCTTACTTGGGGGCAGTAGATCAAGTGGATTCTTCGGTTTGGGCTTTGGTCGCTCCTCTTCCTCACCATCATCTACTTTAGGCTTCGGTTGTTCCTTCTTGGCTTCTTTCTTCGGCTCCTCCTTGGGCTTTGGTTTAGCGGCTTCTTTAGGCTCGGAAGGCTTCTTCGAAACAGGAAAAACCTTTTCAGCCTGCTGTACCTCACCTAATATCTTGCGGAAATTCGGTTGATTAATCATGGTCCAAAAGTATCTCTCAACGTTTGGGAACTCGGCAGTGAAGCTCTTAGTCATGACCCTCGTGAATCCCGGAAGCAAATTGCATGTCATGATAATGTCAGCAAGGGTCACAGCATGACCAACCAAATAAGTGTTTGAAGCCAGATATGTGTTCAAAGCACCAAGAGATCTCTTCAACTGAGAAATAGCAGCTTCCTCAGCCTTCAAACAACAACACAAAAGGATAAGTAAAGAGAGCCAAATACAAAAGAAACTAAATGTAAACAATGGAACTTAAAGATGAACCCACCAAACACCTGCACAAAAAATGACCAAACATTTCAGATGGAGAAAAAGGAAGAAAGAAAAGGATCACAACAACAACATAACAAAACCCATCTAGTCCCCAATCATTGAGGGTATGGACGGGGGATGAATAGAGACAGACCTAATGTAAAATCCCGACCCTAAATACCCACGTTGTATGAGGGAATAAGCTTAATTATTTTAGAAAGGGTTCGATAGGATTGATAATAGTTATGATAGATAAACGTGACACCACGGCCATACACCTAGTAATATATATGCATCTCTCGCATAGAACAGACACGACTAACAATATTTGAGGCACGGTATAACATCCTGAGTTTGGGGGTTTTTCTATAGGAATCCGACACTACCACGGTGATCCTCGCATTTAAATTAGCATATGTTGAATTTTTGATAATTTTCGGAGACTGAAATCTGGACTGATCCGGACAGAATTTTGAAAAGTCCGCGCAAGCCTTGTCATGCTTATTACACGGCTCTCTCTTAACATGGTTTAATTTGCATAATAGGCCTAGTCTATGGGAGCTATTGAGGTCAAAAGGAATCAAAATACAAACAAACCCACATAGTACATACAGGAGCTGCGTGTCCTGCAACTACGGCGGCTGACCTCCTACAGTCACCTCGGCCACGCACTCCTCTTTTCCTCTACCGTACTTCTCGACATCTCGTGTCCTCTTGAGTACCCAACACAATAACCCTTAGAAATCAAAAACCCTCTTGTTGGAAGAATTTCATAATCGAGGCTCGGCACAATTTTAGCATTTGATATCAGTAATTAGTTCCTAACTAAAGAGCCTAAGAAATTGGAATTGAGTAGTCGCCAGCCGCCGATACCGGGAATGTGAATTCCCCTAGTGCTATCACACCTATTAGCTTTAAATATGAGTAGCTTTTGATCAACCTGATGAAAATCCTTATTAAACTTAAGTCCCCTGTTGACAGATTGTAGGAACCTAGCTCAAACAGCTACAACAACAACAACAACATAAGCCACTGAGTCCCCAATAATTGGGGGTATGGGCGGGGGATGGATAGGAGACACACCTAACATTTGGCAATAAATGCACAAAATGGCTGCTCCCAGAATACCACTGAAACAGATGGATTGGAGACAGACCTAACCTTTGGCAATGACTGCACAAAGTGGCTGCTCACATAATACCACTGAAACAGTGGTCCCCCTACACCGTCGCGTTTGCTACGGAATCATGCCCTCAAATCAAAGCCAAAAGGCATCAGAGAGGGCAAACCCAAGAATCATTTTGATTTTTGTGCACATTACCATGCTTCTTTCATTCAACATCCAAAGCATTGGCGTTGCACAATTAGCTCAAACAGTTACGGAACCAAAATATTAGCCTAGTTTAAGTTGTATTCCCACCAGTAGTGATATTGTGAGTAATCATCAAAAAAAATTGTATTAGGTGCAAGCCCTTCGGAGTACGTTATTTTACAAGAAGCTAGACACAACCTTCCGGTGAGTTTCATATACCTTGGATTCATGCTTTTTGCTAAATGATTTGGAATGAGATTTGTGTTGATATTACTAGGAAAAAATATCGAACCCATGTTTCTATGGGAGTTGATCTTTGATGTTTCAGAAATGGTTTTGCATATGTTTATGTTATACTTGAGACCATGGCAATACATTTGAAAGATTGAAAACTTGATTTGCTGAGACATGCCTGTGATGATATGACTTATTTGAACGGTGTCCCGGGCACTAGGGGACGTTAAATGGTCTAGTGTGGTTGATGAAATAAGGTTGGAGGTGCAACCAGGCACCACCGGGTATTGATATCATACCACTCTCTAATGGGGTCGCTTCCCAACCGGTTGGCATAAAAGGAAAACCGTTGAATGGGAATATTTGAAATGGGCATGTGAAATGAAATTGGGTCCTCTTTCTTGGACCAAAAGAAATGGGTCCTTCGAACAAATGTATTTGCTCTATTAATTGTTTTTATCTTTGGCAAATCATGATTATGGTTGAACATTTGTATTTCCATGGTTAAACTTGAAACCTTGGTATATTTTTCTCACCCAAGCTTCGGCTTATGAAAACCTTTTTTTTTTTCCAGGTTGATGTAAATAACAGGTGGTGTGGTTAAGTACAATGGATCGAGTAGAAGCGGTAGATGCTAGTGTGTGAATAATGAGCGTTTTTTTAAGTTTCGTAAATATGTTTAGCCGTTTTCTATGTAAGTTATGTAAAGCAAACACTTGGTTGCTCTGGAGTTATATAAAATAAAGCTTCAGCTATCTCTTTGTTTTATGTTTTGAAATGCTTTGATTGTTAATAAGGACGAGGCCTTGGTGACTATGTCACCGGCCGATCACGTGACCTACATTGGAATTGGGACGTGACATAGGTGGTATCAGAGCATGGTCCGAAACATTGGGTGAAACTCCAGAGCATAGGGTGCACAATAGGTTGCACGTTATAAGATAGGCACTTGACAGTTAAACTGAGTAAAAAACGAATAGAAATGAGAAAATGGATTGATATAGAGTAGTGAAGGAATATGAGCCTTGGTGTGAAATACTCCATGGATATTGCACTACTTTGCTCTAACAAACATATGGACGTGTGTGAATATATAGAGAGGCTACAAATACTTGTGATGTGTTGACTAATCTTTGTTATGGCTTATGCTTATCCTAGACGTAATCATGGTACGAGCACGACATCGCACCCAAGCAGAAATAGAGTCACAAGAAAGGTTTGAACAACTAGAAAAGACAATAGCAGCCCTTACAGCTTTAGTTCAAAATCCACCACCCGCTCCACCACCTCAACCCCCACCACAAGTACAGCCACCTCCCGTTCCACCTCCACAGCGACCAGCTATTCCAGTACCTCAACAACTTCCCCCACGGATTCAAAATGAAAACCATGATGCACCTCAAAATCTGGAACCCCAGGCAGCGTCAGGACTCAATTTTAAAGAGTTCCTAAAACTGAAACCCCGCAACTGCCTATGAGTGGTTGGCTGAAACGAAAAGATTTTTAAGGTGATGGATTGCTCGGAAACTCAAAAGGTAAGGTTGGCAAGTTATAAGTTGAAAGGACAAGCATACCATTGGTGGAATTTGAAGGATAAAGCAGAACCGGGAATGGAGTGGAGGCGTTTTCTGGTGGTGTTTAAGGAAAAATACATACCTCAGGCCGTTAGGGATGCAAAATGTTCTGAATTCCTGGAATTGAAACAAAATAGAACGATGGCAGTTGCTGATCATGAGGCAGAGTTCACTAATTTGGCAAAATTTGGCTCGTACATCATTGATACTAATAGCAGGAAGGCGCGGAAATTTGAAGATGGGTTGATACCTGAGATTAGAAATATTGTGTGTCCTCTACAATTGGCAACATATGCAGATGTTCTTGATCGGGACCTTATAGCAGAACAAGGACTTGAAGATGTGAGAAGAATTTATGAATTCAAGAAAAGGAAAAATGAGAATGGTGGGAAGAAGTCAGGATATGATGAGCCAAAGAGACAGAATACTGGGGAAACCATTCCTACATGTACTATTTGTGGAAAGCATCACTCGGGAGTCTGTTGGAGAACTACCCAAGGGAGTCATGGAGAAAATCTCCCAACTTGCAACACGTGTGGCAAGAAGCATTCCGGAGTCTGTTGGAGGACATTAGATAAGTGTTTCAGTTGTGGACAATCAGGCCATATTCAAAGGGACTGTCCAAGGAAGGTGTCCGGGGCTAATGCCGTGCCACTAGGTGATTCTGGAAAACCAACCATATGGCAGGGAGCAAATACAAGTCAGAAAACCGGAGCAAATCAGAAGCCAGCAAAGGCTTTTGCGTTGACGGCTGGAGACCCACGTAACACCGAATCTGAAGTTGAAGGTACCATATCAATCTATCGCACTCTTGCCTAGGTACTTTTGATTTGGGATCGACTCATTTGTTTATTTCCAATCAGTTTGCGTTACAATTGCCGAGGCAACCAGAACCCCTTGGGTATGAGCTAGTAGTATTACAACCTATGGCTAAGAGTACAATATATAATTTGATCCATGGAGGGACTGTGAAGTTAAGTGGAGAGAGAGTTAACTACAGATTTGATGCCATAGTAATGGGTCATTTTGATGCAAATCTAGGGATGGATTGGTTATCTATTAGCCATACTATTATAACATGTGCCGGTAAGTCTGTAACTAAATGAGTACCAATTTGATGGAGAGAAGATGTCCCGAGTCAAACATTTACGGTTAACTTTTATAACACTCTATACGAGTGAACACAAAAAGTTTGGAGGACCAAACTTCCTAAGGTGGGGAGGATGTAAAATCCCAACCCTAAATACCCACGCTATATGGAGGAATTAGCTTAATTATTTTAGAAAGGGTTCGATAGTATTAATAATAGTTATGATAGATAAATGTGACACCACGGCAATACACCTTGTAATATATTCGCATCTCTCGCATAGAACGGACACGACTAACAGTATTTGAGGAACGGTATAACATCCTGAGTTTTGGGGGTTTTCTATATAGGAATCCAACACTACCACGCTGACCCTCGCATTTAAATTAGCATATGTTTAATTTTTGAGAATTTTCGGAGACTGAAATCTGGACTAATCCAGACAGAATTTTGAAAAGCGCGTGCAAGCCTTGTCATGCTTATTACGTGGCTCTGTCTTAACAGAGATGAATGACACTTAAGCTATGTGCTTCACCCACCACCTACATGTGACTAAATAAATAAGAAGTAATAGATAAATAACTATTATAGAGATAATAGTTTATAGAAAGAAGGGAGAGAGAAGTGTACACCTTGGACCAAGCCGCCGGACCACCGCTTCCTTTCCAATCGATTCCGCCAGTATTTCTACACCTTCTCTCGCGGTAACCTCTCTCCCATGTTTTAATTTGCATAATAGGCCTAGTATATGGGAGCTATTGAGGTCAAAAGGAATCAAAATACACACAAACTCACATAGTACATACAGGAGCTGCGTGTCCGGCAACTACGGCGGCTTACCTCCTACAGTCATCCCGGCCACGCACCCCTCTTTTCCTCTACCGTACTTCTCTACATCTCGTGTCCTCTTGAGTACCCAACACAATAACCCTTAGAAATCAAAAACCCTCTTGTTGGAAGAATTTCACAATCGAGGCTTGGCACAATTTTAGCATTTGATATCAGTAATTAGTTCCTAACTAAAGAGCCTAAGAAATTGGAATTGAGTAGTTGCCAGCCGCCGATACCGGGAATGTGAAATTCCCCTTATGCTATCACACCTATTAGCTTTAAATATGAGTGGCTTTTGATCAACCTGAAGAAAATCCTTATTAAGCTTATAAGTCCCCTGTTGACAGATTGTAGGAACCTAGCTCAAACAGTTACGGAACCAAAATATTAGCCTAGTTTAAGTTGTATTCCCACCAGTAGTGATATTGTGAGTAATCGTCAAAATTTGTTGTATTAGGTGCAAGCCCTTCGGAGTAAGTTATTTTACAAGAAGCTAGACACAACCTTCCGGTGAGTTTCATATACCTTGGATTCATGCTTTTTGCTAAATGATTTGGAATGAGATTTGTGATGAAATTACTGAGAAAAAATATCGAACTCATGTTTCTATGGGAGTTGATCTCTGATGTTTCAGAAATGGTTTTGCATATGTTTATGTTATACTTGAGACCATGGCAATACGTTTGAAAGATTGAAAACTTGATTTGCTGAGACATGCCTGTGATGATATGACTTATTCGAACGTTGTCCCGGGCACTAGGGGACGTTAAATGGTCTAGTGTGGTTGATGAAATAAGGTTGGAGGTGCAGCCAGGCACCACCGGGTATTGATATCATACCACTCTCTAATGGGGTCGCTTCCCAACCGGTTGGCATAAAAGGAAAACCGTTGAATGGGAATATTTGAAATGGGCATGTGAAATGAAATTAGGACCTCTTTCTTGGACCAAAAGAAATGGGTCCTTCGGACAAATGTATTTGCTCAATTAATTGTTTTTATCTTTGGCAAATCATGATCATGGTTCGACATTTGTATTTCCATGGTCAAACTCGAAACCTTGGTATATTTTTCTCACCCAAGCTTTGGCTTATGAAAACTTTTTTTTTTCCAGGTTGATGTAAATAGCAAGTGGTGGTTAAATATAGCGGATCGAGTAGAAGCGGTAGATGCTAGCTTGTGAATAAGGAGTGTTTTTTTTAAGTTTTGTACATATGTTTAGCCGTTTTCTATGTAAGTTATGTAAAGTTGTGACACTTAGTTGCTCTAGAGTTGTATACAAATAAAGCTTCTGCTGTCTCTTTGTTTTATGTTTTGAAATGCTTTGATTGTTAAGAAGGATGAGGCCCTGGTGACTATGTAACCGGCCAGTCACATGACCTATATTGGAATTGGGACGTGATACCTAACCTATGGCAATATGCACAAAGTGGTTACTCTCAGAATACCACTGAAAGAGTGGCCCCCCTAAACCTCCAAGAACCGAGGAGCTACGTGGATGTTTTGTTGTAGAACCATGCCCCCAAATCAAAGTTGAAAGGCTTGAGACAGGCCAGGCCTAGAGACCCAAATCAATTGCCTACAATCTACAGATTTGAATTACTCCATATTTAAATTAAAGAACCCTTGCTGTGGGGACCTACACTAAACTCACAAAACAAAAATACAAATACTCTAGGTAGATACAAAGTAAACAAAAGGTTTAAAATGACAATGGAGGTCTCCCGGAGCCATGATAACTTTAATTCCTTCCATCAAGATTTTGACAGAAAAGATTCCTTACTTCAAATTCTGCCACCTTTATAGGCAATAAATCTGTTTCAAAACTATCAGAAGATCAAAACTGGGGTCATTACATTTTTAGCAGCTCCATGAGTAAATAGATCACTGTGGATACAAGAATCCTACAAGTGGGGCAAGATTTCATACGTAATTTTCTACCATCACTTGGTAAAAACAGAAGGCGTAGCAAGTAGCAACACTGCCTGAATACATATTTAACTAAATTATAATGATAAGGAAAAGAATGCAGCAATTGAAGCCAAAAAAAAAAGCATCCAAGGAGGCATGATGATTCATGTAGCACCGACAAGTATGTATGATGTTAGAGGAAAGGGCCCGGATTGGATGATTAGCGCCTATACTAATTTAGAGTATCTGTCAGACCTTTGGGCTTTCTCCTTCAATATCTATTGTGCAGACTGCAGAGCTTTTTCTGTGGTCATGTTTGCTGAAATGGGTGGTGACATGGCATCTTCACTAATCTAAAGATATTAACTCATAAAAAAGAGAAATTACTTCTCTACACAAGTCAAAAATATCAAAGGATATGAGAATCCTGAGATAAGAATTCACACTTCACATTAACTCATAACCCTTTATCCAGTTCTCCTCAATCATTGTTGTTGCTTGTACGTGGTGGTGGAATAGCTCTTTCCCATCTAAACTAAACAAGAGAAAGACAAGTAGAAATTATTAACTCACCGGAGGAAGGAAAACACCCGATCCCATTCTTGGGAAAAACCATTTTGAAATATTTTCATCAATCTCCGTTGCTGAAAAATCTATCCACTGCTCAATATGGGCCTAGAAAAGCAAGGAAACACATTACAAACATAAATCTCAGAAAGATGGAAAGTTTCCTTCTTTCCAGTAATGACATTAGAAAATAAAATTTCTTAGAGTAAAACCAAGTACATGTTTAACTTGAAGAAATAGTAATAAAACCAACAAAATAAACAAATCCTACATATTCTATTAATGACGAGCCATAAAGAGGATTGTCAGGCACCACGCGAGTAACTGCAGCAACCAATACAAACTTGTCAGTAACCATAACAATGGGGCGGGCAGAGGAAGAAAAAAAGCTAGAATACAGTCCAACCATAACGTGCTATGGCATTGCTCTCGAAAATGGGGCCATCAGGAGTTTCCAGCACGGGAATCTATACATCAAGAAAATATATTTCATCACATAATGAATAAATTATAACATCTGGTTGCTTATGATCTTTAAACCAAAACTTTTACCTTCCCAAGGGGGTTCATCTTAATAAACTCTGGGGTTTTATTTGACACCCCATTCGTAAAATTTGGGGCAAGTTCAACTTGGACCCCACTGTACTCTGCAGCGATGATTGCCTTCGTTGCATTTTTGTTTCCTTTCTGTGCATGCAAGATCTACAAAATAGAACAAAAAACCATATGCATTTCATTTCTAAGACCAAAGATTCTTTCATCACTTTTTTCTTTGTTTCCTTTTTGTGCATGCAAGATCTATATAATAGAACAAAAAAACATACGCATTTCATTTCTAAGACCAAATTTACTGAAATGATTCTTTCATCACTTTTTTTTTTTTTTTGATGACCGAGTATCCAGGTAAACTTACGCACACCGCGAGTAATTCTTTCATCGCAATTTTTTATGGACCTCTATAATGATTTAGACTGACTAACTGATATTGCAGGAGGCAATGTTCTAAACCTCACTAGGCGCTCCCAAGGCGGCTAGGGACCTTCGAGCTTCCAGCCCGAGAAATTACTCGGTTTTTTTTTTTTAATAATATATAGACATTGTAGACAAAATAACACATAACATGATAACACAACACATACTATGAATTCCAATTCGATACTAGTCAATAGCACCTGGATTATAAACTAATAAACACCACTACGGTGGAGTATAAACAGTCAACAGCAACAAAAAACATGTGGGCTCACTGGACCACAGCATTAAGCCATTAACTAATAAACTATAAAATAAACATTCAACACCAGTCCACACCACTGCCGTGGAGTATAAACACCTGTGGATCACTGGACCACACCATTAAGTAATAAACACCTGTGAGTGAAAAAAAAAGAAGGAAAAAAAAATTAACTAAACAAATAGTCAACAAGACCACTAACCAGAGTAAATACATGTGCAGCTGTGCTAACGAGAGAGAGAGCTAGCAGAGTAACCACTAACCAGATGAAGTCACGAAGAGAAAGAGACGACAACGACAGTAGACAGTGTAGTAAGTCGGAGAAAACGACAACAAAGACGACCATTGAGCTGATGGCAACGACAATCGGAGATGAACAGAGATTGAGAGCCAATCGTGAGGTGCAATGTTACTGATCGAGAGAGAGAGGCGCCTCTCTTTAGATAATTTGATTTAGGTCAGTAGTGAGGTCCTTCGTTACTCGTAAGTTCTATATAAAGTAACTCAAGTACCACTTAGCCCCCTCAAATTTGGATAATTTCTGTTTTCATCTGATTTTCTCCATTTTTTCCCCGACTGGCCCGTCTTTTTTCCAACCCACCAAGATATTTCCGACTCGCGAGGCGGCAACTCGCTGACTAGTCGGCGACTAACGCTGACTTATTTCCGACTAGACTTTCCACCGACTACCTTCACCAAATAGGGTATAGGCGCCTCAGTTGGGTACCAAGGAGTGACTTACTCGACGAGTAGTCAGCCGAGTTATCCGACTTTTAGAACATAGGAAGGAGGGGATGTTTGTGAAGTATAATTTCGAAAGTATAATTTTAGGAATTATAATTTAGAGTTTCCAATTGTTAAATTAATTTGGTATTTATCTTTTATGTTAGGGGTAACTTAGTCCTTTTATGTTATTAGGGTGTTGCTAAGGTTTTTTAGGCTTAGGCTATATAACCACTTGAATTACTATTGGAATCTCTAAGTCTTTGCAACGCAATAAGAAAGTACGTTTGTTGGTTTGGTAATACTATGCTTGTTTTCTTCTCTTTCCTCATAAATCTTACATGGTATCAAAGCCGTAAGATCTAGGCCTGTGGGATATTCGCTCCCCGGCGGACAGCTATGTCTCGCCGCCGTCCACCGGGCACTCATCGCATCTGTTCATGGAGCACTATTCATCGAAGCTACTGTTTATCAAAGGTCACTATTCGCGGGTATTGTTCATTGTCAAAGTTTCTCTCTACTTCCTCCTCTTTGCATTGGCAATTTGGCCTTTGTTCAGCATTGGTTCTTCCTCTTTGCATCTATTCGGCGTCGGTCCTTCTTCCTATTCACATGTTCTAGTTTTGCACCACTTTGCATTGTTCGGCATCTTCGCAGTAGTAGATTTGCATCAGTTGATTCGTAGTATGATTTGCAATAGTAGCATTGGCATTGGTATTGGCAATGGTTCGGCACCTATTGATTGGCAGCATCGCAGTAGTGGATTTGCAGTAGTTTCTTTGCAGTTGTCATCTCCTTGGCAAACTCACGATTCTTCGCATCATGAGTTTGAGGGCAGATGTGAAGTATAATTTAGGAACGTATAATTTAGGGTTTCCAATTGTTAGGTTTCAATTAATTTGTTATTTATCTTTTATGTTAGGGGTAACTTCGTCCTCTTATGTTCCTTTATGCAAGGTTCTAAAACTTGCTAGGCACTCCTAGGGCGGCCGGGCACCTTCTAGCTTCTAGGGCCGAGTACTCGGCGCCTAGTCAGGCTAGTCGATTTAGTTCAGTTAGTCGGGCTAGTGGGCAAGGGGCCTTCTAGCGCCTAGGTGACAAGTACTTTTCCTTCCAGACCTTCTTTTAGATCACTGCTTTTATGTTAGTAGGGTTTTGCAAGGGTTTTTTAGGCTTAGGCTATATAACCCCTAGAATTAGTCTTAGAATCTCTAAGTCTTTGCAATGCAATAAGACGGTACGTTCGTTGGTTTGGTAGTACTACGCTTGTTTTCTTCTCTTTCCTTAGAAATCTTACAGAACTCTAGATGACACATTACACATCCTATTGAAATACTAGTGAATTATGTACAGAAAACATGTCACTGAATCGCCAGGGTCGAAAATGGACATATTCTAGCTGCCTATGCGACCCGAGTGTCTGCAAATGGGGAACGAGCCTAAAGCTAACAACAAACTTTGTTGTGTTTAAAATAACATATCAGAAATATTCAAAATCCAAATACATATAATCTCAGTGTCTCACAAAGAAATACAAGCAAGTTTTAAGCAATAAACAACATAACTAGTAAACTAGAGAGCACAAATAAAACTTTAAATTGACTTGAGCCTCATCTGAGTTCAACCCAATGAGCAAGGAACATGCATGTAGTCACTTTGCATGCAGCTAATTACTAGAAGGAACCAAGTTATGCGCTTTCAGTCTAAACATCTGCTTTTCCCGTTTTGTAATCACTTGAAAGTTGCAAGTTAGATTTTAGGTTACAATTTCTTTCTGAAAATTTATTACCTTAAAAGACATAAAAACAAGTTGTGTAGCTTTTTTTAGCTAAAATAAAAGTTCAATGCGATTGGTTACATAAGTTACAGAATAAATTACTTTCAGGTTTCAAATGAATGTCTGCGTAGACCTTAATAACCCTACTAAAACACTCCTTGATAAAGTGATTTTTTGTCGAACAGGTATTTAAAATCCCAAATAAGGCTGAAATACTATAAATAGGAGCATAAAATAATCTAGAAAAAACTAACAATTGCTGCCAAACATCATTCGCTAACCTATAGCAAATAAACTATTTAAGTTAGATTACAAGTAGGGTTGCTAAACAAACTAAGCTACTCGAGTTCGATCTCATGTTCCATCATTAAAAACTAATTCAAGATCTGTTTCTTACATAAAGAAACAAATCTTAAACTTATTTAGGAGCTAATTAAAGCGTCAAACCAAACTCAAACAAGCTACTACTCAATTCGTTAAGCTTTGATAGCTAAAAATTCAAGTCACTCGTGTTCGGATCCATTAAAGCTCATTTGAGATCGACTTGTCTCATAAACAAGCTAAGCTTGAACATATTCTACAAGCTTGTTAAGTTTTCAATATAAGCTTGATCAACCACTTTGCTCAAATCATTCAGCTCATTTATCGCCCCCAATTGCAAGTGCTAAAAAATGGAGCCAATGTAATTACCCGTAGACTGAATTCCAATGACTTACTAACAATGATACTGCGCAAATGAAATTTATAAATGCATGAATTTATAAACTGATTTAAGCTGTTTGATTTATGTGCTTTTATCAAATCATGCAATGCATAGTACAAAACTGATCGACCAGTACTACCAATAAGAACAGATGCTACTTACCAGCGCCATTTCTTTAACAGAGAAGACGTCTGCTTTAGCAGAACTGAAAACCAATAAACAAAAACAAATGTCAGGATTCAGGAAAATAATTGCGACAAAATTGAAACAGAGGACACTGAATACAGTGGATCGATGTTACACACACACGCATAGAGACAGAGAGATTGGACCTCAGAATGGGAGTGCTCTTTCGGAAACAGGGGCGCTGCTGTTGAGATAGAGAGGGAGAGGGAGAAGCCACGCTAGGGTTTTGGAGAGAGAGAGAGAGAGAGAGAGAGAGAGAGACTCCAAATCCAAATCTGTATAATATTTGAATTTTTCAATAATCTCGGGGTTTTTTAAATAAATAAAAAAAACTGAATTATAGAGTAGTGTGGGTGAGAATGAAAGAAAAAGAAACCATCGATTCAATTTTAAAATGACTAGAAAAGACAATAATATGTGTCCGCTTAGTTTGCCAAAAGATAAAATGAGGTGGATGTGATAAAATAAGGTTGATTTTAGCAAATGAAGTGGAGAGATGATTTTATCTCCAATGAATTATGTGATTTTATGTTCAGATTCATTAGAGATAAAATCACCTCCCCACCTCATTTGCTAAAATCAACCTCTTAATTTTATGAGATTTTCATTTTAGCAAATGAAAAATTAACCTCTTAATTTTATTTAGTATTATAAATAAAAAGTACCTTTTAAAAAATAGATAATTACTTTTTTGAACTTAAAAAAGTATACCTTTTCTTTTAACTTTTTCCCAGTCTACAAGTCAAATAAAAAGATGCAAATAAATAAATAAATAAATAAATAAATCAAGGCTACGTATAAAAATAAGGGAAAAATGACAGATCAGAGAGAAAAAGGGCTAATAATTACACTTTCATGACACACTTTTTGGAAATCCCCCGTGTCACAACAAGGAAAATTATATATACACACAAACGGTACCGTTAAGGTAAAAGACGGAAATAATTTCCCTCCCACCCTCGTAATCACAGAGGACGCTGAACATTGCAAGGTAATTCCAAATCATTTTCCCTTTAAGAGTTAAGACCGATTCCCCTCAAACGAGGATTTTTAGTTTTAATTTACTTCCATTCCCCGTTGATTTTGCACAATACTGATCTTTGTTTTCATAAATTAAAGCCTTAGTTACCTTTGACATGGTAGTTTACTGGCTTCTTGGAATTGGGTTTTGGTATATAATGTCAAGTATCTTATTTTGATTTAATCCATGGGTTCTTAATTGACATGTTTTTTTAAAGCGTTTTAGATTTGCTATTGTTGCATTCATGTCCTTACTTTAATCTTGACTCCCCCTTTAGATCCTCTGTCCTCTTTTGCTAAGCCAATTATTTGTATACCCCTCAACTGTTTGTTGAAATGCCCGACCTAAAATTCGGTCTCTTGAAGTCTTACTCATTTTATGTGTCTCGTTTGCACTTATTCTATTTGTCGTCAATATGCAATTGATGATAGAAAGGTTTTTTTAATCAATTTTTCTATTTGTAATTACTTGTAAGCTAACCCATACTCTAAAATTGTGAGTTAACTCTTAACACTACTGCATCCTTTTGGTTTTGGCTCCTTTGAAATTACTGTATTTCATGAATTTGATTCTAACTTGGTTGTCGATTTCATGTTTGCAAGTGTAAACAAGTCCACATGAATTGAAGCCTAAGAAAAAGAAGAGCAAAAACTTGCGCAACTGACACAATACCTTTTTTCTTCATAAATGAACACATCTTCCAGAAGTTAGCAAAACCATGAACGATAAGAAACCAAAACTTGAAGAGTGAATTTGTAGAATTTGAAGTGTAAACTAGAGTCAATTGTTGATTTGTAGTAATTAAGCACGTAGGTAGCACTGAATTAACCCCATAGAAAGAGCTTTGTGTCGGCGTCTCGTATGCCATTTAACTTTACGTCAGCGTGGGTTTTTTATTTATTGGTCTGGCATAGTTTTATATGTGAATTTGGACTATTTTTTTTGTATATAGGATGAAAAACCCCCAGTGTGGGTTCATATAACATTGTTGTTGTCCTTTGTTATTTGTTTAAGACGCGAGGCGACGAGCTAGGCCATTATGCAATGAAATCCTGTCAAAAAATTTCTAGGACTTAACGTTTCAACACATCCGTTTCAACTAGAAACCAAGCCAAAAGAATTAAAAAACCAAACTTTCCCAAGTCAAAGGAATTACAAACCAAACTTTTATATATTAAGATGGCATGCATCATAAGGCAGTAACACACTCAAAACAGGGGATGGCCTAACCCAATCAAGAGCAAGACACATGACCAAGTCATTACAAATAGGAGTGCACTCAGAAGGAACCCACCCATTTTCCTCATCTCATTCAATAACTCGCAAAATAAAATAAAAAATTCAACAGGGCTTGGCAGTGTGTGAGCATTGCACCCTGAATCCAATATTATTGCCCTAGTGTGCAATGTTGTTGCACTCTTCAACAAAAACATTGCACTCACATTAGCCCCACTGGAGTTGCTAGTGTGTGGTTAAAATCACTCTTTGCGTAAGGAGATTCTCGACGTTGCGCCCTAAATCCAATTTTATTGCACCTATTATATAATGTTGTTTTGAGGACATAAATCAAAATGATTCTTGGGTCTGCCCTCTCTGATGCCTTTTGGCTTTGATTTGAGGGCATGATTCCGCAACAAACGCGACGGTTTAGGGGACCTTTTTGTTTTGGTGGTGATACGTGGCCGTACCACTTTGTGCATTTATTGCCAAAGGTTAGGAGTGCATCTCAATCCATCCTACATTTGATGGTATTTTTGGGAGTAGCCACTTTGTGCATTTATTGCCAAAGGTTAGGTCTGTCTCCTATCCATCCCCCGCCCATACCCCCAATTATTGGGGACTAAATGGGTTATGTTATTGTTGTATTATATAATGTTGTTGCACCTTCTACAAAACAACATTGTTTTCTTAAATAAAATAATTGCACCCATGCTAGTCTGAATGGGAATGCCAGTGCACTAAAAATAAACTTTTTGAAAGGAGATTCTCAGCATTGCACCTTGAATCTAGTTTAATTGCACCTCGTATGTAATATTGTTGCACTCTTTAACAAAAGCATTGCACTCAGGTTAGTTCAAATGGGGTTGCCAGTGTGTGGTCAAAATCAAAATTTCTGAAGGAGATTATCAACATTGCACCCTGAATCCAGTTTAATTGCACCCCGTATGTATTGTGGTTGCACTCTTTAACAAAAGCATTGCACTCAGGTTAGTTCAAATGGGGTTGCCCTCGTGTGGTCAAAATCAAAATTTTTGAAGGAGATTATCAATATTGCACCCCTGAATCAGTTTAATTGCACCTCGTATGTATTATTGTTGCATTCTTTAACAAAACCATTGCACTCAGGTTAGTTCAAATGAGGTTGCCAGTGTGGTCAACATCAAAATTTCTGAACGAGATTCTCAACATTGCACCCTGAATCTAGTTTAATTGCACCTTGTATGTATTTGCATTGCACTTTGAAACTTAAGCATTGCACTCTGAAACTTAAGCATTGCACTTAAGTTAATCCAAATGGGGATGCTAGTGTGGTCAAAATCAAATTTTCCGGAAGGAGATTCTTAGCATTAATTTGGCCATCCATCCAGTTTAATTGCACCTGGTATGTAGTTGTGTTGCACTATGAAACACAAGCATTGCACTTGCATTAGTCCAAATGGAGATGCCAGCGTGTGGCCAAAACAAATTCCCTAGAAGGAGATTTTCAGCATTGCACACTGGATCCAATTTAATTGCACCTCATATGTATTGTTGTTGCGCTCTTTAAGAAAAGCATTGCAGTCCTCGTGGATTCCATATTTTAGTTCCTTAATGGCTCCTCCTGAGTTGAACATCTTACAAAGACCTATAAGAGCGAAAGTAGCACCATTTGACAATTTCTTGAGTGGCACTACAATGAAGACTTCATATTCTCGTGCCTTCAAGTAATTGAAAGATATATATATCACGTCTCCTGCAATGGGTACCGAAAACAAATCATTGTTATAATTCTCTACACCATTTCCAGCTTCACTAACAATATATCTAGTTGAGTATATCACCAAAAAGAAATCTGTTTAGGCTTGTGTTTGCATCATGGACTTATTGAAGAACTAATGGTTGGAATGAAATTGAAATTTCTGGTCCAAACACAGGCTTAAGTTATAGGCCAAAAAAAACAGAGTCCATTTGTTCGGTTATTTATGTGAGAGAGAAAGGGAGAGAACGTACGCGCTCGATTTTGGCCTGCCACTAATCGGAGAATGAGCGAGAGACGTGAGAGATCACAGAGCGAGAGAGAAAACTGAGAGTATATCTTATAACTTAGGGTTTCACGATTTTGAAGGGGAAAGGGGAGCTCCTGTAATATGTTGATTTGGGGTGGAAGGTTATTTTGTGGAGGATTTTGAAACCTAGGGCTTTTTTGTCCAGGAATTTTTCCCGTGCCATGAGTCCGGAATTATTATTCCTCTACCCATCACCTAATGATATCCAAAAAGTGTGTCCTGAAAGTGTGTCATGGAAGTGTAATTATTTGCCCTTTTTTCTCTCTGATCTGTCATTTCCCCTAAAAATAAGTCAATTTAAATTTGATAATAACGAATTGGGTTAGTAGGGGTTGTGGATACATATCGTTTATCTTATACGTAGTACAATAGTAGATTAATCCCGTAGTAATAGTCCCACGCTATATGTTCTTTCTCTTGGGTAAATAGGAAATGCAATAAAGTTGCTCATTGGGTTGCATTCCATTTTTTCAATGATGTTATTTCCCATGAATGGGTGTTTAATCCCCCTCCCCCTCTCTCCCAATTGTGTATGCTGGATATTGTTTCAGAGTTTTGTGAGTAATAAAAAGTTATTTTCTAGAGTTCAAAAAAAAAATAAAATAGTCCCACGCTATACGACAAGTGTATTAATCAAATAAAATGGTATGACTTTTTGAATATTTAAACTTTGATAGTGTATGCTAGGATTATCGAATGTTACCTGGGGCCATAATTCATTTATCAAGTATGAGCGTCAATACAGTATCACGTCAGACACGTGCTTGATGCTGGTCACCAAATATTATACAAGATACATTTATTTAAATGGAGATATTACATATATAATGCGATTTCCCCAAAATCTGTTACCTTTTTGTTGATTAACAAAGTCAATTTTGCAAACGAGCATCAGCAGCGTTAATCAGTTTGCATATTACTCATAACAGACAATTGGCCTAAAAGACAAGTTTGGGGCATTTAATGGGTTTTTGTCCAACCTAACTTATTGTAAAGCCTCCAATTAAGGGTGAAAGGGCGAACCGGAAAAACCGAACCGGACCGGACCGGCCGGTTTGGTCCCCCATTTAATTTAACCGGTCTAGTCCTGGTCGTATGTTTCTCAAAACCGAAAAACCAATCCGGTTTCCGGTTATAGGAGTCTAAAAAATCAGACCGGACCGGACCGGATATATATATATATATATATATATATATATATATATATATATATATTCTATTTTTTTTTAACTTTTTCTTTCTAACCCTTCATTTTATACATCAATACATGACCAAATCACAAACCCAGCACCTCCATTTCTGACCCCCTCTCTCTCTCTCTCTCTCTCTCTCTCTCACTCACTCACTCATCGCCTCTCTCACCCTCTCCACTCCACGGCTTCACCCCTCCACTCACCAACGACAATCGACAATCCAATACTCGACAAGCCAACACTCGATAGTCCGGTATTCGATAGGCCAAGACTCGACAGTCCGGTACGTCTCCGATCGCTGCTCACTCACTCTTTCTCTTCGTCCAATTCTCTCTCTCTCTCTCTCTCTCTCAAACACACACTCATTCACACAGTCACGATCAGTGGGTGTGTGCGAGTGTGTGACTATGTGGTTGTGTGTGACTGTGTGTTTGTGCATGACCCAGTAACCCAAACCGATAAACCGGATTGAAACCGGCAAACCGAATGCAAACCGAACCGGGATTCATTGGTCTGGTTTTGGTTTCAAACTTTCCCAAATCGAATTATCGGTCTAGTCCCCAAAAATGGCCAAAACAGGATCGAACCGACCGTTTTCACCCCTACCTCCAATACATGGGTTGAAAAATTTTGAGAGCTTAAGGACAATACTAGATAAAAATACCCTTAATGAAGTTGTTTCACGACTCTTTTTTCGCCCCTCCTTTTTACTCCCGAAACTTGATGATCAAATGAAAATCCCGACATTTTTTGCCAGGTGCCCAATTGTGATTGGTCCTCTTTCTCTCCTCTATCTATCTAGTTCTGTCACTATCACTTTCAAAGAGAAAAACGAGGAAATCTCTCACCTTCGGCCCAACCATGTAGAGGGATAATTAATTTCTCTCTCTCTCTCTCTCTTCAATTTTTGGGTTCAATTTTCGGAGTTTTAGGCTCTTTAGGGCAGGGTATGGTTGGTTTAGGCATTTTGAGTTTAGGCACTTAGGGTATCTCTCTCTCTCTCTCTCTTCAATTTTTGGGTTCAATTTTCGGAGTTTTAGGCTCTTTAGGGCAGGGTATGGTTGGTTTAGGCATTTTGAGTTTAGGCACTTAGGGTATCATACAGTTTCATAGGGTTTTAGAAGTTTAGGCACTGTCATATGGTTTTGGGGGTTTAGGCACTTTCATACGGTTTTGGGGTTTAGGCACTTTCATAAGATTTAGGGATTTAGGCACCTTCATAGTGGGGGCATTTTTGGAACGCATGAGTGATTTGTTCTTTTGACATTAAAAAATTAATTTGTGTCCCATTTGCATGATTGGATCTTATACTATATTTTTCTTGAAGGAAGACCCTACTTATAAATCTCATAAATCTAACAAATATAAGTATTCCAATTTCTCTACAACCAATGTCATCGCCTCTAATATCTATATTACATTACACAACGATTTTTTCAAAATCTCCTATGTGGCATTTCCATGTTTCAAATATCTCTCATTTCTCTTCTAACAATATCTTATGATAAGGCCCAAATCTTATCTTACGGGTCAAGTTGTGTTTCCGTAACTAATTAAGAAAACTCACCATTCCAAAATAACTTTTGGTTAATCACCAAAAAAAGAAAAGAAAAGCGGATCAACAAAAAATACCATGTGAAAGAAAACTCATTTGTAAAAAGAACAATTTTTCATCTGGGAATTTTAAATTTCAAAAATCCTCTTTCTCTCTCTCTGATATTCAACCCATCATAGGAAAATTTTAATTTCAGAATATTCTCCCTCTATCTCAATTATCATGAAGAAGAGAGCGGATAAAAAAATCACATGGAAAAAACTCATTTTGCGAAAGAAATACCATTCTTTTAATTCATATATGAATTTCAAAAATCCTCTCTCTCCTATTGACATCTAACCCTCACAGGGAAATTTAATTTTTGAATTCTCTCTTTCTCTCTCTCTCATGATGGATATTATAAATTTGGTAAATCATAAAATAAATAAAAAAGAATCTCTTAGCGATGTTTCAAAATTACATAATTTTTGTCGTGCATGAAACCCTAGGTTTTATTAAATGTTAGTATATATTTTTTTTAGTTTCACTTACTGAACTTGCACAATCATGACAGGAGTAGTGGCATAGCATTAGCAGGAATACTCGATGACGAAAGCACTACATGTAGTAGTACTATATGGTTTGTTAAAGTGGTCAAACTTCATCAAGTGCCTTTAGGCACGGGCAAATCGCTAGTACTTTCATATAACTCCTTATTTTGCATCTATATTTTAACTTTAAATCCCGTAAATCTAGACTCGTTATTTAGTGTATTCGATCATTGATATCATTTTTGATTTCTTCCCTTTGTTTCTTTAAATGCTGGCCATCAAATGTTTCATGGATCCAATATTGCTATGCAGAATTTAATATTTTAACAAAATAATATTGTGGGTTTTTTGAAATACCATGCGGTGGCTATCATTAAGCATATTGTATTTCAGGGGCATTATAATTTATAACCATAGTTATCAATCTTATACTGGTCAGCGTATTGTTTTTTTTGTTGGGACGTTACGCTAATACCGGATCGTATCTGGGTACCATTTTGAATTTATCGCAATATACATATTTAAATATATTTAACATACTTGTGGATAATTGCAAAACTTAAAATGGAGAAATAAAATACATCCTGCCATTTTGATACACCTTTATACTTAGTTCTAATAACAAATTAACATGATTAATACTCCAAATTTGTTTAAAGTGCCTTAAAATTCATGTCTTTTTATCCACAGGAAAAAAAATACATTAGTTTCTGTGTACTGGCCAAGATCCCGAGACAAGGCCGGTACGCTTGTTATTGGTTGGTATTTTGGCCAATGAGAAAAACCAATGTATGTGTACCATTTTATGTCCGGTATGGGACAAAATTCATAACACTGACGGTAATCTATTGTGCCTTAGAAATGCGACTCCCTCTACCTTTTGAGTTGAATTGTCCAAAAAAAAAAATCATTCCAGCAAGAATGAAAAGTTAATTACTCCCTCTGTCCATTTTTAGTGTAAAAATTTCCATTTTGGGTTGTCATTTAATAAGTGGTGTGGTTTGAAAAGTTAATCGGAAAAAATTTGTACAATTATCATTTTGTCATTTTGAAAAGTTAGTGGGTAAAAAATTAATGAGTAAAAGTACAGGATAATTTTGAAAAATATAGATAAAAGTTGATGTGAAAAATGTTAGGTTAAAGAAAAAGTTGATGTGAAAGATGTGATGATGATGTTTATTTAATAAGTTGAATTTACGAAGTAGTACACTTGTAAAGGAACTGGGGGAGTATGTATGAGAAATCACATCGTCCATCAAAGCTATTTTGAGATTGACTTAACTAAAACTCACACGATAGGCTTAAGTCGATTGTGGAATCAATGCATTGTGAGAGTGATTTGTTTCTTAAAATGCAACCATTTGATAAAATCTACTAAAATTAACATTTGGCAAATGTTGCTTTTCACATATTTTATTAAATGAGGAACTCATTTGAGTTTAAGCTAACAGTTAAAAACAAGGCCTAAATTTAAAAGCTCATTAAAATTTCAAATCAAAGCTTCAACAATAACGCTGTTGGGATTGTAGACTTGGCTATCAGCCTAAGGCAAAGTTTTCCAAAGGAAATCGCGATATTTTAAATAAAAAAAATGAAGTGGTTCCGTGTAATGTTTTTCGATTTTTTCGCACCAAATTAAAGTACTCCTCGTGTGCTTTAATTTGGTACGAAAAAAAAATCAAAATACGATACACAGAACCACTTCATTTTTTAATTGAAATATCATAATTTTAACACCTGGGTGCTAAAATCTTTTGAAAAACTGAGCCTAATCACAATAGAAAAATTATTTGGTGTTGCTTGCCCTGGCACGAAAGACAAGTGGGTCATGTCTTTAAAGGCCTCCTTTAGCTAAATATAAAAAATTATTTTTTTGGTTTTTTAGATTTTGTCTTTATTCAATTTTTTTTTGCATTTATTAGTTTTTGGTCAATTTTTTGTGGTTTCTTAGTTTGTCTCGATGAGGGGAATCTAAAAAGTATAAAATTATTAACCAAACTTAAAAATTTTGTGAGTAAAGACGAAAAATTATGACAAAAAATTGATTTTTTGATTTTTTTCGTCTTTATTCACAAAACTTTAAGTTTGACTAATAATTTTATAATTTTTAAATTCCTCTTGTTGAGACAATCCAAGAAATCACAAAAAAATTGACCGAAAACTAACAAATGCAAATTTTTTTTGAATAAGAACAAAACCAAAAAAATCAAAAAATTAATTTTTGTATTTAGCCAAATCACCGTGTGTAGGTTGGATCCATTTGAGGGCCAGAGCACCAAATAATTTTCCCAGCGCGAGAGAGAAAGAGATCTCTCCTGCGTCTTTCTTCTCCTTCGACCGATTCACCAGGGAGTGTCCACGCGTGTAGAGAGAGAGAGAAATGGCGAGGAGACCGGACGAAGAGTACGATTACCTGTTCAAGGTGGTGTTAATCGGCGATTCCGGCGTGGGAAAATCCAACCTCCTCTCCCGATTCACTCGCAACGAGTTCTGCCTCGAATCCAAATCCACCATCGGCGTCGAATTCGCCACCCGCACCCTCCAGGTCCCTCCTCTCTCTCTAAAACCTATTCTCTCTCTAGAAAAATGCGTCTCCTCTACTCTCATTTTCATTTTCTGTGATCTCTCATGTGTTCACTTGAACTCCGAGTAGTAGTTATTTGTATCTCTGTATCTCTCATTTTAGTTTGTAAGTGATTTGTATTTAAATTTCAGATTTATTTGTGCAATCGCTCTTAAATTGTCCGACCTGAACTTCCAGTACTTGGATTATGCATATCTGTTTCTCTTTCTCATCGATTCGGTGATTTGTTTAGGATTCTGGAGTTGGTTTCTTCTATCTTGTATACTGTACACTGTGAATTGGTTTGCATGGATCTGGATTCGTACGCGTGCTCACACGTGGTCGAAAATGATGGATTGTATTCAGGGATTGTGGTTCACTTGATATGTATTGTTGAAGTAAGTTTAGTGGTGGTTCTGATTCGGAAGGGTTAAGGATTTGGCTTCTTTCTATCCATAGTGAAGTGAAATGTTATATTATGCGCATTTCAAAATTCAGAAATTTGGCAGGTGGGAGCTCATGATTGTTGATAAATCTAATTACTGATTTTTGTCTGTGTATTGGTTGGGGGTTGTCATTTTGAAGTCGGAGTCTCAAAATAAAGCATAATTCTCATGACTCATGAGTTGAAAATTGGAACTAAGGTCGTAAAAGTATATGGTGTATGCATTTGATCTGGTAGTTTTTGGCTTTCGCTGGTTTTGTCTCTAGAGTTGAGACATTCGGCCAATATCATGTTACACGTTTAGGTGCAAGGGAAGGGCAATTCTCATACTTTTCTCGACTGATTTGATCTTCATTTATCCCACAAGAGTCTGGAGCCCAAAGCTACATAATTCTGGCCCATGCTTATAACCTAGGATATCGTTGAAGCATGACAGAAAAACCTTGTAAAGTAACATCAGGATAAACATTCGATAGTCTCAATAGCCTTATAAATGTTTGTGTTTTGCACTCTTATCTTTAGAGGCCATCCAAAACTAGGTTTATATTTTAGTTCACATCTTACAGGGATCGTGGTGGTCATTTTAGCTCATCTTCTTGTAGGGTTTCGTAATTCAGAATTTCGGATAGACGCTATGTTTGCATATCATACATTGGTTCTGTTGTTAGAAGTGTTTTGATGTCCATGGAACTCCCAACTCTGAGCCAAAATGGTCTTCATTTGGACAACTGTATGAACATAAGAAAAAAAGTTAGGAATATGGAATCTTTTGTGATTTTTTTTTGTTTTTTAATCCCGATGATCCTTAAATGTGTAGAACCTCAGACCATGAATTGGTTTCTGCCTTTCTGGTTGAGGTTCCCTAGCCTGTTGAAGCTGTGATCCACTCAATTCGGGCGTGGCTGAAAAATCGTGATATTTATTAACTAAAAAGGAGAATTCTAATGCTTTAAGACCTTTTAGATCCAGGATGCAGCATTTGGAATTACCTTTGTAAGTCTGGAAGTTTTTTGGGCTGTTTTTGCCTCCAGAATACTAGGATATCTTTGACCACTCTAGTCCCAACTTTGAGTCTGTTTTTTTCGTACCTGTTTCTACATGCAAAGGGGAGGTTATTAAATTTACTAAAGTGATAATTGTATGCTTTGTGTTTGCACTGTTGAAGGTATGCTTTGGTGTTCCTTGATTTGTAATACTTCCTTCTTGCATCCCATTGTATTCTTAAGTAGGTTACTCATTTATTTAGGATATATTCTTTATGCTCTTTATTTTGTATAATTACTGTGGTACCACAGTAGATGCAAAATAATGGCACAACAATACACAATATCTATATCATTCAAGGACACTGCCTGCAAGCTGCAACCTAGTTAACTACTGGAAACGCATACCTTGTAACCGGAAGTAACCCTGTGATTAGTAGTAGCATTGGCATCTTTCTTTCTTTCTTTCCTGAAATACTTTGTTGCTCAAGTTTTGATTTCATTTTCCATGATTGCTTCTGTGCTGAAATGAGGTTTCCCAAGTCTCATGAGATCTCGTATATTTTTTAGGCACAAGCATTGAAAGTTTGTGATTGTAATTGGTATTAATTGAAACCCATTTACAAAAACGACACTATTGGTACTGATCTTTTCATTAGTGATTGCTGCCTTTTTCCAGGTCGAGGGTAGAACTGTGAAGGCTCAGATATGGGACACAGCGGGACAAGAGCGATACAGAGCAATCACCAGTGCCTACTATAGGGGTGCACTGGGAGCTCTCTTGGTTTACGATGTGACAAAACCGACAACTTTTGAAAATGTCAGCCGTTGGTTGAAGGAGCTGAGGGACCACGCGGATGCCAATATTGTCATCATGCTTATAGGGAACAAGACCGATCTGAAGCATCTCAGAGCAGTTGCCACAGAGGATGCTCAAGGCTATGCGGAGAAAGAAGGACTTTCGTTCATTGAAACATCAGCACTAGAAGCAACAAACGTGGAGAAGTCTTTCCAAATGATTCTCTCTGAGATATACCGGATAATTAGCAAGAAGTCACTCGCTTCAGAGGATTCAGTGCCTGCTAGCATAAAAGAGGGAAAAACCCTTGTTGTTGGAGCCTCCGAAGCTAATACAAAGAAGGCTTGCTGCTCTTCGTCTTAAAAAGGTTGTTATAGTTGATTTCAAATTTTCTGTTGATTAATATTCTCTTATTAATCCCCTTTTAAATTTCTTTTTGATGGACCTATGCTTACAAGTCTCATTTTTTGCTTTAAATTTCGTACTTATATTGGGCTAAAGTTGTCGGAATGGTTAAGGGGTTCTTTTGTGAATGCATTTTGCATGAGATGTGATGCATCTTTTGGACGAATTTTACTGTACAAGCAAAGTTGATTGAGGGTATAAAGTGGCTGGATTTTGAAGTTGAGTTTTCTAGTATGCGTTAACTTTAAGGTTCTTGCTAGGCCGAAAGTCGATTCAAAAGAGTCAATTGCAAGTGTCATGGATTCTAGCTCTAAAAATAGCTCCAACACATGCTATTTCTCTATTCTGAAGTAAAATTAAACCCGGATTTCATATTTGGGGGTGTTCCACTAATACAGTTTTTAGAATAAGCTGGCGTTTTACAGTTTTTTTATGTGATGTATTGTGAGAGAATGACCTGTCTTGATTTTTAGATTTTATTTTATTTTATTTTAGTGCAACATAGTTTTGTTCTCTGTTTGAGAGGGAGGAGTTTAATTGATACTCTAACACAGACGGGAAAAAAGGAGGATCCAGGTAAAAGCGTGTATTAAGTAATCTTTACTGTTGATCTCCGCAATGGATGGTTTAAATTTGCTTAATTACTCTTTCCGGTAAAGCATAATCTCACTGGTAAGAGTATACAATTATATTTGAGCCATTGATTGCCAAAATGGACGGCTCAAATGTTCACTACATGCACCCGGGGTCCGAAAAAGGATGATCTTTCAAACTGGATTTTTTAGAATTATGAAGTGATGTAATCAAATTCAGAATGAAAGAAACTGGGGAAAACAAAAGGCAGAGAATGTTAAAAATGAAGATGGAACGTATGATGTTGAGATATGTTGTCGGAGTTGATAAGAGCAACAAGATTTTTCTATTTTATGCAGTAGAGTTTTTCGATACCCCACACTGTATTATGATATCGAGTCCTATTTCCCTCCTCCCTTCATATAATAGATTAGAAATGACGAATTAGTAAAAAAAAAAAAAAAATCGATGAAGATTTAAATTTAATCCTTAGAAATGCTTGAAGTTCCAAATGACACGTATAAGTTCCCCAAATGGATACCGTTGGATGATCATACCGATCAAACAAATGGCTCAAAAGTAGTGCATGTGTTTATTAAGAGTCAACATAATTCACATGCACTTGTCTAGGATATTTCATTAGTTAATTGATTTAATTTTTTTTTTTGGAAGTTTTAGAATTTTAAATTCTCTCACAAATTAACTGACGGTGTAATTTTTTTAACTTTTTTTAGATTTTTTACTTGTGAGTTCTTTCACAATGAAATTGCCTCAAACCTATGGGACTTGGTGTTCTTGTAGTATCCCAAGGCACTGCACCTTCGTAGTGGGTCTTCTGAAATTTTTATTTGGAATCTAAATCGTTTATTTTTTCAAGAACGCTGAGCACGTTATGGATACTAAAAATTATAATAATCGGAGATCAGTAAACACACAATTGAGACAAATTTGTCTAGCAATTTATTCTTTAAATAAATGTCATCCGAGCATAGACATACCAATATCCAATTTTTTATATATTTTTCATAAATAATTTATTCAACATTCCCGACAAACTGAATGTTTTTTTATCCTAAATACAGATTACAGAGAGCCAACAATTAATGACATTATGGAAACCCCAAATGCAAGCCTATGTGGTTTAAGTAGATTTGGGGATCCTGCGCCTCCACACTACGGATTTGTAGAGCGGCCAAAACTACGTTGTTTTGGATTTGCAAAGGTTTAGAATCACAACATTTTCTCTTTCTTGGGATTATGTCAAGTTTAACATTGATATTTTTATTTTTTGGGGGCTTTTTAAAAATCAAGAAAATTGTTCGTGACTTTAAATCTGTGCATGACGACATTAGTTAATAAAATTCACATATCTTGTAGAAATACTAGTTTTTACAAGGTGTCTTTAGGAATGGATATTAACTAGTACTATTGTAGGCGTGTTTTTGTGAGAAACCCCATAAATATAACTAGGTGCGTAATTTAGAATTTCTAAACACAATTGACAATTTACACATTTTGAGTCTTATTTTTATATACTGTAATCCATTCTTATCTTGAATGGGCCTTAGTTTTACAAAATCAAAGGAAGTCCAAAAATTAAAAAGTTTAAAAATGTGTTCAATCACAGACTTTTTGTTTTGAGAACCAGGTTTTAGGAGGAAAAACTTCTACTCCTAAAATAAATAAAAAAACAAAAAAACCCCAATCTAAATTAATAAGTGACTTTTATGTTCACGTATAGAACAAATCAAAAATCAAAATTTATTTTGAACAAAATAAACACCCACTTAAAATGCTCACATTTTGGAATTCAACAAATAAAACTAAGTTAAAATGATGTAGTTTTGAGGGATCAAGTAGTGATGTTTTCTCTGGCCGCCTACAACCCCGTACTGTGGAGGCACACTACGGGATCCACCGATCCGGTTTGAGTCTACCAAACAATAGTAAGTACTTTTTCAGGGGTTAATAACCCCTACTTATAATCGTGGTTAACCTATCAAAATCAGGTAAACTTAAAATTTTATTTAATTTATTTTTCATATTAGTATATATTTTAGCTTTTAACCTTTCTTTTTTTTTTGAAATCTTGTCCGCTAGGAAAAATTAAAAAGACTTTCTACTTTGATTATTTTAATCTTTCAGAAATCCTTTTTCAGTATTTAATCATAATTTTTACTGTTTTTTTTTTCCCTCCAAATTTACTCGTTAAGATGAATATTTAAGTAATACTCCTTTTTTTTTTTTTCTTTTTTCTAGAGGCTCCTATCCTTCCACGTGGCACTGCCGTATTCACCCACATCTCCATCGCTGAGTCGGTTTCCCTCTTACCCGATCCGTTTTTTTGTTCGATCCGAAACCGACCCGTTTATTGATCCCTCACTCCTATTCATAGACCGAAGCCACAAGAAGAGAATAAGCAAAAACCATGGCCTCAAAGCTTCTCTCCACCGCCCTCCGCCGACGCTCCTCCCCCCTCCTCCGCTCCCTCTCCACCGCTGCAGCCGCCGTCGCCCACGACAGCAGCGAACCAAGCGGAATCTCCATCAAAGGCGTGAAAATCGCCGGCCGGCCGCTCTACCTCGACATGCAAGCCACCTCCCCCGTCGACCCCCGCGTCCTCGACGCCATGCTCCCTTACTACCTCTCCCAGTTCGGCAACCCCCACTCCCGCACCCACCTCTACGGCTGGGAATCCGACGCCGCCGTCGAGCACGCCCGCTCCCAGGTCGCCGCCCTCATCAACGCCTCCCCGAAGGAGATCGTCTTCACCTCCGGCGCCACCGAGTCCAACAACATCTCCGTCAAGGGCGTCATGCACTTCTACAAGGAGAAGAAGCGCCACGTTATCACCACCCAGACGGAGCATAAGTGCGTCCTCGACTCCTGCCGTCATCTCCAGCAAGAGGGCTTCGACGTAACCTACCTCCCGGTGAACTCCGACGGGATAATCGACCTCGATACGTTCCGGTCCGCTATCCGGCCCGATACCGGACTCGTCTCCGTCATGACGGTTAATAACGAGATCGGAGTGATTCAACCGATGGAGGAGATAGGGAGGATTTGCAGAGAGAGGAATATACCGTTTCACACCGACGCGGCGCAAGCTGTTGGTAAGATTCCGATTGATGTTGAGAAGATGAATGTGAGTTTAATGTCTATTAGTGCTCATAAGATATATGGGCCTAAAGGGGTTGGGGCTTTGTATATGAGGCGGAGGCCTAGGATTAGGGTTGAGCCGCAAATGAGCGGGGGAGGGCAGGAGAGAGGGATTCGGAGCGGGACGGTTCCGACGCCGTTGGTGGTCGGGATGGGGGCGGCGTGCGAGGTGGCGATGAAGGAGATGGAGTACGACGAGAAGAGGATTTGTAATTTGCAGGAGAGGTTGTTGAGTGGGATTAGGGCTACGTTAGATGGAGTGGTGGTGAATGGGAGTGAGGAGAGGAGGTACGCGGGGAATTTGAACTTGTCTTTTGCGTATGTGGAAGGGGAGAGTTTGTTGATGGGGTTGAAGGAGGTGGCGGTATCGAGTGGGAGTGCATGTACCAGTGCGAGCTTGGAGCCGTCATATGTGCTGAGGGCGTTGGGAGTGGATGAGGATATGGCGCATACATCAATTAGGTTTGGGATTGGGAGGTTTACAACGGAGGAGGAGGTTGATAGGGCAGTTGAGCTCACGGTGAGGCAGGTTGAGAAGTTGAGAGAGATGAGCCCACTTTATGAGATGGTGAAGGAAGGGATTGATATAAAGAATATTCAGTGGTCTCAGCACTGATTATTGAAGGGGTTTTCGTGATGTGATGATTGCGAAGAAAATTGCAGGCGAGCTTGTGGAGTAAAGCTGCTTAATTATATGGAGGAGGACTGGTCGCAGGCTATCATCCAGGTTCTTTTGCGGCTAACTCTCGTATATGCTTTCAAGTACTTGTAATGGTTTTCTCCAGAAGTGAATTTTGCTAAATGATGAATAAGGTTGATATACGGGACTTCTGGGAGTGTAATGTACCATATTTGGTTTCTCTTGCTACAATAAGTTAATGTCGTATTGTCCTTCAGATAGTTGGATCGTACATTTCCTTTTGATCATGAATATGTTTGAGCTTTTATCTTTGGTGTTGTGACTTAATGCGCATTGAGATTGTGGTTGCTTATCATACTTCCATCCCATTATGATCAGTGGAATTCTGATGCACTATGTTGGGTAGATTTGGTAAACTTGGAAACCTATTGTCTTGTTTCAACTCAGATTAGAAAAAGTAACACTTAAAAACAAACTAAAGGTGACATCTAGGCTAGGCTAGCATTGGATAATTGCATTTCCATGGTTGAATAGTTAGGCATTTGTGCGCACTATATTTATCACCATATGAGTGTTTGTAAAAGTGGAAGGAAGTTAAATCGATTCACACACCCTTACAGTTACCCTCATTGTGGGAACCCATAAACAGATGCATTAATTTTGTTCCTTAATTCGGGAAAGAGTCCTTGTTTTCGTAGAAATAAACTCATACTCATACTCTCTCTCTCTCTCTCTCTCTCTCTCTCTCTCTCTCTCTCTCTCTCTCTCCAAGCCAACAAATCATCACTCCCAGCTGTGCAAACCACCAAACCCCTCATGCTCTCTCTCTCTCCTGCCTTTAAGTACCATCAGATCTTTACTCCCCGTCTTCGCCCACTCCCGTGTTTGTGTGTGTGTTTTATATACTCCATATATATGTTGTATATTACAGACACCTACTCGCTCATCATGAATCTCAATTTCTCCGCTGAGTTTTAATTTTGAACTAAAGTCAGTCCATTTAGAATGACTTATGAAAAATACGGTTTTTTTTGTTTTTTTGTTTGGCGATGGAGGGTTCTTCTCACATTTTAGTCAAATATACATTCAAGTCCTCTTAAATTTTGTGAAATGTACTGCTTGATTTATTCTATAATAAGTATGAAGGGCATGCTACTATGAGCAAAGTAACCAACTTGTGAACATGTAATTTTTGACCTTATGATTGTCCTTAGAAAGTTTGCAAGATTGTAGGCACTTGATGGCAGAGGAGAAGTGAGGTGAGAAAGATAAGAGCTGGAACAGTCATTAGGGAGTGAGAGAGGAGTGGAGATAAAGGCGATGATTGATGGGACCACTAGAGGGCTGAGCGAGGGGAAGTAAGTACCTCTTGGTGAGGGGGAGTGTATGCTTCGAGGCAGGGGTGGGAATGTGCTTCGAGGTATGCTTTTCCAGGCTCATCCAAGTGTTGTCGTCTGTTTTCTTCTTTTGGTGCACCATTTGGCGTACCTAGATCAATGCACCATGTGGTCATGCCAAATTGTTTACCTTCTGAATTCTGGCAGCTTGACTGTATACAGTGGTTATATATATGGCTATATGCTATCCAATGGTAGGGGGGGAACCAGTTGATATGTTACATTACATTCACTGAATTCTTCTTGAAGCTCCTTTAATTACATCAAGGTAATTTCGTTTCTTGGGATAGTTGGAGTTTTATCTGTGAGCAACTCTTAGTTGATTTGATTTTTTGCTTGAACACGAGGAGGATTGAATTTCTTTGCTTCAGATGCATATGTAATGCCAAGTACACCTTCGGTTTTTTTTTCCCCCATCATCTGCTATGGTTAGACCCAAAATAGCATTGGTAAAGTCATTCTTTTTTACTAGTTTCATTGTCAAAATGTGATTATTTGACAATTTTGCTCGTGTGCCAAATTTGGCAAATCTACAATTTGCCAATAGGTTGAGGAGCCACAGGAGGCTAATTTTGGGGGATGTAGCCAAATAATGAGTTTGGTGATGAATTTGGCTGCCTATTGGAGTTACTTCAATGTCTCTCACATTGTTTTGTTAACCAAATCTGTTTTTTTCTCTATGTTGCTCTTTATTTCTATGTACACAATCAACTCGTACTTGTACTTGATATTATTAGCTTTGTTAGTTCAGTATTTCTCTCTTTGCCCCCTTCCAAGTTTCGTGTGAGATCCCTTTGAAAAAAAGAAACTTTAGTCTAAGAGGTGAGATAGGATGGAACATATTAGGTTACCGCGTCTTACCTGCGTTTATATATGCAGTAGTTTGGGATCAAGTTTGCACTCCTAAATGCTAAGGGGGCCTAAGGGTTCAGGGTGTAGAAGGTTTGGAATAGAGCCTCAATGCTCAGACATCTTTTGGGCAAGGCTGATTCTTTGTGGATCTAATGGATTCATAATATGTGGTTAAAAACCAGAATTTTTGACACATGAAGGTGCCTGCTGACTCTTCCTGGAGTATAAAAAAAACTGTGAAAGCTGAGGGTTGTGGGGCAGGGCATCGTAAAGCATGTGTTTAGGAATGTGGAAAGCACTTGGTTGTGGCTTTATTACTTGCATCCTATATGTCCTCTCTAAAAAACCTTTGGGGAGGAGGTGATGCTTCATTTGGGGCACTCTCTCTATATGCAAAAGTTTGCTCTATTATTCTGAATAATGGCTGGAGTTGGCATTGTTGTAGAAACTCGTAGCAGTTTCTTGCCTGGCACTGAGAAGGAAGCTGAGGTTCTCTGGATTCCCTCTTCTAATGGGCATTATCTTGTGAAATCTACATGGAATCCACTAAGAACAGTTGATGGGAAGGTGCCATTGTCTTCAGTTGTTTGATTTCCTGTTAAGGTGCTCAAGTGGGCTTTTGATTGCTGGTTATGCTGCCTAGGAAGCTTTGGACTAAGGATAGACTTAGGTCCTGGGGAAGAATGTTTCAGTCGACTGTGTTTTGTGCTCTCAGGGTTAGACACTTATTTTTTTGACTGCCTTCTCAAGAGAAATATGGGTTTCCTTTCTCCTGAAATGTTTCTTCGGGGGCGGCGGGGAAGGAAGAGGACTGCTTCACTTAGTACTTTTGTTGTTGTAGTCACTTGTGGTCTCTTGTTTGTTGACATCTCTTGTGAAGCAGTAGGGAATAGGGATAGATTTTAACAGGATTTTGTCCGTGTTGTTGTTTGTGTTTTGGTATGGGACGCGGACACGACACATGGATACATTTTTTCTGAAAAAAGTAGGACACGGACATGTTGAATAGACAATATATTCTTGTACTATCAATATATCTTATGGATTCAGGCTTTGTGTCTGAATTGGGATTTTTCCCCCTGAAACTGGTGGGGAATGCTTCAGTTAGTATTTTCGTTGTTTGTCACTTGTGGTGTCTTGTTTGTCACTTGTGGTGTCTTGTTTGTTGGCATCTCTTGTAAAGCAGTAGGGAATATGGATAGATTCTAACAGGATTTTGTCCTCCTTGTTGTTTGTGTTTCGGTACGGGGCGCGGACACGACACATGGATACATTGTTTCTTAAAAAAGTAGGATACAGACACGTTGAATAGACAATATATTATTGTAGTATCATTGTATTTTACGAATTCCTTTAACATAGCAGAAATATTTTCCTATCAAGTTTAGATAAAACCGTAAACAGTATTAACATTAGGAAGATACAAATCAAAAGTCGTCATTGTATTAGTGTTTATTAACTACACATTTATGGAAAGTGCAAAGTTTGGCAAGAATCGTTAATGTGTTCCAAGTGTGTCCCCAATGTGTCGGAAGACTCGAGTGTGCGATTTCATAGCCGTTCCTGAGCAATTCAATTCAAGGAGGCCAGAATCCTCGGTGAAATCATATCCGGCAGGGGTCTCTTGGGTGAAGGTGCTAGTGAAATGCCCAATCTCTTCATTAATCAAATGCCAAACTCAATCACACGCTATAAAGGGAAAAAAAATCCACTGTGGGGGATGGGGTCCGGATGGACATCAACACAACAACAACAATAACATAACCCATTTAGTCCCCAATAATTGGGGGTATGGGCGGGGGATGGATATGAGATAGACCTAACCTTTGGCAATAAATGCACAAAGTGGTTGCTCCTAGAATACCACTGAAACAGATGGATTTGAGACAGACCTAACCTTTGGCAATAAATGCACAAAGTGGCAGCTCACAGAATTTCACTGAAACAGTGGTCTCCCTATACCGTTGAGTTTGCTGCAGAATCATGTCCTCAAGTCAAAGTCAAAATGCATCAGAGAGGGCAGACCCAAGAATCATTTTGATTTATGTGCACAGTACCATGCTTCTTTCATTCAACATCTAGAGCATGGATATCAAGACTCAAATCAGGCGATTTCACAACTTTGTTCCTTCTTTCAAAGTTTTAAAAGAAGGAACAAAATTCTTTATAAAAATCTCAAAAAAAAAAAAAACTATAAAAAAGACTATCAAAAAGATTATGAAAGTCATTCCCATTTTAAAAAGAAAAAAAACAAACTCTTATTATTTAGAGATAGATTGATAGATTTATTATTTAGAGATAAATTGATAGGAAGATACAAATCAAAAGTCGTCATTGTATTAGTGTTTATTAACTTCACATTTATGGAAAGTGGAAATTTGGCAAGAATCTTTAACGTGTTCCAAGTGTGTCCCCAATGTGTCTGAATAGGAAAACATAATAGAAAAATTAGTCATAGACACTATTTAGTCTTTTTAGATAATGTCTGGAGAGTCTCGTGTCGTGTCCGTATGGGACATGTTTCGGACAGGCCAATAGAAAAAAAGGTGGTGTTGCCTATAGAACCTACGAATAGGATGTGGGGTAAATCAATACCTGACCGTGAGTTATCTGACCCATTCTTAATGATGCTCATAAGCTCAACCTCAGACAGGTTGAATTCCTTGAGATTTGGTTGATGTTGAGTTGCCCAAAGTAATGTAAGTTTTTCGGTCCAGGGATAGAATTAATGGTATCCAGGTCATGCATCTGTTCATGCAACTAATGATTGAATTTCTTGATCGAAATGGGATTCAAGAGGAAATGAAAGGAAAATTAACGGCAAGGAAAGGGTGCTGGCAGGGAGTATATAATTCCATGGAATGTTGACCTTTCTCAACTGACTTGTTTTCTGCTAAAATCTCGAATACAATGTCGAATACTCTTTTTCTTCTTCGTTTTCTTGGTGCTGTGTTACTTCCCTCTCTCCCTCAACTTTTCCTCCATCTTTTCTTTGTTTCTATAAACACCTCCAGAAATACTTGGTCCCCACAACCACAGAGACTGTTGAAAGCTAGGGAGTGCCAGGAGTTTGGCCTGGAACTGTGCGACGGAGTGGATAACCATATTTACAGGGTAGCAAAGACGGAATGCCTCATCTGTTCACCACTACTCGGTGTGTAATTTTAGTTCGGAAGATTGTTTTCTTGTCCGTGCCCTTGTGCTTCATGGAAGAAAACATGTCGATAGGGTTTTTGTAAGGATTAGTAACTGAATGACATGATGATTCTCGAGAAGATGAATGGTCCGGACTACATAATGCATTCAGAAGTAGCTTTCAAAAATTTGTACTGCCTTTTGTTTTTACCAGAAAAATGAAAGAAATGCTGCCCTGTTATGCGAACATAATCTTTGTCTTGTTACTCTCGTGCCACTCCGAGGCTGTTATCATCATAGCAGATGAAGTTATAATTCTGGTTGGGTATTCTGTGTGTTTTTGGGGTTGGCCCTAAAGCTCTTCAAATAATCTTTATAGGTTTTTAAATCTTCAGCAAATATTTGGGTTAAAATTTTTTTGTTTATTCATCAAGCACCTCATTGACTGACTACAAATTGGATTTGGTAACTGCCCTTATAATCACTTCAAGGAGAAGCTTTGTTTTGCAATAGGACAAGTATCTGCATTGCTTTACGGCACAAGGACAAGTATGTGTGTTATTTTACAACTAAGTTAGGGCAAACATATTTTACAAACAAGGACAAGCATAACTTACAATCTTATACAACCGGACGAACAACTTTTACTACTAACAATGGAAATCAGAGGAATATGCATGGAGAGTAAAAATAATGATGTCTTTACTTTATTTTACTTCACCTCTTCTCTAGACAAGCAAAATCGCACTTATTACAATACTTCAAACTAGTAGACGTAAAGTAGATAGACAACTAGCTGTCTGAAATTACTTTCGTCAGAGTAACACTGAGAATCGTTCATACTAGTGGATATGGACACGATGGTCTCTGTTTCGATCATCCATGTCTCTATGTTGCTCATGAAATTCATCTAAAAGATATCGAATATTCTAGCCTAGCGCCACTCTTCTAGATATTTTTCAGAGTGTTTCCAATTTACAATTTCTTCATGGAGGAGAGCCGAGGGAACACTCTCATTTCATTGCTAAATTTACTACGCTCCACAAGCACCTGTTAGAGCAATTCCACCCATTGACTTTGTCGAAGTCAATTTTTGGCTTTTTTACGGTGTGAAAAAAGTTCTAAAAAAAAAACAACAATGTTGTTGCACTGTGTTATTACTGCACAATCTCAAATCAAGACCATTGAATTAAGCTCCTCTTAGTTTTCAATGCAAATCAAGCAGTTTGGATGATAAATTGGAAATGAAATCAATAATGGATGGCCATGGATGGACTTGGGAGTTTAGCAAAAACAAAAATACTTAAGTTAGTGAACTCGTAGAAGAAGTGAAGAACAATTTCCGCATTCAAGCACAACACTAAGAAAGATTCACTTTTGAAGGAATGATTAATGGAGCTTAGGTTCCCGACGTTGGTCAATTAGGGGGCATTCCACTAACAAAAAACTGTTTTTTTTCAAAATACCGAGACAGGTCATTCTCTTACGATACATCACATAATAAACTGTAAAACACCCCCTTAATCATTGACTAGGACTCTCGGCTCTTTCTGTTAATGCTTGATATACGCTTGCGCTATCAAATCTTGTTTTTGCTTATTTCAGTAGTAGTTTGGAAATATTACTAAAATGCTTTCATGCTTACGCTTGCATCTCAAGCACATGCATCGTGTCAATTTAGCTCGAGATGATCCTGTAGGAACCTTATTGTCAAACAATGCCAATATGGGAACCGCTAGTGGACGATAGGTTTAGTCCCTAGAAATTCGTCATGATCCGTGTAAGCCAGCCCTTACACTTTATTCCGTGCCCCTCAAATATGGAAGCGGGGAGCCTATAGTACCCCAAAGTACTATAGGGTTGTAATCCCCCGATCCAGTCGTTCATCTCCTCAATCGATTATTTAGATTTTTACCGCCAAGAATTAACAAACATATCTGAACTATTGATTGTGTAAATGAACAGTTAGATCGGGAACTACAACTACAACTACAGGATCCCGGATTCCTCGAATATTGTTAGGTGATGCCCCAATTGTTGTTGGTTAAAACTGGAAGATTGACTGCTCGTGAGGAAAAATAATTCAGTGCCCCTGGGGTACCCCCCGGTGACCAGCCACCACTCAGGTTAATTTCCCTCCTACGGTATTTGTTTATTTCTGATCAAAGGAAAAAGCAGTTTCTTATTTTCTTACAAAATTCAAAAGTTATTCACTCTCAAGTGATAACAATCTTTCTTCTTCTTCGTCATTTTTTTTAATTTTTTTTTTATAATAATAATAACATAACTCAAAAATCAACACCAAACACCACCAAAGGATTCCAAACTTCAATTGTTTAAGCAACTGGCTGTGCAGGGATTGAAATAAGTTTTGCTTCCTAACCCGGGGTAAGCGCCTCCAGGCACAGGAAAGGATTTCATACTCGAATGTTGACACCTATCTAACTCATTGTAACTTCGAATGACCACTGTGATTTTTCATTTTTACCTTCAGTAAATGGAAAGAAGAAGATATGAAAGATGGGAAAGAACTAAAACAGGTATCTTCAAAGACCGAGTTAGAGATACACATGCCATACTCCAATTCAACCAAAACGTGTGTTACGAACTTGCTTACAGAAATACAACAGAAATATTTAAGCACAGCAATTACTCTTCTGCTGGATTGGCTCCCCCTTGATCTGAACACTGCCTGTTGACTTATTGTTTGCACTTGTCTGATTACCCATTCTGCAGAAATGCATAAAACAGCTAATTACGAATACTTGTTCATATAATTAACAGAGTGCGAAGTTTTGAAGGATATTAAGCATCATGGCCAGCTCCAAGGGCCCGTTTGGTTATCAAATAGTATTTGCTTATTGTCTTATTCGCTTGTTTGTGTCTGAATCTAGACACAAAATAAGCATGTGATAATCAGCCATAAGCAAATAATTAAGCAGCCCAAGTTCAATAGGAATTGTTGGTTAAGTGGTCACAATTTTCAAGAATTAGGGGGAGTTCCAATAAAAAAAAAACTAGTTTTAGTTTAAATGAAAAACTACTTCATTCCACTAAACAAAACTCCACAAAAAAACTAACAAAAAAACTACTTCATTCCACTAACTTAAAAAAAACCAAATCATTGCACAATCAAGTACATGTACTTTAATCGTGTAAAATTACGAATCTACCCTCCGTTCAAAAAAAAGAGAGCAATAGTTGTTTTGGTAGAAGGGTAGATTTGTAATTTCATAACACAACTAAAAAAACCAAAAAACCAAAAACTTGTTAGTGGAACAAGTGAGTTTTTTTAAAAAAAACTAAACATCACAAAAAACCAAAAACCTAAAAAACTACTTATTGGAACACCCCCTTAGTAGAAGCACCAAATTTAATGAACTTGAGTGATAAAGAATTGTCAATACTCATCCAGGAGTCTTGCAGGGGCCATGGAGGTCTTTGTCACTCCTCGTAGATGCAATTAGTAAAACTATGAACAGATAAACCCATGACATCTAATCTAAAGTCATAAAGGGGGTCAATAAAGTGATGATAAGAATCTTAGGATACAACACATTAATAGGACTAAAGAGAGTATAGGCTAATTACTCCATACAATAATGCCACTGTGAACTACAGAGAGACACCGGTGGCATTGGATGATTTTACACATGGAACTTAAACTAAAACTTAAACCCAAAAATAATACAATAACTTAAAGGGGCCTAAATTACCAAGTAAAGCAATGTTCCAGCATAAATTTATCAAAAGAAAAGAAGCAAAAAACCAGAAAAGAAAGTGGCAATGATTCAGATAATCGATAAAGACAATAACAAAAGCAATTTGAATTGGTAAAAGATCTGATCATTTAGAACATAGGAAATAAGAGAGACTAGAAAAGAGCATTTACTTCTTCTTAATCTCGCTAGCCATAGTTAGGAAAGCCTGCTCCACGTTGATAGAGTCTTTTGCACTGGTCTCAAGGAAAGGAATACCAAGCTCATCCGCAAAAGCCTGTAGTTCATCATGTTGAAAACAGTGGGACCAAGTTAAATCTGAACAAGAAACGCTATATGCTTTGTGGAGAGAGAGAGAGAGAGAGAGAGAGAGAGAGAGAGATATAGAGAGAGAGAGAGAGAGATGATTATGGTTATTTTTCAAGTTTACTCGAATAGACAACCTGTTTTTATCATCATCTCCCAAGAAAAAGATACAACAAGAGAATTTCTGATACTTTCACATGCAAATTCTCTTGGATATAAGTCATAAAATAGATCATGAGATGCCAAATGACAACCAAATCAATTCCATCAGCTTAAAAGCCATGAAAGGCTCATGATCAAACAAGCAGTCTGAAAAGCAAAACCCAAAATGGTTTTACCAAGTGGAAAGCTCTAGTAGGTCACAAGGCTACCCTACCATTTATTTCTTTCCTAACATCTAAAACTGGGAATGATCATCTTTCTTGATTATGGCAATTCTTTCCAACAAACTGTTCATCCATTTCAAAGCGAGAAAAAGTTCTCAAAATTATTTCAACTGTCCAACCAATCCAAAGTATAGATTCCCAACAACAATAAGGGAGTGTGGATGTAGGGGGTGCGTGCACCAAAACTTCCAACCTATGATATATCACCATTTACAAAGGACAACACCCTGCTTAAGGCTGCTAGTTTTCGTTCATGTTCATATTATCCATGATTCCGGTTTACATTCAGTTTCTCACGAAACTATCTGATCAAATATTCAAATGCCACCATTTAAGCTTCTATTACATACAGGTGTACTAGAAGATATACTGAGCTGCAGAAGAGAATTAGCAAGTTTAATAACTCAAACATGCATCCAATCTCCAAATGAGAAGATCTACGATAAAAATGTATCCCAAATCATGTTATTGGAACTATGGCACTGTTCTTCAATCAAAATTAGCACGTCATACTTAAATGAGCGTACCTGTGCTGTTTCGGTGTCCACAACCTTGTTCTCCACTAAATCACATTTGTTCCCAACTAGAAGCTTACATACAGAGTCATTTGCATATCTGTCGATCTCATTCAGCCACTGCTTGACATTGTTGAAGCTCTCCATTTCAGTGACATCATAGACAATCTGTTGCAAATCTCAATACATGTAGGAACTCTTAGGAAGTTGAAAAGAGACCCGAACCTTTACATCAAGACAATATAAACCACTCAGATATGTACTTGAGCACAACTAAGTTCATGTTTGACCAAAGATTCATTGATATGATTGGAACCCTTGTTTTAACTTAAACTGCACACAATTTATTTTCCCCTGAGATAACGGTGTATCATACTAGTACCCATCTTGTTACATCGACGTCCTTCCCCCAGGTGTGTTCTAACTTGCAAAATGATAAAGATGTTTCTTAGATGGACCCCAGACACAGACACACACACACACGCACACGCACACACAAATACATATCTGCGAAATATATGAAACAAAGATAAGAAGATTTGAAAACAGAATTTCACCAAACATACCTAGCTTGACCTCTTACAAAAGAAAACCAGTTCTAACTTGCAAAATGATAAAGATGTTTCTTAGATGGACCCCAGACACAGACACACACACACACGCACGCACACGCACACACAAATACATATCTGCGAAATATATGAAACAAAGATAAGAAGATTTGAAAACAGAATTTCACCAAACATACCTAGCTTGACCTCTTACAAAAGAAAACCAGTTCTTAGCCAAAAAAAAAAAAAAATACCGACAAATAGTTAGCAACTTACAATCCTGTTACCATCAATGCTATTTCCTATTTCTGAATAACAAAAAGAGCTTTTAAACTGGCATCCTTTGACGAGAAAGAGATACTAGAGGTAGTAACTTTATTTCAGCCTTCAAATGGACTATCTATGTAAACCGGGTAAGAGTTCCATACAAGAAATGAATTGCTTAATGAAAGAATACTACAGGAAGTGATTCCTTACAATGATTCCATGCGCCCCACGGTAATAACTGCTAGTAATTGTCCTGAACCGCTCCTGTCCAGCAGTATCCCACTGAAGAAGACAATGTCAACGTACCATTAGTATTTATAAAAAAAGCTTGATGCAGAATAGGAATCAATAAATACCTCTTCTCCTGCTAATAGTCTCCCATATTGAATTGGAAGAAAAACAGAATTTCACAAAAGAAATGATACTGCCATACAGATGATTAAAATTTCCGCATGGAAATTCTTCAGAATTAAGAGTTGGTCCACCAAAACGCTACCTATGGGGGTAGGGCCCAGCTTATAATGTGTGTGTTGAGTAGTAGTATTCAGCTTTGTTGTCGCCATATTTTCCTCATTCCTCAGAATGTTCTTAAAGGTATTGAGAGTTACAGTGATGGCTTTCTTATGGTATGGATGTGATCTTAATGATAAATGTGTTAAAGTGAAATGGAGCAAGGTATGTGCTCCTAAGCAAGTAGAGGGTTTAGGCTTCAGGAAACTTAAAGATTGTAATTTTGCAGCTATGTTTACAAATCTAAGGGCTCTTAGCAAGAAGGCTGATGCCCTCTGGGTTAACTAGGTACACATGTATATTATGAAAGGCCAAATCTCTAGCATGTGGTACTTACTGCCTTCTGATGTGTCATGGTCTGGGACTGTTGGGAAAATATCCCAACTTAGAGCTCTCTGTCAGCCCCTTATTTTGTATAAGATTGGGAATGATGCCCGTGCCTCTACTTCTATTTGGCTAGATAACTGGGATCAATTGGGTCTGTTATATAAGTCATAAGAGGTATGGAGAAAATGTTTGGTCTAACATTGGTAGATCTCTAGAAGCAAAAGTCTCCTTCATCATTCAAAATGGGGTTTGGAAGTGGCCTAGAGCAAGGAATAGGTTCATTCAGGAGATTCAGCTTCACAATCCTGCAGATTTGTCTAGAGAGGATTATATGGTGTGGACCCCCTTTTACGAATGGAAACTACACTAAGAAATCTGCCTGGAATGCTATCAGAAGTCCCTGTAAAGTTCAGGAGTGGTGCAAAGTGGTTTGGTTTTCTAAACATGTCCCTAGGTGGTATTTCGTTATATGGATGGCCATGCAGGTAAAGCTTTAATAACATTTATAGGCTTTTGGAGTGGGGGTTGTGAGGGATACAACTTGTGTTCTATGCATAACTGGCAGCCATGAGTTGCATAATCATTTATTTTTTGAATGCCCATATTCAAGTGCTGTTTGGTAGTCCATCTTGGAGAAAAACCAGGTGGTTAGAAACTCAATGTCTTGGGAGGAAGAAAAGCACTGGTTTATTTTGCTCCCTAAGGGGAAAAGTTTATGGACCACTGTTCTCTTGAATCCAAAATCAGCAATGCCAACAGAGACTCTATGTTGGCTTGGAGGAATTTCCAGCCAGAATCAAGTGATTTGCAGCATAGTATCTTTGTTAATGGTAGCCGATTTAGTGTTTTTTTTGTTCTTTATAGCCTCCTGTTTTGGGCATGGTTGGTTGTTTTGTCTTTGATCGTTTTTTTTGCTTCTTTGTTGGGCATGTAGAATTTTTTTCCCCTAAGGGATAGTAACTCCTTCCTGGATTTGGTTTGTTTTTTGTTTGGTTGGAGCTTTTGAATGAAAAGTACACTTTGTTTTTTGTTTGTTTGTTTGGAGCTTTTGAATGAAAAGTACATTTACCGGGGAAAAAAAAAGTGGCATACTAGACCAAGATAGCAAGCCAATCTTCTTCTACGGGAATGCACAACACATATGATGAAATAGCAAAAATTACTTACAATCTGTAGCTTGCTTGTCTTTCCTTCCAGCTCCACAGTCCTAATTTTCTGTATGAACACCAGAATACCATTAATCCAAGCGAACCAAACCACAAACGGTAAGGCACAACATATAGGTCGAGATAGAAAGAAAGACTCACGAAATCAACTCCAATGGTGCTAATGTAACTATCTACGTACGCATCATCCTGAAATTGTCAAAATTAGAAATCAATCAAATCTTCTCTACTACAATAACATTATCACTTTATCAGACTTTCTTATAAATGCACGAAAATGGTGTCGTCCTCGTTGTTGGATGCGTTCCTATGTGCCTAACAGCTCGTCGGAATGGTGTCGTCCTCGCCGGTTACATTGTTGGATGTTTTCGGTTTTGCCTAATGGCTTGTGGCGGCTCTGCTTTGGGTAGCGGTTTCGTTTTGCTTCGAGGTGTTGTTGGCGGCAGCTGCTTTGTTCTGTTGAGGCTGATTCATTTGGTGATGAGCGTGCCTTGGTTTCTGGGTGATGTTTTGAGGCGTTGTGGGGTGGGTGGTCAGGTTTGGTGGTTGGGTGTAGGGAGTTCTGGATCTGAGTTCTAGCTTTCGGGTTTTCTTTTAGGTGGCTGCTTGGGTGGATTGAAGAGTTTCAGCGGCAACATTGGACGTCGATTGGCAAGTAAAGAGACGAGGGTTTTCAGGACGTGAACTTGCAGCGTTTTAAGGCATTGGATGGTTGATGCAGGGGTTTGGCAATGGAGATTGGAGGCATATAAGGGAAACAACAAGGCTAGCAAGCATGGGTTTTGGTGACTTGGATTTTCGCTGGGGAACATGCTGATGACTTTTCGGGTGTTCGTCGGAGTTTTTTCCGGTGACTAAGCTAGTGGTGCTTGGGTGAATGTGAAGGGGGCATGAATGGATTTAATGGGCTTTAATGATTTATTGTATTTACAGCTTTGTATTGGGAGTTGTAGGGGCGTGGGTCTTATTTTGCATTGAGAATTGTATTTTCGGGATGGGCCAAATTAGGTGTGTTGGTATCTTACCAACGTGGTGCATTTTTTACTAGAAAATCGAGAAGTGGGGAGGTAGGTTAAGTATTTGCAAGTTGCAATTGTATGAGTGTCTCCGAACCTCTCTCAATGCATTTCTTTCCCTATTGTACTGATTTCATCTTTGGCTCCCTTGGGATTAATGAAATCTTTCTTCGCTTTCCAAAAAAATAAATGCACGAAAAGCGCAAAAATCGTTTCCCTAACAATTCCTCCAACTGTAACAGTAAAAATAGTAATAATGGTGACAGTAATAGGAACAATAAACTGAAATATTCTCAGAAATTAACTCCAACTGCAACACTTCAATCGCTGAAGGTTAAACAGGGAAAACACTCTAACCGTACACAAATTCTCTCTCTCTCTCTCTCTCTCTCTCTCTCTCTCTCTCTCTCTCTCACACACACACACACACACACACACAAAAAAAAACAAAATGCGGGACCCTTACAATTAATAAGTGTGTATGATTTTGTGCGTGGTTCTAGCATTATCGCTTAAATACTTCAACGACAAAAAAAGCAAACAAAAAAGGGGAAAAAGATGCATTCATGTAAATATAGATATAGTGATGTATATATCTAACATTCTGCATATGGAGTAAGATTTTTGTACTAGAGAGAGAGAGAGAGAGAGAGAGAGAGAGAGAGAAGTCAACTTACAGCGAATCGGAGAAGAAGGCATGATTTCCCGACAGCAGAGTCGCCGATTAACAGAAGCTTGAACAGATAATCGCTACAATCGACCAATACAGACGATATTCACGCAAACATATGTAAGAAACTCGGCAGGTAAGTAAGTACAAGAATTTGCTTCAGAAAAATTCTGAGAGAGAGAGAGAGAGAGAGAGAGAGAAGAGACTAGACTTACTATTCGTTGCTCATGGTTACTCTCTCTAATCGATTAAAATGGAATTCCTTTCAGATTCTCTCTCTCTCTCTCTCTCACTCTCTCTCTCTCTCTCTCCAGCTCTTCAAAGACCAGAATATCTTTTGTCTTTATCTCAGTAGAAGAAGGGCACGAGCATGTCTTTTGAGATGCTGTGTGTTCCTCTCCAGTTTTGTTACTGTTCTCTTCTGTTAAGTTCGGTTTGGTTCGGTTCGATTCAGTTTCTAATTTTTTTAAATCCACATTAATACGTAATTGAAATTATTCATTTTGTAAAGTCTTTCAAGTATATTATTTATCTAAAATACTAACTAGATCGAACATCGATAGGTGCTTGAATGAAACAGATTTGTACAAAAAAAATTGTTTTGTTGAAATACTTACTAATGTTCGATCAAATTAATTTTTTATATGGACGATGTACTCGTCGAGTTTTATAAAATCAATAATATAAATCACACTCTTTAAGGGGTGATTTGGAAAAAAAGAAAAAAAAAGTTTTATCAATTCGTCTTTATTCAAAAAAAAAATTGCATTTGTTAGTTTTGCGTCAAATTTTCGTGGTTTATAGATTCGTTTCGTCGAGACGAATCCAAAAAGTATAAAATTATGTTCGAAACTATTTTTTTTAGTAAAGCCGAAATTCCAAAAAGTATAAAATTATGTTCGAAACTATTTTCTTTAGTAAAGCCAAAATTAAACTAATAAACTGATTTATTTTCGGTTTTATTCAAAAAAATATTAATTTGGACCATAATTTTATACTCTTTGGAGTCATCTTGTTGAGACGAATCTATAAACTACTAAAACTTGACCCAAAGTTAAAAAAAGCATTTTTTTAAAAATAAAGACGAGAAACAAACCAAAAAACCAATCCAATAGTTTTTTTTACCAAAGCACCCCAAGACCCAAAACTGAACCGGACTGAATTGGACGAGTAGCAACACTGGACAGGACCCTTCTCCGCAAAAGCTACCCGTAGCCAATAAACTAATCAATTTATTAGTAATCCGAATTTGACTTTCTGTTCTTTTTTGAATCAATAATTTACCACTATGTTTGTTTGTTAAAAAAAAATATATATTTTAAAAGAATTCGTTTTTTTTTTGGTCAGCTCAAATTAAGTTATTAGAGCATCTTTGGCTCTTATTCAAACTGTTAACCAAATTTGAAAAATAAGTAAAAAGCCTTAAAATTAACCTCCATTCCTTTGTTCATACACATATCAAATTGAGATCAGTTCAATTAAAATCGTTTGGAAGTTGACAAATCTCATAATGACATTATGACTTTTTAAAACCCGTTTAAATTTTTAAGCCAAACTTGAACAACAATTGCCCAATGCTCAGCTTGTTCAACTCATTTATCAGACCTAAAGCTACTGCATGAAAACCTCGTTGTTCAACAATTGCTCAGCCACAATAGCATTTTGTTAGCTGAAATCGAACTTAAAACACAGTAAATCTACTAAATCTAAATCAATTGATGTGATTGCACTTGAACTTAGAGTGTGATTAAACTCGGGTCTTGCTACACATACAGAGGTGTATGCATAGAAAGTGGGTCCTACACAAGTGATCTGAATCGTTCATTATTCTTAGAACATTTTTCCGAGGGGTCCCTAGAAAATTCAATTTTTGATTGAAACAGTGTGACTTTGGTTCGACCACTTCTAACCGTTCGATTAAGCTGAAATTTTGTGGGGCCTTTTGGAAAAAGTAATAATTAGAGAGAGATAGAGAGAAATGGGAATTAATGATTGGAGAAATGAGTATGAGTAGAGAGATAAATGTTATTAATGATTGGAGAGATGAGAGATGGAGAAAGAATCTTTTTAGAATTTTTTTGAAAATGTGAAGTGAACATAGTGATTATATTCGAGGTGTTGCCTGAAACTCATCGACCCTTTTACAGAAAATTAAGTAAAGTTGTTTTCACATTCCTTTTGTCTCCATTTGAAATCCCTTTTCTTTTTTGTCTTTATAGTATCAAATATCGCTTCATATGAAAGAAAAAAAAAGATATCCGGAGTGGGTGTTGCGTTGCGTGCTGTGCAGGCATGGCGCCGCAATTGCCGTTGTCGAGCCGATGATTGGAGACGTTCATTGCGTAGAGCTTGTTGAGTTCTACATTTATACCAAAAATCAGCTTGATTGAATATCGATAAGTGTCTAATCGGAACACATATAACTTGTTGCAGTGGTTTTGATCTAGTGTTTCAGATTCATTCGGAATCATGCATTTCAAGATAATAATGTTCTAATGAGACATCTAACGATATTCAATCAATGAGCTCATTTTATGTACACTTGTAGTATTCGACGAGCTCTATATTGTGAACGTCTCTGATCGTCGGACCGACACCGGTAAGGCGGAACTGGCCCTTGCATAGTGACTCAAGGGATAAGGATAATTTGATAATTTCCACTTGAATAAAGACCCAAAAAAATAAAGAAGAGAGATTGAAACGGATAAAAGAGGAGTGTGAAAAGGGGAATTGTTGTTTCAAGGGCAGAAGGGATTGTTAAAGCTACCCCAATGACTTGGGATTCAGTGGAATCATTTTTCTACCATATTCTTTTAATTCACTTCACGATTGGGGGCATGTCATGGAAAATCCACAATCTTCTCAGTACTTTAACAGCTTACCAAAAAATGCCTTTCATTTTTCTTCATAGGAACAAAAAAACATAGATAGGTTCATATAAAAATCGTGTGCTTAAGGTGACCCTTCCATAGAGTGCTTTCCATCATTTACAAAGAAACTTATAAAAAAAATTGAGAAAACAGCCCTCTTACATCCACAATTTTTATGCACAGATCTCGACACAATGTCGGACATTCGAGGTCATTTATAAAGTTGACCCATATAATATCTGTGCACTCATCTTTTTTCTTGTGAAAAAATGTTTTTAATTTCAAGGGCAAAAGGGCTTGTTCAAGCTACCCTTGTGACTTGGAATTCTGAAATGCCTCAACCTTCCCTCTTGTTTCTTCATGTACCCATCACACAAAAAAGCCCTAGAAAACTTGTCCTCCACCTCCCTATTGACATCATGCACAAACACATGAGTTTCTCCTCCTTTCTCTCTGTTCCTTGCCATCATCCCAGCCGTATATATAGCACTCATCCTCCCAGGGGCCTCTTCATGGTACCCAGTTGGAGCATCAACCATAATCAAATCCCACTTTGTTCCATAAACTTCACTTGGCAAACCCTTTAGGGCTAGTTGGCACATGGAGTACCTGTTTGGGTGTTTAGAATTTAGATGATTAGTATATGAACAGAGAGACTGCGGACGCAAGATTTTCATAAATAAAATTTTAATTTTTTTTTTAAAGATTATTGACTATTTAGAGAGGTAGTAATAATGTTTTTGGGAATTTGTAGAGGCTTGCAAAGTGCAATTTGTGTAAATACATATCAAGATTTATGAAGGGCACTTTGTGTAAATACATATCAGAAATTTATATATATTGCGACGATGAGGAGAAAAATGCCAATTACTTCTCAAGTTGCTTAATATGATAGGGTGAAAAGTAGCAATGGATAAGGAAGAAAACCAAACAAGGTGCATGTTTAGCTAACTATGGAACTGTGTTATGCAGGACATTTTTATCACGTGCATTTTCAGTGGAAATAGTTTTTAAAAATCCAGAAAGATGCTCTTGGAATTTTTATAATATGTGGGTGATTTAAAATCAGTTCATGCCATAAGTCAAACTAATCGGATACGTAAGGCCACAATCCACATGATCGAATCATATCTACTTTTACTAAATGGAGAAAAAAAAATGCGGGGATAAACCTTTTCATTTTTTACAAGACAAATGTGATCTAATCATGTGACTATCAATGTGATTAACTAAATTTTTACATAGATAATCAGATCGTGAGCCGGCCAACTTATGCTTCAAATTATCAAGGTGGGCCCACAAGAGCCCAACTGGACAAAAACCAGCCCGTCCATAATAAAAGATTTTTTTTTTAAAAAAAGGATTGAATTTTGGAGTAATTTATTCCAACATTACCTAGTGTCACCAACTGCTGTGCACTCAGGGCCCTTGCCAACCTCCATTAGAATTTCTGCTTGGCTAACTTTGGTCTCATAGTTAACATGATATGCTTTTAACATGGGAAATTTCCTCCTAATTTGCTCAATCCACACTCCATCTTCCTCCAAGAAAATAGTATGTCCACCATAGTTGAGTGCACTCCACATCAGGCTATCATGGCCCAACCCAAAAACCAGGAAATTACATGGGGACTTCTTTTCCAAAACCTTTGCTGTCACTGATACCTCTTTGGCTGTTTGTTGTGGTGTGATTTTTGAAGTTGAGTAGTGGATCACAGTTTTGGCCAAAGAGGGTGGGATTTTGGTGCAAGTGGGTGAACAATTTGGGGGTAATTTTGCATCTTTTTCTAAATTTGACGGTTTTTGGAAAATGGGTTTGGAGATCGGAGAAGGGTTTTGTTTGGATGATGAGAAAGTTGATTTTAGCACAAAGAGGATGAAGAAAGCTAGGAAAACACATATAATGAGGAGTTTAAGGTTGAGAGGGAGTTGGGTTTTTTGCCTCATCTTCTACTTTGTTTTTGTTTGGATTGAGAGAAAGAGTAGGAAAGTTTCAAGAAATAATGGTTTTTTGAGTTGTGGGGTTTGATAGAAAGGCTATATTTTGGTTTGTATGGGATAAACAAAGGAAGGTAGGGAATTGAAATTAGGTACTTAGGAATGAAGGGATTGGTAATGAATTGAGGATGAAGACTAGAGAACTGAAAAGCTTTTACACGAAGCAAACCAGTGGTTGGAAGATCTGTTGGTTTGGTGAATTCCATTTTGAGAGTTCGTAAACTGTGAGAGATTTGTCATAAGTTTATTTTGATGAGTTGGTTTTACTTATATGCAGCAAAGGTTCTTGGAGACAAGACAACCTTAAAATTAAAATCTTAGCTTTTTAGAAACAAGTTCCGTGTCATCTCAACCCCGAGCGGTTGTGGTGGTTAATCGACTTGTCTCGGTGAGGCTTATTATCCCAAAGTTGCAGGGTCGATACCTCTCGTCAGTAATTTGTCCTCGGGGCTACCTCACCTTACACAAACGTGCAGAAAGGGCCATGGAAGGGGCTAAAGAGATTAGTCATGTTCACTGAAACACTCTTACATTACCACCCCTTGAAGAGTTGCTTGGTTTGTGTGATGTTGTTAATGGGAAGAAACTTGGTGGGATGTCTAAGTTACCAAAGAGTTTATTACTCCACATAGAAAGCTAATAAGTTTGAACATTAAAGAGTTAACCAGTTTTAGAATATACCTCTATTCTACTCATCTCACCTCAAAGGCTCCTTACTACTTCATTATCACTGGGCTTGAGAACTTTGATTTCACTTGGTTGCGCTTTGCTGAGGGTTTGGGGTTCGACCTGGTAATTGGTGATGTAACCCTAGATTATAAATACTCGTAAATGTTGTTCTCGTTTTATCTTCTTTCTTTGCGAGTCGTGTATTTTTTTATTTGACCGATTATATATACACGTGTATTCGTGCATTAAATTTTCCTTCTTTTTCTTGTCTAAATTTCACATAAAGGGATAATTTTTCAAGCAAATCAGAATGTCTACATATGCATTCTGGAAACCAAAACTTATTTTTACTGTTTACTAGCGTTGTGTCAGATCAATACACGCAGGACTAGAAAATAAAAAAAAAGTTCCCCTTAGATTCACTTAGATGTTTTTTCAGTTCCCCGTGCATTGAATATCTATATTGGTAACTATTGTAGTTTTTTTTTATTTTTTTATTTCTTGTTTCTTTTTTGAATTTTAATTATCACACCCATCGACCCCCAATGACTCAGGTAACTCTCTCCTCATCCATCTTAATTTCAAAATTAAGTACAAGGAAATTTTTTTTGGGAAGTTAAAAATAAAAATTTGCATAATTCTCCTCCTCTCTTAATTTCAAAATAGAATACAAAGAAAAACAAATCTACAAAATAAAAAATTGAGATTTGGAAGTAAGAGAACTTCTACTTCAACTGTTTGTAGTATCAATAGATGCGTAGAAGGGGTCTTCCACCAAAAATGTTTTTAGAATAAAATAATTTTTCACAATTTTTATGTAATATATTGTATGAAAGGACCTATTTTAGTTTTTAAAAAAATATTTTTCATTGAGTGGAACACTTCTCTAGACCCTAATCTATAAAAATTAAATTGAGAATTGGTTGGGGCTCCCCTTCAAAGGGAAAACCCTCCAAAAAATGGCGTATGCCGCTATTTGCGGCGAGTACACGGTATTCTTTAGTAAAAGGCGAGAGAATAGTTCGCTTTGTACTCACCGCGCGGCTGCGTGATTTAACACTGGCTTTGGACAAACCATTATATACTCCTTTCTCTCTCCTCATGTCTGCCTTTGGTCGATGTGGGACTACTAACAAAGCATGCGCGCATACTTTTTTGGAGGACCAATATAATGACAGTCATTAACCAGGTGGTTGTGATTATAGGAATAGGCCAACTGTTTCAAGGATGATAAAAATATTGAGGCTTACAAATATAAATCAGATCATCTAAGAGGGGACATTATACATATAGATGTCAAAACAAATTTAAGACGGCCGAGATGTGTGCTCGAGCACCACATGTGCGGTACCCTATTTGCACCCAAAATTGGCTCCCTGGATCTGATTGCCAATCTAGAGGGAGTGTCAGTGCTTCCAGAGCGAACGAAAAAGATGTTTATGCATCTTCATAAGTTTTTTTTGGAATGGATATAAATCAAGTCAGGTATAAAATAGGATCCCAACGACATCTAGAAACGGTGCACCAAAGCCATGCCCACCACATATTTTTCATTCCTTTTGCACTGTTTGACATTACATTTGCATTTCTTTGATAACAGGCATTTAAGGATTCGCTTAAGGGAAAACAAATTTGATGATTAGAGGAGTGAATGAGCAAAATGAGATGGGGGAGTCGGAAGCAAATATGTATTGTATTGGCACCCCCTCTGTAAGGCTTATTGCTGAAAAATTAGCCTAATACAATGAAAAAAAAATGTAGTGATTTGTACAAGACATAATTCAAAAAATGTCTATATTGAAAAGAAAAATTTCTTGCAAAAACACCGAATTTACAAGAAATAATTCAAAAAATGTTGAGTTATATGTACTAAACAGAATTACTTTCGTCATTCTTATGGTTAATTTCAAAAATTTAACACCCCGAACTACAAAATCCTGATTCTGCCACTGAAAAATGTGGGTGTACGGGTTGGCTCTTGGAGAAGGGGTCAGAACCCTTGTGCATTCAGCCACGGAAAAAAGGCTTGGGAAATAAGAAACCAACATTGAATTGAACAACCTTTCAAAGTTATGGTCAACTAACAACAATATTAATAAGCAGCATCTAACCATATTCCCTTACCTCCAATCTCACTCATACATAACCCATCTCTCTCTCTCTCTCTCTCTCTCTCTCTCTCTCTCTCTCTCTCAAAATCAAATCTTGAAGGTGATTAAAGCCTCTCTATCTTAGTCCAATCTTTTGGTAATTGAGACTTAACTCAAAATTCCTCAAATGGGTATCATCGGAAGCACTTTCACATTTATGTTGGGCACAATCACTGGCGTCTATATTGTTCAGAAACTTCAACTTACCCAATTTCAGAACACTCATGGACACTGGCCTTGTGCCGGCCAAGAACGTATAAGAGCGCTACTGCAACCGCAACAACAACCGCAAGAATAATCAAGAAGACCAAGTCGGCCGCGAATTTCTGTTGTTATGGGGTTATAATTGGATTAATTAGTTGAAGAATGTGTGTTTTCCAGCTGAATTGAAGTTATTAATAAGCTATGTATGTTCAGTTCTACGGTTTGCTATCACATCTTATTAGTAACTTTGTAAAAAATTGAGTAAAAGTTTGATTTGGACTACAGCCAATTTCAATAGTCTTTTTTTCTTATAAATCCAATAAATCATAAAAATTCAGCATCATAAATCCTTAGCCTTCTTGTTATGAGTTTATAAGAATTTTAATCCGAGTTTACCCGACTGATTAAGAAGATTTTGCAGTTATTGTCGTAGTTTCTCGTTCGTTTCTTGTCTAAATTTTACATAAAAGGCTAAATATTTTTGCAAGCAAAACAGAATGTGTCCACATGCATTTTGAAAACTAAAACCTTTTTTACTACCCGATGCACGAGCCAACATAAAATAAATTTCATTTCTTCTTATATGTAAAGAAAATAATCAGAGTTTAATTGAAAATTATAAACTGAGAATTGGTTGGGGCTCCCCTACAAAGGGTACACCCTCCAAAAAATGGCGTATGCCGCTATTTGCGGCGAGCACACGGTATTCTTTAGTAAAAGGCGAAAGAATAGTTCGCTTTGTGCTCACCGCACGGCTGCGTGATTTGACAATGGTAGTTGCCAAACCATTATATAATCCACTCTCTCTCCTCATGTCTGCCTTTGGTCGATGTGGGACTACTAACAAGCTGTTTCTCTCTCCAAACTCTACACCCCTCTTCTTCTTCTTCTTCTTCTTCATCCCATCTTACCTCAAAAGTTCTTCTCCACAGAAACGTAAAAGGTTTCCCATTGCGAGCCAACAACATCTTTGTCTTAAAGATGTCCGGTTCGGTCCCAAAAATACGTTCAAACTGGACCGAACCAGACCGGTCACCCCTATCTTTATACTTCAACAAATCATTTTCTATTCAAACTAACATTTAGTCGTGGACGTCATGATTCACAAACAATCTTATCACAACTCCCTGTTTTTATCTCTCTTCTTTTCTTTTTTCATAAACTCAGTAATTTATTTTGAAAACTCAAATTTTCCTCAAAAAAATGTTTAGTGCAAGTCTTTTTCAAAGTTGCTACTAAAAATGTTGATGGGCAGCCCCTCCATTTCTCACTCCCCCGAAGCTACTCTCTGAGCTAGATCCAATATACAGTGGTTTTAGAGCACGGCCACGTGTTGTTTTAGAATACTCCAACACCATGCAGTATGTGGGGTCCACAACTAAGTGGATGGATCCCCCATGAATGTTTAGTGTTGAAATATCCTGAAGCACCACGTGGCTATGCTCCGAGACTGATAGATAATTACTTGTTTATGCACCAGTTGATTTGTCACAATGAAGCCTAGGAATAGCAATTTGGTCCGATCCATTCCGTTCCCCGGTCTGTTCGGGTTGGATTTTCAGGGATTTTATCTTCACAATTTCATTGGAGGTGGTTCAATTTCATTAGAGGTGGAAAGTTAGGTATTGGGATTTGGGAGTGAGAGAATTTCTACCACATTGCTTGTAGACTTGTAGTATTAATAGATGCAGAGGAATTAATCAGAGTTTATAAACTGTAATAACAGTTAATTTTGTTTTTATCCCTTAAACTATTCCTTTTTTTTTTTTTTCTATTCCGTCCCTAAAGTTTGAAACCCAATTATTTCGTACCTTCACTTTATAATTTTGATCAATCTAATTTTTGACGGAAGCTAACAGTTTGGTTGGAAAAGGTGCCATGTGAGTGCCACATGGGATTATTCCTCACATTTAAAAAAGAAAACAATGGAAGCTCTGTTGCTACTAAGAAGAAGGAAGAGAACCATCCATCAGTCTTCAGGTAATCTTGGAGGAAAGAAACAGTCCTTACTAAATAGTGGAGAAGGGGGAGGAGAGAGAGGAGAGTTTGAATTTATTTTTTATTTTTCATTTTGATTTTATATTTATTTTGACAGGGTTGAGTAAAAGAAAATAATTTGATGTGAATTTTATATGGGTGATGTGCATTGCTGTCTATTTTATTTGATTAATGAAGCCCCTCCGTTACTTTGTGAAATAGCAGTTTTGGCCATCATATAGTATTGCAAATGACTTTTCATGAGAAGTATTGTGAGGTCGACAAGTGGCACGAATTAGTTGGTTTATCATATAGCTAGGTTTTTAAGTATAACATGTGAAATAATCATATAGTACATCAAAGATATGTTATAACTCTTTCTCAAATTCGAAACCCATAAAAGGATTGTGATAATCTATGAATTTCATGTGAAATCAACAATAATTCATTATTTTAAAAGTCATTACGATTCTTAATTTTAAATGGATTATGATAATTTTCAATTTTTTATACATAAATGTTCAGTTTTAGATTTCAAACTAGCTGTCGCAGACCCTCATATTTTATCTACTATTCTTCCTCTACTGTTGTCGCTATTGGAGTTGCGAGTGAAGTGTCAAAAAGTTACACACACACACACATATAGATAATCAAGTGTCATGCCAACTTTCATGCATCGCATGGATTCATGCGTACGAAGTACGAGAGAAGAAAATGGAAGTTCCTCCAAATTTACTTTTTGAAAGAGAGAAATAATTAAATCGGCAGTTCAAATAGAAGGAAGAATGAAAAGAATACGGAATGATGATGAACAGATATGAGAATACATAATTAATTTACCTTTTGAATTTAAAATTTTTATTTTGAATTTTCACCCTCTCAAAATGAAATTCTTGCTCGATTAGATTACTTGGATTTCAGTAGTTTAACTAGGAGGGGCTCAAAAACAACGTTGACCCAACCAGTATTTATTCGCCTTTAGGCCGAAAGTGAGGGACAAAAAAAGTGGGGTGCGTCAGGCCAAGACAATAGTGCAACACCAAGGCGACTATCGAGATGCAACTAGTTCTTCGAGTCCGGATTTCAACTGTTCACAAGCCGCATTTTTAAAAATTCAATATTTCACCCAATGGAAAAAAGACTTGGGAAATAAGAAACCAACATTGAATTGAACAACCTTTCAAAGTTATGGTCAACTAACAACAATATTAATAAGCAGCATCTAACCATATTCCCTTACCTCCAATCTCACTCATACATAACCCAGAAACGCAAAATATGGATTAAATTCCCACTACGAGATTATTGCTTCAATGGGTCCGACAACATCTCTATCTCAAAAATGTCCGGTTCGGTCCCAAAAATACGTTCAAACTGAACCGATCTAGACCAGTTACACCCCTATCTTTATACTTCAACAAATCATTTTAGCGCAACTCTGTGTTTTTTATCTTTCTTTCTTTTCTTTTTCTTTTTTTCATGAACTCAGTAATTTATTTTGAAAACTCAAATTTTCCTCAAAAATGTTTAGTAGTCTTTTTCAAAGTTGCTATTAAAAATGTGGATGGGCAACCCCTCCATTTCTCACTCCCCTGAAGCTACTCTCTGAGCTAGATCCAATAATTATTCAGTGGTCTCAGAGTACGGTCACGTGTTGCTTTAGGATACTCCAACACCTTGCAATTCGTGGGGTTCACAAGTGTATGGATCTCCCATCATAAATGTTTGGTGTTGAAGTATCCTCAAGCACCACGTGTCTATGCTCCGACACTAATGGATAATTACTTATTTATGTACCAACTGATTATTCCAATTTTTTTTTTCTACGCCATCCCTAAACTTTGAAACCCAATTATCTCGTACCTTCACCTTATAATTTTGATCCATTTAGTCTAATAGTTGACGGAAGCTAACAGTTTGGATGGAAAATGTGCCATGTGAGTGCCACACTCGATTATTCCTCACATTTGAAAAAGAAACAATGGAAGCCCTGCTGCTACTAAAGAAGAGAACCACCCGTTTGTTGATCCATTTTGTGGAGCCTCACCATTAAAGCCATGTTTTGGAGCTCCAATCAGTCTTCAGGTAATCTGGGAGGAAATAAACAGTCCTTACTTAAATAGTAGAGAAGGGGGAGGAGAGAGAGGAGAGTTTGATTATTATTTTTTTTGTCATTTTGATTTTGATTTTATATTTATTTTGACAGGGTTTAGTGAAACAAAATAATGTGATGTGAATTGCTGTCTATTTTATTTGATTAATGAAGCCCCTCCATTACTTTGTGAAATAGCAGTTTTGGCCATCATATAGTATTGCAAATGACTTTTCATGAGATGTGTTGTGAGGTCGACAAGTGGTATGAATTAGTCGGTTTGTTGTATAAGAGTTTAAGTAAAACATGTGAAATAATCATACAGTACATCAAAGATATGTTATACAACTCTTTTTCAAATTCGAAACCCATAAATGAATTATGATAATTTGTGAATTTCATGTGAAATCAATAATAACTCATAATTTTAAAAAAAGCTGCCATGATTCTTCAAAAATAGGTAGGTTAAGAACGATTTTCTATACATAAATGTTTAGTTTAGATTTCGCACTAGCCATTGCAAGCCCTCATACCAGTTTTCACGCACCTCGACTAATTCTGGGAGACCAATCCTACTGTCCACGAGCGGATGCCCCATTTATAGCTAGAGCAAAGTTCTATATGCACTGCCCCAAAGAAAAAGTCACAGATATTGATTATGATTTTATACAATCCAATCACATGGGAAATTAGAATCAATAGGAGTAGATAAGAAATAGAATGGTTATACTCTTTCAATTTAAGTGATCGAATAATTCAATATAATTTTTGGTTGAAAATAAAATTTCTTAGCTGATCACAAAAAATAAAAATGCATCATTTATTACAAATCTTTTGTGTGTAGTACGGGTTCATGCTAGTATGAAGTATGAGAGAAGAAAATGGAAGGTCCAAATTTACTTTTTGAAAGAGAAATAATGATCTATCGTTCGTGTAGAAGGAAAAATTATGAAAACAGAAAGATATGAGAATACAAAGTTGGTGTAAACAGTAAACAACGACAATCATTTTGATTCATCTTTTGAATTTAAAAATTTTATCTTGCTCGAATAGATTACTTGGATTTTAGACCCAATTATTAATTGCCTTTGGGCCGAAAGTGATAAAAAGAAAAGGACAAAAATATTAGTACAGGGTGGGATGCGTCAGGCCAAAACAATAATGAAACGCCAAAGCGACACGTGAGGAACCCTAGTAGCAAGCTACTATGATGGGCCCTCCCCCTCAAAAAATTAATTTGATATCATGTAATCTGATCGCTCACGTATCAAATATTAAACTGATAAAAACAGATACGACACTTGATCTTAGCCAAAAGGCCAAGAAAGGTATGCTTCTTTCTTTGTCGGGCCTTCTCTTTTATACAACACTCTTTAACCAAGAGGTTTCCAAACTTCCAGTCTTGTCCACAAGTTCTTGTTTTTCGTCATTGTCAATAATTCATAATTTTAAAAAGCTACTATGATTCTTCAAAAATAGGCAGGTTAAGACGATTTTCTATACATAAATGTTCAGTTTTAAATTTCACACTAGTCATTGTAAGTCCTCATATTTTATCTACTATTCTTCCTCTACTGTTACCGCTATTAGAGTTGTGGGTGAAGTGTCAAAAAGTTACATATATTTTTGGGACGCGGGGACTGTGCTGTCCCCGACAATTCTAGGCCGCTCCGGTCACGTTCCGATGATCGGAAACGTTCACTTCGTAGAACTCGTCAAGTAGAACAAGTGTACCAAAAATCAGCTCAATTGGATATCATTAAGTGTCTGATCGAAACATTTTTATCATGAAACGAATGCATCTGAAACACGATATTAAACCCACTCGAACCCATAATTGTCTAGTTATATGTGTACCGATCAGGCACTTAATGATATTCGATTAAGTTGATTTTCGGTATACTTGTTCTACTCGACGAGCTTTACAAAGTGAACGTTTCCGATCATCGAAAGTGACTGGAGTGGCCCGGAATTGTTGGGGACAGCAGGTGTTGTTCTTTGTCCCTTGCAAGGGACAGCACAATCCCCGCTTCCATATTTTTGATAATCAGGTGTCCAGACCAGCTTTCATTCATCTCGACTAATCATGGGAGACCAAACCTATACACTTTGTAGTTGAAAATACAATTGTTTAGCTTATCACAAAAAGAAAAATACATTATTTTGTTTCAAGTCTCTTTGTCGTCCATAGCACGGGTTTATGCTAATATGAAATATGGGAGAAGAAAATGGATGGTCCTCCAAATTTACTTTTTTGAATGAAATAATTAAACCGGGAGTTCAAATAGAAGGAAAATTGTAAAGTATACGGAATGATGACGAAAACAGGGAGATATGAGAATATAAAGTTGGTGTAAAAAATAAACAACGAAAATCAATTATAATTCATCTTTTGAATTTAAAAATCTTATTTTGCATTTTCACCCTCTCAAAATGAAGTTATTGTTCCATTGATTTTAGTTAGATTTTAATAGTTTAATACTTAGGAGGGGCTCAAAAAGAATATTGAACCAACTATTTGTCAGAGTATTTGCTTTTGGGCCGAAAGTGAGGAAATAAATAAGTGATAAAAATATTAGAACTAGAATTGGGTGGGGTGCGCCAAGCCAAGGCAATAGTGCAACACCATAGCGACGCATGAGGAACCCCAATAGCAAGCTACTGTAGTGAGCCCTCCCCCTCAAAAAATTAATTTAATATCATGTGAGCCGATGGCCCACGTATCAGATATTAAACTGATAAGAACAGATACTACACTTGATCTTAGCCAAAAGGCCGAGAAAGGTATGCTTCTTTCTTAGTTAGGCCTTCTCTTTTATACAACACTTTCTCTTTCCTCTTTCTCTCCTGCTCGATGTGGGACTAAACCAAAAGGCTTCTAAACTTCCAGTCTTGTCCACTAGGCCTTGTTTTTCATTGTTGTCAATAATATTCATAATTTAAAAAAGCTACTGGCCTTGTTCGGTTGAGTTGTTTTGTTTTGTTTTGTTTTGATGATGTAAGTAGGTGTAATAAGTGGAGAGAGATAGAGAGAAAAGTGAAAAAAGTGACGATGTAATCAAAACTGGAATAGTGCCAAACTAGGGGAGAAACCCTCAAATGAACAGGGCTAGTATAATTCTTCATAAATGGAAAGGTTAATGATGATTTTCTATACATAAATGTTAGATCGTAGATTTTACACACCATTGAAAGCCCTCATATTTTATCTACTATTTTCTATTGTTGCCGCTATTGGAGTTGTGGGGAAAGTGTAAAAAAGACGTGTCTTTTTGATAATCAGGTCGTTGGGCCAAATTTCGCTCATCTCGACTAATCCTAGGAGACCAATCTTATTGTCCATTAGCGAGTGCCCCATTTAAATCCAGAGCAAAGCGCAATATGGATTGGCTCCAAAGGAAAAGTCAAACATACGGATTTTGATTGTATAGGCCGATTCACTCACATACATGGTTTATGATTTTATAACCGATTCAATCATCATGGGAAATTAGAATCAAGAGGAGCAAATAAAAAATAGAATTGTTATAATCTTTCAATATAAGTGATTTAGTAATTCAATATACTTTGTAGTTGAAAATGCAATATTAGCTAATCACAAAAAAGAAAAACACATTATTTTGTTTCAAGTCTTTTTGTTGTGTATAGCATGCGTTCATGCTAATATTGAGATATGGGAGAGAAAATGGAAGGTCCTCCAAATTTATGTTTGGGGGCGGTAGCGGCTCTGCCTGCCCCCCGTTTTTTCTTTTCTTCTCTTTTAATTTCAATAACCCACAGCCGCCTCCACTGCTCGCCGCCTCCTCTTTGAAGATCACCGTTCAATTTTCTGGCAGATCCATTGCACCCACAGTCCTTGTTGAGCGACAATTTGAGTCCGATGAAGGCCTATCCTGCTTGCATCTGTTGGTTAAGTGTATTCTGCTTGTAGTTGTGTTTTGCATGTCTTGATCCTATGCGTGTGGTGGTGTTCCGTTGCCGGATCTATTCGTGGATGGAATTTGATGCACCCAACCGTATGTCCTCTGGCCCATACCTTAGCCGTTTCTGATTTTCAAAACCTTGGAGATTTCGGATCCAACTTTCAACAACAAAACCTTCGGCCTGTACCCATGCCAGCCTCGGTTTTCTTCAATTTCTCCTATTTGGGCATGCATCTGTGTGTTTATTTGTTGTTTCCGTGCGCTTTTTGTTTTTTGTTTCATCTTTTTTTCTTTGGTTTTCATATGGTTTTCTCAAAAATGGTTTTTCAATATTTTATCAAAATCGGATGCATGCCTCGTTTTTCCAGTCATTGTTGCAGGTTTGAGCACCGGACAGGAGTAAGGTTGTTGTTATACTTGGAGCTTGGATGGGAGTAAGGCAAATACTGGGGTGTTTTTTTGTTTGGTGGTGGTGCCCTTTTAGGCGTGTTTGTTTCCGGATGGAGTTTTGGGTGATTGTGTTGCTTTGTTTGTTGGTGCTATTTTTATTTTTTTTTGTTGTTGCAATTTAGTGCAAATAAGTTTAGGGAGATCACCACGGATGAATTGGGTTTTTCCGCAACAATTTCTACTTTTTCCACGGTTCGTCTCTTTCAGGCAATTTCTCTACCGTTTTTAGAGCATTGTAGTTGGCCTAGGCCATCTAGTTACTCTCAACCTGGGGTAAGACGTGACTCCAAACTGTACTGGACAGTTTCTATAGGGAAGCCTCGTTAATGGTGGAACTACCGGGATAGCTGTATGGCAAGATCTCTCACAAAAAGCCGTCGGATCATTTTATGGCTGTATATACCCTTTCCTCGATTTGGTTGTGTTTTTTGTCTTTCTCAGCTATTTTGTTTGTACTTGATAGATTGTAATTATCTTTATTAATGAAATTCTTGCTATTTCTCTAAATATATATATATATATATCGGGAGTTCAACTAGAAGGAGAAATGAGTATACGGAATGACAATGATACGCGAATACAAAGTTCGTGTAAAAAATAAACAACGAAAAATCACTATAATTTATCTTTTGAATTTAAAATCTTATTTTGCATTTTCACCGTCTCAAAATGAAGTTATTGTTCCATTGATTTTAGTTAGATTTTAATAGTTTAATAAATAGGAGGTGCTCAAAAAGCACAAAGAGGAGATAAAAATATTAAAACTAAAATTTGGTAGGACGCGCCAGGCCAAAGCAATAGTGCAACACTAAAACAACACACAAGAAACCCCAATAGCAAGCTCTGTGATAAGTCCCTCCCCTCAAAAAATTAATTTAATATCACATAAACTGATAGTCCACATATCAGATATTAAACTAATAAAAACAAATACTACACTTGATCTTAGCCAAACAGCCGAGAAAGGTATGCTTCCTCCTACATTGGGCCTTCTTTTTTATACAACACTTTCTCTCTCCTCTTTCTCTCCTGCTCGATGTGGGACTAAACCAAAAGGCTTGCAAACTTTCAGTCTTTCTCCACAAATCCTGTTTTTTCGTCGTTGTCGATCTTGTTAGTGTTTTCTTTAGCTGGAAATCTGAGATCAGAAAAAACAAAATGTAGCATCTTCTCTTCAGATTTCGAAAAATCGATTTTACAAATTGGAAAACATGTTTGCTGCTTTCTGCAAAACATTTTACCCTGATGAGTGATGTCCAGGAGTAATGCTTCTTTTGAGCTAGGTCATAGGAAAAATGTTTTGTGGGTATGTTTTTTTGCGCATTACAGCCGATGAAAAGGTTTCGCAAAATACAAAAGAAAATATTTTCTCTCGAAATTGCTCGAGAACCCCTCTGTCTCCTATTTGTCACCAAGGATGATTCTCGAAGGTTTAATGATGTGGTTGAGATTGAGTCTACAGGTTCTATGAACATGCACACCTTGTTTGGTTACGTTCCTCAGAACCAGTCCTGAGAACCCCTCAGAAAATGGTTCTCAAAAGCCAAAAACCTGGGGTACACCCCATTTACTACCGAAAATGCACCCCACCCCCTTCGGGGACCCACTTTTGGGTCCCACACGAGTGATCCGAACCGTTCATTGTTCTTAAAATATTTTTTTGAGGGGGCCCACAAAAAATCAGCTCAATCGGACGGTTAGAAGTGCTTGAACTAAATTCTCACCGTTTCAAATAAAGTTAAACAGTGAGAATTTGGTTCAAGCACTTCTAACCGTCCGATTGAGCTGATTTTTTTTGGGCCCCCTCGGAAAAATATTTTAAGAACAATGAACGGTTCGGATCACTCGTGTAGGACCCAAAAGTGGGTCCCCGAAGGGGTGGGGTGCATTTTCGATGCTAAATGGGGTTGTACCCCAGCAATGCTCTTTCAAAAGTGGTGCAGCTGTCATGTGGGGTTTTGCACTTGGTGAAATCCGATTCAACGAGAACCGTTGGATTATCACAAGAACCGTAGGATTTAGAAAAGAACCGTACCCCAGTAGTTCCATGGTACTGATGGGGCTTTAAAAAAAAAAAAAAAAGGGGGTAGAGGCCGGTTTTTGGAAACCAATCAAGGGGTGGTTTCCAAAACCGGTTCTCAAGAACCCAACCAAACAAGGCCGCAATCTTTGGCCTGCATTTGCTCAGATTTGTTGGTCAATTTGGAAGAGAGGAATAAAACCCAAGTCACTAACAATTGATATGAACACGGCTTACAAGGTCACCAGCTCTTGGACACACCTGCTGAAATAGATCATGACCCAACACCTTTGGGTTGGGATAATAAAATCCTATCAAAAGTTAGCAGTAGAGAACCCAATGAGTACCCAACTCAAACCCTTACACAATATAGTGCAAACGTAATCCAAATACAAACCAACACCCCAAAAGCAAATAAAATAAAATAAAAAACAGCTAATCTGGACTTAGAAAAACAAGAGCAACCGAGTCACTCACTGGGTCGGATTCAAGCATTGAGTTGAACCAAGTTGACTACACAAGTTTTTTTTTTTTTTTGTCGTCGATAATTCATAATTTAAAAAAGCTACTGTGATTCTTCAAAAATAGGCAGGTTAAGACGATTTTCTATACATAAATGTTTGCTTTTAGATTTCAAATTAGCCATTGCACGCCCTCATATTTTATCTACTACTATTCTTCCATTTTGTTGCAGCTATTGGAGTTGTGGGTGAAGTGCCAAAAAGTCAAAAGTATTTTTAATAATCAAGTATCCGAGCTAGCTTTCGCGTGTCTCGACTAATCCTAAGAGACCAATCCTATTGTCCACTAGCGAGGGTCCCATTTAAAGCCAAAACAAAACTCAGTATAGACTGGTTCCAAAGGAAAAGTCATATATATGGATTATGATTTTGTAAGCCAGTTCAATCACATACATGATTTATGATTTTATGGCCGATTCAATCATTATGGGAAATTAGAATCAAGAGGAGTAGATAATGAACAGAATTGTTGTACTCTTTCAATTTAAGTGATCGAGCAATTCGGTACACTTTGTAGTTGAAAATACAATTGTTATATGATCACAAAAAGAAAAATACATTATTTTGTTTCAAGTCTCTTTGTCATGCGTAGCACGGGTTTATGCTAAATGGGAGAAGAAAATGGAAGGTCCTCCAAATTTACTTTTTGAAAGATAAATAATTAAATTGGGAGTTGAAATAGAAGGGAAAATGGAAAGTATACGTGATGAAGATGAAAACAGAGAGAGATGAGAATACAAAGTTGGTGTATATAATAAGCAACGAAAATCATTTTAATTCATCTTTTGAATTTAAAAATCTTTAAAATGAATTTATTGTTCCAAGAGATTTTACTTATATTTCAGTAATTTAATAATTAGGTGGGCCAAAAAAGAACATTGACCCAATAATTCATTTGCCTTTGGGCCGAAAGTGAGGAAAAAGAAAAGTGGTAAAAATATTAGAACTAAAATTGGGTGGGGTGCGCCAGACCAAGGCAATAGTGCAATGCCAAAGCAATACGTGAGGAACCCTAGTAGCAAGCTACTATAATGGCCCTCCCCCACAAAAAATTAAATTAATATCATGTGAGCCGATGACCCACATATCAAATATTAAACTGATAAGAACAGATACTACACTTGATCTTAGCCAAAAGGCCGAGAAAGGTATGCTTCTTCCTTTGCTGGTAGGGATGGTCATCTCGGCTGACCCGCCCCAATCCAACCTGTCCCCTCCCAAAATGGTTAGGGGATTCGGGGATTTTTCGGGGATTGGGTAGAGGATGAAGATTATTTTAAAAAAAATTCGGGGATCGGGTAATGGATGGTATTGTCAGTCCCTTACCCGACCCTCCTCGCATCCTCATTCATGCATATATACTACTATTATTCCTGGGTTGGGTGCAGAGGTTACCAAAGTGAAACCCATTAACAAGGATCTCACGGGTGAAGTCACTCAACCCTTGCCAAGCTTTCAATATTTCATCTTCGAATTTTTTTTATGTACTTTCCAAATGAGTTAATTGATCACTCCCTCTTTCCTCACTCTTTCCTCTCTTTGATTTGGGCTCCAAATTGATAACAAAATTGATTTAAGAAATGTTGAAGGTAAGTGTTTGCAATGTTCTTAGAAATGTGATTTTTATTTTTTTAAGTCAATGTTATGAATATGGTTCAGTCAAAAAAATATGTATCTTTTTCATACATATGAGTATATGACAAGTGCATGGATTTTTGGATTCCCTATTTNCCCGTGGGAATCCTCGCTCCCCGCATTGGGACTGGGATGGATGTTAAAATAAAATCTCCGGTAGAGATTAGAAAAGGGATGGAGATTGATATAAATTCAGAAATTGGGAATAGAGGTAGTGGTATACACCTCATACCCTCATGCCCATACCTACTTGCTGGGCCTTCTCTTTTATACAACACTTTCTCTCTCCTCTTTCTTTCCTTGTTAATGTGGGACTAAACCAAAAGGCTTCCAAACTTCTAGTCTTCTCCACAAGTCCTTGTTTTTCTTTGTAATGCATAACTCGTTATCTGCTTCTCGATGGTTTAATAATATGGTTGAGATTGAGTTTACAAGCTCTATGAAAATTGCAATCTTTGGCCTACATTTGCTCAGATTTGTTGGTCAATTTGGAAGACGAAGAATGACTTCATCTTCAATTGCTCTCTCAATAATCATGATGGTGCCCTAGACTATGCTCTTTCAGCTAACAGGGGGGTTTCTTGCCGCTGCTTATGCTCAGAAGAATTGTCCTCGGACCAACCCTCGTGAGGACAGTAATGTCAAGAATTTTATTTTTAACGCCATCCGACACCGATTATATCCAAAAACAGGAATGAAATTCAAACCACTAATAATTGATATGAGCACGGCTGGGTACGGCTTACAATGCCATCGGTTCTTAGACATACTTGCCGAAACAGGCCCAACACCTTTGGGTTGGGATGATAAATCCTAACAAAAGTTAGCAGTAGAAAACCTAACGAGTACCCAGCTCAAAACCACAAACCAACACCCAAAAGCAAATAAAAAAAAAAGAAACCCAGCTAATTTAGGCTCAAAAAAACAGGTGCAACTGAGTCACTCACTGAGTCGGATTCAAACACTGAGTTGAACTGCTTCTCCGGGTTGGCTTTTAGTACATTTGTAGTACTCAATGAGCTCTACATAGTGGATATCTCGGATCGTCGGAATGATGCCAGTACGCTGTAGCTTCACAGCACATTGAGCGGTACCCCTAGTTGCACAAAAGGTACCCAAAGTAGATCATCACAATTCACAAGCCTTTCGGCTTTGTGATAGCCTTTTTTTTCCCCTATGACAACTAACAGGTTGTTTCACTAACAAAAAAACAGTTTTTTTCTAAAAACCGAGACAAGACAAAAAAAAAAAAAAAATCGGTTCCCATCTTTAAAAAATGGAGTAAAAAATAAAGATGGTCGTCAATTGTTTCCCCTTTATCTTAACCGTTAGCTTCCGTTAAGGAACATAATAGGCTGGTTTCAAAACTCCATGATGAAGTAGGGAAAACTGGAGTACTTTGAGGTACAAAATTGGAACTAAGAATTGGTTGGGGCTCCCCTACAAAGGGTAGACCCTCCAAAAAATGGCGTATGCCGCTATTTGCGACGAACACACGGTATTCTTTAGTAAAAGGCGAAAGAATAGTTCGCTTTGTGCTCACCGCGCGTCTGCGTAATTACAATTGGTAGTGGACAAACCATTATATAGTCCTCTCTCGCTCCTCATGTCAGCGTTTGGTCGATGTGGGACTCTACTAACAAGCTCTCTCTCTCCAACCTCTAAACCCCTCTTCTTCTTCTTCTTCTTCCCATCTCACCTTAAAGTCCCCATACTTATGGAACTTCGAGCTTTATTTTAAAACTTTCTCACTTCATCTCTCAGTTTGCAGTCATCCATTGCACCCTGAGATTCAATGATCATAATCCTAATGAGATTCAGCCTCCTAAACGCCTATAAAATCACCCCGTAACATGGGGCATGTATGCAACTCTGGCCGTTTACTGGCTTGAATTCTTTCTACTTTCTACCCTACAAATGATTGACTTAGGCACCCGAGGGGTCTTGGTTGGTACTACACCGGCATCCTTAGGTCCTTAGTTCTTGATTGCAGGTTATTAATCAGGCACACCTTTGATTCATAAACACCTTAGCTGGGTTAGTTGATGAGAGAGAAAAAGAAAATAACATTAGTTTGGTCCTCTCAGAAAAATAGGGTGTCCAATTTTTTTCTACTAACACTTTTGGAAATTGAACTGGCAATAGAAACTAATTCGTATCCACTTTCTCCAGATCAGGGGGTTCAGTATTTGGTCAGTATTTGTCACTACAGGCATGTAGTGAGCGTCGTCCGTTCGGCAATCAACGGTCCTAATTATTCTACATGTAAAATATTTATATTTCCATTAAGATAACGTGAAGATAATCCGAACCGTTAATTACCGAATGAACGGCCATAATAAATCACTGCAGCCCCGGTTCCATTTTCTGTCCTTCATTTTTCTGAATCATTTTTTTGCAAAGACATTCTTTCCACAGATGAAAAGATTTCAAGAAACAGAAATCAACATGGACCTAAATAAAACAAGCCATCTACCATAAACCACAAAAGAAAAACATGCATCATAAGCTGAGATGAGAACTCTGGCTCACTGTTGTGAAGTGTTTGTGCCGCGAACCGCGAAAAAAATTAGCACTGGGAAATCTGTTGGGGCACTTCTTCCTTCTAAGATAAAAGAGCTCAAGGGAAACATGGCTGATTAATTATGGGGCAAAAAATGTGGTCTTATTATAACTGGGAAATCCTGTTACTGGAAATTGCTGAAAACTAAATGGACTAGCCTTTACATTATCTAATTCAAAATTAGTTTTGTGAGTAAAACCAGCTTTTAGCTGTACATAAATATCTCCATCAACAAAACATCCCCTTCCCCCCTCCGGTTGAATCATCGATCAGTCTGTCAATCTTAGCAACCACAGCTGCACCTTATTGTCCGGAAGGGCAATGGATTGTCTTTCGTTTCTGGACTATCTGAAATATATACTCCGTCACATGATCCTTTTGTAAGGTTAGCATTTCTGGAGCATATGTTGTGTATAGTGAGTGGGTATTCCGACATAAAAAAACCGAAGGTCCATGAAACCTGGTTCCTCGAAATATCGATGAACTTGCTGAAATCCCAATGGAGTTTCGGACTCGTAACTGCTCTGAAAGGTTATCGGCCGTTTCCATAGTGCAGTAGTGATTCAGTTTGTCCGTTGTCTCCGTACATTTTCTTGGTCTTTGTCTTGTCAAGACGAGCTTTCCGTACAGCGTGTTGGATCTGTTTTTCATGCTCTTTGAGCATTTCCTCTATGTTTCCGCCTGGAGGAAGCAATGGTCCCGAGTAATGTATCCGGTTTTTCTTCGAAGCATAAACCTAACATCAAACCATGCGATAAAGCACATTAGCTAAAATGGTATTAACACGAATAGACAAGTTCATCGGTTCTTGTGTCTTCATTTCAATTTTAACACAAAGCAAACTATTAAGTACCACGGTGAGTGGTTGCATCATTAAGTCTCCCGCAGCAATACCCCTTAGGAATCACATGAACAAGTACAGTCTAAGTTCCTTAGCGCCGTAGTCTAAGGTAAGTCAGTTAAGATGGTTTACAACAGTTGCAGTTCAAGTTATAAGGCATATGATAAAAGAGACATTAATTACCCCCACAAGATTGCAAATCCTTGTCAAGTGTAATTTGATTCCGTTATGGGTTTGAATTTAGTATTCTTAAGGATGTGTTTGGATCATTGACTTATAGATGGAAAGGACAAAGAAAGCGACGAAGGAAAAATTATTTCCCATCAATTTTTCTTGATAGATCCTTCCACAAATTCCAGATCCAAACACAGCCTAGAGTTCAGTTCTCTTACCCTATGTTCTACTTCAGCAATATGACCTCATTCTATCATGCAAATCCACGACGACTCAACCTGAAGGCATTTCTACTATAATATTTCTCAAGTAAAACATTAGACGAAGAAAGAGTTGATCATTTACCGCTGTAGATTCCTTTCCAGGTGCCTGTTCATCCTTCTTATAAGACTTTGGCACCTCGAGCAAGTGGTGGGACCAATCATGGCCTACAGAGGAACCTGCATCATCAAGTCCATTATATCTGCCATTTAGACGCTCTTCTGGCCAATGCGGATTCCCACTTGTCTCTCTGCTCATATCAAATCGCGAACTACCACGAGCCGCAACAGAATTGGAAAACCGGGAGAACTGGCCTAATCCCTGAGATCTAAAAGATTTCTGTGTCCTCAATACTGGACCATTCTTTGAAGAAGCAAGTGGTTGCTGAGAATCCATCAATGCTTCACCTTCATTAATCAAAGATCCAAAAGCACCAGGTTTGACCAGTTGGCCAGATCGGGAAAGACCATCTTGTGGTGTTCCCCTGGAAGGCTCCATCCGGAAACCAGACCCCCCATCTTCCCCTGGATTGAATTGTTCACTGTTGTATTTAGGGTTTGATAGCCCTTGTCTCTTCTGTAAGAGCGGGGAGCAAAAAAAACAGAAAAAAAAGAAAAGAAAGAAAGAAGAGAAAACATAGTTAGGACATGAAAATTCACCATACAGAAATTGATATAACATCGATATAGGACCAAAGGATACATGCATGGTAAAAAGTCGTAGTACGGTAGTAATCTTATTTCTATTCAATATGGGAAACGAATGTCATCAGCAAGTCGGGCATTTTTGAAATTTTTGGCTTTGCTAGATTGCCATGGATTTTCTTGGGGATCATGTTATTCATTTAGTTTTTCTTTGTCTTATTCGGGTTCTAGATGGATTGCCAATGTCAGAATGTTATTAGTTTCCTTTTTATTTAGGAATCCTAATCCTACTTGTATAGGAAGTCTAAAGTCCAAATAAAACATGTAATAACTCAAAACCAACTGAGAACTGCTTTTACAAAAAAATCAGAGCTTTTGAAGCCTCTTTTACAAATTGTTTGTGATGATCAAACCCTAGGTGTGATGCCAGAGACCTCTAGGAGTGATTCCTAGACTATTCTATTCCTGTTTTTCTTTCTGCTTTAAATTTTTCTGCACTGCAATAGAAAATCAGATTTGTAACCATACATCTTCTGCAACCCCAGATTCTCCCCAATTGATTTCACAACCCTAGAACTCAAAACCCCACTTGTCCTCAATCACATAATTCGCTCATTCCACACATCTCTGTCTGTAAGATATTCAGAACAGGGAAATACCACTATGGACGACTGCAACTCTGCATTGGCATCTGGTGCCGGTACTGCTTTAGACTCTCTGGATGCCTTTCTGGAAGTTTCATGTGCATGCCCTTTACCAGCACCTGCTCTTTTCCTGGTTTAAAGAAGGAACCACAAAAGAATGCTAAACAAGCTGCATCAAAAGATTATTGTTTTTCCTCTCTATCTAAGGAGATGATGCAATTATATCTATGATTACACCTTCACAAATAAGATATTACAGCTCATGCAATGGATCTTTAAGATGTTTCACATGTCCATTTTTTCTAGTTCCTTGCCTTTCCACTTCTGAAAATGGTGTACAACCAAATTGGGAAAAGAAAAGGTATGGATTGGAGTTCAAACTTAAACAAAAGAAGGGAGTGCATACCTTCTTGCTTCTTCATCTCGAAGCTTGGCATCAAACTCCTTACTTGGTGGGTATTTCGGCAAATCCAATCGATCACAAGGAAGAGGCTTTGTCGTGAAGAACTGGAAAACAAAAAACAAAAAAAGGACACTCATATTTATACAGCTCCCAGAAATCAGCACAACCATACTGTAGGAAAGACATTGCGGTCTTGTCTAATCGCAAGAAACTGCAAAGAAATATGGATGTAGCAGTTGGATGGTTAGCAGGACCCAAATACGAATTGGGAGAGCTTCTTAGGAGGACCCATGAAAAAATGTCAAAATAAATTTGAAAAAAAAAACAAAACTGTCCCATACTCCCATTGAAGGTTTGGCACCAATCACCACTCCATTAACACTATAATTATCAATAAGAGCATAAGGTCACTGCAAGCTTCTATAATTTGAATACACAGCAGTTCACTCCGGCTTGTGGCGCTATTGTTTGTGTGGAGTTGCATAGCCAAAGTATTGTTTAATCAGGTGTGACAGTTTCCTAGGCTCTTCTCTCAATTTCCATAAGCTGAAAAACCATCATCGAAACCGTAAAATTTCAACATCAACCCAGTCCTAGAAGGAATGAAATTTTAAGTGATTGAAGAAGGTGAAGCTTAAAGCTTCCAGTTAGTGGTTCCTCCCACAGTACAACAAAGGGAAGAGAGTATGAACCCAAAGTACAATAAGAACTTGGAAAAAACCTAAAGCAATTACCATATGAACCAGAGGGAAAATAACATGCTAAAGAAACATGATTTTACCTCACTTTGAAGAGCAGAAGAAGCCGATCCCCGGTGCTCAGGTTCAAAAGCAAGGAGAACGTCTAAAAAAGCTAAAACTGAAGGAGAGAAATCCTTGAATGTCTCAGCAACACAACGCCTGTAAGGATGTTGAGGTTTAAATATAGTCGCATGTGGCAATTTCGATTTTTGCCAATATTCATCAGAAGGTGAGCCACAAAGTTTGAATATTTTATGAAGTTGTTCCACCTGTCAATGATCAAAGAAAAGTGTCTCACTGACCAATCAAATCCACCTACTGCAAACCCATCAAATGCATTTATTGTGCACTTTTCTTATACTCCGTATGTCCAAAACTTTGACCAGAGCATACAAAAAAATAAAAAAAGCTGACAAATATCTAAAAAATAGGACTCTTTTTCCCTACAAGAATGGTGGACCTTTATCCAGATATTATATTGATTTCCAACTTACAGAGTCCAATGACAAAATTATTGCCTGTGGCAAGGAGTATGGATCAAAGTTTTGTTTCGGCTGGTTAGCTAGGAAAAGGGAAACATGTCAGAAACATCTTGGGAACATTTCGAAAAGGCAGCTGGAACATAATGGAAATGTCAAAAGAATTTAGTTATCTATCAAGATGTCATTAATATATATTTCTTGTAGTCATGGAAGCAGCTCCATTTTTCCGTATGTTTTGTAGAATTTTAACAAGTTTCAGCATGTTAACTGTTACATGTCAGTGGAAACATTGGAATTTCAGGATTCCACCAATGTTTCTTTTCCATCACCTAGGGAACAAAACCATTCAGCCATATTGATGGAAACAAAATGAAATTTTGTTCCTTGCCAGGGAGTTTTACATTAGCTTTTCTGCCTTTTGGGTGTGTGTGACTAAGTTTAATTCACTTGAAGTATGCAGATGTTTTCATATTATCCACAAGTAGGATCATCAATCAGATGACCATCAGAACAGATAGGCAAAAAATCCCTCGAGGAGCCCTATCTAAAGTCATTTTCAGGGTCAAGGTGCTTTTGTCACTAGATGAAATCACCAATGGAAATCACTAAAAGTGAAGTAAAGAAAGCTTTTCATCACAAAAACTTTGGATTCTATCCAGGAATACTAACAATTTAATCCTAAGTCGGCCCTCCTATACTAGATAACTAACCTCATCTTTCTCGTAATTCTCAAGTAATGTGGCTTATAAGTTTTCGCTGCGACCATTTAAGTCGCAATGGAATTAATTCCTACTATCTGTCTCCCACATGCAGCTAGTTCATACAAGCATTCTTACACATTCCTTGTGCCTAATCCATTAAGAAGAAATCCTACACCCTTTACTTAGATTTAATAAAGCTAATTTGACAGTTGACTTGGTTTCAATCTCTCCATTTTTGTCCTGATCACATCATTTTATTTTATTTTTTACAGTAATTGCTGTTGAAAAATCAACATTCCATCAAATAGTACCAGTTCTTCATTGATTTTCTGAATAGTACCAGTTCTTCACCTTCTTAGTTCTGCGATCTAGTTCTTCTTTTTTTTCCCCCCGAGTGCGATCTAGTTCTTTGGCCCAATTTCTCAGCCCTTCTCCCATTTTCAGTACAGGCATGTTGTACGACTAGTATAATACGGATGGAATAAAAACCAATGGTCTTCATGTCAGTGATGTCACACAGAGCAAGAATGTTGGTAATAGGAAAAAGATCCACCAAGAGAAGGTTTAATGATGTGATCAGGTATCTCCAACAGAGACATCACCATTATGTAACATTGTCCATGCCTTTGTTCTTCCAATATTTTTCCAATGCAAGGACACAAGTTGCTGTTAATTCTTCTGTCGTGAACCAACTAGAGCTAGCCTAGTTAGCTACTTTTTACATTCTCAATTAAGAGGTCAGAGATCAAATCTAGCTGGAAGCAAGATACGATTATCATCTCTCCTAGGGAAGTCATTCTTCGTTGGTTTATTAATATACAGTTATTTTTGGGTTGTTGTCTATTGGGTTTGATTAAGTTGTGCAGACACTCACATGGACCATGATTGATGTAGCATCCCATTATGCAGTGATTCATTACTGTGGAAAGTACTGCTCATCTAAAGCAACAAGTATTAAATCCGTTGTAGAATCTAAATAGGAAAGATATCAAAACCCACCTTCAGAAAATTACAGTCCACAAACTAAAAGTTTCCAGCAGGTAACAATCAATACCTCTGTTCTTCCGGGCATGATTGGCTTCCCAGCATAGAGTTCAGCAAGAATGCAACCAGCACTCCACAAATCAACAGAAACTCCATAATCTGTAGCACCAAGTAAAAGCTCAGGCGGTCTATACCACAACGTTACTACACGACTTGTCAAAGGTTGCTTTTGATTGGGGCGGTAAAATGTTGCCAACCCAAAATCACCAATCTTCAGATTCCCCTTGTCGTCAATCAAAAGGTTTGAGCCCTTGATGTCACGGTGGAGCACCCCACGACTGTGGCAGTGTTCTAGTCCACAAAATAGCTGTTGCATGTAACATTTGATCTGCAAGAGTGGAGATGTTTTTTAACTGTGAATAAATATCTCCAGTCCAGAAATATGCAAGGTGACTCTCGACGATACTGAAAAGTAGAGGAAGGCATGTAGATACAGCCTATATGTATTAATAGCATCATTGCATGTAGAGACTCAGGATAGAAACCCAAATGATCTTAATGAAGTATATGTGCCCTGCTACACACACAATACCAGTCAAACCCCCAAGCCCTAAAAGCCCATGTACAAAAAAGTTTTGTTATGGCCATGATTTGAAGAACGATAAGGTAAAACAACTTGCCACTTTCTAGTGGGTAAGTTGGTTTTCCTGATTTCACATATATCATTTGAATGTTCAACCTAATCTTCAGTAAACCAAGCACTGAGAAACTTGCAAACAAAGCTTAACTTCTGGTACAGACTCAAGTTTGTTGTCACAAGTTCGAAGAACCCTAGAGTTATACTTCAAAGTTTCAACTCTCAACTATTGGCACACCAGAGTGCACATACCTGTGGTTCAGTAAACTTGACATTGGGAGAAGCCACAAGTCCAGCAAGATCATGCTCCATATATTCAAATACAAGGTATAAATTGCCTGATACCCTTGAAGTGACCAGTCCTTCAAGCCTCATGACATTTGGGTGATCAAGTCGACGCAGAATAAGGATTTCTCTTGCCATAAAACGAACACTTTCTGGGTCCATATTTACAAAACGGACCTTCTTTAAGGCTACAATTTTTCCAGTCTCAAGATCGCGGGCCCTGTAGACACTGCTGTAAGTCCCTTGTCCAATCTGCATCATTAGCATGTCAGTTAAAAACTGTGACAGAAGTGGATAAATACAAGACAAGCATAAACAATACAAAAGTAATAGAATTAGTAATAAGCTAAAGAAGACTTCAAGTCACATACAAGGTTCGAATAAGAATGAACAAAAGGAAGTCAAATCTTCAACTAGATGGCTTTGAATTGACACCCCTGGGATGTTTTACCATGTCACTGACATGTTTGAGTTTTTAAAAACCGGACAATTGACAACGGTCAGCCCTATAACAATTAGCGGTCCTGAGACATAGAAAATGTGGAAACATTGAAGTACCTAATACGGAAATTGGCCCTTGATGCCCTTGATTAATTACATAACTAAAAGCACAAAAGTATAAGAGATTCAGAATAAAGATAGGACGGATGTATTTTACGTACGATCTGAATAAGTATTCCAAAGTCCTAACAGTACTATTGATACCATTTGGTTATATAGTAGAGCTATACAAAAATATACTAAAAAAAAAGGATTTGAAAATACTGACACGGGTTGAGAAATATGAAATCCACCACAATGTTATACTAGTTATTTCTGTTTTCTAATGGTGGGAAAAAAAACTTTATAGATCATTGGGAGAGGAAACAATCCCTTCGACTAACAACTCATTTGACCAATTTAAGAATGACAAATAACGTGGTTTATAACCGAGGTTCCTCTCTATATTAAAATTTGCAAATGTGCGATATGGGCAAGTGTGAACCAAATTCCATCACTGCAGAAGTGGAAGAGGAAAAGGAAAGAAACTATTGAGTGAACCAAAGAAAATAAAAAGTAAAGGATCAATATCTGTAATTTCCTATTAGTGGTGAATAAAAGAACTACTAATATAATTACTACCAAGTGAACCATCACACGTGAAAAAAAGTGCAATGTGTCTGTAGAAACTAATATGGGAGGGACTTAAAAGTTCTGAAACTTAAATAGACCTTGTCCAATTTCTCAAACGAGTCTGCCTTTCGAGGTACCCACCCTTTGATAGCTTCCCCAGCCACTGAAGTCAACCAAGATGGCCAACCAGCAGAAACTTGTGCTCCATCAACTCCACCACTAATGCTGAACACCCGAGATATCTGGGGAGGTCCATTGCTCACACCACTATCCATCGTCGCACGTTTTTGCAAATGGGTTTTTTCAACAACCAAGGCCTTCTTCTTGCCCCCCTCATCCCACGCAGTTGGGGTGGAAACATTCTCCAAAGTGGCCTCTGTTGATATAAGCCTTGCAGTTGCTTCATTACCCCCATTGTCAACCTCAACTATAACTTCATCTCTTCTAGCGGAAGCAACAAACCTCTTTGTTGATTTCTTGCAATCTTTCTCCCTTGCAAGGTTGTCAGCAGCAGAAGTTGCTCCTTTAGAACAAATGCAGCCCATAGTGCACCAAATTCACACTCCCCTAATCTCACTCTCAACAGAAAATCCTTATTACTTGGCCGCGACGCATGCAATATTTAGGGTTCAAACAACGTAGCACTGAAAACCCTTAGTTATCAAATTAATTCTCAAAAATTTCACACCTCAAATTGAACGAATGTGCCATCCAATATGCACTTTTTTTTTATGAATTCTCTTATCAAATGTAAAAACTACGAAACAACTTCACCTGAATATGCAGTTTCCAAATGAGTTACTGCTGAAGCTTATGAAAGCGGTATTTGAATTACTCGAAATTGTTCCCAGATCAACAACTTAAATCCTCTCAATAAATTATTCAAAGCAAAAGCACATCAGCAAAACCAATGACGGATCCAATGAGGGGCGTAGGTATATTCTGAAAAGATCGCCCACGCTAACAACCGGTTTGATGATCGTGCAACTGTAAGAAATGGCATTTGGGACCCCCAGCTAAACGAACTCGCACTCCCGAATTTGAAATCTTGGATCTTTCCCAAGCAAAACCCTAGTCCAAATACTAAATTCCCAACAGCGTGCACGTAAAGTACGAAGAATCGACAAGCAACCAAGATCCAATTCGATCAATATAAATTCACATTGATACAAAATCAAGAATGCAGAATTATAATCTCAAATTAGGTTAACGGAGACCCAACGAGGAACGAGAGGTTAAGAATGAGGCATGGATAAGGGTTCCGAAATTTTCTACACCCAATTGACTCAGGCCTTTGATTGAGTTTGGATCCAAGCAACGGACAACCGAAGATATGTACCAACAGAATTACGAAAATCCAAGTGGAGATTCGACAACGTTATCAAGATACAGAAATTCTAGAGAGAGAGAGAGATGATGAGCGATTTTCGGATCTGGCAAGTCCCTGGAAATGCGAGTGACCAGAGAGAGAGAGAGAGATGAAATGGAGCTTACGTGATGTCTACAAACATACACATGTATATGTATATACATACACGCATATATGTGTATGTGTGTGTGAGGGTGAGAGAGGGGAATCTAAAATAGGCGTGAGCGTGAAAGTATTTTTTTTTGTATAAAAAAACATTCAAAAGCTCTTAAAATTCACGAGCGAAAAAATGGAGAGCACAAACACGAGATTAGAGAGTTGGATCTAAATCACATAATGCGCGCGTGCAAGCGCGCGAGAGTGTTTTTCGAAAAGATTTTGAACTCACACTCTAAATAGTCCTATTAGCGAGAGCAAGAACGGAGAATCGACCAAGAACAGAGCGAGAATTAAAAACGGAAACTGGAGGGGTTTAATTGAATGATTACGTGACTCAAGGAAATTGCGGTTGCTGAGATGGTTGGTAATATTCTGCAGCTGTGCTATGCTTAGTGAGAGAGAGAGAGAGAGAGAATTTGTATGAGAGAGAAAGGGCGGAGGAGAGAGAGAGAGAGGGGGGTGGGTACTAGGTACACACGGGGGACTCGTGAGACCGAAGTAAGGAATGGTGGGGAGACGTGTGGGGTCTATTTTGGGCTACTGGTTAACGTCACACAAGAGCAGAGATGGGGTCCACTTTTGCTACGTGGAGGAATCCCGCGTGGAGCATTAGATCGTGGTGATGTATTTCACGTTGTTTTTTTTTTTTTTTAATTAAACAAGGTACTTTGGCAAAATAAACTACGAATGATTTATTTTTTTGTCTTCATTTATAAAAACAATATTTGTTATTTTTGTATTGATTTTTTTTCTGAATTATTAGTTCATCTAAACGAAAAGAATTTAAAACGTAAAAAATTATTACGTAAACTAATTTTTTTGTAAATAAAGACAAAAATAACCCAATAATCTACAAAAATTTAAATTATTTTTGTTTTCAGTGAATTTTTTAATATTTATATATATATTTTTAGATTTTTTAGATTCCTCTCGTCGTGAAGAACCAATAATAACGCAAAACGTATAAATGCAAAATTTTTGAATAAAACAAAAAACAAACCATTTTAAAAACCGATCTGATTTGTCATCGGACCATGGCGGTTAGTCATATTGACTAGTATTCACTCTTGCTTGGTCAAAAGACTATCATATTGACTCTCAATTAGTGGACGATAAAATTGAATTATGCTAGTCGGGATACTCTTCGTTATTAAATATGAATTTATTTAGCAGTCAATATTTTAATGCTTGGTGGATTGATGTTGGAAAACAAATTCTAACATGTATAAAAATGTGATATTAGCTTTGTCAATACAAACTTAAGAATTACTAGTATAGAAAAAATATCATAAAGGCTATATATAGAATCTATCAGTAGTAAGAAAATCGTTGTGAAAAATAATAAATCCATACAATTTTGTGCATCCTAAAACGCAAAATAAAGAATCCAATATTAGATTTTTATAAATTGGCAAAATCCCGGTAGCTGGGTTAATATAATTTCGGAAAAAGTCTTTGACGGGCACGTGTGAGATTTTTCAAAGCATGTTGGACTCGTGAACTAATTACTACTTTTTATGCTAATTTTACAATAAATTTTTTGCTTGAGTAGGATAACGCCCAAATTCAATCGCCCCTTAGTTTGCTCTTGGATTTGTCTAATGTGGCTTTGTGTACTAATTAATCATCAAAAGTTCACTTACAATATGTTTTTTCTAGTACATAAATTAATATCACTCTATTCAAACACTTTTTAAGCACATCTAATGGTTTGAATCGTACAAATTCCATCCGAAAAATAGAAGTCCCTCACTGTAACAAAGTGAGGGAAGCCCTCATGTGAATTTTTTTGCATATATATTAAATGGATTATGAATCATAAATTGAATCTAAATTTTGTGTGTGACTATTTCACATTTTCTAAATTTAATACGTTTTTTTCAGACTTTAGGTCATAATGTACGTTTTACATAATTAAAAAAGAATTCCTCCATAAGTACAAATGCTTAATATTTTTTTCTATATAAAAAAAGTTACGTGGAATTAATAAATATTGGAAAAGAATTGAAATGATACAGATAAATAAATTAAGTCAAAGGGGGCCTACAACTGGTTAAACACGAATTTTATTTGTTGTCATGAAAGAAACAAAATTTAATTGACGTCATTAAATTGGTGGATTAGGTGATTCGCCACCATTATGCCTTTTTGGTCCATCCCGATTGGGCTTTGGACCTTTCGGCCTTTTTTTATATGGAATTTTCGGCCTTTTATTTGACCCAAGTTGGACCCTTCCCGACTTACTTTATACTTTATCGGGTGAAAAAGTTCTCTCTCTCTCTCTCTTTTTTTTTTTTCATTCCAGTGCATTCTTCATAGTTAACTAAGGCTAAATTTGGTTTTTTGGTTTATTGGATTATTTGATTTTGTCCTTATTCAATTTTTTTTTGCATTTGTTAGTTTTCGGTCGATTTTTTGAGGTTTCTTGGCTTGTCTCGACGAGAGGAATCTAAAAAGTATAAAATTATTAGCCAAACTTAAAGTTTTGTGAATAAAGACAAAAATAAACCAAATTGGATTATTGGTTTTTGGTTTATTTTTGTCTTTATTCACAAAACTTTAAGTTTGGCTAATAATTTTATACTTTTTAGATTCCTCTCGTCGAGACAAGCTAAGAAACCTCAAAAAATCAACCGAAAACTAACAAATGCAAAAAAAAAATTGAATAAGGACAAAATCAAATAATCCAATAAACCAATAAACCAAATTTAGCCAAACTCCCCCATTTTTAGTTTTTGAAAGATTTAAAGACTTTCGGTGTTAAAATTTATGACATTTCAAATCAAAAAGCGAAGTGGTTTCAGCGTATTGTCTTTTCGATTTTTACACCAAATTAAAAGTCTTTCATAAGTTTTGCTTTAATTTGATGTGAAAAAATCGAAAAAAAAATATAAATGAACCATTTTTTTTTGATTTAAAATATCGTGATTTTAAAGACCCTACCAATTAAAATCATCGAAAAACTCGGAAATCTAATAATAACTTGGGAGTAAGGTAGCATATTGGATACATTTTTCATTCAAGTAGTTTTCCTTAAAATTCTTAAACTAAAAATCGCGAAATCACTGTTATTAAAAATTGCCTCATGAGTAGCACTGCGGTGTGGGATTCCCTACTACCGTGCGGCAGTGATGGTCAAAGGAAATTCAAAATTTTAATATTCCTCTGCTATATTCAAGACAGTGATTTCATTTCTTGAGGATTTTTAATTTTTTTAGTTCATTTTCTTTATCTTCAAATATTGATTTCAGTCATGCATCATATCTTGTTGTCTATGTGAACAAAGTCCACCAATAAAATGTTTTCCAAAAATCCCACAACCATTGAGTAGAAACTGATTTTACATCGGGCGAGTGAGGCCTTAAAAACCTTCTCCACTCATAACTTGGCTCCCGAACTCAAAAAATTCTCTGTTTTCAAGTAGACCAAATCCTTTTCCAATCAGAGGCACGAGAGTCGTTCTTTTTTTTTTTTTTTTAAAACCATTTTAAATGGTTTCTTGGATAATAAATCATTTTTCAAAATAAAAACCGGGTGACAACTCTCAAAATTTTTTAATAAATTTTTGGTGACACTGTCCACGCCCTTTTATAATTTCACCATGGGTTCCCTTTGCACAAAAGTGACTTGAATCCACCACTAAACAAAGTGGACAAAAATTGAGAGGTCAAAACTCGGATTATCATGGCCTCGTGCTTGAGTAAATCATTTAAATGTGGTAATTGGTATGTAATGAAGCATTAAGTTCTTTCACGTTCACCTTTTCCAAACAAAATCCTGCTCTAAACTAAATTATTTTTCCAATTACATTCAGACAAAGAACAAAGACAAATTAAGATAATCAAAATTCAGGCTTCGTTTTCCATTTGCTAAAATGGACATTTATGTTCAAATTCATCACTTGATTTTATAAGATTTCCATTTTAGCAAATGGAAAACCAAGCCTGATCAGAGAGGGAGATTTACATTTTTTGAACTCAGCAAATTGGAATTTAGGGTGTTACTTCGTATAGCCCAATCAACCGTCTTGTGGTTGGGCCAGTCACCTTGCCTTGGATTTTGAAGTTCGAATTTTACAAAATGAATTGGCAAAAAAAAAAAAATGAACGACACTAATTGATGTTTGATATAAGATTTGAAAACCTTATCTGGTATTAGACTAGTGCGTGTCCATGCTTGAAACCACGATTTGAGCAATCGATGCATGTGCCGTACTTCTGCTTGTAGCTATTCTTTGTGGTTCTTTGAAATTCAGAGTGGGTGAAGGAGAGGGTATAGTGAAAGAAAAAGTGGTTTGAATTTTTGAAAGTGGAGAGAGAGAGAGAGAGAGAGAGAGAGAGAGAGAGAATGTGGTTTAAAATTTTGATTGTGGTGGGCCGGTGAAGGAAAAAGGGTAGAGAGAGAGAGGGAGTGATAAAATGTAACATGATGACTAGGATAAAAACCGTTCTGTATTGTAAGATAGATGTTTGAAGAATTTTTTTACCATCCAAGTACATACATTCGGGGTAGTTTTCATGATTTTACCCTAATTTTAATTAGCGGCATAATCAAAAGTAATACTACGTGGCCGTTTCATTAACACAACATTTAACACTTTTTTGATATAAAATATAAAACATTATTTTGAAGTCCCATGCAAATGATCGGAGATGTTAAATTTGTTTAAAACATGTTTTTAAGTGTTATCATGTAAAATCAACTCATTCGGATATCGGTAAGGTCTTGATCTATATTTGTCTCTAAATTTGACTGGATAAATTGAACGAATCGATCAAGCCCTTACTGATATTTGAATGCGTTGATTTTTTACAGGTGCTCTAAAAACATGTTTTACTCCAACATATTGAATGACTGCGATTATTATCATGGGACTCCGATTATTGTTGTGTAAAGTTACTAGTATGAACCCGTGCTATGCACGGAGACATGAAATAAAAATGATGTGTCTTCTCTTTTTTCATCAACTAAAAAAAATTGGATTTACAATAATAAAGTGAAAGAAATTTTCATTGGATCAATTAAATCATAGAGTAAAACAATTTTATTTCCTATATGCTCCTCTTGATTCTAATTTTCCATGGTGATTTAATCGGTTACAAAATCATAATCCATATATGCAACTTTTTAACAAAATAATTGAAGTCAACATCCTAGAAAAAATGTTTCATAATTTTTTTATGATCGATATAATTGAAAAAAAAGAGGCAAAAGTATAGACGTATAAAGTTAACTTAGATTAACATCTTTATGCATGTAAATTATGCAACAATTTTTATAGAGGAGTTAATGACTGGTCGCGTGCTATGCACGAAATGAGAGGATCACTCTATGCTTGGCTTATAAGCACGGAGTCACAACTTAAATATTTTCATCGGTCATAACTCTCGTGACGCTATTTTTATGGACTTGTTGCAGATTCAGAAGTTTTATTTTTTATATGGATATGTACATAAGGATAAGATGCATTACCATTTGATAAACGTTCTAAAATGTAAAGATGTAAGCTAAGTTTCTTTTGGGCATATGTTTTTACCTTTTAGACTCAAATTTGTGAGTCTAAAAATGTCCTACGATTATTGAAACTGAAAAAAAATAAAAAATCAAAGTACTAATTATTCCATATTATCCAACTAAAAGATGCTAAACAAAGAAATCTCAAACATTCCAATAAAATTAATTTGTGAAAGCAATAAAATCATATGGAATGCAAAAGAACTATTGACAAAATGAAAAAAAAAAAAAAAATCAATTTGAGTACAATCTAAAGGATGGTGACTACACTTACGATCCATGTTAAAGCTAGAATGCAAAAATCTTGTGAGATTCGAAGATAGTAGATCAAGTCACTCATACTTGTTCAATATGTTTTGGAAGAGACTAAAAACACTTAATACGCATTGTCCAATTCAATAACAATTAAAAGCTGTCACAAACATGAAATTAACTATCAAAAGCTAACTATACTTTTGGTTTACCAATGGACAGATCCAATGGATTATATGAGATAATATAAAACTACCACGCAGATACACACATGCACATATCCAATTTATTCTCCTTCAATAAAATTACTCTTCAAGGGTACTGCTACCTAAGAATTAAATTGTCTTCCTTAAAAATTCTTGGTAACAGGGAAAAGATATATATATATATATATATATATACACAGTGAGCTTCCAGTCAGGGTGCCCGGATTTTAAAAAAATCCGGACCTCCACTTTTCCGATCGAATTTCGACAATCTGAACCGTCCAATGTGTTTAAAAGGTGTTTTTTAGGGCTTCCGAGGGAAATCACCCAAAAAAAATACCGGGAAGGGCTTGATCCGAGCCGTTTTTCATAAAACTGTACATATAGCAGTTTTGTGAAAAACTGCTCAGATCAAGCCCTTTCCAGTATTTTTTTTTGGTGATTTCTCGCGGGGCCCTAAAAAACACCTTTTAGGAGAAATTCTCACATATATCACACAAACATAGAAATTTGCTCTTGAGATCTTGAGGTGGAAGAAGGCTTATTGAACTGAACTCGTACATGAAAAACACAATAATTCTCATACCCTATCGTTTGTAATTGATCAAAGGTGTTCCTCCAATTGGAATAGGCCACCCTCCTTGCATTAGTGGAATGCACAATAATCAGTAATGAAGATTCATAACTCAACAAATAGAAATCATAATTGAACAAATAATGCATAATAGGTCCGATTGAACCAGAGAGCTTCCAAGGGAAGCTTCGAGAGCTGAGCAGAGAGTAGAGTGAGAGAGAGCTTAAGTGTGAGAGATGGGTTTCGGGCTGTCGGAGATCTTCCTTCCACCACATATCCCCCTCCCCATCGCCTCCTTCCCCCTCCCTCTAGCCCCTTTCCCCCCCCCCTCCCTTCTCCTTTACTTCTTCCTCTCTTGGATCTGCCGGTGACTCCTCATGCATGGAAGGATCTGCTCTCCTTCTAGTGTGGGCGGCCGGAATCTTTATTTTTGGACCAAGGGGAGGCTGATCTAGGTCTCCGACACCGACGGGTAGCGGCGGCGATGGCTCCGACGGTCTTTTTTGCATTTCTTTTTTTGTTTTTCGTTCTGTTTTGTTTAGTTTTAGGGTAGTTTTTTTTTTTTGGGTTTGCTTTGTGTACTGTGGTTTTGATTAATGAAATTTCTATCAATTTTTCCAAAAAATAATGCATAATAACTATGGGGAAAAAAACATGTGAAAAGGAATGCCAATAAACACTAAAATTTAATGTGAGAGAATGCACAAGTGAGGATATATTTCTGTCCAACAACTATCTCTCGATGTTTCATCAAAAAAAGAAAAATTCTCTCTCTATATGCATTAGGATATTTCGAATTTACGACTTGCCACATCCTCTTTAAGTGCCTGAAGGATCATTAGGTTTTTTTTTTTAAAGAAATGAAGAAGAGATGTCTTCGCTAAATATTTTTGTTCCTAAACTCTTCAAAAATACAAGGGATGTGTTAGCTAATTTAGATTCAGATAAACATAAATAGTAATATAGATAAGAGATTTCAAACACTGGATTGAGAAAGATTTATTATTTTAAAATTTGACAGGATATATAGAATATCTAACATTTTAGTGTACATCTTGGAACAATATATGGAAGTTTCATATAAATCTACTGTAATCGGAAGATTCTAAAAGAATTTTCATATATTGTTAGACGTATATAAAAATAATAATTGGAAAGCTTCTCATTTCACTATGCATAGTAAGAAGATTTATGGAAAAATAAGATTTATAATTCAGAATTTAAGAAAAGAAGATTTAGAAAATGTGATAAGATTAGGTCACCTGCTTCACTTAAAATCCTAAATGACAGTCCAATCAATTCATGTCACATATCGGGTTCACAACGCTCATCGTGAAAACTTATCCTGTAATACTATATAAGATGAGTTTAAATTATTTCCACCGATGTCCGCCAGTGAAAACAAAAGTTTCTTTCATATCAATTGCATTGCACCACATGTCCATGTTCTACTATTTGAAACCGTTGTTTGGACACATAGCGCAATGCATTCAATTTTAAAGAAACTTTTATTTCCACAACTTAATCTCACATAAGATGTCAAATGTTAATGTCAATGGAATTACGGAACCGCCCATTTGCCTCTACGGAGACTCCTGCACCCCTGCTTGCCACTTTCAATTCTATTTTTTTCTCCCTCCACCACTCCGCTACTAGGGTTATAAATGATCTGGGCCGAATCGAGCTTTACTGTGCTCAAACTTGTTTATTAACTATTTAACAAACTCAAGCTCGCGCTTAGTGAAAACTTAACGAGCCGAGCTGGCCTAGGCTTGACTCGAGCTCGAGCTTGTTCACGAGCCTTAACAAACCACCAAAAAAACTATATTTACATACTCACATAGGATTAAAACAACAAAGAAAGTTTATTTGTGCATATATATATATATATATATATATATATATATATATATATACTCTACAGGAAAATAGTCTCAATTTCAAAATAATGGTGAAATATAATAAGTTTTTGAAAAGATAGTTCACTAGGATATCAAATTGGAATAAGAAGCTATATTATTTTATTCATCTAAAATGCAAACGAGCCTTATCGAACCAAGCCAAGCTTTGCCATGCTCAAGCTTGTTTGTTAAGGTTTTTAACGAACTCGAGCTTGAGCCGAGCCGAGCCTCAATAAAAACTTAACGAATAGAGTTCGAACAATCTCTTTACGAGCCAAACCGAGCTGAGCTCACGAACGACTTGGTTCATTTGTAGCCCTATGATGTTCTTTCTCTCCACCGCTACCTATAAATTTCTCTCTCATCTGTCTGCTATTTGTAGGGTTTCGAAATGGGGTCTAAACAATAATGGTCTCAACTACCAAGATGTACTGACTATAATCGCCAACAAAACTGGCACCACTTGCATCGACACCTTTTGTCTTTGCTTTGTTTGTAAGTCATGGTGCTCTTCAATCCCTACCTTCAACCAAATGCTAGCCTTCCTTCTCAATGTCCCCTTCCCCGTATATCCTAACTCTGCCCTCAACCCAACCCACCGCGGCTACTTCTCCCTCACCCATTCCACCATCTACTTACTCTAACAACCACCGCCATCGTCTTCTTCTACTTCTTTTTCTTCTTACAGTCTTCCTTAGTTCCTCAAGGTCGAAGAAGGGGCTGAAAATGGCAAATTGTGTGCCCTAAATCCACTCTCGAAAATCATGACTCTAAAAGTCACCAAATCGTTTCCCAAGTCACTCGATTTGCTCAACTTTTGGATCGCGAAAATTGGCAGGGCCTATAGTCTGCAGTTCGTTGTTAGGAGCAAGAAAGAGATTGAGATTGATTTCGGGGAACTCAAGTCAATTCTCATTAAGAAAGTGGTCTTGTCTTCGAGTGCGTGGAGTGGGAATGATTATGTGGTCATGGCCATTCATGGAGGAAAACTAGGGTTTAGCAAGCTTCAAGATAAGAAATGGTGTCCAATTGATGATTTCAAGTATGATGATGTTGTTTATTACAAGGGGAAATTCTATGTTGTGGACTACATAGGAAGGTTGTTGTGATTGGTTCTGATTTGAAGGTTGAAAACATTGCATCTCAGTTGCCTGGCCGTGGTGGTGGTAAGCATCTTCTGATATGGGGTGATGATCTGTACTTGATTGATGTTCTTTTCGACGAGGAACAAGAAATCAATTTCGATGAGGTGAAGGTGATTGATTTTTGATAATCTGGTTCAGTTGAAGGTTTATAAGCTTGTTGAAGCGCACAAACATTGGGAATGGGTTAATGATTTAGATGATCAAGTGTTCTTTGTGGGTGATCAAGACTGCTCGTACTCGATCTCTGCTTGTGATTTTCTTGGTTTGAAAGGGAATTGCATTTATTTCTCGGAGGTTATGTTTTGTGGTTCTAATGAAGAAGAGGAAAGCCTTGGAGAATTTTGCGACGACACTGGTGTCTACGAGTTAAAGGTTGCGACGACACTGGTGTCTACGAGTTAAAGGATGGTATCTGCGGGCCGCTAGCATTGTTCTCAGTTCATTGGCCCATGTTTTCGCCTCTCTGAACTTGGCTTAAGCCAAAACCCCATCCTTTTGATCTAGAAATGAATGTAAGTGATTCTTAATGTTTGCAGAAAACCAAGTAAATGAGTTGCTTTTACAGATGAGATGGTTTTCTTTACGTGCTATATTATGCATGTTCATTTTATTCACATTGTCTCACTGAACTAATATGTTTCTATCCTATTTGAGTTATACCTTTGTGGCTTTTGACCTATCTTTTGTATCACCTGTAATCATCCTAACAACTTTCTTGGAGTCTTGTTGTGTATCCGGTTACTAGTGAAAGTTTATGAAATTGATTTATTACTAAAACAAGGATACCCAATGGATCTTGAGAATGAATTAATACATACTAAAAGGCAATAAACTCTATTAGGAGATGACGCAAGGAAAAACCTAGCGCACAACACATACAAAAAGAAAATCCGCTCACATTTGTGATTTTATAAAGGGACCAAGCAAATAAAACTCAAGGAGATGGCCTTGAGAACAAAGAATACAAGGAAAAAGTAACCAATTGGGAAACAACAAAGCTCTAAAGCACCTATACATAGAAAGCATAACAAAGCACCTAAACTACAACAAGCAGATCACTAGATCTAGACTTTATCAACTGAACAGGGATCCCCCATTCCTTACGGCATGGAATATCTGCAATAGAGTGAGCAAACCCTTTCCATGAGCTAGAACAAGCCATCACATTATCTATCACTTGTTTGCCAATAGTAGAAGCCATATTTTGAATCTGCTGAAAAGTCCAAACATTTCGTTCCTTCTACACATAGTTGATAGAAGCTGCCAAGCCTAGCTTAAAAAGGCGGGACTTCAAAAATTTATCCTTACATTGTTGAACTCCCCAACGAAAGGGTAGGCGATAAAATAGATGAGTATAGGACTCCAACCCTCCATGACATAGAACACAAAATCTATCATTAACAACACCCCATGCCATTAGTTGCTCATTGGTAGAAAGCTTTCCTAGAATGGCCAGCCATTGGACGAAAGCCCATTTGGTGGCTTGGTTGTGAAACCAAACCATAGGGAACCATCCCACAACATAAGCTATAGTTCTTAGGGCCTGCCAAGTAGAATTAGTTGAGTGAACCCCAATAATATTAGGATTCCAGAAAACACAATCCTCTCTATTTTCATAAGGATTAAGAGCAGGATCAGTAGATGTAATGATTTTTCTAATGATGCCATTCCTACTTCTAGGCCATCTCCATTCCCCATTATGGATAATAGAGCTGGATTTTGAAGATAACAACTTGCCCAAATTAAAAGCCACTCCATCCCAATGTTTTTTAAACAAAGGCCCTAAAGAGTCCCGGTTGTCTAGCCATAGGATAGTGGAAAGACCTTTCCCAATTTTGGATTGAATGAACTTCAAACCTTCTCATCTAAGCCCAAAAATCTTTTGAGTGTCCAAGAAGAATCAGGTAGAAGTTTCATAGTCCAAATGCACTGATTTTTAATCACATAGGGAGTGAATCCACTTGACCCAAAAAATGTCTTTTTTATTACAAATTGCCCATAGATTTCTCAACATCGAAGCTTGATTCCACTCCATTCTTACTCTTAAAACCCATGCCACCTTCCCTTTTAGGCACACACACAGAAGACCAAGCCACTTTAACTCTAAAAGACTTCAAATCCACCCCTTTCCCATAAGAAAGCACTGAGCAAGCTTTCGATTTCCTTCAAAAGTTTTTGAGACAAAATGAAAATTGAAGCCAATAGATTTGGATACTAAAAAGCACAAAGCTAATCAACTGAGCTTTTTGGACCAAGAAAAAAAGAAGAAGCTTTTTGGACCAAGAATGAATTCTTTTCAACATCCTGTCCTTGAGAATTAAACAGTTGGAGTGCTTAAGTTTTGTAGATATCAACGGAACCCCCAAATACTTAACAGACAAACAAACTTTTGGAATATCCAAAATTGCTTGCAGATTGTGTTTCAAAGTTGCACTGCTAGCAAAAAAAGGCACTCTTAGCTAGGTTAAGCTGTAACACGGAAAACTCATGGAAATCCTTTAGGAGCCCATTAATAGTAGTAAAAGTCTAAGTAGCCCCACAAATAATGAACATATCATATGCAAACACTAAATGAGAGAGTTGAATAACAACACACCTAGGGTGAAAAGAGAAGCTACTTGCATTAATTTGAGACTGCAAGATAGTTAAGAAGGGTTCCATGACCAACAAAAATTGATAGGTGGTGATGGGATCCCCTTGTCTCAATCTTCTTCTTCTTGGAAAATACCCCATCTCCTATTAGTCAAAATTGAAATGTAAGGAGTAGTAACACAAGCTTTAGCCCAATTAATGTACTGCTCAGGAAATTCCATATTGCCCATGATATGATAAAGAAAGCTCCAATCCACACTATCATATGCCTTCATAAGATCCAACTTAATAGCACATCTATGAACCCCTAGATTTCTATGGTACCTTTTAACAAGCCTCCTGCATTTACAAAATATTATCCATAATAGACCTGCCCTTGATGAAAGCTGATTGAGATGGACCAATGATCTTGGGCAAAACAGCCGGAATTCTATTTGCTAGCACTTTTGTAATACACTTATAAATAGTGTTACAAGGTGCAATATGCCTATAGTCCTTGATTGTATTAGGGGCAACATATTTAGGAATCAAGGTCAATGCTGTAGAATTCCATCCTCTACGCATAACACCAGTCTCAAAGAAACACAACACCCCACCAAGGAAAACCTCCTTAACCACATCCCGATTATCATGAAAAAAGCAGAGTTGAATCCATCAGGCCCAGGGGCCTTATCCCTGAACGGACATGAGAGCCACCGAGACCTCCTTATTAGACACAAGAACCACAAACCCATTCCTTAACTATCGAGGCACCTTATTATCTATAGTAGAAGACAAAATAGTAGGGTCAGATCTTCTCTGATTAAATTCAAGACTCAAAAGGCCTTCATAATACCAAAAGATCTCAGTTTCAATAGCAATAGGATCCTCAAGCCTAACCCTTTTCACACTGACTAAACTAAGAATGGTAGTCCTCACTCTTCACCCTATGAGCATTCATCTTTTGATGGAAAATTTTGGTGTTCCTATCACCCAAAGCCAGCCAATTCACCCTAGATTTTTGCTTTTGATAGGCCTCCTCTGAAATTGCTGAGACACGTCTTTTTCAAGGGAACACAAAAAATTATCAAAAGGGAATTTTAGACATGGAACCTGAATCCTATATATATTTGCCCTAGCATGGGCCACCCTGCCACTGAGATTACCATAATTCTGCCTATGACTATCTTTTAGGACTTCAGTCTTTGAAGTTTAAGACTCAGCATTCTCATTGGGTTGCCTTCCATCTTGACATTCCAAGACAAAACCAACAAGTCCTTAAACCGAGTGTCATTCATCCAAAAATTATAAAATCTAGAGACTAAGATAACCAAAATTACACATTAACAGCGAAATAATTAGGTCGGGCCTATAACCAAAATTACACACCTAGGTCCCTCAAATATCATTTTTGCTGGGGGCGGGCCCCATTACTGCTGAAGGTAGTTTGCACCCCAATAGTTACTTGAGTATTTGAGTAACTCTGTTTTTCATCCTAAGTCTTTTTGGCACCCCTTACATGGGTGATAATCTCTCCTTTTTTTTCCCTTCCTAATTAGCTTACCCACACCAAAGAGTTGATCGACGAATCCCGACTGCGGAACATTATGGGTATGGAGGCCTCCAAGGGTCTTGGTTAGCTGGTGTTGGTTTGCTGTGGTGGTGCTAGGCGAAGAAGGTGGTGGTTGGGTGGATGTACCCTAGAGTTCGAAAATGTTGTACATGAGGGTAGTTTTGAGATCAATGAGATTGAATTTAACACTTTTTTCCCTTTTCAGCTAACGGTAGTTTTATTAATTTTAAGGCAAATCTGGAATACGGGCATTGCAAAATCGGGGGCCGCATGACCGTGTCGTTCCGAGTCAAAAATACATTTATAAAAACAATGAATTAACTACTACTCCAGAGAATAGTGGCTAAGTCCAAGTATCGATCCACGGAGACAGAATGGCTAAATTACGTTAATTTCGATTGGCTCCTAATTTAATTCAGAGAAGATTGATTGGTTGATTTTAATTCTCAAATAATAATTAAACTGAAGAAAAGCAATAATTGAATTAAGTGAAACTGGCGGAGAAAAATATCTAGGGTTCCGAATCCACCCCAACCACGTAACAAGGTTATGTGTAGGCTAAGTTTATTATTCGAATCATAATTGTCAAGAAAATAATTGTGTTGTTAACAGGCATGGACTATCCCATAGACGGATCAAGTATTCGCAAGACAACCCGCTCTCTTTCACGAAGTTGTCCAGGTAAGACAATCCGCCTTTACTTAAGCATAACCCATCTCAGTCACCCAAGCACAAACATAGAAAGCCATTGCATAACTCGTATTTGTAAAGCATGCGTACAAATACTCAATTAATTGAAAGCATAAAAATCAATTCATTCAATCGTAATGAAAAGGGTTCTTAGTTACACAATCGATTCGAATAAATAAACACAAGCCTACGCACAAAAAATGTTACTTGGTACAGAGTATCATCTTCCCCCTAGATGAGGGGTTTAGCCGAGCATGGTGATTGGACTGCTCATAGCTGTGAGCCTCTGTGTCTGCATGAAACTTCTGTGGCTGATTCCAAAGAACCTCTTCCTTGGTCTCTGTCCGAAAATCTCTCTCAAGAGTCTCCCAAAAATATCCTTTTTATTCTCTGTTCGTCCCCCCTCTCCTCTTAAGCGAAAAATGGCTCCCCTCTTTATGTAAAACAGATGGGAGAATTGATGCAAGGTGGGGCCCATTGACTGTCACGCCATTCTTCTGTTATAGGTAATGCGTTTCTCCCATCATTTGAGTAATTGACTCCCTGTGGAGTAAATGACAAGCTGACATGAGAGAAAAATTATTCGGTGTAGCACGCACACAAGATGCTCTCGACTGATGTTCAAAACGGAGTCCGATTGGAGTGCAGGAACAACCAATCTTCTTATTTTAATGCCCAGAATAAAATGATACGGTGCATGTAATTTATGCACTTGACATATGAATCGTAGCGCGAAACAAGATATCATCCGGACTCCGCAAGAATTGATTTTTTTTTTCTTTTCAATTTCCAACGCCACTGACATGGCTTAAATTCATCAATGAATTGTTGTAATAAACAATTTAGGCAATGTTTGTTTGGTCAAGGGATGGTGATCCGGAAGGTGGGCCAAAAAAATGATCCAGTGCTACACGCTCACGTGACATGCAATTCTCTTGATTTAAGGCCAAGTGTGGTAACCTGTCCCTGGAATCTAAAATCACAAAAACACAATAAAAGACATTAAATAATAATAATAATAAAGGACATAACAAATTTATATTAGACAACCTAAATGTATACATTTCGGCACTTATCACCGCATTCAAACAAACATCAAAATCACCAATGAAACGTGCATTCTTAGCTAAATGATGAGCTACCCAATTATTTGTTCTACGCACATGGCGATCTTGAAATACTTAGAAATTGATCATCTGTGTAATTGACATTGGTAGGGACGCTACGTCATCCTTTTCTAATTGGATCCCACTGCAAGCACAGAACAGTGATCTGAACGGTTCTGCAGTGTTGAGGATCTCTGCAACAATTAGCATTCGGGCACGTAAATGAACTTATGAACGATATGTAGAACGGATAGGAGACGTTATTCTTAAATTTAAACCTTTCATTTTACATACCAAAATACAAATTGTTCACCTATAAATAGATATTTGATCAAGATAAATGTTTTTAGCTCGGACATTCTTTGTTGCTATATCTACGGCTTGAGTGGAATGGTTTGAATCAATATTGCGGAGTTACTTATTAATTCGGAGAGTCTTGAGAGGACACGTGGTAGATACTTGTGGCATAAAAATTGATTACGTCTTTCAAAATCAACGAGTTTTGAAATGACACGCATAATAAAATCTAATACATTATTCAAAATCAAAGATACTGTAGATCAAATTCCATTTTTTGACATGCGGATTGTTATCTTTCTCTTGACTAATTTTTTGATTGGTTTGATATTTTATTTTCTCGTGATGGTGTATAGGGCCTTTTTGTCGGGGGCCTTTTGTTTGTACATGGGTAGCATCCTTTTATACTCTATTTAATATAATTATTTACTTATAAAAAAAATTCCATTTTTTGCCGCTTAATGAAAAGAAGTCAGAATATTGGTGTTTAAATTTATTTTAATGCGCGTAGTTAATTGGGGAGTCCAAGTGCTATAAAAAGGCAGTCCTATGGAGATTCTTAAAAACATAAAGTGAAGTAGTAAATCAAGTATTTCCTCCATCCCAATTTTTTTATCCACTTGCATTATTCACAGTATCTCAAAAAAATATTTAAAATTTCAAATGTATAATGACATTCATATCCAATATAAATCTAGTTTAATAGTTTTCGATGAGTTTTATTAAACAAATTTTTTTAAATTGTAATAACTATTATAGATTCAAAGATATAAGCAATTGAAAAATTAGCATGTATGCACATAAATTGACAAGAAATTTGGGACGGAGGGAGTATTAAACTTATGACACCACCTTGTACTCTTATTTTCATTGGGCAAAGAAAGACGGTTTTTTTGAGCTTTGGGCTCGCACACTTGTGTAGTGTGTAAGAGCCACACAACAAATAGTTGGGCTGGTGTATCTTGGAGATCGAGGAGAATAACTTGCATTCTGCTATATTGACATTTGAGAATTTTATCCATTGCAGAGACTATATCTCCTTTTAAAAAAATGAGATACCCGCATCTCAGCGAGTTAGTGTTATGCTTAATTTGTTTAATCATGGATACTCGCAATCTGCAGTACATCACACCAACATATTTTATCGCCAAGGTAAAGGTAATTGTTGCAATAAAAAAAATCCCCAAGTAACCAACATTTTGGATTTTTTTTTTTATGTAAAAATCCAAAAAATAGTTTATTATCTAAAGAAATGGGCCCAAAAAGTTAAATGACGCATAAATAGGTGGCCAAATTCATAGAGGGAGTATTGAGTGACAGGTTAAGAACCGAAATTCTAGTATATTAGAGTAAATTTTTGCACATTTACTAGTTAAAATTGTTCTCCCTTTGTCCCTTTATAAGTGTGTTACTTTGTAAATCAAAGACATCAAAAAAATTCTCTTTACACATTTCACATCAATTTTTATCGCCACTCTAGACCTATCACATCAACTTTTACCTTCACTTTCGAAAATTATCCTTTACTTTACTCATTGACTCTTTACCCACTTACTTTTCAAAATTGTAAAATAATAATTGTACAAACTTTTATCCACTACCATTTCAAAACACACATTTATTAATGGTTAGTCTAAAATGAAATAGTCGACAATAAAAAAGGGAAGGAGGGGTATTCACACGATTTTGTTTTATAGGATTCATTGGAGATGCTGTACGAGGTTTCGTTTTGGAGGGATTGGTGATGAGGTGGGATTGAGATCGATAATGAGCTGAGATTATTATTGAAAAGATGAATCTTTCCCTCATGTTTGTTTTGAACAAAATTAGATCATGAGATTACTATTAACATATTTGTTTTGTTTAGAATAAGACTGAGTTAAAATAATTTATTTCCAATTATAGTCTTATAACACTAGCTTGAGGCAAACCATGAATTGCCTTTGGACCAAATTCAAGAACCATTTGACCGTATAAGATATTTATTTGGAAGCATTTTTTTCCCAGGTTTTAAAGGAGTATACTATTGACATTGAACTGTAAAAACAAATGAAGAATAAAGGAGGCAGATTTCAACGGCGCGCTTTCTTGTCAAAATTTTATTTTATTTTTTCAGATGAAGTATAACATTTTGTTTCAAATTTTGACTGAAGGTGTGATAAACAAAAAATTCATATTATCCAAAAATAAAAAATAAAAAATACGAAAGCTGGGAAAAATTTATAATACTTGAATTGTTACCCTGATTCTTGATGCGAATAACAATTTGGTAGAGGAAAGAAACAAATGCAATTGGGTTTAAAAACAAGATGAAGTGGTCGACATGCAATTGGGTTTTTTACGTTTTATACTTGCAAAAGGATAATTGCGGCAATAGATAAAAAGGGAGAAGTCATTTTATTCACTCAATCCCCCTTGGTACAGGTTTTACGGACTTGGGGCTCTCGTACTAACCCAAGTCACTACATTTTCATAGTGACTTCAATTGTAAACACTCTGAAATCTTCATTTGGGTTCGCAAATCGTTCTTGTTTTTAGGAATGTTGAGCACAATATGTATAGACAAAATTATGGTTATCGGAGATTGATAGACATATAATTGAGACAAATTTGTCTTATAATGTACTCTACAAATAATATTGACCATCCATATAAATGTTATCCGACCATATTGCTATCAATATTCAATTAATTTGATTTTTTTTTACATAAACGATCCACTCAACATTCCTGACATATTGAACAGTTCCGATTCCGAATCCAAATTATAGAAAGCCAACAATTGAGGTTACTACATACTACAAATAACTCAAATCTAGGTTTCACAATACCAACCCTCATTTGGGTCGGTGAATCAGTTGAATTGTTAGGTTTCACAATCCCTTTGAATTATCAATCCCAAACATAAAAAATAAAAAAAAAAAAACAAACAAACACTAACTTAAACAACAACTTTCACAATTCCAATATCACAAACTTGAAACCTTGTATAGTTTTTAAAAAGGCCAAAGAGATGGAAATATAACCTATCCCACTTTCTTAAACCGCTGCCAAACGGGCCATCACATGGGTAAGCCCGTTTGTCACTCAAACCTTTCTCACATTGAAGAAGATGTCTCTCCATATGTAAATGTAAAGAGGAAAAGGAAAAGGGAAGAGAGAGAGAGAGAGAGAGAGAGAGAGAGAGAAATGGCAGAAAGGGAGACACAACAGCAGCAGCGGCAATGGTCTCAACTCCCCAGAGATTTGTTGATGCTAATCGCCAACAAAACAGGTACGACTTTCATCGACACTCTTCGTCTTCGCTCCGTCTGCAGTTCATGGCGCTCTTCAATCCCTCCCTTCAACCAAACCCTAGACTTCTCCCTTCTCAAACTACCCCGCCCCCTCGATCCCTTACCACCCCTCAACTGCTACACCCACTTCTCCCTCGCCCAATCCACCATCTACTTTCTCCAACCACCACCGTCTTCTTCTTCTACCGCTGACGATGATCTCCCTCTCCCCTGGTTGCTCAGGGTCGAAAAGGTCGCTCAAAATGGCAAATTGCGTCTCCTGAATCCCGTCTCTAAAACCCCCATCGATGTGGTCCCCAAATCGTTTCCCAAGTCACTCAATTTGCTCAACTTTCGAGTATCCGAAATCGCCAAAGCTTATTCTCTCAAGGTTGAGAGTGGTTTTTCACGTTCACAATGCGAGTCAGTTGGCGTCAAGAGGGTGGTCGTTTCTTCGAGTCCATGGAATGGCGGTGCTGATGGTAGGGATTATGCGGTCATGGCTATTTTTGCGGGTTACCTAGCTTTTTTTAAGGTTGGAGATAAAAAATGGAGTCCGATTGATCCTGATAATTACCATTATGAGGATGTTATTTATCACAAGGGGAAATTCTATGCTGTGGATAACAAAGGAAGGTGTGTAGTGATTGGTTGTGATTTGAATTCTAATGAAGTTGCATTTTTTAAGGGAAATGAGTGGTTGAAACTAGTTACTCTTTTGACGTCGGGGGATGATTTGTATTTGGTTGTTGAGACAGTGAAAACGACACAAGTCGACGCGATCGATGAGAGTACCAATAGTTCTCCGGTGGATGATGGTTTGGTTCATTATACTGTCAAGGTTGAAGTGATGTTTTATAAGCTTAATGAAGCAGACAAAGCATGGGAAGAGGTTATTGATTTGCCTGATCAGGTTTTCTTTGTTGGTGACATCTGCTCATATTCAGTTTCTGCTCAAGGTTTTCCTGGTTTGATAGGGAACTGTGTTTATTTCCCGGAAAATATGTTTAACATATATAATGAAGAAGAGAAAAAGCTGGGCAAATTTTGGTGCGACACTGGTTTGTGCAATTTGGAAGATGGTAGCTTCGGGCCATTAGCTTCGTTTCCATCTCATTGGCCCATTTTTTGGCCTCCCCCACCTTGGCTTTAGCCGAGTCCACGCGCTTTGATGAAGAAAATGAAAACCCCATGCTTCGATGAAGATACTGAATGTTAGTCCATCTGTTTACTTTATAGTAGTTGAAAACATAACTAAACGAATCCTTGTTAAAGGTTAATCGATTGTTTTAAGTGCTATTATGCAACTTCATACATTCACGTTGTTTCACATTAATATCTTCATCTGTCTGACATTAGTTATGAATCTATGTGTTCTTGACTTATAGTTCGTATCATCTGGAATCTTATTCTTGCTCTGTATTTGGTCACAAGCGTATGTTCACATACTAAAACAAGGATACACTATGAAGTTTAAGAACCAACCAATAGTGTCACCATGAATACACGCCAAAAGACAATTATCTTTATTGGGATAGAACAATATAAAATCCTAGTCTATAAGAAAGATACAAAAAAAACCCTGTAACACTCCGAGATGCCAAGCTCATTCTTTCGTACAAGAAGCACACAAAAGATATTAGTATGTTGTCTGCACCATATATTTCGTAGTGAGTTTAGTATTAGTGAGCCTCATGTTAGAAAACAAAAATTTGTTCGAAACTACTAGTATGTCTTGGCATGTAAAAAATGAGAAGTGACCTGTTTGGTAACCATATTAGCCCTTGGGATTGGATTTGCAATCCCATGGGACTCCTAATACTTTGTTTGGTAACCAAATTTGCCCTTGGGATTGGTAATCCAATCCCATGGGATTCATAATACTTTGTTTGGTAACCAAAAAAGGGTTTGGACTATGAATCCAAGGGGGCTACTAATCTGGCCGATGAGGGGTATTAACAATACCCCCTCACACTTGGTATTGGTAGTCCAATCCAAACCTTATCCTAATCCCATCACTTTACGAATAGCATCCTTACAAGTTCACTCTTCTGCATCTAAATTTGGATTCCTATAGTCAAGGTCCAACTGAAGTAAAACTGATTGATCATCAGGTTCAGAGTTACGACCTTACTAGGATGTCCAATGCGTCCACCCAGTTGAAGACATATATCTTTTAGAGGTCACATTTGGTATCCGAATAGAAAGCTCTTTATGGGCTCGAAAACATTGGTAGTTTTTTTCTAGAGATATAATGAAACACTTTCTTGCATGTTCAGAACCACCTTCTGACTCATTTATTTTCCTATTTAGTTCCATAGTGAGATGGCTCCTTGCTAGATTGATGCGCTTGTCCGTTCTTTATTTTTGTAACTTAAGCCATTGAATCTCTCTTTAGTAGATACCTCTCGTCGATACCCTTCAAATATGCCTTCATCCCGTATTATGCTTTTGTTATCAATTCTAATCTTTGGAAACATGGAGGAGAAGTTGCTCTAGTTTGTCTTCAATCAATTGTTACGCTCTACAATTTGTCTTTGTAGATGTGAATGTGATTTTCTTTTGAATAAACTAAAAATTGTCCGAAATCTATTTTTATCTCCATGAACAAAAAAATGATCCAACTTCTTCTTTTTGATACTAGACTATTAGTGCTATTTTTGGTCATTGATTTTCTTGAAATCGAATGAATCCTGTTGGTTACATCACTACATTTCAACCCTGATGGAAATGAAAAGTCCTAACTACTTTAGGACTCGCAAACTGTTGGGGCTGGAAAAGATGTAAAGCTATGCACCAGTCATCTCCCTTCAACATAGTTGTATTATTTCTCCAAGGTTGTTAAAATTATAATGGTACAGATGTGGACGGGCGGATCCCAGTTGTCTCTCCTAATTAGATGGGGTGTTATAAGCCAAATGATCATATGGTCAAATGTTGGTTTCCACATCTGATCTTCTTTTACTTTTTTTGGTAAAATATCTGATCTTCTTATGTTATTCTTCAATCTGATTCTCATCTTCCCTATATATTTCTCTTGTATACCCTTTTGTTCTGGTGAGATTACTATTAAAAAGACCGTCGAAAGATGGTTATGGACATATGGTGACTATGTTCTAGTGCGACAATGGGATTTGGTTGCTGTCAAATGCAATCTAGCAAAATTTACTCAGCTATTTTTATTCATGAAACAAAAAACACTAATGGACAGAACTGGCAGGATGCCAATGTGCAGATTGTGTAAGGCGAGAAGCTGAAATGTTTGTTTGTCTTCTGAATTTCAATTGTTTCCTTTTTTTTTGGCTTTCGGCTTTTTGGGTCATTGCAATTTTGTGGATCCTTCAGTTACTTCTCAACTCACACACATTTCCCTTTTTTCTTTTTGTAATGTATTTCCATGTCATATGTCATGGTTAAATAAGTGCTACCCATGAAACTTTATGGCGTCAAACCCATGTGAATTTTAATCTGTATAGTGAATTTCAATATCCTGTAAGGCATCGGTACTAATTCTCAAGGAGAATATAGGGCCCTAATATCTACTAATTGTGGCTCGCTTTATGAAAAGAAAACTGAGACAAAATGTAGAAAGTAATAAAAAGCTGCCATCAATAATTCAACGTCGAGGTCAGATTATTACTATTTTCTTTGAGTGGTTTTTTGTTTGTTATAAATGTTGAAGCTCTGGTTTTCCATGCTAAGTGCTAACAACAGCCGAGCAAGTAATTAGGTTGTTAAATGCTACAAGTTGAAGTAGAGACGATTGCAAAAAGCAACGAGGGCCAAATTGTGGATTTCACCAAATTGGGACAGGTGCATGAAGTGTGACTTGTGGTATCCTTCCCTTTTGTTATGAGTTATGAGGAACATTAGGATTTAGTATACCATTTTGCAAAATAACTGGTCATTGTCGAATGTCGAACACTAATAAATGGGTATACACGAGTTTTGTGGCAATGGAATTGTTGATATAAACTGTCAAGTTTCAACAGCAGAATGTGAAATATCATTTCATGCTGAGTCTTTAGTTTCGTACTTCTGTTCATGTCAATAATCCATCCTCTTGCTTGATCTGTGTAGAAGGTAAGGCATCTAACATTTGATTCTAAGTTATGTTAGGGACACGTGGATCACCATTGTCTCTGCTAATTGGACTGATTTTTATTGCCAAATGATCATGGCTTTGTGTTTCTGATCTCCTTGTGTTAGTCTTCAATATGATACTCTTCTTCCCTATATATATATATATATATATATATATATATATATATACGCCCACGCTCTAGTCCGGGATCCCGGAAATCCTGGACTGAAGCATTTTGAAGCCCTTCCGATATTTTTTTGACGATCTGAGCCGTCCAATGTGTTCAAAATGTGTTTTCCAAGGCCGACGCGAGAAATCTTCAAAAAAAAATACCGGGAAGGGCTTGATCCACGCAGTTTTTCGCAAAAACTGCATATTTACAAAATTGCGTGGATCAAGTCCTTCCTAGTATTTTTTTTGAAGATTTCTCGCGTTGGCCTTGGAAAACACCTTTTGAACACATTGGACGGATCGGATCGTTAAAATTTGATCCAGAACTATGAGATCCGGACCCAAGGGTCCCGGACTAGAGAGTTCCTCTCTCTCTCTCTCTCTCTCTCTCTCTCTCTCTCTCTCTCTCTATATATATATATATATATATATATATATATATATATAAAAGATATGGTCATTCTTGTGAGCATTACTATTAAAAAAACGAGCATTACTATTAAAAAACCCTTTTGTGTGGTTGCAACTTTGTTAGATCCTTAAAGTTACTTCCCAATTCAAACACATTTATGTTTAATAGGTGGAGTAATTCTCATATCAGATTCCATTGTGAAAGAAATGCCATCCACAAAACTAACTGGCTCATGAGTTGTGAGTAGCATTAGGTTTTAGTTTACAGATAGACATGTTTGTAACCGTGGAATGTCTTTATGCGTTAGTTTTCTTTTAACAACAGAATATGTTTAGTTATTTCCTGAGGGATCCTTAGTTTGATACGTGTTTCTACAAATGATCCTTCTTTTAATTTACTTGACCTTTACAGGTGCGCTATCAAAAGAGTTGTTCACATCTTTCCAAAAGGTGAACTATCTAACATTTGATTTGAGAACTTATTGGAGAAATTTACCGTCTACTGACTTTGTGGTACTTATTGCATGTTCTTTACAGGTAGATTGTTGAGATGCGTTTCCTTGGCAGTTTGGAAAAGGGCGAGACTCAAAGATGTTAGCCAAGGAATATGAGCAATCTAGCTAGTAATATTAGTCAGGAAACAGCTTTTGTCTTGATATAGTATTAGTTTGCGTTTATTATATGTATATTATTGTCTAGGTACAGTTTCTAAAACCTAGAGCTACCGATGATGAACTTCTGATTTTCGGCTATGATATTTGGGTCTTATGCTTGGGTGTTGTTTGAGTAACTGTCCTTTTCATGCTATTCTATTTAGCACACCCTTTACATGCTTGATATTTTCTCATTTTTTTCTTACCAATGATGCTCTTTTCTTCTTCTTTTTCCTCTATTTTTGGTGCCTCCATAGATCTTGGTTACAGGTGGTGGGCAGTGGCTGCCTTGCTGGGAAGGAGGAGGGGCAGGTGTTTGTGGCTGCGTGGGTGCACGAAGGTAATCTAACCGTGAAAATTTTCAACCAAATTTGAACATTATGTAACTCGATTCAATAAGCTTATATTATTTACCAAATCAAAACTACTTGAGGTTGACTCGTGATGGGTTTCATAAAAAGCTCGTTTGAGATAAGCGAACCAACCTTGGACGTATTTTTCAAGCTTGCTAAGTTTTTGAACCATGTGTTTGACTTGTTTGGTTTGTTCATCAACAATTTTTTATGCACACTTTACTAAATTTCTATGCACTTGCACATAGTTTTATTCAGTAGACTCGAAGCAAACAATACCAAACTGGTGTTATGGATTCCCCATCCGCTGTCACTCAGAAGCAAATCCCCTCAATACTCATCTCTATATGCTCCTCAAGACTTCACTTTGTGGACTCCATTGCGAGTCCGTGATTTGAATCGTTCACCTCTGGTAGGCGTCGAAGAGAAGGATTGGACATGTCAAAAACCATATTGATCAGCATCGAGAGGAGAAACACACTAGTTAATCCTAATTTGTTGATGAAATGAATGGTTCAAATCAAGCTGATATTCAATACCCAACATTCGTTTTTGTGGAGGTCTACAAAATTAAGGTTTGAATATCACACAACTACTAAATGTATAGTACGGTGGAAAACTTCAAAGATGATTAACAAAGTAGAATCATTGCGAGTAGCGCACTCCATCTCCAAACTTCTTTGATCACATTCCTTCCCCAAACAGTCCCAAAGTCCATAAAAAAAACATAATCTTCGTCCTTTGTGGGTAAATACAAGACCTTTTGATAACCACATACTTGATTAATTTTTTAACTTTCCTTTAGTTCCTGTGACAATGGAATTGTTCCGAGTTTCATCAGCGCATTTGATATATATATATATATATATATATATATATATATATATATATATATATATACACACACACACACAGATTTTCCAGTCTGGACCTGCCGGAAATAAGAAAATCTGTGTTTTTTTTTTTTGCAAATTGTTTTTGGAAACTCTGAGCCGTCTAATGTGTTCAAAAGGTGTTTTCAAGGGTCCACGTGAGAAATTTTCAAAAAAAATACCGGGAAGAGCTTGATCCAAATAGTTTTTCGCAAAAACTGTATATTAAAGTTTTTACGAAAAACTGCTTAGATCAAGTCCTTCTCGGTATTTTTTTTGATGATTTCTCTTGAATACCCATGAAACACCTTCTGAACACATTGGATGGCTCGGATCGTCAAAAAAATGCTCGCATCATGGAGGTTTGGAAGCCGGAGTCCGTTTTAGAAGCTTCCCCTATATATATATGGGTGTTTGGTTCTTTTACTTCTTTGCAATTGAAAATAATTGTGTGCGAGCGTGCTAGAGAGAGTTTCAATCTCCTCCCTCAGATTAACTTTGGAAAAAAACCAAATCTAATCAGGCGATTGTGTTTTATTGGTTCAATTACCTCAATTAAGAGGATTTTTTCAACAAGTGAAGAAATGTAAACCAACAAACTTAGGAAATCGAAGAACAACAAAGAAACAAGACACTTCGATTAATAAATCAAAGATAAACTTACTTTGAAATTGTCTCCTACTTCAAATACAGAACTTCGAACAGGTGATTGTTGCGAGAACAATCGGGATAGGGGTGATTGTTATAAGAACAATCGAGTTAAATCCTAGTCTAAATCCTAATCTACTTCCTAATCTACTTAACCGAGTTGAAAATCCTAAACTACTTTGCCAATGAACAAACCAAGCATCCCAGTTTTTTTTTTGATATTTGTTTGTTGAAGATTTGTCAGGGGCTTTTTACTCTTTTTGAATTCTTCTATTTATAGATGCCGCTTGTGATTGAACTTCCCGCTCAATGAATTTGAACATCGGCTTGCTTGAACTCTAAACTTCCACTCACAGGTTGGCGGTTGCTCCTTCCTCCACGCCCTAATTTGAATTCTTTCAAATCTTCCTCTAAAAGCTTTGATTTTGAATGCACGATTGTTCAAACGAACTCAAATGATTAAAGCGTTAAGATGAATAACTGTCTTTCTATAAGTATTCCACGTGTTATAACTGCCAATTTGCCTTGTTTCCCAAGTTCACACGTAGAACTTATATACTTAACAGTTGATCCCATAGCTTTGAGGTCAATTCTTTCCAATAATGATGGTCAGAAGCGCTAATAACCGTTTTTATATTTGAACACGTTATTTACATCGTATTTACTCAAATATGTTCTTTTAATCCAACAGGTTATGCGTATCAACGAGTAATTGTCAACGTTTGGCACTCTTGATTACGTGTCAATTAATCATTGGATTGGTTGATTTTAGATGTAAACAATGGGTTCCGCTTCTTATCCGAACTTTTGATTTTCGGACTTTTTATCCAAAAATTCTTTTGACGATCCGATCCATCCAATGTGTTCAGAAGGTGTTTTTCAAGAGTCCTCATGGAAAATCTTCAAAAAAAAATAGCGGGAAAGGCTTGATCCAAAGCGGTTTTAAGTAAAATATATAAATACATCTTTTTTAAAAGCGCTTGGATCAAGCCCTTCCCGGTATTTTTTTTTGAAGATTTTCCGCATGAACCCTTGAAAACACCTTCTGAATACATTGGACGGATCGGATTTTCCAAAAAAAAAACTGCAACACAAAAAAGAACCATTTTTTATTTTATTTTCGAGAGGTGTGGATAAGAAGATTTCCGTATATATATATATATATATATATATATATATATATATATATATATATAT